>JALGPY010000007.1:2405000-3700000 GCA_023055425.1 Linanthus parryae | reverse complement strand
AGTATCGATGTCTACATGCAAAAGATGAAATCAATTCGTGATAAATTATCTGTTGCTATGGCTCCTGTTCATGATGAAGACATGCTTCTCTATATTTTAAATGGATTGCCTCCTGAATATAATCCTTTTCGCTCCTCTCTAAGAACTAGATCTGAACCTCTTACTGTTGAAGATTTACATGTGTTGTTAAAAGGTGATGAACATATGTTTGAGTCACAGTCGTTTAAATGTACTGATCTGGGTCACTCTGCTTTTGCTATTCATACTATGGGGTCTCGTGGTCGTGGTTATCGTGGTGGTAGGACAAACCCCAGTAATGGTTCTGGAAACTCCTTCTCTGGATATCAGAGAGGTGGAGGAAGGTTCTATGGGGGTAACTATGGGGGTAGAAACCCTAATTTTAACTCTCAAAGAGGGAGAGGACCCTCTAGGGGTCGTTTTGACAATGGGAGAGGAAGAACTAATACTTATTCTGGTAGAAACTCTGGTCAAAACTCTAACAATCCCATAAACTGCCAAATTTGTGGTTATGACTACCACTCTGCCATAGATTGCTGGCACAGGATGGATCATTCCTACCAGGGTAAGCACCCTCCTGAACAACTCTCTGCTATGGTTGCTGCCAACACTCAAAATCCCTATTCTCCAAACCAATACCCCTCTGATTACTGGCTGTCTGATACTGGTGCCTCAAGTCACATGACTTCTGATATGAAGAATCTCTCCCTCTCTGAACCTTATCAAGGCTCAGATCAAGTTGCTGTGGGTAATGGTCACACTCTTCCTATTACTGGAATTGGTACTGCCTATATCCCTACTTCTTCCCATTATTTTACTTTACCAAATACCTTACATGTTCCTAATCTATCCACAAACCTTTTATCTGTTCATCAAATGTGCAAACAAAATAACTGCAAATTCATTTTTGACTCTGATTCCTTTTCCATCCAGGACAAGGATTCGGGGAAAATACTATACCAAGGTGTTAGTCAAAATGGACTTTATCCTATTTACACTACAGCCACACACACTGGTCCTAATCCAGTTCATACCTCTGCTGCTTATTTGGGAAAGAAGATTACTTCTACTCTTTGGCACTCAAGACTGGGTCACCCAACTGATGATATTTTACATAGAGTTGTTTCTGTTTCAGCTGTTAACAAACATTTACCTTCTACTTGTCAATCCTGTTTAGCTGGGAAAATGTCTAGACTCCCTTTTTCTTTGTCTTCAACAAAAACTCATGATCCTTTGCATTTAATTCATAGTGATGTGTGGGGTCCTGCTAGTATTAAGAGTTATCATGGTTACAAATACTATGTTCTATTTATTGATGACTTTTCTAGATTCACTTGGATTTTCCCTTTGTGTTACAAATCTGATTTAGTTAAAGTTTTTCCAATTTTCAAGTTACAAGTTGAAAAACTCATTGGCAAACCCATCAAAATACTTAGAAGTGATGGAGGGGGTGAGTATATCTCTTATGTTTTTCAATCTTTTCTTTCTGAACATGGCATCACTCATGAAAAGTCTTGTCCACATACACCTCAGCAAAATGGCATCTCTGAAAGAAAGCACAGACATTTAGTTGATACTGCAGTTACTTTAATGCAACATGCCTCTTTGCCTAAACATTTTTGGTTTCATGCATTTTCTGCAGCAGTTTATCTTATTAACCTCATGCCTTCTAAAACAACAAATTTTAAGTCTCCTTGGGAACTTCTGTTTAAAAAGAAACCAACTTATGATCACTTAAAAGTTTTTGGATGTGCTTGTTATCCCTATTTGAGACCTTACATGCAATCTAAACTAGATGCCAAAACTAAACAATGTGTCTTTCTGGGTTATGCATCAAATTATAAAGGTTATCTGTGTTTTGAAAAATCAACACACAAATTTTATGTGACTAGAGATGTTCTATTTGATGAAGATGTCTTTCCTTATTCTGGTACTAACACATTGTCTTCTGCAGATCATAACTCTTCTCTCCCTGCTGACTTCTCATCCTTTATCCCTGTCCCTTTTCCCTCTCCTGGATATGATGAAAATGCAAACCCTGAACCTCAAGTCTCAGCTGCTCATTCTGAATCTGAGCTGCACTCCACTGATGAGAATCCAGGAGACAACTATCAAGAACAGATACCTCCAGAACAGATACTCACTTCTCCCAATTCCATCAGTTCTGGATTGGCACCAGATTCAGAAAATGAGCCAGCTGCAGCACCTGGAGGACACAGTATGCAAACTAGAAGCAAATCAGGCATTTTCAAAAAGAAAACTTTTGGCTATGCTGCTGCTAAGGCTTCTGGTATTTCTGATCCCCCCCCTTCTCATTCAAACAATGCAGTTCCTGGTAACATCTCTTCCTTCTCTGTCAATTCTGCTGATCCTACTTGTTTTTCTGAGGCTAAGAAATACTCACAGTGGCAACAAGCTATGACTGATGAGTTTCTTAGCCTCACACAGCAAAATACATGGACTTTAGTTCCACCACCCCCAAATGCTAACATTGTTGGCACAAAATGGGTTTACAGAACTAAATACAACCCTGATGGTAGTGTTGCTAGATATAAGGCCAGACTTGTTGCCAAAGGGTTTCATCAAACCCCTGGCATTGATTATGATGAAACATTCAGTCCAGTTGTGAAGCATGCTACTGTTAGAACTATACTTGCTCTTGCTGCATCTTTTAACTGGCCTTTACAACAATTAGATGTCAAAAATGCCTTCTTGCATGGTTATCTCAAAGAAACTGTCTATATCACACAACCACAGGGTTACATTGATCCAAGAGTCCCACACTTTGTTTGCAAACTTAACAAATCATTATATGGACTCAAACAGGCTCCAAGAGCCTGGTTTGAAAGATTTACAAGTTTTCTTTATTCTCTTGGTTTCAATGCTTCTGCTGCTGACTCAAGCTTGTTTATTAGACACTCACATTCCAAAATCACCATTCTATTGCTCTATGTAGATGATATCATACTTACTGGTAGTGATAGCAATTTTATTTCTCAACTATTGCTTTCTCTTCACTCTGAATTTCAAATGACAAATCTGGGCAAACTCACTTATTTTTTGGGCTTAGAAATCAAATATGCTTCTTCTGGCTTATTTATTCACCAAACTAAGTATGTGGCTGATCTTCTTCAAAGATTTAACATGAGTAATTGCAAACCTTGCCCCACTCCTCTTGCTGTTGGGGGCAAATATCATTTATTAGATGGCACTCCACTTGATAATCCTACTGTTTTTAGATCTCTTGTTGGAGCTTTGCAGTATTTGACATTCTCTAGACCTGATATAGCTTTTGCAGTTAATCACTTGTGCCAATTCATGCACAACCCTACAAACTTGCATTTAATTGGTGCCAAAAGAGTCTTGAGATATTTACAAGGCACCAAATCACATGGCTTGTTTTATCAAACTGGACACTTGCCTCTTGATGCTTACTGTGACTCTGATTGGGCTGGCAACCCAACAGATCGCAGAAGCACTACTGGTTTTGTCATATTTGTTGGCCCAAATGCTGTTCACTGGGCTGCAAAGAAGCAGCCCACTGTTTCAAGATCCTCTGCAGAAGCAGAGTATAGAGCTCTTGCAGTCACTGCTGCTGATCTCACTTGGTTTAAATTCTTATTTCGTGATCTCAAACTTTCTTTACCTCAAGCACCAATTTTATGGTGTGACAGTAAATCTGCTATGGCTATGGCTCACAATCCTATATTACAAGCTCGAACTAAACATGTTGAGATTGACTATCACTTTGTCCGTGAACAAGTTTTGAGAAAACAACTAATTGTGTCTTATGTTTCTAGTGCAGAACAGATTGCTGATATATTTACAAAAGGCCTAAGCACACAACAATTCCTTGACATCAAATCCAAGTTAATGGTTCAATCACCACCATTAACTTGAGGGACGGTATTAACGGTATGGGCCAAAATACACTGCTGATCTGGATCAAGAAGCCCAAAGCTGAGAAGCCCAAGCTGTGAAGCCCAAAGTGTGAAGCCCAAATGCTGAAGTCCAAAAGCTCAGAAATATCTGAAGGGTCAAAATGAAACTGCTGCCAAAGTTCATCTCCCCGTTTGTAATAAATGCTTTCTCGGTAATGCAACAGTCATCTAGATGATCGAACGGTCAGAAATAAGACCGTTCGACATCTCTGTATTTAGCCACCTCCTTCAATGAGAAAACCCTAGTCTTCGTTTCATTTTCTTCTGTGTTCTTGTTTTTCATTTACAGAGAGCTTCGTCTCTCTTCTATCAAACCTTAACAGGTTTTCAGTATGGTGAATCGGTGATACAGTAGTGTAAGCAATGTGAACCTTTTTGCCTAGATCAAAATAATATACAACGTCTTTTCACTAAGATGATGATAATTTAACAGAACTAAAAGGTTCGTCAAAGCCAGTTATTCTTTTTTTTGGAAAAACAAAAAACAAAGTTATTCTGATTCTAAATAGGGGTCTCGATCTTGTGGTCCTCTAATTAGATAATCCTACCCTTCCTAACAATTGCGCACTTATTTACAAATTCCAAACTGTTAAACATATTATTGTGTAGAAACAACACCATCAGTCATCTTTCTATGAGTAGAAACATGGATTTGCCTTGTTTGGCGCTTTCTTATTTCTTAGTCAACTACACAGCTTCAAACTGGTATATAAATGATTCGTGCATCTAGTTTATACAAGAGGATACTAAAATGAAGAAGATTTTGATACGACAAAAGATTGACATCCATAAATTCAGGTTCAGTGATTACCTTGAAATAGCAAGGCCTGAGCAAACGGAAAACTGAAATATCACTTGCAAGCAGCTTATGCGCATCCGAAAAACTTTTCCATCCACCAAAGAATCTCCCCCTTTGGGTAGGGAAGAATTTCACCTTGTAGCTATCTCCATTTTCACCCTCCAAAGTAACTTATGCATCATGGTTTGGCAAGTGCAGTCTGCGGAACTCCATTGGGATAGCCTACCACAAAATAGGTTAGTCCAACCACATAAAACATCTTTTAGTCATTTGCTTAATAAAGCTAGGGTGTTCACTTGACAGGTTTGTCTGGAGCTCCTTTGCTCTCTCCAATGCTAATGCACATGCTTCAGAATCCATTCTTGGGCTCTTTGTCAGCCAACTTCATGTAAATGAGCAAACAAAGTAAACAGACCAATTTTTATACCTACTACTAAGACAACGAAAACAGTACAGCATTGCGGAGACACAAAGTCACACACCTCTTACTTGTTTGCTGATTCTCATAAGCAACCTGCAAGGGAAACATTCAGATCAGAAAATTCTGCAATTAACATGTTACTACAACAATTTTGTGAGAATTCCTTCTAATCCAACAACAAATGAATGTAACATTCTAGTATGTCTACTAAGAATGTCAAGAATGAGTTGTGCTTAATGATGCAGCCAACTTTGCAATGAGTTAGACCCAGTGCTAAGGTACACAAGTACAGTAACATCATCATTCTCCACTGGGGTAAGTAGCAACAGTTCGTGAGCTTGATAGTGGTGGATATGAGTTATAATTGTGATACCAATTTGTTATGTCGAGAGTAAGACTTGCTTTTGGTAAATACAAAGGTAGGAATTAGTAGACAACAAACAACCTGGTGTGTACTGTACGCTTTCACACTCTACGACTATATTACATAGTCCTTCAGTTTGTATGAAGCATCTAATTACAAGTCCTTGGCGAAAAACGTGTATGACCTTTCTCATACCTTTACTAAGAAATATACGAATACATTGTGAAAACACATATTAATATATGTTGACTCTTCAGAAACCAGATATGTTTCCTAACATGATCGGATATTATATTTTCCAGAATTCGGTGAAGGGTTCAAAACTATCTGATATAATATACTATTGTTACCATCTCTGCAAAGTTTATGTCAGTGATTATATCAAGGTATTAATAAAAGTTTTTCACTTCAGAGTTGGGAATGTGTTTTCTTTTCCATTAATACTTGTTAGGACATGTTACGTGGTCAGGCTGGACTTGTTATCTTGTAAGACAAGCCCTCATAAATACACTTCATTACAATCCTATGACCACAATACAGAGAGAGATTGGTTTATTTACTTGCTTATACATCTTTTTTCTGGAAAGGCTTGAAACTCTCTTACTGGAAACTGGGATATTGTTCTCAACAGAAGGTGGCTTCGATGTAACCTGACAAAGATAAGAAAAACAAATGAGCATTGTGTTACGAGTTATGATTTAAGTGAGAGATGTCAATGAAAATTAAAAAGACGGTGAGACAGAGGAACTAACCATGCAAGAAGAATCGGGCGAGTCTTTTTTCTTTTCTTCCCTGGCCTGCACTTCCAAAGTATCCAGGTGCTTGTGACCCTCGGAATCAGCATCACATTTTGATAATGGGGAAGAAGCTTCCATGTCTGATGAGTGAAATTCATCCCTGCTGGAATGATCCAATCCGGGCTCAAGACTAGGATATGATAGCATGAACACCTTTTGATCACAAACCTGCCGAGTTTGACCGGGTTTGGGCGGGTTTGACCGGTTCAGTGACATATACGAACCGAGTAGTGCCCGGACCGGTTCTGGGTCCGGGTCACTGGTCCGACCGGCCGGGTCGGTACGGGTTTAATAACTATGCCTTGGAGGGGTCGTGGCCCCCGCCGGCCACCCCCTAGGTCCGCCACTGATCTCAAGGCTGCAATAATTGTGCCACAATTGCCATCCTAGTCTAAAGAATGGCCCTCCCTCCATAACAAGTTCCACCATTAAAAAACTATACAATATAATAATCTCTTACTTACACCTTACACTTTGTTTAATTTGCTCCTTAAAAAAAAAAAAAAAATAATAAAAATAAAAATAAAAAACATCAATATAGAGCTATGGCTTCCTCCTAGAGATGAGCATTGTACTTTCTGCAGATCCACCTCCATGTCTTCATCACATTCTCTATACTCTTCAGTTCACTCTCACCGCGGTCTCGATTGTTTTTAGCTTTTTCATATTACTTTCACTTCCTCTATTTCTCTAAACTCCCTGGCAAGGCTCGCAACCTTTTTCAACCGATCATTCAGAAACCCCATGTCCATGCCAAAACTCTTAGCGTAATATCATGTCTAACTGTCAGGGGTAAAATAGTAAATTTAAAAGCTAATATGAATAGAATTTTGATAAAATATTAGACACACTATCGTGTTTTGATAGATTATTAAGGAATTATTTATTTTAGTAACGACTTTATAAACATACACTATTAGAATAATATAATGTTATGTACATATCCATTCTACATTAATAATAATAATAATAATAATAATAATAATAATAATAATAATAATAATAATAATAATAATAATAATAATAATAATATGTTGAAGAAATTATTCGGGTAAAATTTTAGAAAACGTTAGAGCAACGTTTGTAATTTAATTCGGGTGAATTCTTTATTTTAGTTGTTCGCGCGTGCACGACCACCGCGAGAATTTGTAATTGAACCACACCCAATCACCTAACTTTTTGGTGTGCCAACCACATAATACAGTTTCTTAGATTGTCTTCTACATTTCAAACTCTCCTTCGGGGAGATTTTTCTCCATCACCGCCACCACAACCATCACTATCGCCGCTTGAAAAATTTTCTCCTATAAATGCACCAACATCATCATCATCTTCAGTTCATCATCAAAATTCTTCACCATCGTCTTCACCCTCACCTTCTTCTTCTTCTTCTTCTTCTTCTTCTTCTTCTTCTTCTTCTTCTTCTTCTTCTTCTTCTTCTTCTTCTTCTTCTTCTTCTTCTTCTTCTTCTTCTTCTTCTTCTTCTTCTTCTTCTTCTTCTTCTTCTTCTTCTTCTTCTTCTTCTTCTTCTTCTTCTTCTTCTTCTTCTTCTTCTTCTTCTTCTTCTTCTTCTTCTTCTTCTTCTTCTTCTTCTTCTTCTTCTTCTTCTTCTTCTTCTTCTTCTTCTTCTTCTTCGGCCACACCAACACCACCACCGAGAGCACCACCTCCACCCCCTTCATTCTCTTGCCTCTGTTCCTCTCTGTCTCTGTCTCATACCCTTCTCTGTACAAGAACAGAGGCACAGCAGCAGCAGCGGCTAGCCAGAAGCCACCACCACTGTCGTTGCCGCCGTCGGGAAGGAGGTCGAAAAGACCCACCACCACACCCCTGTTTCTCTCCCTCATTACCTCTATGTTTCTCTCTCTGTCGCCACCTCTCTGTTTCTCTCTGCCTCCACACAGCAGCAGGAGCAAGCAGGAGCAGCGGCGAAGAGCCACCGCTGCCGCTGCCGCCGTCGGGAAGAGACCCGAGAGACCCACCACTAACACCTTGTTCATGTCTCTCTCGATTACTCTCTCCCTCTGTTCTAACCCAGTAGCAACACCAGAAAAAGAAGAAACAAAGGAAAAAGCATCTCCTGAACAGAGCACGACACCATCACCGTCGGCCACCATATTTGCCTGCGAAGAGCTTCGCCGAATTGAAACAGAGACACCCAATATCTTTGTACCCTTCCAATCAACTCCTATGACCTCGACTAAGCAAGGAGAAGGCTCAATCGATGCCCAGAACTATCGGAGAAGGTCCGGTCGAGCTCCACCTCCGGCGACGATTTCGACAACTTGACCCGACTCAATTCTCGACCGTTTCTTGCGATTTTTGGAAACAGGTTTGTAGTGACGGGTGAAAAACTTAAGAGCGACATGTAATGTCCAATAAGATGTAATATATAAAGACTTGTGTAATGTTCAATAGTATTGTAATATACGGATGTTGTGCTTATGACTTCCCCCAACACTTTTGGCATCGCCCTCCTGGGCTTTTCGGTCAGGAACGGAAGGCTTGGGGATCACGGGGTGTTCCACTTAGACCCTTCTAAAGTCTTTTCCCACACAGCAAAGTCAGTGTCTGATGTGGAAATTGTTCAATTTCTGATCGCAACGGCGACTTCTAGGGCTCCGGTAATGATTCCGACTGCTAGTGTGCGGCCAACGTTCTCCAGAAGTTGGTGGTGAAGAGACGATTTATGAGAACAACATAGTTTGTAGTAACTGAACTTGGTGGAATCAGAGAGTTCATGATCAACTACCTCACCATTCACTACGATTCTGAGTTTCTGTAATCAGCATCACGTTCTAATGATGGGGGAGCTTCCATGTCTGGTAGGTGAAGCTCCTCCTCCATGTTGAAATTATCTGGTCCAAGCTCAAGATTAGGGTTTGCTAGCAATGACTTCCTTTGACACTTTCTTGAACAACGTCCAAGTGTGAAGCAAGATTGGTGCCCTTTGAGTCTACAGAGTCGTACTTTCTTTTATACTTGCCTGCAAAAACTTGAAATCAACATTTGATATGACAAAAAACGGTTAAGTTAAACTGAGGCAAACCAGATACCTTCGTTAGCATGGACGCTAGCACTTGTAAGGTTATTGCTTCCATCTAAAGTTGGATCATTCGCTCTTGTTATATACACTTGTAAAAGTGATAAAAACAAGCAGAGGTATGATGAACAAGAAACATATTTAAATAAGTCTTGGTGATAAAATCAAGACGTGCAACAGAAGCATCTATATAACATAGCTCTTCACACGAAAAACACTTCAGATCTGATTTTACTAGACTTGTATGTCATGCGATAGAAGCATAATACACAAGGTATGGAATCGAACAGTGGTCCAAACCCTGAAAGATGTGTCTGTTCTTTGTAGATGCCTTGATCTTTTGGTCCTGTAATATATGACACAACAATTCCCAAAGTTTGTGTAGTCGTTCATAAAAAGTATAATCGTGATAATTATAGCATGGAACACTACCCCATTAGCCATTTTCTGAGTTACAACTAGGCATGGATTCCCCTCTTAATCATTCGATGCCAACTAGGAAAAAAAAGGAAATGCTATATATCATCGCTTCTTCACCTATGAATTTCACCGCCTATGTGGAGTTCTCGGATTGGTGTAGTATTTTGGAAATATATCAAAATAAATTATTACCAGCAATCATATCTTGACACATAGGAGGTGAAATACAAGGGTGACAAAAAATGGGTGAAGCATAGCAGCCCCCTTCAAAAAGTTGTGATACAACTCCAGGGGTCAAAGTGCAAAGCCTGCAGTCAAATTAAGGGAAATAATGATATGACATTAAATATGTTATAGGGTTTCTTAATACATAAAAGCAGGGGAACAGGGAAATGCAAACCAATTTTGGGATTAGGTTTCGACTTTGGTGTCCAAGAAACAACCAATTGTCGCACTTTCTACATGTCAGGTCGAGTATATTGCCGCTACCTATTGTGTGTTCCATGAAATTTGGTTGAAGAGCTTGATGAATGATCTAAACTTCCCACAAGAAGATATCTCTGTCTCAAAATACGGAGACCTTTGTGCGAAGAGGCTGAAAGATATTTTGCGAACACAATCTAGCTTTCCTCAAATTTGGCTAAGGAAAAGTCTTTGTGCGAAGACTATTGGCTTCTTCTCCTTGAGTTCTTCATTTCCTAAGTTTTTCTCCTTTCTTGCATGATCTCCAAGCTATATTCCCTGCCAATCAGAAGAAGAAACACAACTCGTGATCATATCGCAATAAAATCATCAAAATAAGCAAGAAACGCCCAATTCGACAGTTAACGCTCGTGAACTCAATATATTCATATAAAGTCCGATTCGACTCTAAATGACACAAAATTCTCCATGATGAGCATACAAAATTCATAAAAGTAAGCGATTAGATAACTCCAAAACCGGAGTTATCAGTGTCATGCACTTTGGTTGAAGATCTTGATGAAGGAGCTAAATTTCCCACAAGAAGAGCCCGTGCAGATCTTTTTTGACAACTAGTCCGCTCTCGCTTTGTCCAAAAATAGTGTATTTCATCAGAGGAGCAAGCACTTTGACACTCGCTTCCACTTCATAAGGGAATGTGTGGAGAAAAAGTGTGTGGAGATGAGGTATGCTTAATCTCAAGATCAAGTGGAGGACATATTCACGAAGCCCCTCAAGTACGATATCTTCTTCAAGTTGAGAGTTTTAATTGGAGTTACTAAACCAAGTTTAAGAGGGGTGTTGAATAGTAAACTTGGTTTAGCCAAATATATAAAAGGACCAAGTATAGTATTATTATGTTGTTAGCAGCCAAATTGTGTTAACTAATTAGTGGGCTTATTAAGTTAGTATTAGTCCAAGATAATTATGTTGTCCATGTTCATTGTATCTAGAATGAGGTTTCTCGAGAAGTTATGTAGTATGTTGTAGGGAAAGGAATAATGCTAGGAATATTCCTTGCTCATCCACCTATAAATACCGTGTTGTATCTTGCAAACAAAATCAATTGAAGTTCCTCTTTCACTTGTGTTTCTATAACCCCGGTACATGTGCTATTAGTCCAGGTACTTAAAGAAAATGAAGATAAAATACCACTAAAATGAACCCATTCATTCAGTGAGGTGATAATTAATTAAAACACCACAACATTATTTCAATTCGAAATGTAAATCAAGCAGAGTATCACTACAAACAAAATAAAAAACAAACATAGCACCGTAACGTCCACCCTAACTTCCTCCCTCTACAGCCACGGCTGGGCAGGGAACAGTGGGTCGTTGACGGGAAGCCACGGCTGGGCAGGGAACTGCAGTTCTGAATTTGTAGGGCTTTTATTTTGACCGTTTCCCAAAGCCTTTTCCTCCCTGGCTGGGCATCATCGTGTACCAAATCCTCCGTGAGGAGCACGCTGCTGTAAAGAAACCCTTTTATCACTTCAAGAAGGCGGCGGCGTGGTTAAGTCAGCAGCGATATGTCAATTGCAATAAACATGCGCTCCGCGACATGCATCGCAGGATGGAGAGACTAACAGTGTTTAAGGCTTCTCGGGCAAACTCAGCAATTGAGGGTGAGGGGGCGACCTACATATTCGAGCTCAGCCTCAGGGAGTACGCCATAGCTTTGGAGAGAGCCATGAAGAGAGGCCGCTCCGTCGACCACCGCCAGTTCCCACGTCAGCCGTGGTAGTGCCTTTCGTATCGTTTGTTTGTTATTTTCAATCAAACAGTTTATCTATTATTGGTATGGGGTGTCGTTGTTTGTCGTGTTGCGATTTGCTTTGTCGTATTTGAACAAAACACTATCTATGTTGTGTTATTTATCTTAATATTTGTGTTACTTAATCCCTCTTTCTCTGTTATGTACGATGAAGGATGAAATGTATGATGAAATTTCTATAAAGAAAACCCCACTGGTCACTTATCTATTTATATATAAAAGCAGAGAAGTGCTCAAGTTCGATAGCAATTTGCCATTTGTCATTAAATATTTCTCTTTAAGTTGACATTTGTCATGCCCACTTGGCACTTAGCCAATAATTATTCGCCAAATGACACTTTACAAATACACATAAGCTGCCATGGTGGCACTTTTAATTGACCATTAAAGTGCAATTATTATTATAACTTACTTTTTATTAATACATTAAATTCACATTTGTGAAGACAACATCTTACTAGAAAAATAAGCTACAATGTAACCTCCATGCATTTAAAGCACAACTTATTATGATACATCACTTTATTATGAGAATTTGGTGGGAGGCCATTAAAACATCTTAAAATTAAGAATATATTTTTTACTTTTTTTCATTTTTTTCCATAAATGAGAAATTTTTATTGCATACCCATTACGTGAAAATTATTAATTTATAATATATATATATATATAGAGAGAGAGAGAGAGAGAGACCGATGATTTATCATTTATTTCACTGCTTGCAATTTTTATTCTTGCTAATATAAGTCTAAATTTTACATGTATTACAACTGTAAAAATATTTCAAATTTATTACATTGTAATATGTGACGATCACTTTATGACATTTTCGTCTCATTTTTCCCGCCAAAAAATAACTAACCATGACCCATATGACCCGAAAAAAAATCATGTTTCATATTTGTCGTCATACCATTTTGTTGGAATACCATTGAAATTGACGGTAAGTCATATTTTTTCTTCACATGAGAGGGGATGTATTCAGAATTAGTTTTTTGCCAGAGTTACTTTTCAAATTATTAAAACTAATTAACACTAATTCTTTTAAAATTTTTATATTATTATAATTTGGGAGATTTATATTTGTGACTTACACAATTGTAAAACAGACCTTCATTGTCATTGTACTATTCTTTTGGTCTTCTTAATATTTAAGATAATTCTAATATGCCTACATCATAAATAGTTAAAAAATAAATCATCGTTAAAGCACAAAAAATAGCACCATGAATGGAGTAGAGCACCACGTGAGAATGCAACGTGCAAACGGAAGAAGTAAAAAATTTCTGATGTAGGCAAATAAAAATTTCTTTTGGTCTGCAAATAAAAATTTCTCCAGAAAAGACGTGCAAACGGAAGAAGTGTAAATTTACGTCTACGTAAAAGTAGGAAATCAACGCCTACAAAAACGCAATTTTCACGTGGTGCTCAAATATAAAAGCAATCATCATGCAAACTACAATTTGTGTTGACAAACTCATTGAAGGAATATCTTCTTACTGGTACTAATAAACAATTTGTATAGCATAAAAATACAAATCACGCGCTGTAGCGCGGGGTAACGCCTTGTTGTTAGTTAAATAAGCAAACCAGACCTGATTAACCCTTGGACTTCTCTCATGTTTTCGTTGGTGGTGACAGTGCCGGAGGTACTATAGCGCACCATGCTGCGGTCCGCACCGTATCAATGCCCTTCTCATCTGCCACCGCCGGTCCGAAATGACCTAGTTTTACCTCGACATGGCTGGCTAAGCCACCGCTGTTTTAAGCTCAGGGAAGTGGACGGAGAAGAAGGTGAAGATGAGATGATAGCAGTGACTCAGAGGTGGGAGGAATCTGGGGGGAGACGACAATCTGTTGCGGGAGCATTGAAACACGGTGCAAAATCATCAGCTCTGGACGGGATCGGAGACGACCCAGGTGAATTTGGAGAGAAGTGTGTGGATTTGAGTTGTTTGTGCTAGTGGGAACTGGGGAGTATTCATGAGAAGTGTTTATGGGTCGGATTTGCTCCGAGGTATGCGGCTGCTTAGGGCTATTATTGGGCACGCGTTTTTTGCAGGTAGCGAACCAGATACTGATGATGCGGAATTTATACCAGGGGAGGTGAGGGACGGATAAGGACCCGTATTTCAGCCCAAAAGAGGACCCGAATTCGAACAAAATGGGTTGCCCCAAGGTGCTAGTAGTGGTGGGTGAGAAAGATTGGCTAGAGGGAAGAGGTGTTGCTTATTTGTGAGACCTTGAAGAAGAGTGGTTGGGGAGGGAAGTTGGAGTGGATGGAGAATGTAGGGGAGGGTAATTGCTATTTGCTTCTATTCATTTGCTCCTAATAGTGAAAGGGCTATGCCTTTCATGAATAAATTGGCTATGTTTATGCATCAAGATTAGGTTTGTTGTTGTTATCGGTCAATGTTATTTCTTTAAATGCAATTTGTTGTTATAATATTTGTGTTATCTTATTACGAAGTTATTCAACTATGAAGATTGTACGAGTACTTGGATAGGGCAAGAGTATGGACGAATCCTTACGTGTACCTGCAAGACATTAGAACAACTACAACAGCACACATACATCGAAGTAAAAAGGGATGTGAACAAGTAAGGGGTAAGAGTAAACCAAGTATGTTACTCAAGAGAGAGGCGGTAAGGCAATGAGGGGGTTTAGAATCATAAAGAATTCGAACATCTATGAAGAGGATGACAGTCATATAAACATTGGTCTTAGGACAACGGCTATGAGTAGTTGTATAATGGCACTGAGTGTTATATAATGCCTCGAATAGTAAATCGTCCACCATTTGTATAAACAGGAATATTGTGAGTCTCTTGAGTAACATACGAGAGTCGCGTGCGAGTATATGTATTCGTATTTATACAATGTGTACGGAATACTGATACCATATCTGTGAGCGCCATGTGGATAAATGTAGACGTGGCTAGATTGAGATATCTACAATTATCATAATTCTACTATTTGTAAGAGGGTGTGGCATGAGAAAGACCTTGAATGTGGAATATTACTCAAGAATTTATACGCAAAATCATGAAGAAGAGAGATATGGCATTAACATTTCAATCAGACATAATAAGGTAGCTAGTTGTTTTACAATTCAAATTAGTGATGTTGGCTCTATAAATAATCAACGCTGTCCCACCCTTTGACGATCCGTTCACTCCAAAGACATTATAATCTCGCCGTCGGCAGAAAACAACCTCTCCGGCAGGCTATACCTCCCTAAATCCGACAACCCAATTCACAAGATTCCTCTCTTGATCTACTTCCACGGCGACGCCAACTGTCATGAATCAGCCTTCTCCGCCTTCTACCACACCTACCTCAACACTCCTTGTCGCGGAAGCCAAGCACGTATATGTTTATATTAACTTAATTTTTTTTTCTTCTCTACCCTTAATGAAGGTCAATCTTGTAATTTCATATTGCTAACACAATGACTTAGTCAAATCACGAAGAAGCTGATGAAACATAGGAAGTATATGGGACTTAAAAAAATGATAATTTTATTAATCACAATTTTAGCTCTTCCACCCACTCCACTTTTGTGTAACGTGTCCGAATCAAAATGATATAGAGCAGGACATGTATACCACTTTGTCCCACATTTTTTGTATCATTTAGACTTTTATCACTATTTACTGGGTCACTTTGTTCTGGTGATTTCGATAGCAAAACTTTACAATTTTTAGATAACTTTTTCGTAGTGTTGTAGAGTAACTCTTATTCGACAAGACTTTAAAAAAATTATCAAAAAATTACGTCATTTTGTGATCTAAATTACCGGGTCAAAGTGATCCAATTTTGGGTGAAAAAAGTCTAAATGATACAAAAGAAGTGAGACAAAGTGGTACTTAAAAATCAGTCAATTGAGTGAGTTTGTAGTGACACCAAGTGGGCTAAATCAACATTGGGACTTTGATGGGACTGACCTACTTAATTGGGCCATGATCAAGCCTATTATGAAGTTGGACCGTAAACCAGTGCCTCCGGCTCTAGATCATGGGCAAGACTATTACATACCACTCAGTTTCAGCTCTTCTCCACCAATTTGACTTTTACCACTATTCACTGAGACACTTTGACTCAGTGATTTGGATAGCAAAGTAATGTAATTTTTTGATAATTTTTTCATGGTGTTGTAGCGTATAAGTTGCTCTATAACACGGTGAAAAAATTATCAAAAAATCGCATACTTTTGCTATCGAAATCACTCGGTCAAAATAACCCATATACGAGTCAAATATTCAGGATGGTGGGCAAGAGCTGGGACTGAGTGGTATCACGTCTTACATTTTAGACGCAGGATAAGCTTAAAGAGTACCAGGTGTGTCCAATTACCAATGTACTGAGAGTGCTATTTTCTCTCTTCCTCTAAAAAAGGGGCAAGTCGTGAGCAACGGCACACCATGTGAATAAAGTTGTCACCGCCAACGGTGTTAATCCATTCAATTTCCAAACAAATAGAAAAAGGGTAAAGGTACTTTCAACCCCTAACGTTCAATGCAAAGACACTTTTACCCACTATAGTCTACGAAACGAGACTTTTACCCCTCATTGCTTCAAGTTTAACTACACTTTCACTCCTTGATTGCGAAACATTTTGTTTTTAACTGATAGTAGTTTCGACTACCTATAGCCGTGGAGTGAGGCTCGCCCACGACCGTGATTAGAACTTCTGACGGGGAAGGGGAGGGTTGGCTTAATCACATCTTCTGGGGGGTTTAGGCGGGAGGGTTGGCTTAATCACACCTTCTGGGGGGTTTAGGCAGGGCGGGCACTAACATGGGCTCGCGTACAACGAGGGAACAATTTGTTCTTCTATACATACAGGTCTGTGAACGTGGAGTTATATATTAGGGGCCATTTTGAAATTGATGTATAATGGTGTGGTTGTAATAAAATATAAGAGGGGAATTGTTGTAACTGTTGAAAGAAATATGACATAATTGTAAATTCTATTATTAAATGTGAGTTAAGGTGGGGACAGAGAGTGGAGGAGGAACCATCGACTTTGGGTGGTCTTAGATTTCAAAATGACAATGAATTCTCTGAGTTTGTTACGGAGGAGATGAGTACATAAAGGTGAACAAGTCAAAGATTAGTTTATTTACACAATAACCCCCATACTTTGCTAAAGTTCTATAAAGGTTTCAAACACTATTTCTAATAAAATCCCTATAGAGAAGAAAAAACATTAATGGAGTTCCAGATGATGAATCCATCAATGAGAGTTTGTGGAGGTGAAGAAACCCAAAATCTTGATGTTTCCATGGCTAGCTTATGGACACATCTCACCCTTCCTGGAGCTATTCAAGTCTCTCGTCAACAGAAACTTCGACGTATACTTTTGCTCGTCTATTGTTAAACTCGCTTGCGCAAAGAAAAGCATTAGCGAGAAGTACGCTAATGCTTTTGACTCGTCCAAGGAGGCCTTTGACTCGTCCAAGGAGATCTTTTTCAGTTTCCTCAAGAAGTTGAATCCCTATGTCCTCATTTACGACACTATCCGGCCTTGGGCACGCCGTGGCTGTCCGCCTTGGTATACCCGCTGTTGCCTTCGCCATCATGACCGCCTTCATGATCCACCACTTTTTTTTTTTTTGAGAAAAATATGCTGATTTTATTAAGATGATTGGGCTTCAGTTACAATATCCGAACCTACTAAATATTGGACCCAGTCTGGGCCTTCTTAATTCAGGATTCAAAGACCAATATTTCGCCAGCCCATTAGCTACAGAGTTTGACCTCCTACACGTGTACACCACAGCTACGTGTCTAAACCCTCAATTTGGAGAAATTTTTGTTTGTTCTAAGAGCAAATACGCGTGGTGCTCCCATCAATACAGCACATGACACGTCAGGAAGAAAGAGAATGAGTGGCAGACAAAAGAAATTGAATTTTCTTACATGTTCCTGACGTGTCATGTGATGTATTGATTAGAGCACCACGTCATATTTCCTCTTGCAGCAAGCAATAATTACTCGTCAATTTGGTTTCTTGAGTTTGGCTTGATTCTGGTTGTTTCTTTCACTGTATTTTCCTTATTTCTCTTTGACTCAAGAACAGATACAACGATTTTGTTCCAAATTTTAGACTCTCCACGCATTGATTTCAGCTGGGTTTTGTGTAAAGACTCTGGCTTTGTTTATGGATCCCCAAAAACTCCAAAGCCATTCTGTTGCTAGTCGCTTTTGTGTAAAGACTGTGGCTTTTTTTTTTTTTTTTTTATGAATTTCGAAAAACTCCATAGCCAATCTGTTGCTAGTGGCTATGGTATTGGAAGTTGTAACATTGAAGCTTCTTTCTTGTAATTTTTGGGATCCATCCATGACTTAATAATAAGAATGTTGTACCTTCTCACTGGACCAAGGATTTTCCTAAAATACCACTGTTTGGTTCTCTAAATAGGTTTTGACAAAAGATTCTAAAATACCATCATTTTAAAATCGAGAAATTTTTGTTTGCTCTAAGAGGAATGATGTGGATTTGCTCTAACCATACATCACATGACACATTAGGAGGAAAGAAAATGAGTGGCAGACAAAAGAAAGTGGATTCCTACATGTTTCTGACGTGTCCTGTGATGTATTGCTTAGAGCACCATGTCATATTTGCTCTTGGAGCAAGCAATAATTACTCTTTAAATCCCTTTTTGTTGTTGACGTTTCAGTGCAATGAAACCTCACTTTTATCTTGAGGTTTCTGATGAGGCTGGGACAAAATTAGATCAGTGCAATGAAACCTCACTTTTATCTTTTCTCTCAATCTATATACCTCATAGTTAGTCTCTGGTTTTCCTCAAGCCCTAGTAACTGTTCTGTTCAAACCAAAACGAAACCCATATATTTGTGCTGCAAAATACCGATAATGCTTAAACAGTAAGTGTGAATAAGCTCGGAAACATGGAAGCAGAGAAGTGCTCAAGTTCAATAGCAATTTGCCATTTGTCATTAAATATTTCTCCTTAAATTGACATTTGTCATGCCCACTTGGCACTTAGCCAATAATTATTCGCCAAATGACACTTTACTAATACACATAAGCTGTCGTGGTGGCACTTTTAATTGACCATTAAGTGTAATTATTATTATAACTTACTTTTTATTAATACATTAAATTCACATTTGTGAAGACAATATCTTACTATAAAAATAAGGTACAATGCAACCTCCATGCATTTAAAGCACAATTTATTATGATACATCACTTTATTTTGAGAATTGGGTGGGAGGCCATTAAAACATCTTAAAACTAAGAATATATTTTTTACCATTAATGAGAATTTGTATTGCATACATATTACATGAAAATTATTAATTTATAATATATATATATATATATAGAGAGAGAGAGAGAGAGACCGATGATTTATCATTTATTTCACTGCTTTCAATTTTTATTCTTGCTAATATAAGTCTAAATTTTACATGTATTACAACTGTAAAAATATTTCAAATTTATTACTTTGTAATATGTGACGATCACTTTATGACATTTTCGTCTCATTTTTCCTGCCAAAAAATAACTAACCATGACCCATATGACCCGGAAAAAAAAATCATGTGTCATATTTGTCGTCATACCATTTTGTTGGAATACCATTGAAATCGACGGTAAGTCATATTTTTTCTTCACATGAGAGGGAATGAATTCAGAATTAGTTTTTTGCCAGAGTTACTTTTCAAATTATTCAAACTAATTAACACTAATTCTTTTAAAATTTGTATATTATTATAATTTGCGAGATTTATATTTGTGACTTACACAATTGTAAAACAGACCTTCATTGTCATTGTACTTTTCTTTTGGTCTTCTTAATATTTAGGATAATTCTAATATGCCTACATCATAAATAGCTAAAAAAATAAATCATCGTTAAAGCACAAGAAAATAGCACCATCAATGGAGTAGAGCACCACGTGAGAATGCAACGTGCAAACGGAAGAAGTAAAAAATTTCAGATGTAGGCAAATAAAAATTTCTTATGGTCTGCAAATAAAAATTTCTCCCGAAAAAACGTGCAAACGGAAGAAGTGTAAACTTACGTCTACGTAAAAGTAGGAAATCAACGCCTACAAAAACGCGATTTTCACGTGGTGCTCAAATATAAAAGCAATCATCATGCAAACTACAATTTGTGTTGACAAACTCATTGAAGGAATATCTTCTTACTGGTACTAATAAACAATTTGTATAGCATAAAAATACAAATCACGCGCTGTAGCGCGGGGTAACACCTAGTTGTTAATTAATAAACAAACCATACCTGATTAACCCTTGGACTTCTCTCGGGTTTTCGTTGGACTTCTCACGATTTCAGAGATGAAAGCTAGAGACTACCTGGGGAATCTTCTTCAAACCCTTGGTCATCATCATCATCAGTGTCTTGGAGGAAGAAACCATTGTTGTAGATCTGGGTGATAGAGGCAAGAGATGAGTAGAGAGAAAGATAAAAATGCAAACTTTACATTTAAATCTGAAACCCTAGAGAGGAGTATTGGAGCTTACCGAGAGAGAGAGGAGGAGGAGGGCGTCTGTGAGAAAGCTGCTCTGTCTCCGATTTTTTGGCCGTAGTAACAACACACAGCAGCCCATGAAAATAAAAATCTCTTTTGGTCTAGAAATAAAAATTTCTCCCGAAAAGACGTGCAAACGGAAGAAGTGTAAATTTACGTCTACGTAAAAGTAGGAAATCAACGCCTACAAAAACGCGATTTTCACGTGGTGCTCAAATATAAAAGCAATCATCATGCAAACTACAATTTGTGTTGACAAACTCATTGAAGGAATATCTTCTTACTGGTACTAATAAACAATTTGTATAGCATAAAAATACAAATCACGCGCTGTAGCGCGGGGTAACACCTAGTTGTTAAATTAAATAAACAAACCATACCTGATTAACCCTTGGACTTCTCTCGGGTTTTCGTTGGACTTCTCACGATTTCAGAGATGAAAGCTAGAGACTACCTGGGGAATCTTCTTCAAACTCTTGGTCATCATCATCATCAGTGTCTTGGAGGAAGAAGCCATTGTTGTAGATCTGGGTGATAGAGGCAAGAGATGAGTAGAGAGAAAGATAAAAATGCAAACTTTACATTTAAATCTGAAACCCTAGAGAGGAGTATTGGAGCTTACCGAGAGAGAGAGGAGGAGGAGGACGTCTGTGAGAAAGCTGTCTGTCTCCGATTTTTTGGCTGTAGTAACAACACACAGCAAACCATGAAAATAAAAATTTCTTTTGGTCTGCAAATAAAAATTTCTCCCGAAAAGACGTGAAAACGGAAGAAGTGTAAATTTACATCTACGTAAAAGTAGGAAATCAACGCCTACAAAAACGCGATTTTCACGTGGTGCTCAAATATAAAAACAATCATCATGCAAACTACAATTTGTGTTGACAAACTCATTGAAGGAATATCTTCTTACTGGTACTAATAAACAATTTGTATAGCATAAAAATACAAATCACGCGCTGTAGCACAGGGTAACACCTAGTTGTCAATTAAATAAACAAACCATACCTGATTAACCCTTGGACTTCTCTCGGGTTTTCGTTGGACTTCTCACGATTTCAGAGATGAAAGCTAGAGACTACCTGGGGAATCTTCTTCAAACCCTTGGTATTCATCATCATTTGTGTCTTGGGGGAAGAAGCCATTGTTGTAGATCTGGGTGATAGAGGCAAGAGATGAGTAGAGAGAAAGATGAAAATGCAAACTTTACATTATAATCTGAAACCCTAGAGAGGAGTATTGGAGCTTACCGAGAGAGAGAGGAGGAGGAGGGCGTCTGTGAGAAAGCTGCTCTGTCTCCGATTTTTTGGCTGTAGTAACAACACACAGCAGCCCATGAAAATAAAAATTTCTTTTGGTCTGCAAATAAAAATTTCTCCCGAAAAGACGTGCAAACGGAAGAAGTGTAAATTTACGTCTACGTAAAAGTAGGAAATCAACGCCTACAAAAACGCGATTTTCACGTGGTGCTCAAATATAAAAGGAATCATCATGCAAACTACAATTTGTGTTGTCATACTCATTGAAGGAATATCTTCTTACTGGTACTAATAAACAATTTGTATAGCATAAAAATACAAATCACGCGCTGTAGCGCGGGGTAACACCTAGTTGTTAATTAAATAAACAAACCATACCTGATTAACCCTTGGACTTCTCTCGGGTTTTCGTTGGACTTCTCACGATTTCAGAGATGAAAGCTAGAGACTACCTGGGGAATCTTCTTCAAACCCTTGGTCATCATCATCATCAGTGTCTTGGAGGAAGAAGCCATTGTTGTAGATCTGGGTGATAGAGGCAAGAGATGAGTAAAAATGCAAACTTTACATTTAAATCTGAAACCCTAGAGAGGAGTATTGGAGCTTAACGAGAGAGAGAGGAGGAGGAGGGCGTCTGTGAGAAAACTGCTCTGTCTCCGATTTTTTGGCTGTAGTAACAACACACAGCAGCCCATGAAAATAAAAATTTCTCCCGAAAAGACTTGCAAACGGAAGAAGTGTAAATTTACGTCTACGTTAAAAGTGGAAATCAACGCCTACAAAAACGCGATTTTCACGTGGTGCTCAAATATAAAAGCAATCATCATGCAAACTACAATTTGTGTTGACAAACTCATTGAAGGAATATCTTCTTACTGGTACTAATAAACAATTTGTATAGCATAAAAATACAAATCACGGGCTGCAGCGCGGGGTAACACCTAGTTGTTAATTAAATAAACAAACCATACCTGATTAACCCTTGGACTTCTCTCGGGTTTTCGTTGGACTTCTCACGATTTCAGAGATGAAAGCTAGAGACTACCTGGGGAATCTTCTTCAAACTCTTGGTCATCATCATCATCAATGTCTTGGAGGAAGAAGCCATTGTTGAGATCTGGGTGATAGAGGCAAGAGATGAGTAGAGAGAAAGATAAAAATGCAAACTTTACATTTAAATCTGAAACCCTAGAGAGGAGTATTGGAGCTTACCGAGAGAGAGAGGAGGAGGAGGGCGTCTGTGAGAAAGCTGCTCTGTCTCCGATTTTTTGGCTGTAGTAACAACACACAGCAGCCCATGAAAATAAAAATTTCTTTTGGTCTGCAAATAAAAATTTCTCCCGAAAAGACGTGCAAACGGAAGAAGTGTAAATTTACGTCTACGTAAAAGTAGGAAATCAACGCCTACAAAAACGCGATTTTCACGTGGTGCTCAAATATAAAAACAATCATCATGCAAACTACAATTTGTGTTGACAAACTCATTGAAGGAATATCTTCTTACTGGTACTAATAAACAATTTGTATAGCATAAAATACAAATCACGCGCTGTAGCGCGGGGTAACACCTAGTTGTCAATTAAATAAACAAACCATACATGATTAACCCTTGGACTTCTCTCGGGTTTTCGTTGGACTTCTCACGATTTCAGAGATGAAAGTTAGAGACTACCTGGGGAATCTTCTTCAAACCCTTGGTCATCATCATCATCAGTGTCTTGGAGGAAGAAGCCATTGTTGTAGATCTGGGTGATAGAGGCAAGAGATGAGTAGAGAGAAAGATAAAATTGCAAACTTTACATTTAAATCTGAAACCCTAGAGAGGAGTATTGGATCTTACCGAGAGAGAGAGGAGGAGGAGGGCGTCTGTGAGAAAGCTGCTCTGTCTCCGATTTTTTGGCTGTAGTAACAACACACAGCAGCCCATGAAAATAAAAATTTCTTTTGGTCTGCAAATAAAAATTTCTCCCGAAAAGACGTGCAAACGGAAGAAGTGTAAATTTACGTCTACGTAAAAGTAGGAAATCAACGCCTACAAAAACGCGATTTTCACGTGGTGCTCAAATATAAAAGCAATCATCATGCAAACTACAATTTGTGTTGACAAACTCATTGAAGGAATATCTTCTTACTGGTACTAATAAACAATTTGTATAGCATAAAAATACAAATCACCCGCTGTAGCGCGGGGTAACACCTAGTTGTTAATTAAATAAACAAACCATACCTGATTAACCCTTGGACTTCTCTCGGGTTTTCGTTGGACTTCTCACGATTTCAGAGATGAAAGCTAGAGACTACCTGGGGAATCTTCTTCAAACTCTTGGTCATCATCATCATCAGTGTCTTGGAGGAAGAAGCCATTGTTGTAGATCTGGGTGATAGAGGCAAGAGATGAGTAGAGAGAAAGATAAAAATGCAAACTTCACATTTAAATCTGAAACCCTAGAGAGGAGTATTGGAGCTTACCGAGAGAGAGAGAGGAGGAGAAGGGCGTCTGTGAGAAAGCTGCTCTGTCTCCGATTTTTTGGCTGTAGTAACAACACACAGCAGCCCATGAAAATAAAAATTTTTTTCGGTCTGCAAATAAAAATTTCTCCCGAAAAGACGTGCAAACGGAAGAAGTGTAAATTTACGTCTACGTAAAAGTAGGAAATCAACGCCTACAAAAACGCGATTTTCACGTGGTGCTCAAATATAAAAGGAATCATCATGCAAACTACAATTTGTGTTGTCATACTCATTGAAGGAATATCTTCTTACTGGTACTAATAAACAATTTGTATAGCATAAAAATACAAATCACGCGCTGTAGCGCGGGGTAACACCTAGTTGTTAACTAAATAAACAAACCATACCTGATTAACCCTTGGACTTCTCTCGGGTTTTCGTTGGACTTCTCACGATTTCAGAGATGAAAGCTAGAGACTACCTGGGGAATCTTCTTCAAACCCTTGGTCATCATCATCATCAGTGTCTTGGAGGAAGAAGCCATTGTTGTAGATCTGGGTGATAGAGGCAAGAGATGAGTAAAAATGCAAACTTTACATTTAAATCTGAAACCCTAGAGAGGAGTATTGGAGCTTAACGAGAGAGAGAGGAGGAGGAGGGCGTCTGTGAGAAAACTGCTCTGTCTCCGATTTTTTGGCTGTAGTAACAACACACAGCAGCCCATGAAAATAAAAATTTCTCCCGAAAAGACTTGCAAACGGAAGAAGTGTAAATTTACGTCTACGTTAAAAGTGGAAATCAACGCCTACAAAAACGCGATTTTCACGTGGTGCTCAAATATAAAAGCAATCATCATGCAAACTACAATTTGTGTTGACAAACTCATTGAAGGAATATCTTCTTACTGGTACTAATAAACAATTTGTATAGCATAAAAATACAAATCACGGGCTGCAGCGCGGGGTAACACCTAGTTGTTAATTAAATAAACAAACCATACCTGATTAACCCTTGGACTTCTCTCGGGTTTTCGTTGGACTTCTCACGATTTCAGAGATGAAAGCTAGAGACTACCTGGGGAATCTTCTTCAAACTCTTGGTCATCATCATCATCAATGTCTTGGAGGAAGAAGCCATTGTTGTAGATCTGGGTGATAGAGGCAAGAGATGAGTAGAGAGAAAGATAAAAATGCAAACTTTACATTTAAATCTGAAACCCTAGAGAGGAGTATTGGAGCTTACCGAGAGAGAGAGGAGGAGGAGGGCGTCTGTGAGAAAGCTGCTCTGTCTCCGATTTTTTGGCTGTAGTAACAACACACAGCAAACCATGAAAATAAAAATTTCTTTTGGTCTGCAAATAAAAATTTCTCCCGAAAAGACGTGCAAACGGAAGAAGTGTAAATTTACGTCTACGTAAAAGTAGGAAATCAACGCCTACAAAAACGCGATTTTCACGTGGTGCTCAAATATAAAAACAATCATCATGCAAACTACAATTTGTGTTGACAAACTCATTGAAGGAATATCTTCTTACTGGTACTAATAAACAATTTGTATAGCATAAAATACAAATCACGCGCTGTAGCGCGGGGTAACACCTAGTTGTCAATTAAATAAACAAACCATACATGATTAACCCTTGGACTTCTCTCGGGTTTTCGTTGGACTTCTCACGATTTCAGAGATGAAAGTTAGAGACTACCTGGGGAATCTTCTTCAAACCCTTGGTCATCATCATCATCAGTGTCTTGGAGGAAGAAGCCATTGTTGTAGATCTGGGTGATAGAGGCAAGAGATGAGTAGAGAGAAAGATAAAATTGCAAACTTTACATTTAAATCTGAAACCCTAGAGAGGAGTATTGGATCTTACCGAGAGAGAGAGGAGGAGGAGGGCGTCTGTGAGAAAGCTGCTCTGTCTCCGATTTTTTGGCTGTAGTAACAACACACAGCAGCCCATGAAAATAAAAATTTCTTTTGGTCTGCAAATAAAAATTTCTCCCGAAAAGACGTGCAAACGGAAGAAGTGTAAATTTACGTCTACGTAAAAGTAGGAAATCAACGCCTACAAAAACGCGATTTTCACGTGGTGCTCAAATATAAAAGCAATCATCATGCAAACTACAATTTGTGTTGACAAACTCATTGAAGGAATATCTTCTTACTGGTACTAATAAACAATTTGTATAGCATAAAAATACAAATCACCCGCTGTAGCGCGGGGTAACACCTAGTTGTTAATTAAATAAACAAACCATACCTGATTAACCCTTGGACTTCTCTCGGGTTTTCGTTGGACTTCTCACGATTTCAGAGATGAAAGCTAGAGACTACCTGGGGAATCTTCTTCAAACTCTTGGTCATCATCATCATCAGTGTCTTGGAGGAAGAAGCCATTGTTGTAGATCTGGGTGATAGAGGCAAGAGATGAGTAGAGAGAAAGATAAAAATGCAAACTTCACATTTAAATCTGAAACCCTAGAGAGGAGTATTGGAGCTTACCGAGAGAGAGAGAGGAGGAGAAGGGCGTCTGTGAGAAAGCTGCTCTGTCTCCGATTTTTTGGCTGTAGTAACAACACACAGCAGCCCATGAAAATAAAAATTTCTTTCGGTCTGCAAATAAAAATTTCTCCCGAAAAGACGTGCAAACGGAAGAAATGTAAATTTATGTATACGTAAAAGTAGGAAATCAACGCCTACAAAAACGCGATTTTCACGTGGTGCTCAAATATAAAAGCAATCATCATGCAAACTACAATTTGTGTTGACAAACTCATTGAAGGAATATCTTCTTACTGGTACTAATAAACAATTTGTATAGCATAAAAATACAAATCACGCGCTGTAGCGCGGGGTAACACCTAGTTGTCAATTAAATAAACAAACCATACCTGATTAACCCTTGGACTTCTCTCGGGTTTTCGTTGGACTTCTCACGATTTCAGAGATGAAAGCTAGAGACTACCTTGGGAATCTTCTTCAAACTCTTGGTCATCATCATCATCAGTGTCTTGGAGGAAGAAGCCATTGTTGTAGATCTGGGTGATAGAGGCAAGAGATGAGTAGAGAGAAAGATAAGAATGCAAACTTTACATTTAAATCTGAAACCCTAGAGAGGAGTATTGGAGCTTACCGAGAGAGGGAGGAGGAGGAGGGCGTCTGTGAGAAAGCTGCTCTGTCTCCGATTTTTTGGCTGTATTAACAACACACAGCAGCCCATGAAAATAAAAATTTCTTTTGGTCTGCAAATAAAAATTTCTCCCGAAAAGACGTGCAAACGGAAGAAGTGTAAATTTACATCTACGTAAAAGTAGGAAATCAACGCCTACAAAAACGCGATTTTCACGTGGTGCTCAAATATAAAAGCAATCATCATGCAAACTACAATTTGTGTTGACAAACTCATTGAAGGAATATGTTCTTACTGGTACTAATAAACAATTTGTATAGCATAAAAATACAAATCACGCGCTGTAGCGCGGGGTAACACCTAGTTGTTAATTAAATAAACAAACCATACCTGATTAACCCTTTGACTTCTCTTGGGTTTTCGTTGGACTTCTCACGATTTCAGAGATGAAAGCTAGAGACTACCTGGGGAATCTTCTTCAAACTCTTGGTCATCATCATCATCAGTGTCTTGGAGGAAGAAGCCATTGTTGTAGATCTGGGTGATAGAGGCAAGAGATGAGTAGAGAGAAAGATAAAAATGCAAACTTTACATTTAAATTTGAAACCCTAGAGAGGAGTATTGGAGCTTACCGAGAGAGAGAGGAGGAGGAGGGCGTCTGTGAGAAAGCTGCTCTGTCTCCGATTTTTTGGCTGTAGTAACAACACACAGCAGCCCATGAAAATAAAAATTTCTTTTGGTCTGCAAATAAAAATTTCTCCCGAAAAGACGTGCAAACGGAAGAAGTGTAAATTTACGTCTACGTAAAAGTAGGAAATCAACGCCTACAAAAACGCGATTTTCACGTGGTGCTCAAATATAAAAGCAATCATCATGCAAACTACAATTTGTGTTGACAAATTCATTGAAGGAATATCTTCTTACTGGTACTAATAAACAATTTGTATAGCATAAAAATACAAATCACGCGCTGTAGCGCGGGGTAACACCTAGTTGTTAATTAAATAAACAAACCATACCTGATTAACCCTTGGACTTCTCACGATTTCAGAGATGAAAGCTAGAGACTACCTGGGGAATCTTCTTCAAACCCCTGGTCATCATCATCATCAGTGTCTTGGAGGAAGAATCCATTGTTGTAGATCTGGGTGATAGAGGCAAGAGATGAGTAGAGAGAAAGATAAACATGCAAACTTTACATTTGAATCTGAAACCCTAGAGAGGAGTATTGGAGCTTACCGAGAGAGAGAGGAGGAGGAGGGCGTCTGTGAGAAAGCTGCTCTGTCTCCGATTTTTTGGCTGTAGTAACAACACACAGCAGCCCATGAAAATAAAAATTTCTTTTGGTCTGCAAATAAAAATTTCTCCCGAAAAGACGTGCAAACGGAAGAAGTGTAAATTTACGTCTATGTAAAAGTAGGAAATCAACGCCTACAAAAACGCGATTTTCACGTGGTGCTCAAATATAAAAGCAATCATCATGCAAACTACAATTTGTGTTGACAAACTCATTGAAGGAATATCTTCTTACTGGTACTAATAAACAATTTGTATAGCATAAAAATACAAATCACGCGCTGTAGCGCGGGGTAACACCTAGTTGTTAATTAAATAAACAAACCATACCTTATTAACCCTTGGACTTCTCTCGGGTTTTCGTTTGACTTCTCACGATTTCAGAGATGAAAGCTAGAGACTACCTGGGGAATCTTCTTCAAACCCTTGGTCATCATCATCATCAGTGTCTTGGAGGAAGAAGCCATTGTTGTAGATTTGGGTGATAGAGGCAAGAGATGAGTAGAGAGAAAGATAAAAATGCAAACTTTACATTTAAATCTGAAACCCTAGAGAGGAGTATTGGAGCTTACCGAGAGAGAGAGAGGAGGAGGGGGGCGTCTGTGAGAAAGCTGCTCTGTCTCCGATTTTTTGGCTGTAGTAACAACACACAGCAGCCCATGAAATGCATATTATACTTGGTATGTCTGTACGGAGGGGGTATATTGGGTGAATAGTACCTTCCAATTTGCACCTATCACCCTTATAATGTTAATGGGTTTCATTTTGCCCCTAATACAGCCCAAACTAATTCTGACAACTATTTTCTACTTTGCTAACATTATAAAAATTCTAATTTTGTTACCGCGTTCCCCATTGATAATATGAGAAGCCGCTCAACTAATATTACAATCACCACGGACGGACGTAGAAGATCTAAGGATCATGATTGAAGCGTCCAAAACCGTAGTCATTCACGTCATGGCTAGCGTTAATGTGCTTTTGCTTGTTAATCGTGTCTATTGAAACAAAAAAAAGTGCGTCGCATCGCTAACTTCATGGTGGCAGCCGGGTTTCATCTGTGCCGAGGCAAGGCGGACGGGACGGCCCGGTTGTGCCGTGCCGTGCCGGGTTGAGCACGCTTTTGAGCGGCCCGTGCCAAATTGGCACGCGGGTCGGCCCATATTGCCACCATGACGTGAACTTGACATTTTCTTTTCCTTGTTTTTCTCACGATTCTTACTGCAACTATTGTCGTTCTCATGTCTATTCTCAACATGGTATGCGCGCGTGTGTGACAAAACACAGACGGGAACTTACAAACATAAGCAAACTTCGTTCTGCATTATGAGTGAGACTAAAAGATGGTCGTCGTACAAACACAACAAAAAGGATACTTGTAGGAGCACTTCAACTTGTACCCGGGGGAGACGACAATCTGCTGCGGGAGCATTGAAACACGGTGTAAAATCATCAGCTCTGGACGGGATTGGAGACGACCCAGGTGAATTTTGAGAGAAGTGTGTGGATTTTAGTTGTTTGTGCTAGTGGGATGGGGAGTGTTCATGAGAAGTGTTGATGGGTCGGATTTGCTCCCAGGTATGCGGTTGCTTGGGGCTATTATTGGGCACGCGTTTTTTGCAGGTAGCAAACCACATACCGATGATGCGGAATTTGTACCCGGGGAGGTGCGGGACGGATAAGGACCCGTATTTCAGCCCGAAGGAGGACCCGAATTTGAACAAAATGGGTAGCCCCAAGGTGCTAGTAGTGGTGGGTGAGAAAGATTGGCTAGTGGGAAGAGGTGTTGCTTATTTATGAGACCTTGAAGAAGAGTGGTTGGGGAGGGATGTTGGAGTGGATGGAGAATGAAGGGGAGGGTCATTGCTATTTGCTTCTATGCGTTTGCTCCTAATAGTGAAAGGGATGTGCCTTTCATGAATAAATTGGCTACGTTTATGCATCAAGATTAGGTTTGTTGTTGTTATCGGTCAATGTTATTTTTTTAAATGCAATTTGTTGTTATAATATTTGTGTTATCTTATTACGAGTTATTCAACTATGAAGATTGTACGAGTACTATGGATATGGCAAGAGTATGGACGAATCCTTACGTGTACCTGCAAGACATTAGAACAACTACAACAGCACACATACATCGAAGTAAAAAGGGATGTGAACAAGTAAGGGGTAAGAGTAAACCAAGTATGTTACTCAAGAGAGAGGCGGTAAGGCAATGAGGGGGTTTAGAATCATAAAGAATTCGAACATCTATGAAGAGGATGACAGTCATATAAATATTGGTCTTAGGACAACAGCTATGAGTAGTTATATAATGGCACTGAGTGTTATATAATGCCTCGAATAGTAAATCGTCGACCATTTGTATAAACAGGAATATTTTAAGTCTCTTGAGTAACATACGAGAGTCGCGTGCGAGTATATGTATTCGTATTTATACAATGTGTACGGAATACTGATACCATATCTGTGAGCGCCATGTGGATAAATGTAGACGTGACTAGATTGAGATATCTACAATTATCATAATTTCTACTATTTGTAAGAGGGTGTGGGATGAGAAAGACCTTGAATGTGGAATATTACTCAAGAATTTATACGCAAAGTCATGAAGAAGAGAGATATGTCATTAACATTTCAATCAGATATAATAAGGTAGCTAGCTGTTTTACAATTCAAATTAGTGGTGTTGGCTCTATAAATAATCAACGTTGTCCCACCCTCTGACGATCCGTTCACTACGAAGACATTATAATCTCGCCGTCGGCAGATAACAACCTCTCCGGCAGGCTATACTTCCCTAAATCCGACAACCCAATTCACAAGATTCCTCTCTTAATCTACTTCAACGGCGACGCCGACTGTCATGAATCAGCCTTCTCCGCCTTCTACCACACCTGCCTCAACACTCCTTGCCGCGGAAGCCAAGCACGTATATGTTTATACTAAACTTCATTTTTTTTTTTTTTCTACCCTTAATGAAGGTCAATCTTGTAATTTTATATTGCTAACACAATGACTTAGTCAAATCACGAAGAAGCTGTTGAAACATAGGAAGTATATGGGACTTAAAAAAATGATAATTTTATTAATCACAATTTTAGCTCTTCCACCCGCTCCACTTTTGTGTAACGTGTCCGAACCAAAATGATATAGAGCAGGACATGTATACCACTTTGTCCCACATTTTTTGTACCATTTAGACTTTTATCACTATTTATTGGGTCACTTTGTTCTGGTGATTTCGATAGCAAAACTTTGCAATTTTTAAATAACTTTTTCGTAGTGTTGTAGAGTAACTCTTATTCTACAAGACTTTAAAAAATTATCAAAAAAACTACGTCATTTTGTGATCTAAATTACCGGGTCAAAGTGATCCAATTATGGGTGAAAAAGTCTAAATGATGCAAAAGAGGTGAGAAAAAGTGGTACTTAAAAATCAGTCAATTGAGTGAGTTTGTAGTGACACCAAGTGGGCTAAATCAGCATTGGGACTTTGATGGGACTGACCTACTTAATTGGGCCATGATCAAGCCTATTATGAAATTGGACCGTAAACCAGTGCCTCCAGCTCTAGATCATGGGCAAGACTATTACATACCAATATCACGTCTTACATTAACGTTTTCTCTCTCTAAAGGTTTTGCTCTGCAACGCCGGTGGAGGTGAGACGTTGACGGAAATCGTCTGTAATTTCCGTCTTGAGTACGGCCCTGCTCTATCTGAGCACCGTCCCGCCCCCCCCCCCCCCTTTTTTTTTTTTTTTCTTAAAACCCTCCCTGCTCTGACCACCGCCTTCAATCTCACCTCCTGTTATTCTCACCTCCTGTTATTCTTACCCTAAAACTCGATGCCGTACACTAACTTTGAGGATGGGTTAGAAACCCTAGATCTCGAAGAAGACCCACTGGTCGCCGGAAAAATAAATAATCGGGTCCTAGTGGGAAAACTACTAAGCGAGAAAAACTTTTCCGGGCAAACACTCACGAATATTGCAAAAGGGATCTGGAATCCCAAAGAACAAATCAAATTTGAGGCCTGGGGAAGAAACCTCTTCATCATCCGTTTTGAAGATGAAAAGGATTGCTTGAAAGTTATGAGAGGAATTCCATGGACGATGGCAAACAACTTGCTGGTCCTCAAGAAATGGCCATCCACAACGGCGCTAAAGCAGATCTCCTTCCAATTCTGCCCCTTTTGGATCCAGATTCATGGATTAACACCAACTTTGATGACTACAACAAACGCGGAGAAAATAGGAAGAACAGCAGGAGAAGTTCTTCAAATTGATCCAGATTCAGTGGATGGGACCAGAACCCTTCCATACCTCCGGATTAGGGTGTTGGTAGACGTGGAAAAACCATTAACGCCGGCTTTCAAGCAGAAGAGATCGGATCTGACTCTCCGACACTCAATCACTTACGAAAAAATAGGCGATTACTGCTATGACTGTGGCAGATTAGGCCATGAAAACAAGGATTGTCGATTCCTCGAAAGGAAACAGCGAGGTTGCAATAACTACGGGCCTTTTCTCAGAAACACACCTAAGTCAAAGAAGAACCAATCGGAGCTCTACTCCGACGAACGGACGGAGATTTTCTGCAAAATATGGGGCTGTAGCGAAGACGGTGTAATCAACGCGCCGGAGATAGCGTGTGAAAAGGATCGAGCACCGGCGGAAAAGGTAGGACAGATCGGGTACGATCCAGGTAAGAAACCAACGGCCACAGCTGGTGAACACGTGGAAGAGAAAACGCGTATGAAGGACAACTATCCAGACGAAATCACTGGATTCCGTATACCGGAATGGATCAAGACAAAACAGAATATGACAGGTGGCAATGAAAACCAAAAAATGAGTGATTCCTCGGAAAAAAATACTGATCGTACACGTGGTGGAGATAAGGATGAAGAGCTCAACCCAACCCTTCACGAGGAAGACACTATGAGCAGTAAAACCCAAAAACCTATTGGGCTAAACAATGAGAAAGCTAGCCCAGCACAATACTTTGTAGAGGAGCCCGACAGCCCAACAAACGGTGACCCAAAACCGAAAATGGACATTACGGTATGGGAACCCAGAATGGAAAGGAAGGGAAGTAGAAAGGTTAAAATCAAAAGAAGGCCCGTATCTCAGAACTCATCACTTGAGTCTACCCGGGTCAAAGCCCCGAAAGAGTGTATGGGAGACCCGTATTTAGACATAGGTTTGGCACGGGTATTTGGGAAATTTGTGTCTCTAAAGAAAAGGGCTGCAAGCAACCATATGGTGGAACAGAGAAAAAAAGCAAGATTCACGGAGGAAGAACACCAGAAAGAAGCCCTCATGATCAAACCTCAGCTGATAAAAGAAGGGGCCTATGTCCGAGAAGTTAATATGCTACGATCCCAGAATCAAACGCCGGGAAAACCTAATCTCAGAATCTATGAAGGCTCAGAAGGGGACTTAGCTGAAGTAGGGATAACAGAGCAATTGAAGACCTACTCTGAAAAATTGGAGGTAATGTCTAACATACCAACTTCTCGTATTTGCTATCATAGAGAGTTTATGAAAAATTATGAAAAGCTCATTGATGGGGAAGTGCAAGCAGGGAGAGCAATTAGAAATGCTAACCAGAGTCTAGTCTATGATGATATGATGTTGGAATTTGACCTAACTGAAAAAAGGAAGGCTGATATAGTAAATAGAAAGAGGGTGGTGGTGGCTGACCCAAAACAGCCACAAGAGGGATGTTGATTCTCAGCTGGAACTGCCAGGGGTTAGGGAGACCTCTGACAGTCCAGAACCTCAAAGGGCTGCTTAGCACCCATCTCCCTAAAGTGGTATTTCTGATTGAGACTAGAAACAAAAAAAATAAAGTTGATATCTGGAGAAGAAGATGGCAATGGGACAATGCATATTATGTGGAACCCCAAGGTAAAGGTGGGGGTTTAGCTCTATGGTGGAAGCAGGAAGTTGATCTACAAATTGGGTATGCAAATGAAAGATTAATACACTGTAGGATTACAGATGATCAAGGACAAGAGGAGTGGTGGTCCTTCATTTATGGCCATCCTAAAACTAGCCAAAGATACATTTTGAGAAATGAATTAAAACAAATTGCTGCGAGTATGACATCCCCCTGGGTACTTCTGGGAGATTTTAATGAATTAGCTGAGGAATGGGAAAAAGAGGGAGGCTCAGAGGACATCTCAAATCAAGTTAGAAGGTTTAAAGAATGGATCAGTGAATGCAACCTGATGGATTTACATTACCAAGGATCCTCTTTTACATGGACAAATGGGAGAGTTAATGGAAATATCAAAGAAAGATTGGACAGAACTCTTTGCAATGTCCATTGGAGAATCAAGTATGAGAAAGCAGTAGTCTTTCATGATTTATTTGTTGGCTCAGACCATTGTCCAATGGTTATTAATCTTTGTCCAGATTCCCAAAAGTGGAAAAGACTTTTCAAGTTTGAGGATAGGTGGACTGAAGAGAAGGGTTGTAAAGAAACCATTGAAATCAGTCTTTCTTGTCAGGTTGATGGTGACCCCTGCTTTTCCTTTGGACAGCACATGAACATTTGCAGAAGATCTTTACAAGAATGGAGTAGAAACCTAGCAAATAACAAGGTAAAGATTCAAAAAATCAGGGAGGAAATTCAGAAGCTGAAATTGGGAATATGGAATCAAACTGCTAAAGATAAGTGTGAGCTATTGCAACAAGAGCTGGAAGATACTTGGAGTAAGGAGGAGAAATATTGGGCTCAGAGGGCAAGAATCAAATATTTGACCTGTGGGGACAAGAACTCAAAATTTTTTCATGCAAGTGTGACAGAAAGAAGAAGTTATAATCAGATTCTGAGACTCCAAAATGAAGACAATTCTTGGATTGAAGGTAAAAAGGAGATCTCTACTCTTCTCACAGAGTACTTTAAAGACCTGTTTTCTAAAAATGTCCAAGTGTGGAACCCTACAACCCTCCAATGTATCCCCTCCATGGTTACTGATACACACAACTCTCTCCTAACAGCTCTCCCTTCAAAAGAGGAAGTTAAAAGAGCTGCTTTCCAATTAGGTGCTCATAAAGCACCTGGTTGGGATGGTTTTAATGGCTTCTTCTATCACAAATATTGGGACCTGGTGGAGGAACACCTATTCCAAGTTGTGTGCCATTTCTTTGCCACCTCTTCTTTTCCTAACAACTGGAATAGAACCCTTATAGCCCTCATCCCAAAAACCAAAAAACCAGAGAAAGCCTCCCAATTCAGACCTATATCTCTATGCAACTTTACTTATAAAATCATCTCAAAGTTGCTTGCTAATAGACTAAAGACCCATCTCCCTCAACTTATTACTCCCAATCAATCAGCCTTCGTCCCCAATAGGAGTATCCAAGAAAATATTTTGATAGCTCATGAATGTTTCCACTTCCTAAGAGGGAAAAAGAGTGGTAAAGATTACTATCTTGCCCTAAAACTGGATATTTCAAAGGCCTATGACAAGTTGAATTGGGATTTTCTTTGGGCTGTGATGGAAAAACTAGGATTCTGTGATAAGTGGGTATCTCTTCTTAAAGCTTGTGTTACTACTGTCCAATATAGTGTGCTGTTGAATGGTGAACCACAGCAGATATTTGGTGCAGAAAGAGGACTCAGACAGGGAGACCCTCTCTCCCCATATCTATTTGTTTGTGTGGCTGATGTCTTATCTAGATTTTTATTAAATGCCATTAGGGAAGGGACCATTAAAGGCTTGAAGATAACACCTGATTGTCCTATTATAAGTCATCTGCAGTTTGCAGATGACTCTCTCATTTTCTTAGAAGCTACCAGGGAAGAAGTGGAAAATTTCTTGCAAATCTTGAAAAGTTTTGAAGAGGCATCAGGTTTGGAGGTAAATGTGAGCAAATCTGGGATTATATTCTCCTCAAACACTTCAACCCAGACACAAGAGGAAATCAGCAATATTCTTCAAGCACCTCCAATGGCAGAAGAGAGCAAGTACCTGGGTATTCCAATTTTCTGGGGTAAATCAAAAAAAGATTGTCTGCAATACATTATTGATAAGGTGAAGAAACTCCTACAAGGTTGGAAGAAGGAGTTCCTATCACAGGCTGGGAGAGAAATATTTATGAAAGCAATCATCCAATCTATACCTTGTTTCCCTATGATGTGTTTCCTACTCCCAAAAGCCACCTGCAATAAGTTGGACCAATTGATGAGGCAGTTTTGGTGGGGTGGAGCAGGCTCAAAATACAAGATTAATTGGATTTGTTGGGAGGATGTGGTAAAGGCTAAACCTGAAGGGGGTATTGGGTTTAGAAATTTTAGAGCTTTCAACCTGGCCTTATTGGGAAAAATCAGCTGGAATTTGGTTAGTAACCCCTCTTCTCTTTGTTCCACAATTCTCAAAACTATATACTTTCCCACTTCACATTTTCTGGATGCAAAAGTAGGAAATAAACCTTCTTGGTCTTGGAGAAGTATAATCACAGCAAAAAACATGGTAAAGGAGAATTATATGTGGATTGTCAAAAATGGTGCCTCCATAAACTGCTTTGAGGACAATTGGATCCCCACCCTAGAAGGGAAAAGTCTTGCTAGCTTATTGAATCACACAAGTAGTATGAAAGTTCAAGATCTTATAAACCCCCTAAGTGGAGATTGGAGAAGATCCATTATTCACAACATGTTCCCTCATCAAATAGCTCTTGATATCTGCAACATGGACATTTCTCTACATGGAGGCCAAGACCAGCTAGTTTGGAACAAGACTCAAACAGGCAAGTACACTGTTAAATCTGGGTATTTCATCTGTTTGAAAAAACAAGGTCAGAAAGGGTTAAGAAAAGAGGAAAAGCCTAGCTCATCTTTCTGCTGGGATAGAAATTATTGGAGATCTTTATGGACAGCCAAACTCCCCCCAAAGGTGAAGAACTTCTGGTGGAGGATAAGCAAAAATGGCATTGCTTCAAAGGAAAATCTTAAAACTAGAAAGTGCAGCTACTCTAGCCTATGCCAAATCTGTAATAAGGAGGTAGAAAGTTTGGAACATATCTTCTTCAGATGTGACTGGGTTACAAGTTTCTGGTTTGGAACAGGTTTGGTAAACACTGAGTCCATCTCACAAATCCCAAACATCAAGGTTTGGTTAAATGGTATTGTGCTACAAGAAAAGAGTAATACTGCTGGAGATGACCAGCTAGAGAAAATTATTAGTGCTCTTTGGTGCATTTGGTTACACAGGAACTCCTGTACTTTTAATGGTCATACTCCAGAACCAAAAAAGGTATTGGACAGTCTAGGGAGGGCTATAAATGAGCTCCACCACTTAGCAAAGCAAAGTCACCATCAGAAGGTGGAGGTAAAGTCCCTATCTGGTGAAAACTGGTCCCCCCCTCCAGCAGGTAAGCTAAAAGTTAACTGTGACATTTCCAAATGCAAGAAAAGTCAGGAAGGTTATGGTGGATGGGTTTTGAGGAATGAAGAAGGTGAGCTCTTGGATGGCAATCACTTTAAATTAAAGCCAAACTCAATTATTCACATGGAAGCTCAAGCCCTCAGAAGAGTGTGTACTGATCTCCAAGTTAGGGAGCTGAAAGGAGTTTTGATAGAAAGTGACAACATGAATCTGGTTAACCAGGTCACTTCTCTTCAAACCCTTGACTGGCACATTTCTGTTATTGGTGAAGATCTCAAGCAACTGATTTTGGCAAATGAGCACTCCCTAAAGTGGATTCCTAGAAGAGCAAATAAAGTTGCAGACATGGTGGCAAAACTTGCCAGAAAATCCCAGCTTCTCTCAAACTGGTGCACAAGACCTCCGGAAGCTGTCATGGCCCTCCTCTGCTCTGATATGCAGCCAAAGTAGTTGTCTTTTTTTGTCTTTTCGTTTGAGTTAGTGTCAAGATTTATCTTGTGTAATGTTGGTTGGATTTTGCTTTTCTAATACAATTCTGGTTGATCAAAAAAAAAAAGCTTAAAGAGTACCAGGTGTGTCCAATTACCAATGTACTGAGAGTGCTATTTTCTCTCTTCCTCTAAAAAAGGGGTAAGTGGTGAGCAACGGCACACCATGTGAATCCATTCAATTTCCAAACAAATAGAAAAAGGGTAAAGGTACTTTCAACCCCTAACGTTCAATGCAAAGACACTTTTACCCACTATAGTCTAGGAAACGAGACTTTTACCCCTCATGGCTTCAAGTTTAACTACACTTTCACTCCTTGATTGCGACACATTTTGTTTTTAACTGATAGTAGTTTCGACTACCTATAGCCGTGGAGTGAGGCTCGCCCACGACCGTGATTAGAACTTCTGACGGGGAATGGGAGGGTTGGCTTAATCACACCTTCTGGGGGGTTTAGGCGGGAGGGTTGGCTTAATCACACCTTCTGGGGGGTTTAGGCAGGGAGGGCACTAACATGGGCTCGCGTACAACGAGGGAACAATTTGTTCTATACATACAGGTCTGTGAACGTGGAGTTATATATTAGGGGCCATTTTGAAATTGATGTATAATGGTGTGGTTGTAATAAAATATAAGAGGGGAATTGTTGTAACTGTTGAAAGAAATATGACATAATTGTAAATTCTGTTATTAAAGGTGAGTTAAGGTGGGGACAGAGAGTGGAGGAGGAACCATCGACTTTGGGTGGTCTTAGATTTCAAAATGACAATGAATTCTCTGAGTTTGTTACGGAGGAGATGAGTACATAAAGGTGAACAAGTCAAAGATTAGTTTATTTACACAATAACCCCCATACTTTGCTAAAGTTCTATAAAGGTTTCAAACACTATTTCTAATAAAATCCCTATAGAGAAGAAAAAACATTAATGGAGTTCCAGATGATGAATGTAATACCCCGCTTTTATACGGGTAGATTACTAGCAATCCGTGAAGTTTAAATGTGAATTAGGGAGGTATTTGTAGTTTAAGAAGAGATATACTAGTTAATGTAGCGGGGAGGTAGTTGTAGTTTGAAGAGAGATACATACTTAATAAGTAAATACATATAAGTGAATTAATTAATAAAACTAAAATAATGAATAAATAAATAAAACCATAAAATAATTAAAGAAGGGTTCTCCACCATCTTACACAAGCTACTGATGCTGTGAAATTCCCAAATAACAAGAAGACTTTTGTCTTCTTCTTCAACTCCTCCTTCAAAACACAGCAGCAGCCCCTCCCCCTCTTCTCACCCGTCACCACCACCAACACCATCGCCACCTCCAGCGGCATCACCCCCCTCCGACAGCACCACCACCACTTCCTCCCCCTTCACCTCTCTGCCATCCCTCTGTCTCCCCCTCTCCCCTGTTCTGGCCAACGAAACAGAGGAAGCAGCAGCAGCGGCAAAGCTGCTGCCTCCCCCGTCGGCGACGCCACCGCCGCCAAACCATCCAATCTCTCCCTCCCTCTCTGATTCGACCCTGAATCCCTCATCTCCTCTCTGTTTCGACTGGCAGAGAGGCAACAACAGCAGAAGAACGCCGCTGCATCGACCAACACCGTCGTCGCCATCAACGCCGGCGAAGTGCTCGGCCGGCGAATCAAACACCCCCACCCTCTTTTGTCCGTATCGATTGACTCCCTGAGGTCCGACCCAAAGTCAGGAGGCCTCAGCTTAAGCCAATGAGACCCGCAGCTGCCCCGTCGAGCCTCACAGTCGCCGGCGACGCCATTAACGCCGGCGAGAGCTCGAACTCTCCGAATCCGACGCACCCACTTTCTGAAATCAGTACCATTCGACTCCTGGAGGTCAAAGCAACCTAGAAAAGCCAACAATCGGAGCTAATAACGCCGGGGTCGCCGGAATCGTTCATCACCGCCGACCCACCTCGACGGCAACTTCAATCGGACCCAATTCTCAACCGTTTTTCGCGATTTTTGGTGTGGGTAACTTCTAAATCCTCCTCTGATTCGTTTTTGATAATCAAACTGCAACTTTAATGGCTAAATCCGAACTTGGATCGATTGGGTGTTATATGTTCTTGAAATAGGGGTTAAAGTGTAGTTTCAGAAACTTTAAGGGTATAATCTGTCACATACAAATCTGTTATTTGCTAGTAGGGGGTAATTGTGTGTCTTTAATCAGAACTTGGGGGTTTCACTATAAACTGCATATAAATCATAAAATTTAAAATGCTATTTTCAAACTAAAATTATTTCCTAACATTTCTAAATAATATTTTAATTACTTAAAAGAAAAATTGGCTATTTAAAACTATGTGGGAGTTATTTAATATACAATATTGTTGATTCTCTTGGAAAATAAGCAAAATAAAAATATATGTTGTTAAATAAATATTTTCTAAGTGCTTATAAACTAGTGATTTGAGTAAAATATGTTATTTGCTAAATATTGCTAACACAAAATAAGTTAGGAAGTTAAATAGGGAAATAACTTTTAAGAAAACTTCTTTATTTATAAATAGATAAAAACTTGATTATTATTTGTAGATATTATAAATTATTTCTCCAAAATAAATTTATAATTATGACTAAAAACTCATTTTCTTAGAATAAATATTTTTGGTGAATCTAATTCTTTTATAGAATGTATATTTTCCAATAAATAATTAGCTATAATTAAATTTAATCTTTGTAGTCCCTTACAAATAAATGTGTTGTATAATAAATTAATATTTTCTAATTATGAGTGTATATAAATTTAATATGTGATTTCTTACTTAATAATTTCAAAGAGCTAGTATTTATATAAGTAGTGATGTTCTATGAGGGAAATAAATAAATAAATAAATAATAAATAAATAAATAAATAAATATGTATATAGTTGTGGTTTACGTCGCCGGTTTATTATATAAATATTGTATACTAGAAATTAATGGGGTTATAGGGAAAATGGGACTTCTTAGGAATTTAGCATTTCACAAATCATACTTGGACATGTGATTGATTTAGAAATTGTAACTGTAGGTGACGAGTTTATAGACGAAGGATACGTCTACGTGTGAAAGCCGACGTGATATTTGCCGTATTATCAAGGTAAGTAGATATGCCAAGCCTAGCGTGCCCTAGCTTCTTTCGTGTCGAAATATGATTTTATTTCTGTCTCAAAATTTGTTTTATGACTTACGTGCTTCACATGAGATTGATTACGTTTTGAGATAAATGCTTTGAGAATGTCACACGAGACTAATGATTCGTTAATAACGTAAAGTGGAAAGAGTTGTGCGGGGATTATTATTATTATTATTGTCGATGTTGACTTCGGTCACTCGGCCTGTGATAGATTGTCGTGTTGACTTCGTGTCACTCGACCGTTTTTATTTAAACCCGGTCGCGACCTGCCGGGTGTCTCCATGTACTTACCTCTCTGGCCGCAAGAAGTCTTAGGGGGGTGCCGGCACTTATGGTCATGGTAGCTAGTGAAAGGAAGGATAGAAGCTCCCCGTATCAACAAGTTAATAATATGAAGTTCTTTGAGAAAGAGATTTTTATCAAAGGAAGGAAGAGATAGATTGGGAATGACATTCCCCGTTTGAGATATTAAAGGAAGAAGATATAGATTGGGAATAATATTCCCCATTTGAGATACAAGATAAGGATTGAGATGCAAAGTAAAAAGAAAACGAATTTCAAATGTGTTTCAGTACTCATACTTTATTCTTCAAGGATTTATTCAGTGATTGTTCATTCCTATTTATGATTGTTTTTGAAAGAATATGCCTCATAATCTGTTTACAAGCTTGGGTGTTTACTTACTCAGTATTTCATTGCTGACTTTAGAAAAACTGCGGTCTTTGTTTCTTTCCCCCGCAGGTCTTAGGAGCTGGATTATGGGGTAGCGGGATTCGACATTCATCTAGTATTTTCCGCACGCTTAGTAAAGATGAACTCTAGACAACATGGATCTTTTGTATAATGTACAAGTTAATGTAAGTTTGTTCTAAAGTATGTAATAGATAACTATGAACGTGTTTGTTCTCGATTTCCGCCACTTCATTTTGAGTAGCACCCTCCTAGGCTCTCCGGTCCGGAACGGAAAGTCTGGGAACCAAGGGGTGTTACAATGAATCCATCAATGAGAGTTTGTGGAGGTGAAGAAACCCAAAATCTTGATGTTTCCATGGCTAGCTTATGGACACATCTCACCCTTCCTGGAGCTATCCAAGTCTCTCGTCAACAGAAACTTCGACGTATACTTTTGCTCGTCTATTGTTAAACTCGCTTGCGCAAAGAAAAGCATTAGCGAGAAGTACGCTAATGCTTTTGACTCGTCCAAGGAGGCCTTTGACTCGTCCAAGGAGATCTTTTTCAGTTTCCTCAAGAAGTTGAATCCCTATGTCCTCATTTACGACACTATCCGGCCTTGGGCACGCCATGGCTGTCCGCCTTGGTATACCCGCTGTTGCCTTCGCCATCATGACCGTCTTCATGATCCACCTCTATTTTTTTAGAGAAATATGCTGATTTTATTAAGATGATTGGGCTTCAGTTACAATATCCGAACCTACTAAATATTGAACCCAGTCTGGGCCTTCTTAATTCAGGATTCGAAATCTTCAATTGAAGACCTCGCCAGCCCATTAGCTACAGAGTTTGACCTCCTACACGTGTACACCACTGCTACGTGTCTAAACCCTCAATTTGGAGAAATTTTTGTTTGTTCTAAGAGCAAATACACGTGGTGCTCCAATCAATACAACACAGGACACGTCAGGACGAAAGGGGCTGAGGGGCAGACAAAAGAAAGTGAATTATTACATGTTCCTGACGTGTCATGTGATGTATTGATTAGAGCACCACGTCATATTTGCTCTTGGAGCAAGCAATAATTACTCATCAATTTGGTTTCTTGAGTTTGGCTTGATTTTGGTTGTTTCTTTCACTGTATTTTCCTTATTTCTCTTTGACTCAAGAGCAGATACAACGATTTTGTTCCAAATTTTAGACTCTCCACGCATTGATTTCAGCTGGGTTTTGTGTAAAGACTCTGGCTTTGTTTATGGATCCTCAAAAACTCCAAAGCCATTCTGTTGCTAGTCGCTTTTGTGAAAAGACCGTGGCTTTTTTTTTTGTGGATTTCCAAAAACTCCATAGCCAATCTATTTGTTGCTAGTGGCTCTGGTATTGGAAGTTGTAACATTGAAGCTTCTTTCATGTAATTTTTGGGATCCATCCATGACTTAATAATAAGAATGTTGTACCTTCTCACTGGACCTCTTTTGTAGTCTGTATCATTCCTTGATGTTCCCTGGTGACATATTTCAAATCCATTCTTTGTGATAGTAACGCTTAAAGCTGCATACCTAATCTCTTGCTATTGGTTTCAAGAAATTCTTGCTATTCAGATTCATGGTGTCTTCCCCATTGGTTTTAAGAATTGCGCGCGCGCATGTGGCTCAAGGTATCAAGGGGGGCAGCCCACGCTTAAAACCGACCCGGCCTGCACCAAAATGACCCACACCGGCTCAAGACCGGCCCCCTCCAACACCCGAACCGGCCCAGCCCCCTAACCCCCATTTTGCCCCCAACCCGGTACGGTTCGACTCGTACACAAACTGACCCCCTGCCCCCATAAAAGAAAAGGTACCATTTATTATGTATTAAAATTTATATTTATTTTTATACATATATATATATATTAATAATATAATATACTATTTGATTTATTAATAATATATATTGGCCAGCCCCACGGATTTAGGGCCCGGGACCGGTGGGGTTCAAGTTTCCCAACCCCTCAACCCGACCCAGCCCCCTCTCCTCCTCAACCTGCCCCCCAGCACAATCCCCTCCCTCACCGGCCCCCTCCAACCCGGCCCGACCCACACCATTGACATTTTGATGTGTGGCCGATAGTTAAATGGAGTGCATTTTATTTTAGTACTTGAATTGCACTTCATCGGATTAGGTAATGAGCAGCAATTCATAAACTAAGTAGTTTGTTGTGTCTTGTGAATATAATTAGGCAAAGAGTTAGACACGTTGTGATTTGTTAATGACTTCTGTCTAGCATCCATTTCCTTACTTGCATTGAACATTTCTTCGATGGGAAGCTCGACTTCTCTGTGCAGGAAGCTTCTGATAATTTGGTGGGGAGTGCAGGGTGAGTGAATTCAAAATGGTTATCTGTTCTTATGTTTTCTTACTTTGAAAGTTAGTGATGTTGCTGTTTGTATGACAAAATATTTATCTTTATTTTTTTGTGGTTGTAGTCATAAAAGGAAGAAAAAGGAAGTGCAGAAAGTTTCTGGCCAGTGATGAGCATTGTACTTCTGCAGATCCACCTTCATGTTCTTCATCTCATTCTCTATAGTCTTCGGTTCACTCTTAACGCGGTCTCGCTTGTTTTTAGCTTCTTCCTACCTCTTCACTTCCTCTGTTTCTCTGAACTCCCTGGCAAGGTTCGCAACCTTTTTCAACCGATCACTCAGAAACCCCGTGTCCATGCCAAAACTCTTGAACTCTTCTAAAGTCTTCTCCCACATAGCAAACTCGGCGCCTAGGGTGGAAACTGTGCAAGTTCTGATCGCATCGGCGGTTTCTATGTTTCCGGTAATGATTCCGGCACCTAATGTGCGGCCAACGTTCTCCAAAAGTTGGTGGTGGAGAGACGACTTCTAGACCAGCATAGCTTGTAGTAACTCAACCTAGTGGATTCAGAGAGTTCATGAGGGAAACATTAGTACAAAATTTATCAATTAGCAAAAACACATCTCCTTTAGGGAATGCGCATCCGAGTCAGATTCACACAATAAAAAATCAAAAGAAATTAGTAAAAGTATTAAAAGAGTGACAAAAATCAAAACAACAAAACAAAAGAAGGTAGTAAAAGTAGTATTAAAAGAGCGACGCACAGTGAGTTTTTACATGGTAGAACTAACTGGAAAATTAGATAGTATTAATAGTTTTGAGATGATTCTCAATAGTTGACCAACAAAAGACCAGCAATCTCCAGAAGTTAGTTTTATCCACACAAAAAAATCTCTAGTAGAACCACCAGAGCAATACACAATTACATATACACTATTTATCTCACTAAAAACTATACTAGACTACTAGTATACTAGCCTTAACCAGACACCAACTGTGAGAAGATTTATCATCACCAATTCACCATGGAGCACTGGCTTTCTTCTGGAAACTATTCATGCACTTGTGTATATCCAACTTCATCTCATCCTTGGCCTCGTCCTCAAGCTTCTTTGTAGTCCGTTTCAATTCCAAAAACTTCCTTTTGATCTTCCTCATCTCCATTCTTACCCCGTCTTGTCTCTTTTTAACTTCCACATACCTCTTAAATTTCTCTGATTCTCTCAACTCTGATTCAAATCCAGCAAGTCCTTTCAACCGTTCGCACAAAAACCCAACTTTCATGCCCAGATTCTTGAACCCTTCCAAAGTGTTGTCCCACGTAGCAAAGTCATCCTCAGAGGTAGAGAGTTTGCAAGCTCTGATTGCTTCTGCCACTTCTAGGGTTTCTCTGATGATTCCAGCTGCCAATGCAATGTTAACATACTTCACAAGGTGCTCGTGCAAATACGACTTCTGTGAGCAACAGAGCTCGTAGTACTTGAACCGAGTGGATGTGGAGAGTTCAGAATCAACAATCTCTCCATTCACTATGATTTTGAAATTCTCAAAGTCGGAGCCACAACCTGATAATGTGCAAGCTTCAATGCCTGATAATGGCTCAAGACTAGGATTTGATGATAGCAATGAGGTCCTTTTAACACTTCCTTGATCTGTGTCCAGGTTCGAACTTTTTCTATCAGCAGTGTCACATTTTCTCTTCTTCTTGCCTGCGAAATTTCAAAATCAGCATTGAATTTATCCAGAAATACAATTGATCTCACTTGAACATTCAGTGAGATATACCTTTGTTTGCATTGGCATTAGAACTTGTAGGGTTAGTGCTTCCAACTACAGTTGGATCATTGGCTCTTATTATATACACCTGTAAAAGTTACGTCAAAGATCATAATCGGATTGTCACTGATATTAATTTTTGGGACAAATTTGCATGTATAGAATGACACGATAAAAGGGGCACACTAAAAAGGGTGAAAGTGTCATTTCTCAAACAAGAAGGGGTAAAAGTGTCTTTGTGTCAGTCAAACCTGAAGGAGCAACAAGCTGAAAAAGATGAAAATCCATCTAAATTTGGCAGAAAACCAAATCAACCCGTGCACCAGAAAGGTTGTAACGTTGTTCGATACTAGATAAGGCTCTGGATCATATATTTCTAATCTTGTATGTTTGGAAATTGCAACATTTTTCATATTCCTTCTCTTTTTGAAAGGCAAATGACAGTACCAAAAGGTTGATCAAAGCCTAAACAAAGTTGTGCAACTTTTAAATAGGCGTCTTGATCTCCTCTAATTAGGTAACCCTACCCTTCCTACCAGTTGTGCAGTGATTTACAGACTCCAAACTGTTCACATTATTGCAAAACAACCCTGATATCCATCGTTCTATGAGTTACTAACATGGATTCACCTTGTTTTGGCACTTTCTTAATTCTTAGTCAATTACACAGCTTCAAACTACTACATAAAATATTTATGGATCTAGTTTATACAAGAAAGGACTAAACTGAAGAAGACATTAAAATGAGAAACGAATCCATAAATCCAGGTTCAGTGATTACCTTGAAATAGCAAGGTCTGAGCAAATGGAAAACTACAATATCACTTGCAAGCAGCTTATGCGCATCCGAAAACCTTTTCCATCCACCAATGAATCTCGCTCTATAGCTAAGGGAGAATTTAATGATGTAGCTCTCTCCATTTTCATCCTCCAAAGTAACTTCTGCATCGTGGTTTGGCAAGTGCAGTCTGCAGAACTCCATGGGGACATACTACCATAAAATAGGTTAGTCCAAACCACATTAAACATATTTTAGTCAATATTTGAACAGTATTTCTATACTGACCAGAATAAATTTTTTCACAACACTTGACGGGTGTATTTGCTTAATAAAGCTAGGATGTTCACTTGACAGGTTTGTTTGGAGCTCCTTTGCTCTCTCCAATGCTAATGCACATGCTTCAGAATCCATTCTTGGGCTATTTGTCAAGCATCTTCAGGTAAAGAGCAGACAAAGTAAATGAGCCAATTTGGTATCTACCTACTATTAAGACAAAGAAACTAGTACAATATTGCGGATACATAAAATCACAGACCGCTTAATTTTTTGCTGATTCGCATAAGCAACCTGCAAGGAAAACAATCAAAACAGATAATTCTGCAATTAACATGTTACTACATCAATTTTTTTGTGAAAACTCCATCTAATCCATGCACAACAAATGAATTTACCATTCAAGACATCAAGTTTACTTTTCAACAAAGCATACTTCTACCATCAGGTGGAGTTTGAAAGGAAATAATATATACTCTCTGCCGCAGCATTTTATCTTTCAAACATACGGTACAAAGTCCCTAAGAGATATCCGATTTGGGTAGAGGGACAACCGAGAATGTCTAGAATGAGTTGTGTCTAGAGATGCATCCAATTTCGCAATGAGTTAGACCAAGTGCTAAGGTACACAACAAGTACAGTAACACAATCATTCTCTACTGGGGTAGAAGCATAAAGGCTTATGAGCATGACAGTGCCGAAAATGAGTAATAAGTTGTGATACCAATATGTGATGTCTACTAGAGTAAAATTTGCTTATGGTAAATACAACAGTAGGAAGTAGGGCAACAACAAAAAACCTGGTGTCTACTCTACGCTTTCACACTCTACGACTATATTACATAGTCACTCAGTTGTATAAAGCTTCCAAATTACGAGTCCTTTCCGACATACGTTCATGACCTTTCTCATACATTAACTAAGCAATATATGAATACGTTGTGAAGAAAAATATTAATATATATTGAATTTGTTAGTAACACTCAAAGTTGAATCAACGTTACAGTAATCAGATACATATCCTAACATGATCAGATATTATATTTTCCAGATTTTGGCAAAGAAATGGTTCAACACTATCTGATTGGTCAAGAAAAGAATATACTATTGTTTCCATCTCTTCAAAGTTTATATCAGAGATCATTCTAAATATTAAAAAAAGTTGACTGCAGAGTTGGGAATGCGTTTTTCTTTTCCATTATTACTTATTAGGACGAGTTACATGGTCAGATTGGCCATATTATCTGTAAGACAAGCCCTCATAAACACACTTCACCACAATCCTATGACCGCAATACAAAGAGAGAGAGAGAGAGAGAGAGAGAGAGAGAGAGAGAGAGAGAGATTGGTTTATTTACTTGTTTATACGTCTTTTTTCTGGAAAGCCTTGAAACTCCCTTACTGGAAACTGGCATATTGTTCTCAACAGATGGTTGCTTCGATGTAACCTGACAAAGATAAGAAAAACAAGTGAGCATTGTGTTACGAGTTGTGACTTAAGTGAGAGATGTCAATGAAAATTAAAAAGACGTTGAAAGAGAGGAACTAACCATGCAAGAAGAATCGGGCGAGTTTTTTTTCTTTTCTTCCCTGGCCTGCACTTCCAAAGTATCCAGGTTCTTGTGACCCTCGAAATCAGCATCACATTTTGATAATGGGGATGAAGCTTCCATGTCTGATGAGTGAAATTCATCCCTGCTGGAATGATCCAATCCGGGCTCAAGACTAGGATTTGATAGCAATGAACACCTTTTAACACTTTCTTGATCTGTGTCCAGGTGCGGAGTAAGCCCGGGACCTTTTCTATCAGCATCCTCACATTTTCTCTTCTTCTTGCCTGCGAAATTTCAAGATCAGCATTGAATTTAACCCCAAAAAAACAATTTATCTAACTTGAGCAGTCAACGAGATATACCTTTGTTTGCATTGACATCAGAACATGTAAAGTTAGTGCTTCCTACTACAGTTGGATCATCGACTCTTATTACATACACCTGTTAAAGTTATGTCAAAGGTCATAATCGAATTGAGTGACAAGCTGAAAAAGAAGCAAATCCATCTAAGTTTCGCATAAAATCAAATCAACTCATGCAACAACAAAATTGTAACATCCTTCTATACTGGACAAGGCACTGGAATATCATACATCTCATATCTTGTATGATTGCAAATTGCAACTTTCCGTGTTCTCTCTTTTTGCAAGGCAAATGACAGAACCAGAAGGTTGTGGAGCTGAAAAATGGTCAAAGCCAACACGAAGTTGTTCCTATTCTAAATAGGCATCTCAATATTGCATTTGATATCCCCACCCTTAATGTTCTGCGGGTCTTTACAGAGGCTTTATTATGTAGTAATAATGGCATAGAAACAACCCTACTGGCCATCTTTCTATAAGTTACTAAACATGAAGTCGCCTTATTTGGCACGTTCTTAATTCTTTTGTCTATTTTAGAGCTTCCAACTGGTATATAAATTATCATGGATCTGGTGTACTCGAAACAAGAGGAAATTGAACTGAAGAAAACATGAGAATGACACATGAGCGATATCTAGCTAGTGATATCCATAAATTCGGGGTCAATGGTTACCTTTAAGTAGCAAGGCCTGAGCAAATGGAAAACTAAAACATCACCTTCAGCCAGGTTATGCGCAGCCCAAAACCTAATCCATCCACCGCAAAATCTCTTATGTGACCTAGGGCGGAAGTTCACCTTGTAGATCTCTCCATTTTCATCCTCTAAAGTAACTTCTGCATCATGGCTTGGCAAGTGCAGTCTGCAGAACTCCTTAGGGAGAACCTACCAGAAAATAGGTTAGTCTAACCACATAAACATCTTTTAGTCAATACTAGGAATATTATTTTCCATACTAACCAGCACTCCGTCAGTTACATTAAACAGGTGCATTTTCTTGATAAAGCTAGGATGTTCACTTGACAGGCTCCTTTGGAGCTCCTTTGCTCTCTCCAATGCTAATGTGCATGGGTCAGAATTTATACTTACTCTCTTAGGCATGAAACTTCAAGTGATGAGCAAACAAAGTAAACGAACCAATTTAGTATCTACTACTAAGACAAAGAAAACAGTGCAATATCACAGATTCACAAAGTCACACACCGCTTAATCAATTGCTGATTCTCATAATCAACCTGCAAGGAAAGCAATCAATTCAGAAAACTCTGCAATGAACATGTTACTATATCAATTATGTAAAAAATACATCTAATCCATGCACAATATGTGAATGTACCATTTAAGTCATCACGTGTATTTTTCCACCATGGCATATCTCTACCCTCAGGTGGAGTTTGAAATGAAGTAATATATAAGTCTCTCTCTCTCTCTCTCTCTCTCTCTCTCTCTCTCTCTCTCTCTCTCTCTCTCTCTCTCTATCTATATATATATATATATATATATATATATATATATATCTTTGAAACTGTTGGCACGTAAATTTCAACCAAATATTTTAACGTGTGAGATTTGAGAATCTCGCCAAGTTGGACGTGCTCCCCAGGCACACTCGTAGTAGGGGATAAAAGATGAAGACATCTTCAGTATCTTCTCTCACCTCTCAAAGATAACGATTAGTTATGCTTGAAGAGGAGATAAGAGATCTCCGCGATACTTTCAAAGCCAGGAGATAAGCTGACGTTTGAATTCAAATTCAAACTACGAGATACGAGATAATATTTGTATCTCAGAAGATTGACTCTCGAGAAACCTCTATAAATAAGAGGTCTCACAGAGATGTCAGGGGACTTTTTCAGTGACTCTTCTTTCCGAGATTCTGGGGAGGACACTTCACTTCGAGAGCCTGAAGAGAGAGAAAAGGCCACTGAGAGAAACAAAGAGATCACGCACGCACAAGAGCAACACAAACATATCGTCGTCGGGGAAATCCAAGTTCAGAGTTTCCGGAGACGAGAAGCAAACACCAGAGCCAAAGTCCAAAATACGACCATGGCGTCCAACTGGTAAAGGGTTCCAAACCCCCGAAATCCCTCTCTCCTTCACACTCTACTATATATCTTCTTCTACATCTGAAATCAAATGTAGTCCAATTCAAACCAATGTAACTTTTTGGGTATAAAACCCACCAAATCAATAAAATCAATCTTTCGTTCTTTTATTTCTTTTGTTTTACGTATTTCATTCTTTATTTTGTGTCTTATTAATCAGGGGTTCCTACGTAGTTAGGGTAAAATTAGGAAGACTAGGATCCACATAAATAAAAAATAATTTGTTTCACATGTTTTCTAAATCATATGCATAATAAATTTGCCGGATCGAAAATTTGTGTTCAAACAAATTTGGCACGCCCAGTGGGACCTCTTCTTCCCCTCATCTTTTAAGACACAAAATAAATCTTACGTAAAAAAAAAATGGTTTCTTCGTTCTGTATGCACTCACTGACTTCTCATGTATTTTGATCTCAGGTTTCAGAGTGCTACTAAAGGAGCTCCAGCAAGGCCCGTAGTCGGCCACTGGAAGGAGAAATTGTTAGCACCAGCAGTGGTCACACACAGGACGCATAGCTCTCAACTTTGCGATCCTGAAGGTGTGGCTCTTGTTGGAATGCGCAAGCAGCTCTTAGCACCAACAGTGGTCACCCATCCTAGATGTGTGGCTCTTGTTGGGGCGCGGGAGGGCTCCTCCCAAAGAGCCTGCACACCAGGATTGACTAGTCAAGAGGCGCAATCTGGCGTCTCGAGAAAAATTGTCTCTTCTGGTAAAGATGAAGCACTACTCAGAAGAAACGAGGCCTTGCTAGTAGAGGTCAGGTTCTTGGTTCAAAGTGCCAGAATTCTCACAGGAATCTGGAGAACCAATAAGACCAAAGAATTTCTGGCTCGTGCTAGAAGAGCCGAAAAGGCGACTGTCTTCGCCATGGAGATAGTTGTCGTTCGTACCATGCCCAAGTCCTCTGAAAATGCGATAAAGGAAGCAGAGAACTCGAGAGACCTCGCTGTGAAAGCTGGAGAGGCAGCGTCTGAAGAAAACAAGAAAATTATTCGGGGCATTGGAAAGAAAGTCATGTCCCGAGAAACCCGCGATGGATCATCATCGAAATGCCAGCCAATAAAAAGTGGTGAAGTAGGTGCTACCCTACACCAGTCTGATAAAGCGAAAAAGAAGGCACCACGGATGAAGCCTACAAAAGGGTGGGTCTCTGCTATGCCAGTGACAACTCACCCAAAGGACGTACATGCAGAGAGCCATAACGCCACGACTCGTGACGTCCTTGCAGCCCTTGAAGGAGAAGGCCAGACGGTTCAAAGACCTCAGTCGCCTATCTTTGGTCATGCACCCGATAAAAGAAAAGGACGCAGACCAACCATTTCAGCACCTGTCCAGGGAAGTACCATAACATCATGGAAAGGTCCTATCACAAGATCCAAATCCAAGAATTTAGAGGCATTAAATTTGATGGGGACCATAAATCCCTTATTCGAAGAGAGCGAGCCGTCTCGGCTACAGCAGATGAACGTCACGCCGTGGCAGTTATGATGGCTGACGTGGAGGATGATCCGGTCATGCAAGCTATGCATGACAAACTCGCCATGTTTCAAGATCTCTTAGAAAAGAAGAACAAGGAGATGGAAGCTATTGCGGAACAAATGAAAGTTTTGCAGGCACAACTTGCAGAGGCCGGAAGTGCGACAAATCCAGGAGTTACAAGGCATGTGGAAGTACCTTCTCCTCCCGCCCCTGGAGTAGCAACCTCAACTCCAGATTTCACCGAAGGAAATGGTCATCGCACGGAGGTACCACGTACTACACCACCTGCTCGCATAGCGTCCCAAGACTCAAGCATGGACACCCTCAGCCCAGCCCTGATGTCACTGATTGACGAACTAGTAAAGAAGCAAGTCCAAAAGGTCACGGAGAAGGAAGATGGGGTCTCCACTGTGATCACGAAGCCATACCCTGCATGGGTAGACAAAGTATCCCTACCCATAGACTATCCACAACCGGAATTCCGGATGTTTAATGGAACGGGAGATCCAAGACAACACTTGGCACATTTCCTCTCCAGGTGCGGTCCTATAGCGCACAACGAGGCTTTGTGCCTTCAATTGTTTGTCCAGTCCCTAGAGGATGCAGCCTTCACATGGTATTCACAACTACCCGAAGGTTCGATACCAAGTTGGGACGCTATGGCAAAGGAGTTCTTGAAGCATTTCTGCAACACTCAAAGGCGAGTGGGGGTTCCAGCACTAATTGAAACAAAGCAACGTGACAATGAACCCGTCGCAGACTTTATAGCACGGTGGCGAGGCCTGACGTTTGCATGTCCCCAAAAGTTCACCCAAAAGGAACTTATTAGGATGTGCCTCAATAACTTTAGGCATGAGCTGTCTACCTCATTGATGGCCCAAACATTTAGTGGTTTCAATGACCTATGTACAAAAGCTCACGACATGGAGCTTCACCTCGGCAAAAGGAGGAGATCGCGGTTTTCTGACAAACTCGAGTCCTCAACAGCGGCGCTGGTTGAAATGAAAAAGTCTCCAGTGGTCGTAGGGACAAAGAAACCAGAGATTAAAAAGTTCTCCATGAAAGAGAGGTTAGGGAAGACGTATTCTTTTCCTGATGACCTAGTGGAGGACTTGTTTGAAGACCTCTTAGAACAAAAGTTGATTCTCCTCCCTGAAGCCAAAAGGCCTCATGAAGTGGGGAGGACGGAAAATCCAAAATATTGTCCATACCATCGCCTGATCGGTCATTGCCTGAATGATTGCTTCGTTTTGAAGGATAAAATCCAGGAGTTGTTGGAATCAAAAGTAATTGAGCTTCCTCCATCCGAAAAGCTAAGTGCGAACCCAGTGACCTTTTGTGAAGAAGGGTGGACTGTTTGTCAGCATAGGAGAATGAGGAAGAAACAAGATGTCAGAATAAAGACAGAGATCATTCCAAGGGTTTCCCACAAAAAGAGATCTTCCAAGAAGTACAGCAAGTTGGAAACTCCCGATGATGAAGAGGAGCGACCATGGGAACAAACTCCCCTACAACCAATTATTTTGGAAGAGTTCATGCCTCCTAAATACCAGGCTTCTGAGATGGTGCTAGCCTTGGAAGAGAAAATGAGAAACCCTATTGTGATGCCTTGTTTGTCCACCACTTTCAAAGACACACAGGGGGTTGGGATAAGGACTACCCCTGTCAACAATGCCACTCCAAAGGGCACCCCTGCAACGCCGCAACGTTATGTGTACACCCCAAAATTCCATGGTCTTTCCAGTAGCAAGGACGGAATTAACAAGAAGGTGCGGAGACGTCTACAATTTGGGATAGATGACAACAAGTCCATCCCAGAGTTAAAACCACGTAAGCAGGGAATCTCAGTAAAAGACACCAACGATGTTCAATCTTCTGCAGGGTCCGCCAACATGGTGCAAATTTGTGAAACTTCTACGAACGGCGAAAATGACATGCAAGTTATGGTAAATGCATGCCCAGCATTTCTCACTTACCAAAGAAGGCCACGAAATGTGAACCATGAGGCACCAAAGACCAAAGAAGTGCAGGAAGATGGGGAGGAGCAAGTAAAGTATGATGTGCTCTCCCACCTCAAGAAGATCCAGCACTTTTAAGCATCTATGATGCGTTAAAAATCTCACCTGAACTCCGAAAGTCTTTGATATATGCCCTGTCAAGACCAGAAGATTTTTGTGACACAGTGGACACACCAATTCAGGGTAAAGTGACTGCGTGTATGTCCACCCTCACCTTCACGGATAGTGATATGTACGCAGAAGATTCAGATCATAATAGACCATTGTTCATCACCGGGTCTATTTTTGATGTCAAGGTCTCCCGAGTCATGGTAGATGGGGGATCTGCGGTGAATTTGTTGCCTAAGAGGGCGCTAACTCTCATGGGTCTTCGAAAATCACACCTGCAACCAAGTCACTTAATCATTCAGGGGTTCAACCAAAATGAGCAAAGACCCTTGGGGAAAATTAGATTAAGGACCATGTTTGGGGAAATTGAGGACTCTACCGAGTTTCTGGTGATAGATGTGGACACGTCCTACAATGCACTATTGGGACGTCCCTGGGTACATGACAACGGGGCAGTCCCTTCGACGTATCACCAATGCATTAAGTTCCCTCTTCCACCCCCAAGGAATGAAGGGATAATCGTAGCAGATCGGGACCCTTTCAGAGGAGTGGAGGCTTACTATGCGGATGCCTGTTTTTACAGCAAAAGCCCACAAAAGGATACAGGAGACGTGACAAATGTCCAAGTTCCTTCAAAGAAAACCTTCCGGTATATCCCTAAGTCAGAGAGGAAACCCGGAGAAAGTTCATTGTCTCTTGTAAGTCCTACTGTGGATCTGAAAGATGAGTTCGTAGTACCATTAAGAAAAACGGAATGCACATTGGTGGAAAGTTACAACAAGTTTGTAGTTCCCCCAAAAAGCAAATGGTCCAAACAAATCACGTTCCACGCTTTGGGGGACATAGACAGAAAACCCAAAGAAGAGGAGCACCAAGAGCTAGGAGGTCTTAAAGCCCGAAAGCCTAAGTTTAGCAGAAGGACTACGAAAATGTTGATGAAAATAGGACTAAACCCCGAGGGGGTGGATGAAATGGCCTCATTCGAAAGAATCCTTACGCCTTCTCAAAGAAAGGCTATAAGGAATGGGAGCCCATATTGGCCACAAAAGAAGGCTTGGGCTATGTTTCACCGGACGAGACCTCCACGGTGTATATGACCGTCGTACAAGATGACTCCACTTTGCAGGAGGAAGAGGCAGGAGCACGTCCTGCGCCTTCAGAATTCGAAGAACGCGGGCAAGCAACTATAGATGAACTTCGGGAAGTCAATCTCGGAGATGACAAAGAAAAAAGGCCAACTTTCATAAGCGCTAGCCTGAAGGATGAGGAGGCTCAAGCATACATCTCATTCTTAAAAGAATTCCGAGATGTCTTTGCTTGGAGTTATGAAGAAATGCCAGGACTTGACCCAAAGGTAGCTGTTCATAAGCTAGCAGTTTGCCCAGAAAGACGGCCAGTGAAAAAAGCACAAAGGCGGACTAGGCCAGAGCTTACTGCCCAGATTGAAGCAGAAGTGGATAAGCTCATCAAAGCAGGGTTTATACGAGAAGTCCAATACCCGACGTGGTTGGCCAACATAGTCCCTGTGAAAAAGAAGAATGGGCAAATCAGGGTGTGCATAGATTTTAGAGATCTAAATGAAGCGTGCCCAAAAGATGACTTTCCCTTACCAATCACGAGATGCTCGTTGATGCAACCACGGGGTATGAGACGCTGTCTTTCATGGACGGTTACTCGGGGTACAACCAAATCAAGATGGCCCCTGAAGATGAAGAACTCACCGCCTTTAGGACACCCAAGGGGGTGTACTGTTACAAAGTAATGCCATTCGGCCTAAAAAATGCCGGTGCTACATACCAGAGGGCCATGACCGTAATATTTGAGGACATGCTCCACGACGTAATTGAATGCTACGTGGATGACTTGGTGGTAAAGACAAGAAAGAGAGAAAGTCACCTCAACGACTTAAGGAAAGTATTTGAGCGTCTAAGACGCCACCATCTTAAGATGAATCCCCTCAAATGCGCTTTTGGGGTCTCGTCCGGGAAATTTCTAGGCTTCGTGGTACGAAGCAGGGGAATCGAAGTCGATCCCGCAAAAACAAAAGCTATCATCGAAATGCCCCCACCTAGAAATTTGACTGAGCTCAAAGGGTTGCAAGGTAGGTTAGCTTACATCAGGAGGTTCATCTCGAACTTGGCCGGGAGATGTATGCCTTTTTCAAAGCTAATGAAGAAGGGTGTTCCATTTGAATGGGACCAAGCGTGTCAAAACGCGTTTGAAGGAATCAAGAAGTACCTAGTCAGCCCGCCAGTACTCATGAGTCCTGTGAAAGGAAGGCCATTGTTATTATACATAACCGCCCTTGATAATTCACTAGGAGCCTTGTTAGCTCAACATAATGACCAGGGTAAGGAGAATTCTCTTTACTATCTAAGTCGAACTCTAGTAGGGGCAGAAGTCAACTATACCCCAATTGAAAAGATATGTCTCGCACTAGTTTTTGCTTTGCAAAAGTTGAAGCATTATGTCTCCGACCATGAAGTTAAGCTCATATCCAAAGTGGACCCCTTAAAGTACATACTCTCTCGACCTGTCTTAAATGGGAGGATTGCAAAATGGGCTGTCCTCCTCCAACAGTTCGATATCGAGTACGTTTCTCAAAAGGCCATAAAGGGACAGGCTCTAGCTGACTTCTTGGCCGCTCACCCCATCCCTGATGATTCGCCATTGGCAACCGACCTACCTGATGAAGACGTGATGGTAGTAGAAATTCAAAGGGGGTGGGAGATGTATTTCGATGGAGCCTCCAGAAGTCCTGACGGGAAGAGACAAGAAAAATTGAAAAATAACAAGTCTGGGATCGGGATAGTATTTATTACACCCGAAAAGGCCATCATTCCTCACTCTTTTGCACTGAGCGAGGGATGCTCCAACAATGAGGCTGAGTATGAAGCGGTTATCGCAGGATTGGAATTAGCTCTTCAAATACCCGTTGAAGAATTAACTATATATGGGGATTCAGAGTTGGTTGTCAAGCAACTAAGAGGGGAATACATAGTAAGGAAAGCAAGTCTCGCCCCATATCATGAAAGGGCTGACCACTTGCTCTCACAATTCCGCAAAGTGCACATCTTCCATGTGAGACGGGGCGTAAACTCCCAAGCTGATGCTTTAGCTAATTTGGCTGCATCCTTGACGCTCCCGGACAATAAGACAATTACCATAAGTGTAGGGGAGAGAAGAGTTTTGGAACCTCTCCTAGAAACCCCTAACTTAGTTCAAACCATGACACTCTCAACGAAGGAAGAGGAAGATTGGCGAGATGTATTCATCCAATATTTGCGAGATGGAAGGCTTCCTGAGGAAAAAGCCAAGAGAAATGAAGTGAGAAGACGTGCATCAAGGTTCGTCATGTTGAAAGATGTACTCTATAAAAGGTCACTGGATGGAATGTACCTTCGATGCATCGCTAGAAATTCAACTCAGGAAGTAATGACTGCAGTACATGCTGGAGTGTGTGGTGCTCATCAAAGTGGACCGAAGTTGCACATGCAACTTAAGCGATTGGGATACTATTGGCCAACAATGATTACGGATTGTATGGACTACACTAAAAGATGTCAAGTATGTCAGTACCACGGGGATTTTATCCACCAGCCGCCAGAACCTCTGCACGCCACAACAGCATCATGGCCATTTTCGGCATGGGGCATAGACATTATTGGACCCTTTGTTCCACCATCAACAAAGGGGTATAGATACATTTTGACGGCCACAGATTACTTCTCGAAATGGGCAGAAGCAATAGCTTTAAAAGACTTCAAAAGTTCGACAGTCTCTGAGTTTATCAGAACTCACATAATCTATCGGTTCGGAGTCCCAGATAGAATTATGGCAGACAATGGGCAGCCATTTAGAAGTGACGTTCTATATAAGTTGTACGCCAAATACAAGATAAGTCCAAACCACTCCACAAGGTATCATGCACCTGCAAATGGTTTGGTTGAGGCGTTTAATAAAACTTTGAGCAAAATTCTCAAAAAAATGGCTGACAAACATAAGAGGACTTGGCCAGAAAAGCTACAAGAAGCTCTATGGGCCTATCGAACATCCTATAGGACGGCTACACAAGCTACGCCTTACTCACTCGTCTTTGGAGGAGAAGCGGTCTTACCTCTCGAGGTACAAATACCTTCACTACGGGTAGCGGTGCAAGAATCACTCACAGAAAATGAGCACACAGAAGTTAGGTTAGCTGAGCTGGAAACTCTGGATGAAAGAAGGTTACATGCCCAACAAAACTTGGAAATGTACCAACAGAGAATGACAAACGCATTCAACAAGAGAGTGCGCCTCCGTTCTTTCAAAAAGGGAGATCTTGTGATAATGGTTCGAACTCCGATCATAGTAACTAGAAGGACGAAGGGAAAGTTGGAACCAAAATGGGAAGGCCCTTACGTTGTTGAAAAAGTGTACTCAAATGGAGCATACCTTTTAGCAACACAAGATGGCGAAAGAATTTTACCACCTACCAATGCAAAGTTCCTCAAAAGATATTACTCTTGACCAAAGTCCAAGAAAATGGACCAAAGAGTATGCCTTTGAATAAAGTCTCCGCTGGGCTGAAAACCCGAAAGGGCGGCCTAGCCTCAAAAAGCGAGACAAAGACCTGCAAGGTTGAAAAACCCGTAAGGGCAGCCTAGCACAACTAAAGGTCTAAAAAAAAAAAAAAAAAAAAAAAAAAAAAAACAACCTCATGAACTACGTTTGACTTGATCCCTTAAAGGGTACGTAGGCAGCTCGACATTTATATTCGAGTTCAGTCCACCGCAAAAAAAAAAAAGAGAAACTTCCTGTTTCCTCATGAACTACGTTTTGACTTGATCCCTTAAAGGGTACGTAGGCAGCTCGAATCCAGCATTCGAGTTCAGTCCACTCACCATAAAAAATCATATATTTCTCCATGATCCTGTCTAGGGGGTATAAATATATGGACAACGAAGAGCTTGGAAGCATAAAAAGTGAAACATTATTATTTGTGGCGAAAACGAGGCCACTTAAAGTGCACATGAAATAATGTTAAGGGGGAAAACCCTCCCCAAAACCAAACAAAGTAGCTAAAGAAATGATGAGTCTTAATAAGCAATGACGTCCTAAATACGCAAAAAAAAGGGGAATATAGACTAAGAGAAACTTCTACTCAGTTTCTTTGACTTCTTTGAGGGCTAATGCTGCGGCGGCCTCATCGAAAGCCTTTTGCTGAAGGGAAAAGTTCAAAGGTGCAGTGTCCAATGCACGAATGTCTTCAGTTAGCTTTGAAATCCTTGAAGAAAGCAAGTTGATGGCCGCAAGCGTGGTGGACTCCTCTTCTTTGCCCTTGGAAATGGCAGCATTCAATTGAAGGAGTTGTTCTTGGAGAAGCCGATTGCGCTCTTTTGTCTCCTGTAAAGATTTGGACTGGACTTCGAGCTCTTTTTTTGGCCTTGTCAATATAGCCTTGTTGAAGTATACGCTCTTCTTCGACGCCCGAAGAAAGACGCTCGGCCTTGGAACGTAGCCTTGAATGACGGATAAAGTTCTCGACCTTGGGGAGTAGAAGAGACAAATCCACGTCCATACTCTGTATAACAATAAAAACCTTGTTTGCTTCCTTAACCATCTTTGCGGAATCATCAGCAATGGCAGCTTCTCCCATCACTTTTGCAAAACGTTTCCATACCTCCACGGTGTATATGACCGTCGTACAAGATGACTCCACTTTGCAGGAGGAAGAGGCAGGAGCACGTCCTGCGCCTTCAGAATTCGAAGAACGCGGGCAAGCAACTATAGATGAACTTCGGGAAGTCAATCTCGGAGATGACAAAGAAAAAAGGCCAACTTTCATAAGCGCTAGCCTGAAGGATGAGGAGGCTCAAGCATACATCTCATTCTTAAAAGAATTCCGAGATGTCTTTGCTTGGAGTTATGAAGAAATGCCAGGACTTGACCCAAAGGTAGCTGTTCATAAGCTAGCAGTTTGCCCAGAAAGACGGCCAGTGAAAAAAGCACAAAGGCGGACTAGGCCAGAGCTTACTGCCCAGATTGAAGCAGAAGTGGATAAGCTCATCAAAGCAGGGTTTATACGAGAAGTCCAATACCCGACGTGGTTGGCCAACATAGTCCCTGTGAAAAAGAAGAATGGGCAAATCAGGGTGTGCATAGATTTTAGAGATCTAAATGAAGCGTGCCCAAAAGATGACTTTCCCTTACCAATCACGAGATGCTCGTTGATGCAACCACGGGGTATGAGACGCTGTCTTTCATGGACGGTTACTCGGGGTACAACCAAATCAAGATGGCCCCTGAAGATGAAGAACTCACCGCCTTTAGGACACCCAAGGGGGTGTACTGTTACAAAGTAATGCCATTCGGCCTAAAAAATGCCGGTGCTACATACCAGAGGGCCATGACCGTAATATTTGAGGACATGCTCCACGACGTAATTGAATGCTACGTGGATGACTTGGTGGTAAAGACAAGAAAGAGAGAAAGTCACCTCAACGACTTAAGGAAAGTATTTGAGCGTCTAAGACGCCACCATCTTAAGATGAATCCCCTCAAATGCGCTTTTGGGGTCTCGTCCGGGAAATTTCTAGGCTTCGTGGTACGAAGCAGGGGAATCGAAGTCGATCCCGCAAAAACAAAAGCTATCATCGAAATGCCCCCACCTAGAAATTTGACTGAGCTCAAAGGGTTGCAAGGTAGGTTAGCTTACATCAGGAGGTTCATCTCGAACTTGGCCGGGAGATGTATGCCTTTTTCAAAGCTAATGAAGAAGGGTGTTCCATTTGAATGGGACCAAGCGTGTCAAAACGCGTTTGAAGGAATCAAGAAGTACCTAGTCAGCCCGCCAGTACTCATGAGTCCTGTGAAAGGAAGGCCATTGTTATTATACATAACCGCCCTTGATAATTCACTAGGAGCCTTGTTAGCTCAACATAATGACCAGGGTAAGGAGAATTCTCTTTACTATCTAAGTCGAACTCTAGTAGGGGCAGAAGTCAACTATACCCCAATTGAAAAGATATGTCTCGCACTAGTTTTTGCTTTGCAAAAGTTGAAGCATTATGTCTCCGACCATGAAGTTAAGCTCATATCCAAAGTGGACCCCTTAAAGTACATACTCTCTCGACCTGTCTTAAATGGGAGGATTGCAAAATGGGCTGTCCTCCTCCAACAGTTCGATATCGAGTACGTTTCTCAAAAGGCCATAAAGGGACAGGCTCTAGCTGACTTCTTGGCCGCTCACCCCATCCCTGATGATTCGCCATTGGCAACCGACCTACCTGATGAAGACGTGATGGTAGTAGAAATTCAAAGGGGGTGGGAGATGTATTTCGATGGAGCCTCCAGAAGTCCTGACGGGAAGAGACAAGAAAAATTGAAAAATAACAAGTCTGGGATCGGGATAGTATTTATTACACCCGAAAAGGCCATCATTCCTCACTCTTTTGCACTGAGCGAGGGATGCTCCAACAATGAGGCTGAGTATGAAGCGGTTATCGCAGGATTGGAATTAGCTCTTCAAATACCCGTTGAAGAATTAACTATATATGGGGATTCAGAGTTGGTTGTCAAGCAACTAAGAGGGGAATACATAGTAAGGAAAGCAAGTCTCGCCCCATATCATGAAAGGGCTGACCACTTGCTCTCACAATTCCGCAAAGTGCACATCTTCCATGTGAGACGGGGCGTAAACTCCCAAGCTGATGCTTTAGCTAATTTGGCTGCATCCTTGACGCTCCCGGACAATAAGACAATTACCATAAGTGTAGGGGAGAGAAGAGTTTTGGAACCTCTCCTAGAAACCCCTAACTTAGTTCAAACCATGACACTCTCAACGAAGGAAGAGGAAGATTGGCGAGATGTATTCATCCAATATTTGCGAGATGGAAGGCTTCCTGAGGAAAAAGCCAAGAGAAATGAAGTGAGAAGACGTGCATCAAGGTTCGTCATGTTGAAAGATGTACTCTATAAAAGGTCACTGGATGGAATGTACCTTCGATGCATCGCTAGAAATTCAACTCAGGAAGTAATGACTGCAGTACATGCTGGAGTGTGTGGTGCTCATCAAAGTGGACCGAAGTTGCACATGCAACTTAAGCGATTGGGATACTATTGGCCAACAATGATTACGGATTGTATGGACTACACTAAAAGATGTCAAGTATGTCAGTACCACGGGGATTTTATCCACCAGCCGCCAGAACCTCTGCACGCCACAACAGCATCATGGCCATTTTCGGCATGGGGCATAGACATTATTGGACCCTTTGTTCCACCATCAACAAAGGGGTATAGATACATTTTGACGGCCACAGATTACTTCTCGAAATGGGCAGAAGCAATAGCTTTAAAAGACTTCAAAAGTTCGACAGTCTCTGAGTTTATCAGAACTCACATAATCTATCGGTTCGGAGTCCCAGATAGAATTATGGCAGACAATGGGCAGCCATTTAGAAGTGACGTTCTATATAAGTTGTACGCCAAATACAAGATAAGTCCAAACCACTCCACAAGGTATCATGCACCTGCAAATGGTTTGGTTGAGGCGTTTAATAAAACTTTGAGCAAAATTCTCAAAAAAATGGCTGACAAACATAAGAGGACTTGGCCAGAAAAGCTACAAGAAGCTCTATGGGCCTATCGAACATCCTATAGGACGGCTACACAAGCTACGCCTTACTCACTCGTCTTTGGAGGAGAAGCGGTCTTACCTCTCGAGGTACAAATACCTTCACTACGGGTAGCGGTGCAAGAATCACTCACAGAAAATGAGCACACAGAAGTTAGGTTAGCTGAGCTGGAAACTCTGGATGAAAGAAGGTTACATGCCCAACAAAACTTGGAAATGTACCAACAGAGAATGACAAACGCATTCAACAAGAGAGTGCGCCTCCGTTCTTTCAAAAAGGGAGATCTTGTGATAATGGTTCGAACTCCGATCATAGTAACTAGAAGGACGAAGGGAAAGTTGGAACCAAAATGGGAAGGCCCTTACGTTGTTGAAAAAGTGTACTCAAATGGAGCATACCTTTTAGCAACACAAGATGGCGAAAGAATTTTACCACCTACCAATGCAAAGTTCCTCAAAAGATATTACTCTTGACCAAAGTCCAAGAAAATGGACCAAAGAGTATGCCTTTGAATAAAGTCTCCGCTGGGCTGAAAACCCGAAAGGGCGGCCTAGCCTCAAAAAGCGAGACAAAGACCTGCAAGGTTGAAAAACCCGTAAGGGCAGCCTAGCACAACTAAAGGTCTAAAAAAAAAAAAAAAAAAAAAAAAAAAAAAAAAAAAAAAAAAAAACAACCTCATGAACTACGTTTGACTTGATCCCTTAAAGGGTACGTAGGCAGCTCGACATTTATATTCGAGTTCAGTCCACCGCAAAAAAAAAAAAGAGAAACTTCCTGTTTCCTCATGAACTACGTTTTGACTTGATCCCTTAAAGGGTACGTAGGCAGCTCGAATCCAGCATTCGAGTTCAGTCCACTCACCATAAAAAATCATATATTTCTCCATGATCCTGTCTAGGGGGTATAAATATATGGACAACGAAGAGCTTGGAAGCATAAAAAGTGAAACATTATTATTTGTGGCGAAAACGAGGCCACTTAAAGTGCACATGAAATAATGTTAAGGGGGAAAACCCTCCCCAAAACCAAACAAAGTAGCTAAAGAAATGATGAGTCTTAATAAGCAATGACGTCCTAAATACGCAAAAAAAGGGGAATATAGACTAAGAGAAACTTCTACTCAGTTTCTTTGACTTCTTTGAGGGCTAATGCTGCGGCGGCCTCATCGAAAGCCTTTTGCTGAAGGGAAAAGTTCAAAGGTGCAGTGTCCAATGCACGAATGTCTTCAGTTAGCTTTGAAATCCTTGAAGAAAGCAAGTTGATGGCCGCAAGCGTGGTGGACTCCTCTTCTTTGCCCTTGGAAATGGCAGCATTCAATTGAAGGAGTTGTTCTTGGAGAAGCCGATTGCGCTCTTTTGTCTCCTGTAAAGATTTGGACTGGACTTCGAGCTCTTTTTTTGGCCTTGTCAATATAGCCTTGTTGAAGTATACGCTCTTCTTCGACGCCCGAAGAAAGACGCTCGGCCTTGGAACGTAGCCTTGAATGACGGATAAAGTTCTCGACCTTGGGGAGTAGAAGAGACAAATCCACGTCCATACTCTGTATAACAATAAAAACCTTGTTTGCTTCCTTAACCATCTTTGCGGAATCATCAGCAATGGCAGCTTCTCCCATCACTTTTGCAAAACGTTTCCATACCTCCCCGGCTAACCTGTCATTTTCGAGAACCTTCAAACCGTCAGAGTTGGGTGCGGGTTCAGGAACTTTCAAGTCAGCACGCAAACATCACCAGTCGCGGACCGAGAACGTCCGCGCGAACGTCACCAGTCAAATGGACCGAGAACGTCCACGCGAACATCACCAATCAAGGACCGAGAACGTTCACGCGATCATCACAGGTCGAAAGATTGAGAATGTTCACGCGAAAATCGCCGGTCAAATGGACCGAGAACGCTCACGCGAACATCAGCGGTCAATTACCAAGAGCGTTCGCGCAAACATCACCAGTCGAAGGGACCGAGAACGCCTGCGCGAACATCACCGGCCAGGGACCAAGAACGCCCGCGCAAGCATCACCAGTCGAAGAGAATAAGAATACTTAGATTGGCATGTGCAAATTGTGGGTGCTGCATGAAAGCTTTAAGCATGTGTGTCATAAGAAAAAAAAAAACAATTAGAAAGCAGTGGGTGAATTTCGTTCTATCACTCACGATAATTCGAAGCAGGAACATATTTTTACTGACTGGGCACAAAAATTGGCAAATCATGGTGGATGGAAAACTAACATGTTTGCAATTTGTGAACCCCCACTAAAAAAACATGGGTGCAATGAGAGTAACCTGATTGGTGGTGGCAACACCGGACCTTTTGCGAAGAGAAGCAAAGAAAACGTTCTCCTAAAGCCGAACCCTGGCTTTAGGAGAAGTTTGACAAACTGGCTCAAGGAATAATGGACGGTAACGACTTCGAAATCTGGGTCTACAAGTGAACTGTCATCGCTGCCTAAATTGATCAGGCAGAGTCGAACACCGCAATATTGTGTTCATACATGGACCACAGACCACTGCGCAAAACTTAGAAAATATATGCAGGAGATTTGTGATAAATCCAGCGCACACGAGTACGCTATGTGAAAACACGCTATAAATCCAGCGCACACGAGTACGCTATGTGAAAACACGCTTTGATCATGAAAGATTTGTTCAGGGCCCGGTATTACAAGAACAAAACTACGTCATGTGATGTGGTCTGAAGGTTTCAGAGAAAAAAAAAGTTGACAAAGCTACATAAACAAAAAGTAGAAGAAGGCAAATATAGAGGAAAGACACATACCTGAAGCCAAGTAGACGCAGCAGCACTACGACGCAAAAGTCCAAAGAAGAGATGTGGCAAACCACTGAAAATAGTTTTATTTATAAGAAACAGTGGGTGCCCCACTCCTGCAGGTAGTAAAACTCTCCAAGAGTTTATCCACATCTTAGAAGTTGAGTAGTAAAAGAACTTCTAATAAAAAAGAATAAGACAAAAAAAAAAAAAAAAGAAGAAGGAATGGTCACGTGAATGAAGCCACAGAGCCATATGTTACAGCCACTAAACACTAAAAGCAGGGCTGAGATTACATGTGTCCACATTATTAAAATATAATATGTGGGCTAAATAAGAGGTAGAAGCCCAAACAAAGGTTGTTTTTGATCCAAGAAAATTTCTAACGCAGAGACATAATGTGTGGGTCAGTCTCCGTCAACCGCGATCCAAATCGGGGCCAGTCTCCGTTAACCGCGATCTAAATCGCTAAATTAAATATCGCCCGGCTAAAACCAAAACGGTCAGCCTAAGCGAACCGCGATCTGAATCGCTATATCAAATGTCGACAGGCTAAAACTCAAAAGTCAGCTCAAGCGAACTGCAACTAAAAAATTGCTGTATCAAATGTCGCCAGGCTAAAACCAAAACGGTCAGCCTAAGCGAACCGCGATTTGAATCGCTATATCAAACGTCACTCGGCTTAAACCAAAACGTTCAGCCGAAGCGAACTACGATCCAAATTGCTACATCAAATGTTGCCATAAGGTCAGCCGAAACGCCAAGTCGACATTACAATGAGAAGAGAGGTGTGCCAAGTTGTCGTGATTCGAGCAAGAGACCAAATGTCTCTTACCCAAATCACGAGGGGGTTTTGTTGGCACGTAAATTTCAACCAAATATTTTAACGTGTGAGATTTGAGAATCTCGCCAAGTTGGACGTGCTCCCCAGGCACACTCGTAGTAGGGGATAAAAGATGAAGACATCTTCAGTATCTTCTCTCACCTCTCAAAGATAACGATTAGTTATGCTTGAAGAGGAGATAAGAGATCTCCGCGATACTTTCAAAGCCAGGAGATAAGCTAACGTTTGAATTCAAATTCAAACTACGAGATACGAGATAATATTTGTATCTCAGAAGATTGACTCTCGAGAAACCTCTATAAATAAGAGGTCTCACAGAGATGTCAGGGGACTTTTTCAGTGACTCTTCTTTCCGAGATTCTGGGGAGGACACTTCACTTCGAGAGCCTGAAGAGAGAGAAAAGGCCACTGAGAGAAACAAAGAGATCACGCACGCACAAGAGCAACACAAACATATCGTCGTCGGGGAAATCCAAGTTCAGAGTTTCCGGAGACGAGAAGCAAACACCAGAGCCAAAGTCCAAAATACGACCATGGCGTCCAACTGGTAAAGGGTTCCAAACCCCCGAAATCCCTCTCTCCTTCACACTCTACTATATATCTTCTTCTACATCTGAAATCAAATGTAGTCCAATTCAAACCAATGTAACTTTTTGGGTATAAAACCCACCAAATCAATAAAATCAATCTTTCGTTCTTTTATTTCTTTTGTTTTACGTATTTCATTCTTTATTTTGTGTCTTATTAATCAGGGGTTCCTACGTAGTTAGGGTAAAATTAGAAAGACTAGGATCCACATAAATAAAAAATAATTTGTTTCACATGTTTTCTAAATCATATGCATAATAAATTTGCCGGATCGAAAATTTGTGTTCAAACAGAAACATACAGTAAAAGCCCCTAAGAGGTATCCACTTTTGGTAGAGTGACAACAAAGAATGTCAAGAATGAGCTGATCCAATTTTGCAATGAGTTAGACCACGTAATAAGGTACACAACAATTACAGTAACACAATCATTCGCTATTGGGGTAGGAAGAAAAAGGTTTGTGAGCATGATAGTGCTAGAAATGAGTAACCGGTTGTGATGGAGACAACAAAAAACTTGGTGCGTATTGTACGCTTTCACACTGGGCGACTGTATTACACAGCCACTCAGTTGTGTAAAGCTTCTAAATTACGAGTCCTTAGAGACATACGTCCATGCCCTTTCTCATACAAGATCTAAGCAATACACAAATACTTTGTGAAAAAAACTATTATATATGTCGACTCAATATGAAGTTGCATGTGTTAGCAATACTAAAAGTTGACAAACACATTTCCAACCATGATCCAATGTGATATTTTCCTGATTTCAATGAAGCAAAGGTTCAAAACTATCTGATGGGTCAAGAAAAGAACATACTATAGTTACCATCTCCTGAAAGTTTGTAGCAGAGATCATTCCGAGGTATTAAAAAAAAAGTTTATAGTACAGTTGGGAATGTGGTTTTGTTGGTATTTTTACTTATCAAGACAAGTTGTGTCATCAGAGTCAGACTGGCCATATTATCTGTAAGATAAACCCTCGTAAGCACACTTCCCCTCAATCCTACAACTACAACACCACCCTTACTAGTCTACACAGAGAGAGATCGCTTTGTTTACTTGCTTATACGTTTTTTTTTTCTGGAAATCCTCAAAGCTCTCTTACTGCAAACTGCGACATTGTTCTCAAAAGATGGTGACTTCAATTTTACCTGACAGTAAATATATGAAAAAGAAATGAACACTTTGTTATGCCTAAAGTGAGAGAAATTGATTGACATCACAAAGCCGTTGAAAGTGAGGACCTAACCATGCCAGAAGAATCGGACAAGTCTTCTTCTTTTTCTTCCCTGGCCAGCACGCCCACGTTATCCGGGGGCTTATGGCCCTCAAAATCAGCATCACATTTTGATAATTGGGAAGCGACCATCATGTCTGATGAGTGAAATTCATCCGTGCTGGAATGATCCTGTCCAGGCTCAAGACTAGGATTTGATAGCAATGAACCCATTTTAACACTTTCTTGAACAGTGTCCAGATCCGGAGCAAGCACACAAACTTCTTTATCAGTAGCCTCAGACTTAATTTCATTATTTCCTGCAAGATCTCAAAATTACCAATGGAAATCAACAACAAATAATCACAGCTAACTTGAGCAGTCAACAGATTGATGGTAGCTGAGTATGATACCTTCATTTGCATGGAGATTAATGCTTGTAGGGTTAGCACAACTAACTTTAGTTGGTACAATAGCTCTTATTATATATACCTGTAAAAGTGGCGTAATTGTCATAATCAAACCCGGAAAAAGATTCAGATCAGATTTAATTAGTCTTGCATGTCTAGTTCGTTCCACTTCCTAACTTTTCTTTTTGCAAGGAAAACGACAGAAACAGAAGGCGTGGAACAACAAACGGTCAAAAGCGTGAAAAAGTAATTTCCTACTTCGCATAGGCGGCGTCGTAGTCTTGTGGTTCTCCAATTAGTAACCCCACTCGTACTTAACTTCTGGTAGTTATTTTTGACAGCATCCTTCAATACAACTTCTGTAGTTTATAAGTTACTAAAAATCGATTCACCATAAATAACATGTTTTTAATTAGTTAGCAATGACAGAGCTTCTAACTAGGACATAAATTGTTGTTTATAATCTATGATGGGGTTTTTGAAAGTGGCTGTTTAACTGATTGCATTAGAAAAAGTTACAACGATAGACGACTGATATACCTACAGACAGGACCAGTGATATACCTTGAAAAAGCAAGGCCTTAGCAAATGAAAAACTATAACATCATCTTCAAGCAGCTTATGTGCAACTGCAAACCTCTTCCATCCACTGATCAAATTTGGCACTCTACCAGGGTAAAAGTTCACTACGTAGCTTTCTGCATTTTCATCCTCCAAGATAACATCTACATTGCACGTCGGCAAGTGCAATTCGCAGAACTCCCCAGGGACATCCTACCATAAAATAGGTTAGTCCAGCCAAGTACAGAACCTTATAATGAACACTTGAATGTCTGTATTAATCTAACCAAGGCAAACTTTTTGGTAACATGTGACTCCTGCATTTGCAGGATGAAACTAGGATGTTCACTTGACAAGCTTGTTTGGAGCTCCGTTCCTCTCGTCAGCGCTAATGTAGGTGCTCCAGAGCATAGTCTTCCCCACAGTGTCTTGCAACTTTAAGGAAACGGGTAAAACAAAAGTCAAAAAACTGATTTGATCTCTAGTTCCATGAAAAAGAAAATATAATACTGTGGATTGACAAATTTACTCACCGCATACTTGTTTGACGGTAATCGTAATCGACCTGCACAGAAATCACAAGATTCTCCAATCAACATATCATTACAGCAATTGTGTGAAAATTCCAGATAAATATGCAATACAAAGCCCCAAGGGAAGGGAGTATCGAACTAGGGTGGAGCGACAACTGCGACTACCATATAACTATTCATTACAGCAATTGTGGGAAAACAAAAAGTCGCTACTCTGTTTGATATTGAGAGGCATTTGCTTTTTTTTAAAAAAAAAAAAAAAAAAAACACACACACAACAACAACAACAACAACAACAACAACAACAACAACAACAACAACAACAACAACTAGGGGGCTTGTTTAGGAACTAGTTTACACTGGCAACTGAGAATATTTTAAATCGTGATATGGGTGAAGACCTAATTGTTTAGAGACCATATAAGTAGCAAACAATACCAAACAAATACTCCTAGTTTGGGAAGAACGAATACAATCTAATCTGTTCGAGTATAAAACAATAGTCTAATTGTATAGTAAATTGGGCAGGGAGAACCTGCATCTGTTTAATACTAGTACTACCACAAATAGTCCTACATTGGGAAGAATGAAGACTATTTATTTAAGCCATTCAAGTCATAAATAAATAATAGTCTAATATGCAAATCCCACTTTGGAATTTTCTAACACCCACAAATGGGTATAAAATTGGGGGTATGGTATGGAGAACCTGCATTTGTTAATACTAGTAACTAATAGTAGTAGTAGTAATACTCATAGTTTTAAAAACCAGACCGGACCGGCGGGTTCGACCGGTTGAACCGGTACCTATCCGGTCCGGCAGGTTGAAGTAAAGACACTAAACCCCAAAATCGCCATGACCACAACACTAAACTCCTTCATTTAGGGTTTCATGATACATTTCAAAGGAGAAGACGAAGAAATTGACAGTGAGGAGGTACCGAAGAGGAATCAGACGAATCTTCTTCTTCATCTTCTTCTCCGGCGTGTTGTAGGTGCAGAGAGTCATCGGACGACTCGTCATCTTCCTCATCTTCGCCGGACTGCAATTTCACGTACTCCGGTTGCTTCTGGTGACCTTGTTCCGTCTCCATGGATGATGTCGTAGATTAAATTAACAAAAATTACTGTAATACCCGTCACAAGACGGGTAATAGAACATATTTGTTATTTAATCAAACTCGGTAAACGATTGGAGCTTATTTTCCCAAATTAAAAAGTATAGAGAATTTTTTTACAAAATTTAAAGTGATGATAGGTTTAGTGCCACAAGTATCTAACTTCATGTAGGTTTAGTGTCATTTTCTCTAAATAAAATAACCAACATCAGTCAAAAATATATATTCTTAGGCCTCGTTTGGGTAGAGGATAAGGAGGGAGCATAAGATAAGTTATACCCTCTCTTTTTTATCAAGTGTTTGGGTACTGGATAAGAGAAGGAATAAGTTATGATGTCTTATGCTGATAGAGCTTTTAATGAACAAATTTTATACCACCAGCATGGAGGTATAAGGTCGGATAAGAAAATATAACATATTAGCATGCTAGTAGGTTGACAAAAATACCCCCACAAAATATATAATTTCCTACCCTTGTCTCTAAACCCTATCATTTTGGGATTGATAAATATTATTTTGGGATTGATAACTATCATTTTGGAGGAGGTCATCGTGGGTTTAATAACTATTATTTTGGAATTGCATAACATTATTTGAGTATGTATAGTTGAGATAAATATGAAGACATTTTACCGTTCTTGTTGAAATTTTGCTCGTTTAATTTAACTTATTTATTGTAGGTTATGTAACACCATGCCAATATGTCAATAAGTACTAATAATTTATACTCCATACGTTACTATGGCCATGTTGTATCCCTGAATATTTGTTATGTTTGCATGTTACTACAAATTTATGTCGCGTATTAATATACATTTGTATACATTTTGACAACGTCATTATTGTGTAAAAAAAGAGTATTAAAATATAAACATAAATACTAATACAATTTGTATACATTTTCCTCATCAATTTGAAATATACATTTTTAATACAAAATAACAGCTTTGAGGGTATTACAGTCATTTGGGAACACATCCTGCTTCATATCCTGCATCATATCCGACAGCACCCAAACACGGACAACCATCATATCTTATCAGGACTTATCAGACAACATTCATATCCTTCCTCATATCCCAGCATAAGCCTTATCCCTACATACCATATCCTCTACCCAAACGAGGCCTTAATGCATGTGCAAAGAAATGTGGTCTTACATCCATGTCAAGGCTGCTATAATTGTGCCACAATTGCCATCCTAGTTAAAAAAATGGCCCTCCCTCCATAACAAGTTTCCCCCATTAAAAAACTATACAATATAATAATCTCTTACTTACACTATTGTTTAATTTGATTCTTAAAGAAGAAGAAGAAGAAGTCATCAACATGGAGCTAGCAATGGCTTCCTCCTGGAGATGAGCATTGTACTTTCTGCAGATCCACCTCCATGTTCTTCATCTCATTCTCTATACTCTTCAGTTCACTCTCACCGCGGTCTCGATTGTTTTTAGCTTTTTCATACCTCTTTCACTTCCTCTATTTCTCTAAACTCCCTGGTAAGGCTCGCAACCTTTTTCAACCAATCACTCAGAAACCCCACGTCCATGCCAAAACTCTTAGGCCCTTCTAAAGTCTTCTCCCACATAGCAAAGTCAGTGTCTGATGTGGAAATTGTTCAATTTCTGATCGCATCAGCGATTTCTCGGGTTCTGGTAATGATTCTGGCTGCTAGTGTGCGGCCAACATTCTCCAGAAGTTGGTCGTGAAGAGACGACTTATGAGAATAGCATAGTTTGAGTTATAGAACCTGATGGAATCAGAGAGTTCATGATCAACTACCTCAGTGCCTCACCATTCACTACGATTCTGAAGTTTCTGTAATCAACATCGCGTTCGGATGATGGGGGAGCTTCCATGTCTAGTAGGTGAAGCTCCTCCTCCATGGTGAAATTCTCAAGATTAGGGTTTGCTAGCAATGAACTTCAGTTGACACTTTCTTGAAAAACATCCAAGCGCGAAGCAAGATTGGTGCCCTTTGAGTCGGCAGAGTCGTACTTTCTCTTATACTTGCCTGCAAAAACTTGAAATCAACATTTGATATGACAACAAACGGTTAAGTTAAACTGAGGCAAACCAGATACCTTCGTTAGCATGGACGCTAGCACTTGTAAGATTAGCGCTTCCATCTAAAGTTGGATCATTCGCTCTTGTTATATACTCTTGTAAAAGGGATAAAAACAAGCGGAGGTATGATGAACAAGAAACATATTTAAATAAGTCTTGGTGATAAAATCAAGACATGCAACAGAAGCATCTACATACATGGCTCTTCACACGAAAAACACTTCAGATCTGATTTTCTAGACTTGTATGTCATGCGAGTCCTCTAATAGAAGACACAACAATTCCCAAAGTTTGTGTAGCCACATAAAAAGTATATTCGTGATAATTATAACATGGAACACTACCCCATTAGTCATTTTTCTGAGTTACAACTAGACATGAAATCCCCTTTTAATCATTATATGCCAACCAGTATAAGAAAAAGGGAATCTATATGTCATCGCTTTTTCTTCACCTTTGAACTTCACCGTCCATGTGGAGTTCTCTGATTGGCATAGTATTTTGGAAATATATCAAAATAAATTATTACCAGCAATCATATCTTGACACATAGGAGGAGAAATACAATGGTGACAAAAAATGGGTGAAGCATAGCAGCCCCCTAGTAAAATTTGTGATACAACTCCAGGGGTGAAAGTGCAAAGCCTGCAGTCAAATTAAGGGAAATAATGATATGACATTAAATATGTTGTAGGGTTTCTTAATGTATAAAAGCAAGGGAACAGGGAAATGCAAACCAATTTTGGGATTAGGTTTCCACTTCGGTGTCCAAGAAACAATCAATTGTCGCACTTTACATGTCAGGTCGAGTATATTGCCACTAGCTCTTGTGTGTGTCATGCACTTTGGTTGAAGAGCTTGATGAATGAGCTAAACTTCCCACAAGAAGAGCTCTTTGTCTCAAAATACGAAGACCTTTGTGCGAAGAGGCTGAAAGCTCTTTTACGAACACAATCTGGCTTTCTTCAAATCTGGCTAAGGAAAAGTCTTTGTGCGAAGACTATGTCTTCGTGCGAAGACACTGTAACTCTGCACATTTTTTGCTTCTTCTCCTTGAGTTCTTCATTTCCGAAGTTTGTCTCCTTTCTCGCATGATCTTCAAGCTATAATTCCATGCCAATTAGAAGAAGAAACACAACTCGTGATCATATCGCAATAAAATTATCAAAATAAGCAAGAAATGCCCGGATTCGACAGTTAATGCTCGTGAACTCGATATATTCATATAAAACCTAATTTGAATCTAAACGACACAAAATTCTCCATGATGAGCATACAAAACGCAGAAAAGTAAGCGATTAGATAACTCCAAAATCGGAGTTATCAGTGCCATGCACTTTGGTTGAAGAGCTTGATGAATGAGCTAAACTTCCCACAAGAAGAGCCCGTGGAGTTCTTTTTTGACAACAGTCCAAGTGTAAGAGGGGTGTTGAATAGTAAACTTGGTTCAGCCAAATATATAAAAGGCCCAAGTATATTATTATTATGTTGTTAGTAGCCAAATTGTGTTAACTAACTAGTGGGGTAAGTTAGTATTAGTCCAAGATAATTATGTTGTCCAAGTTCATTGTATCTAGAAAGAGGTTTCTCGAGAAGTTATGTGGAATGTTGTAGGGAAAGTCTTCGACATTTTGGTGGAAAGTTTGAGGAAGGAATAATGCTAAGAATATTCTTCCTCATCCACCTACAAATACCTTGTTGTATCATGCAAAGAAAATCAACTGAAGTTCCTCTTTCACTTGTGTTTATATAAACCCAGTACGTGTGCTAGTAGTCCAAATAGTCAAAGAAAATGAAAATAAAGTACCTCTAAAATGAACCCGGTCATTCAGTCAGGTGATAATTAATCAAAACACCACAAAATTCCTAGAGTTTCCATTCCAAATGTAAATCAAGCAGAGTCTCACTACAAACAAACAAGAAAACAAACAGAAATTACTGCACCGTAACTTCCACCCTAACTCCCCCCTCTACGACCACGTCTAGGCAGGGAATAGTTTGTCGTTGACGGGAAGCCCGACGAAGATAGCATCCTCCATGTATCGCGCATACAATAGTGTCTTGGAGGAAGAAGCCTTGGTCATCATCATCATCAGTGTCTTGGAGGAAGAAGCCATTGTTGTAGATCTGAGTGATAGAGGCAAGAGATGAGTAGAGAGAAAGATAAAAATGCAAACTTTACATTTAAATCTGAAACCCTAGAGAGGAGTATTGGAGCTTACCGAGAGAGAGAAGGAGGAGGGCGTCTGTGAGAAAGCTGCTCTGTCTCCGATTTTTTGGCTGTAGTAACAACACACAGCAGCCCATGAAATGCATATTATACTTGGTCTGTCTGTACGGAGGGGGTATATTGGGTGAATAGTACCTTCCAATTTGCACCTATCACCCTTATAATGTTAATGGGTTTCATTTTGCCCCTAATACAGCCCAAACTAATTCTGACAACTATTTTCTACTTTGCTAACATTATAAAAATTCTAATTTTGTTACCGCGTTCCCCATTGATAATATGAGAAGCCGCTCAACTAATATTACAATCACCACGGACGGACGTAGAAGATCTAAGGATCATGATTGAAGCGTCCAAAACCGTAGTCATTCACGTCATGGCTAGCGTTAATGTGCTTTTGTTTGTTAATCCTGTCTATTGAAACAAAACATAGTGCGTCGCATCGCTAACTTCATGGTGGCAGCCGGGTTTCAGCCGTGCCGAGGCAAGGCGGACGGGACGACCCGATTGTGCCGTGCCGTGCCGGGTTGAGCACGCCTTTGAGCGGCCCGTGCCAAATTGGCACGCGGGTCGGCCCATATTGCCACCATGACGTGAACTTGACATTTTTTTTCCTTGTTTTTCTCACGATTCTTACTGCAACTATTGTCGTTCTCATGTCTATTCTCAACATGGTCTGCGCGCGTGTGTGACAAAACACAGACGGGAACTTACAAACATAAGCAAACTTCGTTCTGCATTATAAGTGAGACTAAAAGATGGTCGTCGTACAAACACAACAAAAAGGATACTTGTAGGACCACTTCAACTTGTACCCGGGGGAGACCACAATCTGCTGCGGGAGCATTGAAACACGGTGTAAAATCATCAGCTCTGGACGGGATTGGAGACGACCCAGTTGAATTTTGAGAGAAGTGTGTGGATTTGAGTTGTTTGTGCTAGTGGGAACTGGGGAGTGTTCATGAGAAGTGTTGATGGGTCGGATTTCAGCCCGAAGGAGGACCCGAATTTGAACAAAATGGGTAGCCCCAAGGTGCTAGTAGTGGTGGGTGAGAAAGATTGGCTAGTGGGAAGAGGTGTTGCTTATTTATGAGACCTTGAAGAAGAGTGGTTGGGGAGGGATGTTGGAGTGGATGGAGAATGAAGGGGAGGGTCATTGCTATTTGCTTCTATGCGTTTGCTCCTAATAGTGAAAGGGATGTGCCTTTCATGAATAAATTGGCTACGTTTATGCATCAAGATTAGGTTTGTTGTTGTTATCGGTCAATGTTATTTCTTTAAATGCAATTTGTTGTTATAATATTTGTGTTATCTTATTACGAGTTATTCAACTATGAAGATTGTACGAGTACTATGGATATGGCAAGAGTATGGACGAATCCTTACGTGTACCTGCAAGACATTGGAACAACTACAACAGCACACATACATCGAAGTAAAAAGGGATGTGAACAAGTAAGGGGTAAGAGTAAACCAAGTATGTTACTCAAGAGAGAGGCGGTAAGGCAATGAGGGGGTTTAGAATCATAAAGAATTCGAACATCTATGAAGAGTATGACAGTCATATAAATATTGGTCTTAGGACAACGGCTATGAGTAGTTATATGATGGCACTGAGTGTTATATAATGCCTCGAATAGTAAATCGTCGACCATTTGTATAAACAGAAATATTGTGAGTCTCTTGAGTAACATACGAGAGTCGCGTGCGAGTATATGTATTCGTATTTATACAATGTGTACGGAATACTGATACCATATCTGTGAGCGCCATGTGGATAAATGTAGACGTGACTAGATTGAGATATCTACAATTATCATAATTTCTACTATTTGTGAGAGGGTGTGGGATGAGAAAGACCTTGAATGTGGAATATTACTCAAGAATTTATACGCAAAGTCATGAAGAAGAGAGATATGTCATTAACATTTCAATCAGACATAATAACGTAGCTAGCTGTTTTACAATTCAAATTAGTGGTGTTGGCTCTATAAATAATCAACGTTGTCCCACCCTCTGACGATCCGTTCACTACGAAGACATTATAATCTCGCCGTCGGCAGATAACAACCTCTCCGGCAGGCTATACTTCCCTAAATCCGAATACCCAATTCACAAGATTCCTCTCTTAATCTACTTCCACGGCGACGCCAACTGTCATGAATCAGCCTTCTCTGCCTTCTACCACACCTGCCTCAACACTCCTTGCCGCGGAAGCCAAGCACGTATATGTTTATATTAAACTTCATTTTTTTTATTTTCTACCCTTAAAGGTCAATCTTGTAATTTCATATTGCTAACACAATGACTTAGTCAAATCACGAAGAAGCTGTTGACACATAGGAGTATAAGGGACTTAAAAAAATGATAATTTTATTAATCACAATTTTAGCTCTTCCACCCGCTCCACTTTTGTGTAACGTGTCCGAACCAAAATGATATAGATCAGGACATGTATACCACTTTGTCCCACATTTTTTGTACCATTTAGACTTTTATCACTATTTATTGGGTCACTTTGTTCTTGTGATTTCGATAGCAAAACTTTGCAATTTTTAAATAACTTTTTCGTAGTGTTGTAGAGTAACTCTTATTCTACAAGATTTTAAAAAATTATCAAAAAGCTACGTCATTTTGTGATCTAAATTACCGGGTCAAAGTGATCCAATTATGGGTGAAAAAGTCTAAATGATGCAAAAGAGGTGAGACAAAGTAGTACTTAAAAATCAGTCAATTGAGTGAGTTTGTAGTGACACCAAGTGGGCTAAATCAGCATTGGGACTTTGATGGGACTGACCTACTTAATTGGGCCATGATCAAGCCTATTATGAAGTTGGACCGTAAACCAGTGCCTCCAGCTCTAGATCATGGGCAAGACTATTACATACCAATATCACGTCTTACATTTTAGACGCAGGATAAGCTTAAAGAGTACCAGGTGTGTCCAATTACCATGTGTATAGAGCTGTCACCGCCAACGGTGCTAATCCATTCAATTTCCAAACAAATAGAAAAAGGGTAAAGGTACTTTCAACCCCTAACGTTCAATGCAAAGACACTTTTATCCACTATAGTCTACGAAACGAGACTTTTACCCCTCATTGCTTCAAGTTTAACTACACTTTCACTCCTTAATTGCGACACATTTTGTTTTTAACTGATAGTTGTTTTGACTACCTATCGCCGTGGAGTGAGGCTCGCCCACGACCGTGATTAGAACTTATGACGGGGAAGGGGAGGGTTGGCTTAATCACACCTTCTGGGGGTTTAGGCGGGAGGGTTGGCTTAATCACACCTTCTGGGGGGTTTAGGCAGGGAGGGCACTAACATGGGCTCGCGTACAAACGTGGGAACAATTTGTTCATCTATACATACAGGTCTGTGAACGTGGAGTTATATATTAGGGGCCATTTTGAAATTGATGTATAATTGTGTGGTTGTAATAAAATATCAGGGGAATTGTTGTAACTGTTGAAAGAAATATGACATAATTGTAAATTCTATTATTAAAGGTGAGTTAAGGTGGGGACAGACAGTGGAGGGGGAATCATCGACTTTGGGTGGTCTTAGATTTCAAAATGACAATCAATTCTCTGAGTTTGTTACAGAGGAGATGAGTACATAAAGGTCAACAAGTCAAAGGTTAGTTTATTTGCATAATAACCCCCATACTTTGCTAAAGTTCTATAAAGGTTTCAAACACTATTTCTAATAAAATCCCTATAGAGAAGAAAAAACATTAATGGAGTTCTAGATGATGAATCCATCAATGAGAGTTTGTGGAGGTGAAGAAACCCAAAATCTTGATGTTTCCATGGCTAGCTTATGGACACATCTCACCCTTCCTGGAGCTATCCAAGTCTCTCGTCAACAGAAACTTCGACGTATACTTTTGCTCGTCTATTGTTAAACTCGCTTGCGCAAAGAAAAGCATTAGCGAGAAGTACGCTAATGCTTTTGACTCGTCCAAGGAGGCCTTTGACTCGTCCAAGGAGATCTTTTTCAGTTTCCTCAAGAAGTTGAATCCCTATGTCCTCATTTACGACACTATCCGGCCTTGGGCACGCCGTGGCTGTCCGCCTTGGTATACCCGTTGTTGCCTTCGCCATCATGACCGCCTTCATGATCCACCACTATTTTTTTTTTGAGAAAAATATGCTGATTTTATTAAGATGATTGGGCTTCAGTTACAATATCCGAACCTACTAAATATTGGACCCAGTCTGGGCCTTCTTAATTCAGGATTCGAAGACCCATATTTCGCCAGCCCATTAGCTACAGAGTTTGACCTCCTACACGTGTACACCACTGCTACGTGTCTAAACCCTCAATTTGGAGAAATTTTTGTTTGTTCTAAGAGCAAATACACGTGGTGCTCCCATCAATACAACACATGACACGTCAGGAAGAAAGAGAATGAGTGGCAGACAAAAGAAAGTGAATTTTCTTACATGTTCCTGACGTGTCATGTGATGTATTGATTAGAGCACCACGTCATATTTGCTCTTGCAGCAAGCAATAATTACTCGTCAATTTGGTTTCTTGAGTTTGGCTTGATTCTGGTTGTTTCTTTCACTGTATTTTCCTTATTTCTCTTTGACTCAAGAGCAGATACAACGAGTTTGTTCCAAATTTTAGACTCTCCATGCATTGATTTCAGCTGGGTTTTGTGTAAAGACTCTGGCTTTGTTTATGGATCCCCAAAAACTCCAAAGCCATTCTGTTGCTAGTCGCATTTGTGTAAAGACTGTGGCTTTTTTTTTTTTTGTGAATTTTGAAAAACTCCATAGCCAATCTGTTGCTAGTGGCTATGGTATTGGAAGTTGTAACATTGAAGCTTCTTTCTTGTAATTTTTGGGATCCATCCATGACTTAATAATAAGAATGTTGTACCTTCTCACTGGACCAAGGATTTTCCTAAAATACCACTGTTTGGTTCTCTAAATAGGTTTTGACAAAAGATTCTAAAATACCACCATTTTAAAATCGAGAAATTTTTGTTTGCTCTAAGAGGAAATGATGTGGATTTGCTCTAACCATACATCACATGACACGTTAGGAGGAAAGAAAATGAGTGGCAGACAAAAGAAAGTGGATTCCTACATGTTTCTGACGTGTCCTGTGATGTATTGCTTAGAGCACCATGTCATATTTGCTCTTGGAGCAAGCAATAATTACACTTTAAAATCCCTTTTTGTTGTTGACGTTTCAGTGCAATGAAACCTCACTTTTATCTTGAGGTTTCTGATGAGGCTGGGAAAACGGGCAGGACACAAAATTAGATCAGTGCAATGAAACCTCACTTTTATCTTTTCTCTCAATCTATATACCTCATAGTTAGTCTCTGATTTTCCTCAAGCCCTAGTAACTGTTCTGTTCAAACCAAAACGAAACCCATATATTTGTGCTGCAAAATACCGATAATGCTTAAACAATAAGTGTGAATAAGCTCGGAAACATGGAAAGATAAGGAACTTATCTCTGAAGTCGGAAAACTTCAGACGCCAACGACTAGGGTACCGAAATTATAATACCCTACAATTGTGTGTAGATATAGAAGACTCGAAACTACTAAGATTGAAAACGATGGAGAGACTCTCCAATGTCAATGAAGATATGATCCGACCAAGAGGGTGTAGTTGGAGAAAACGATCGTGTCTTTCTTTTCTCGAAAATAGACTCTCCTGATTTTAGATTTTTCAACTCTTTTTTATCTAGAGTTCCAGCCCTGCCCGATCGGCCCAGAATTCAAAGAAACCTATTGATTAAAATAAGGTTTCAACGTATGGAACCTCTAGATAAAAAGAAGATTCCAAAATAGTGGCATTTTAGGATTTTTGATTCAAATGATGGCATTTTGATATTTATTGTAGAGAGCAGGGGCAGTTTGGGAAATTCTTCCACTGGACCTCTTACCACTGTAGTCTGTATCATTCCTTGATGTTCCCTAGTGACATATTTCAAATCTATTCTTTGTGATAGTAGCGCTTAAAGCTACATACCTAATCTTTTGTTATTGGTTTCAAGAAATTCTTGCTATTCAGATTCATGGTGTCTTCCCCATCGGCTTAAGAATTGCGCGCGCGCGTGTGGCTCAAGGTATCAAGGGTGGCAGCCCACGTTTAAAACCGACCCGGCCCGCACCAAAATGACCCACACCGGCACAAGACCGGCCCCCTCCAACACCCGAACCGGCCCGGCCCCCTAACCCCCATTTTGCCCCCAACCCGGTACGAATCGACTCGTACACAAACTGACCCCTCGCCTCCATAAAAAAAAAGGGTACCATTTATTATGTATTAAAATTTATATTTATATTTATACATATATATATCTATATATATTAATAATATAATAAACTATTTGATATATTAATAATATGAGGGCTGCTATGCTTCACCCTTTTTTCTTCACCCACCAAGTTCACCTTCTACGTGTCAAAGATATGATTGTTGTAACTATTTATTTTAAGATATTTCTATAATTACATCACCAATAAAATACATCCACATAAGGGGTGAACTTGAAGGGTGAAGAAAAAAGGGTGACGTTTAGCATTTCCCTAATAATATATATTGGCCAGCCCCACGGATTTAGGGCCCGGGACCGGTGGGGTTCAAGTTTCCCAACCCCTCAACCCGACCCAGCCCCCTCTCCTCCTCAACCCGCCCCCCAGCACAATCCCCTCCCTCACCAACCCTCTTAATAGTCGTAGGACGTTTTTATATGTACCTCACTTAGTTGAGGACCATGTTTGTATATAGTGTGTAGTGTTTGTAATTAGTCTATTTAAACATTATGATTATTGAAATAAAGCACGGAAGATTTCTCAACTTACATGGTATCAGAGCTGGTTCTCGAACCCTAGCCTCTTTCCCGTCGCCGGCCTTACGCCACCCGACAGCAGCCTCGTCCCTTCCCTGGACGATTGCCGCACAATCTTCCGTGCTTTATTTCAATAATCATAATGTTTAAATAGACTAATTACAAACACTACACACTATATACAATCATGGTCCTCAACTAAGTGAGGTACGTATAAAAACGTCCTACGACTATTACGTACCTCACTTAGTTGAGGACCATGTTTGTATATAGTGTGTAGTGTTCGTAATTAGTCTATTTAAACATTATGATTATTGAAATAAAGCACGGAAGATTTCTCAACTTACACCTCTAACCCGGCCCGACCCACACCATTGACACCTTGATGTGTGGCCGATAGTTAAATGGAGTGCATTTTATTTTTAGTACTTGAATTGCACTTCATCGGATTAGGTAATGAGCATCAATTCATAAACTAAGTAGTTTGTTGTGTCTTGTGAATATAATTAGGCAAAGAGTTAGACACGTTGTGATTTGTTAATGACTTCTGTCTAGCATCCATTTCCTTATTTGCATTGAACATTTCTTCGATGGGAAGTTCGACTTCTCTGTGCAGGAAGCTTCTGATAATTTGGTGGGGAGTGCAGGGTGAGTGAATTCAAAATGGTTATCTGTTCTTATGTTTTCTTACTTTGAAAGTTAGTGATGTTGCTGTTTGTATGACAAAATATTTATCTCATTCTCTATAGTCTTCGGTTCACTCTTAACGCGGTCTCGCTTGTTTTTAGCTTCTTCCTACCTCTTCACTTCCTCTGTTTCTCTAACCTCCCTGGCAAGGTTCGCAACCTTTTTCAACCGATCAATCAGAAACCCCGTGTCCATGCCAAAACTCTTGAACTCTTCTAAAGTCTTCTCCCACATAACAAACTCGGCGCCTAGGGTGGAAACTGTGCAAGTTCTGATCGCATCGGCGGTTTCTATGTTTCCGGTAATTATTCTGGCACCTAATGTGCGGCCAACGTTCTCCAAAAGTTGGTGGTGGAGAGACGACTTCTAGAACAGCATAGCTTGTAGTAACTCAACCTAGTGGATTCAGAGAGTTCATGAGGGAAACATTAGTACAAAATTTATCAATTAGCAAAAACACATCTCCTTTAGGGAATGCGCATCCGAGTCAGATTCACACAATAAAAAAACAAAAGAAATTAGTAAAAGTATTAAACTAGTGACGCACAGTAGTTGACTAACAAAATATTGTTGGTACCTTTTAACGATTATTTCACTAATCATTCTCGCTTTGATTTGTAACCAGTGATAAACTTACTTAGGGTTTGTTAGCATTTGTGCGCCCATGTGGGGTGCACAATGCAATTATCCAAAACTTATGGGTTTAGGTGAGACAAGCTCAAACCTTATGGGGTTAGTAGAAAGGACAAACCCTAGGGGGTTATGTTGCAATTGGGTATAAGTCTGTCTATATAAGGAGACAACCTCCTATTATTTTATACACATTACTGTAGAGATCATGTGCTGATCATAATACAGTAAACCCTAGACTCTCTCTCTAACTAGCCTCCATTGGGTGGAACTTGGTGTGGATTAGAGCTTTCGTCCTAGTGATTCGAGCCAGACTGTGGGAGCGAGAAGAGCACGTGAAAGCAAGCATCCTACGATCATCCGCTGTGCATAGGAGCTAAGGAAGACAAGGTAAACACATGAATCTTCCGCTATAATTCATGTTGTAGATCTGTATGTGATAGATCATGTTCGTCGTTCATTGGTATCAGAGCCTTAGGCTTGTTTTTCGTGCCTCGTTATGTGTTCCCGAATCAGTTAAAAAAATCGAGTTTTTGAAATTTCATAATCTGTTAGTGAAACCTATATGGTTATATAGGGTTTTTCACGAGGATTCCAGAAATATAAATTTTGTAATTTTTGGACGAACAGAGAATTAGTTATGAATTTTCTAAGATTCGGAACAGTATAAATCTGGACTGTTAGATCTGAGCAGTAAAAAGATTTTTTCAAAACATGTTAAAATTGGGTTTTGAATACATAATCTTGATCAGCGTGAAAAGACGATTCCAACGATATATGGATCGCCGGAAACGGAGGCCGGGAAGGCGGCGCGTGGGCTTCACGCGCCACCGACGCCGCCTCCACGCGCGGCCACGCGCCGCAAGCGCCAAAGGGCTGGCGGCGGCTGCTGACGTGGCCCTAGGGATGACGTGGCTGATGACGTGGTGGTGCCACGTCAGCACTTGGCTGACGTGGCAACCGCGTGGCTGTTGACGTGGCAAAAGACGTGGAGGGTGACGTGGCAGCTGACGTCAGCACATGGCTGACGTGGCATGCCACGTGACATGCTGACGTGGCACTAGGCCGACGTCGGCGCGTGACGGAGGCGGACTCGCCCACGCGCGGTTGGGCGTGTGGGCGCGTGAGCCCTCCTCCGGCCACTATTTTTCGCCAAATTTTTTTCTATATGCTCAGAATTAAATTTCCTATTTTCTGGGATTTTTTCATAATTTTTGGAAAAACAGAAAATTTTATTATTTTCCAGATTAATTAATTAGTGTTTAGCACACTTCCCGAGGCAGTTAGACGTCCTTAAACACACTGTTTTGAGCCCAAATTTTTTCTGGAAACTTAGGACATTTTTCCCTACCTTATGAGATAGGAGGTGAGATCCTAGGTAGTTGGGAGCAATTTTCTATCTTATTAGTTGATTGATTTATTGCTTATTAATTTCCAGTAATTATTCTTTAATTCTGGAAATTTCTATAAAATTACAGTATGTTTATTTTATTATTATACATGCTGTTGTGGGTTGAATGGATGTTTTTGATGCATGGATGTGGCTTAGATGGTTTTATATTTGGTTTTGGTTTTGAATATGTAATCAATTAAAATACGGCCTGCGTGTCGTGCCTCTCTACATACTCTATTGTCTTCTCTTCTCATCTAAATCGCCTATTAGAGGTTACTTCTTATTAGAAATAAGATAGTTAGTGAAGATTGAAGAATAGAAGCTTCAAGAGAGGTGGCCAAACCAAAAGCTATGGCGCGAGGTGCATGGAGCAAAGAGACGAACAAGGAAGCTTCAAGGAGTACTCGAGATTGGCGAGATCCATGAGGCGAGAAGTTCAAGTATTTCTCAAGACGTACTCTCAATAGTGGGAGTGCATCTTAGGGGCCACATCCATTGCATATTTATTTATGCTTATGCTTGTTTTATGTTATAACTGCGTGTGATTGGATATATATGTATAACCTCGCATGCTAAGAAACTAAAACAAAAGAGCTCACATGGTTATACATGATTGAAACTAATAGGGAATCATAAGTGATGATATTTGATTCCTAGAATTGCCACTAGGTTTTGGTGGAGTCCTTATGATGAACTATGAAATTTTAATCATGTATCATGTTATTTCGGAGCTAAGAAAATGCTAGTATTAATTTTCTATGCAATGTCTCAAGATCAATCGTGTCTAAATTGAAACTGTAAAGGCTAAAATAGTGACAATAAACGATATGACAAGTCATCGTACTATGTAACCAAATCGTTGGACATAGTTTGTCAAACCACCTACAAGTATGGTCGAACCTGTGATGAATAGTTGTCACAGCAGCACATGAACATTATCTTTAGGCTAACCAATAAGTGGGAGGCAGTCAAGATAAATTTCATAGAGCGTGCTATGCCAAGGTGGGGAAATGACCTCATCAGCATGTTCAAGACCACTTTGAGATTCAAAGATTGTAGGAATGAGCCAAAGAAGAATCTTGGATCCACCTTAGCCTATTGCCTCATTAAAAATTGTGAGTAATGACTCATAAATCCCACCTTAAACTATCAAACTCAAATCATAAAATTTTGGCACTCGTCTATAGTATCTGAGATTAGTACTCAACTATAGCTTCTGAGATTCATGTCGTTTATGATGAGATGTTTAAGTTATCCGATTAGCAATTTGTTGCTATCTCTTCCACGTTTCATGAAAGTGCCATGAAAACGTTATATGACACACTTTGAGAGTGTCAAGATGTTTGGATAAGACCAAACATCGCTCCGTTCTAGGATCTAAGCAACCAAGTGCTTGCTTAGAATACTAGTTCAACATACTTTTGAAGTCTAAGCAATATATGATTGCTAAAAGACTGTGAATGAAGTATGATCAGCAGATGTAGTCCCTAACCCGGTATTAGGACCGTGGAACAGGTGGGGAAAGGATAAGGGAATGAGGGCGAAATATTGGTACATGACCAATAGCCCAAGAGAGGCAAACGCAAAGGAGGAAAAGGATGTTTTCCTAAGACTAGAAGGCCAGACATGGCACTAACTTCTCGTCTAAGGATCCATGAGATTATCTTTGAGGGAGTAGCCACCAAAATTTGTTTTGGTCACAGTTTTACTTTGGAATTGGTCATGTCATGTTATGGTTATTCACTCTTGATTTCTAGCATGAATAACGCCTCAGGATCTTTTGGATATCACCTCTAGGGTTGTGCCTTAAGATTATGATATGTGACGCGCTAGATTGTGACACACTACATCAGGAAAGGATGTTCAGGCTAGCTAAGGTAGGCCTGCTTGGAATATGCCCAAGGTACCTTACCTGTGTGTGTTTCTTGCCTTACACGAAAGGCGAAAGGCAAACCATCCAGTAAAGCAATAAGGATTATTGAGTCTTTACGTATTATTCATTCTGTTATTGTGATCCATTAAAAGTTAAAGCTAAGACATGGTGCTTACTGTTCCATCACATTCGTAGATTATTATACGCATCTCAACCATGTGTGCTTGGGCCACATAAGTCTGAGGCACAAGGGTGCTTCACACAGGTATCTACAAAAGGTAGAAAACCGTCTGGACAAAAGGATATGTCCTTAGCCAGAATGAGACTGCGAGTATCTATCTTAGCAAGAGCTATGTGATGGAAAGGATTAGTAAGGCAGCTGTGCATTCCCCGCACTCCGCAGCAGGATGCTGTAGCGGATAGGAGGAATAGGATACTGCCTGAAGATGGTTCGATGTATGATAGTGCGCGCAAAGCACATGTTCCCTATATTTAGGAGACGCTTTGTTAAACGGCTGTCGGTGTACTCAACCAAATACCCACCAAGTCTGAAGTCACTACGCCCTACGAGATGTGGACCAAAAGGCAACCTACATGAGGTCACCTTAGGCCATGGGGATCGGCAGCTTATGAGCTAACTAAGTTTTCCTAGTCACGGAGAAGCTCGTGGAGATGGCATTCTCTACGAGTAAGAGGAACCACTAGATGACACTCAATTCACCACTACTCAAGAGGAATATGTTCCTACGGATCTTGAGAACAGTGGGAGTGCCTTGCCTAGTGAGCAGCATATCGTATATGATGATAATGCTGAAGAAGAACCCTCTTTGTGTAGGAGCGCTCGTTGGAGCGTACCCCGTCGACGATTTGACATCGAAGGGGAAGACATGATAGTCACCACGCAAGATGATGATGAACCTAGGATATGGCCCCAGGATATTTCATCACCTGACAAGAAGGAATTTAGACCCTAGATGGAAGAAATGTATCTTCATGGAGTAACATACCTTCCCATACTATTCGGAGTACTCTAGGGGGTTGCGTATTCGAAACGCAACAGCCGATTAGTAGTATAACGCAAATGGATTCACAAGATATATGTTTTCTCTTAGGAGATACCCATAATTAAGGGAATGTTCGTAGAGATGATGATCTCCGCGAGCATGGAGGAACCGCTAGAAAATACCCTGTTCCTTAGTCCATTATGAGGTATTAGTCCCTCAAGGATCTTTTGGACAGTGGGAGTGACTTTCTAAGCGAGATGCCCATCCATAGGGGTGAGAGCAAATTATGATCCTCCCATGCAAAGGAATTGCTCATAGGAGCATACCCCATCGACTGCTTGAAGATCGAAGGGATGATCTTAAGGATCACCTTGCATAAACGATAGGATAGAATACTATGCCTTATCGTTCCCTAATTATGAAGAATGCAAAGTAGCCTTTACAGGAAAAGTTAGAGTCTGTAAAAGACCAACCAAGTTTAAGGCTAGGTTGACTTTTCCGACTGGATGTTAGACTATTGGAAATAGATGGATTTCCAAGGCCATTCAGAGTGACACAGACGGAAGCATAGTAAGGCATACGACTTGCAGAGATATCGGTAATAGTTGTGATGATGGAAATAAGGTTCCATTCTCGATAAACGTGACAACTGGATTTCTCGATAGAGAAATCAGAGAGGTGATCTATCTGACTCGACCACAGGGTTTCGAGATGTATGATCAAATGCACAAATAGGTGCAAGCTAATTAAGTCCATATATTATCTTAATTAGTCCTCTAAGTCAACAGTATTTTATCAATGGATGAAAACCGCTGCATATCACTCTCGGTCGTAGAGAGTAGATGAACACGTCACTTATTATCGATGACGCACTATTTCCAGGAGAGTCTAAGGACTATTTCACATCCACTATAGGGTGGTTATCCTTTCGATTTGTGACGAAGGATATTAGTAGGGCGAGATGCACTCTCGTTCGTTCAAAAGGACTTCTTATATTGACGCATAAGGCGGACAACAAGAAGATACTCTGAACGATTCCATGTTATGGACCCGAGGCCATGTGATACTCCTATAGCTTGATGCAAGACATTATGAGCCTGAATATGTGCCTTATAAGACACCATACAAGATTGACCAAATGACCAAAGTGCCCGATGCAGTGTGAGTCTGCTATATACTATGGTATATACAGAGACCCCACAAACCTCATGCAATCGGAAGAGTGGATTTCAGGAAATCTAACTTAAGACACTAGATTGCAACCAAAAGGATACTCTGTACTAAGGATCACGTGTTATAACTATCGGAGATGATGCTTCGACTAGCCAGCTATGCATGCTGACTAGGGTGGGGACCTAGATACACGTAGATCCGACTCAGGCTATAGTCCATGCTAGATGACATCGCATGGAACAGCATCATAAGTGTTGCACAATCGTATTAGACCGCTCCATCGATCATGGAAGCAAAGCACGATTGCCTGTTCTGTCACCGGACAGAAATATGTTTGGATAAGAAGGTTTCTGATAAGCTTATGGGCTGTCAACCAACCTGTAGTGCTAGCGTACGGCTAAAGTACTTTGATAAGGCCAAACATATAGAAAGAGGTACTGATTTCACAAAAGGTGAACTAACTACCTGAAGAGTAATCTTGGATTAGGTCGACTACGGTCCAATAATGTAGGCACCTCCCATTCCTAAACCACATAAGAGTCGTCTTTGTGGATTGCTTTAGAAAATGGGGACTCGGTAGTCGATCACTAGCGATATGATTGATGAGCATATGAGACATTGATAATTGGATTTTAATTGGATTTGTTATGCTACATGTTGTTTCGATACGTGTATGATACGTTTACATATCCTGTACTAGCATAGAACATGTCGCGTGGACACTAGGTTGACTCTCTCACACGAGCAACCGCCTTTACGATATCTTGGATAGTCCAGGTGAGTAGAAGATGAGACAGAATCCCGATAAGCGCTAGAAGCCTATGATATGATGACTCCTGTCATATGAGGCGCATGGCCTATGACAAGAGCTGGACATCAATCAATAGTGCAAGACCCTGTCAGACGGATTCATTTGTCGCATTGTAATAAGTTCCAAGGTGAGATTGGATTATGGCCATTCGAGCATGGTTACTACCCCAAACCATGTATAGTCTGCGTAGAGAAAGCCAGATGAGAGAACTGATTTCGATTGCATATGTGCAACACTCAGTACTCGGGTTAATAGTCATATGGGCTATTGGACTTCTGTATAGTGGTCCCTATGGGATAGGACATGTGCTCTGATAGAGTCCAAACACTATGGCGCACATCTTATGAGATAACGCGTGCTGATGAGTGACATGAGGTGGCGAGTAGAACTAGTCCCTGAGTTTCCTCGCCGTGTGAGCCTCGTCGATCATATAAGAATGATTGACACTGTATACCCTTAGTACTTTTATCCATGTCGGGGAGAGACGGTTCGGTGGTGCTACTTTAGCGTGACACCTCACGGCTATGAATGATTCGGCCTACCAGGACATTGCTAGGAAAGCAGCTGACTCCGAATCAAAGCGACAATGGATGGAAAGGAAGATTCTAATTGCATCGCTCTTTATCATGTTCATTGGGCCCACCTACAAGATCTTATGGGATCATGCAGGATATGAATATAATAAAGAGATATAGACTCATTGATGCACGACCTTCGGGACAAGGTAGGTGCTCATGGTCTATGAGATGACAATAGACAGAATCTGGGGGATACGAGAGATATATATATGTATTGCATTATTACTTGAGGTTGAGTGCGCCTGCTGCTAGCTCGTCTCGTATGAGTTTAGAGTATGGAACTCCCGAAATGCAGGTTCTCTCACAGTCACACACCAAGGCCACATAACACTTTGGCAGATGATAATAGTTGGAGATTGAGGGAGACTAGAACTACTGTATTTGTGCAACCCCACTGTGCGAGTGGGAGATGTTAGCATTATGTGCGCCCATGTGGGATGCACAATGCAATTATCCTAAACTTATGGGTTTAGGTGAGACAAGCTCAAACCTTATGGGGTTAGTAGCAAGGACAAACCCTAGGGGGTTATGTTGCAATTGGGTATAAGTCTGTCTATATAAGGAGACAGCCTCCTATTATTTTATACACATTACTGTAGAGATCATGTGCTGATCATAATACAGTAAACCCTAGACTCTCTCTCTAACTAGCCTCCATTGGGTGGAACTTGGTGTGGATTAGAGCTTTCGTCCTAGTGATTCGAGCCAGACTGTGGGAGCGAGAAGAGCACGTGAAAGCAAGCATCCTACGATCATCCGCTGTGCATAGGAGTTAAGGAAGACAAGGTAAACACATGAATCTTCCGCTATAATTCATGTTGTAGATCTGTATGTGATAGATCATATTCGTCCTTCAGGGTTAACAAAGGAATACCAGAAACATATATACCTCTAATTAGTTGTGTGTGTGAAAACATCCTAGAAGAAATCTTACTGTGAATTGGGACTCCTCAACAAGCGTCACTCGATGAACTCTTATTAGTTGCCTGTCTAGAAGAAATCTTATTGTGATTGGGACTCCTCACTCGAAACGTAAATGGTGCTCGTGGGAACTAGGCTTCTACTAGGCTTAGGCGAAATGCCTTTTAGCCAGAGCCAGATGGAGAAATGAAATTTCAGTGGTACAAGTAGTTAAAAATGTTTGAATCAAAAAAAAAAAAAAAGTAGTTAAAAATGTATCCGTATCAATTACCAAGAAGACATCCCACGAAAGAATTTGCATCGGAGCCGGGATTCACACAATCAAAAAGCAAAACAACAAAACAAAAGAAGCTAGTAAGAGTAGTTTTAAAAGAGCGACGCACAGTGAGTTTTTACATGGTAGAACTAACTGGAAAATTAGATAGTATTAATAGTTTTATTCTCAATAGTTGACCAACAAAAGACCAGCAACCTCCAGAAATAAGTTTTATCCCCAAAAAGTCGCTAGTAGAATGACCAGAGCAATACACACATTACATACACTAGTTATCGCTAAAAGCTATTCATCACCAACTGTGATGAAGGTTTATCATCACCAATTCACCATGGAGCACTGGCTTTCTTCTGGAAACTATTCATGCACTTTTATCGCTAAAAGCAATCCCCAGAAATAACTTTTATCCACAAAATATTGCTAGTAGAATGACCAGAGCAATACACACATTGCATACACTATTTATCGCTAGAAGCTATACTAGTATACTAGCCCTGAATCAGACACTAACTGGGTGAGAAGGCTTATCATCACCAATTCACCATGGAGCACTGGCTTTCTTCTGGAAACTATTCATGCACTTGTGTATATCCACCTTCATCTCATCCTTGGCCTCATCCTTGGCCTCATCCTCAAGCATCTTTGTAGTCCGTTTCAATTCCAGGAACTTCCTTTTGATCTTCCTCATCTCTATTCTAATCGCGTCTTGTCTCTTTTTAACTTCCACATACCTCTTAAATTTCTCTGATTCTCTCAACTTCGATTCCAATCCAGCAAGTCCTTTCAACCGTTCACGCAAAAACCCAACTTCCATGCCCAGATTCTTGAACCCTTCCAAAGTGTTGTCCCACGTAGCAAAGTCATCCTCAGAGGTAGAGAGTTTGCAAGCTCTGATTGCTTCTGCCACTTCTAGGGTTCCTCTGATGATTCCAGCTGCCAATGCAATGTTAACATACTTCACAAGGTGCTCGTGCAAATACGACTTCTGTGAGCAACAGAGCTCGTAGTACTTGAACCGAGTGGATGTGGAGAGTTCAGAATCAACAATCTCTCCATTCACTATGATTTTGAAATTCTCAAAGTCGGAGTCACAACCTGATAATGTGCAAGCTTCAATGCCTGATAATGGCTCAAGACTAGGATTTGATGATAGCAATGAGCTCCTTTTAACACTTCCTTGATCTGTGTCCAGGTTCGAACTTTTTCTATCAGCAGTGTCACATTTTCTCTTCTTCTTGCCTGCGAAATTTCAAAATCAGCATTGAATTTATCCAGAAATACAATTGATCTCACTTGAACATTCAGTGAGATATACCTGTGTTTGCATTGGCATTAGAACTTGTAGGGTTAGTGCTTCCAACTACAGTTGGATCATTGGCTCTTATTATATACACCTGTAAAAGTTACGTCAAAGATCATAATCGGATTGTCACTGATATTAATTTTTGGGACAAATTTGCATGTATAGAATGACACGATAAAAGGGCCACACTAAAAAGGGTGAAAGTGTCATTTCCCAAACAAGAAGGGGTAAAAGTGTCTTTGTGTCAGTCAAACCTGAAGGAGCAACAAGCTGAAAAAGATGAAAATCCATCTAAATTTGGCAGAAAACCAAATCAACCCGTGCACCAGAAAGGTTGTAAGTTGTAACATTGTTCGATACTAGATAAGGCTCTGGATCATATATTTCTAATCTTGTATGTTTGGAAATTGCAACATTTTTCATATTCCTTCTCTTTTTGAAAGGCAAATGACAGTACCAAAAGGTTGATCAAAGCCTAAACAAAGTTGTGCAACTTTTAAATAGGCGTCTTGATCTCCTCTAATTAGGTAACCCTACCCTTCCTACCAGTTGTGCAGTGATTTACAGACTCCAAACTGTTCACATTATTGCAAAACAACCCTGATATCCATCGTTCTATGAGTTACTAACATGGATTCACCTTGTTTTGGTACTTTCTTAATTCTTAGTCAATTACACAGCTTCAAACTACTACATAAAATATTTATGGATCTAGTTTATACAAGAGGGGACTAAACTGAAGAAGACATTAAAATGAGAAACGATTGACATCCATAAATCCAGGTTCAGTGATTACCTTGAAATAGCAAGGTCTGAGCAAATGGAAAACTACAATATCACTTGCAAGCAGCTTATGCGCATCCGAAAACCTTTTCCATCCACCAATGAATCTCGCTCTATAGCTAAGGGAGAATTTAATGATGTAGCTCTCTCCATTTTCATCCTCCAAAGTAACTTCTGCATCGTGGTTTGGCAAGTGCAGTCTGCAGAACTCCATGGGGACATACTACCATAAAATAGGTTAGTCCAACCACATTAAACATATTTTAGTCAATAGTTGAACAGTATTTCTATACTGACCAGAATAAATTTTTTCACAACACTTGACGGGTGTATTTGCTTAATAAAGCTAGGATGTTCACTTGACAGGTTTGTTTGGAGCTCCTTTGCTCTCTCCAATGCTAATGCACATGCTTCAGAATCCATTCTTGGGCTATTTGTCAAGCATCTTCAGGTAAAGAGCAGACAAAGTAAATGAGCCAATTTGGTATCTACCTACTATTAAGACAAAGAAACTAGTACAATATTGCGGATACATAAAATCACAGACCGCTTAATTTTTTGCTGATTCGCATAAGCAACCTGCAAGGAAAACAATCAAAACAGATAATTCTGCAATTAACATGTTACTACATCAATTTTTTTGTGAAAACTCCATCTAATCCATGCACAACAAATGAATTTACCATTCAAGACATCAAGTTTACTTTTCAACAAAGCATACTTCTACCATCAGGTGGAGTTTGAAAGGAAATAATATATACTCTCTGCCGCAGCATTTTATCTTTCAAACATACGGTACAAAGTCCCTAAGAGATATCCGATTTGGGTAGAGGGACAACCGAGAATGTCTAGAATGAGTTGTGTCTAGAGATGCATCCAATTTCGCAATGAGTTAGACCAAGTGCTAAGGTACACAACAAGTACAGTAACACAATCATTCTCTACTGGGGTAGAAGCATAAAGGCTTATGAGCATGACAGTGCCGAAAATGAGTAATAAGTTGTGATACCAATATGTGATGTCTACTAGAGTAAAATTTGCTTATGGTAAATACAACAGTAGGAAGTAGGGTCAACAACAAAAAACCTGGTGTGTACTCTACGCTTTCACACTCTACGACTATATTACATAGTCACTCAGTTGTATAAAGCTTCCAAATTACGAGTCCTTTCCGACATACGTTCATGACCTTTCTCATACATTAACTAAGCAATATATGAATACGTTGTGAAGAAAAATATTAATATATGTTGTATTTGTTAGTAACACTCAAAGTTGAATCAACGTTACAGTAATCAGATACATATCCTAACATGATCAGATATTATATTTTCCAGATTTCGGCAAAGAAATGGTTCAACACTATCTGATTGGTCAAGAAAAGAATATACTATTGTTTCCATCTCTTCAAAGTTTATATCAGAGATCATTCTAAATATTAAAAAAAGTTGACTGCAGAGTTGGGAATGCGTTTTTCTTTTCCATTATTACTTATTAGGACGAGTTACATGGTCAGATTGGCCATATTATCTGTAAGACAAGCCCTCATAAACACACTTCACCACAATCCTATGACCGCAATACAAAGAGAGAGAGAGAGAGAGAGAGAGAGAGAGAGATTGGTTTATTTACTTGTTTATACGTCTTTTTTCTGGAAAGCCTTGAAACTCCCTTACTGGAAACTGGCATATTGTTCTCAACAGATGGTTGCTTCGATGTAACCTGACAAAGATAAGAAAAACAAGTGAGCATTGTGTTACGAGTTGTGACTTAAGTGAGAGATGTCAATGAAAATTAAAAAGACGTTGAAAGAGAGGAACTAACCATGCAAGAAGAATCGGGCGAGTTTTTTTTCTTTTCTTCCCTGGCCTGCACTTCCAAAGTATCCAGGTTCTTGTGACCCTCGAAATCAGCATCACATTTTGATAATGGGGATGAAGCTTCCATGTCTGATGAGTGAAATTCATCCCTGCTGGAATGATCCAATCCGGGCTCAAGACTAGGATTTGATAGCAATGAACACCTTTTAACACTTTCTTGATCTGTGTCCAGGTGCGGAGTAAGCCCGGGACCTTTTCTATCAGCATCCTCACATTTTCTCTTCTTCTTGCCTGCGAAATTTCAAGATCAGCATTGAATTTAACCCCAAAAAAACAATTTATCTAACTTGAGCAGTCAACGAGATATACGTTTGTTTGCATTGACATCAGAACTTGTATAGTTAGTGCTTCCTACTACAGTTGGATCATTGACTCTTATTACATACACCTGTAAAAGTTAAGTCAACGGTCATAATCGAATTGAGTGACAAGCTGAAAAAGAAGCAAATCCATCTAAATTTCGCATAAAATCAAATCAACTCATGCAACAATAAAATTGTAACATCCTTCTATACCAGACAAGGCACTGGATCATATATCTCATATCTTGTATGATTGCAGATTGTAACGTTCCGTGTTCTCTCTGTTTGCAAGGAAAATGACAGAACCAGAAGGTTGTGGAGCTGAAAAATGGTCAAAGCCAACCCGAAGTTGTTCCTATTCTAAATAGGCATCTCAATATTGCATTTGATATCCCCACCCTTCTTAATGTTCTGCGGTTCTTTACAGAGGCTTTATCATGTTTTAATAATGGCATAGAAACAACCCTATAAGTTACTAAACATGGAGTCGCCTTATTTGGCCCTTTCTTAATTCTTTTGTCAATTATAGAGCTTCCAACTGGTATATAAATTATCATGGATCTAGTGTACTCGACACGAGGAAATTGAACTGAAGAAAACAGGAGAATGACACATGAGCGATATCTAGCTAGTGATATCCATAAATGTGAGGTCAATGGTTACCTTTAAGTAGCACGGCCTGAGCAAATGGAAAACTAAAACATCACCTTCAGCCAGGTTATGCGCAGCCCAAAACCTAATCCATCCACCGCAAAATCTCTTATGTGACCTAGGGCGGAAGTTCACCTTGTAGATCTCTCCATTTTCATCCTCTAAAGTAACTTCTGCATCATGGCTTGGCAAGTGCAGTCTGCAGAACTCCTTAGGGAGAACCTACCAGAAAATAGGTTAGTCTAACCACATAAACATCTTTTCGTCAATACTAGGAATATTATTTTCCATACTAACCAGCACTCCGTCAGTTACATTAAACAGGTGCATTTTCTTAATAAAGCTAGGATGTTCACTTGACAGGCTTCTTTGGAGCTCCTTTGCTCTCTCCAATGCTGATGTGCATGGGTCAGAATCTATACTTCCTCTCTTAGCCATGAAACTTTAAGTAATGAGCAAACAAAGTAAATGAACCAATTTATTATCTACTACTAAGACAAAGAAAACAGTACAATATCACAGAGTCACAAAGTCACACACCGCTTAATCAATTGCTGATTCTCATAATCAACCTGCAACGAAAGCAATCAAATCAGAAAACTCTGCAATGAACATGTTACTATATCAATTATGTAAAAATTCCATCTAATCCATGCACAATATGTGAATGTACCATTTAAGTCATCACGTGTATTTTTCCACCATGGCATATCTCTATCCTCAGGTGGAGTTTGAAATGAAGTAATATATAAGTCTATATATATCTTTGAAACATACAGTAAAAGCCCCTAAGAGATATCCAATTTGGTGGAGTGACAACTAAGAATGTCAAGAATGAGCTGATCCAATTTTGCAATGAGTTAGACCAAGTACTAAGGTACACAACAAGTACAGTAACACAATCATTCTCTACTAGGGTAGGAGCAAAAAGGTTCGTGAATGATAGTGCTAGAAATGAGTAATGGGTTGTGATGGAGACAACAAAAAACCTGGTGCGTATTGTACGCATTCACACTGGGCGACTGTATTACACAGCCACTCAGTTGTGTAAAGCTTCTAAATTACGAGTCCTTAGAGACACACGTTCATGCCCTTTCTCATACAAGATCTAAGCAATACACAAATACTTTGGGAAGAGAACTATTATATATGTCGACTCAATATGAAGTTGCATGTGTTAGCAATACTAAAAGTTGAATCAACGATAAAGAAAGACAAACACATTTCCAACCATGATCCAATATGAGATTTTCCAGATTTCAATGAAGCAAAGGTTCAAAACTATCTGATAGGTCAAGAAAAGAACATACTATAGTTACCATCTCCTGAAAGTTTGTAGCAGAGATCATTCCGAGGTATTACAAAAAAAAAGATTATAGTAGAGTTGGAAATGTTGTTTTCTTGGTATTATTACTTATCAATACAAGTTGTGTCGTCAGAGTCAGACTGGCCATATTATCTGTAAGATAAACCCTTGTAACTCAATCCTACAACTACAACACCACCCTTACTAGTCTACACAGAGAGAGATCGGTTTATTTACTTGCTTATACGTTTTTTTCCTGGAAATCCTCAAAGCTCTTTTACTGCAAACTGTGACATTGTTCTCAACAGATGGTGGCTTCAGTTTTACCTGACAGTAAAGATAAGAAAACGAAATGAACACTTTGTTATGCCTTAAGTGAGAGAAGTTGATTGACATCACAAAGCCGTTGAAAGTGAGGACCTAACCATGCCAGAAGAATCGGACAAGTCTTCTTCTTTTTCTTCCCTGGCCAGCACGCCCACGTTATCCGGGGGCTTATGGCCCTCAAAATCAGCATCACATTTTGATAATTGGGAAGCGACCATCATGTCTGATGAGTGAAATTCATCCGTGCTGGAATGATCCTGTCCAGGATCAAGACTAGGATTTGATAGCAATGAACCCGTTTTAGCACTTTCTTGAACAGTGTCCAGATCCGGAGCAAGCACACAAACTTCTTTATCAGTAGCCTCAGACTTAATTTCATTATTTCCTGCAAGATCTCAAAATTACCAATGAAAATCAACAACAAATAATCACAGCTACTTGAGCAGTCAACAGATTGATGGTAGCTGAGTATGATACCTTCATTTGCATGGACCTTAATGCTTGTAGGGTTAGCACAACTAACTTTAGTTGGTACAATAGCTCTTATTATATATACCTGTAAAAGTGGTGTAATTGTCATAATCAAACCCGGAAAAAGATTCAGATCAGATTTAATTAGTCTTGCATGTCTGGTTTGTTCCACTTCCTGACTTTTCTTTTTGCACGGAAAACGACAGAAACATAAGGCGTGGAACAAAAAACGGTCAAAAGCGTGAAAAAGTAATTTCATATTTCGCATAGTAGGCGTCTTAGTCTTGTGGTTCTCCAATTAGTAACCCCACTCGTACTTAACTTCTGGTAATTATTTTTGACAGCATCCTTTAATACAATTTCTGTAGTTGCATGAGTTACTAAAAATTGATTCACCTTAAATAACATGTTCTTAATTAGTTAGCAATGACAGAGCTTCTAAATAGGACATAAATAATTATTTAAAATCTATGATGGGGTTTTTGAAAGTGGCTGTTTAACTGATTGCATTAGAAAAAGTTACAATGATAGACGACTGATATACCTAAAGACAGAACCAGTGATATACCTTGAAAAAGCAAGGCCTTAGCAAATGAAAAACTATAACATCATCTTCAAGCAGCTTATGTGCAACTGCAAACCTCTTCCATCCACTGATCAAATTTGGCACTCTACCAGGGTAAAAGTTCACTACGTAGCTTTCTGCATTTTCATCCTCCAAGATAACATCTACATTGCACGTCGGCAAGTGCGATTCGCAGAACTCCGCAGGGACATCCTACCATAAAATAGGTTAGTCCAGCCAAGTACAGAACCGTATAATGAACACTTGAATGTCTGTATGAATCTAACCAAGGCAAACTTTTTGGTAACATGTGACTCCTGCATTTGCAGGATGAAACTAGGATGTTCACTTGACAAGCTTGTTTGGAGCTCCGTTCCTCTCGTCAACGCTAATGTAGGAGCTCCAGAGCATAGTCTTCCCCACAGTGTCTTGCAACTTCAAGGAAACGGGTAAAACAAAAGTCAGAAAACCGATTTGATCTCTAGTTCCATGAAAAAGAAAAATAATACTGTGGATTGACAAATTTACTCACCGCATACTTGTTTGACGGTAATCGTAATCAACCTGCACAGAAATCACAAGATTCTTCAATCAACATATCATTACAGCAATTGTGTGAAAATTCCAGATAAATATGCAATACAAAGCCCCAAGGGAAGGGAGTATCCAACTAGGGTGGAGCGACAACTGCGACTACCATATAACTATTCATTACAGCAATTGTGGGAAAACAAAAGTCGCTACTCTGTTTGATATTGAGCGGCATTTGCTTTTTTTTAAAAAAAAAAAAAAAAAACAAAAAAAAAAAAAAAAAAAAAACACACACACACACACGCACACACAATGAGACTAGGGGGCTTGTTTAGGAACTAGTTTACACGGGGCCTTGTTTGGCAACCGAGAATATTTCAAATTTCAACATGTGTGAAGACCTAATTGTTTAGAGACCATATAAGTAGCAAACAATACCAAACAAATACTCCTGGTTTGGGAAGAACGAATACTATCTAATCTGTTCGAGTATAAAACAATAGTCTAATTGTATAGTAAACTGGGCAGGGAGAACCTGCATCTGTTAATAGTAACTAATACTAGTACACTGCCACAAATAGTCATACTTTGGGAAGAATGAGACTATTATTCAAGTCATAAATAATAGTCTAATATGCAAATCCACTTCTGAATGTTTGAAAACACCCAAATGGTACAAAATTGGGGGTATGGTATGGAGAACCTGCATTTGTTATTAGCAATAACCATGCTAAACAAATAGTCCTAGTTTGGGAAGAATGAAGACTATTTATTTAAGCCATTCAAGTCATAAATAAATAATAGTCTAATATGCAAATCCACTTTTGAATTTTTGAAAAACCCCCAAATGGGTATAAATTGGGGGTATGGTATGGAGAACCTGCACTTGTTAATACTAGTATCTAGTAGTAGTAGTAATACTCATAGTTTTAAAAATCAGACCGGACCGGCCGGTTCGACCGTTTGAACCGGTACCTATCCGGTCCGGCCGGTTCGACCGGTTGAACTAAAGACACTAAACCCCTAAATCGCCATGACCACAACACTAAACTCCTTCATTTAGGGTTTCATGATACATTTCAAAGGAGAAGAAGAAGAAATTGACAGTGAGAGGAGGAGGTACCGAGGAGGAATCAGACAAATCTTCTTCTTCTTCTTCTTCTCCGGCGTGTGGTAGGTGCAGAGAGTCATCGGACGAGTCGTCTTCTTCTTCATCTTCGCCGGACTGCAATTTCACGTACTCCGGTTGCTTCTGGTGACGTTGTTCCGTCTCCTACATGGATGTCGTCGTCATCATCGAGCTTCAACTTTGGTCGAGCTTCAACTTCTTTCCTTCACTCAAGTCCAATTGGATTGGATCTAAATTTGGTTGGAGGAGGAACCTATATGGGCTACTACTGGCCTTCTTTTAATTCTGATGTAGCTGGGCTTCAAGCCCAAATTTCGTATTGAATGGAAAACTTTTTCCCACCTTTCTTTTGAGATTTTTTTTTTTTTTTTTTTTTTTTTTTACAGTTCACCTCCCTTTAATTATCTTACTTCACAATAAAGAATCACATATTTTTGCAAAAATAAATAAATGAAAGGATAAATAACACTAAATATTTATGCAGTTAGACACTTTGACACTAAACTTCTAGCATTTTTAATTTCAAAGAACAATTCTTGGCACTTTTCATTTTGGGACAGATAGCCTTCAACTGTTAACATGGTTAGATTAAATTAACAAAATTTACTGTAATACCCGTCACAAGACGGGTAATAGAACATATTTGTTATTTAATCAAACTCGGTAAACAATTGGAGCTTATTTTCCCAAATTAAAAAGTATAGAGAATTTTTTTACAAAATTTAAAGTGATGATAGGTTTAGTGCCACAAGTATCTAACTTCATGTAGGTTTAGTGTCATTTTCTCTAAATAAAATAACCAACATCAGTCAAAAATATATATTCTTAATGCATGTGCAAAGAAATGTGGCCTTATATCCATGTCAAGGCTGCTATAATTGTGCCACAATTGCCATCCCAGTCTAAAAAATGGCCCTCTCTCCATAACAAGTTTCCCCCATTAAAAAACTATACAATATAATAATCTCTTACTTACACTATTGTTTAATTTGATTCTTAAAGAAGAAGAAGAAGAAGAAGAAGAAGAAGAAGAAGAAGAAGAAGAAGAAGAAGAAGAAGAAGTCATCAACATGGAGCTAGCAATGGCTTCCTCCTGGAGATGAGCATTGTACTTTCTGCACCTCCATGTTCTTCATCTCATTCTCTATACTCTTCAGCTCACTCTCACCGCGGTCTCGATTGTTTTTAGCTTCTTCATACCTCTTTCACTTCCTCTATTTCTCTAAACTCCCTGGTAAGGCTCGCAACCTTTTTCAACCAATCACTCAGAAACCCCACGTCCATGCCAAAACTCTTAGGCCCTTCTAAAGTCTTCTCCCACATAGCAAAGTCAGTGTCTGATGTGGAAATTGTTCAATTTCTGATCGCATCAGCGATTTCTAAGGTTCTGGTAATGATTCTGGCTGCTAGTGTGCGGCCAACATTCTCCAGAAGTTGGTCATGAAGAGACGACTTATGAGAATAGCATAGTTTGTAGTTATAGAACCTGATGGAATCAGAGAGTTCATGATCAACTACCTCAGTGCCTCACCATTCACTACGATTCTGAAGTTTCTGTAATCAACATCGCATTCGGATGATGGGGGAGCTTCCATGTCTAGTAGGTGAAGCTCCTCCTCCATGGTGAAATTATCTGGTTCAAGCTCAAGATTAGGGTTTGCTAGCAATGAACTTCAGTTGACACTTTCTTGAACAACATCCAAGCGCGAAGCAAGATTGGTGCCCTTTGAGTCGGCAGAGTCGTACTTTCTCTTATACTTGCCTGCAAAAACTTGAAATCAACATTTGATATGACAACAAACGGTTAAGTTAAACTGAGGCAAACCAGATACCTTCGTTAGCATGGACGCTAGCACTTGTAAGGTTAGCGCTTCCATCTAAAGTTGGATCATTCGCTCTTGTTATATACTCTTGTAAAAGGGATAAAAACAAGCGGAGGTATGATGAACAAGAAACATATTTAAATAAGTCTTGGTGATAAAATCAAGACATGCAACAGAAGCATCTACATACATGGCTCTTCACACAAAAAACACTTCAGATCTGATTTTACTAGACTTGTATGTCATGCGAGTCCTCTAATAGAAGACACAACAATCCCCAAAGTTTGTGTAGCCACATAAAAAGTATATTCGTGATAATTATAACATGGAACACTACCCCATTAGTCATTTTTCTGAGTTACAACTAGACATGAAATCCCCTTTTAATCATTATATGCCAACCAGGATAAGAAAAAGGGAATCTATATGTCATCGCTTTTTCTTCACCTTTGAACTTCACCGTCCATGTGGAGTTCTCTGATTGGCATAGTATTTTAGAAATATATCAAAATAAATTATTACCAGCAATCATATCTTGACACATAGGAGGAGAAATACAAGGGTGACAAAAAATGGGTGAAGCATAGCAGCCCCCTAGTAGAATTTGTGATACAACTCCAGGGGTGAAAGTGCAAAGCCTGCAGTCAAATTAAGGGAAATAATGATATGACATTAAATATGTTGTAGGGTTTCTTAATGTATAGAAGCAAGGGAACAGGGGAAATGCAAACCAATTTTGGGATTAGGTTTCCACTTCGGTGTCCAAGAAACAATCAATTGTCGCACTTTACATGTCAGGTCGAGTATATTGCCACTAGCTCTTGTGTGTGTCATGCACTTTGGTTGAAGAGCTTGATGAATGAGCTAAACTTCCTACAAGTAGAGCTCTCTGTCTCAAAATACGAAGACCTTTGTGCGAAGAGGCTGAAAGCTCTTTTACGAACACAATCTGGCTTTCTTCAAATCTGGCTAAGGAAAAGTCTTTGTGCGAAGACTATGTCTTCGTGCGAAGACACTGTAACTCTGCACATTTTTTGCTTCTTCTCCTTGAGTTCTTCATTTCCGAAGTTTGTCTCCTTTCTCGCATGATCTTCAAGCTATAATTCCATGCGAATTAGAAGAAGAAACACAACTCGTGATCATATCGCAATAAAATTATCAAAATAAGCAAGAAATGCCCGGATTCGACAGTTAATGCTCATGAACTCGATATATTCATATAAAACCTAATTTGACTCTAAACGACACAAAATTCTCCATGATGAGCATACAAAACGCAGAAAAGTAAGCGATTAGATAACTCCAAAATCGGAGTTATCAGTGCCATGCACTTTGGTTGAAGAGCTTGATGAATGAGCTAAACTTCCCACAAGAAGAGCCCGTGGAGTTCTTTTTTGACAACAGTCCAAGTGTAAGAGGGGTGTTGAATAGTAAACTTGGTTCAGCCAAATATATAAAAGGCCCAAGTATATTGTTATTATGTTGTTAGTAGCCAAATTGTGTTAACTAACTAGTGGGGTAAGTTAGTATTAGTCCAAGATAATTATGTTGTCCAAGTTCATTGTATCTAGAAAGAGGTTTCTCGAGAAGTTATGTGGAATGTTGTAGGGAAAGTCTTCGACATTTTGGTGGAAAGTTTGAGGAAGGAATAATGCTAAGAATATTCTTCCTCATCCACCTATATATACCTTGTTGTATCATGCAAAGAAAATCAACTGAAGTTCCTCTTTCACTTGTGTTTATATAAACCCAGTACGTGTGCTAGTAGTCCAAATAGTCAAAGAAAATGAAAATAAAATACCTCTAAAATGAACCCGGTCATTCAGTCTGGTGATAATTAATCAAAACACCACAAAATTCCTAGAGTTTCCATTCCAAATGTAAATCAAGCAGAGTCTCACTACAAACAAACAAGAAAACAAACAGAAATTACTGCACCGTAACTTCCACCCTAACTCCCCCCTCTACGACCACGTCTAGGCAGGGAATAGTTTGTCGTTGACGGGAAGCCCGACGAAGATACAATCCTCCATGTATCGCGCATACTCACGCATAGTGTGCTCGAACTCATACGACGCCGCATTCCCGAAAATGTAGCTTGTTGGGATCTGACACGATCCAACCGCAAGTGTACGGCTGTCAGTGTAGTAATAAAATCCCGGAAATCCGGGTTGTCAAACCTAGAGACTTCTTGTAAATTAGTATTAAATCCAATCCTTATATGGGTCAAGCGCGATTGTTTGTTTTACTATTTCTACTAAATTGAAAAGACAAATATCTCAATTAACCGATTCAATTACTTCATGATTAATAAAGACGGATTATTTTAGATTTTTCTCAGAGTTTGACGAAGTCAGGATATCTCTACGGGTCACTAGGTATTTCACACTATGTTGGATTTACGTCCTACTAACACGATGATCAGTTATTCTAGCTAAACGAGCAAGTTTATGTTAAAGATGTCTCAACCAACGTCTATACTTAAACTATCAAAGCTGATTTCTCTAGTCTAATCAAGTTTAAGCACGCGTTACGAGCATTAATCTACTCTTTGTTCTTAGCTAACTAGCATGATTTCTCAACTCTAGATACGACTAGTGTGTGTTTCAATTTTCCGGGCAATATACGTAGATGTCTATATCGTTTACAACCTAACTCAATCTTATTAATACACCTACCAATTGAAAAGATGAATCAAACGCATAAAACACACATAACTAGATAAAAATTCATCAATAAAGCTTAGAGCATCTCCAACAGAAGGAGCAAACACACTTTTGGAGCAAAATTTGGTCCAAATTGGAAAAAGCATAGCTCCAACAGATGGAGCATTTGGTGGAGCAAAAGCAAAGACAGGTTTTTGGAGGAGCAAACCTGTGACAATTTTGCTGAGGAGCAAAACATATAAAAATCAGTTTTAATGAAAAATTGATTCTTCAATTTCAAACAACTAGTTTTAGTATAGCTGGTGAAATATATAGTTGGAATATAGATGTGGTATATGATCGTTGAAGTATTGCCGAAGGAAATAGTAATTTAATAATAAAAAAATCAATATTTTTCTTACATATAAAAAAACAATCATAATATTACATTACTATTAAAAAAATCATATTTTATTCAAATAGACTATGTTAATTTACTTTAGATTAATTAATATAAAACTAAATTATTTAAAATAATAACAATAATAATAATTAAATAACATAATGGAGCAATTTTGCTCCTCACTGATGGAGCTCAAGCAACAAACTGGAGGAGCAAATTTTGCTCCAGGAGCAAATTTGGTCCAAGGACTTTTCTTTTGCTCCTCATTGTTGGAGATGCTCTTAATTGCATAAAAGCAAATCCATAAATCACCAACTTAGTGATCAAAACCTAGATTCCTATGAGATATCATGAGAAAGAGGTTTAGCTACTCTAAAACATGATCACAATTTCATGATCAAAATAACAAAACTAGAGAAGAAACGGAGTTTTAGAAGTCAAACGAATGATTCAAGTGCTCCCAAGCTTCTCCTCACGATCTCCAAGCTCCAATACGTGCCAAACGATGTCTCTCCCATCAAAAACAAGCCCTAACCTGGTCTAATACGTTCTCCAAGTGTTTTTAACAAGTTAGGAGTATTTACAAATTAACCCCGATACGTTTCCAAAAACTGCTGATGACGATCAGGTCGTGTGACCTATGAAACTAGGTCGTGTGACCTGGTCCAATACTTAGAATTATTTTGCTCAGCCACACAGGTCGTGACCTCTGAAACTAGGTCGTGTGACCTAGTTGTAAAAAATATGCTCACTGTCTTTTGCACACCAGGTCGTGTGACCTGTTGACAGAGGTCGTGTGACCTGTTGACACTTAGCCAATTTTCAGCTTTTTTTTTCCTCTTCGTTGCTCGTGCTTCCGAATCATCTCACGAGCATCGATTCCTCACTTGATCCTCCATCTTGAGCACTCCACATGCTTCAACACTCGTATCATCTTCTCACGAGCCTCTATAGCACTTGATTCTTCGTCTCTCGCTTTCCTTCTCAAATCTCGAGCTCGCCTTAGTTTCCGAAGTTCGTTTTCTCTATCCACTTGCTCCTCGCATGCTCCGACCCTGAAAAACACAACACGAAAACCCCGCGAAGATCAAATGTGACAAAATATGATAAATATCACGTAAAACGATGTAGCAAAAGCCCGGACTTCACATTTAACACACGAACTCATTTTCACAAATTAAAACATGATTTATTCCAAAAATACGCTATATTCTCCATTATGAGCTTACAAAATGCAGCAAAATAAGCAATAAAATAACTCCGAAAACGGAGTTATCAACTACCCCCACACTACATCTTGCTCGTCCCGAGCAAATCTCAAGCCAATAATTACCCTTGCAACTCAAACTTCCTCAGTTCTCATCCAAACTTTTGCATATGATCCCCCAATTAACATTGCATACTTTCCCTACGCCACTTGCATACAATTCCAACGAGAAGATCAAAACACCAACCCTCCTTTTTTTAGCCGACACGACTCGATTATACACAATGCAACTACATGCAAATGCAATATAGACAATGCAGGTATTAAAATAACAATTTTTTTCTTTTTCTTTTGCGAGATCGGACAATCTCAATTAGCTTCAATCGATTATCATGGAATGAGTAAAAATATAGGGACAAGGCGTGAATTGAAACTAAGTGTGACAACGAGAATTTCCCTTAGATCGTATAAAGAGCCTAGCCTTACTAAGTACAAGAGTATCCTACCTCTTCGTGTGTGCCGAAAAAATAAGAGGCTACGCTAGGCTAAGCCACATTCAAGGTACGAGCTCCTATTCCGCTAACGACTTAAAATGTTGAGGCTTAAGGACAATAGGTAATATCGCAATAGAAGTCCTAAAGCGTCACATTCTCACAATCAATCCCATATCTCGCACACCCTCATCGATGATAGAAACCGAACCCGAAACTCACCACCTCCGGCCCTCGATCCCCTCATACCCCGGTACAATGATGATCTCCGCGACCACTGGTATGCGTCGTGCACGAAATACAAACCGTCGTGTGCTTCTGGTGACCTTGTTCCGTCTCCTCCATGGATGTCATCGTCATCATCGAGCTTCAAATTTGGTCGAGACCGAGAGAGAAAGCGTCTCTTGTGGAGTCTCAAAGAAGGATGAAGACATTTCTGTTGCTGTTGAATTTGCAGGCAACTTTGGTGTGATTTGACAAGTTTGGTGACTTTGGTCCAACTTCTTTCCTTCACTCGAGTCCAATTGGATTGGATATAAGTTTGGTTGGAGTAGGAACCTATATGGGCTACTACTAGCCTTCTTTTAATTCTGATGTAGCTGGGCTTCAAGCCCAAATTTGGTATTGAATGGAAACTTTTTCTCACCTTTCTTTTGAGATTTTTTTTACATACTTTCACTTGCTACACAGTTCACCTCCATTTAATTTATCTTACTTCACAATAAAGAAGAATCACATATTTTTGCAAAATAAATAAATGAAAGGACAAATAACACTGAACATTTATGCAGTTAGACACTTGTGGCACTATACTTCTAGCACTTTCAATTTCTTATAACAATCCTCGACACTTTTTATTTTGGGACAAATAGCCTCCAACCGTTAACATGGTTAGATTAAATTAACAAAAGTTACTGTAATACCCGTCACAAGATGGGTAATACAACATATTTGTTGCTTAATCAAACTCTGTAAACGATTGGAGGTTATTTTTCCCAAATTAAAAAGTATAGAGAATCTTTTTACAACATTTAAAGTGATGAAAGGTTTAGTGTCACAAGTATCTAACTTCATGTAGGTTTAGTGTCATTTTTCCTAAATAAAATAACAAACATCAGACAACATAATAAATCTAAGGGTAAATTACGATTAGGTGACCTGTGGTATGGGCTCGGTTCACTTAACTGACCCAAGTTTAAAAAAGTTTCACTCGACTAACATGTGGTTTGCTCCGTTTATCACTAAACTATTCTGTCCATAAATCCGTTAATAAACAGAATTGATGATTGCATTTTGACCCCTTGGTTGAAATTTACACTCAACTTAACCCCCCAAAAATCAATTTCTGACTATTTCCTCTCTCCCTTCTCCCCCAACACGTATCCCACATATCTCTCTCCTTTCTTTCCCTCTGAATCTCTCACTGTGACTATTTCACAACCATGGATTTAGCACTTCGCCTCAAAACCAATCAAATGAGACCTCAATCTTAGCCCAACATAGACCCGGCCTCCCTCTCCGTCCGTCAAATCAGACCACTAAAAAGCACTCAGAATCTTTCTCTCTCTCGGAATCACGAACCCAAACCAAACAAGAACCCAACCGATCGAAACCCAGGAAGAGACGAAGAACGTAGAAATTGATAGAATTGTGGGTTGTACCTAGATCCAGAATGGAGAAATGGATGAAATCCTTTTAAAATCGATTCACGGGATGAAGTCTTATTCTTCATCTTCTTCTTGTTTTTGATTTGTGCTTAGAATTATTGGTTTCGATTTGGGATGAAGCTCTCTCTCGATTCGGATGTGTTGTTCAAGTCGTTGATGGTAGGCCTTTGATGGTTCTTGTTCAAAGGCGGCGACTTTGGGTATGATCTCGGTGGTGCTTAGGTGGAGGTCGAGAGCTAGATGTTGTGGGAGTTTGGGTTGGGTTGTTAATGTAGAGCTTATTTTTTTTTGTTCATGGAAATGAGGTTTACAGTGGTGGTGGTGCTTGAATGGTTGGGTTGGGTTGTTAATGGTTTAAGAGCTGCGGATTCATCACAAGGCAATTGCTTGAGTGGTGAGGAAGCTGAATATTGTACTGCAAAGAATCATCAATGAAGATTGGAAAAGTGTTAATATTAAATCACATTCCCTGGTTGTTGTTCGAGCCATGAATGAGATGGAATATGGACAGTGGAACTCTGAAGCTAGGCTAAGAACTTGCAAAAAAATGTTGAAATAGTTCACAGTTGGTTGTTTTTGTTTTTATTTTTATTTTTTTACTTTTTTGGGGTTTAGTTGAGTGTACATTTCAACTAAGGGGGTCAAAATGCAATTAACAGTTATGTTTATTAAAAGATTTATGGACGGAAAACTTAAGTGATAAACGGAGCAAATCACAGGTTAGTCGAGTGAAACTTTTCAAAACTCGGGTCAGTTAAGTGAACCGAGCCCAAACCACATGTCACCTACTTGTAATTTACCCTAAATCTAAACAATATATTCTTAATCCATGTGAAAAGAAATGTGGCCTTGTATCTATGATGTGCCACTATTCCCATCCTAGTCTTAAAAATGGCCCTCCCTCCACAACAAGTTCCACCAATTAAAAAACTATACAATAAACTCTTACTTACATTGTTGTTTAATTTGATTCTACAGCAAAAAAAAAAAAATGTCATCACCATGGAGCACAGGCTTCCTCCTAGAGATGAGCATTGTACTTCTGCATATCCACCTCTTTGTTCTTCATCTCATTCTCTATATTCTCCAGTTCACTCTCACCGCGGTCTCGATTGTTTTTAACTTCTTCATACCTCTTTCACTTCCTCTGTTTCTCTAAACTTACTGTCAAAACTCGCAACCTTTTTCAACCGATCAATCAGAAAACCCACGTCCATGCCAAAACTCTTGAAACCTTCTAAAGTCTTCTCTCACATATCAAACTCAGTGTCTGAGGTGGAAACTGTGCAAGTTCTTATCACGTCGGCGATTTCGAGGGTTCCGGTAATGATTTCGGCTGCTAGTGTGCGACCAACATTCTCCAGAAGTTGGTGGTGAACAGCATAGCTTGTAGTAAAAGAACCTGGTGGAATCAGAGAGTTCATGATAAACTACCTCACCATTCACTACGATTATGAAGTTTCTGTAATCAACATCGCGTTCTGATGTTGGGGGAGCTTCCATATTTGGTAAGTGGAGCTCCTCCTCTATGGTGAAATGATCTGGTCCAAGCTCAAGATTAGGGTTTGATAGCAATGAACTTCCGTTGACACTTTCTTGAACAACATCCAAGTGTGAAGCAAGATTGGTGCTCTTTGAGTCGGCAGAGTCGGTACTTTCTCTTGTACTTGCCTGCAAAAACTCGAAATCAACATTTGATATGATAACAAACGGTTTAAGTTAAACAGAGGCAGACCAGATACCTTCGTTAGCATGGACGCTAGAACTTGTAAGGTTAGCGCTTCCATCTTTAGTTGGGTCATTTGCTCTTGTTGAATTCACTTGTAGAAGTGATAAAATCAAGCAGAGGTATGATGAACAAGAAACATATTTAAATACATATTGCTGATAAAATCAAGACATCCAACAGAAGCATCTACATAACATGTGTTTCACAAGGAAAACACTTCATATATGACTTTACTAGACTTGTTTCTCTTGCGAAAAAGCATAATACACAAGGTGCGGAACCAAACAGTGGTCCGAATTCTGAAAGATGTGCCAATTATGCGTAGACGCCTCTATCTTCTGGTCCTCTAATAGATGAAACAACAATTCCCAACGTTTGTGTAGCCATTCATTAAAAGGATATTCTTGATAATTATAGAATGAAACACTACCCTAATAGCTATTTTTTGAGTTACAACCAAACATGGATTCACCTTTTAATCCTTTTATGCCAACTAGGATAAAAAAAAAAAGGAAATGCTAAATGTCGCCGCTTTTTCTTCACCTTTTAATTTCACCGCCCATGAGGAGTTCTCAGATTGGTGTAGTGTTTTGGACAATTGGCTCATTTCCAAAGGAGTGTCTCACAACTTTAGAAGTAAAGAAAATCAAGCATCAATGGGGCGTGACACCAACAAGTTTGGAGACTCCTGGTGCATGATTTTAAAGTTCGGGTACTTGTAGGAAAAAGCAAATTTTGGGTACATGTGAGCAATTTTTGTAGCCATTGTCCTTTTGGGGCAAAACTATACTTCTCCAAAATATGGGCCAAAATAAACATTTCCTTCATACTTCCTCGGTATCGATTCGTTCTCTATCTTTTGACTTTTTGACTCGTATCTGGGTCACTTTGACCAGATAACGATTCGATTTTTGATAATTTTTCACCGTGTTATAGAACAACTTTTACTGTACAAAACTATGAAAAAATTATCAAAAAATCGTTTTGGTATCCAAATCACTGGGTCAAAGTGACTCATGAATAGTGATAAAAGTCAAAATGTAGAGAAAGATGTGTTAAGGAGGTAGTACCATTATGTTACTTGACATTTATTAAAGAGATCTCGAGTTCGAATCCGGTATATGATGTAATTTCTAAAAGAAATTGAGAACATTATAATTCATTTAGGATCATTTTCCGTAAAAGTTAAATACTTTTCATTTTACTTTCCTTCGCACTCCTCTTTCCAATCTTACATTATTACATCACAATAAAAGAACTGCATATTTTTGCAAACCACTAGATTAACCACATTAAACAAGGGAATTGATTCTTATACCCGTCATTATTAATAGATACACCGGATTTTAGTTAGCATGACTTTTTTACCCTCACACACCAGTTAATAATATTTTCCCTACATATCTTGTAATTCTTTATTTTAGGTAATTTTATATATTTGATATTCTGTATTTTATTGCATTAACTTAATATTCCTTTTTTTATAAATTTTGGATGGTAATCACCTTCAAAATCAATTCTGAAGGTTGTACCGTCGACCTGTTTAGACCTACAGTAATCTTTTTTAATATTTAATATGATATAAGAATTATGTATTCTTGTTTCCCTACCTTAGAACATCCAATAGCTCAATTGAGCATAAATTTCAATTTCATTGTCATATCATATCTTAGTACTGTAGAAGTACAAAAGGTGGCCAAGTTTTTGAGAAGCCTCAAGAGTCTCTAAGACTACAAAAATAACTGAAGAGAAAATGATACTTAGCAATGTTGAATGTGGTACAATGAAATGTGCGAAGAAGTGGAGGTGATTGTAAAAGATGAATGGGAGCAGTTTTAGAAACATCTGAAGAGATTTAGAGTAATTTTGCGAAAAACTAGAAAATGCTAGACGAATAATACATATTCATCAAATGAGACGGCGGCAAACTGATGTACCCGATTTCTTTCAAAATTGATTCTGACATGCTTAGTAAAACTCACATGGGGTCATATTGAAGAAAAAATTACAAGAATTGATCCAGCAGATTATTCTTTGTCGAAATCATGCAGGTCATTCATGGAAAAAAGTTGAGAAAAAATGATGCTAGAATAGTAATGATTCACATAAATTGCACCATCATTTCTAAATAGAATAAGGAAATTTCATTTCTTTTAAGAACGTAAAAGAATGGAGCTAATGCAATAAAGGTGAGAAATGGTGAAGTATGAGATTACCTAAAATAATTTTTTACCAAAAAATAGTGCAAATATTTGATTAATGGGTAAGGGTAAAAATGTCACGCTAACTAAATTTCGGTGTAAGCATCAATAATTAGGGATGGCAATATGGTCCGATCCGATCTGAGATCCGAGTGATCCGAGCCGAATGGACCGGATCCGAATCCAATCCAATTGAAAATGGATCGGATTTGGATCTGGAAAGCCAGAGCCGAACGGATTTGAATACGAATTTGGATCTGAGGGCAGATCCACCGGATTTCGACCCGATCTGATCCGACGTATATGTGTGTTTTACAAATATACTCCTATTACTTCCCCATTACACTTCCAAGAAGAATACTATAGTAACTTCAACCTACAAAGCTATTTATTTTGTTTTTTAGGCTTCATAATTACGAACATGTCTTAGCCTATTAAATAGTGTTTATCATAATTACGAACATGTCTTAGCCTATTAATAGTGTTTATTTTTTATGTGTTTTTTCTATTTTATTGCAAACTTGGGCCGGATCCGATCCGAATTCAATCCGACCACGTACTATATGGATCTACGGGTCGGATTTGGATTAGTTGAATGAAACCCGATCCGATCTGATCCGAATCCAGTGATGATCCGAACGGATCTGAATTGGATCAGGATCCCATTTCTCCTAGTCGGATCTGGATCGGGAAGGGCCTGATCCGATCCAAACCCGACCCGTTGCCAACCCTATCAATAATGAGCGGTGTAAGAATCATTTCGCTTAAACAAAAGACCATATAATAAATCTAATTAACATCCTCTTAATCAATGTGCAAAAGAAATGTGAACTAATCCTTGTGACGCCTGCTATATAACTGTGCTGACTATTACCATCCTAGTCTTAAAAACGGCCCTCCCTCCACCCATAAATATTGCAATTCACAAAAAAAGCTATACAATATAATAACTCTCTTACTTACATCACTGTTGTTTAATTTGATTCTACAACCAAAAAAACAGTCATCACCATGGAGCACTGGCTTCTTCCTGGAGATGAGCATTGTACTTCTGCAGATCCACCTCCATGATCTTCATCTCATTCTCTATACTCTTCAGTTCACTCTCAACGCGGTCTCGCTTGTTCTTTGCTTCTTCGTACCTCTTCACTTCCTCTGTTTCTCTAAACTCCCTAGCAAGGCTCGCAACCTTTTTCAACCGATCACTCAGAAACCCCACGTCCATGCCAAAACTCTTGAACCCTTCTAAAGTCTTCTCCCACATAGCAAACTCAGTGTCTGTGGTGGAAACTGTGCAAGTTCTGATCGCATCGGCGATTTCTAGGGTTCCTGTAATGATTCCTGCTGCTAATGTGCGGCCAACATTCTCCAAAAGTTGGTGGTGAAGAGACGACTTTTGAGAGCAGCATAGCTTGTAGTAATTGAACCTGGTGGATGCAGAGAGTTCATGATCAACTACCTCACCATTCACTACGATTCTGAAGTTTTTGTAATCAGCGTCACATTCTGGTGATGGCGGAGCTTCCATGTCTGGTTGGTGAAGTTCCTCCTCCATGGTAAAATTATCTGGTCCAAGCTCAAGATTAGGGTTTGATAGCAATGAACTTCCGTTGACACTTTCTTGAACCGCGTCCAATTGTGAAGCAAGATTAGTGCCCTTTGTGTCGGCAGAGTCATACTTTCTCTTGCACTTGCCTGCAAAAACTCAAAATCAGCATTTGATGCGACAACAAACGGTTCAAGTTAAACTGAGGCAAACCAGATACCTTCGTTAGCATGGACACTAGAACCTGTAAGGTTAGCGCTTCCATCTACAGTTGGATCATTTGCTCTAGTTATATACACCTGTAAAATTGATAAAATCAAGCAGAGGTACGGTGAGCAAGAAACAAATTCCTATAAATTTTGGTGAGAAAATAAATTCATGCAACAGAAGCATAATACATAACACTGTTCTTCACACAAAAAAGACTTCAGATCTGATTTTACCAGACTTGTATGTTTGCAACCTTCAAAATTTCACTCTTCTTGCAAGGAAAACGAGAGAACCAGAAGGTGTGGAACCAAAACAGTGGTCTAAGCCCGAAAGATGTGCCTATTCTGCTTTCTGCGAGACGCCTCAATCTTCTGGTCCTCTAATAGATGACACAACACTTCCTAACATTTGTGTAGCCATTCACAAAAACTATTTTCTTGATAATTATTGCATGGAACACTACCCTATCAGCCATTTTTCTGAGTTACCACTAAATATGGATTCACCTTTTATATCATTCTATGCCAACTAGGATTAAAAAAGGGAAAATGCTACACGTCACCGCTTTTTCTTCACCTTTGATTGGTGTAGGAATTTGGAAAGATATCAAAATAAATTATTATCAGCAACCATATCTTGACAGATAGAAAGTCAAATACAAGGGTGACAAAAAATGGGTGAAGCATAGCAGCCCTCTGAAAAGAATTATGATACAACTCCAGGGGGTAAAAGTGCAAAGATGAGGGTTGCTTAATGTACAAAAGCATTAGTTAGGTTTTGTTTACTCTTCATTTTTGTACTCTGTTTACTGAGATCGAATTGACAGAGTTCTCATCAATGGAATCGGAGCAGTAAGTCTGCGGGATGGGACATGACCTTTTCGAGGCTTGAATAATGAATCTTGTAGGAGCAGTCATTTGTTTGCAATCTTCAGTGAAAAACTCAACGCATGGATGAGTTCCCTCAAAGATGCTGTGAGCCACTTCAAGTGTGAAGTTAAAGGCATTCAAAGCACCAACTCCAGGTTTTCCAACTTGCACAAACTGATATTGAACAGATTTAGTAAGAATCAAGTGGAAGTTCTTTCAAGCACAGTAGACTCCCTCTCTGGACAGCGCAACTAGCTCTAACTCGTCCCCGCAACTGTTTGGTTATTGTTCTCCCAGTCCTTCCCATTAGGACGCGTGACATACTCCCTCTGTTTGACGAATTGTTTAGGTGAAAGTTTCAAGGCCCCAGAAGTCCTATAGGTCATGATATCTAGTCCAACTTGTCCACATATAGAAGCCAAGTTCCAGCAAGTCTCCAAAAATTCACTCAGGGACCGAGTCTCCAGTAGACAGAAGCTATCGCACAGTGGAAAGTGTGGCTTCAACAAAATGTATGACAGAAGGCTTTCATGTGTATGATTGTTGTTGTCGATTGGACACAGAACATAACAATTCTGGTATATTTTGGGTATGTGCCCCTGAAGTTCATATACACCCCATGGGTTTGACGAAATGCCTGAACAGAACACTTGAGTCAATCATGTATTCCTCGGTTTTTCTCACTGGTCAGGGAGAGAAAAACAAGATTACTTCCTCAGTGTTGGTTGCTTTGCCAACTACAGTGGATTTCTTGCACGTTTGCCAACCTATTGATTCGAGGGAATTACTAGTACCCCAAGAGGAGGTTCCTAGCAAGCAGGGAAGGGCATGCACAAGGAGGTTTTTCTGGTTCCCAAATCACCTCCGGAAAATGTGATGCTCTGATCCTACAGTCTTACTGTGGAAATTTGGACAAGGTACTTCACCAAAAGCGTCACATTTTGTAACAGCCTCCAATTTGTCCCAAAAGATGCCGTGTAGTTGTGCAAACAAGAGAAACTTCTTGAATTGATGCGGTGTGTATATTTGGTTATTCGACGGAGCGTCACCCGTACATGGTGGTGGACAAAGAGGTTGGCTATCCTCCTAATCCATCTTTTGTTGGTAAATTCCTTAGATCAATACTTGAGGACAAGAACTGGTTTCCCGCACAACAATGACCTTCTTATGTTACACAATTTACAAAGTTTTGCAAGCTTGGTAGATTTATGTGAAAGTTGGTTCATTCAAGCACATGAAGTATGGTTCGCCTATGCATTACAAGTGATGTATTGGGTTTGAAATCATGAAGGTTCTCAAGGATCCCTTGAGAGAGATTGTGAACGTCACATTAGAGAGCCAAAGAAAACACCTAGTGTCAGTGAGGTACCAAGTCCTGGAGATGCCAACTGACTAGTTGACTATGATTATGTGTTTGGTTTACTATTTGGAGGCCAAAGTGATATGCATTCCGCATAGTTCGAGAGACAAACTGGTTGGTTTTGGAAGCCTGCTCCCTTGGTATCTTCGACTTTGCCAGCGAATAACTACTGGTTAAAACATGGGGGAGGCGAAGTACAACCACGTCATGGCTGCAGATATCTTCTTTATTGTGGTTTTATGATATGGGTGCAACATTCACTGATCACATTGTTAGAACTAACTATGGTTGGGTTCTGAGGCCCAATTTCAGAAGGAACTCTGCCTAAGTTGTAGCTCAATGGAAAATGAAGTAAAGGACAATGTGCACTCCTAGATTTCAGCATATTATCGATGCCTACCAATGTATTTAGGCAAATACCACCACGTACCCTTGCTGTTAACTTTAGCAAACAGAATCTATGTAATTACATGTATACCCTCAGTATGTACTTAAATCTTCTTTGTTCTGCAATCCTTCTCTCTCACAAAAACCCAAAACCCATCACCAACCAGAACCATAACCACTCCACCATCACAAACCGAGCCCCATACCATGAGTCCACGACCCATCTTCTACATCTGATCAACCACTATCTCTTCCCCCTTTATTGCCATTCACCATGGACCTCTGCCAACAGATTGACCCAAACCAACACCGAACATCAAATCTAGATTCAGATGGTCAAACCCATTCCCCCACTCTCGACTTCAAACAAACGCAACCCAAACATCGTTATCCACCACTGGACCTTAATTAAATCAACACCCAATTGCATCAGTCCACAATCGACCAATACCCAGCCCTAATCTTCTCCATATTTGTCCAATTTCGGACTTAGAACCGACCCGTTGAAGTTGAAATAAGCTTCAACTATTTCTGGCTATCTCGATCCACACCACAGCCTCCATAAAACAGGTAAATTTGATGCTTCCATTCATGCTTCCACGCGGTCTGAATAGTTTCCTTGGCTGGAGTTTAAAAGCCTCAAAATCATTTTTCTTTTTTCTTTTTGTCGGAATTAGCTCTGAGAAAATATGCATATATCAAATTGAGGCTATTTTGAGGATATGCAGAATTTGGAGATGGACTATAGTCACTATACAACCTGTTCGAGAAGATTTGATTAAATAGAATTGGATTTATTTGGGTTAGAAAGTTGTAGTGATGATAATAATTCGGATGTGGAGTTTGGGTTTTCCAGTGGTGGTTCGTCGGTGGTGTTTTGTGGTTGGGTTGGGCGGTGTTTCTGTGGTGGTGGTGCTGTGGGTAGGTGTACTAGTGGGTTTTCGGGCTGGGAAGAGGAGAGGAGTCTGGAGAGAATGGAGGTGGGTATGTGGTGGTAGTTGGCGAGGGTGATGGTGGACTGCACTCGGGGAAAATAGGAAACTTTGTATAAAATTGGACAAAATATTGTTTTCCGTCCATTAGGATAGTCAAAGGGTATTTTGTGTCCATTAGTCTAGCACAAGCAAGGGTGCACAGTGTTGTTTGTCTAAACATGAGGATGTACAATGACAATATGCCAAAACATATGGGTATATATTGTCACTTACTCAAGATGATATGCTAAGTTAGGATCACCTGCCAACACTTTTAGCAGACATGTTTTAAGTTCCAGACAAAGGTGCTCGAGGTCACTATGTCCCTGCTCAAAGCTTCACCCAACTTGTTGTGTGGTGTTGCGCCTTGAGGACAAGGTGGCTCTCGAAGGAGGGTGGCATTGATAAAACTCCAGAGGTCAAAGTGCAAATGAGGCTCTAGTGAAATTAAGGGAAATAAAGAAATTACATGAATTACGTTATTAGGGTTGCTTGACGTATAATAGGAGGGGAAGCAGTGAGAAGCGCAAGCCAGTTTTGGGATTAAGTTTTAGGGGGTGCGCCTGGGTATGCAAGTAAGGGCTTATATCTACTTCTTCTATTTAGCTAAGTTTGCTTACTCTTCATATCTATAATATGTTTATTGAGTTCGGACAGACTGAATTCTCACCATATTATTGATGGATTTTAATTTCTAAAAGAGGAATTTAAACTGATTTACTAAGTTAAAAATACCACAATCACAGACGAATGATAAGCCTAAATTCGGGGTCAATGATCACCTTGAAGTAGCAAGGCCTGAGCAAATGGAATACTACCACATCACCTTCACGCAGCTTATGTGCACCTGTAAACCTTTTCCATCCACCTCTAAATCTCTTCACTTCACGAGGGATGAATTTCACCACATAATTCTCTCCACTATAATCCTCCAAAGTAATGTCTGCATCGTGCTTCGGCAAGTGCAATCCGCAAAACTCCGAAGGGACACTCTACCAGAAAGATAAATAGTAGGTTAGCCCAACCAAATAGAACATTTTTTTTCTCAATATCTGATCACGAATTGTACTCTCACCATCATAGGTTTTTGATCAACATTTGATCGCTGCATTTGCTTAACGAAACTAGGATGTTCACTTGACAGGCTTGTTTGGAGCTCTTTCGCTCTCTTCAAGGCTAATGAATGACCTTCAGAAGATATCCCTCCTCCCCTTTTTTCAATGCAACTTCAAGGGGAAAAAAAGGTAACGAGCCAATTAATATCTATTATCTACTTCCATGACAAAGAAAGATGTATAAAATCGCATATCACATATTTACTCACCACTTGCTTGTTTCACAATTATCACAAGCAGCCTGAAAGGAAATCATAAGAAACTTCAATCAGCATATCATTTTAGCAAATTGTGAAAACTCCAGCCCATACACAACCATGTACAATTCAAGTCATCCTAAGTATTTTCTTCCATGGTATGCTTTAGTTTAAAGGTGGACTTTGAACTGAAGCTATGTCTTTGTGACAGCGTTTGTCTTTCAAATATACAGAGCCCCAATGAGATATCCAGTTTGATAGAGTAATAACTAAGAATGCCAAAATGAGCCGTGTCCATAACTATATCCGGTCTTGCAATTAGCTAGACCAATTGCTAAATTACACAAGTACAATAACACAACTGTTCTACTTTTTGTTGTTTCTTCCCCTTGCAGTTATATGGGAATGAAAAGGAAACGAAAGCATAACAGTTTTCATGTTTACAGCGAGCACGCTTCTTTGCGACAGATATGTCTGATGGTTTGTGAGACCGACATGTTAAACGTCGACTAATATTTGCTAGAAATATGATGGGAGGAAGTAGGAAGTAAAGACCGAAATTCTAGGTACCACATTTAAACAGTTCAACTCTACCACTAGGTTACAGTCACATAGACATCTGTAGTTTCTAACGAACAAGTACCTGTCCTCATACATACGTTGATAACCTTCACATTCAGATATGAACTAGACAATACATGAATACTACACGAAGACCCTTTAATTAAATATGTTAACCACAGCCATTACATTTAAGAACACTATGTATGTCCAGCTTAACTTTTTGAACCCCCATATAACTTTTAGTTAGTAATACCAAAATTAAAACCGAAAGTTTCTAGAAAGTTTCCAGGTCTTGTTGAGGTAAAAAGTTCAAATGGTCTACCACGTCAAGAAAACAATTCTGTTACCATCTCCAGAAAATTCAAGGCAGAGTAGATGATATAGTTTAATGACCTAGTAGAGAGAAGATTAAGGAACAGTGATCTTTATAGAATATGATTTCAGAAAAATAACTTAGCCGCTTTTGTAGCAGATCTGTTAATGGCTGGGAAAATTAGGCTGATTTACTGGGGCAAGTTATGACAAGTTATGTTGTGACATACTCACATTGGTCGTAGTCTCAAATTCAGCATCACATACTGATAATGGATAAGCTTCCATGTCCGACGAGCGAATTTCTTCCATTCCAGAATGGCTTGATACAGGCTCAAGACTAGGATTTGATAGCAATGAACATCTTTTAACACAAGGAAATGTCAGGTTAGTGCTCCCAACTTCAGATGGATCAGTTGCTCTTACTATGTACACCTGTAAAAGGGGTGTCAAAGGTCATATAAACCCGACTGACATGTTGAACTAGAGATAAATCGACCATACTTAGGCAGAAAATCAACTCATGCAACAACCACATAGTAACGTCTTTGTTTACTAGACAAAGCTCTGGATCATATTTTACCAGTCCTAAGCATTTGCATCCCTTTTGCGTCCCATTTTCTTACTTTCTTTGCAAGATAAATGACATAAAAAAAGAAGTCTTATGTCCCATTAATAATTTTAGGAGTCCATTCTCTGGTAAACACAAAGAGAAACTACCCCCATTAGACATCTTTTCTGAGTTACGAGCTATGGTTTCACCTTAAATCATGTATCCTCAATCCTGGATTCTTTGCCATTTATATCTAACAAGTAAATTACCATTATTATTTGTGAGTGTGATATAATATAAAAGAAGCTATCGGACTGTTGCATTACTGAAAACATTAGATTATAATACGAGTTATATAAATATATATGTTCAGGGTCAATGGTTACCTTGAAATAGCAAGGCCTGAGCAAATGAAAAACTACAACATCACCTTCAAGCAAATTATGCGCAATCGAAAACCTTTTCCATCCACTAACAAATTTTCCCTCTGTAGCTCCAAGGAATTTCATCTTGTAGCCTTCTCCGCATTCATTCTCCAAAATAACTTCCACATCTTGGGCTGGCAAGTGCAATTTGCGGAACTCCACAGGGACACCCTATCATAAAACAGGTTAGTCCTACCAGATGCAACATGATTAAATCAAAATTTGAACAATATTTTCTGATCTAACCGGCTTAAATTTTTGCATAACATGCGAACGCTGCATTTGTTTAACGAAACAAGGATGTTCCGCTGACAGGTTCGTTTCAAGATCTTTTGCTTTCTTCAAAGCTGATGTGTGAGCTTCGGAATCTAATTTTGTCCTCGTCGTCTTGCACCTTCAAGCCATGATCAATACACGTCAATAAACTAATTTAATTCCTAGTTCTATGACAAAGAAAAATCAGATGAATCCAACTTAAAAATTCGCTCACCGCTTAACTTTTTGAACATCATCATAAGAAACCTGCATAGGACATCAGAGAATTTTCCAATCAGCATACATTTAGTGCAGTTTTGTGAAAAGGTCCTATGGACACATAGATACCGTGGCGTCATCCTGTAATTTTTTTTGATCCAGGGCATCTTTTTAGCCATAAGTAAAAATATTTTCTTAGTGGGATTTATATAGTTTTGTGAAAAGGTCCATCTAATCCATGGACACATAGATACCGTGGCGTCATCCTGTAAGTTCTTTGATCCAGGGAATCTTCTAGCCCAATATGAAAATATTTTATTAGAGGGATTTATAGTTAAATATGCAATATAAAAGCCGCAATCACATAGCCAAATTTGATTAAGTGGCAACCAAGGAAAGGATAACAATGTCATGTCTTGTAACATTTGTAAACTATGTAGTAGTAATGTAGCATTAGTTAGTAATACTAAAAATCAAAACAAATGATACAGAGACCAAACATATTTCCTAAACAAGATACGAAGAGCCCATTTCTAGGATTGGATGAAGTAGAGGTTCAAAACCATATACTATGTCAAGGGGTTCGTGTCACAATTTTCTGGAAACTTGAATTTTAGCGGCGTGCTCAATTTCGTTGAAATTACATTTTCCCACCAGTAAACACTAACTTTGTCATCTATCAATAAGCAATCCTATCATGCTGCCTTTAGCAATAAGGTGGGGAGAACGCAACATATACTACGGATAAAATACCCACCCATGAGTAAAACAAAGCAAATCAATCAAATAAGATCAACTACAAAATCAAATAACTATCAATACAAATGTTAGCAATCAATCAATACTAGGAAATTGCCAACTTCAATGGGCAAAAAAGCTACAATGTTCACCTTTCAACCACTCCTGAAATTCCCTACAAGTCTAAATCAAACTTAACCAAATTGCAGATTAAACTGCCAAAAGTTCTCAACTGCAATTCAACCTCAGTAATTACCAAACCAAAACTGAATGTAAAAATAGCACGCTTTTCCTCATCAAACCCAATTGAACGATTCATGAGCACTCAAAGTTCACCATATTATAATCAATGCAAAAACATAAGCTTATCGATTCAATTACTTAGTCGTAACCCTATATCTATAAAAACAAACAACAGTGTCGTTCTCTGTTATCCCCCAATTTCGATGTCGAAGCCTTTCAAATTCCCAAATGGCGAAACCCTAGTTCAATTACGGAATTCAAACTCGTACCTCATGTTGATAACAAAAGTGAGACATGAAGAATTCTTCTTCTGGAGTGTTATTCCGGTCGGCGAGGGCTGGAAAAGAGGCCGGCGAGTGACTTCTGTGCTTTCTCCAGTCGCCGGCGACAGAAACAAAGACGCGAAAAAGCATCTGTTGGGCTTCGATTTAGTTGTTTAATAGAATGGACCATTACGTAATTTTAGAAACTTTGTGGGCTCATAAGAATATACTATGTCCTTAATGGCTCATTTGAAGGGAAGGTGAATGTTCCGGGGCAAAATTATAATTTCTTTGGTGTACATTTTTTATTTGCAAAAGGAAAAAAAAAAAAAAAAAAATTGGTGTAATTTTTTGACAAAATCAAGGGAATAATTGAATTGTCCTGCAAAGAGCCATTACTGAAAGGGTAAAATTCACTTACACCCCCTCAGTTTTGGTTGATCTTCACTTACACCCCTTTTAGTTTGAAAAACTTCACTACACCCCGTATGCCCCAAACATGTTGTCACTTACACCCCCTCTATGCATTTACTATGCTAGTTCTTATGGTAACTTCCAAAATCAGTTTTCAGGACAAATTTAGCTTTGCAGAGGCTGCAAAAGTCAATCCAGACCAGTATATTCTAAACACATGCAAAAAAAAAATTATTCTATCACATGTTTCACATGCATTTCTGAACATCGTGCAACTACTACGAGTCTGAAAATTAGGATTAACTCGAAGTAGAGTTTATAAAATTAATTGTGAATTGACCTTTTTAGCTTTTTTAAGGGTAAATCTATCCAAACAAACTGAATTTTGAAAGTTAACAATCGTAGGGGGTGTAAGTGACAACATTGTTTGTAGTTATAAGGGGGGTAAGTGAAATTTTCCAAACAAGAAGGGGTGTAAGTGAAGATCGACCAAAACTGAAGGGGTGTAAGTGAAAATTACCCTTACTGAAATTACTCAAAAGTTTAGAGGGGGTCAATGTTTTCTTTTTGAGATACCAATAAACGTTTTAATAATAATAATTATAATAGAACGGTGGTTAGTCAGCAAAGCATGAAGTTAATAGTCGTGTAAGACTATCTCCAGTCTTGAACTTTCGGTTAGGCTGGAGCTCGACTAACAACTCCAATTATGAAGTGTTCCCGTTGGCAGTGTGGAATCAATGTAAAACGGGGGGAAGCCGGCCTTGGCGAGGCCACAGACCTTGGGCAAGCATGAACGAGGAGCGAAGAGGGTGAGTGAGGGAGAGTGGTACACACATTACTATCATTAAATTGTGATTAATTTATAATACAATTCTGATTTTTTCACTCTAACTTGATTAAAAATATTTGAAGAATATATAGAATATTTAGAAGTATGAAAAAAAGTTTTTGAGAAAACGGATTAGTGTTATTTTTACTATATTTATTATTTAATAATTTAAACTTCAATCAAAAGACTAAGTTATTGTATAAGTACAACAAAATTAAATGAAGAAATTGCATATAATAGAATCATGGGTTTCAGACTTATTGAGAATATTATGACAATCTTGTTATATTTAGGAAGTATAAGTGGGATCAATTGGGGTGTTTAGGGCTCAGGGGAGCCCAATAAATGGAGACAGTCTAAGCATCCAGTAAAACCTTAGGGGGTATAGAACTTGAGACCTCAAGGATCAAAATGTTAAAAGGTCCGGTCAGGGCTGCTGGGGATCGGCTTGGAGGAGGGCTGGGAGGGAAGGGGGTCGGGTTGTTAGGTGAGGAAAGTGATCCGGGCTGGTTGCTAATGTGGATTTCGGGGACTGGCTATTGAGCAGGGGGCCTGGTTGGGCCGGTTTGCCCGCGGCCCGGCCCTCTTGACACCATGACTCAAGGAGAATGATCATATCATATCATACCAAACCAAACCAAAGAAGAAGCAGCAGCAGCAGCATATGATTCATTTGAACAAAAAAGTCTGTACATGGTAGTAAATCCAAGTCAGGTAATAACACTTCAGTCTTGAGAGCACTACTTAAGTTTAACTCGAGATCTCGCTAAAGAGAATACCCAGAGCAATCTATAAATATGTCAGTACAACTCAGTAAACTATACTAAACACTAATTTCATAATTTGTGTTAAATCCATCACGAGCCCGAGGTTTACCAATATCATCACCATGGATCCTTGGTTTTCTCCAGGAAAGTATCTTTGAACTTGACGATATCCACCTTCATAATCTTCATCACATCCTCAACCTTCCGTGTATCTTATTCCAAATCCAGCAACTTGCGCTTAATACTCTTCATTTCTTCTCTAATGCAGTCTCGCTCGTTTTTAGCTTCTACATACCTCTTCACTTTCTCTGTTTCTCTGAACTATGATTCAATCCTCGCAAGTCTTTCAACCCATCGCGCAAGAACCCTACGTCCAGTGTCTTGAACCCTTCCAAAGTGTTGTCCCACATGGCAACATCATGTTTAGAGGTTGCACATTTTCTATCAGAGACTTCCTTTTCTTATTTCCTGCTAAATCTCAACAGTCAAAATCATCATTGCATGTAACAATGAGCAATTGAAGCAACTTCAGCAGTCATCGAGGATATGGTAGCAGAGCGTGATATAGAAGCAACTAAATACCTTCATTTGCATGGAGATTAAAGCTATTGAAGTTCGCATTTCCAACTCCAGTTGGATTATTTAATCTTATTATGAACACCTGTCGAAGTGGATATACATGTCAAAATCAAAATGACGAGCTGAAAAAGAAGCAAATCCAAATAAAAAAATTTGGCATGTAAATCAACTCATGCAACAAGAACATAACAATACGGTTCTTCAACAGTTAAGGCTTCAGATCAGATTATGCAAGTCTTGTCGGTCTGCGACCGTCCATACTTTCACTCTTTTTGCAAGAAAAATGACAGAACCAGAAATTGTGGAACAGAACAATGGTTATATCTGAAAGAAAATGTTCCTATTCTGCATAGGTATGTCAACCTTGTCGTCCTCTGATACGAGCACATACCCGTATCAAGACACGGCTAAGGAAACAAAAGTTTTTTAATTAGATAACCCCACTCTTCCAAACGTATCTGTAGTTTTTTTAAGTACAGATACCATTCTGTTAAAATTATTCGTGAAAATTACTTGAGCATCTTTCTATGACTTGCTAAACTGGATCACCTTGAATGGGATGTTCTCAATTCTTTGCCAATTACAAAGCTTCGTTCTAATGGAATTAAAAGAGGAATGCATGGGAGAAATTATATCAAGAAATTCATGATATTGATAAATTTACATTAAAATGGCAGAAATGATATCAGTAAATTCATGATCAATTATTACCTTGAAATAGCAAGGCCTGAGCAAATGCAGAACTAGCACGTCACCTTGGAGCAGTTTCTGCGCTGCTGAAAACCTTCTCCATCCAGCGTAAAATGTATTCTTTTCGTTAGGGTGGAACCTCACCTCATAGCGCTCTCCATTTTCAGCCTCCAAAGTAACTTCTGCTTCATGCTTTGGCAAGTGCATCCTGCAGAACTCAGCCGGGAGAACCTACCATAAAACTGGTTAGTTAACCAAATAAAACATCTCTTTATCAATACGCAAACAATATTTTCTACACTAACCAGCTCAAATCTTCTAAAATTTGACGGCTGTATCTGCTTAATGAAACTAGGATTTTCACTTGGCAGGTTTGTTTGGAGCTCTTTTGCTCTCTTCAATGCTAATGCATGTGCTTCAGAATCTGTTATATCTCTCTTTATCATGCAACTTCAAGCAAACGATCAAAAGAAGTAAACAAACCAATTTGATATATACTTTCACGGCAAAGAAAAATAGTGAAAATGTTGCAGAGTAAGAAATTGACTCACCCACTTGTTTGGTAACCATCACAAGCAACCTGCAAAGATATCATACTCCAATCAACACATCATACAGTAATTTTGTGAATATTCCACCTAATCCACACACAACATGCGGTGCCTTCCACACACTACTTGCTTAAGTTCAATATCATGGGAGGAAGTAGGGAGGAGAGCACAAAATAGTTAGATTGCATAGTCACATAGATGTATGTAGCATCTAAATTGCATGTCCCTGGTGACATAAGTGCACACACTCAATGAAACTTTACATGCATAATATGGTGAAAACATTTTAGCGGAATAAGCTTCTTTTTTGTGATCTAGCATTTGTTAGTATGCTCAAAATGGATTAAAAGACACAAAAACTAATATACTCTCCAACATTACTGTATGAAACACTTCCAGATTTCAGTTAAGTATTTGATTGGTCAAGAAAATATTATTATGCTGTTCCCATACCTCATAAATTTAGAGCGGACTCGGCAATGTGGGTAAATACAAATGTGGCGACAAGTTATATGGTTTCAATGGTCATAATATATGTAACACAAACACTCATAAAAACACTTAACCACAAATCCAATGATCGCAAGACATTTATTAGGCTACATAAGAGAGATTAGTTTTTTTACTTTCTTATACGTCCTTTTCCTGGAATGGATTGGCACTCTCTTACTGGAAGCTGAAATATGACTTTGAAGAGATGGTGGCTTCAATAAAACCTGATAGTAACCACAGAAAACGCAATATTGTGTTATAACTTATGAAAAAGGTGTAAATAAACATTACAAGAACATTCACAGTGAGCAGCTATAACCATGCAGGAGGAATCGGACAAGTTTTCTTTTTCCCCTGTCTGCACTTTCCATGCACGAGACCAGTCCTCTTCTGTTTGTTCCCCAGACTGCACTTTCATATCTAGGTGCCTATGACACCCATAATCAGCAGAACGTTCTGCTAAAGGGGAAATGTCCATGCCTGATGAGTGTTCCTTCCTGGAATGATCTGGTCTAGGCTCAAGAGAAGGATGTAATAGCAATGAACTCATTTTAAGAGTTTCTTGAACAGTGTCTGGGTGAGCAAGCCTACAACCAGTAGCCTCAAATTTTCTTTCTTTTGCGCCTGCAAAATCTCGAAGCCGCCATTGGATTTAACAACGAACAGTTAGAGCTAACTTGAACAGTCAAGGAGGATGTGGTATCTCAGTATGATACAGAGGCACATAAGATACCTTCATTTGCATGGACAGTAAGACTTGTCAGGTTAGTGCTCCCAACTATAAATGGATCGTCTGCTTTTATTATATACACCTGTAAATGTGGTGTCAGAAGCTATAATGATGTCGGAAAATAGCCTGAGTTACAAATCCAATTTGGCAGGAAACAAATCATGCATGACGCAGAACCGACCTCGCCCGTTGACGATGAGTGCACCCCCGTTTTTCGGCAATCTGGCGAAGTTTAGGGGGTCAAATGACAGTTTTCTCTGATTTCTTTACTATTTTTGGTAATACTTCATCGCTGAATAACTTTCAGTAGGAAACTCAATCGCAAATTGGGACAGTCTTAGAATTCTTCCCTCTGTTTGGGGGAATGAATTTAGTCAGTTTTTAATTCTTTACTATTTGTGGCAATAGTTAGGGTTTTCTGCTATTTAAGCAGCGTGTAGCCTTGGGGCAAAGACAGTTCTTCTCATTCTTAATATTATTTCGAGTTTCTCAACCCTACACCTGTGACAGCAGCCGGCTGCAGGAACAATGTTCGAGGGTTAGACCGCGAACGTCCTGTTGAACCCCGTGCGATGGGAGGAGCTTGATGAAGACACTCAACCCAACAAACTGCTCCAGGACTACCGGATGAGCACTGATTGCCAGTTCAGTGGCAACCTGCAGGTAGAGGACTTCTTGGATTGAATCTCAGAAGTTGAGCGGTTCTTGAACATGATGGAGGTCCCATAGCATAAGATGGTTAGACTGGTGGCCTTCAAGCTAAAGGGAGGCGCCGCTGTTTGGTAGGATCAGTTGCAGGTGAAGCGAACGCCGATGGGCAAGGGCTCGGTGAAAACCTGGAGGCGGATGAAGGAGTTGCTGCTGGAGCGGTACCTTCCTCCTGATTACGAGCAAAATTGGGTTGCAAACCCTATGGACCATGGAGGAGGCCTACAACCTTGCGTTGAAGGCTGAGTTGATGGAGAAGCAGCACACTGGATTCTACCGCATGGCTCCACAGAACCCCAAGCTAAGGACTCGAAGAATATATGAAAGACCTTAGTTCCATACAATAACACCCCTACAACAAAGCAGATATCCAACCGCATCAACGACTGGACGACAGCAGGATCATCACAGACAAATCGGCCCCCACAACGTGCCGGTACACTATGTAGCACAGGTGCGGGTGCGGGTACGGGAACTGGGTGCGGGTGCGGGAAATTCCCAAAAATTGAGGGTGCGGGTGCGGCCGGGGTGCGGCGACTTTATTTGTATTTTTATTTTATATTATTTGTGATACCATTATTATTATTATTATACAAATAATAATTATAGCAATCCAAATTATGATCAAACAGAAATTCATACACAAATTTGAAGATACACAGTTTTTGTATCAACAATGTAATCTCTTCGTGTGGTTATTTGTATTTGTGGAGAGACGAGTAATCTTAGAATTAGAGATGTCCACACAAATACACGTTTTTTTGTTAAATTGTAGTTGTATTTTAGAGGACCACTCAAGTAAAACTTCCAAAATGACCCTGCCTTTATCTCTAAAGCACCCGCCAAGCACCCACGAAGCACCCAAGGACCCACGAAGCACCCTGAAGCACCTGGTGCAGGTGTGTCACCCATCAGAAGCACCCGTGCTACATAGCCGGTACACAAAACCCTAATCCTAATCTGTATGCTAAGCCAGGAGCAGGAAAGTGCTACAAGTGTAGCCAGCCAGGCACACATCGGCTCAGAGCAGAAAGATGGCAAACGTGATCAAAGAAAGGGAGGGTTACTACGTGGAGGAAGACGACCCAGGACTTGCTGGTTACACGGGGGTGAAGACCCATATCAGGAAGCAGAGTGGACAGAGGAGATGCACAACTTGGAGCGGGTTAATCTCGTCATCCAGCGAGTTTTGTTGGCGAAAGATGATCAGGGGCATAGACATAAGATCTTCCGGACCGAGTGCACTGCCAGGTGATCATCGATAACGGAAGCTGCAAGAACTTTGTGTCCTCAAAACCGGTCAGCACCTTAATTTGCCTACAGAACCTCACCCAGTCCCTTACTCCATTGGGTGGGTCAAGAAGGGTCCCAGTTTGAAAATCGCAGAGGTGTGTAAGTTACCGATTTCAGGCATTACAAATCTGAGGTTTTGTGCGATGTTATTGATATAGATGGTAGCCAAATTCTACTGGGAAGACCGTGGCCGTTTGATGTTGACGTGACCTATCGTGGTCGCGATAATGTCTATGTGTTCACGTGGGCGGGGCACAAGATAGCTATGGCTCCTAAAGTACCAGTACTTGGGGTGAACCAGCCAATGCAACAGCTGATGCTTTGTTGATTGTGGAGGACGAACCCCATGTGTTTGAAGCTGATGTGAGAAGGGCTAAGGTCGTGCTTGCACTTATGGTTCGTACACTTGTCATGGAAGGCGAGGATTCAGGAGGTGTTGTGCCTGAGAAGCTGCAGTCCTTCCTGGACCAGTTCCATGAGTTGATCTCAGATGAGCTTATATACATCGTTTCTCGGCGATGTTGCGAAGCTTATGGGGTTAAATGACAGTTTTTATGTTTTCGTTACTATTGGTAATACTTTATCGCTGGATAACTTTTAGTAGGAAACTCAATTTGCGATTCTTAATAACCTTCGGGCAAAGACAGTTTTCTCCATTCTCAATATTATTTCGAGTTTCTCAACCCTAGAGAGCTCTTTTATCTTTCTGAGTTTGTTGTTGAGTGTTGACATTCTTCTTGCTTCTAGTATGAGTCAATGCAGCAAAACATTTTGACATGATTCTTAACCTAGAAGAGCTTCAGATCAGCTTTTAACATTCTTGTATGTATAGGTCCTTAAAACTTTTACTCTTCCTTTGCAAGGAAAATAACAGAAACAAAAGTTGAAACTAAACAAGGGTCAAGAGCCTCAGAAGATTTTTCTATTCTGCATAGGTGGCGTTAACATGTAGTCCTCCAATTACGTAAACCCCGCTGTTCCTAAGGTCTCTGTAGCTACTCTGAGAGACTCCAATCTGTTACTGAAACTGCATGAAGTTCTTCTTAAATGTAGACCTATTTCTGAACTTTGATTATTATAGAGCCCTAACATATGAATGGTAATCTACTCATGTAGTAGTTCACAGAAGTGGCTATTATTAAACTGTATATGATATCAGAGAATCAAAGATTTACCTTAAAATAGCAAGGTCCGACCAAATGAAAAACTACAACATCACTTTCAACCAGCTCGTGGGCAACCGAAAACCTTTTCCATCCAAACCTCGCTCTTACACCAGGGATGAATTTCACTCCGTACCTTTCTCCACTTTCATCCTCGAAAATAACTTCCACTTTGTGCTCCGGCAAATGCAATCTGCAAAACTCAGCCGGGGCACCCTAATCATAAAAACAAGTTAGTTAGTTAGTTAGTTAGTTAGTTAGTTAGTTAGTTAGTTAGTTAGTCCAACAAGTATAAAACGTATAATCAATCAATAGTCGAACCATCTTTTACAAAATCTAACCAGCTCGAATTTGTAAGCAACATGCGAGAACTGCATTTGCTTAATGAAACTCGGATGTTCCCTGAGGTCTTCTTGGAGCTTTTTTCCTCTCTTCAAGGCTAATGCTTGTGCTTCAGAGCATAATTTTCTACATATAGCCTTTCGACTTCACGGAAACCGATACAAAATAAAGTCAAAACAAATAAATTTGATTGATTGATATCCAGTTCCATGACAATTTTCAGTTCATGAATTTAACTCACCGCTTGCTTTTATGAGAAGTATCATAAGCAACCTGCACAGTAAATCATAAAATTCTCCATTTAAGTACCTATAATGCTATGCAAAGACACTGGGATTATATTTATCCCAGTATTATCCCAATTCTAGGGTTTCAATTCTAGGGTTTACTTGATTATAAAAGACGAGATTATTAAAATTGCGAAGACACTAGGAGTGAGGAGGTACCGAAGAATCGGCGGAGACATTTTCGCCGTCGCCGTCGCCGTCGCCGGACCGCAATTGCGAGATTTTCGGGTGATTGTAATAGTCCCCCTCCATGGATATCGTCGAGCTTCAATTCAGACCGTAATCGGATTGGCCAAGCAGTGGAGGTGTATTTATTTAGAAGGAAGAAGAGAAGCGACTAGAATCAACAGTAAACGAACCTCCATTTCTACACAGACGATTACTGGGCTGAAAGTCTCATCTGAAACACAAAAATCATTTCTTTTTGGATCTTCCAGCGGAAGGAGGTCTGAACTGAAACACACACCATTTGGGGATACTTTCACCCCCTCTAGATTCATTGAACGTCAATTTCACCCCCGCTAGTTTTGGAAAGGATACTTTCACTCCTTTTTTTTGGACATTGGTAAGAATCTACATATATTATCTATCTACTGGGGGATGCTCGAACTCGAGCGGATGAACTGGCGCTTAGGTCCCTCAACCAACTGGGATAGCAGCCGTGTTTATACTTTCATTCCTTCAGTGTGCCGAACTTCAAGTAATTTGCTCTATCTGATTGTGAAGTCTAGTCTTTGAGTGGGGTGTGTCACTGAAAATAGTTTTAGAGACAAATTTGACCTCCATAACATGCAAAAAGTCTAATATACAGTTCAGTAATCCCTAATTTTTTATTACATGAGGACAAATTTGTCTCAAAGATTATTTTTACTGAAAGTTTTCAATTTCCAACTGACGGTGTAACAATATGAAGTGTAAGTTTTCTGAAGTTCATCACTATGAAGGAGTTAGATTGTCTTTTTGGAAACTAGAGGGGGTGAAACTTGAAACTGAAAGTGTCCGTCAATGAAATAAAGGGGTGAAAGTGTCTTTTACTCTTTGGGTAGGTGCTTCTTTGTCCGTTTCTTACATTTTGTTTTGGGTAAAGGACACATTTACCCCTCAGGTTTGATACAAAGACACTTTCACCTATCCCAAAGGGTAAAAGGCACTTTCTCCCCGCCTCGTTTCATGGACGGACATTTACACCCCCTATGGTTTGGAAAAGAACAATTTAACCCCTTCTATGTTTCGAAATTCAGGGAAATTACACCATCTATTGTTAACTTTAGTCTAGAGTTGTGTTCTATGACATGTTTACCCCCATATTATGTCAAATAAAGGGATTAAAAAGGGTGTAACTTTATGCATGACGCGGGAAGTAAATTTGTCTCCAAAATTAGTTTTACTGTCCCCCAGATTATAAATGTCACATGTAAGTTTCCTGAAATTTGACACACATATGGGGTGATAGTGTCTTTTTCATAACTAGAGGGAGTGTAAGTGTCTTTTCATAAACTAAAGGGGGGTAAAATAGTCTTTTACCCTTTGAGAAATGAGACACTTTCAATTTTTTACTGTACCAAACAAACTTCATGATATTTACATCCCCCGATCGTGTCATTCCACACTCTAGAGAATTTGTTCCAAAAACCAATATCATTATCAAACTCCACACCTCTAAACTAATAGAGTCACGGTTTTGGAGTGTAGGTGTCCTAAATTTGATGACAAACTCGGAGGGGTAAAAGTGCCTTTTTCGTAAATGTCAGAGGTAATTTATAATGACTTCCCGAAAATTGGACTGTCAATTTTGCCAAAAAAAAAAATTGCAGAAGCAAAAGACCAGACCAACGAGAAAATATTCGGTATCACGGGATTTTTGGTGATGTGGTATCACGACACACTCTAATTGGTAGATTATATGATTATTTCCATACATTGATACTATAAATATGGTAGAATTAACATGACCAACCAATTAGAGTGTTCCGTGATACCACATCACCGAATCCCCATGATACGGAATATTTTCTCCAGACCAACTATAGACACACACTCCCAAGTAAAACTATAGACATCGACAGGTGAAATGGTGAAATCTATATATAGTTACCTTCATTTCCATAAACATTACAGTGAAGGTTTACCCTTGTAGATCTCTGAGACTACCCTTGGTTTCACCGAAATCTCCCTAAAGCTAGCGAATAACCAGAGCAATCTATACAACTCGGTAAACTATACTAGTCACTAATGTTTGTTAAATCAAACACAAGCCAGAGTTATACCATCACCATGGAGCATTGGCTTTCTCCAGGAAAGTATCTTTGCACTTGACGATATCCACCTTCATAATCTTCATTACATCATCAAGCTTCTGTGCATCTTCTTCTAAATTCAGCAACTTGTGCTTAATAAGCTTAATGTCCTCTCTAATGGAGTCCCGTTTCTTTTTGGCTTCTACGTACCTTTTCACTTTCTCTGTTTCTCTGAACTCTGATTCAAGGCTCACAAGTCCTTTCAACCTTTCACGCAAGAACCCTATGTCCATACCCAGTGTTCTGAACCCTTCCAAAGTGTTGTCCCACATGGCAAAATCAACTTTAGAGGTAGTAAGTTTGCAAGCTCTAATTGCATCAGCTACTTGTAGTGTTCCTTTGATGATTTCAGCTGCTAATGTACTGTTAACATTCTTGAGAAGGTGCTCGTGCAGAAACGATTCCCTCGAGCAACAAAGCTTGTAGTACTTGAAGCGAATTGGTATGGAGAGTTCAGGATCAATGATCTCGCCGTTCACTATAATTCTGAAGTTCTCGAAGTCAGGATCAAGTCCTGATAATGTGCAAGCTTTGAGGCCTGACGAGTGACGTTCCTCTGTGATGGAATGATCTAATCTAGGCTCAAGATTACGATTTGAGAGCGTTGACGACCTTTTAACACATTCTTGACCACCCTTTCTATCAGGCTCAACTGTCATAAACTTTCTTTTCTTCTTTCCTGCGAAAACTGAAAATCAGCAACGAGCAACTAAAGCAACTTCAGCAGTCAACGAGGATATGGTAGCAGAGTGTGACATAGAAGCAACTAGATACCTTCATGTGCATGGAGATTTAAGCTTCTAAAGTTGGCACTTCCAAGTCCAGTTGGATCATTCAATCTTATTATGAACACCTGTAGAAGTGGCTTCAAAGGTCAAAATCAACCAAAAAGTGACAGGCTGAACAAGAAACAAACTCACAAAAATAATTTTGGCAGGTAAATCAACTCATGCAACAAGAACATCACAATAAAGGCATCAGATCAGATTTTACGATTCTTGTAGGTTTGCTGCCATCCATTTTTTTTCTCTTTTTGCAAGGAAATAACCGAACCAGAAGTTGTGGAACGAAACAATGGTCAAATCTGAAAGAAGATGCTCCTGTTCTGCATAGGTGTCTCAATCTTGTTGTCATGTAATTAGATAACCCCACTCTTCGTAATGTTTCTGTAGTTTTCTTTAGCGACACCACTCTGCTATGATTATTCCATGAAAATGACGACACTGGCCATCTTTCTATGAATTGCTAAACATGGATCACCTTGTGTTGGGGGGTTGTTCTCAATTCTTTGCCAATTACAGAGCTACCTATTAGAAGGATACTAAAAGAGGATTGCAATAGAGAGAACAATAAAATGGAAGGAATGATATCAATCAATTTAGGACCAATGATTACCTTGAAGTAGCAAGGCCTGAGCAAATGCAGAACGAGAGCGTCACCTTCAAGCAGTTTCTGCGCAGCCGAAAACCTTGTCCATCCAGCGTGAAATCTATTCTTTTCGCCGGGGTGGAATTTCACCTCGTAGGGCTCTCCGTTTTCAGCCTCCAAAGTAACTTCTGCTTCGTGCTTTGGCAAGTGGAGCCTGCAGAACTCAGCCGAAAGAACCTACCATAAAAACTAGTTAGTCTAACCAAATAAAACATATTTTATTCAATACGTGAACAGTATTTCTACACTAACCAGCTCGGGTTTTTTCAAATTTGATGGGTGTATTTTCTTAATTAAACTAGGATTGTCACTTGGCAGGTTCGTTTGGAGCTCTTTTGCTCTCTTCAACACTAATGCACGTGCTTCAGAATCTGTTATATCGCTCTTTCTCATTAAACTTCAAGCAAACAAGCAAACGAAGTCAACAAACCAATTTTCTATATTTGATATATACTTTCACGGCAGAGTAAAATAGTGGAATATTGCAGATTCACAAATTCACTCACCACCTACTTGTTTGGTAACCATCATTAGCAACCTGCAAAGAAATCATACTCCAATCAAAATATCATTACAGTAATTTGGTGAACATTCCACCTAATCCACACACAAAATGGGGTGCCGTCTAACCTCAGGTGGACTATGAAATAAGTTACATTTTCTGTGTGTGTGTTGGGGGTGGGGGTGGGCAATACAAACCCTGATGAGATATCTAAATTGATATAGTGACAGGCTGAGAGCTACTAATATTAAGAATGAGCAATGTCGAGTTATGTAGACAATATGCTACTTACGTAGACCAAGTGCTAATGTACACAAGCATAGTAAGTAACAAAAGCGTTCTCCACTCGGTTTGTTATTCCACTTTTCAAAACATGGGAATGAAAACGAAAGGAAAACAAGTGTTTCGTGTTTCCAATGGTCATGCTTCCTTCAGACATTGTGTCAGATATAGTGATATTTACACATTTTGTTATGTCTACAGTAATAATACTTGCTTAAGTTCAATACGATGGGAGGAAGAATGGAGGAGACCACAAAATAGTTAGTGCATACTGTACGCTTTCAAACTCTACCAGTAGTCTGCATAGTCACATAGATGTAAATACCTCTAAATTACATGTCCCTGCCTCACGACATACGTGCACAAACTCAACAATGCATCCATACTTTCAACATTTCAGTTGAATAAGCTGCTTTATGTGATATAGCATTTGTCAGTAATACTTAAAATGGATCAAAAGATATAGAAACCATTATACATTCCAAAGTGACCCAATTCCCAATTTTACAGATTTCGGTGAAGTATCTAATTGGTCAAGAATATAATATCATATTGTTCCCATTTTTCGATAACTTAGAGCGGAGTTGGCAATGTGGGTATACAAATGCAAGGACAAGTTATGTGGTTCAGATCTTCGTATTATCTGTAAGACAGACACTCATAAACACACTTTACCACCAATCATATGATCACAACACTAACATTTATTAAGCTACAAAAAGAGAGATTGGTATACTTACTTGCTCATACGTCTTTTTCCTGGAATGGCTTGGCACTCTCTTACTGAAAGTGGGCTTCAATATAACCTGACAGTAACCATAGAAACAATACAAACACTGTGATATAACTTATGAAAAAAATGTAAACGAACATTACGAAGACATTCACAGTGAGCAGCTATAACCATGCAGGAAGAATCGGACAAGCTTTCTTCTTCCCCTGTCTGCACTTTCATATCTAGGTGCCTATGACATCCAGAATCAGCAGCACGTTCTGATGAAGGGGAAATGTCCATGTCTGATGAGTGTTCCTTCCTGGAATGATCTGGTCTAGGCTCAAGATCAGGATGATTTGGTAGCAATGAACTCATTTTAAGACTTTCTTGAACATTGTCGCGATGAGCAAGCCTACAACCAGCAGCCTCAAATTTTCTTTCTTTTGTGCCTGTAAAATCAATCACCATTGGAATTTAACAACAAACAGTTAGAGCTAATTGAACAGTCAAGGAGGATGCGGTATCTCAGTATGATACAGAGGCACAGAAGATACCTTCATTTGCATGTACGGTAAGACTTGTGAGGTTAGTGCTCTCAACTACAGTTGGATCGTCTGCTTTTATTATATACACCTGTAAATGTGGTTTCAGTGGTTATAATCATGCCGACAAATAGCCTGAGAAGCAAATCCAATTTGGCAGGAAAACAAATCATGCAGCAAAACATCATAACACGATTCTTCACCAGAAAGAGCTTCAGTTCAGATGTTAACAGTCTTGTATGTCTAGGTACTTCAAATTTCCACAATCTTTCTTTGAAAGGAAAATTAGGGAAAGAGAAGATGGAACTAAACAATGGTCAAGAGCCTCAGAAGATTCTAGTTCTTTGCTTATTATAGAGCTCTAACATATTGTAGCGTACGATAATCTACTTATGTAGTTCGTACAAGTGGCTATTATTAAACTGTATACATTACAGAAAAGTTCAAATTGATAGACGAGTGATGATATACATGTTATCAGAATCAAAAGATTACCTTAAAATAACAAGGTCCGACCAAATGAAAAACTGCAACATCACCTTCAAGCAGCTCGTGTGCAACCGCAAACCTTTTCCATCCAAACCTCCCCACTAGACCGGGGCAAAATTTCACTCTGTACCTTTCTCCACTTTCATCCTCGAAAATAACGACCACTTTATGCACCGGCAAGTGCAATCTGCAGAACTCAGTGGGGACATTCTATGATAAAATAGGTTAGTTAGTTAGTCCAACAAGTATAAAACCTTTAATTAATACTTGAACCATCTTTTTTTTTTTTGGTAAAAATACTTGAACCATCTTCTCTATTAATCTAACCATCCGAAAACTGCGAGCAACATGCGAGAACTGCATTTGCTTAATGAAACTAGGATGTTCCCTTGCCAGGTTTTCTTGGAGCTTTCTTCCTCTCTTCAAGGCTAATGTACGTGCTGCTCCAGAACATATTCGTCTTCACGAAGACAGACAAAACAAAGTCAACAAACAAATTCGATCTCCAGTTTCATGAAAATTTTCAGATTCACGAATTCATTCACTCACCGCTTGCTTGTATGACAACTACCATAAGCAACCTGCACAGGAAATCATAAGATTCTCCAATCAACAAAGCACGAGCATTGTTTAATGTTAACCACTATTACATGTAAGTAAAATATATGCAAATCCCAATGACCTGAGAGCATCTCCAATCGAGATCTCATTATCAATTCTAAACTTAGCATGTGAACAGTGAATTTAGACATATATAAATATATATAGCATTTCATGCTCTAATATATGCATGATTTCAAATTTGCAACCAACTTTTCACTTCTACAACACCATCAACTACTGTATCAGCATCAACTTAGAATTAGCACCACATTTGAAACTCCATTGGAGCACACAAATCCTACAATTTTAGCATTAAGAGCACTTTTGAAACCCCATTGGAGCACACAAATCCTGTAACTTTAGCATTAAGAGCACTTTTGAAACCCCATTGGAGCACACAAATCCTATAAATTCAGCATTAGCACCACTTTGGAAACCCCCTATTGGAGATGCTCTGGAAGTTGAAATGTTTGCAGATCTTTTATGAAGTAAAGGTTTAAAATTAGCATGTACTAGTATCTGAAAGGTGAAGAAACTAAAAAATGCATAACATTAATTATCATTATTATTATTCTCTCGGAAGCTTAGCTCACTGAAAGGGTCAATCCCAGTATTATCACATTCTAGGGTTAGTTGCTTATAAGCGATTCGAGTGTTGATGAGGAAAAGAGCAGAGATTGTCAAAATTGCAAAGACGCTTGGAGTGAGGAGGAGGTACCGAAGAATCGGCAGAGTCTTCTTCGTCGTCGCCGTCGCCGGACTGTACTTGCAAACTTTTCCGGTGATTGTAACGCTCCTCCTCCATGGATATCGTCGAGTTTCAACTCGCGTTGAAGAGAGAGAGGCAGTGTGGTTCGTTTACTGGAGGAGGTATGAATCACACACCATTCTTCTTCTTCTTCAACGCCATTGGAGAGAAGCTTTTCTTGTCCGTTTCCTATCAGTGGCCCACAGAGAGTACTGACATTTTGTTTTGCGTAAAAGACATTTTTACCCCCCTCAGGTTTGACACAAAGAAATTTTCAATTTTTCACTCCTTCAGTGTGACATGACATTTACACCCTTGGATTGTGAGAGGGCAAATTTGTTCAGAAAACCACTTCGTGACCAACTCTACCCTTCAGCGGGCCGGCCGTGCCGGGTTAAGGGCGGGCTGAAGGAGAGCAGGCTGGGGGCGGGTCGTGTCAGAGGGTGGAGCAGGCCGGGTCTGGAATGCGCGAAACTCTGCACGTGCCGGGTTGTGTGGGGGTCGGGTTGTGCACGGGTCTTGTCGGAGGGGCCGTTATGTGTGGGTCGGGCGGGGTTGTCTTTCGGAGGAACATGACGATTGCGTGCACGGGCTGGATTCTATATTGAGCGGGCCGAGAGCGAGTTATAGGCGGAGGGGGCTGAGCTTAGGCCGGGCCATTTTGGCACACGGGTCGACCCGGCCTGCCAAGTGCCAGCGTGATTTCAGACTAACAGGTCGCGGTTTTGGAATGTAGGTGTCTTGAATTTGGTACATTATGGGGTGAAAGTGTCTTTGTTACAAACATTAGGGGGAAAAGTGTATTTTCCAAAATATGGGTGATTCTCAATAGTAATGAACTTGTCACCTGTACTCCCCATTTCAAACTCGACTCGTTTAACCACGACAGAGTATATTTGAGGCTCTAGAGACGAAAAGTCCGCTTTCAAGCTCCACTCGTTTAGGCTCGCGTTGTCTCATTTAGTGCAAGAGCCAGACTTTGACCGAGCTCAGCTCGTTTGCAGCCCTAGTGAATTGAGGTCGATGGTTGTACATTGAAATTAGAGAAAGTGTCTATGTGTCAAACATTAGGGGTAAAAGTTTATTTTCTCAAAATATGGGTGATTTTCAATATTAATGAACTTGTACTCCCTTTTGGAGCTCGACTCGTTTAACCACGACAGAGTATATTTAAGGCTCCAGAGCCGAGAAGTCCCTTTCAAGCTTGACTCGTTTAACCTCAACACAGTCAAATGTAGGCTTGGGTTGTCACATTTAGTGCAAGAGCTAGACTTTGACCGAGCTCGCTGAGCTCAGCTCGCTGAGCTCAGCTCGTTTGCAACCCTGGATTGAGACTGACTGCCTGTACATGTTAGTATAAACACAACATTTTTTTTTTTTTTTATTTTGCCATGGATATCTCAAAACCATTCACCAAACAAAAGATGGCAGTCCAGTAATTTTGCCTAAAAGTTTGCATAAGCAATGACCAGATCAACTACATAAACACTCTCAAGTAAAACTACTACTAGTTCTAACCAGACATCAACAGGTGAAATCTATAGATAGCAATGGATGGTTTGTCAGACCTCATATGTCTGGAAATTTAGTTCTAGACATCAACAGGTGAAATCTATGTCTTCATCTCATTTTTCAAGCTTATCAGCAGTCTGTTTCAATTCCATGACCTTCATTTCCAATATCTTAATATCCACCCCCAATATCTTTCAGCGTTTTCTTCTAATCGTTTCCACCTCTGGAGCTAGCCTAATGCTGCATTCTTCTTTATCGGCAGCATCCCATTTTCTTTTCCTCCGTACCTGCAGAATCTGACAATTAGAGCTGACTTGAGCAGTCAATGAAGATGTGGTGGGAGCTGAGTATGAAATATAAATGCAAAGTACTTACTTTCATTTCCATGTACATTAAAATGAAGGTTTACGCTCTATGTTGCACAAGTTCTTCTAAAATGTCACGCACCCGCACCGGGTGCTTTGTGGGTGCTTGGGTGCTTCATGGGTGCTTTGCGGGTGCTTCGTGGATATTGCAGGGCCATTTTGAAAGTTTAAATTGATACTTGAGATGTCCTCTAAAATACAACTACAGTGTAACAAAAAAAAAAAAAACGTGCATCTTTGTGGACACTTCAAACCATTAAATCACTCATCTATTCAAAGCTAAGAACAACGACAAGAAGAGGTTCCTTGAATTAATGTATGAATTTCTGTGAGATTATAATTGGATTACGACTACTGTTTTCTTATGTTAGTAAAAGGTATCGCAATAATATATAATAAAAGCATATAAAAGAAAGTCCCCGCCGCACCCGCACCCTTGAAGTTTGGAAATTTGTTGCACCCGCACCAAGATCCCGCACCCGCACCTATAATGCACCCGCACTTGTGCAACATAGTTTACCCTTATAAATCTCTGAGACTATCCTTGGTCTTGGTTAACTTCAAGAGGTTTGCCTCAAAACTTATTATCTATCTCATCTCCAGTGCATAGCTTCTTTACACATTCAGTTTTACCCATATATTTTCAGAAGGAATTATCAGAAAACTACAACCAGTCCAAGGTAGTCTTCTCAACTTGAAAAAAGTATATATTCTCTTTTTCCCCCCTGTACATCACCCATTTAAACAGGCACAGTTAACTCCAAAACATTTAAGTCTACTAAGTACAGTATATGTACATAGAAATTTCAACATTAGTTAGACAACATACCTGAAACTTATAATACAATCCTTATTATCATTTATCACCATCATGTACAAAAACAGCATCATCAGCCTATGCATCTTCTTCAAGTACCTTGGTGTGTAGTTTGACCAAAAAAAGGATGGCATTCCTCCATTTTACCCAAAAGTTTGCAAAAGGAATTACCAGATTCATCACCATGGAGCATTGGCTTGTTCTTTGAGAGTGTTATCATACTCGGACGCCAGGCTCACGAGTTTCTTCAAACGATAAAGCAAGAAACCTACATCCATGCCCAAATTAACAAACCCTTCTAAAGTGCGAGTCCACATTGAAACATCATCCTCGGAGGTCGAAAGTTTATAAGCTCTAATCGCATCAGCCACTTCTACTGTTTCTTTGACTATTTCAGCTGCCATTGTACGACTCACATTCTTCAAAAGGTTATCATGAAGACACGACTTCCTAGAGCAACAGAGCTGGTAGTAACTGAACAGAGTGGGTCTAGAGATTTGATCAGGATCAATTATCTCCTTCACCTTGATTCTGAACTTCTCAAAATCATCATCACTTCCTGATAACAAGCAAGCTTGCACGTCTTCTGAGGGAAATTGCGCTGTTTTTCTCAAGTTTTCGTCATCTGATGCATAGGCATCCTGGTCTGATGAGTGCAATATCTCCGTGCCGGTATGATCCGGTTCAGGTTCAGGATCATGATTTGAACGTAATGATCGACTTTCACTATTTTCTTGAACCATGTCCTTGTATGGAGCAAGCCTGCTACCTTCTTTATCAGAAGCCTCACATTTTCTTTTCTTCTTTCCTGCAGATTCTGAAAATCACCATTGACATTCACCAACAAAAATATATAACTAATTTAACGGTGATTGGGTATCTGAACATGATATAGAGTAAAATGTTAGCAATTGCCAATACCTTCATTTGGATGGACATTAGCATTTGCAAGGTTAGCATCATTTACTCTTACTATATACACCTGTAAAAGAGGCGTCGAAAGGTCAAAACCAAGCAGAGTGATAAGGTGCATATGAAACCAATCAGATCAAAGGCAGTCTTGATGCTTACTATGAGGAAACGGCTTATTATTTATGGAAAAACCAACAGAAGAAATCCCTGAGAAAATGGTCATTGATTACCTTAAAGTGGCAATCCCTGAGCAAATGGAAAACCAAAACGTCGCCTACATCCAACTTATGCTCATCTGAAAAGGCTTTCCATCCACCAACAAATCTCTTTCTTTGATTATAGACAAATTTCACCTTGTAGGTCTTTCCACTTTCGTCATCATCCAAAGTAACTTCCGCATCATGCATTGGCATGTGCCGTTTGCTGAACCCAGAAGGGACAGCAAGCTACAATAGATAGCCGAATAGGTAAGTTCAGTCAAATAAAACATCTTCTTATCAAAACTTGAACGCAATCTAGACTAACCGCCGCGGATAGTCGAATAACATGTGAGTGCTGCATTTGCTTAATGAAACTTGGATGTTTACTTGACAGCCACAGGCTTTTTTGAAGCTTTACTGCACTCTTCCAGGCTAAGGTATGTGCTTCAGATTTTGTTACTCTTCCCTTCTTTGTCGTGCAGCTTCAAACAAACAAACAAAGCCAATGATCCAATTTTATCTCTAGATCCATGAGAAATACAATAAGGATTTGCAGAATTACAAATTTTACTCACCGCCAACTTGTTTGATATTTTGCGACCTGCAAGGGAAACATATTCTCAATCACCTCTTCATTATAGCAGTGCATTAAAAAAAATCATCGGAAAAATTTAATTCATTGGTCTATTTACACTCATGGTCGTATTTCTAGCCTCAACTGGAGTTAGAAATTTTCCAAGTTTACAAAAAAAGGGTTCAGAACTGTCTTACCTGCTGAAGAATACAGTATTCTTAGAGCAGAGTTGGGAATGCGTTTTGTTATACAATGATAGATTAATCATTATATTATAGGTACATACAAAACATAATTTACCCTCAAACATAAAGCTTATTAGGCTACAGACCAAGAGAGAGGTTGGTCACCTTACCTGCTTATTCTTCTTTTTTCTTGAGACCTTCTTACTGGAACCTGCGATATTGTTTCTAACGGACGGTGGCTTCCATAAAACCTGATAGAAAATGTAACAAATAGAACCAGTGTTATGTTACAAGAGAAATGTGGATGAGTGTCACAAAGACGTTGGTCGGCTAACACTAAAGTTACCTTGCTGGATGAACTGGATGAGTCTTCTGCATCCCCAGTCTGCAATTCCACATTTTTAGCGTACTTATGACCGCCCATAGATGCTTGGAGACCCTCAACTGTGGGTGGAGAGAGGACCGAAATGGGAAAAAAAATTAGTAGTCCCCAAAAGGCACACTTAAACTTTTGACCGTGTGAGGCAAAGTGGATAGCTAAACAAATATATACCTTCCTTTGTAAAGATATTCGAACTTGGATTCTTTACTCTTATTATATACACCTGTAAAATTGACAAGATCAACTGTCAAAATCAAGCAACATGCAGAAGCTGAACAAGATCCTGCTTCTTTTTATAGATTTGATTTGCCGATTACCTTGAAGTAACAATGCCCAAGCAAACGGAAAACTAGAACATCGCCTTCAACTAGATTATGTGTGACTGAAAACCCTTTCCATCCACCGGAAAATCTCTTGAATCCACCAAACATGAATTTCACAATGCACCTCTCTCCACTCTCATCCTCCAAAGTAACATCTGCATCGTGAGTCGGCATGTGGGATCTGCAGAACTCCTCAGGGATAGACTACCATAAAATAGGTAAGTTAGTACTTAGTATAACCAAATTAAACCACATTTGATCAATTGCTTGAACAATAATGTGTTTTTTTATATGGACTAACCAGCGCAAAAGATTGACAAACATGGGACCGCATCATTTTCTTCGTGAATGTTGGATGTGCTTCGGAATCTATTCTTCCCCTCTTTGTCATGCAGCTTTGAACAAACCAACTCCATAAACCAAATTGATAGTAGTACCCATTAGTTCCTTAAAAAAGTTCAAAGAAACCAAATACTAATACTAAAGATTCACAAATTCACTCACCCTTTAATGGTTAGATCATTACCACATGCAACCTGAAAGGAAGCCACAAATTTCTCAATTCAACAAATGAAGTATAGCAATTTTATAGGAAAAACCCATCCAGTATATCCCTAACAACATGCATATATGTGTATTCTTCCTAACATGACTAGAATTGAAATGAAATTGAAATGCTAAAGCAAGCTAAATGTATCTGCAAGGCAAACACACTTGCATGCATCTTTACCAAAAGTCTGTGAGCTGTCTTAAGGGAATCCCTGGCCTCTAAAAACCCTAACAGTGTAAACATAAGCAAAAGAAACAGAGTGTGTGTGACTTCAAAACCTAACTTTAACACAGACATTGACAGTAGTGAAGAAGATACATACCTTACTAGAAGAAGAAGGGGAAGGGTCGCCTTCTTCAATTTTGGGTGCACACAGAGAATCCATCAATACTGAGCAACAGAGGGGCCTTTAGGGAAAGAAATGAGGACTCAGTTGTGGCACTTGAATCAGAGCAATTATTTTGTGCTCCAGAATTAATAAATGAAGTGGGTTTGATCCATTTCATACCACTCCCTTCCCTTTTCTTTGTCACCGTTTGACTTTGCGAATTCACCTTGACAGACTAATTTAATGATGGTATGATATAAAAATTTATTAATTTTTTCATAGTTTGTTGTGTTAAGAAAAAAATTATAATATTATTAAAAAATTAACACATATTTTTGAATCATATCATTAGTTTAATTAGTTTCTCAAGTCACGTTTGGGAAATAACACTTTCACTCTTTTAGTGTGACAGGACATTTATACTCTTGGACTATGAGAGGGCGATTTTGTTCAAGAAATCGCTATGGGTGAAATTCCACCTTCAGACTAACAGGTCGCGGTTTTGGAATTGTAGGTGTCTTGAATTTGGTACATTGAGGGGTTAAGTGTCTTTGTGTCAAATGTTAGGGGGTAAAAGTGTATATTTCCCAAAATATGGGTGATTTTCAATAATAATGAACTTGTACTCCCCCTTTTAAGGTCGACTCGTTTAACCTCAACAAAGTATATTTAAGGCTTTGACCTCAACATAGTCAAATGTAGGCTTCAGTTGTCACATTTAGTGCAAGAGCCCGACTTCGATCGAGCTCGCTCAGCTCGGCTCGTTTGCAGCCCTGGAGGATTGAGACCGGTGGCCTGGACATTGGAATTAGGCAAATGTTCATAATTCCGTTTTAACTTTTTAAGTGTCGATGACGTGGGCTTTTTCATCACTGGATAACTAAAATGGTGCGGGTTATTTTGGCGAATTTGAAGTTAGAGGGTTTGGCTTTACTGCAAAATATATTGTACGCAAATTATTATATTTTAGATTTTATTAATGGGCAAAAAGCCCGTCCATAGAGATTACACCAATGGGCCGGGCTTGTTATATCGTAAAATGTCAAGCGACCAGTATCTAAGAATACTTACTGCTTATGATTAGTTTCTTCACTATTCTGAAAGTAGACGCCCCCTAATATATGCATCTCCCAAGTTCTTGTTTTGCCGTTGCGCTTACCCTTCTTACGTCAAATCTCTCAAATACATGGCAATACATATCAACATATTTGTAAGTGTAGCTATATGTTAATCTTCAGCTATTACGTATCAGAGTGTGTGTGTGTGTGTGTGTTTTTTTATGTGTTACTGCTAATTCAAGTCCTAATGGATCTCGTTTATATTGTACGTAGGTTTATTGTCAATATAATTTCAAATACGATGAATTAATGAAACAGATTATTAGTTTGATTTGTCATACCTTGTATATAAGTCTTATTAGCGGAAAACATTAGAGTTTATTAATGGGCCAAAAGGCCGCCATAGAGATTACACGAATGGGCCGGGCTTGTTGTATCGTAAAAGGTCGATCGACCAGTATATAAGTGTACTTACTGCTTAGGGTTAATTTCTTCAGTATTCTGAAAGTAGGCGCCCTCTCATATATGCATAGCCACAAGTTCTTGTTTTGCCGTTGCGCTTAACTTTTCTTATGCTAAATCTCTCAAATATATGGCAGTGTATCTCAATATATTTGTAAGTATGCTAATCTTCTGGTACCGTGTATCAAATTGTGTCATATTTTTGTATGTGTTAGTGGTAATTCGATTAGTCCTGATGGATCTCGTTTATTGCTAATCATGTACGGAAATGATTTTATATTCACTTCGTGAAGAGATGCTTGTATTTTGATTGGTCTTCACATTGTCAAAAGAAATTTGACTGAAAGTTTGTGATATGAAAAACTGCATGCGTGACATAGTCTAGTAGAAGACATACTCCAGTTATGCATTCAGTTTTTTTGTTGTTGTCGAAATAAAATTTTAGAATTAGCCACCAAATAACGAAGATTTATCATATTCATATTAATAATGTGTGCACAAATTTTATGCATTTGTATTAACTTTAATTTTGTTTTCCCCCACTTTGTTTTGCAAGGTTTCTCATGAGCGCCTAAACGTTTGCAGAATAAGTAAAGAAGATCAAAGATCGGTGTTCATTTCATTTCACTTTAATTTTGCCTAAACTAAAATGCAGGTATGATTTATAGCTAATGAGATCTTATCACAAATTCTCCATACCATGCCTAATTTCATTTTGTCGATGCGGTTGTTTCATGTGTTTCTTTCTTTCAAGAACTTGCACATATTTTTCTATGATAAAATTTGATATTTTTCTTAAAAAGCAAAAGATTAACACCGTGTGTGATATAACAGAAGGGGTAAAAGGCAGTTTTCAGCCCTCAAGTATGGGTTAAATACAATTTCCCCCTCGTGGTTGGATAAATACAATATGGCCCATGTCAGAGGATGGAACTAACAGATCCTAACGGTTGCTTCGGAATATCAAATTTACCCCTGCTATTGCAACGAAATTACACCACTATTTATACCCTCCACTCTCCTCTTCCCTCCTTCAACACTCAACCCACGACCTCCTCCCACACCAACTCTCTTTCTCTCATTCCTTCGTGACCAACCGGTATTGGGTGTGTTTAGATGAGCTTAAATGAGAGAAAAATTTATAAGATTATTGGATTCAATAAACTCATAAACTCTCCTCATATATGCTCATCCAAACACACCCATTGTCGTTCGTGGTTGGTGTCCGGGGCAGTGATGCGACGGATGCCCTGGTTCGTCGGCACCGGCGTAGCTAACATTGATATGATGGTTTTTATGACGGCGCTAGGGAATATTGTCTGAAAATGTAGATTCGGGTGTTGGTTCCTCCGATGATGGCGCTGACAGTGAGGTGAATCTCAGTGGGTCATTAGATTGAGAGAGAGAGAGAGTAGTTCCTTTAATATTGCATGTCTCAATGGGCAAAAAAAAATGAAAAATAAATATCATGTGATTGTGCGGAGATGACCAAATGGAGGGTGTAGATTAAATGGTTCAACGTTACAAAAATACACCACGTCTGTCATACTAGTTTGTTTTTCTTTTCTTTTTTTTAATACGTAAACTTAAAACAAGTATTGAAAGTACAAACAAGAAAATCATTTCAAAAAAAGAAAGAAAAACAAACAAGAAAATGGCAAAAGCCAAAAAATGATATTCTTTTTGAGAAAATTAACTTTTTTTCTTCTCCGTAGTAGGGGCAGGGTTTGGAAAAATTGAACATACCAGGACCGTATATTATGAAATTGGAATTCGGGCATTTTTATATTTTCAAAAAAGTTCAAAAAATTAAGCCACTTTGAAAAAGATATAGTTTTATCCTTTATGTTATGAAACTTATTCACAAGTGACTTTGTCAGAATTATTATAGCGTCCGAAGTTAATTTGAACTTGACTTTAGTGTCTCGATTTCATAATATAATGTCCAGGTATGTTCTACTTTTTCTAACCCTGCCCCTAACTACATAAAAAAAATGTTAATTTTCTAAAAAAAAAGAAAATGTTGTTATTTTTGGCTTTTGCCATTTTCTTTGTGCACTTTCAAAACTTGTTTTAAGTTTAGGATTTTTTTTTTTTAGATTTAAGAGAAAATACTAATATGACACGTGGTGTTTTTTGTAACCGTTGAACTATTTAATCGACACCTTCCATTTGGTCTTCTCTTCACAGTCACATGATATTTCTCTTTCATTCTATTTTTGTCCATTGAGACATGCAATATTAAAGGAACTACTCTCTCTCCCTCTATATCTAATGATAGACTGAGAATATTACTGAATTGTCAGCGCCATCATCGGATAAATCGTCACCCGAGTCTACATTTTCAGACAATATGTGCGGGCGCCGTCATAATAACCCTCAAATCGAGGCTAGATACGCCGGCGCGGCGAACCAGGAACTCATCGCCGGAAAGATGAAACTTGACCAATTGCAACCGATTTTAACCTTTATGAAACTAATATGAGCTGTATATTTTTGTCATTTTACTCTTGCACAGTAGACTAAAGTTAAAATTATCAAACATGAAATCGGTTGATATTTAATCGTAGATTTCACGTAATATTTACCATACGAATTATTAATCAAAAATTTTCAACATATTTTTCACAGTAATTTCTAGTAGCTAATCACCTTCACCAAAACGAGTTCAGTCCGAAACATGGTCCTTAATTTCAAACAATCCATAATAAATCCCACAATGTAAATCCTATAATTAAGCCCAAGCCAATCTTATAAGCCCATTCATTATAACGATGGTATCGACTTTTCTCTCTCTGTACGAAACCCTAATTTGTTCCTACCGTTAGATTAGAGCGTTTTGATCCGACCGTTGATTCAGCCTATATAATGTATTGTGCAACCTTAGGATTTCATTCAGTGCAAATGTTGTCAATATACAATTGTCTCTTTCCTTTCTTTTCCATGCTTTACGTTTCCTCTCAAGAATTCCAGAAGATTCTTTCATGGTATTAGAATAAGGTTCTCTCTACCGCCATAAATACATCACAGTCTTCTTTGCCGATGTACTCTTTTTGCTTGTCTCTCTGGTACAATCACTTGTCCGGAAAAACATCTCCTCACCACCGACGAGTCTATCAAATACAACACTACCTTCATTGAATGACACTTTCAGGATCAAGCGGTCCACACGATCCTCAATATCACACTTTCTCATGAAGCTCTTACTTAGGTAATCGGATCTATAAATTCTAGATCGGCTTTGCCCACTCTCGAGCGGTGATGTCTCTCTCTCTCTCTCTGTCTCTCTCTCTCTCTCTCGATCAAACATCTTAGAACTTAAAACCGACCTTCAAACAGTAGAAAAACACTCTGATTCCATACATCTTTACACTCATAAACTAAAATCCTGCCGAAATAAACTTGATCCCTTTTTTTGGTGATATGAATTTATAGAATTAGCAACAAATAAGAAAATTAACGACGTTCTTATAATTATGTGTGTAAAAGTTTCATCCATTTGCAGTGAGTTTTGTTTGCTCCATTTTGTTTTGCAAGGTTTCTCTGAGGGCCTACGGAATTGAAATAGAAGTTCAAAGATCGATGTTTATATCATCTCACTTTGATATATCTCTAATCAAAATGCAGGTATGATTTAGTACTAATGTTATTTTACTAAAAATTCTCTATACATGACTGCTTTTAATTTGTCGATGCGTTTGTTACATTTGTTTTTCAATAATTGAATAAAAGAAAAATGAGAGCCGAGTATCTAATATGTTTTGGACGGTAATAAAATAGACACTTTCTAAAATAAAACAAATTAGGCATTGTGTGTATGAATGCCAACAGATCTGGTTGAGATCGGATCCACCTATATTAATATTCGTATCCGAAAATGAACAATTGAACCCATATTCAATCTAGATCCAACCTGATGTAAGTGGATTCGGACCTGATTTAGACCATATTAAATTTGTGATATCCATATCCGATCCGACAACCTGTAAAATATATGATCCGATCATATTCAAATCTAAAATCGGATTCAGGTCTAAGAAAATATAAAAAATACCAAAAATATGTTTGTAATCTGATCATTTTTGGATCCATTTGGATTTAAGGATCTGAATTCGGAATGGACCCCATCGATTTTCTTTTTAGTATTCATATCCAATTCATTTTAAAATTAATCTGATACGGACTTGATCCATTCAGATCGAATCACTAAGGTTTCGATTCGAATCAAACATTGACATCCCTAATTGTGTGATAAATAAGTACATGGAGGATACAAGGATTAAGGTATCATGTATGGGTTTTGGTTCATACCTTATCTTTACGTCCCACATGGTTAACTTTTACCAAAGCTTATCTAATCCCAACCTTCTGTTTCCTTATCTTTATGCACTGGTGTACGTGTCAAAAGTTACAACTTCAGTTGTTAACTTTAGCCCAAATAAGGTTTAAAAGGTTCTATATTAGAAAAACTAAGCCCGATTTCAGGATCATTCATTCGCTATCTCATTTTTCTGGGTCGATTTGATCCATTTATACATCAATCAAGTGTTCATAAATCTACAAAACATATGTCCACAAAAACCAGATAATTACCACAAGGAGTAAAAAGTGCCCACCGCAATCTCAGCGCTTCTACTTTTTTGAGAAAAAAAAAGTTCTGGGGTGGCAGTGGCCACCCTGGTGCGAGCTTTCTCAGTAACACAAAATTCCGAAACGTCACAATTTTGTTACCGCTATCCAAAATCCAAACAAAAAAGAAGAAGAAAGCATCAGAAAATAAAAAAAAGCATGACCAATAATAGTTTTGGATCTCAAGAATCTCCCAAGCTTGTTCGCTGAAGAGCTGACAAGGTATATGATAATCCCCACAATTCATTTTCTTCGACAGTTCTAACTCCTAACTACTTTAGTACACTCACATACTTGAAGTTGGGAGTTTTCTCCAAAAAAGAAATCCCGATTGACTTTAAGTAGGTCACTTTGACCGGCCATATTAGTCTACGTTATGATACGATGCTAAGCTAATTATTCGTAATTATGAAGAAATTAGCATGAAAAAGTTAGCAATTTTTTTTTTATCATATCATAAGCTAAATGATTCGATCAAAGTGAACCGATAAATAGTTGAACTGATAAATAGTCGCTTCTACCGCTTACTCAGAAACCCTACGTCCTTACCGAGCATCTCGAAACTTTCCAATGTGTCACCCCACATCGTAAAACCATCCTTGGAGGTACTGCTGGTTTTTAAACCTCTGTTCGCAACAACTGCTTTTAATGTTACTCTAATAAGACTAGCTGCCAATGTACGGTCAACATTCTCGTGCAGGTAGGACCGCCCGAGCAACATAGTTGGTAGTATTTGAACCTTGTGGTTCTCGAGAGTTCAGAATCAACGGTTTCACCACTGACTGTGATTTTGAAGTTGTTAAAATCAGTATCAAACCCGGAAAATTGTCGAGCTATGTCAAATGTTGAAGATCAGAACTTCAAAGCAATGGCTTTTTGCACTATTTTCTTGAATACCTTCAAGACGAGCAACAAGCCCCATTTTTCGTTAGCAACCTTCTCACGTCTTGAAGGTATTAAACCCAAAATGAAAAAAGTTCAAAATTAGCATATTTCTTGTCTCTGTTTACTGGTCAAGTTAGCTCTCTCTGAGAACTTATTCTTTAAATTCCTAACAGGCAAGAAGAAAAGAAGAATTAGGTTGCTAACAAGAAAAAATACATTATATAAAATTCTCTAGTTTGCAGCAATATTCATTACAAAAGTTACATTGTTAATTAGTTCAACATCAAGCTATATTAAAATATCTATCAAGGCGAAAGATTTGTGATCACCAGGATGCATTAGCTTCCTGGTGGAAATTATCTTTGTGTTTCACCACATCCATCTTCACCGCCTTCATCTCTTCCTCAAGCTTCTCGGTCGCATGTTTCAATCCCACCAACTTGGCTTCAAGGCTCCTCATCTCCTCCACCATGCAGCCACGCTTCTTCTCAGCTTCAACATACCTCTTCAATTCTTCATTCTCTCCCAACTCCGACCCTCCAAGCTTCGCTAGTCGCTTCAGCCGCTCGATCAGAAACCCCACATCCATGCCAAACACCTCGAAATCTTCCAGAGTGTTGCCCCACATGGCGAAATCCTTCTCAGAGGTGCTGATATAAAACAGAATATGTTATTGAATGATGATAATAGTGCAAGACTACATCTCTTTATATAGAATACTAAGAAGCTACTAGAAGTTAGGTCAAACTAATTGCTGTTTAGTCCCTATAGTTCCTATACGCCCCCGCAAGATGGAGGGTCGTGACGAGACTCCAATCTTGGTCTTCAATGTAGCGCTGAAGAGCAAAGTGGTATTGGTATGGTTATCGACGCCATGTTTTTGCCGATTAAGAGGGAACGAGCTTCGATCCTCTTCGGTAGCGGACGACAACCATGCAGGGGTTTTGCTTTTTCCAACGCCGATTTTGGAGACGGCAACTAGAAACTAAGATTTATTGAATAGAAAAAGAAAAGCAGAAGGGAGGCACTGCCTGGATCAACGGCGAGGCATCTGTTGGGTCTAAACCTGGACGAGCCCGGAACGGAGGTCACCGAATGGAGGGAACGAGAGATCGATCCTCTTGAGCGGTAACGGTTCCGGTGTCCGACTGGTAAAAACGCTGTAGAAGCTGAGAGAAGCCGTACGGGAAACGGCTAGAATGGAGCCACATAGAAGCCGGCTGGTAGGTTGGCTCGGTTGGAGCAGATCTGGAACAGCTGAGGCGGCGCGAGACTGGTGACGCAGTGGCAACGAACCAGTGTGAAGTTGCCGCCGATTGAGGGAACGACCTGGTCGATCCTCTGGAACGGCGGAGAACCTGGAAGCAGCTATAGACGTTGCTGACAGCTGGAAGATGGTCCTCGTGCGTTGTGGGGTCGCCGACTGAGGCGGCGGTGATGAAGGCTGACTGTGAGGAAGCCAGATCTGTGACGGGAAGAGCTTTGTTTTCTTTTTCTTTTTTTTGGTTACTGTCAACGTTCTGGACGGCGACGAAGAAAAAAAATAAAATATTTGAAGTAGGGAAACACTCCAGGACAACGGAGAACAACTGAAGCGGCTCAAAGTCCAGAATAGGAGCAAACTATGAGGTTGGAGGAAAAAAAGAGAGAGCTAACAGTTCCAGCGGGCGGCTTGCGGTGGTGCCGCCCGCCAGAGGCGGAAGCAATTAGGTCACCGAGAGCGTAGCCGCTCTGATACCATATAAAACAGAATATGTTATTGAATGATGATAATAGTGCAAGACTACATCTCTTTATATAGAATACTAAGAAGCTACTAGAAGTTAGGTCAAACTAATTGCTGTTTAGTCCCTATAGTTCCTATAGCTGATTTTAAGGTTCCTGATCGCATCAGATGCATTTAAGGTCCCTGTAATGAGACTAGCCGCGAACGCACGATCGACATTTTCGAGCTGGTGCAGGTGGGACCCCCTCCAGGAACAGAGCTCGTAGTACTCGCTCAAGAATGTCGATCGTGCATTCGCAGCAAGTCTCATTACAAGAACCTTAAAAGCATCTGGCGCGATCATGAACCTTAAAATCAGTACCTCGAAGGAGGATTTTGACATGTGGGGAGACACTTTGGAAGGGTTTCGAGGCGTTTGGCATGGACGTGGGGTTTCTGATGGAGTGGTTGAAAAGACTAGCAAGGCTTGGTGGGTCCGAGTTGGGAGAGAACCAGGAATCGAAGAGTTATGTTGAAGCTGAGAAGAAGCCAGACCGCATGGTGGAGGAAATGAGGGGCATTGAAGGGAAGTTATTGGGATTAAAGGAGGCTACAGAGAAGGTTGAGGATGATATGAAGACCGTGAAGGGGAATATCCTGAAACACAAAGACAACTTTCAGCTGGAAGCTAATGCTCCTTGGTGATCACAAATTTTTGGTCTTGATAGATTTTAATATAGGTGCAGTTGAACTAATACACAATGTAATTTTTGTGATGAATATTGCTGCAAACTAGGGAATTTGATATAATGTGTGAAACTATATGAATCCAGAATGAGTCAGTGAACATTTCTTTTGTGACTACCTTGCGGTTATTACTCAGAAGATCTTTTTGGTGTGAACTAGGCCGTGTCATTCAACTGGTAGCTGGAGACCATTTATACGCAAGCACCAGGTTTCAAACACCAGACCTCAAGTTCAAGTTTAAATGACCCAAGCATATAACAGTTGTCTCAAACTTGTTAGTACTTAAAAAGTTACATTTCTTTCTTCTTTCATGTGTTTAATCTCGGATGGAAGTAAGTTTCAGATGAACTTACTGTTCAGCTTTCAACATGCTATGATGCTATTTGATTGATTAAAATTATAGAATTCTTAGTCGTTATCAAGTTCCAATGATCATGGTTTGTGAATTGGCCAAAGCCGTTTGATCTCAGGCAGATTTCGTGCTAACCAATGTAGTAATAGGTCAGCTACATTATGACCTTTCACGCAAATGCTTACAGGTAGGTGTGTTGAAGTAAGTATTATAAAACCACAGCAAAATGAGAATCACAGTTGCAACAACTATTTACTAATCCTTCATGGTACTCTCCAGTTTGTATTTCACTAGGTGAAATTGGAGAGAGCCCCACATAGTGTTGACTCCAGTATTATAAACAGGTGAAACAAGATCAGTTTGTAAGAACTCCCTTCTAAAATTCTCCAACAAAAGGGGCCCAAGGTGGCTGTGTTTCATATGCCACACTCCAAAATTAGTTTTGAGATGACTAGCTCTCAACACTTCACACTCCTTAAGCTAAGTTTTACACCGAATTCCGCTTTTAAGGGCATTCTATAGCAATATACATAACCTGTACTATACTAAATTATAGTATATACTAGTCTCAACCTGACACTGATGTGTGAAGCTTCCTCATCACCACAGAGCATTGGCTTTCTCCTGGAAAGTATCTTTGCACCTCGGGATATCCGCCTTCATGGTCTTCATCTCATCCTTCACCTCAACCTCGCGCTTCTCCACATCCCGTTTCATTTCCAAGAACTTCCTTTCAATACTTTTCATCTCATTTCTAATGAAGTCCCGCCTGGTTTTAGCGTCTGCATACTTCTTCAATTTCTCTGTTTCTCTAAACTCTGATTCAAGGCTCACGAGTTCTTTCAACCTTTCACGCAAGAAACCAATGTCCATGCCCAGTGCCTTGAACCCTTCCAGCGTGCCGTCCCACATGGCAAAGTCATCCTTAGAGGTAGAGAGTTTGCAAGCTCTAATATCATCAGCCACTTTTAGAGTCCCTGTGATGATTCCAGCTGCCAATGTGCGGTTCACATTCTTGAGAAGGTGCTTGTGCAAATACGACTTTTGAGAGCAACAGAGCTTGTAGTACTTGAGCCGAGTTGATCTGGAGAGTTCAGGATCAACGCTCTCGCCATTCACAGTGATTTTGAACTTCTCAAAGTCAGCGTCAAGTCCAGAAAGTGTGCAAGCTTCGAGGCCTGATAAGTGAAATTCTTCTTTGTTGGAATGATCCAATACAGGCTCAAGACTAGGATTTGATGGGAATGAGCAACTTTTGACACTTTTTTTAACATCGACCAGCTGTGGAGCAAGCCTACTAGCTTTTCTATCAGCATCCTGAGATGTCATTCTCTTCATTCCTGCAATATCTCAAAAATTAGCATTGCGTTACACAATGAGCAAATAAAGCAAATTTCAGTGGTCAGTGAGATGATATAGGGTGAGTTTGGTATGACTTATTTGTAGTTTAAGTTGACTTATAAGTTTGTTAAAAAGTCTGCCAAAAAAGTAAAAGAAAAAAGACGAGAGTGTTTGGTGAAAAAGTTTATCCACTAGATAAGTCCAAGAAAAGCTTCAAAAACCCAACATTCTAAACACTCGCTTTTTACACTATGGACTTATAAGTCCAAATAAAAATTTCAGCTAATAAGTCCATACCAAACACTTGTATAAGTTGATTTCAACTTATAATCCAAAATTGACTTGTACTATATAAGTCATATCAAATTCACCCACCACATAGTCGACCAGATTCTAGATACCTTCATTTGCAGGGGGAATACAACTTGCAGAGTGGTTAGCGCTTCCAGTTGGATCATTTACTCTTACTATATACACCTGTAAAGTGGCGTCGAAGTCAAAATCAAGCAAAGTGAGATAAATATATATAGGCTATCCTAGATAAATTAATAAGTACTGTCTTGGATAGTGATCGTTGTATATGTAGAGTTATACAATAAGCTATTTATATGAAAAGTCCCTATACTTTTCTGAATTTACATTAGTGCTATTAGTATGAGCCCTAGTATTGGTCTTACTAGGATAGCCAACAACATATCTCATCTATCGTCTAGATGTCCCAAATCCTATGTGGTTGAAAAATAGAGTGTAGGTGTGTTTCGTAGAGTCCGCCTACCTTGTGCTAATTGATCCGTATCTATCAAATTGATCTACATCTCAAGCTCACCCAGATTGATAGTGTGTTGATACAAGAACCCTAAGGTCTAAGATCCATAAGCTTTGACTTAGGTTTATCCTATTCATAGAGTTCAACCCCACAATACCGGCAAGATTCATAGAGCAGTTCATGAACCCTTGTTCAACTGAATCCATAAAGGCGTCTTTGGTTACATAGTCGGGGTGCCCAACAATTTGCAGAAGGTAGGTAGTGCATGTAGCAATCTTTGATTAGCTTTTACCGTAGCATTGTTGTACCTGGCACTAGTGGTACATGTATATGGGGTTTTAATCCTTCCTGGGACTTAGTGTACCAAGTCGCCAGGAAAAGGCTTCCTCAGCACATTTGGTGTCCTTATGCGTGTTATTTATGATTTACTTGTTGCAATAGCATTCTACTTTTTATCTTTACACACAATCACTCTGCTGTAGTATATTAGGTCTGTTATTTTCACTAAGCTCTCTTCTACTCAATAGCGATTTCGCTCCGCGTCTCTAAGTCATTATTAGCATCTGTTGTGCTTGAAGCCTCAACTGCGTAGAACGATAAACACACTCGTACTTACGTGTGCCTATCGGTCTTATTTTCACTTTGACTTGGTGTCCGGGCCGTGTTACTTTTGTTCTTTTATGAAATAAAATTTACTAACATAAAGATAAGATGCTATCAAAGCACCAACTAGGTTTCACCGAGCACCCTCCATATTCAATGGTGTCGACTACACCGTGGGGAAAAACCAAATGTTGGGCTACCTGTATCGTAAAGGTCGGAATACTGTGTCTGTTGTTCCTCAATACTTTTTTATTTTTTATTATTTCCTATACGCCACCTGGAATTTTGGGGACGTTTGCAGGAATGTCACCCGGGTTTCCGTGATTTCGTGTTTCTGAAACTCAAATGTGCGCCCCAGATGGATTGTTTGTGCAACATAGTGCATAGGCATATGATGTAGTATCAGAGAACCAGGACACAAAATGTAACTCCAACTTTAGAATTATTGAAGAATATCTCAACTTATTGTCGAAGAATATCTTAGCAAAAAGTGAGTACCAAGTGGGGGAGGTCTGTTCCTTTTATAGGTGAATGCGTAGACACTAAAAGGAACGTAACAATTAAAATTGAATTAAAACAAATCAGCAGGAGTTACTTGAATTACGAAATTGCTGAGATAGATGTGAGATCACTCTTATTCTTTCATTGTCCTTATTTCTGCCTACTTTCATACAATTTTTTGGATATCTCGTTTCCTTGTTTGACTAGGCAGATCTCCATAAGTAGTATATCAAACTTGTGGTCCTCCAATTAGATAACCCCAATCTTCCTAACATTTTTGTAGTTATTTTCGGATATTCCACTATGTTATAACTAACGAATGAAAACAGCATCATTAGCCATCTTCCTACGATTTACCAAACATGGATTCACCCTGTATTGCGTGTTCTCAATTTTGTTTCCAATTTCAGAGCTTTTTACTAGCATATGAATTAGCATTTATGAATGTGGGTTGTGAATGATGATACTAAAAGGATTGCATTAGAGTTATCATTGGAGTGGCAGATGAACGGTATTCCTTAAATTCAAGGTCAGTGATTACCTTGAAGTAGCAAGGCTTGAGCATATGGAAAACCAGAACGTCACCTTCAACCAGCTTATCTGCAGCCGAAAACCCCTTCCATCCACCGTCAAGTTTCTTCTTTGTGCGAGGGTGGAATTTCACCTCGTAGCTCTCTCCACTTTCATCCTCCAAAGTGACTTCTGCGTCATGCTCTGGCAAGTGAAACTTGCAGAACTCGAGAGGGAGAATCTACAGTCGAATAGATAAGTTAGTCAACTGAATAAAACGTCTAGTGATCAATACTTGAACAGTACTGCACACACTAACCAGCATTCTATATGTAGAAACATTTGACCGCTGCATTTGCTTAATGAAACTAGGATGTTCACTTGAAAGGTTTGTTCGGAGCTCTTCTGCTCTCTTCAATGCTAATACATGCTCTTCAGAATCCAGTTTTCTCTTCTTTTTCATGCTACTTCAAGCAAGCAAAGTTAACAAACCAATTCCTACCATGACAAAAATAAAACAAAATAGTACAATATTGCAGATTCGCTAAGTCACACACCGCTTCATTGTTTGCTGATTAGCATAAACAACCTGCAAGGAAATCGTACTCCAATCAGCATATCATTACAGCAATTTCGTGAACATTCCATCTAATCTATGCACAACATGTGCTGCCATCCAAGTAGACTTGTTTATTTTCCTCCCCGACAGAACGAGCACCGATGAATTATCTAAATGGATAGAGTAACAACTACTACCTCTGTTTCTTCTTTCACCTTACTTCACTTTTTGACACTATTCACTGGGTCACTTTGACTGGGTCACTTTGACCCGGTGATTCGGTTAGCAAAACGATACACGGATTTGATAATCTTTGCATGATCTTGTAGAGTAAACTTTACTCTACAATACTATGAAAAAATTGTCAAAAAATTACATCGTTTTGCAATCCAAATCACCGAGTCAAAGTAATCCAGTTACGGGTAAAAAAGTCAATCGCACTTGAAAGAGAAGAAACAGAGGTAGTACAATATAAAGAATGAGCATGTCCAGTTATGTAGTCAATATTGTACTTAGGTAGACCAAGTACTAAGATACACAAGTACACAATAAGTAACAAAAATGTCTCCATTTGGTTCAGTACTCCATTTGGAGAAGTTGACACATCGGTTTGTGTTTCTAATATGCATGAATTGTATACCAATTTGTTATGTCTACAGCAATACGTTAGTCATATAGATGTATGTTATATAACTTCTAAATACATTTCCCTAACGACACAGGTGCATGACATTTCAGGCTTTCCAATACAAGTGTGAGCTTTGTGAAAACATTTCAACTAAATATGCTGACATTTTGTAAAGTAATTAAGTAACATTTGTTAGTAATACTTAAATCAAATTAAAACTACAGTAACCAAATATATTATAACATGATCGGATATGAAATTTTCCATATTCCGGAATGAATCCAAAGGTTGAAAACTATCTGACTCGTCAAGAAAATAATATAGCATTTTTTTGTACCTCTTCATAATGGAGACATAAAGTTGATAATGTGGGTTGTCATAGTAAAATTCGGACAATTTATGTGGCCGGAATGGTCATATTGTCTGTAAGACAGAAACTGATAAACCCTATACCCCTCAATCCTGTTATTAGGCTGCATAGAGAGAAGGGCGCTGGGTGTTATTTACTTGCTTATAAGTCTTTTTTCTGGAAAGGCTTGACACTTGCTTCCTGGAAGATGGAATATTGCTTTTAGGAGATGGTGGCTTCAGTATAACCTGACAATGAACATAAGAAGAAAAAACAATTATTGGTGTCATGACTCACAAGTCACAACTTATGAGAAAAATGTATCATGTATATGAAGATATCAGTGAGGTTCAGTGAGGAGTTATACCATGAAGGCAGAATCGGACGACTCTTGTTCAATACCACTCTGCACTCTCCACGAATCAAATGAGTCTTCTTTTTCTTCCCAAGTCTGCACTTCCACATTATTCAGGTGCTTATGAACCTCAGAATAAGCTGCATGTTCCGATAATGGGGAAACCTCCATGTCTGATGAGTGAAATTCCTCCATGCGGGGATGATCTGGTCCAGGTTCAACAGATGGCATTGAACTCTTTTTGACACTTTCTTGAATGGTGTCAGCAGCACGTTCTGATAATGCAGAAATTTCCATGCCTGATGAGTGAACTTCTGCACTGGGATGATCTTGTCCAGGCCAAATATTAGGATTTAATAGCAATGAACTCCTTTTTACACTTTCTTGAACAGTGCCCAGGTCTGGAGCAAGCCTACAGCGTTTTCTATCAGCAGCCTCACATTTTCTTTCCTTCGTACCTGCAAAATATCAAGATCACCATTGGAATTCAACGACGAACAGTAAGAGCTAACTTAAGCAGCCAAAAAGATATGGTAGCCGAGCATACCTTCATTTGCATGGACATTAAAACTTGTGAGGTTAGGGTGTCCAACTTCAACTGGATCAACTGCTCGTATTATATAAACCTGCAAATGTGGCGTCAAAGGTCATAATCAAGCAGGGTAATGGGCTGAACAAGAAACAAATACAATATGGCAGGAAAACAAGTCATGCAACAAAAAACATAATAACATGGTTCTTCACCAGAAAAGCTAAAGATCAGGATTTAACAGTTTTGTATATTTCGTCCTTCCATTTTCCTCCATATTTTTAGTATCTTTTTGAAAATTAAGTAAATGACAGAAACAGGTGTGGAACAAAAAAAAAATAATCAACAACCTGAGAGAAGATATTCTATGCTGCGCAGTTGTTTTAATCTTTCTGGTCCTCCAATGAGATAGCCACACTCTTCCTAACGCTTATGTAGTAGTTGTTTACAGAGACTACATTCTGCTATAACTGTTGCATGAATTTCATCTCAAATAACACATACCTAAAACTTTGCTGATAACAGAATTCTGACTACGATACTTAATATAATTATATCTACGTCTACCTATGTGGCTTCTACAAGTGTTTTTTGAACTAATTGCATTAGAGAAGATTTTAAAATGACAAAGTGGGTGACATACAAAAAGTCAGTGTCATCACCTTAAAATAGCAAGGTCTGACCAGATGAAAAACTACAACATCACTTTCCAACAGCTTGTGTGCAATCGAAAACATTCTCCATCCATTTCCGAATCTCCCATCTGTACCAGGGAGGTAGTTCACTCTGTAGCTTTCTCCACTTTCATCCTCCAAATTGACTTCTGCATAATGCACTGGCAAGTGCAATCTGCAGAACTCCGAAGGGACACCCTAACAAAAAAGATAGACTAGTTCAACCACACATAACACCTCTGAATCAAAACTGGTATAGTCTGCTTTAATCTAACCAGCACAAAGTTTTTGGCAACATGAGTCCACTGCATTTGCTTAATGAAACCAGGATGTTCCACTGTCGCCAGGTTCACTAGGAGCTTTTTCCCTCTCTTCAAGGCTAATGTATGTGCTCCAGAACATAAGTTTCCCCACATAGTCTTGCAACTTCAATCAAACAGGCAAAAAAGAGTCAGCACACGAATTTAATCTCTGGATCTATGACAGTCAAAATATAATACTTCAGATTCACAAACTCACTCACCGATTGCTCTTTTGATAATCATCATAAGCAACCTGCATGGGAAATCATGATATTCTCCAATCAACAAATCCTTTTAGCAGTTTTGTGAAAAGTCCATCCAATCCATGCTCAACATGTGTTGCCATCCAATTATTCTTGAAAAGTTCATCTAGCCTCAGGGAGAGCTCAAAATGAGTTACTACATCCGTTTCTTCTCTAAGCCACAACTTTGACTTTTGACTCATATCTTGGTCACTTTGACCAGGTGACTTGAATAGCAAAACAATGCAAACTTCTGATAAATTTTCACCGTATTATAGACCAACTTTTACTCTATAACACCATGAAAAGTTTATCAAAAAATTGCATCGGTTTGCTATCCAAATCACAGGGTCAAAGTGACCCAGTGAATACCGAATAGTAATAAAAGTCAAAACGGTGGCTTAGAGAACGAAAAGGTGTAGTATGACTTACAGTACCACTGCATAAATATGGTCCTCAGAATCAAAAGCAATTGCAACATCGTCGTCTGTGCCTCCTAAATTTACATGAACCTAGCGACATACGTGCACGAGCTATCAAATTCAAATACGAACATGAAACAATACACTGACTACTTTCCTAATAAAACACTCAGCTAGTCCACCATGACTTTCTGTAGAACCCCAATCATACAAGCTAGTGCTATGAAGAAGCATGACCTAAATGCTGAAAATTTCCAGATTTCAGTTCAAGTAAATGCACAGAGCTATCTGATAGGTCAAGAACTGAAGAAGACAACACTATTACCACTGCGGATTTGGAAATGTGGATATTACAGCAATACGAATGCGCAGGACTCAGTTATGTGGTTGAATTGGTTATTATATATCCAATTCATCCCTCAATCTCATGATCCCAAACACTATCACTTTCTAGGGTTAGATTTTCTCAGGAAACGAAAACAGCATTTTGAAATGAGAAAAACGCAGAGATCTAACATTGCGAGAGGCGCTGAGAGTGAGGAGGTACCAAAGAATCGGCCGAGTCTTCTTCTTCCTCGGACTTCACTATCGCCATGGAAATCGATAGAGCTTCAATTCTGGGAGAGAGAGAGAGAGAGAAGCGTCGTCTGATTGGTTGGTTAGTAAAGTTGCAGTGGAGGTGTCGTTTAGAGTACCTCTCAGAATAGGGGGAAATACACTTTCGGGCCCTCAAGTTTGCAAGGACACTTTCACCCCCTTTTCCAGTTTGGGAATGACACTTTTACCCCTTCAGTGTGCCAACTTTATGGGCAACTACACTTCCAAATTGTGACGTCGTAAGTATCATGAAGTTTGACATGCTAAGGGATAAAAGGGCGATTACAGCCATGGAGTTGTATATGATATAATATGTGTAATAATGTGCAGTCATATTACCACTGCGACTATCAACGGAAATGTGTTTTCTAAATAAAAATCAGGGCGCTGCCCCAATCCCCGGAGTGGCTCTCCCTTGAGCCCCTCCCCCCCCCCCCCCCCCCCCACAGTAGGGTAATTATGAATTACCTGTTAATTAAAACGAGATATTAAAATTGTATAATTCCTACACTATACTTGATGTTTAATTGCATTGTGCGTGATGTGGTCTAGTGTATGATTGGTTTGTTGTGGTTTGATTTTGACGATTTTTGATGCAATGGATGTAATCACAATACGGTTGCATGTCGTGCCTCTATATCATTCTGATTGTACTTCTCTTCTCATCTCACTCCCTTCGTATGTGAGGTATCTCTACGTATATATTTTGATGATAGGTAGAGATTATCAATTTCATTGAAGCAACAAAGGATTAGACGCACATGACATGGACACTAGGACAAGAAGAAGGAAGCACTTGCAGAAGAGCATGACATTCTTATTGTTATTTAAATATTCTCATTGGCTTGAGAACATCGTGTTTCTTAGGGGTCACATCCATGTCACGTTTATATTTTATGTATTGTTTATATTTTTTTTTTGAGGGAAATGTATTGTTTATATTCATGTATCTGACGCATGATTGAATGTTAAACAAGATAATAATTAATGTGGATCTTTCAATCGGAATTGTCCAATCAGTTTGAGTAGATCAGTTGATGAGATCTCCTAAAAGAAACTAATCTCTCTAACTTAAATATTAAGTTATTGTAATACCCCGTCTAATTAATATGGGTAATTTAGTAATTTATAGAGCTAAATATATATATATAATAATAATAATAATAAAATAGTTGTAAAACAATATTATTTGGGTAAATCATCATATTTTTAGAACGTATTAGAGTTTAGAAAACATTACGTTAATATTCGTAAGTAAAACGTAAAAAAAATATTTATTTTGTTTATTAACGCGTGTACGACCACCACACTACCTTACATGTACGCCACTCAATCACTCTATACCATGGTGCTTCACCCACACCCTATAACTTTTCACTTCATCATCTTCATTTCAAATTCTCCTTCGGAAGATTTTCTCAACAGAACCACCGCCATCATCACTTTCACCGCCACCGATCTTTTCCACCTCCTTGCCTCTCTATTTAAGTCCAACTCCTCATCATCACCTTCACGATCAACCTCATCATCATCACCATCTTCTTCTCCGGCCACCACCAACACCACCATAACCACCTACCACCTTCAAGCTTCGGTAAACCACCACCACCTCCTTCCTCTTCATCTCTTTGTTCTCTTCTCTCCCTCTATCTCTCTTTCTCTTTGTCACAGTCATGTGAGCAAGCAACAGAAGCAGCAGTAGCTGGGTAACAACCCAACCGCCATCACCGCCGCTGCCACCTTCGGGGAAGGCACCCGAAACCACCACCAACCTCCTTTATTCTCTTTTATTTATATCTTTCTCTCCCACGATCCTCCTCTCTGTCCATAACCCAGAAGAATAGCAAGAACAGAGTGTTGGGATTTTTGGTTGATTCAAAATCCTAGCATGGAATGGTCAAAGGGTAGTTTTTGGAAGTAATGACATTACTTTGGCAACTAAGAATCTCTTTGATTCCTTGTAGGGGTCTACTTTGACTAATATATTTGGTAGTGTCCTTATTGGGTCAGGAAACAATTTAGGAATTATTTCCTAGTTTGTCTCGGATTAGTTTTGGACATTACTTGGGCTCCAAGTCTTTTACTAGTATATAAGTAGATGCTAGGGTCATGACTTGGTGTGTGCTTGTAATTGGGTTGTCTTCTCATCAATAAATTGGTTGGTTTGGCCGTGGATTAGCTAGTCTCAAAACTAGTGAACCACGTAATTTTTGTGTTCTTGATCTTGCTTTCAATTGTTCTTGCGTTCTCTCACGTATTGGAATCCTAACAAGTGGTATCAGAGCCAGGTTACGTTGAGATTCAAGAGGAGCTTGCGATTTCGTGATCAAGATTTGTCGGGTTTGATGGGAAGATTGAGTTTCCGCTGGTTGGCCTCTGAAACAAGGGGTGCAAGCACACCAAGCCTTTGTTGGGAGGCTATCGGGTTCCTTGTTGGGGGAGCTATCGGGCTCTTGTTGTGGAGCATTGGAATTGTGGATCTAGTTTTAGTACATCCGGCACGCTTTCTGTTCCGGCATGCGTCAATCGATATGGCGTGCTCAACCCGGCGAGTGATCTGGATCTATATCTGGATTTGGCGGCTAGGAGGATTCAAGTCTAGGTGGAGGCAACTCGAATCAACTGGAAAATTGAGGGAGAAACGTTATTGGAAGAAGGAGTGTCCTAAAAATTGTTCACCTGTAGATCTCGCTTCAGGTGGAGGAGGAGAGACACTCAAGGATGGTGATGATCTCTAAGCCCCTTGAGGGCGGATCGGGCTCCAGACATGGAGCATGGAGCGTGTTATTGGGCACGCGGGTTGGTGGCGCGATTGGATCTTGGATTGGCGCGCTTCGGTTATTGGTTTTGCGTTTTGGTGCGGATGGTGGCGCAAATTGGCATGAAATTGTTTGATAGGCACTTTTGTCACTAAGTGTCATTGGAGTGACGTTGGGGTATGCATTAGTCATGGTGCATTAGGGAGCGTTTATTGGGACGCATTGTCTTTGTGTTGGTTGAAGACGCATAGACGCACTTGTTGGGGCGTATTGGGAGTGTGTTCAAAATTCCGCAAACTGGGAATACACTCGAATTGGGTTTCTTGGATTGATGAGAAGAATTGGTTCGGTAGCTATGGAGTTTGAATCAAGGTGGAGGTTTGTTAGGATTTTTGGTTGATTCAAAATCCTAGCATGGAATGGTCAAAGGGTAGTTTTTGGAAGTAATTACATTACTTTGGCAACTAAGAATCTCTTTGATTCCTTGTAGGGGACTACTTTGACTAATATATTTGGTAGTGTCCTTATTGGGTCAGGAAACAATTTAGGAATTATTTCCTAGTTTGTCTCGGATTAGTTTTGGACATTACTTGGGCTCCAAGTCTTTTACTAGTATATAAGTAGATGCTAGGGTCATGACTTGGTGTGTGCTTGTAATTGGGTTGTCTTCTCATCAATAAATTGGTTGGTTTGGCCGTGGATTAGCTAGTCTCAAAACTAGTGAACCACGTAATTTTTGTGTTCTTGATCTTGCTTTCAATTGTTCTTGCGTTCTCTCACGTATTGGAATCCTAACACAGAGAGTTCACAACAAGCAGTGAAGAAAAACGCCGTCCAACCTCCATTTTTTTTCCGGCGAAAACTTGACCCAATTAAAATAGAGGCACCCAAGCCTCAAGAACTATTACCCTAGCCCCTAAAAGGTCCGACCAGCATCAGGGAGGTCCTATCCACGCCTAGAACTGATCGGAAACAGCCACGTCGGGCTCCACCTCCGGCGAACTTTTCGGAGACTCGACCCGCTTCGTTTCTCAACCGTTTCCCTCGTTTCTTGGACTAGGTATGCTCTAAATCTCGTCGTGAGTTGATTTCAGTAGTTAAAATCGAGTCTTGCATGCTTCAATTCGTGTTTGGATCGATGAATTTGGATATTCATGTTTGGGGAGCTAAGTGTATTTTAATAATGTTGTTTCCAAGAACTTGGGGGGTCATGAGTGTCTTTTAAATGAAACTGTTGGGGGCTGAATGTTGTTTAAATATTTTATTATTATAATTATGTAATTATTTTTAACTATTAAGCTAATTGTTGATTAATTTATATTTCAACTAAATAAATACAATAAATACTTTGTGAAAAATATATATGTTTGTATTAATTTGTGATAATAAATTATTTTTCCTAGAAAATAAACTAGGGAGAGTATTTGTATATATAAATATATTATTATATTAAATTAAATGTGTTTATAATAATTGTTTACAAAAGTTTGTTCCAAATAAATAAATAATTGAATGGATGAGAAAATATTTTTTTTAGAAATTGGTTATAATAAATAGTTTTCTTGAAAAATAATCTATAAAAATATCATGTGTTTATTTGAAAAATTCTATTTTTTTTAATTATTTGGCACTTTATTTTTATTTAAATAATCAACGAGTTTCAATAATTATACACTAATATATTAACAATAAATATAAATGATTATTTAAAACTAAAATAACTCTTTAGTAAGTATTATTATCATTTTCTTGTTATTGCTAGTAGTTGTGTTATTAAATTATTTTAAATATTTATCGCTTAATTAAATTAGGACTCGTAAAGAGAGTTGTTTTGATTATTCAAGTTATTCCAAGAATATATCTTTATATACATGTATATATAAGTATATGACATAAAGACGAGCTGTGTAGGGGATCGTAAGAGTTGTAATTAGAATTCGACCTAGCCGAACAATTAAATAGGGCTAATGCATTCGTTTATTTAAAAATAACACCGTTGTGACTAGACATTTATAAATTGTAGGCGACAGATTTGTGGACATAGGCTTCGTCGACCATCCTGCGTACTAGCTGCTAAGTCGTATTCAGGTGAGTATACATGCCTAGCCTAGCGTGACTAGCTTTCTGCGTGTCAAATTGTGATATTTTTACTTGTCTCAAATTATACTTGTGAGATTACATGCTTGGCCTCGTACGCATGTCTTATTTTGTGTCGAATGTGATTTTTATAACCTGTCTCAAATTATGTTTTGTGAATCACATGCTTTTACTTGAATTTGATTTTGTTCGAAATGTTTTACTTTGAAACTGTCGCACGAAAATAAGAATGCGTAAAAACGTAAAGTGGAATGTCGCACGTACCAGAATCTGTTACTATTTGGGAGGTCCTTTGTTGACCATTACTGAAAAGGAGTTTCTTTGTAGACCAATAACATTTGGAGGTCCTTTTGTTGACCGTTAACACTTGGGAGGTTTTTGGTTGACCGTTAACTGTTGGGAAGTCCTTTGTTGACCATTACCTGGTTATTGTGCATAATAATTGGCTTATTTGATTCTATAATTGGAAACTGGGACTTTTGAAAGATTTAAATGGAAATGTTCAAAGTTTTTGTTATTCCCATTCGTAAACTGGTTAACTCCGTTGTTTGTGACGCTGCAAACTCTGATAGTATTTTACTCGTATTCTGTTACTGTTTTATTTAACTCGAGAGTTAGTAAGCTACCTTATCCTTCCTGTTTTTACACGCTAAGGTGTATGTCACTCAGCATTGCGTGCTGACTTTCAAAACTGCGGTTCTTGTTATTTTTTTCCCACCGCAGGTGTAGGAGCTGAGTCTGTAAAATAGAAGGGGTGCGAGACTCGTGTAGTCTATGGACCTCACAAGTGGTTTATCTAATAATGTTAGAATAGCGTTGTGTAATAGTGATCAGCATGTGTAAGAGACAATATACAGTTGTTTAATAATATAATATGAGTTTGGATTGTAACGCTTTTGATCACTGCCGCTTCTATTAAGCATCGCCCTCCCGTTCTTGTCCCGAGCCGGATAAGGGGGTTGTTGCAGTTATAGCCTTTCTTTGCTTAGCACTCGTCAAGACCTTGATCAATTAAGTGTATGTTTGCCATAGCAAGGTACCTCTATTTGTCATGGTAAGACGCAATTTCATTAGCAAGTAATAGGCAAATTGTTGAGCAAATGGTCTCACTTAACTAAGCTACTTCAATAGGATTGAAATTGTAGAGGCGCGTGAATTGGGAGCTAGTCTATGAGATAGATTTGAATAAGGAGTTATTCACCCAATTGACTCAAGAGTTACATGAGATGTAATTGAAAAGTGTTTCCTACCAAAATAACTGAATGTTGGGTGATCAACCAAAGTTGACTCATAAGGAGGTAACATATGGATCTTGGTCCGCTAAAAATATATGTTTTATTTTTCGATTTTAATGTTGATGATCATTAATTCGATTAAAATAATGGGAGTCATATTTGGTACAAGTCCTTGTGAAAAATAGCAATGTATCACGATACTTATACTTGCGAATTTCTTTTATGTGATAGATGTCGATGTGATTAAACACACAAAACTCGACTTTATCTATACGATCCGTCTTTGACAAGGACAATCTTTCAAGAATTAACTTTCTGGACTGATACATAAATTCTAAAATTATTCTCAAACAAGGGAAATTTGAGAATCACGTGTTTCATGTTAGAACCAAGAACATAGAAATTGACTATCACTCTGTAAGAGAGTTTCTTAGTCCAAAACAACTAAAGATTAGTCATGTTAGATCAGAAGATTAGCTAGCTGATATGTGTACAAAATCTTTGACTCATAGTCAGTATTTGTATCTCTGAAACAAACTACATCTCTGTAATACAAGATATGAGGTTTAAGGGAGCGGTTAGAGAAGTGTAGAAACAAAATTAGCTATGTATGTAGTTTAGTCGAAGTATTGGGTTTGTTGTGTAAATAGCAACATCTTGTAACGGTCTGTTGGTGTTTGAGAAACAAAAAACTAATCGGTCTACCACTGAGCTAGCACCCATTTACAAACGGTCTACTAGTTAGTTGTAGTCTGTATGTACACTATGTACATGATGATTGATCTTCAACGAAATCATTGGAGAGTTCCAATTATTCTCATAAATGTTAGCTTCATTCAGCCTCTCTCTAACTCTCTCCTCCAAACTAATTCAGGGACAGTATTGGAATTCTGCTCTGTCACACCAAAATATATTTTTAGTGCGTTTTGCTAAAAATATTTTTTATATTTTTTTTGACGAAGTTTGTTCTCCAAAATAGTTCTATAAAAGAAGGGAGTAGACACCGTAAACAGTTTAAAATAATTCAATTGCAAGCGAATTTAACCTTCCAAATTTTAACAATTCAATATTTATTATTATGAAATTAACACGAGTTGTATATATTTGTCATTTTACTCTTGCACAACAGACTAAAGTTAACACTACCAACATGAAATCAGTAAATATTTCATTGTAAATTTCACGGAAGATTTACCATACGAATTGTTTTCTAGAATTTACAACAAATTTTCCATTGTAATTTGTAGTAGCTAATCCCCTTCACCAGAAGAGTCCATCCGAAGCATGGTCCTTAACTTCAAACAGTCCATAATAAATCCTATAGAGTAGAGCCCATACTTAAGCCCAAAGCTTATCTTATAAGCCCATTCATTATATAACGACGATATCGTCTTCTCTCTGTGTGTGTGAAACCCTATTTTATCCCCACCGTTAGATTAGAGTGTTATAATCGTTGAGTTCAGTCTATATAATGTATTGGGTTCATTCAGTGTAAATGATGCCACTAGAAAATTGTCTCTTTTCTTTATTTTTCATGTTTTACGTTTCCTCCTCAAGAACTCCAGAAGATTCTTTCATGGTATTAGAGCAAGGTTCTCTCTCCGCTATATCGACATCATAGTCTTATTTCTCGATGCACTCTTTTTGGTTATCTCTATGGTACAATCACTTGTCTGGCGAAATGTCTTCCCACCGCCGACGACTCTATCAAATACCGTCAACCCTACCTTCATTGAATGACAGTGGTCCACGATCCTCAATACCACACTTTCTCATGAAGCACTTACCCAGGTAATCGCATCTATCGATTCTAGATCGGCTTGACTCACTCTTGGGCGCTAATATGCTTCTCTCTCTCTATCAAACATCTTAGAACTTAAAACCGACCTTTAAACACTCCGATTCAATAGATCTTTCTACTCATAAACACCAAATCCTTTCGGGATATACTTGCGGTCTCTTTTTGGTTAAATGAATTTATAGAATTAGCCAACAGATAAGGAAAATTAACAATGTTCTTATGATTTTGTGTGCAAAAGTTTCATCCATTTGTATTGAGTTTTGTTTTCTCCATTTTGTTTTGCAAGGTTTCTCTTGAGCGCCTACGGAATATAAAGAGAAGATCAAAGATCCATGTTCGTATCATCTCACTTTAATATTGCTCTAATTAGAGTGCGGGTATGATTTATTGCTAATGTTATGTTATTACAATTCTCTATACATGTATGCCTTTTGGTTATCTCCCTGGTTATTACATTTGTTTTCTATAATTGAATAAAAGAAAAAATGAGAGCTGAGAATCGAATATTTTTGGAAGGTTATAAATCATAAACTTCCTAAAATAAAATAAATTATACATTGTGTGTAAGAATGACAACAAATCATATTCGAATTGGATCCACCTATATCCATATCCGGATCCGAAAATAAACAAGTGAATTCATATTCGATCTAGATCCAACCCAATATTAAGCGGATTCGGACCTGATTCGGATCATAATAAATTTGTGATATCCATATCTAATTCAACAACCCGTACGACATATGATCGGATCATATTCGGATCTAAAATATGATTTGGTTCAGTAAAATACGAAAAAATACCAAAAAAAATTTATGTTATATGATCATTTTTGGATCCATGTTTGGATCTAGAATCCCAAAATAATAAAAAAATACATAGAAAATACAATAAATAAAAGATTATGACTACTTACTACAATAATATACAAAACTTGGATAGTGGAAACAATAAATTCTGAGACATTAAATTTAAACCTCAAATTCACCCATAAATAAAGCTATTAAAAATGTTTACTACTTCCAATTATCTTGTAATTCAACCCCAAAAACACATAATCAAATTGTCTTTTAGATATCGAGGTCGAGAATAAATAACATTTCAAAAAAAAAAAAAAAAAACTGACTACGTAACGTGAGTGGTGGGAGTGTTAAGGTTTTCGATAGATGATGTGTTCATATATGTGTACATTAATTCGTAATTTTGTATAACTTAAAGCGTATTTTGGTAAAAGTATATAACTTGGATCTAACCGTATCGGATATTCATCGGATATCCTGCCGAATGTGAATTTGAATACAAATCCCATCGGATTTTGTTTGTTAAGGATCCGAATTCGGATACGAATCCCATCGGATTTTGATTTTTAGTATTCTTATCCAATCCCTTTTAAAATTGATCTGATTAAGACTTTATCCATTCAGATCGAATCACTAGAATTTTCGGATGGCATCGAACCACATTGCCATCCCTAATTGTGTGATAGAAATAATACATGGAGGAGATAAGGATTAAGGTATCAGGTGTGGGTTTTGGTTCATAAGGTATCTTTACGACCCATCTGGTTAACTTTCACCAAAGCCCATCTAATCCCAACCTTCCGTTTCCTTATCCTTTATGCATTGGTTTGTCAAAAGGTACAAAATGAGTTGTTAGCTTAATTCCAATTAAGTTGTAAGAAGTTCTATATCAAAAAAGTCTAAGCCCCGAGTTCAGGACCATTCAGTTCCTACCTCATTTTTTAGGTCGATTTGATCCAAATATATAGAAATCAAGTGGTCGTAAGTCCACAAAAATCAATTAATCACCACAAGGAGTAAGGGTGAGTTTGGGAATGCTTCTGCTGCCAGCACAGCTGCTTTCCGACAGCAGAAGCAGTTTTAGTGTGTTTGGTAAAAATAAAATTTCTGCTTTTCCGAACAGTTTCTGCTGTCCCACAGCAGTTTTCAGGAAACAAGGGGGGAGATGCTTTTCCAGAAAGTGCTTTTGAGTAATTTATCTACAACCGATTTTGACCTTACAATTTTTTAAAATATCAATAGTTATCTTTCCAGAAATGACACGTGTCACATATTTTTGTCATTTTACCCTCTCACAGCAACTTCACAGTTGATTTACCAAACACAAAATTACTATATCAATATTTCACAGCAGCTTCTACGTAATATTTCCCAAACAGCATTTTATCAAGAATTCACAGCAGCTTTCTAAAGTATTTTCACACAGCAGCTTTCTACCACCGCCACTGCATTCCCAAACTAGCCCTAAAAAGTGCCAACCGCCACCATAGTACCCAAAGAGCTTTCTCAGTTGCACAATTTGAAACGTCACAATTGTCCTCGATATCCGAAATTCGAACCAATAGAAGAAAGCATCAGAAATATAAAATAGCATGGCCAATAATAGTTTTGGATCTCAAGAATCTCCCAAGCCGGTTCGTTGCATAGCTGACAAGGTATATGATAAAGGGGTTTTTCACACAATATACCGGACTCTAGTATGGCATGTGGCACCTTTTGTGATGGTTGAATGTATTAATCCCCACCATTCATTTTCTTCTACAGTTCTACCTACCATCTTTTTTTTTAGAAAAAGTTCTACCTAGCTACTCCTTCCATCCCTTAAGAAATCTCACCTCTAAACCTGCCAGGAACTTCACCTTGTAACTTTATCCACCTTCATCCTCCAAAGTTACGTCATCATGATGCTTTGGCAAGTGCAATCTACAGAACTCAACAGGGTGTCCCTGTGGAGTTCTGCAGATCGGATTTGCCAAAACATCATGAAGATGTAATTTTGCAGGATGAAAGTGGAGAAAGCTACCAAGTGAGATTCCTCGCAGGTACATAGGGGAGATTTCTTAAGGGATGGAATGAGTTTTTTGTGGAGCATGATCTGTTTGAAGGTGATGTCGTTGTTTTCCATATGCTCAAGCCTTGCTATTTCAATATAATCGTCGGCCATGGCTAATTTATATCACTTACATTTCTTTTTTAGAGTGGTATAAATTAGCCAGGGACGATGATTAGTTACCTTGAAATGGCAAGGCTTGATCATATGAAAACAGCAACATCACCTTCAAGCAGATCATGCTCCAAAGAAAACTCCTTCCATCCCTCAAGAAATCTCCCCTCTAAACCTGCGAGGAACTACACCGTGTAACTTTCTTCACTTTCATCCTCCAAAGTTACGTCATCATGATGCTTTGACAAGTGCAATCTACAGAACTCAGCAGGGTGTCCCTGTGGAGTTCTACATATCCAATTTGCCAAAACATCATGAAGATGTAATTCGGCAGGATGAAAGTGGAGAAAGTTACCAAGTGAGATTCCTCGCAGGTATAGAGGGGAGATTTCTTGAGGAATTGAAGGAGTTTTCTCTTGAGCATGAGCTGTCTGAAGGTGATATCGTTGTTTTCCATATGCCCAAGCCTTGCTATTTCAAGGTAATCGTCGGCCATGGCTAATTTATATCACTCACATTTCTTTTTATTACAGTGGTATAAATTAGCCAGGGACGATGATTAATTACCATGAAATGGCAAAGCTTGATCATATGAAAAACAACAACATCACCTTCAAGTCAATCATGCTCCACAAAAACTCATTCCATCCCTTAAGAAATCTCCCCTCTAAACCTGCGAGGAACTTCACCGTGTAACTTTCTCCACTTTCATCCTCCAAAGTTACGTCATCATGATGCTTTGGCAAGTGCAATCTACATGACTCAGCAGGGTGTCCCTGTGGAGTTCAGCATATCGAATTTGCCAAAATATCATGAAGATGTAATTTTGCTGGATGAAAGTGGAGAAAGCTACCAAGTGAGATTCCTCGAAGGTACAGAGGGGAGATTTCTTAAGGGCCGGAAGGAGTTTTCTTTGGAGCATGATTTGTTTTAAGGTGATGTCGTTGTTTTCCATATCCTCGAGCCTTGCTATTTCCTGGTAATCCTCGGCCATGACTAATTTATATCATTCACATTTCTTTTTTAGAGTGGTATAAATTAGCCAGGGAAGATGATTATTTACCTTGAAATGGTAAGGCTTGATCATATGAAAACAGCAAAATCACCTTCAAGCAGATCATGCTCCCTAGAAAACTCCTTCCATCCCTTAAGAAATCTCCCCTCTAAACCTGCGAGGAACTTCACCGTGTAACTTTCTCTACTTTCATCCTCCAAATTTACGTCACCATGATGCTTTTGCAAGTGCAATCTACAGAACTTAGCAGGGTGTCCCTGTGGAGTTCTACAGATCGGATTTTCCAAAACATCATGAAGCTGTAATTTTGCAGGATGAAAGTGGAGAAAGCTACCAAGTGAGATTCCTAGCAGGTACATAGGGGGGATTTCTTAAGGGATGGAATGAGTTTTTTGTGGAGCATGATCTGTCTGAAGGTGATTTCGTTGTTTGCCATATGCTCAAGCCTTGCTATTTCAAGATAATCTTCGGCCATTGCTAATTTATATCACTTACATTTCTTTTTTAGAGTGGTATAAAGTAGCCAGGGCGATGATTAGTTACCTTGAAATGGCAAGGCTTGATCATCTGAAAAACAGCAACATCACCTTCAAGCAGATCATGCTCCAAAGAAAACTCCTTCCATCCCTAAAGAAATCTCCCCTCTAAACCTGCGAGGAACTTCACCGTGTAACTTTCTCCACTTTCATCCTCCAAAGTTATGTCATCATGATGCTTTGACAAGTGCAATCTACTAAGCTGAGCAGGGTGTCCCTGTGGAGTTCGACGGATCGGATTTGCCAAAACATCATGAAGATGTGATTTCTCAGGATAAAAGTGAAGAAAACTACCACGTGAGATTCCTCGCAGGTATAGAGGGGAGATTTCTTGAGGCATGGAAGGAGTTTTTTGTTGAGCATGAGCTGTTTGAAGGTGATGTCGTTGTTTTCCATATGCCCAAGCCTTGCTTTTTCAAGGTAATCGTCGGCCATGGCTAATTTATATCACTCACATTCCTTTTTTTACAGTGGTATAAGTTAGCCAGGGACGATGATTAATTACCATGAAATGGCAAGGCTTGATCATATGAAAAACAGCAACACTCACCTTCAAGTCAATCATGCTCCACAAAAAACACCTTCCATCCCTTAAGAAATCTCCCCTCTAAACCTGCGAGGAACTTCACCGTGTAACTTTCTCCACTTTCATCCTCCAAAGTTACGTCATCATGATGCTTTGGCAAGTGCAATCAACATGACTCAGCAGGGTGTCCCTGTTGAGTTCAGCATATCGAATTTGCCAAAATATCATGAAGATGTAATTTTGCAGGATGAAAGTGGAGAAAGCTACCAAGTGAGATTCCTCGCAGGCACAGATGGGAGATTTCTTAAGGGCCGGAAGGAGTTTTTATGGAGCATGATCTGTTTTAAGGTGATGTCGTTTTTTTCCATATCCTCAAGCCTTGCTATTTCTAGGTAATCGTCGGCCATGACTAATTTATATCATTCACATTTCTTTTTTAGAGTGGTATAAATTAGCCAGAGACGATGATTAATTACCTTGAAATGGCAAGACTTGATCATATGAAAACAGCAACATCACCTTCAAGCAGATCATGCTCCCTAGAAAACTCCTTCCATCCCTTAAGAAATCTCCCCTCTAAACCTGCGAGGAACTTCACCGTGTAACATTCTCCACTTTCATCCTCCAAAGTTACGTCATCATGATGCTTTTGCAAGTGCAATCTACAGAACTTAGCAGGGTGTCCCTGTTGAGTTCCGCATATCGGATTTGCCAAAACATCATGAAGATGTAATTTTGCAAGATGAAAGTGGAGAAACCACCAAGTGAGATTCCTCGTAGGTACAGAGGGGAGTTTTCGTAAGGGATGGAAGGAGTTTTATGTGGAGCATGATCTGTTTGAAGGTGATGTCGTTGTTTTCCATATGCTCAAGCCTTGCTATTTCAAGGTAATCGTCGGCCATGGCTAATTTATATCACTCACATATCTTTTTTAGAGTGGTATAAATTAGCCAGGGACGATGACTAGTTACCTTAAAATGGCAAGAAACCACAACATCACCTTCAAGCAGATCATGCTCCATAGAAAAACTCCTTCCATCCCTTAAGAAATCTCCCCTATGAACCTACGAGGAACTTCACCGTGTAACTTTCTCCACTTTCATCCTCCAAAGTTACGTCATCATGTTTCTTTCGCAAGTGCAATCTACAGAACTCAGCAGGGTGTCCCATTGGATTTCTGTAGATCGGACTTGCCAAAACATCATGAAGCTGTAATTTTTCAGGATGAAAGTAGAGAAAGCTACCAAGTGAGATTCCTTGCAGGTAAAGAGGGGAGATGTTTTAAGGGATCGAAGGAGTTTTCTGTGGAGCATGATCTGTTTGAAAGTGATATCGTTGTTTTCCATATGCTCAAGCCTTGCTATTTCAAGGTAGTCTCCGGCCATGGCTAATTTATATCACTCACATTTATCTTTTAATTTTCTACTCTAATGTAATAAGTTCATTAGCCACTAATTGAAACCTCATCACCTTCTTTCCTACTTAATGTGGCTGATAATATCTTTCGTACCTTTCAACTTCCTTGATGTACCGATGTCTCAATTCAGAGCAAAATTTTGTCAAGCTCACAAACCTGCAAGTGATACTTCTTTCAGGATCCGATGACCTCCACTTTTTCTTTTCCTTGTAAAATCGGATGCAAAGCCTAATTTAGGGATGGATATTACTAAAAGAAAAGACGATCATTTTTACCTTCATCCATCGTGCTTCAAATGCAGTAGCTTAAGTTTGCTAATTTAGTAAGTAGTAGCCCTTCAGTTTTTACAGAACGATGTAACAAGGATTCTCAATTCCTCCCCTTATCCTTAATAGAAGCTGCTTTTTCTCTCAAAAGAAAAAACGATGGATATTACTATGATTTTTTTTTCACGAGTTGATTCATGCCATATTTAGCATATATTTATTTTTTTACTATTTATTCTGCTTGACTATGTGTCTATAACCTTTGAGGCATATAACTTGTTTTTACCGGTCTATACTATAAGAGCAAACAATTCAATTGCAGTTCAAAGTGCTAACCCAACAAGTCTTAATGCCCGTAAAAATGAAGGTACCCAGTTGGCCTCTAAACCAGCTTTCATGTCTCGGTTTATTGCTCAAGTTAGTTCTTTCTAAGCATCTGTGAATCCTTTAAATTCTACTAACATGCAAGAAGAATAAAAGAAGTGGTGAGGACGTTGAAAAGAGAAAAGAGGGGCTTGATCCTCTTGAAGAAATTTTGTGGAAAAAGCCCATTGTTGCGTTCTTCAAGTTCTCATCTTGCACCACCCGGATCGTCTCATTCCGTAAGGGATAATCTTCACACATCAGGCAAAGCTTGCCAGTTATCCGGGCCTGATGCTGATTTTGACAACTTCAAAATCACAATCAATGCCAAAACCGTTGACTCTGAACTCTCAAGAGCCACTCGGTTCAAGTACTTCGAGCTCTGATGCTTGAGGGAATCGCACCTGCACCAACACCTGCTCAAGAATGTCGATCGTGTGTTCGCGGCCAGTCTCATTACAGGAACCTTAAAAGCATCTGACGCGTTCAGGAACCTTAAAATCAACACCTTTGATAAGGATTTTGCCATGTGGGGCAACACTCTTGAAGGTTTCGAGGCGTTTGGCATGGACGCGGGGTTTCTGATCGAGTGGTTGAAGAGACTAGCGAGGCTTGGTGGGTCAGAGTTGGGAGAAAACGAGAAATTGATGGAAGCTCAGCAGAAGCGAGACCGCATGGTGGAGGAGATGAGGAGCATTGAAGGGAAGTTATTGGGATCAAAAGAGGCTACAGAGAAGGTTAAGGATTATATGAAGACAATGAACGGTATTTTTTTTGAAATAGAGAGAGAACTTTCAGCTGGAAGCTAGTGCTCCCTGGTTATCACAAATCTTTGGTCTTGATACATTTTAAACTAGCTTGCTGTGAACTAATAAACAATGTAATTTTGTGATGAATTTTGCTGCAAACTAGGGAAGTTGATATAACGTATGAAACTAAATTCAGAATGAGTCAGCGTACATTTCTTTATATGCAAGCACCAGGTTTCAAACACTGGACCTCAAGTTCAAGTTTAAAGGACCCAAACATCTAGCAGCTGTCTCAAACTTATTAGTACTTAAAGGTTACATTTCTTTCTTCCTTCATGTGTTTACTCTCAAGATGGAAGTAAATTTCAGATGAACTTACTGTTTAGCTTTCAACATGCTATGATGGAGTTGTAAGGCCAAGTAGGGGTGAGCAAATCCCGCGGTCTGAATTTAGCATCCAATGATGCTACTTGATTGATTAAAATGATAGAATTATTAGTCTTTATCAAGTTCAAATGACCATGGTTCGTGAATTGGCCAAAACCATTTGATCTGAGACAGATTTCGGGCTAAACAGTGTAGTAATCGGCCAGCTTCATTATGACCTTTCACGCAAATGCTTACAGGTAGGTGTGTATTTATAGTGTAATAAAACCCGGACTCGTTAACACGAAACATCAAACAAAACCCATGAGAACAACCAACTGGACCCGTTCCTCGCTTCGGATCTGGGTTAAACCCACTAACTCGCTGGGTAAACCTTGGATCCGGGTTAAACCCACTAACTCGCTGGGAAACCTCTTTACCCGAACTTCTCTCTTGTTTTTTCAGCTCGAGTTGAGTTGATCTCTCTATCAGTTTTACCGATTTCTGTTTTGTCTTGTCATACGCGTTGTCTGATTTCTCGATTGAATGCAATCACATTATGATCGTCATGCTCAAATGTTCATTGGCGAACGAAGCTGAGTTGCATACAGTCTCTTCAACTTTCTCCTGGCCAGAAGCAATACAAATCTATCTTGTTCCCTAACAAAAAATCATACTCTTGGCATGATAAATATATTATGCATTTTAAAAGTTACTGTTGATAGTTGGACCCGGAAACCACGTGAATTACATGTTATCTCCGGAATTTTCACTAAGGTTAGTTTCGCCGCATGGCATTTATGTGCTGTACCGCAAATCTGATTGTGATAAATATTAAAAAATTGTTGAACATCATCGGAAAAAAAAACATTTATAAATTTGGGTAAAAGTCCTTCTAGTTTCATTTAAAGACACTTTCACCCCCTCTAGTTTCGAAAAGGATGCTTTCATTCCTTTAGTGTGCCGAACTTCAAAAAGTTTACACCCTATACTGTTACACCGTTAGTCTAGGTTTGGGAACCGTCTGGAAAAATAGTTTTTGAGACAAATTTTACCCCCAGGTTACGAAAATTGCAGACATTACCCAACGGTATATTAGAGTTTTTGCATGATACGGGGTTGATTGGTTGTCTAAAATTATTTTCAGTGACATTCCCCACTTCCAGACTAAGGGCGTCACAGTAGAAAGGTAAATTACTTGAAGTTCGACACAGTGAAGGGGTGGAAGTGTCCTTTTCTAAACTAGAGGGGGTAAAAGTGTCCTTCAATAAAACTGGAGGGGGTGAAAAGTGTTCTTTACCCTATAAAATTCTAATTAGCGTCCAATTCCATATAGTCTCTTCAACGGTTCAAACTCCTCCTGACCTGATTATCTCTCCCACTCTCTCTCACTCATGAAGGCTGAGGATGGATATGTCTTCTCCATTGAGAGTGAGGTGGAAAAGTTTTACTCAAAATGTCATGACAATGATGATGATGCAGGAACAACCAGTTTCTTCAAGACATGCTTCAACACCATCAACTGCTTGTCAGGTCTTTCCTCAAAACTCATGTTTTTGCCCTCTGCAATTGTAAAGATTAGAAACTGAGAAAAAAAATCATTTGATTCCTCAACTCTTGTTGATCTTTGGATGTTTAAGGTATTGGGATGCTATCGATTCCCTACGCTGTATCGGCAGGTGGGTGGTGGAGCTTGATCTTCCTTCTTGGCATAGCCCTTTCAACGACATACACAGGTTTGCTTATCAAAAAATGCATGGACTTGTGTCCCAATGCCAAAACCTATCCTGACATAGGCTATTTTGCATTTGGGAGAAGTGGAAGATCTCTAGTATCGTTCTTTGTATATGTTGAGCTCTACACAGGAGCAACAATTTATCTGATCATGCTAGGAGACAATTTCTACAAGCTGTTCCCAAATGCAGGTTTACACATTGGTGAATCATCGATTGGTGGGAAACAAGTGTTTGTCGTCTTAATAGCTTTAGTCATACTGCCAACAGTTTTGCTAAAGAAAATGAGCCTTCTATCGTACGTGTCGGCAAGTGGAGTTTTGGCTTCTGTTATAGTCATAGTCTCCATATTTTGGGTGGGTGAATTCGATGGCGTTGGCTTTCTTGGAAAGATCGAAACAATGAGTTGGACCGGGTTGCCTAGAGCTCTTAGCATATATGCCGGTAGTTACAGTGCCCATCCACTCTTTCCGACATTTTACACTTCTATGCGCGATCAAACCCAATTTCCAAAGGTAATATATATCAGGATGTCGCGTATTCCTGAAACTGTCATATTGCAATTTTCACTTTGTAAATTCCATGATAACAACCTCATTTGCAAAACACTAGTTAATAAAAATCCATCACCAGAGTAAAAGAAATGGAGAGCATGTAATGATATTGAAGAATCACGTTGTATAAGAGAATGACCTCCGAGTATGTTATTTGGCTACACATTTCTTTTGTCAGTTTGGGACTTAATAGCATTGTGCGAATACATGATGCAATCACGGTGTTTTCCGAAGTGGGGTTGTAATGTGATAGTTTAGCAGTGTAAGGATTATAATTGAATAGCTTAGGCACATAATTGAAGAAGCAAATGTCAAAAAATTGCTTAGTCTTCTCAAACCAGCAAATTGGGAGTATTTTTTTTGTGAAGTATCCAATATTTGAATTTCTTAACGCATTTGTTGTTTTTCTCAGGTACTGAAGTTGAGCTTTCTGTTTAGCACTGCTGCAAGCATGTTAATGGGAGTTATGGGATGCCTAATGTTTGGTTCTCGGGTGCAGTCACAATTAACCTTGAACCTTCCTATTGAAACCATAGGCTCAAAAGTGGCAATTTACACCACCTTGGTTAACCCCATAGCTAAATACCCACTCATAATTACACCAATTGTTCATCTTATTGAGAATCGTTTTCTTGTTAAGTACAACAAAACACGGACGAGTCTGTTGGTGAGAATTACAGTGATTGGCAGCACTGTACTTGTGGCATTGCTCTTCCCTTCTGTCATAGACCTCATATCACTTGCGGGAGCATTTATAGTCGTTACTACGTGTAGTATTATTCCTTGCTTGTGCTACTTGAAGATTTCAGGCATTTTCAGGACACTTGAATATGAGTCGGTGACGATAGGAGGCATCTTGATAGTTAGCATCTTCTTGGCAGTAATTGGTACATGTGATTCAGTTTCAGAGATCATGAAGAAGTTGTAATTTTGGAAGATAACATTGAATGTACAAGTTTGCCTTTTGTGACACTACATCTATGGGTGGGCTTGGAACACTATATATGCATATTCTTGGTTGTGGGTATATTTTGAAACATCTGATCTTGGTTGGTGTTTTGAACTAGTAGCATATTCTTCCATTCTATGTTTGGTTTTGGGCATACAATTACATTAACTTGCTCAAGTTGACCTTCTGGTTTTGAATGAAAAAGATTTCTTCTCATGTAAATTAATATTTTTATTTTATATAAGATTATTCTTTTTGTGATGGAACTTTAAGTACTTAGTGCATGTTTGGTACCATAGATTTTTTAGAATTAAATCATATTGGAGAGTTATGTGTTGAATAGAGGAAATGGAAAATGAGAAAGTGAGTTTCAAACACCAACCTCAAGTTCAAGTTTAAAGGACCAAATCATTTGACACTTGTCTCAAACCTGTTATTACTTAAAAGTTACATTTCTTTCTTCCTTCATGTGTTTACTCTCTTACGGTTACGTAAGTAAGTTTTCTTTCAACATGCTGTGACGGATTTTCTCAAAATAAAATAAAATGATGTGATGGAGTTGTAAGGCCTAAGTAGGGGTGAGCAAACTAGCTCTGTATGTAGTTTAGTAGAAGTATTGGGTTGTTGTGTAAATAACAAGACATTGTAATGGTCTATGTTGGATGTAGGGAGAGATTAGTAGGCTATTTGGTGGAAGAGAGAAGTGGTGGAACTTTGGAAAGAAAATGTAGAACAATATATTGATTGATACAAGATGACAACAAGTAAATATTGTCTAGCACAGTACATAGAAGTCTTAATAGAAGACTTCATAGGAGACACTAACTAGGACACTTCAAAGAAGACTTACTCGGAGACTTAATAGAAGACTCAGTTGATGACTTACATAATGCTAGAGTACAAAGTCCTATTTATAGGGAGTGTAGGAGGATTCTAGATTACATCATCTAGACATCACTCCACCTAGAACCATCTGAAGATATTTTCTATGACTATTCTAGTGATATGCATTACAACATTATTCAAGATTCTTTTACCAATTTACTAGCTTATTAGGCTAATAGTTCTAGTAGTCTCCACTAACCAGTACAATCATTAGTGGGCTTCAAGACATAACCCATATAATAATTATGGAGCACAAATATAGTTGGTCTAAATCAAGTTTAGCCTCCAACACCCCTTCTTAAACTTGCTTTAGTATTTTAGCTTTGAGGGATAAAATTAAATCTTCTTATAAACTCCATCGCCTTCAATTACGGTGGTCTTCAAAGCCATCTCCGTGGACGTGAGAATCTTGAATTTTTTCTTCTTGGAACTCTTGCGCTTCTTCTTAATATTATCGAGCAATCTCTTGAATTGGTCACGGCCTCTGGTCTCAATCGTTTGAGAATTGATCTCGTTCATCAAAACTTTCTCATTCGCATAAAAGAACTTATCCATATTTATCAATCCCGTGTCAAATGTTGAATTCTCCATTCCAAATAATAAAGTGTTTCTTCTTACTTCATCATGGTGCAGTGCATGAAATAATTTCAATTCCTTTCCCGTTTTCTCAAACACGCAATGATTGTCTGCCATCTCTTCATTAAATTCAATAACATTTAGCTTTGAGGGGTAAAATTAAATCTTCTTATGAACTCCATCGTTTTCAATTGCGGTGGTCTTCAGCCAACTCTGTGGACGTGAGAATCTTGAATTTTTTCTTTTTGGAATTCTTGCGCTTCTTCCTAATATTACTGAGCAATCTCTTGAACTGGTCACGGCCTCTGGTCTCAATCATTTGAGACTTGATCTCATTCATCCAAACTTCCTCATTTGCATCAAAGAACTTCTCCATATTTATCTATCCCGTGTCAAATGTTGAATTCTCCATTCCAAATAATAAAGCGTTTCTTCTTACTTCTTCATGGTGTGGTTCATGAAATAATTTCAATTTCTTTCCCGTTTCCTCAAACATGCGATGATTGTCTACCATCTCTTCATTATATTCAATAACAAGATCTTTAGATTCGGAAGACATTACCTCTTGTTTATCTTCTTTGACCTCATCCACAATGAAACCTCCATTGATGAAATTCTTCATCTAGACTCTTAATTGTCCAATCTTCTTCGATGTCTTCCTTGGCGCACTCATGTTGATCTTCATGTGCCTCAGTCTCTTCCTTTTCGACACTATCTTGCATCTCTTCTACGCTAATGTCTCCTTCGTATTCATGCTTCTCAATATCGCCGTTGTTGGTGGGAAAGATATCATCTTTACTTGACACAATGGGGTCGAAGTTTCTTCCATGATTCACTTGGAGATTTTGTAATCTCCTCAACTTAAACAACATTCTCTTGGTGAGCCATCAACATATGATCTCCCCCTTGACATCTTTCAACAAAATCCACTTTCTCTTGCACATAGTTAGTCTTGGTTTTATATTTGGAAGCGTAATGCCCAAAATTATAACATATGTGACATTGCACATGAAATGTGTCATACCTTTGTATTTTGTTTCTTGGTATTCCACCTTTCCTTGGTGAGTGGGAACATTGGCCCATTTCTTCTTGATAAGATGAATTGTATTCTCCTTTTGCGTCTCTTCCTCCCTTTTGATTTGCTCCATGTCCACTTTCTCCTCGCCATTCCTCATTGATATAGTTTCTTCTCCAACTTAGGTTGCTTTGTAGCACCATCGATTCTTGTTTCCTCCTCTTCATTCTTTTCTCATGAGCTTGTAGCGAGCCCATAAGTTCACCTATGGACAACTTGCTAACGTCTCTACATTCTTCAATTGCTACAATAACATGCTCAAAATTGTGAGGTAAAGAGCGCAATATTTTCCCAAAAATATAAGTATCACTTATACTTTCACCTCCATATCTCTTTCTTTGATTAGAAATGACCAAAACACGAGAGAAATAATCCGAAATTTTTTCCGAATTATTCATATGGAGAGATTCAAACTCACCTCTAAGAGTTCAGAGCCTTACCTTCTTCACTCTCTCATTACCCATATGAGAGTTTTGGAGGATCTCCCAAGCTCCCTTGGAGGTGGTTGCAAAAACAATCTTCTCGGAGCATGTTTTCATCTAAGGAAGAATGAATGTAGGCAGCTTTTTGATATTTTTTTTGTACCTCTTCTAATTCCTTCTTTTGAGTTGGACTAAAGTCTCCTTTAAATCTTTGTAGCCATTCTCCACAACATCCCAAGCATCGTGTGCGCCTAGGATAGCCTTCATGCGTAATGCCCATGTGTAATAGTTTTTCTTGGTGAGGCGAGGACATTGGACATAAACATTCGCAATCTAGATGTCGACTTGGCTCTGATACCACTTTGTTGGAAGTAGGAAGAGGTTTAGTAGGCTACTTGGTGGAAGATGGGAGTGGTGGAACTTTGGAAAGAGAAGGTATAACAATATATTGATTGATACAAGTAAGAGGACAACAACTAAATATTGTCTAGCACATTACATAGAAGTCAGACTTCTTAGGAGACACTAACGAGGACACTTCATAGAAGACTTACTAGGAGAATTAATAGAAAACTCACTTGATGACTTACAGAATGCTAGAGTACAAAGCTCTATTTATAGGGAGTGTAGGAGGATTATAGATTATATCATGTAGAGATCACTCCACCTAGAACCATCTAAATATATTTTATGTGACTATTCTAGTGATAGCCAATACAACATTATTCTAGATTCTTCTACCAATTTGCTAGCTTATAAGGCTAATAGTTCTAGTAGCCTCCACTAACTAGTACAATCATTATTGGGCTTCAAGACATAACCCATATCTTATATATAATATGAAAGCAGAAAAGTCCCGAGGTGAAACCATAGTTCGACATTTGTCATTATTTAAGCATTTACAATATGACATGCGTAATCCTACATGTCTATTTTCTCATAATCAACCAATGAGAAATCGCCATGTACTTATTTATTGATTTGTCATTATAATTTGAAGGTTACTATTTCATTTTGTAACTCATGAGCAATCAATACTTATTTTAATATTATAATGGTAAATTAGCATTGAATAATCATGTTTGATTTTATGACATGAATATAAATATATTTTACATATTTGTGCAAAATACATATGATAATAGCATAATAAATTCATAAATCATTTAAAAAGTAGAAACCACATTTATGATTTTTCTGATATAACACATCTGTCGGAATAGAAAAATGATATTTTCATTCTATGTAATAATATAGATTGTTTTTATGACTTGAGTATTAATACGTTTCAAATATTAGTACAAAATGTATATGATAATAGCATGATTAACGTAAAAAAGATTATAGGTACATGAGCTTTTGTAGTAAATTTTATTAGTATTTAAAATGATTATTCTTTTGTGAATGTTTGGTTGATGTATATTATATAGTTGAATCTATACAAAATAAATTATGACACCGTATTTACATTAAACGTTAATGCAAATAAAATTATAAGAATTGACTTCACAAAACATATGTTGCATGTATTTGTGCATCTACATGTATGTAAATGACATCACGTGTGTTTTTGAGAAATTTGCCTCACTAATTAGTCCATCATGAGCTCTAAATTTTCATGTTTGGTACATCTCCATTATTATATCTCGAAGCCGACATTCTTCCTTTGGAATGGGAAATTGGGCCAGATGTTTTACAGTTTTTTTCTTTTATTTGAGGATAAAAAATTTTAATTCCTCTAAAAAAGTGTAGACATTAGTGAATGTTTTAGTAATCTTATTTGAAATAATAAGAAAAGTTTGTACACATTCAAATTTGTATAGAATTCTTCTAATACAAATGGCTTATTTTAATGCAGAATTTGTTCATCCTTTTATTCAAACAAAATTGCATGATAAACATATTAGTTCAAGAAGATTGTAATAATATTTTTATATAATAAGCAGAATGACTTCTAAAGTTTATATACCTATACTATTTATATTTATTGAACTTAATTAATATTATCATACATGCTTTACATCATTATAAAATAAACGTAACATCCACATTATAAGATCTAGCAACCTTAAGAGAAGTTTTTAATATAAAATTAAGCAGGAAAAAAATTAAAGAAATTATTTTATGCATCATTTGAATTAGTCAAAGTTTAATTACTAGGTTTTTTTTTTAACGTCTAAATCTTAAATCACGGGGTATCGCCTAGTAATAATTATGGTGCAAAAATATAATTGGGCTAAATCAAGTTTAGCCTCCAACAATATATTATTTTTTTGAGAAACAATATTTGTTTCCTCAGATTTGAACCCGAGACCTTAAGAAAGGATTTTAATCACTCTATCACAACGCTAGCACTCATTTGCTAACAGTATAATACTTAGTTGTGGTCTGTTAATGATGATATGTATATGACGATTGTTCTAAAAGAAACCCAATGGAGAGTTCCAATTATTCCCCGAAATATTAATTTCTTTCCGTCTCGCTCTAACTTTCTCTCCCCCAAACTTTCAGTCTCGCTTCAACTTTCTCTTCCCCAAACTAACCAAGGGACAGTATGGGAATGTATGCTTTCTCACAGCAAAATTCATTTTTAGTATGTTTGGCAATTTTGTTTTTCAATTTTTGGATGAGTTATTTTTTTTCTCAAAACACATTTCAAAAAGAAGGGGGTTGTTGCTACTTGCTAACCCGTCAAATGTTTTTGATTAATTCAACTGTAACCGATTTTAACCTTTATGAAATTAATATGAGTTCTACATTTTTGTCATTTTACTCTCGCCAACAGACTAAAGTTAACATTACCAATCATAAAATCAGTTAATATTTTACCTTAAATTTCACGTAATATTTACCATACACATTTGTTATCCAAAATTTACAACATATTTTCCACAGTAATTTCTAGTAGCTAATCACCTTCACCAAGACGAGTCCAATCCGAAGCATGATCCTTAACTTCAAACTGTCCATAATAAATCCCACTAAGTAAAGCCCATAACTAAGCCCAAGCTTATATTATAAGCCCATTTTCATTATAACAACAATATAGACTTTTCTCTGCACGAAACCCTAATTTGTTCCTACCGTTAGATAAGAGCGTTCAAATCCGAACGTTGAATTAAGCCTATATAATGTGTTGTGCAGCCTTTAGGTTTTCATTCAGTGTAAATGTTGCCAATAGACAATCGTCTCTTTCCTTTCTTTTCTGCGTTTTACGTTTCCTCTCAAGAATTTCAGAAGACTCTTTCATGGTATTAGAGCAAGGTTCTCTCTACAGCCACATCTACATCATAGTCTTCTTTCCCGATGTACTCTTTTTGGAAGTATCAATGGTACATCCCTTGTCCGGAGAAACATCTTCCCAACGCCGACGGATCTATCAAATACATTCAACCCTACTTTCATTGAATGACACTTTCAGGATCAAGCGGTCCACACGATCCTCAATATCACACTTTCTCATGAAGCTCTTACTCAGGTAATTGGATCTATAAATTTCAGTTTGGCTCGGCTCACTCTTGAGCGGTGATATGCTTCTCTCTCTTACTCTCTATCAAACATCTTAGAACTTAAAACTGACCTTCAAACAATAGAGAAACACTCCAATTCCATAGATCTTTACACTCCTCGATCCCGCTGAAAATAAGCTTGCGGTCCTTTTTTTGTGATATGAATTGATAGAATTAGCCAAAAAATAAGAAAAATTAACAATGTTCTTATAATTATGTGTGAAAAGGTTTAGTCCATTTGTATTGAGTTTTGTTTCCTCCATTTTGTTTTGCAAGGTTTCTTCTGAGCGCCTACGGAACATAAAGAGATCGAAGATCAAAGATCGATATTCATATCATCTCACTTGATATCTCTAATCAAAATGCAGGTATGATTTAATACTAATGTTATCTTATTATCAAATTCTCTATACATGACTTCTTTTAATTTATCGATGCGTTTGTTACATTTGTTTTTATATAATTGAATAAAGAAAAAATGAGAGCCGAGAATATGGTATTTTTTGGATGCTAATAAATTATACACTTTCTAAAATAAAATAGATTAGGCATTGTGTGCAGAAATGCCAACAGATTGGGTTCGGATCGGATCCACCTATATCCATATCCGTATCCGAAAATGAACAAGTCAATTCATATTTGATCTAGATCCAACCGGTGTAAGCAGATTCTAACATGATTCAGATCCAATTAAATTTGTGATATCCGTATCCGATCCGAAAACATGTAAGATATATGATTGATCAATATTCAAATCTAAAATCGGATTCAGGTCAGAGAAAATTCAAAAAAATTACCTAAAATATGTATATGTATTCTGATCATTTATGGATCCATATTTGGATCTAGAATCGCAAAATCCAAAAAAAATATACTTAGCAAATACAAAAATAACAGATTATGACTACTTGCTACAACATAGAAAACTTGGATGGTGGAAGCCATAAATTCCCAGACATCAACATCAAATTCACCCATATATAAAGCTATTTCATTTTCTTACTACTTCCAATTATCTTGAAATTCAAACACAAAAAAACACATAATAAAATTGTCCATAAGATCACAAGTTCAAGAATAAATAAAATTTCAAAAACAAACGTGACTATGTAAAGTGAGTGGTGGGTGTGTTAGGGTATTCGATAAATGATGCGCTCATATATGTGTAGGTTGATTCGTAATTTTTTAGATAAATTATATAATTCGGATATAATCGGATTAGATATCTTGACCGATGTGAATATACGAATCCCATCAATTTTGATTTTTAAGGATCTGAACTCGGATACAAATCCCATCGAATTTTGATGTAAGTATTCATATCCAATTCTTTTGAAATTGATCTAATTCGGACTTAATCCATTCAGATCGAGCCACTAAGATTTCGGTTCGGTGACATCCCTAATTGTGTCAAAGAAATAGTACATGGAGGATTTAAGGATTGAGGTATCATGTATGGGTTTTGGTTTATAACTTATCTTTACGTCCAATCTGGTTAACTTTTACCAAAGCCCATCTAATCCCAACCTTCGGTTTCCTTATCCTTATGCATTTGTGTGTCAAAAGTTACAACTTGAGTTGGTAACCTAAGCCCAAATAAGGTTTAAGAGGTTCTATATCAGAAAAACTAAACCCGAATTCATGACCATTCATTCCCTATAAGGTTTTGATCCCAAACTAAACCCAAATATGGTTTGGATCCCAAGAATCTCCCAAGCCGGTTCGCTGGGGAGCTGACACCTTTTGGGATTGTTGAATGTATTAATCCCCGCCATTCAGTTTTTCTACAGCTCTACCTACTCTAGTACAGTCACATACTTGGGAGGTTTCTCCAAAAGAATTCGCGATTGACTTTAAAGAGGTCACTTTGACCTGCCATTTAGTCAACGTTATGATAGAAAAGTTTGCTAAGCTAATTTCTTCATAATTATGATGAAATAAGCATGAACAACTTAGCAAATTTTCGTATCATAAGCTAAATTGATTAAATCAGAGTGAACTAATAATATCAAATCATAAACTAAATGATTTGATCAAGACCAATGATTTGTGAATTGTGATCACCAGTGAGCATTAGCTTCCCGCTGAAAGTTTCTTCGTGTTTAAGGATATTCCCCTTTATTGTCATTAATATCATCCTCAACCTTTTCTCTAGCCTCTTTTAATCCTAATAACTTCACTTCAATGCTCCACATCTCCTTCACCATGCAGTCTCGCTTCTTCTCAGCTTCAACATACCTCTTCAATTCCTCATTCTCTCCCAACTCGGACCCACCAAGCCTCGCAAGTCTCTTCAACCGCTCGATCAGAAACCCTACGTCCATGCCAAACGCCCGAAAAACCTTCCAGAGTGTTGCCTCACATGGCATAATCCTCCTTCGAGGTACTGATTTTAAGGTCCTTGATCACGTCAGATGCTTTTAAGCTTCTTGTAATGAGACTGGCCGCGAATGCACGATCGACATTCTATAGCAGGTGCTGGTGGACCCCCTAGAGCAACAGAGTTGGTAGTACTTAAACCGAGTGGCTCTTCAGAGTTGAGAGTCAATGGTTTCGCCATCGACTGTGATTTTGATGTCAAAATCATAGTCAATGGCGAAACACTTGACTCTGAACTCTCAAGAGCTACTCGGTTCAAGCACTACCAACTCTGTTGCTCTAGGGGGTCCACCTGCACTAGAATGTTGATCCACATTGGCATCTAGTTTCATTAGAGTTAACATTAAAAGTGGCTGACGTAATTAGAGGTTCTAAAATCAGTAGTACCTCCAAGGATATTTTGCGATGTGGGGTGACACTTTGGAAGGTTTCGAGATGCTGGGTATGGACGTAGGGTTTATGAGTGAGCGGTTGAAGCGACTGGCAAGTCTTGGTGGGTCAGAGTCGGGAGAAAACGAGGAATTGAAGAGGTATATGGAAGCTGAGAAGAAGTGAGAGCGCATGGTGGGGGAGATGGGGAGCATTGAAGGAAAGTTGTTGGGACTGAAAGAGGCTGCTGAGAAGGTTGAGGATGATATGAAGACCAAGAAGGCAAAGAGTATCCGGAAACACAAAGACACCTTTCAGCAGGAAGCTATTGCTCCATGGTGATGACAATCTTTGGTTTTAAGTTTTTCTTCTTCTGTTTAACTAATGAACAATGTAATTTTGTGATAAATATTGTACTCTATATTGTTGCAAACAACCGATTTCGTATAATGTATGAAGCTAAGTTCAGAACGAGACAGTCATTTGAGACTACTTTGTGATTATTGCATACAAGTAAAGCTGGCAAAGTTGACCCGGACCCGTCAACCCGCCCGTATCCGCGAAGTTTAAACGGGTTCGGGTCTTGTTAATTTGTACAAACGGGTTGAAATGGGTGGTTTCATTCAACCCGCTGAATTACATGGGTTACGCGGGTTGAGAAGTGAACCCGTCTAAACCCGTTCCTTCACTAGCCTCTCTCTGTACACAGCAAGACTATAACAAGGCTTCAAATCGTAGGAAAGACAGAGCAAGCATTAGAACTGCTGATAGAGAAAGGTGAAGACCGATCGTCTTTTGGGAGAACAAGAGAGCGAGATTGTCTATTTTCTTCTTCTTCTTCTTCTTCTTCTTCTTCTTCTTCTTCTTCTTCTTCTTCTTCTTCTTCTTCTTCTTCTTCTTCTTCTTCTTCTTCTTCTTCTTCTTCTTCTTCTTCTTCTTCTTCTTTCTTCTTCTTTTTTTCTTTTTTCTTTTTTTTTTTTCTTTTTTTACCAGAAAGTGATGTTTTCAAGAGAGGCTATGATTTATTTCTCTCCCAGTGCTAGGGCCGAACTTTAGATTTTTCTTGTTGGGTGTTTTATTTATATATTATAATTTGTTAAATTCAGTCCCCTGCTGTAGAAAAATGAAAATAATTAAGTGGATAGTTTCAAAAAGAAAACAAGAAGTTCTTTCAAAAAAAAACAAGAAGTGTCGTTCAAAAAACCTATTAATAGAAACATGTGTATGTGTCTTTTCCTACTTTAGCATATACGGGTTCAAAACGGGTTAGAAATGGGTTAACGGGTCACATTGACCCGTTTATGACCCACCCATCAAACCCGTAACATTTACACGGGTGGAACGGGTTGGACCCATTTACAATGAACCCATTTATAAACGGGTCGGGTCCACCCGAACCCGTCCGTTTGACACCTCTACATACAAGCTACATTTCATTCTTCTTTCCAATGTTTACTCACTGTTTACTCACTTATTATTAAGGCTATTGAGGCTTGGAGTACATTTTGTGATAAATATTGTACTCTATCCGGTTCTTTATTCGGAGGGCTTCAGAGTCAGCGCGCAACCGGCCTGCTTCCTCTTCCTAACGCTTTCCCTGGTTTTAAAAGTCCTTTTGAACACTGTTAAAAATTTGAATCCATTCATATCCTGTTGAAGGGGCGGCTTCGAAGATGCTGATGAATCTTTCGAATCGGTCATGGTGGGGACTCAGGGGAGTGGCTGAGGTCGCCCGATCGCCGCGCGAAGCAACGTCCGACGAAATCAATGAGAGAACCACTTGTTACCGAGTGGGTAACAATGGAGCTCACGGACGACAGTGACAAGGAACGAGAGAGGGAGAAGAAGAAGTTTAGTGTAGGAAATTTTCTTATTGATTATTTTCAGAAAATTTTACACCCTTTTATGACTCTCTAACCCTAACGGTTTGACCCTAAACCTAACCCGAGTAAAGAACTGTATAAAAACTCCGGGTAAATAAAAATAACATCATAATGTTCAATAAAATAATTTAGCACAACTAACGTCTAGACGACAGTTGAACATAGTCTTTCAAATAAATCGGAGGGCCAGTGTTACGCTTGGGAAGAACACTAGATCCGACGATTGAGGCCTCGGGTTCCTCTTCTTCTTCCTCGTCGTGTGCTACCTCCACCGTGTCAGTAACTCAGTTGTTAAGTCGACTTGGTCCAAAATTGTTCAGAAATCAAATACCCATTAGTTGAGCAACCAATTAAGCACCCACGGGAAAAAGTGTCCACCGCCTTCCCAGTACTCAAAGAGCTAAATATATTTCCTGCTGCGCAAATAAAAAATCAAAATCGATCATTAATCTCTTATTTTCTCAGGAAAAAAACTCTAAATGTCACAATATTGTTCCTTTTTCTGAGAGAATCAATATTGTTCCCTGATTTCCAGAACCCAAAAAAATGGAAGAAAACATTAGAAAAGAGAAAATAACACGGCCAACAGCCTAATAGAGCTAGCTTCCTCATTTTTTTTCCCGAAAACTAAAGCTTTCATTAAAAAGAAGGCTATCACAGCCAATACAAAATCAGAAAATATCTGGTAACCATAAATACAGTGGTACACCCCACCAACTCTGAAAAGCCATGCTCTAGAAAAGAGCAAAAAAGAAAAAAAAAAGTACACTGATCATTCCAATACATCTTGAAAGTTGAATACCATCATAATTCCGCGTGCAGACTATTGAGTTTCCCGAAACAGAGAAGAGGAAGCAACCAGATACACCGGAAGCACCTCCGGCCGCTTGTAACATCACCGGAAAAACTCATTGCAGGAAACCAAGAAAGAACTTCAAAACATCAAAAACATGGACCTTCAAAGAAATAGCCTCCTGCGGCAACATTCAAACGCCTCCAATAAAGATCTTTTGCTGAAACTTCAGAGATTAAAACTTGTAAAATTCATCCTTAATAGATCTGCTCCAAACATCGTCCTCAAAGAAAGCACCAACGATTACAGCTAGGGATAGACGCTAGGAACAGACCTAGAAAGACAAGAACAAAAGACAAACCCTAATAAACTACACTAACAAACTGATCTGGCCTGAGAAAATGGTGAAGGGGGCAGAGATGCGCCGGAAAGAATGGAGAAGATGGTCAACGCAAGCACCACATCACCTCCACCTCCGACTGAGAAACATCCCATCCTCCGAAGAAAAACCCTCACATGAAGCCACAAACCCAGATCTGTAAAGGAAAAACAATAAACAGAGGAACAAAAACAAAACAGAGGAAAAAGGGAGGGGGGGGGGGGGGATCGCCGCCACCAGGAGGAGCGACGACGGCGAGCCCGGCAACTAAACCAGCGGAGACCTCAGGGACAGATTTGGTTGAACGGAAGAAGGGACTGTTGAAGAGATGATGAAGAAGCTTGCCGTAACAAGATCGAAAACCCACAACGGAGTACTCTCAAGGCCGGCTTTAGCACTAGGCGGTTAAAGCCGTTGCTTAGGGCACCAAGTTCATAGGGGGCACCAGATTTTGTAAAATATAGGGGTTTTATAGTCATTTTAATATAATTAAATTGTGTCTTTGAGGGAAAAAATATTAAGTACCGTATATTTTTATTGTTGCTATTGAATAGATAAGTCAAGTATATCAATACAAAATCACAAAATATATCAATTTCAGCTTTGCCGTGCCTAATTTCAAGCGTATCATGATTGGTGAGGCTTATCCTTACCTAATTTTTCTCCTCAAATATCTCAAGTGGTTTCCCCTTCTCCACTCTCGAGGACTCAAGCAACCCCTAATTTCATAACTTCGTTAAAGTTAAAAATTATTTTGCTAATAAGTAATTTCTCCAAGTGATAATCAAATGACGAGATTAATTATCAAGGTAACATTTGTAGAAAAGAATTACTATCAAGTCCTCACCTTTCTTCAAGATCTTTGTTTGGGGATGCCAAATAGTGAGAAGTCTATTTCATTACCAAGCAAATTACTCAATTCTTCATTTTTTATTTCTCTCGGAAGAGACAGAAGACTCGAGTTGAACTATTTCAAATCTTTAGAAGTGAGGAACAATTGTGTGTATAGTGTGTGTGAATGTATTATATCTCAGTGGGAATCAGATGTTAACTTCATTTTTATTGTTTCCCAATTTTCGAACCGAAGTTAATTTTCTTTTACACTGGTCATAATATTAACTGGTTCCGCCATGATACATCTTTTTTCCTTTATCTACAGTATAAAGTTTGTATGAGGAAAAAAAAAGACGTAACAAGAATAACTAGTTGATTCCCTCAAAAAAAAGAAAAAAAAAAAAGAATAACTAGTTGACTAAGAGGTTATCTAGATTAATTTGTCCTAAAATAAGTTCGAACAGTTAAGTACTAGTACATCTAAATAATACTGTTATATATATTTTTTTGAGAAGATTAATACTATTATATTTGTGAAACATAAAAACATAGAAGATCTTTACGAGATTTAATGTTTTATGGTGTATTTATTAATTTTAGAGTCTTAAACTTACATGCAAAGGGCATCAATTTTTTTTCCCGCTTAGGGCACCCAAATATATAGAGCCGGCCCTGAGTACTCTCTCTCTCTCTCTAACTTTCTCTCACTAGAGAAAACAGAGAACTGAGCTAGCTTCCTCATTCAATTTTCAATAATGGCATTTTTAATATTGGCTTCTTCACTTTTTTTATTTAGCCCTCACAATAATTGCATTGCAATTCCAGTATACTTTTCAAAATTTACCTTCATTTTATTTAATTTTTCTAAATTAGTCCCCACTCTGTATAGAACTCAAATCGCAAATAATTATCTTTGGATCCACAAATCTCCTTCGGGAAGATTTTTTTTTTTTTTTTTTGAGGAAAAGGATTTTATTTAGACGCCAAAAGGCTCTCTCTCCAAATCAATTACATCGCTAACCCAATCGGGTTTATAAGTAAAGAGTGTAGGGTTTTCAAGCTGCAACGATCTCTTAGCAAAGAGATGAGCAGCCTCATTACCCGTGCGTCCTACATGGAGAAGCTTAAACTCTGAAAACTCCAGCAATAGGGTTCCACACTCATCCAGCAGCTCTTTGATCTCCATGCTCAAGTCTGGATAAACCTCGCCTGGTTTCCACCTCCGCAACCATTGGACTGTCATCAAACTATCCGTCTCTGCAACAATTTTCTGACAGTTAGCGTTAAGTGCTAAACGGAGTCCTTCTTTAACCGCGGCAAGCTCCAAGTAGAAGGTGGAACTGTGAGAAGGACGGCGAAGACTTCTTCCAGCAACAAACTCTCCTTCCGCGTCCCTCAACACGCATCCTAAGCCCGCAAACCCATTTATCATGTCTCTAGCCGCATCACAGTTTACCTTCAGCCATGAATCCGGGGGTTTGGACCACCTCCTCGCAATCTCCGGCGTGCCCACATTGTTACTTGCACTTGAAGACAGTCCGTCCTGTGTAAAAAATCTCAAATGAGATTTGATGTCCTTCACTATCTTCTCCACGTCCGAGCTCTCCCCCCTGAATCTTGCACAATTCCTGCCAAACCAGATGACCCATACTGTAACCGCCCACAAAGAGCTATCAATCGGTGAGTTTCCGGAGAAGATTTGTTCCACCCAGTTGCGGACTGATCGAATTTCAGTCGTACGATTCTCCCCCAGTAGCTCCCTCCAAATTAAGGTTGTAAAGTCACATTGGGCAAAGATGTGGTCCTCTGTTTCAGGGCATTTTTTGCAAAAACAACACATGGGATCGACCGGTACACCCCTCTGCCTGAGCTTAGTGGCAGTGGGTAAGGATTCGCGCCAAATTCTCCAGACGATAAAGCATACCTTTTTTGGGATTTTCAAAGACCATAACTTCCTCAACCAACTCCTCTCCGTGGCCGTGGAGTTAGACGCCACCTCATAGGTCAAGTTCCTCTGCAGTTGGTACCCCGAGGCAACCGTATACACACCGGACTCCGAGTGAAGCCAAACCAGTTCATCGTCGCCACCGTTTGGAGGGATGGGCATTTTGAGTATCTCTTGGACGTCTATATCCCATAGATGTGTCAATAACTTCATCTCATGCCACTGGCCGTCCACAATGAAATCGGACACTCGCAAAGAACTCACCTCTGGCGGAGCTGTGATCACTTTATAGCTATGGGGACGTTGAACCCATCTATCTGCAAAAGGATTAATGCTTCTACCATTACCTAACCGCCAAAACAGCCCCTGCTTTAGCAATTTTTGACCCTCCATAATGCCCCTGAAAGCATACGAGAACCCCGAAGATGGCTCCACCTCCAAGAACTCTCCATGTCGGAAATATTTGTGCTTCAAAATACGTCCCAATAAACTGTTAGGGTTTGTATGAAGCCTCCAAGCTTGTTTCGCAAGAAAGGCAACGTTGACGCTTCGAAGGTCTTTAAAACCAAGCCCGCCCACCTTCTTGTTTTCCTTTAGATGATCCCATTTAATCCAATGCATCGAGCGTTTCCCCTCCGGTTTGCCCCACCAAAAATCTCAGATTAGTCTTTCTATATCTTCACACACACTCTTCGGGAGCAAAAAACAACTCATCGCATAGTTCGGGATAACTTGAGCAATGGCCTTGATAAGAACTTCCTTCCCGGCGATTGACAAGGTCTTCTCCTTCCAACCTTTCAACAAGGTGCAGATTTTCTCCGTTAACTTCTGAAAGATGGCCCGCTTTTGTCTACCAAAGGACGAGGGTAAACCCAAGTAGCACTCGTGCTCCGCGACGACCTGTACACCAAGCAAACCCCTCAAACATTGTTTTTCAAGCTCTGTAACATTATTAGATAGAACCATCGCAGATTTATCAAAATTAAGAGATTGGCCCGACGCTTTCTCGTAAGCTTGTAACAATAGTAGTAAGTAGTGAAGCTCCGAAGTCGTAGCCTTGGTAAAAATTAAGCTGTCGTCTGCAAAGAAAAGGTGAGATACTACCGGGCCTCCTCGAGACGCCGATAGTCCAGTGAGATTACCTTCATGTACCGCAGTCAAAAGGGCTCGGGACAGGGTCTCACTAACCAGTAGGAAAAGGTATGGAGAAAGCGGACAACCTTGGCGAAGGCCACGCTCCGGTCTGATATTTCCTTCCACCGAGCCATTAATAATCACACTAAACGACGTTGTGGTAACACACTTCATCACTAGATTAATCCACCGATAACCGAAACCCATACGTTCCATAACTGCGCGGAGAAAATCCCACTCCACTCTGTCATACGCCTTGCTCATGTCCAACTTTAGTACTACACTTCCAACCCGCCCTTTTTGTTTCTTCATAGTATGAAGCAATTCAAACGCCGAGAGAACATTATCACTAATCAACCGCCCCTGTACGAACGCACTTTGATTTTCTGAGATAAGACTAGGGAGCACCTTTTTCAACCGATTAGCCAGACACTTCGAGATAATTTTATAAATCGTAGAGCACAGTGAAATAGAGCGAAAGTCTGTAACTTTACGAACCTGTTTGACCTTAGGAATCAACGCGATCAAGGTATGATTTGATTCACCAATATCGCCATCGTCGTTGAGCACTGAGAGACAAAAATCAGTAATCTCCGCCCCTATCACCGACCAGAACCTCTGGTAAAATAGTGGGGGGAAACCGTCCGGGCCCGGGGCCTTTTCCGGCGCCATACTATTAAGAGCTTCTAGGACTTCCGTAGGGGTAAAAGGTTCGTCCAGTCCTCTTCTGTCCTCGCTGCCCAAAAGTTCCTCAACAGGAACTAGGAATCTCTCCATGTCAACCCGCATCGGGTCCGTGCTTTTAAAGATATCAGAAAAATAATCAACGAACAAGCGTGTGATATCTTCGTCGTTTTCAGTCCAACTCCCATCACCTTTCTCTAGACCTCTGACTGTATTCCGAGCTTTCCTGATGCTTGCTTTACGATGGAAAAATCTCGTGTTTTTATCACCCTGCTTGAGCCAAAGCATCCGCGACCGTTGTCGCCAAAGTGTTTCCTCTTGAGCCAACGCCGTAGAAATCTCCTGCTTGCATTTGGTAATCTCTAACAAAACCGCGGGTGTTTGTTGGGCTGAACCCAGTTCTTCGATCCTCTTGCGCAGATTTGCCAGCCGGAGTTTCACGCTGCCGAAGCTCTCGTTGTTCCACACTGATAGTTTCCCAGCAAGCATTTTTTGCTTCTCCTCAACACGACCCCGTGCATCCGCCCAAACCTCCGCCACTACCTTCGAACAGTCCTCCGACGTTAACCAAGCCGATTCAAATTGGAACCTACGCTTCCTCCGCACACTTAGATTCCTCTTTCGATCGAAAATCAACTCCAATGGGACGTGGTCAGAGGAGTCAGCCACTAGATGGTTAACTCGGCTTCTACCCATCTCATCAATCCATCGGTCATTAACGAGGACACGATCCAGTCTTTCGCGAATGAAGTTCCCCGGCCTATTGTTTGCCCAAGTGAATTGATTCCCATGAAAACCCAAATCTCGGAGTTCGAGTTGTTGAATGACCCGACGAAAGTCCTCTACATGCCGGAAAGTAACCTCTCGACCCCCTTCCTTCTCAACTTGAGAAGTAATGGCGTTAAAGTCCCCGACTACACACCACGCTTGGTCCCTCGGACAAATCCGTCTAAGTAGCTTCCAAGAGTGCCTCCTTTCTCTTCTCACCGGATCACCGTAGAATCCGGTAAACATCCATTGCATACTTCCCTCTTCTAGACTCGCCCAACCTTGGATATGGAACTTTGAGTATTTCACAAGAGTGAAAACAAAATCCCCTTTCCAAAGCAATGCTAAACCTCCCCTACGATCCTCACAGTCCACATAGAACCCATTTGCAAACCCCAACCTGTACCTGATAGCCTCCATCTCTCTACTTGTTAACCTTGTTTCCATCAAAAACACCAAAACGGGATTGCGTCTCCTAACGAGATCGCAAAGTGATAGAACGTTTCGGGGATTCCCAAGCCCCCGAACGTTCCAACTTAGAATACTCATTGTGCCTGGCAGTGCTGCGTAGCAGCCACTGCCAATCTCGCATTTAGGGTTTTTTCGGCGCCCCCTTCCTTTGGTGGAATCCGAGTTTCGGAAACCGATGTTGTATCCCCGTTCACCTGGCCACTGTTCCCCTTCAAGTTACGTCGAGATCTGGGGATTTTGGGATCCGACTTCTCCTTCGCAAAAGGACTGATAGCCGCCTCAGACGGCTTTCTTTTCGTTGGGACTTTCTTCGGGGTAGTAGGGATTGTTGGCTTTTTCCGAATCTTCTTCGTTGTGTCTGGTTGGGCCAAGCCCTTCCCCTTGTCTACTTCTCGCTGTGGTTGCATGCTCGGGTTGTTTCTGTTGGCTAGCGGGTTATCATGGACTTTCACGGCACAAGACACTGAGTCCTTTGCTTTTGAGCATCCATCAATCTCCATATCTTCCTCGGACAGAATCCTCTCTCCATTCTCCGAGTCCGAACTGCTAGAGAGGGACTCAAGCTCTTCGTTGAAACTCCCTTCATCTTCATCTTTCCTCCCAGTCGTCACAAACGGAGACTTGAATGGTACTTTCTTCCGTGGTGGTGGTTTGTAGGTGAGCCACGGTCCAAAACCCGGTTGTTTTGCTGGATCATCGACGGGGAACACCGGGCATTGGGAGCTAGTGTGATCAATGCGACCACACCATTCGCAAACATGAGGGAGACGTTCGTAACGATAGTCAAGCCAGATTTTCTCTTCATCTACTTCAATAAACCCTCCACGTCGTATCGGTTTCTTCGTGCTCATTCGGACTCGGACCCTCATATAGTCACCTCCTTCACCGCTCATAACACGGTCGTCGGAGTCGAGGACCTTACCGATAGTGTGGGCTGCATCGCATGCATCAACTTCTGTTAAGAAGTAGGGGGGAAGATTTCGGATCTGCACCCATAAATCGATCGTCTCGAAGGAGACCTCCTCAACCCTAGCTTTGACTTTCCAGGGTTTCAACAAAAGAATGTCATCGTCGAAGACCCACGGGCCGCCGTGAAGGACCCTCTGCATACTGATCTCCGACGGAAATCTGAAAACAAAAACGTTCTGCCTTGTCTCGTTGATGAGGATGTCATCACCATCTGACCATATTTTCCGAAACAGAAGTTTCATCGACCAAGTGTTGGATCTCCCTCCCAACAGGAACGATCCCACCAGACAATGTTCGAAGCCCTTGATAGCTGCCTGGTATCGTGAACGGCTGAAGACCACCACTTGCTCTTCTTCCTCCGATAGCGGCCTGAGAACACCCCCGTCCGGAACAGTCGCCGCCATGGCGATTAGGGTTTCGAACTTCTCTGTCCTCCGAAAAAATCGGAGCTAGTTACCAGTCAAAACGTTAAATGTCGCTCCTCCTTCGGGAAGATTTGAGTTGGCATGTTTTAAGGGAAATGTGGCATGTGGCAGTCTTTTTTATAGACATGCAATAGAAGGAACTACTCTTTCTCTCTCTAGTCTCTAACCGACTGAGAATATTACTGAATTGTCAGCGACATCATCGGAGAAATCACCCGAATCTACATTTTCAGACAGGACTAGATCATCGAGGATACCCCGACACAAAGGTTATCCATCCATGCGAACCACCATGGCCGGCGAGGTATTTATAAAGCAACCCATTTCAATCTGTCTCGTTATTTCCTAGCTCGATGATCATGTGGGTTCTTTATCAAATGTGTTCAATTCTCCGATCTGCAGCATATCTTGCGGGGCAGATCTGGTTTACCCAATCATGAGCAACAGCTCATTCCGCCGCCGCCAAGGGCTTCTCAGGCCACGGCTGCTGGTCATGACGCGGACGGCGACAACAACTTGGTAATAATAATAATCATTATTACTGCTACTTAAATTAAAATCCCTTAATTAATTGATTAGGGAGCTTCACATTTTCAGTGATGAAGAAGCCCATTCATTGCTTCATATGTACAAGATCAGTCACAAGCACACATCCAAGTAATTAATTAAGTCCCTGTTTGGCAACCCTAGTTTTAGCAACAAAAAAAAAATGTGCATCTGACAATATATATATATATATATATATATATATATATATATATATATAGTAAGTTCTACCCGGATTAAGCTCTAAGATCTCGGGCTAGCTCCATTTCCCCTTTCCCATCAATACAAGGAAATTACTGCTTGATAATGGAGGTCCGGTTAAGTTACCTTATTCACTAAGGCGGTAGCCCTCGACAATAGAGATATTATTCCTTTTTTCGGTTGAATGCCTGTCCCCTTTTCTAGTAGGTACTAGGTATATAATCTAGTCCTTTCCTACCTACAGTGGCGGAGCTCGAATTTTGATACAACTGGGATAAATATTCTATGTAGAGTCAATACCAAGTGTAGTGCAAGAGTTCAGAATCAGCTGGGGCATTTAGGGGAACTAGTGGAGACATTGTATGCCTCGGCCCCTGCCTACCTTTGAGGTAGGGGTGATGTAAAAGCAAGTCGTAATTTGAAGCTGCATCCCGAAAGGCAAAAGCAAGCATGAGAAGAAGAGGAAACAATAGGAATGTGACAGCCGACAATATTGACTAATCCCGTTATCGCAATCCCTCACACATTACGTTAGCCGACTTGCAGGTTATCATGTATTCATGAATTAGTTAGGATCTCTGTCGTTTCTGTTTTATTTGATTTTACATTCGCACGTGTCTAATACCCGACTACTCAGCAACGATTGCCATTCATTAAGCTTCTTATCAAGACACATGTTACTGTTTTTTTATTTGATTTGAGCTACTCACGTGCTCACCCATTCGGTCATAGAAATATATGAATGGATGCCGACAACTACTCATACTCTTTTCAGGTATTTACTCATAATATTTGCAAGTTTCTCAAAGAACCCCTTCTTCTATAAGAGACCGATGTAGATCCTACAATTAAATGCCTTGCAGGTTTTACAATTTGTTTGGGAAAAGTTGTAAAACTATATGTTTATAGTTAACGAGTTGTGAGAGGCCTTTTCAAACCTTGTCTGGTTCATGGCTCGGATTATGCCCTAAAAGAGCCGACATTGACCAAACTAGTAGTATCTTCTACAAAAGTAACTGCGTACACGTTGATTGGCACATATGTGTTTCATGGATTATATCAAAATTTTGCAATAATATAATACAATATTGATTGGTAATTTTATGATTTACTATGCAGGTAGCTTCTGATAATAATCTGACAAATAAGCGGTGAGTCGTGTGAAGGCGGCATTATCCCATTTTTCCTTATCATAGAACTAATCAAAAACTATATTCGGATTGTTTAATTTGTTGACATTACTATTTTGCTCTTCTGCTTCAAGTGACAGATCAAAAAGGAGGATGAAGAGATTAGATTCTGAAGCACATGAATTAGCTTTGGAGAAGGCAAAACAGCTCCTAACAAGCTCGTCAACAAAACACCCTAGTTTCATTAAGCAGATTCAATGGTCACACGTTAATCTGATTTATAAGCTGGTTAGACAAAAAAAACATTTTATTTATTTTGATAATATAGTATTGTATTTGGTTGGAATTATAACTTATAACCTATTATATATTTTACGGCAGGGTGTTCCGGTGGAGTTCTGCAAGTCGCATTTGCCAAAACATCACAAAGATGTAATTTTGGAGGATGAAAGTGGTGAAAGCTACCAAGTGAGATTCCTCGCAGGTAAAGAGGGGAGATTTCTTAAGGGGTGGAAGGAGTTTTCTATGGAGCATGATTTGCTTGAAGGTGATGTCGTTGTTTTCCATATGCTCAAGCCTTGCTATTTCAAGGTAATCATCGGCTCTTGCTAATTTATATCACTCGCGCCTTTCTTTTTAATTTTCTTCTATAATTCATTAGCCACCTCATCACCTTCTTCTCTAATGAAAAGAACTGACAATATCTTTCGTACGTATACTTCAACTTCCTTGATCTACCGATGTCTCAATTCAAAGTTTTTTTTTGTCAATCTCACAAACCTGCAAGTAATATCTTCTTTCACGAACCGATGGATTTATTTAACGATGGATATTACTAACAGAAAAGACGATCATTTTTACCTTCAGCCATCATGCTTCAAATATAGTAGGTCATGAGTTTGCTAAATTTGAGTTAACAAACCCAAACAACATATTTATGGCTAAGTAGAGTAAGTAGTAACCCGAATTGGGCCCTTCAGTTTCTACAAAACAATGTAACATGGATTCTCAATCCCTCCCCTTATCCTTAATAGAAGCTGCTTTTTCCCTAAAAAAAAAGATGAATATTTCATATTACTATGATTTTGTTTCATGGCTGAATTCCTGCCAGAGATAAAAATGTATTTACTCAGCTTGAGTATGAGTCTATAACCTTTGAGGAATAACAATAGGGGCAATATGGTACCATTACCCTGTGATAGAGTTGGTACTTCAGCAAACAACGATGTCAACTCAGTTTACCTAGGCTATACAATGAACTAAAATTCTGAGAGTGAAAATCAAAGACCTATAAAATGAACTAGAATTCTGAGAGTGAACGGATGAGTTTACCTAGCTAGTAGCCATAAACTCAAAGTCAAGAAGAAGATTAGTTGAGGCCTAGTCGGCTACTTAACCTTCGATATTTTATGCGAGATATGTTACTTTGACTGTCCAATAAATACAAATCAAACAAAACCAATAACGACAATAAAATTTAGCGACCACCAATTGAGATAACTCCTGACCTCATTTTATCGTCTTTGCTCCACCCCTTGAGGTTTGTGTTAATTACAGAGTAACCCCCTGAGCGCATATGTAATATTTCTAACACTTACTATTTACGCACCTTGACTACGAGTCTGTAACCTTTGAGGCACAACATTTTTTTTACAGGTCTATACTGTAAGAGCAAACAATCCAACTGCAGTTCAAAGTTCCAACCTTACAAGTCTTAACGTCGGTACAAATGAAGGTATTTAGCTTGCCTTTACATCGTACTCAGCTTTCACATCTCTGTTTAGTGTTTACTTGTGGTGTCAAAGGGCCCGGCCGTGCTGGGAGGGGACGGGGCTGTGTTGGGTTGGTGGCCCGGTGGGGCTGGGGGCTAGGCTGGGCTGGGTTGTAGACGAAGAAATGTGATCCGGAGCGGTCCCGGGCCTTAACCTCATGAGTTCAAGGGTTATGGGGGCCCAAGGAAGCGGTCCATGATATATTAGTAAACATATTTTAATATTTATATATAATAATGTATTGATATTCACCCTATATATATATTTTTTAAATTATGTACATATATATATATATTTTATATATGTATATTATACACACACACACACACACTATGGGGCCGGACCGGCTTGGAGGTGGCCGGTCTGACCTGGACCGCGCTTCGTATATGGGGCGGCCCGGGCCGGGCTAGCCGAGCAAATAATTTCCCTTGGCAATTTCGGGCCGGGCTAGGGATCGAGGGAGGGAGAGGTGGGCTGAGGCAGAATAGGTGTGTTTCGGGGCGGGGCGGGGCTGTTTAATATTAAGTTTTACACACACACATATATATGTGGGTTGACTAAATTACCCTAAAATAGCAGTATTTTTAATGGGGGTAAAATGAACAAAAGGTGGGGAACTAGGGCGTGTTAAAGATACTTGCGAGGCTTGGTGGGTCCGAGTTGGCAGAGAACGAGGAATTGAAGAGGTATATTGAAGCTGAGAAGAAGCTAGAGCGCATGGTGGAGAAAATGAGGAGCATTGAAGTGAAGTTATTGGGATTAAAAGATGCTACAGAGAAGGTTGATGATGATATGGAGATCACAATGAAGAGGAAAATCCTAAAACAGAAAGACAACTTCAGCTGGAAGTAATGCTCCCTGGTGATCACAATCTTTGGTCTTGATAGATATTAATATACCTTGTTGTTGAACTAATAACAATGTAATTTTGTGATGAAAATTGCTGCAAACTTGGGAATTTGATATAATGTACGAAACTAAATTGAGAATGAGTCAGTGAACATTTCATTTGAGACTAGCTTGCGGTTATTACTTAGAATATTTTTTTGGGTGTGAACTACGCGGTGTCATTCTACCGCTAATTGAGACCATTTACATGTAAGCAACAGGTTTCAAACACCGAACCTCATGTCCAAGTTTAAAAGACCCAAGCATCTAACAGTTGTCTCAAACTTGTTAGAACTTTAAAATTACATTTCTTTCTTCCTTCATGTTTTTACTCTCTTGTGGTTATGGAAGTAAGTTTCAGATGAACTTGCTGTTCATCTTTCAGCATACTAAGATGGAGTTGTAAGGCCAAGTAGGGGTGAGCAAACTAGCTCTGTATGTAGTTTAGTAAAATTATTGGGTTGTTGTGTAAATAGCAAGATCTTGTACTGGTCTACTAGTTTTTTGAGAAAGAATTTTTTTTCCTCGGGTTCGAACCCAAGACCTCAAGCAAGGGCTTTAATCGTTCCACCACTAAGTGAACACCCATTTGCTAACTATCTAATACTCAAGAAATTGAACTGTCTAATACTCAGTTGTAGTCTGTTAGTGATAATATGTATATGACGATTGATCTAAAAGAAAACAGAGTTCCAGTAATTCCCAGAAACGATAGTTTCTTTCCGCCTCTCTCAACTTTCTCTCCCCCAAACTTACCCACGGACAGTATGGGAATGTATGCTTTCTCACAGCAAAATTCATTTTTAGTGCGTTTGGCAAAATTTCTTTCAAATTTTTGGACGAGTTATGTTTTTTTTTTTTTTTTTTTTCTTTTCTTTTTTTTTTTTTTTCAAAACAGATTTCAAAAAGAAGGGATTAGTTGCTAACCCGTAAAATATTTTTGATTAATTCAATTGCAACCGATTTTAACTTTTATGAAATTAATACGAGTTTTATATTTTTGTCATTTTACTCTCGCACAACAGACTAAAGTTAACATTACCAAACATTAAAATCGGTTAATATTTTACCGTAAATTCCACGTAATAGTTGTCATAAAAAATTGTTATCTAAAACTTATAACATATTTTCCATTGTAATTTCTAGTAGCTAATCACCTTCACCAAGACGAGTCCAGTCCGAAGCATGCATGGTCCTTAACTTCAAACAGTCCATAATAAATCCCACATAGTAAAGCCCGTAATTAAGCCCAAGCTTATCTTATAAGCCCATTCATTATAACAACGATATCGACTTTTCTCTCTTCGTACGAAACCCTAATTTGTTCCAACCGTTAGATTAGAGCGTTCTGATCCGACCGTTGAGTTCAGCCTATAAAATGTATTGTGCAACCTTAGGATTTCAGTCAGCGTAAATGTTGCAGTAGACAATCTTCTCTTTCCTTTCTTTTCCGTGTTTTACGTTTCCTCTCAAGAATTCAAGAAGATTCTTTCATGGTATTAGAGCAAAGTTTTCTCTACCGCCACATCTACATCATAGTCTTCTTTTCCAATGTACTCTTTTTGGTTGTCTCTATGGTACAATCACTTGTGCGGAGAAACATCTTCGCATTGGCGACGACTCTATCAGTTACAGTCAACCCTACTTTCATTGAATGACACTTTCGGGATTAAGCGGTCCTCACAATCATCAATCACACTTTCTTATGAAGCTCTTACTCAGGTAATCGGATCTATAAATTCTAGATCGGTCCGGCTCAATCTTGAGCGGTGATATGCTTCTCTCTCTCGCTCTCGATCAAACATCTTAGATCTTAAAACCGACCTTCAAACAATAGAAAAACACTCCGATTCCATAAATCTTTACACTCATAAACTCAAATCCCGCCTAAATAAACTTGCGGTCTTTTTTTGGTGATATAAATTTATAGAATTAGCCAACAAATAAGAAAAAATAAAAATTAATGCTCTTATAATTATGTGTGAAAAAGTTTCGTGCATTTGTATTGAGTTTTGTTTGCTCCATTATTTTGCAAGGTTTCTCTTGAGCGCCTACGAAATATAAAGAGAAGATCAAAGATCGATGTTAATATCATCTCACTTTAGCTTCTCTCTAATCAAAATGCAGGTATGATTTATTGCTAATGTTATCTTATTATTAATTTTCTATACATGACTGCATTTAATTTATTGATGCGTTTGTTACATTTTTTTTCCTATAATTGAATAAAGGAAAATAGAGCCGAGAATTTGATGTTTTTTGGACGGTAATAAATTAGACACTTTCTAAAATAAATTAGGCATTGTATGTAGGAATGCCAATAGATCGGGTTTGGATTGGATCCACCTATATCCATATCTGTATCCGAAAATGAACAAGTGAATCCATGTTCGATCTAGATCCAACCGGATGTAAGCGGATTCGGATCTGATTCAAATCAGGTTAAATTTGTGATATCCATATCTGATCCAACAACCTATAAGATGTATGATCAGATCATATTCACATATAAAATCTGATTCAGGTCGGAGAATATATAAAAAAATTACCAAAAATATATATGTAATCTGATCATTGTTGGATTCATTTGTGGATCTAGAATCACAAAACTCCAAAAAATTACTTCGCTAATACAAAAAAAAAAGATTATGATTACGCACTACAATAATATGAAAAACTTGGATAGTGGAAGCCATAAATTCTCAGACATTGAAACCTCAAATTCACCCATAAATAAAGCTAGTAAAAAATGTTACTGCATCCAATTATCTTGAAATTCAAACACAAAAATACATAATAAAATTGTCCATAAGATCACGAGTTCGAGAATAAATAAAATTTCAAAACAAACGCGACTACGTAACGTGAGTGGTGGGTGTGTTAGGGTTTTCGATAGATGATGCGTTCATATATGTGTAGGTTAATTCGTAATTGTATATAAATTAAAGCATATTTTGGTAAAGTATATAATTCGGATCTAATCGAATAAGATATCCTGACCCATGTGAATTTGGATACGAATCTCATCAATTTTGATTTTTAAGAATCTAAATTCGGATACGGATCCCATCGAATTTCGAGTTTTAGCATTCATATCTAATTCATTTTAAAATTGATCTGATTCGAACTTTGATCCATTCAGATCGAATCACAAAGATTTCGGTTCAGATCAAATATTGACATCCCTACTTGTGTGATAGAAATAGTACATGGTGGATATAAGGGTTAAGGTATCATGTATGGGTTTTGGTTCATAACTTATCTTTAGGGCCCATTTGGTTAACTTTTACTAAAGCCCATCTAATCCCAACCTTCCATTTCATTATTCTTATGTATTGGTGTGCAAAAAGGTAAAACTTGAGTTGTTAACTTAAGCCCAATAAGATTTAAGAGGGTCTATTTGAGAAAAGTCTGAGCCCGAATTCATGACCATTCATTCTTTATCTTATTTTTATAGGTCAATTTGATCCAAATTTATACATAAATCATGTGTTCATAAGTTCACAAAAACCAATTAATCACCACAGGGAGTAAAAAGTACCCAACGGCACCCCAGTGCTCAAAGAGCTTTCTCAGTAACACAAAATTCGAAACGTCGCAATTTTGTTCCCCGATGTCCAAAATCCAAACCAATAAAAGAAAGCATCAGAAAATATAAAATAGCATGACCAATAATTGTTTTGGATCCTAAGAATCTCCCAAGCCGGTTGGCTGAGGAACTGACAAGGTATATGATAATGATGTTTTCATCACATTATACATAGAGACTCTAATATGGCATGTGGCATCTTTTGAGATTGTTGAATATATTAATCCCAGCCATTCAGTTTCTTCTAAAGTCCTACATACTCGAGTACAGTCACATATCTGGGAGGTTTCTCCAAAAAAAATCTAGATTGACTCTTGTTGGATTGTGACTTTGAATCAAAAGTCAGCAAAAGCTTTTGGGGCGGTGGTCAAACTTGACTAACTTTGCTTTGGCAGCAAGTATAATCTCTCATTAGTTAGGAAACAACTCTCAGAGTGTTTGACCGCCATAGGGTACTATTTAAAGGTTTTGGTTTGTAGTAGGCAACACACACAAAGAGACACACGAGTTTGAGAGCAGTGAGTTTGAGACTGTTTTGTGTGTGTGTGCCGGGTGGGTGTTGTCGGGTGGCCGCCGTGGCTGTCATGGCCATGGCGTGCATTGAAATCGGGTTCTCTTCTCCATATTATAACAAACTGGTATCAGAGCTCTGAAATAGGAGTTCTGTTACAACAACTCTAACTCTAAAGAGGTCACTTTGAATAGTCATATGAGTCAAAGTTATGATAGGAACATTTGCTAAGCTAATTTCTTCATATTTTATGAAGAAATTAGCATGAAAAAATTAGCAAATTTCTTCATAAGCTAAATGATTCGGTCAAATTAAACGGATAAATAGTCGCTTCAGCCAACATCTCAGAAACTTTCCAAAGTGTCCCCTCCCATCGTAAAATCATCCTTGGAGGTACTACTGATTTTAAAACCTCTGTTCGCGACAACTGCTTTTAATGTTCCTCCATAAGACTAGTTGCCGATGTATGGTCAACATTCTTGTGCTGGTAGGACCGCCTCAAGCAACAGAGTTGGTAGTACTTGAACCGAGTCGTTCTGGAGAGTTCAGAATCAACTGTTTCGCCATTGACTGTGATTTTTTCATTTATTTTTGGCTCATGAGACATGCATATATTAAAGCCAGCAAATGAGTAGAGAGAAGGGTTAGAGAATAACTACTGAATTTACGGACACATTTCATACATCTTAAACCCGATCCTCCGAGGTCAGATTCGCGACACCCAAGAAACAAGGGTTGAAACACAATGACCATGACTCAACTCGCCGGAAACATGACGACGGCTGAACCAGCAGCAGCAACAGCCACCGAAAACCTCATTCCCAGCGACGCTTCAGTCGCCGACGGTAATAGATACCCATTCCGATATCTGATCCCTCTCACGATTTCCTCCTTCATCAGGGTTTTGTATGAAATGTGGTGTTCAATTCTCTGATCTGCAGATCTTGTTCGACAAATCGGGTTTACCTGATAACGATGATTGGCAGCTCATCATCTCCGGGAATAACAAGACTCCGGCGACGCCAAGGGCTTCTCCGGCCACCAGTGATGACGAGGACGACAATAACTTGGTAATCAGGACGACTTAAAGTAAACCTGATTACCAAGTTATAGTCGTCCTCGTCATCACTGGTGGCCGGAGAAGCCCTTGGCGGCGCCGAAGTCTTGTTATTTCCGGAGATGATGAGCTGTCGATCATCGCTATCAGGTAAACCCGATCTATCGCCCAAGATGTGCAGATCAGAGAACTGAACAACACATTTCATATAGAACCCAAATGAGCGAGCATATTGTGAGACGGATCGGAGATCGAAATGGGTATCTATTACAATAATACCTCGGCGACTGAAGCATCGCGGGAGGATTGAGGTTTTAGGGTGGCTGTTGCTACTGCTGGTTTAGCCGTCGTCGTATTTCTGGCGAGTTGAGTCATGGTCATTGTGTTTCAACCCTTGTTTCTCGGGTGTCGCAAATCTATCCAAGGAGGATCGGGTTTAAGATCGATGAAGACTTTAATCCGTAAAATGTGTTGCTGGCAATGTTCTTCTTTAACTCTTCTTCTCTCTACTCATTTGCTGGCTTTAATATTTGCATGTCTCATGAGCCAAAAAATAAATGAAAAGATAAAACAGTGTAAAGAGCCCATTGCTTTCAAGTTCTGATCTTCACACATCAGACATCATGCTGATTTTGACAACTTCAAAATCCCATTCAATGGCGAAACACTTTGACTCTGAACTCTCAAGATCCACTCGGTTCAGAAGTACTACCAACTCTGTTACGCGAGGTGGTCCTACCTGCACGAGAATGTTGATTGTAAATTGGTAGCTAGTCTTATTAGAGTAACATTAAAAGCGGCTGATGCAATCAGAGGTTTTAAACTCAGTACCTCCAAGAATGATTTTCGATGTGGGGTGACACTTTCGAAGGTTTCGAGACGCTGGGTATGGACGTGGGGTTTCGGATTGAACGGTCGAAACGACTTGTAAAACTTGGACCACAGTTTGGGAGAAAATGGGGAGTTGGTGAGGTATATAGAAGCTGAGAAGAAGCGAGACCGCATGGTGGAGGAGATGAGGAGCATTGAAGGAAAGTTGTTGGGATTGAAAGAGGCTACTGAGAAAGTTGAGGATGATATGAAGACCATGAAGTTGAAGAGTATCCAGAAACACAAAGACACCTTTCACCAAGAAGCTAATGCTCCATGGTGATGACAATCTTTTGGTTTTGATTTTTTTCTTTCTGTGTAACTAATAAACATTGTAATTTTGTGATAAATATTGTACTCCATGTTGCTGCAAACAATGGGTTTAGGATAGTGTATGAAGCTAAATTCAGAATGAGATAGTCATTTGAGACTACTTTGTGATTATTGCTTATAAGTTACATTTCATTCTTCTTTCCATTGTTTACTCACTGATGGAAGTAAGTTAGAGACGAACTTACTGTTCAGCTTCCAACGCGTATGATGGAAGTGACTAGGTATGCTGTAAAGGCCCAGTAGGGGTGAGCAAAACCTGCCTAGAACAAGTCGGAATTTAACGGCCAATGATGCCATTTGATTAAGATTATAGAATCCTTAGTCTGAATCAAGTTTGAGACTGTTGACACTAAAGTGGGGGCTGGAATCATTAGAGGAACAGTGAGAATATGGAGGAGTGGAGAATATGGGTTTTGACTCAACATGAAAAGATTCTAAGGCGAGCCGGGATCTTAGTAATAGTTGTAGGACTCTTTTTGTAATTTACTAGAGGATTAAGTTGTGTAATTAAGTGTTGTAATTACATATTAAAGGGTGTAAATAATCAATAAAAAGCACGTAAGTTTCTCCACCTTTATGGTATCAGAGCACTTGCCCTAGGCCTCTGATTCTTCCCGTCGCGCCGGCCTCACGCCACCGAACACTGGTAGTTGTCCTCCCTCACGGACGAACGCCGCAACCCTTCGCCTCTGCACGGACGCATCCCCTCTCTCTTCTCTGGCGGTTCTTCTCGTGAACGGGGCTACCTCCCTCCGTCGATCGGTTCTTCTTCAGCTGCAATCTCACTGTTGCTCAAAATCGCCGCCGCTGCTCTCAGCCCTCTCTCCCATCAGGTGATTTCCTTCGCCACTGATATTAGGGTTCGGTGATTGCCGCTTTGTTGCGATCACATCTCCAGTGGTCACATGCTTCAGGTTGTGCCACCTCTACAAAAAGACGATCTGCAGTTAGGTATCTTCAGGTTGTTTTTTTGTTTGCTTTTGAAATACAAGCAGACCCCAAGGTCACGTGCTTCCCTTCGGCTGGTTGATCTCTTCTGCTTTGTCAATTTTCGCTGCACACTCACGTTGTCGTCTGATTCTGCCACCTCCGGCAACACCACTGCCGCCACCTCCGGCACCAATTTTCACGAGTTCGTTTTGTTCTGGACAATGAGAAAGTCCAGTATGATCACTGGGCTACCTTCTTTCGCATCCAAACGCACTCCTTTGGCGTTTCGGATCATCTTGACAAAGACCCGCCACCTGCTGACAGTGATCCTCTCTGGAGCTCTATTGATTCGGTAATCCTATCTTGGATATACCAAACGATCAGTGACGACTTAGCGCTTGCTATCCTTACCCCTGGCCAGACTGCTAGAGAAGTGTGGTTGAAGTTGGAGAACCTCTTCCACGACAATCAAGGATCCCAGCTAGCAGAGCTGGAATTGGATTTCGTCAATCTGCGCATGGACCGTTGCTCGTCTCTCGAAGAATATTGCACCAGGTTGAAGAACCTGGCGGATCGTATTGGGAATGTCGGCTCTCCAGTCTCGAACCAGCGATTGGTCATACATCTCACCAACGGTCTCACTCCTGCCTACACTGGGGTTGCCATGATCATTCAGCAGACTCGCCCCACTCCGGAGTATCTCTCAGCTGTTTCCGTGATCCGGCTACACGAGTGTCTTCTTGCTCGACAGGAGCCAGTTCATCCTAGCCCGCATCAGGTGTTGGTTTCGAATCCTTCGAACCGACAGCCGAATGCCACTTCTTCTCAAGAATGGGAATGGAAGGAATGGACGTCGCAAATCCGGGACAGGAGGTGGTCAACCAGCTGCTCCGACACCCCCTACTGCACCCTCGGGCTCCCAAGGATCCTGGGTTTGGTGCCCCTGCCCCCCGGGACCTGTGCCTCCCTGCCCTTATCCGACTACGGGCTGGAGTACTCCTCGGCATAGTCATGCTGGCCTTCTCGGTCCACCACCGGCCGTGCGTCATCAGGCCCTCACAACTGCTTCTGGCCATCCGAATGCTATTGATTTGGGTTCTCAGCTCTCAGGCATGACACTCAGCGTCCGGGATCAGACTTGGTATCTTGATTCCGGCGCATCTGCTCACCTCACTCCGCAGTCAGGTATCCTCTCCTCCCTCTCTTCATCTTGTCATTTTCGTAACATACTTGTGGGAAATGGCTCTAGCATTCCAGTGAAAGAATCTGGCAATCACACCCTTACTACCAACACCCGTTCCCTTCACCTTAGAAATGTCTAACTCACCCCAAATGTTATCAAAATCTTAGTATTAGTTCGTCAATTTACCACTGACAATCAGGTTTCTGTTGAGTTTGACCCTTTTGGTTTTTTTGTGAAGGACCTACGTTCGGGAGCTCTTTTACAGAGGAGCAACAGTTCGGGTGATCTCTATCCATTCCAGCCTGGCCCACCACAGTCGTCCGCTGTATCGTTAGCTTCTCTTCCTCCTTCAGTTTGGCAGAACCGTCTCGGCCATCCCGGGCTTCCAGTTTTAGATTTGCTTCGTAGTAGTCAGTTCATAGCTTGTAGTAGGAATGAATCAGACACACTTTGTCATGCTTGTCTGATGAGTAAACATGTGCGTTTGCCTTTCTTAGCTTCTACTTCTTCAACTGTTAGTCCATTTGACATTGTTCACAGTGATTTATGGACATCTCCAGTTTTAAGCAAATCGCACTACAAATACTACCTACTACTCTTAGATGATTACACACATTTTCTCTGGGTTTTCCCACTAAAACAGAAAAGCGAAGCACTATTGAAATTCAAACAATTCAATACCTTTGTCCAAACCCAGTTTCAGCGACCCATCAAGAGTTTTCAATGTGACCTTGGTGGAGATTTTGATAATCACTCCTTTCACTCCCAGGACATTAATCATGGACTAGTCTTTCGGTTTGTGTGTCCTCAGACGTCATCTCAAAATGGCAAAGCTAAAAGCATGATTCGTAGAATCAATGACATTACGCGTGCTCTCCTAGCTCAGGCTTCTCTACCAGCCTCTTCCTGAGTTGAGTCTCCTCTCACTGCTGTCTACCTCCATAATATTCTTCCCACCAAAGTTCTTGGCAACGTTATCCCTACTGTTTCCCTCTATCATCGCTCACCCTCCTATGAGCATCTTCGCACGTTCGGATGCTTGTGTTACCCGAACCTCTCTGCCACCTCACCTCACAAGCTTGCACCCCGCTCTGTTCGATGTGTTTTTTTGGGATACCTTCTTAACCATCGTGGGTACATGTGTCTCGACTTGAGCACTGGTCGTGTTAAAACTTCCTGTCACGTCACTTTTGATGAGACGGTGTTTCCTTTCTCCTTTCCTGGGTCAGTGTTTCCCTCTGTTCACAGGACGTCTGATCCCAATGACAGTCTTCTGACTCCCCTCTTCACTCATCGTGCTCTCCACCATGTGGCTACCGCACCCTCACCCACACCTCCTAGGGTACCCACATCCCCACCCACACCTCCTAGGGCACCTACACAGCTTACCCCGTCAAGGACCCTTGTGGAACCTTTTCCTCAGCACTACGTTCGTCCGTCTGTGTCCACTCGCTCTCCTACTGTACCATCTGTGCATGTGTTGTCTGACCCTACTGAGTCACCCACACCAAGCCTAGTGGCTACTTCTCCTCTTCCTGCCTCTCCTCAGATGACCACCCGATCCATGCACGACATTGTCAAACCAGTCACCCGTCTCACTTTAGCGGCCCAGCCACCAGACCCCATCTCGCCCCTTCCCAAATCCCCCATCCTAGCCTTGTCCGATCCTCACTGGAAAGAGGCCATGGATGATGAGTTTGGAGCTATGGTTACGAACCACACTTGGGATCTGGTTTCTCGCCCGGCAGGGGCTAATGTTCTGCGATCTATGTGACTCTTTCGTCACAAGTTTCGCGTTAATGGCAGTCTGCAGCGCTATAAGGCGCGATTGTTAGCTAATGGGAAGTCCCAGATGGTTGGGATCTATTGTGAGGAGACTTTCAGCTCGGTTGTCAAACCGACCACCATCGGTAATGTTCTCAGCATTTCCGTCACGCGCTCTTGGCCTATCCGTCAGCTGGATATCAAGAACGCTTTTCTTCATGGTGATCTCTCTAAGACGGTATACATGCATCAGCCGCCTGGCTACCGCGACACACGCCATCCTGACTTTGTTTGCCGGTTACGCAAATCTTTATATGGTCTGAAGCAGGCTCCCCATGCTTGGTTTCAGCGATTTGCCACCGACCTCACGCAGACTATCGGTTTCTCTGGTTGCTCATGTGATGAGTCTCTCTTCTTCTACAGTCGTGGCTCAGACATCGTCTACCTCCTGCTATATGTGGATGATATCGTCATCACTGGGTCGTCTCCGGGTTTCTTGGATCACATTGTCTCCCAGCTCTCGTGAGAGTTTGCTATGACTGACCTGGGCCATCTGCATCATTTTCAGGGCATCGCTGTCACTCGTGATTCGTCTGGCATGTTCCTGTCTCAGCATCAGTATGCGATCGACATTCTTCGTCGTGCCTCTATGTCGACCTGTAAGTCTACTGCCACCCCTGTTAAGGTAGGGAGTAAACTCACAGCTACATCTGGCCCACCGGTTGCTGATCCTACACTATACCGCATCTTTGCTGGGGCCTTGCAGTACCTCACGTTCACTCGACCAGACATCCAGTTTGCTGTTCAGCAGGTCTGTCTCTTCATGCATGATCCCCGTGAGCCGCACTTTCATGCCCTGAAGCGTATCTTGCGCTACATCAGTGGGACACTAGAGTATGGTCTTCGACTCTCTGCCTCCGCTACTGATTCCCTCACCGCCTACACTGATGCAGATTGGGCTGGTTGTCCGGACACGGGCCGCTCCACTTCTGGTTACTGTGTCTTCTATGGAGACAATCTTCTGAGTTGGTCGTCCAAGCCACAGGCTACAGTATTTCGTTCTAGTGTTGAGGCTTAGTATCGCGGTGTTGCTAACGCCGTCTCCGAACTCTGCTAGGTTCGGAATTTGCTTCTTCAGCTTCGTGTCACCCTGCCTCGGGCCACCGTCGTGTATTGCGACAATGTGAGTGCTGTCTATCTCTCTGGTAATCCTCTTCAACATCAGCGCACTAAGCATATTGAGATTGATCTACACTTCGTTCGTGAGAAGGTTCGTTTGGGTCAGCTTCGCGTGTTGCACATTCCAGCAGATTATCAGTACGCCGACATCTTCACCAAGGGTCTTCCTCGTCCCTTGTTTCAGCGCTTCTGTTCCAGTCTCAGTGTTGGCACGCCTACAGTTTCGACTGCGGGGGAGTAATAGTTGTAGGACTCTTTTTGTAATTTACTAGAGGACTAAGTTGTGTAGTTAAGTGTTGTAATTACATATTTAAGGGTGTAAATAATCAATGAAAAGCACCGAAGTTTTCTCCACCTTTACTTAGATGTTGTTCCATGCCTTGAAGGGGTACAACATTTCTCCCTAGATAGATTATATTAATTTATTCATCACCATGGAGCATTGGCTTCTTGATGGAAGATATCTTTGATTTTTCAAAAGTTCACCTTCATCGTCTTCATCTCATCTTCAAGCTTCTCCTAGCCTCCTTTAATTCAAAAAAAAAAAAAAAAAACTAGGTTGCTTTTAACTTCTCTATACCTCCTCTTCAGCTCCCAACTCCGATCCAAGCCTCGATAGTCGTTTCAATCTGTCGTGCAGAAATTGGACATCCATTCCTAAACTCTTGAAACTGTCCAAGGTGTCGTCCCGCCTAGCGAAATCATCCTCAAAAGTAGCAATTTTGCAAGCTGTAATTGCATCAGCCGCTTTTACTTTTCCTCTAATGATTCTATCAGCCACCTATCTGTCAACAGTCTCAAGCAGGTGCTCGTGCAACTACGCCTTCCTAGAGAAACATAGGTTGTACTACTTCAACTGAGTGGATGTAGAGAGTTGAGCATCAATGCTCTTGCCCTCAACTATGATTTTGAAGTTTTGAAAGTTAGCTTCACGCCCAAATTATGGGGAAGCTTCCATGCAACTGAAGGTTGTCTAGGCTGTGATGACTGATGACCCAAATCCAAGAATCTGATGGTCCACTTTCTGCTACATCTTCCAGAGGAACAAGCCTAAGACATTTTCTAGTAGCAGGTTCACATCTTCTTTTGTTACAGCCTTTTTTCAAACTTTTCTTACAACCTGAAAAGTCTGCATTAAATGTGAAGAACAAAGGTTTAGAGAGAACTTGAGCAGCCAAGTACGACATAAAGGCTAACTAGATAGAAACCTTCAATTGCGGGTAGATTAAGACTTGAACGGTTAGCACATTCGACTAGATTTTGGATCATTTGGATTTCACAGTATAAACTTGTGAAAGTGTGAATCAAAGGTCAAAATCAAGCTGAGCGATAAGCTAACGAGAAACAGTTCGCAAGTTGGTTTTCCTGCCGAAATTAGGTGTATTTGTTTCATGTTAGGTTATTCTCAACTTGATTATGATCTTTGATGAAAAATTTCACAGGACTTATCGTGAAAGCAAACGATCCAAATCTAGTCGATGGTGCTAGTCGTTCAAGTCTTAATAACCCTCTTGCAAATGAATGTATATAGTTATCCTGTACATCTTACTTAGCTGCCTATCTTCATTTACTGCTCAAGTTAGCTCTAAACCTTTGTTCTTACAATGCAATGCTGATTTGTCAGGAAGTAAGAAAAGAAGACGTGAACCTGCTAAGAGAAAATGTCCCAAGCTTAATCTTGTGGACACTGTATCACAAAGTAGACAACCTTCACTCATCAGACAACCCTGTTTCCTGGGGCACGAAGTTGATTTTGAAAACTTCAAAATTGTAGTTAAGGGCGAGAGCATTGATCCTCAACTTTCTGGATTCACTAGGTTGAAGTACTAAAACATGTGCTGCTCTAGGAAGACGTTTTTTCTCCAGCACCTGCTTGAGGCTGTTGACAGTAACGTGGCGGTTGAAATCATTAGAATTATACAGTAAAAGTAGCCGATGCAATTACAGCTTGAGAAATTTCTACTTCTAAGGATGATTTCGCTACATGGGATTGTAACTTTTACAGTTTCAACATCTTAGGGATGGACGTCCAATTTCTGCACGACAATTGAAACGACTATCGTGTTTTGTATCGGAGTTGGGAGCCTAAGTGGAAGCGAAGAGGTATACAAAATCCAAGAGCAAGCAACGCAGGATGCGGGAGGATATGAAGAGTGTTGAAGAGAAGTTTTTGGAATTAAAAGAGGCTAGAGAGAAGCTTGAGGATGAGACGAAGACGATGAAGGTGAGTTACAGAAAATACAAAGATACTTTCTAGGAGGAAGCTAGTGCGCCATGGTGATGATGAAATGAAACAATTAATGTAATCTAGCTATGTCGGGAGAAATGTTGTACTCAAGTAACGGAGAATTGGCTCTATAAGTTGCGACACTTTCAGAAGTGTAAAAACAGTTTTTGTGTGATGTGTATCAATTAATATAATCTAGGGAGACTTTGATCAGTTGATGTAGTACAGTCCCTCTGTTTAGCTAACTAACTTGAGATATTGTAATCAAAGTGGAACTGGGAAATCATGTTTTTGGTTATCATCAACATTTTGAACTTTCAGCGTTTTTGTCAACTGCTACTAGATTTGGGAATGCCAAAACAATTGAGTTTAGGTTTACCTTCTCCATGGATTCTCTGTCTCCATCCAAAGTTGATGAGGAAGGTCTTCTTCTCCGCCTTTATTTCTAGAGACTCGTGGCCACGAGATTTGAGTGTTGGCCTGATAATAAATAGGTAGGTTTGAGATTAGGTTTACCTTCTCCAGTTCTCGATCTGGTTGGGCCCAACTCATACAGTGCAAAATCCAGACTTTGATCGGTTTGCAGCCTTGGAATATTGAGTAAGGATTCGACAGATGAGCCTGTACATTCATGTTAATATAAAAATTTTAATTTTCGCAATGGAGATCTCAAAACCATTCACCAAACAAAATAAGGCAGTCTACTAGTTTTTGCCCAAAAGTTGCAGAAGCAATGACCATACCAACTGGCTACACACTCCCAAGTTAAACTACTAATACTAGCTCTAACCAGTCATCAACATGTGAAATCTATAGCTAGCAACAGTTTTTTAGACCTCACCAGTGTACGTCTGGAAATTTACCTCTACGGTCTTCATATCTTTTTCAAGCTTATCAGCAGCAATCTGTTTTCAATTCCAATATGTTCATCTCCTCCCCCAATATCTTTAAGCATTTTCTCAGAATGTTTCCACCTCCGGAGCTAGCCTAGCATAGCATTTTCCTTTCTTCGTGCCAACAGAATCTGCCAATTAGAGATACCTTTACATATAAACGAAAATAAGTTACCTGAAGGACGAACATGATCTATCACATACAGATCTACAACATGAATTATAGCGGAAAATTCATGTGTTTACCTTGTCTTCCTTAGCTCCTATGCACAGCGGATGATCGTAGGATGCTTGCTTTCACGTGCCCTTCTCGCTCCCACAGTCTGGCTCGAATCACTAGGACGAAAGCTCTAATCCACACCAAGTTCCACCAATGGAGGCTAGTTAGAGAGAGAGTCTAGGGTTTACTGTATTATGATCAGCACATGATCTCTAAAGTATTGTGTATAAAATAATAGGAGGCTGTCTCCTTATATAGACAGACTTATACCCTATTGCAACATTACCCCCTAGGGTTTGTCCTTGCTACTAACCCCATAAGGTTTGAGCTTGTCTCACCTAAACCCGTAGGTTTAGGATAATTTCATTGTGCACCCCACATGGGCGCACATAATGCTAACATCTCCCACTCGCACAGTGGGGTTGCACAAATACGGTAGTTCTAGTCTCCCTCAATCTCCAACTATTATCATCTGCCAAAGTGTTATGTGGCCTTGGTGTGTGACTGTGAGAGAACCTGCATTTCGGGAGTTCCATACTCTAAACTCATACGAGACGAGCTAGCAGCAGACGCACTTAACCTCAAGTAATAATGCAATACGTATATATATGTCTCTCGTATCCCCCAGATTCTGTCAATTGTCATCTCATAGACCATGAGCACCTACCTTGTCCCGAAGGTCGTGCATCAATGAGTCTATATCTCCTTTATTATATTCATATCCTACATGATCCCATAAGATCTTGTAGGTGGGCCCAATGAATATGATAAAGAGCGATGCAATTAGAATCTTCCTTTCCATCCATTGTCGCTTTGGTTCGGAGTTAGCTGCTTTCCTAGCAATGTCCTGGTAGGCCGAATCATTCATAGCCGTGAGGTGTCACGCTAAAGTAGCACCACCGAACCGTCTCTCCCCGACATGGATGAAAGTACTAAGGGTAGACAATGTCAATCATTCTTATATGATCGACGAGGCTCACACGGTGAGGAATCTCAGGGACCAGTTCTACTCGCCACCTCATGTCACTCATCAGCACGCGTTATCTCATAAGATGTGCGCCATAGTGTTTGGACTCTATCAGAGCACATGTCCTATCCCATAGGGACCACTATACATATGTAAGTCCAACAACCCATATGACTATTAACCCGAGTACTGAGTGTTGCACGTATGCAGTCGAAATCAGTTCTCTCATCTGGCTTTCTCTACGCAGACTATACATGGTTCGAGGTAGTAACCATGCTCGAATGGCCATAAACCAATCTCACCTTGGAACTTATTCCAATGCGACAAATGAATCCGTCTGACAGGGTCATGCACTATTGATACATGTCCAGCTCTTGTCATAGGCCATGCGCCTCATATGACAGGAGTCATCATATCATAGGCTTCTAGCGCTTATCGGGATTCTGTCTCATCTTCTACTCATCTAGACAATCCAGGATATTGTAAAGGCGATTGCTCGTGTGAGAGAGTCAACCTAGTGTCCGCGCGACATGTTCTATGCTAGTACAGGATGTGTAAACGTATCATACACGTATCGAAACAACATAAAGCATAACAAATCCAATTAAAATCCAGTTATCAATGTCTTATATACTCATCAATCATATTGCCAGTGATCGACTACCGAGTCCCAATTTTCTAAAGCAATCCACAAAGACAATTCTTATGTAATTTAGGAATGGGAGGGTCCTCCACTTTGACCCGTAGTCGATCTACTCCAAGATTACTCTTCAGGTAGTTATTTCACCTTTCGTGAAATAGTACCCTTTTCTTTTCTATATGTTTGGCCTTATCAAAAGTACTGTAGCCGTATGCTAGCATTACAGGTTGGATGACAGCTCATAAGCTTATCAGAAACCTTCTTATCCAAACATATTTCTGTCCGGTGACAGAACAGGCAATCGTGCTTTGCTTCCATGATCGATGGAGTGGTCTAATACGATTGTGCAACACTTATGCTGAAATCCACTCTTCCGATTGCATAGGGTTTGTGGGGTCTCAGTATATACATAGTATATAGCAGACTCACACTGCATCGGGCACTTTGGTTATTTGGTCAACCTAGTATGGTGTCTTCTAGGGCACATATTCAGGCTCATAAAATCTTGCAGCAAGCTACAGGAGTATCACATGGCCTCGGGTCCATAACATGGAATCGTTCAAAGTATCTTCTTGTTGTCCGCCTTATGCGTCAATATAAGAGGTCCTTTTGAACGAACGAGAATGCATCTCGCCCTACTAATATCCTTCGTCACAAATCGAAAGGATAACCACCCTATAGTGGATGTGAAATAGTCCTTAGACTCTCCTGGAAAATAGTGTGTCATCGACAATATGTGACGTAATTATCTACTCTCTACTACTGAGAGTGATATGCAGCGTTTTTTCATCCATTGATAAAATACTGCTCACTTAGAGGACTAATTAAGATCATACATGGACTTAATTAGCTTGCACCTATTTGCGCATTTGATCATACGTCTCGAAACCCTGTGGTCGAGTCATACATATCACCTCTCTGATTTCTCGATTGAGAAATTCAGTTGTCACGTTTATCGAGAATGGAGCCTTATTTCTATCATCACAACTATTACCGATATGTATGCAAGTTGTATGCCTTACTATGCTTCCGTCTGTGTCACTCTGAATGACCTTGGAAATACATCCATTTCCAATAGTCTAATATCCAATCGGAAAAAGTCAACCTAGTCTTTAAACTTGATTGGTCCCTTATGGACTCTAACTTTTCCTGTAAAGGTTACCTTTCATTCTTCATAATTAGGGAACGATAAGGTATAGTATTCTATCCTACCGTTTATGCAAGGTGGTCCTTAAGATCATCCCTTCGATCTTAAACAGTCGATGGAATATGCTCCTGTGAGCAATTCCTTTGCATTGGAGGATCATAATTTGCTCTCACCCCTATGGATGGGCACCTCACTTAGAAAGTCGCTCCCACTGTCCGAAGAATCCTTGAGGGACTAATTCCTCATGATGGACTAAGGAACAGGGTATATTCTAGCGGTTCCTCCATGCTCGCGGATATTATCATCTCTACGAACATTCCTTTAATAATGGACATCTCCTTATGAGAAATCATATATCTTGTGAATCCATTTGCGTTATACTACTAATCGGCTGTTGCGTTTCGAACACGCAGCCCCCTAGATTACTCCGAATAGTATGGGAAGGTATGTTACTCCATGAAGATACATTTCTTCCATCTAGGGTCTAAATTCCTTCTTGTCAGGTGATGAAATATCCTGGGGCGATATCCTAGGTTCATCTTCTTGCGTGGTGACCATCATGTCTCCCCTTCGATGTCGAATCGTCGACGGGGTACGCTCCAAAGAGCGATCCTACGCAAAGAGGGTTCTTCTTCAGCATTATCGTCATATACGATAGGCTGCTCACTAGGTAAGGCACTCCCACTGTTCTCAAGATCCATAGGAACAAATTCCTCTTGAGTAGTGGTGAATTGAGTGTCATCTAGTGGTTCCTCTTACTTGCATAGAATGCCATCTCCACAAGCTTCTTCCTGACTAGAAAAATTTAGTTAGCTCATAAGCTTCCGATCCCTATGGCCTAAGGTGACCTCATATAGGTTGCCTTTTGGTCCACATCTCGAAGGGCGTAGTGGCTACAGACTTGGTGGGTCTTTGGTTGAGTACATCGACAGCCGTTTAACAAAGCGTCTCCTCAAGATAGGGAACATTTACTTTGCACGCACTATCATACATCGAACCATCTCAGGCTGTATCCTATTCCTCCTATCCGCCAAAACATTCTGCTGCGGGGCATGGGAATAGCCAACTGCCTAAATACTCTCCATCACATAGCTCTTGCTAAGATAGATACTCGCAGTCTCATTCTGGCTAAGGAGACACCCTTTTATGCAGACGGTTTTCTACCTTTTGCAGATACCTGTCTAAAGCACCCTAGTGCCTCAGACTTATGTGGCCCAAGCAAACATAGTTGAGATGCGTACAATAATCTACGAATGTGATGGAACGGTAAGCACCGTGTCTTAGCTTTAACTTTTAATGGATCACAAATATAACAGAATGAGTAGTACGTAAAGACTCAATAATCCTTACTGCTTTACTGGATAGCTTGCCTTTCGCCTTTCGTATAAGGCAAGAATCACACACAGGTAAGGGTACCTTGGGCATATTCCAAGCAGGCCTACCTTAGCTAGCCTGAACATCCTTTCCTGACATAGTGTGTCTCAATCTAGCGCGCCACATATCAGAATCATAAGGAACAACCCTAGTTGATATCCAAATATCCTGAGGCATTATTCATGCTAGAAATCAAGAGTGCATAACCATGCATAACATGACCAATTCCAAAGTAAAATTGTAACCAAAACAAATTTTGGTGGCTCTTCCCTCAAAGATAATCTCATGGATCCTTAGACGAGAAGTTAGTGCCAGGTCTGGCCTTCTAGTCTTAGGGAAACATCCTTTTCCTCCTTTGCATTTGCCTGTCTTGGGCTATTGGTCATGTACCAATATTTTGCCCTCATTTCCTTATCCTTGCCCCCACCTGTTCCTCACGGTCCTAATACCGGGTTAGGGGCTAAATCTGCCAATCATACTTCATTCACAACCTTTAGCATTCATATATTGCTTAGACTTCAAAAGTATGCTGAACTAGTAAACTTAGCAATCATATATTGCTTAGATCCTAGAACGGAGTGATGTTTGGTCTTATCCAAACATCTTGACACTCTCAAAGTGTGTCACATAACGTTTTCATGGCACTTTCATGAAACGTGGCAGAGATAGCAACAAATTGCTAATCTGATAATCTAAACGTCTCATCATAAATGGCATGAATCTCAGAAGCTATAGTTGAGTACTAATCTCATAGACTATAGTCGAGTGCTATTTTTTTATGAGTTTGATAGTTTAAGGCGGGATTTATGAGTCATTACTCACACCTTTTAGTGAGGCAAATGGCTAGGGTGGATCCAAGATTCTTCTTAGGCTTATTCCTACAATCTTTGAATCTCAAAGTGGTTTTGAACTTGCTGATGAGGTCATTTCCCCACCTTGGCACAGCACGCTCTATGACATTTATCTTGACTGCCTTCCACTTATTGGTTAGCCTAAAGATAATGTTCATGTGCTGCTGTGACAACTATTCATCACAGGTTCGACCATACTTGTAGGTGTTTTGACAAACTATGTCCAACTATTTGGTTACATAGTACGATGACTTGTCATATCGTTTATCGTCACTATTTTAGCCTTTACAGTTTCGATTTAGACACGATTGATCTTGAGACATTTGCATAGGAAATTAATACTAGCATTTTCTTAGCTCCGAAATAACATGATACGTGATTAAAATTTTATAGTTCATCATAAGGACTCCACCAAAACCTAGTAGCAATTCTAGGAATCAAATATTGTCACATATGATTCCCTATTAGTTTCAATCATGTATAATCATGTGAGCTCTTTTGTTTTAGTTCCTTAGCATGCGAGGTTATACAGTTATATCCAATCACACGCAGTTATAACATAAAACAAGCATAAGCATTATTAAATATGCAATGGATGTGGCCCCTAAGGTGCACTACCACTATTGAGAGTATGTCTTGAGCAAGTCTTGAACTTCTCGCCTCATGGATCTCGCCTATCTCGAGTGCTCCTTGAAGCTTCCTTGTTCGTCTTTTTGCTCCATGCACCTTGCGCCATAGCTTTTGGTTTGGCCACCTCTCTTGAAGCTTCTATTCTTCAATCTTCACTAAGTATCTTATTTCTAATAAGAAGTAACCTCTAATAGGCGATTTAGATGAGAAGGGAAGACAATAGAGTATGTAGAGAGGCACGACACGCATGCCGTATTTTAATTGATTACATATTCAAAACCAAAACCAAATATAAAACCATCTAAGCTACATCCATGCATCAAACACATCCATTCAACCCACAACAGCATGTATAATAATAAAATAACATACTGTAATTTTCTGGAAATTTCCAGAATTAAAGAATAATTACTAGAAATTAATAAGCAATAAATCAATCAACTAATAAGATCGAAAATTGCACCCAACTACCTAGGATCTCACCTCCTATCTTATAAGGTAGCGAAAAATGTCCTAAGTCTCCATAAAAAATTTGGGCTCAAAACAGTGTGTTTAAGGACGTCTAACTGCCTCGGGAAGTGTGCTAAACACTAATTAATTAATCTGGAAAATAATAAAATTTTCTGTTTTTCCAAAAATTATGAAAAATTCCCAGAAAATAGGAAATTTAATTCTGAGCATATAGAAAAAAATTTGGCGAAAAATAGTGGCCGGAGGAGGGCTCACGCGCCCACACGCGCCGCCGCGCGTGGGCGAGTCCGCCTCCGTCACGCGCTGACGTCGGCCGAGTGCCACGCCAGCTTGCCACGCGGCATGCCACGGCGGCCATGTGCTGACGCCAGCAGCCACGCCATCCTCCACGTCACCATGCCACGACAGCAGCCCATGTGGCTGCCACGCCATCGCCACGTCAGCCAAGTGCTGACGTGGCACAACCACGTCATCTGCCACGTCAACCCTGGCCACGTCAGCAGCCGCCGCCAGCCCTTTGGCGCGTGCGGCGCGTGGAGGCGGCGTCGGTGGCGCGTGAAGCCCACGCGCCGCCTTCCCGGCTTCCGTTTCCGCCGGTCCTTATATCGTTGGAATCGTCTTTTCACGCTGATCACGATTATGTGTTCAAAACTCAATTTTAACATGTTTTGAAAAAATCTTTTTACTGCTCAGATCTAACAGTCCAGATTTATACAGTTCCGAATCTTAAAATATTCATAACTAATTCTCTGTTCGTCCAAAAATTACGAAATTTATATTTCTGGAATCCTCGTGAAAAACCCTATCTAACCATATAGGTTTCACTAACAGATTATGAAATTTCAAAAACTCGAATTTTTTAACTGATTCGTGAACGCATAACGAGGCACGAAAAACAAGCCTAAGGCTCTGATACCAATGAAGGACGAACATGATCTATCACATACAGATCTACAACATGAATTATAGCGGAAGATTCATGTGTTTACCTTGTCTTCCTTAGCTCCTATGCACAGCGTATGATCGTAGGATGCTTGCTTTCACGTGCCCTTCTCGCTCCCACAGTCTAGCTCGAATCACTAGGACGAAAGCTCTAATCCACACCAAGTTCCACCAATGGAGGCTAGTTAGAGAGAGAGTCTAGGGTTTACTGTATTATGACCAGCACATGATCTCTACAGTATTGTGTATAAAATAATAGGAGGCTGTCTCCTTATATAGACAGACTTATACCCTATTGCAACATTACCCCCTAGGGTTTGTCCTTACTACTAACCCCATAAGGTTTGAGCTTGTCTCACCTAAACCCATAAGTTTAGGATAATTGCATTGTGCACCCCACATGGGCGCACATAATGCTAACATTACCTTTTCATTTACATGAACATTAAAATGAAGGTTTACCCTTATTTTTTTTAGCTTCAACGAAAAGTAAAACGATTCAAACAAACAACACAGAGCATTGAAATTACATAAACATGAGGTTCAAGATGTTCAAATTCAAAGTCTCCTCGTGTTCAGCTCCTACATTTGCGAGCACATCAGCCACCTCATTTTGCATCACTGCTAATGTGTTTGATGCTTCCATTCCCTCTTTTGCAGCAGGTAGATGCCATCTCTGATTTGGTGATCTGCATGGCCCCTCCTTCACCTCTTTGAAGATCTGCACAGCTTTGAGATAATCACTCACCACTTCATAGTTACACCAGTTCCTGTGAAAGGCGATGGTGATCCCTCTATAAATACTCCACATTTCTGCATTAAGGCTGGTGCAATTTTGAAGTCTTCCATAGAAGCCTAGTATCCAAGCTCCTCTTGCATCTCGAAACACCCCACCAAATCCAGCTTCCTTGGTGCTTTCTCTCATGCATCTGTCTACATTTAGCTTGATGTTACCCTAAATTAGATATACACCATTTAGAAAAAGGTTTATCAAGATTAAAATTAAAGGATAAGTAAGAGTTAGAAAAAGCTCCCTGCGTGAGCAGAATCTTTTTCTCCACCTATGTAAGTGACTCCAAAATACCATCAAAGGTTTATTTATTTCTTCTAAGCCAAATACACCAAAGAGAGGAAACAAACTCTGTTCTATGGTGGTCACCTGAATTTTTAACGTTGTTCCACACCCATTCGGTGAACTCCATGGTAGATTGGGCATTACTCCAATCTCTTCCCCTAGGTTTTTCCCAAATGTCTTTCACCATCCCACATCTTCTAAAAAGATGTTTGTGGTTCTCGATATCAATGTTGCAAACAGTGCAAGTAGTCAGTAGGAGTGGATCTCTCATCATAAATAGCCTTATTGTGCACAAGGGTCCTGCTTGCATTTGTTAACAACTTTTTGTGCATAATGGTCCATAAAAACGGGATCTGCTAATAAAGGAGCTTAAGCTTCCAAAGGCAGATCCAGCCTCCATTGACATAGTCAGTAGGAGTGGAACTCTCATCATCAATAGCCTTATAGGCTGATGCCTAAGAAAAGTCACCGAGGTGGTGCCTTTCCAATAGGGAGACAAGGACGGAAGAACAGTGTTGGTTATGATGTTAACCGTATGCTTATTAAACCAATAATTGGGGGTTGTCTATGGTGCGTCCCTTAATAGGGTTCCGTACAACTTTTTATTTTTTTTTGTGGTCCCCGCTACTACAGGACAAAAAATGTTACCCGCTATAGCAGGTAACCTCGGCTAGAGATATAGTTGTTAAGAGTTTTTCTCGCTTTAGATAAAGTTCTTAATATCTACGCGGCTAACAGATAGAAAAGACTACCATATAGTTAGTAGAGTTTAACAGGTAGAAGGAGTTCCCTCATTTAAGAAAGCATTGTTAACAATTTGAGTTTTATTGTTAATAAATAACGATGAAATTAACTACAAGCAGACCAATATCAACTCAAAAGTCCTTTAAAGGCATGTTTAAAGATTAATACCAGAACAATTCAACAATAACATTAAAATAAGGTGATACTTGTTCAATATCATCTCCCAGGTCGTCTTTCTTGTCAAGTAATCACGAATAAAATCACTCTAAACAGACCTATATCATTCATGCTTGTTTTTCTTGGACTGACTACTCGATTGAGACCAGAAGTATTCCTCTTTAACATCAAACTCAAGTGGCAGTTCTGCAAAATCGTCTTCCGGATCGTCCACTTGTTCGACGGAGTCCACCGGAGGATTGGGGCATGTTGTCCTGTTGTGTCCCAGCTCCTTGCAATTGCCACACCTCCTTCTCTTGTCTTTCTTTGGTCCCTTTGGGCATTTAGTGTCCGGGGGGTTCGGATTCTTCACATGGGCGTAGGGATTTTCTTCCTTCTTAATCTCTCCTTGTGTCCCGGCTCCTTGTGTACCCAGAAAAGTTTTAGAAACCATTCTCTGCATTTTCCGAATCCCGTCGGCCATATACTCTCTGAAGAACCTCATTGTCTCGCCAGTAGTACAACCCAAACTGTAATACAGTTGAACTTCGTTCCTCGAGGAAGCCCGGCGCATGGCTTGCAAATCTGGGTCATCAGTTTTCTTCCCAACAGGCTCCTTCATTGATGGCTCGGTTCGGTAGAATTCTTTGTCAGTTTTGGTCCACCTTTTGGCAATTAAAGAGTTTGGGATCCTCTGTACTCCCTTTTGTTTCAGAACAAACAACATGTGTTTGCAAATCATATACGATGTTTCCCAACGAAAACACGTGCAACGGAGAAGCCTATTATCATGACGACATTGAACAACTTGCTGAAGCAAGAAAAGATAGGGTGGTTAGAAATTAAGAAGGAAATGAAAATACAAATGAACACAAGGATAGACAGATTGTAACCTGGTACTAGATAGAAGAGGACAATAGTTCAAAGACTGTGACATTAATACTTATTTGTTACACTTTAAGACTTAAGATAGCATTGATAACATTAAGGAAACATGACAAGATTATTTAGAAATAAAAATGCAGTACACGAGTACATAGTATATAAATATGTAAATTGAAGCAGATGTACATACCACGGATCTCTTCATTTGACCTCTCATCACGTAGAACAAGTCCAAGCTCTCTTCTGGAACAGTTTTGACTTCAAAGACTCTATAATCATCACCCTTTGCAGCTTGTTTCCTAAACATGTTGAAGACATTTTCGGTGAAGACCTCTGCTGCATGGCGTTCGAGTTCCGTGAACCCTGTTGTTATCACCGGGTCTGATTGGTCGGAGCGATGGTGTGCCTTACGCTCGTTGTTGCGTAGCTTGTCAACCCCTGTCGTGAATCCCTTGCAAGCATTGGTCAATTTGTCCGAGTGGGACATATAATCCTTGACAAAACTGTTGATGCTCTCGCATCTCGAGGTCGTCGTTTGCAACGCAAAAAAATGATCCTTCAAGTATGTCTCCGCCCACAAGTGGCGGTTCATATATGTGACCTGGACCCAATTCTTATCAGCAATGTTCCATCTGGTAAGCATTGCATGCCAATCATCATGCCAAAATTTTTCAGGTTTCCTACTATGCAAGCACTTTTTAAAATCAACCATGAAGCCATCTCCCAACTTCAGATTAGCCTGGGCGTTCCGACAAAGATGCCAAGAACACAGACGATGTCTTGCCTCTGGGAAATTATCCATAATAGCTTTTCTCATTGCCAAATCGCCATCCGTGATGACGGACAAAGGCTTCTTATCATTCATTACCTTCATCAGGCACTTCAAAACCCAATCATATGTTTCTGCTGTCTCGTCGTTGAGAAAAGCACAGGCAAAAATAGTCGTCTGGTAGTGATTGTTCACGCCAGATAGAATTACAAATGGTTTTTGATAGATGTTGGTCTTGTACGTTGCATCAAAAATGAGTACATCGCCAAATCTGTGGTAATCTACCACTGATCTCCTATCACACCAGAAAACACTTTCAAGCTCATGATTTTTACCTGTTCTGAACCTACAAAAACAATAAATAACACTTAGGGAAACAGAAAGATTAGTTACATAAATGATGTTAACTCTAACAGTTCAGAAAGTAAGTTTAACAAATAAGTATGAGCCTAACTGAACAGTAGATAGACCTTAACAGATAAGATAGCACTCTTAATTGTTAAGAAGTAAACTTACTCCCTGAACACGCCATAGTGACTGTGCTTCAAACTGTCAATGTACATCAAGGTCTGCTGCCCATCTCCTTCATTTGAATATATCTTGTCCATAGAGGCCATTTTATTGTAAAGATCTTTCTGTGTGTAACCCAACTTGTTATAACCGCCGGCTTGTTTAACCATCAAAAGAAAGCTTTGGCAATACTTGATCCCCACCTCCTTCAAAGATCTGACCAGTTCAACATCAGCCTCAGAGACCTTTCGGTGTGACCGGTGGTTGCTCGCGCATTGTGGTTCCGAAAGTTCGTGTGAATGACCGGGTTCGAATTGAACCACCTTAAAAGGCTCGGTAGGTGAAGTTCTTGATATTTTTACACGAGCTTTGCATACACACCTAGTGTTTCTGGTATGCTCCCGTTTCCTATTTTCTTTGTACAGGACCTTCTCGGAGCGCAAGCCTTGTCGGGCACACACGTATATCCTTGACTTTATGCATTCTTTCGTTTCCGGGTCGAAGTACCGGCGGTTGCACCTTCTAATCCCGAAGCCAAGAATCAGTGCGTAGAGGTTGTACCAGTCATAAGCTTGAACCTCATTTTCAAAAGTCATTTCCATAACATCTTCCTTGGTAACCATTATTCCTGCATAAAACTTAAAATTACTCTCTGTATAACTACAGTCATTAACTTAAACTGTAAGAACGCATACCTGGTATGATCTCTCCATTTGGAACTTCCATAATAGAGTTTCTGGTTGCATCTTCTCCATAGCTCTCTGTAAGAGTGATGTCCAAACATTCATCTTCATCTAAGACCTCGAAATCGTATTCTTCTTCCTCATAATCATGAGGCAAAGATACCAAACCCTTGCCACGAACTCCACTCTCACAAATTTCCCTCCCTCTCATCTGAAATTGGTTTGTTTCACTTTCTGGTTCTCAGATTGACCTCCTTCTCAACCTTATATTCAAAGAAGAAGACCCCAACAACCAAAAGGTAGTATTGCACTATTTTGGATACAAAATTTTTAAAGACATGAAGAACTATTTAATTTTTTACCTTAATGAATACGAAATCTCTGAAAAGTTTATCTCCTCATTAATATATGGATGTAGTATAATAAATTCCTCAGCTACCAAGACTGTGGTGTCAGTGAGATGAAACTTTAATATTCTCGAACCCAGTTACAGGATTTAAGAAAGCAACCTTAATAGTTTAAAGAGAAACAGTTCACTAAGCTTATTTTGTGGGCAGCAGAACCATTCAATGCCTAACATAAATGAGCCAGACCAACCATATCCTTAAATTCTAGCCACTTTGGCAGGAAAAGCTGAAGTTTCATCAAGGATACTTTAATTCTGCTAACTACCAAGCCATATGAGGTGTTCATATGAAACTGTTCCATCCTATCTAAGATTGTGAGATACCTTAAAATAGCAGATTTTCAAAGAAGAAGACCCCAACAACCGAAAGGTAGTATTGCATTATTTTGGATACAAAATTTTTAAAGACATGAAGAACTCTTTAATTTTTTACCTTAATGAATACGAAATCTCTGAAAAGTTTATCTCCTTATTAATATATGGATGTAGTATAATAAATTCCTCAGCTACCAAGACTGTGGTGTCAGTGAGATGAAACTTTAATATTCTCGAACCGAGTTCTAGGATTTAAGATAGCAACCTTAATAGTTTAAAGAGAAAAAGTTCACTAAGCTTATTTTGTGGGCAGCAGAACCATTCAATGCCTAACATAAATGAGCCAGACCAACCATATCCTTAAATTCTAGCCACTTTGGCAGGAAAAGCTGAAGTTTCATCAAGGATACTTTAATTCTGCTAACTACCAAGCCATATGAGGTGTTCATATGAAACTGTTCCATCCTATCTAAGATTGTGAGATACCTTAAAATAGCAGATTTTCAAAGAAGAAGACCCCAACAACCAAAAGGTAGTATTGCACTATTTTGGATACAAAATTTTAAAGACACATAGATTGCTTTAAGTTATTACCTTAATGAATACGAAATCTCTGAAAAGTTTATCTCCTCATTAATATATGGATGTAATATAATAAATTCCTCAGCTACCAAGACCGTGGTGTCAGTGAGTTGAGAATCTAACAATCTTGATTTTACTTTTTAGAGAGCATCTTTAAAATTTTTAACTGCCCTTAAAGATTTAAGATATCATCTTTAATAGTTTAAAGAGAAACTTTTCACTAAGCTTATTTTGTGGGCAGCAGAACCATTCAATGCCTATTATAAATGAAGCATACAAACAATATAATACAGTTATAGCCACTTTGGCAGGAAAAGCTGAAGGTTCATCAATGTTGATTTAACTCTGCTAACTACCAAGCCATAGAGGAGTACAAAAGATGCGACATCCAAAACAACCCACAACATCCAAAAGGACAGAAACATTGTTCGTAAAACAAAGTCACAACAACATTACACAAATTTACTTTTTCTGCTGCTTCTTCCCCGCCGTCTTCTTCTTCTTCTTCTTCTTCTTCTCCGCAGACCTCAATGCAACATAGGAAACAGTCGAAAACTTGCGGTACAAACTGTAAAATGCATACCGGTGGTCCTCATCCTCCATCAGTTCCTTTAACCCAAGATAATTCTTGTTAAATACGCAGTTATAGCTCGATCTCCCCATTTCATTCGCAATCCAGATTCTGAGGTTGGGAGCCTGGACAGAGAACTTCTTCTTTGGAACTGGAATCAGGTCCCTCAAATGACTCATGAAGAAGCAGACATGAGGACCACAGTCATTCCTGACAGATGAAAATAGAATGCAGCCTTAATATATATCACAGACATGTAAATGGATTAGTTAGCTATGTTAAGTAGTTAGCTTATTACCCATTTGATTGCTGGGGAACATCGTCGTTCATGTACCACACCTGCCAGCGTCGTATGTCATCATTGTATTCTGAGTAGTTGGTGAGCATTGTGTGCATTTGCCCAATTTTGGCAGCAACGTCGACCTCAGAATACCCCATGCCGGTATGCGAGTCCAAGACGAATATTTCTTGGTCAACAAAAGAAATAACCATCATGAACCAGTGCAGGTGATCGACATTCAACGGAACGGCGATCTAATCATTAAAAATTCAAGATAAAGTAAGTCATACAAAAGAACAAAGTAGCTTGTATTGATAGTATTCGGAATACTTACGTATCCCATCTCGCTCCACTCTCCTCCCGACTGTTCGTGTGCCTTGACGTATTCGAGGACTTTTGTGGGCTGAACAAAAATTATAACTAATCAGGTATTTTCCTAGATGAATTTTGAATTGAGTCATATCATAAAAATGACAAGGCAGTGAACTTACAGAATAACACGTGCCGAGGAACCAAATCCGCTTGATTCCTTGGAATTCCCGGCTACGTTCATGAAGATGAAGGAATTGCATGTAAGCATCCATCACCTCATCGTCAAACCATTTTTCATCCCGGAGGCGCCAAGCGGACGACCTCGTCAGTTTGGCCATGCCACCCATATCAGCAACTATCTCACTGCATATTATATATGATACACAACCAGAAGTATAAACATAATGCATGCCACACATAAGAATTATTTAGGAAGTTTGAATGTAAATAAAACTTACGTTTCCAATTCTGGGGGAAGATAAAAATTCTTGTTGGTGTGTTCGTACGTGCTCGCATACTTGTGCGACATGTAGTAATGGAGCCAGCACTGTTCTGCTTCAGGCATGGGTGGGATAAGAGTCAATTCTTTAGGATTCATGTGTTGCTTATACAACGATATCCTCGAAGACGCTCTAATGATCCGATCTGCCTTTCCCCGGACAGTCCCAACCAAGTTTCCCCTTGGGTTCTTCGGAGAACCATGAACAAGGAATGGCTGGGGAGGTACATTGGAGGCCACCTAATAAATCAACAAAGTCATTAGGGGTGTTAAAACTTTAAAAATAAATCTCAAATATTAAGATATCAACTTTAAGACATTTACCTCAGTGCTGGAGCTGATTGTGTAGACCACCTTCATGGGAGAGTTAACCTCAGCCTCCTCCATCTTCTGCTTCTTCTTAGCTCTTAGTTCTTCTTCACACTTTTCCTTCTCTTTCTTCTTCTGAGCTCCTTCCTCTTCCCCCTTTTTCTTACCCCCTTCCTCTTCCTCCTTCTTCTCATCCTCTTCATTCTTCTTCTCTTCTTCCTTCTTCTTCTCTTCTTCCTTCTTCTTCTCTTCTTCCTCATCCTCCTTCTTCTTCTGTTCTTCCTTCTCCTTTTCCTTCCACAGGGACATAAGATACTCTTTGTCAAGCTTTTCAACCACCTGTCCCACAATGCACTTCCAAAAATCCTCTGGTAGAGGTGGAGGCAGTAGTTGGACTACTGGTGCAACAACTTTTTCAGTTTTGGGCTCATCATCAGCTTTTTTCAACTTCAACTACATACAAAAACAGAGTTGAGAGACATAAACTTAAGATAGTAATCTTAATATATAAACAGGACACTTTAATGTCAATGTTAAAGTTCACTCACATTGTTGTTTTGTTGGACATACTTCCATCTCTTGGAAACATCAGAGGTTTCCCAGAATTTCAACCTTGGAATTGCTTCCTTATCCTGACATCCTTTTGGGTTTTCCAGATACTTTGGGCAGAACTTTTCCATGTACAAAAGCTAGAAAAGTAAAATTGAGATGGCAGAATTTAAGAATGTGCTCTTAATATTTTAAACTTCATGATCAAAATAACTGAAAAAGAGTTAGAGATTTACCAAAGGAATCAGCACGCAACCAGTTCCGCGAAGGGTTGTTCCAGTCTGAGCCTTAACTTGCTGTGTCTTGAAGTGATCCAGCCATAAGGCTGCCCAGTTTACCTCTTTCAGGTGCTCCAAATTAACAACAAGATTAGCAAGACCTCTCCGGACTCCTGCTCGTCCTATCGGCATTCCCAGTGCACCCAAGATCAAGCAAACAGCCCTTCGTTTCCACTCATCATTCAACAGCAGCCTGTTCTCATCCGCCTTGAACCACGGCGCGTACTCACCGAAAGTTGTGTTGTCCTTAACGAGGCCGATACTTTCTTCAACTATGCGGAGTAGCATCGGATCGACCTCCGGGAACTCTGTTTCTCCGTAGCATCGGATTCCAAATAGCCACCCGACAACTTCCGGTGTTATCTCCACGGTGCGGCCGTGCGCTGTCAAGTACCCGTCGGTATCGTAGCACTTGTAAATGAATTGGTTGAATTTCTCTGGGGTTTCCGTGATCTTTAGGTGCTGTAGTCCTCCAAGGCCCACTTCGTGCATCCATGCTTTCTGTTCAACCGTCATTTCTTTAAAAAGATTCTTAACAGAGGGCAGGCTCATGTAACTCTGAATTCGCCTTGGATTCTTCAACTTTTTAACTGACTTACCCTTCAGCTTGGCTTCAGCCGCCTTCTTCTTCAACTTTTCCTTCTCCCCCGTCGACTTCCTTTTCAAAGAACCTTCTCTTTTCCGCTTGTCTTTTTCTTGATGAGCCGCTGTGAGATAAGGTTCCTTCTGGATATTGGTCATGCATTTCCACTCCAAGTTGATGCTTTGTAGGACCGCTTTGGTCATCCTCATTTTAGGATCTATTTTCCGAAGACTGTGCATCCTCACATTTCTGAAATTATGAAAATCAACCCATAATTTAAATTTACAGAGGCATACAATAAACTAAAACAGCAACAAACAATTAAAATTAAACTTGGGTTGGCCATTAGAGATGAAGTAATAACATGCAAACTTTAACAGAAAGGGCAGTAAATATATTAGATTGAGGTTCTAATAGATAAGAAATTAACTGCAGATCAGGAGACACATAATTTAAACAAACTTTTTGCGAGAGTAAAATCATACTTGTATCTGATGTAGGCACTCATGGAATTGCCATGGTGAGCTTCATCATCACTCTCATCCTCATCTCCTTTGTATTCCTCCACATCTCCATTCTCTTCCTTCTCTTCCTCATCTGACTCCTCCTCATCTGACTCCTCCTCATCATTTTCTTGCTGTTCAATCTGTTTGTCCTTCTCATTCTTCCTCATCTCAAAGCTGTACTTGCTTACATCATGATCCTCATCACTAGAGGATTCCAAGGCCCTTTTCTCGTAATTGTCTCGTTGCTCCCGTGGTAAATTGCAAAATAGGGCATACATCTGTAACAAAAGTTGGGGAGGCATATCCTTGTCTCTCAATTTGAAAGCATATTTCCTCTCCTCACTGTCATATGTAAACAGTCGCAATTTAACGGAACCCCCAAATTAACAGTCATATGTAAACAGTTGCAAAAAAAGGCTATCAGTTTTATAACAATAGTAAGATTTATCAAAAATTAAGAAAAAGCAATTAACAGCTAAAGTCAGCAGAACACATTACTAAAGTTTGAAAGGTCAATTCTTTAGATAGCATATTTAATAAAGTTCATGTTTTTAACAGAAGATTACTTACATGAACATGTCAAATCCAGGTGTGTGCTGGATGTTCTTTACTTCATCTTCTAAGCTCTTTCCCCTTTTCTTAGAAACCTTTTTCTTTCCCCTTTTCTTCAATGGTCTTGGTGGGGCTGGCTTTTTCCTTGGTGACCTCCTTGGGATGTTCACAATTTTGTCCTCCTCCGAAGTGAAGTGAAGCTGCTTCTTGGCTTTCTTCTTCCTCTCAATGTCTTCTTCAATAGTCTCTGGATTCTTTCTCTTCTCAACTGAGGCAGCAGCATCGGCCAATTGGATTATGCCACTAGCATCCTCGAACTGTGGTCCTTCGACCATTGATAAAGGAAGGACTTTTGTTGAATCTTCCCAGATTTGTCTACCAATTGCGTCGGTGGAGTTAGGGTGTGCCTCTTTTGCCTCTTCATCTGAATCCCCACCTCCAATTTTGGTTTTGATGGAGTTTCCCTCTTCTGTTTTGGAGCCCCCATCTCCTACTGGTTCTCGAGGGCTAGATCCTCGATCTTTGGTTGGGTTCAAGACAGGAGTGAGGGGATTTGCAGTTAAAAGGACTTCCAAATTAACCGAGCTTACCTCCTGGTTTAGATCTGAAATCACCTTATCGATGTCTTTGGAAGGTGAAATCTGCTCCCCTACGCCTGTATCTTCCTGGTCCGCCATGGATTTGTGATAGAGATGGAAGGGGAAGTTGAATTCGGGAAACTGATGAGAGAGAGAGAGAGAGAGAGAGAGAGAGAGAGAGAGAGAGAGAGAGAGAGAGAGATTTGTGATAGGGCTGGTCTAGGTTCGTCTGGTTTGTGGTTGCTAGTAATGAAGAAACCTCGGAGAGAGAGAGAGATATTTGGTTGTGTGGTTGCCAGTAATGAAGAGGATGGGACAACTGACATTAAAATTTGCAAATTTCAAATTTTTCATAAAAAGCTATCTACATTTTTAGACAAAAACACAAATATTTTAAAGACTCCATCTTAACGTAACAAACATATTGTTTTTTTAATTTCTTTAGTTGTGGAGTGTCATAATTAATTTTATTTTGTATTATTGGTATATTATTATATTAGTATTGCCATGACAGTGTGTACAAATGTAGAAAACACAAGTATCGCCATCTTTGCGTTTGCATTTGACTGTCTCTTAACATCTCCTTCTAAATATATTAATATAATTTTCATAATTCTGAACTCTAGAGAGAACTCTATCTTATTTTTTAATACACTCATCACTGTAAAATTTTATTAACTTTTTGTTTGTTCATCAATTGGTTAACTCAAAGATGCCTATTTGTGGGTTTTTGGAGGTTGTGCACACTGCCATGCATGGTACAAACACAAGGCAGGCACAAAGCCCTCAAATTGGGTACAGAATTGTGCTGGTGATGTAGTTAATGGGAAAGAACAATGTTTCCAACGGGTACGCGTTACCCAAACTGAGTTTGATTGACGTCTATGCATCTCATTTGTGCCACCACTCAACACATACTAGCACTATGTGACATTTTAAGACCAATTCTGATACCTACAACACACGGTCACTTCTCACGACGTCAAGTCTCACAATGTCGATAGTCGGTTACACCCTTATCCCTCGGTGTTCAAGTCCCATGGTTGGGTGTGACCTCAAAACTCCCAGTCTTGTTAAAATGACCCAAATACAACATTAAATCAGAGTTGGCATGCTGGGGGCACATTTCATGGCTAAACTCGTACAATTATCGAGTTTTCATTCGATTTTTGCCCCTTTATGTCACTTAGAGGAGCAAAACTTGAAGCCATTTCAAAATAACTCCCAGCACTGTCCTTGGCATGTTTTCCAGGACACATGGTGACACCCCGAGTCATTCCATCGACGAAGAAACCAAAATAAGTGGCATTTTAAAGGGATATACATTTTAAAGTTTAAGATAGACCCCTCTCTAGGGTTTAGCAGTTAAGAAGGTGCATGCATTTTTTTAGAATGAGTTGTTAATACTCCATCAACTCAATACTAAAAGATGCCTATTTGTGGGTTTTTGGAGGTTGTGCACACTGCCATGCATGGTACAAACACAAGGCAGGCACAAAGCCCTCAAATTGGGTACAGAATTGTGCTGGTGATGTAGTTAATGGGAAAGAACAATGTTTCCAACGGGTACGCGTTACCCAAACTGAGTTTGATTGACGTCTATGCATCTCATTTGTGCCACCACTCAACACATACTAGCACTATGTGACATTTTAAGACCAATTCTGATACCTACAACACACGGTCACTTCTCACGACGTCAAGTCTCACAATGTCGATAGTCGGTTACACCCTTATCCCTCGGTGTTCAAGTCCCATGGTTGGGTGTGACCTCAAAACTCCCAGTCTTGTTAAAATGACCCAAATACAACATTAACTCAGAGTTGGCATGCTGGGGGCACATTTCATGGCTAAACTCGTACAATTATCGAGTTTTCATTCGATTTTTGCCCCTTTATGTCACTTAGAGGAGCAAAACTTGAAGCCATTTCAAAATAACTCCCAGCACTGTCCTTGGCATGTTTTCCAGGACACATGGTGACACCCCGAGTCATTCCATCGACGAAGAAACCAAAATAAGTGGCATTTTAAAGGGATATACATTTTAAAGTTTAAGATAGACCCCTCTCTAGGGTTTAGCAGTTAAGAAGGTGCATGCATTTTTTTAGAATGAGTTGTTAATACTCCATCAACTCAATACTCAAAGATGCCTATTTGTGGGTTTTTGGAGGTTGTGCACACTGCCATGCATGGTACAAACACAAGGCAGGCACAAAGCCCTCAAATTGGGTACAGAATTGTGCTGGTGATGTAGTTAATGGGAAAGAACAATGTTTCCAACGGGTACGCGTTACCCAAACTGAGTTTGATTGACGTCTATGCATCTCATTTGTGCCACCACTCAACACATACTAGCACTATGTGACATTTTAAGACCAATTCTGATACCTACAACACACGGTCACTTCTCACGACGTCAAGTCTCACAATGTCGATAGTCGGTTACACCCTTATCCCTCGGTGTTCAAGTCCCATGGTTGGGTGTGACCTCAAAACTCCCAGTCTTGTTAAAATGACCCAAATACAACATTAAATCAGAGTTGGCATGCTGGGGGCACATTTCATGGCTAAACTCGTACAATTATCGAGTTTTCATTCGATTTTTGCCCCTTTATGTCACTTAGAGGAGCAAAACTTGAAGCCATTTCAAAATAACTCCCAGCACTGTCCTTGGCATGTTTTCCAGGACACATGGTGACACCCCGAGTCATTCCATCGACGAAGAAACCAAAATAAGTGGCATTTTAAAGGGATATACATTTTAAAGTTTAAGATAGACCCCTCTCTAGGGTTTAGCAGTTAAGAAGGTGCATGCATTTTTTTAGAATGAGTTGTTAATACTCCATCAACTCAATACTCAAAGATGCCTATTTGTGGGTTTTTGGAGGTTGTGCACACTGCCATGCATGGTACAAACACAAGGCAGGCACAAAGCCCTCAAATTGGGTACAGAATTGTGCTGGTGATGTAGTTAATGGGAAAGAACAATGTTTCCAACGGGTACGCGTTACCCAAACTGAGTTTGATTGACGTCTATGCATCTCATTTGTGCCACCACTCAACACATACTAGCACTATGTGACATTTTAAGACCAATTCTGATACCTACAACACACGGTCACTTCTCACGACGTCAAGTCTCACAATGTCGATAGTCGGTTACACCCTTATCCCTCGGTGTTCAAGTCCCATGGTTGGGTGTGACCTCAAAACTCCCAGTCTTGTTAAAATGACCCAAATACAACATTAAATCAGAGTTGGCATGCTGGGGGCACATTTCATGGCTAAACTCGTACAATTATCGAGTTTTCATTCGATTTTTGCCCCTTTATGTCACTTAGAGGAGCAAAACTTGAAGCCATTTCAAAATAACTCCCAGCACTGTCCTTGGCATGTTTTCCAGGACACATGGTGACACCCCGAGTCATTCCATCGACGAAGAAACCAAAATAAGTGGCATTTTAAAGGGATATACATTTTAAAGTTTAAGATAGACCCCTCTCTAGGGTTTAGCAGTTAAGAAGGTGCATGCATTTTTTTAGAATGAGTTGTTAATACTCCATCAACTCAATACTAAAAGATGCCTATTTGTGGGTTTTTGGAGGTTGTGCACACTGCCATGCATGGTACAAACACAAGGCAGGCACAAAGCCCTCAAATTGGGTACAGAATTGTGCTGGTGATGTAGTTAATGGGAAAGAACAATGTTTCCAACGGGTACGCGTTACCCAAACTGAGTTTGATTGACGTCTATGCATCTCATTTGTGCCACCACTCAACACATACTAGCACTATGTGACATTTTAAGACCAATTCTGATACCTACAACACACGGTCACTTCTCACGACGTCAAGTCTCACAATGTCGATAGTCGGTTACACCCTTATCCCTCGGTGTTCAAGTCCCATGGTTGGGTGTGACCTCAAAACTCCCAGTCTTGTTAAAATGACCCAAATACAACATTAAATCAGAGTTGGCATGCTGGGGGCACATTTCATGGCTAAACTCGTACAATTATCGAGTTTTCATTCCATTTTTGCCCCTTTATGTCACTTAGAGGAGCAAAACTTGAAGCCATTTCAAAATAACTCCCAGCACTGTCCTTGGCATGTTTTCCAGGACACATGGTGACACCCCGAGTCATTCCATCGACGAAGAAACCAAAATAAGTGGCATTTTAAAGGGATATACATTTTAAAGTTTAAGATAGACCCCTCTCTAGGGTTTAGCAGTTAAGAAGGTGCATGCATTTTTTTAGAATGAGTTGTTAATACTCCATCAACTCAATACTCAAAGATGCCTATTTGTGGGTTTTTGGAGGTTGTGCACACTGCCATGCATGGTACAAACACAAGGCAGGCACAAAGCCCTCAAATTGGGTACAGAATTGTGCTGGTGATGTAGTTAATGGGAAAGAACAATGTTTCCAACGGGTACGCGTTACCCAAACTGAGTTTTATTGACGTCTATGCATCTCATTTGTGCCACCACTCAACACATACTAGCACTATGTGACATTTTAAGACCAATTCTGATACCTACAACACACGGTCACTTCTCACGACGTCAAGTCTCACAATGTCGATAGTCGGTTACACCCTTATCCCTCGGTGTTCAAGTCCCATGGTTGGGTGTGACCTCAAAACTCCCAGTCTTGTTAAAATGACCCAAATACAACATTAAATCAGAGTTGGCATGCTGGGGGCACATTTCATGGCTAAACTCGTACAATTATCGAGTTTTCATTCGATTTTTGCCCCTTTATGTCACTTAGAGGAGCAAAACTTGAAGCCATTTCAAAATAACTCCCAGCACTGTCCTTGGCATGTTTTCCAGGACACATGGTGACACCCCGAGTCATTCCATCGACGAAGAAACCAAAATAAGTGGCATTTTAAAGGGATATACATTTTAAAGTTTAAGATAGACCCCTCTCTAGGGTTTAGCAGTTAAGAAGGTGCATGCATTTTTTTAGAATGAGTTGTTAATACTCCATCAACTCAATACTAAAAGATGCCTATTTGTGGGTTTTTGGAGGTTGTGCACACTGCCATGCATGGTACAAACACAAGGCAGGCACAAAGCCCTCAAATTGGGTACAGAATTGTGCTGGTGATGTAGTTAATGGGAAAGAACAATGTTTCCAACGGGTACGCGTTACCCAAACTGAGTTTGATTGACGTCTATGCATCTCATTTGTGCCACCACTCAACACATACTAGCACTATGTGACATTTTAAGACCAATTCTGATACCTACAACACACGGTCACTTCTCACGACGTCAAGTCTCACAATGTCGATAGTCGGTTACACCCTTATCCCTCGGTGTTCAAGTCCCATGGTTGGGTGTGACCTCAAAACTCCCAGTCTTGTTAAAATGACCCAAATACAACATTAAATCAGAGTTGGCATGCTGGGGGCACATTTCATGGCTAAACTCGTACAATTATCGAGTTTTCATTCCATTTTTGCCCCTTTATGTCACTTAGAGGAGCAAAACTTGAATCCATTTCAAAATAACTCCCAGCACTGTCCTTGGCATGTTTTCCAGGACACATGGTGACACCCCGAGTCATTCCATCGACGAAGAAACCAAAATAAGTGGCATTTTAAAGGGATATACATTTTAAAGTTTAAGATAGACCCCTCTCTAGGGTTTAGCAGTTAAGAAGGTGCATGCATTTTTTTAGAATGAGTTGTTAATACTCCATCAACTCAATACTCAAAGATGCCTATTTGTGGGTTTTTGGAGGTTGTGCACACTGCCATGCATGGTACAAACACAAGGCAGGCACAAAGCCCTCAAATTGGGTACAGAATTGTGCTGGTGATGTAGTTAATGGGAAAGAACAATGTTTCCAACGGGTACGCGTTACCCAAACTGAGTTTGATTGACGTCTATGCATCTCATTTGTGCCACCACTCAACACATACTAGCACTATGTGACATTTTAAGACCAATTCTGATACCTACAACACACGGTCACTTCTCACGACGTCAAGTCTCACAATGTCGATAGTCGGTTACACCCTTATCCCTCGGTGTTCAAGTCCCATGGTTGGGTGTGACCTCAAAACTCCCAGTCTTGTTAAAATGACCCAAATACAACATTAAATCAGAGTTGGCATGCTGGGGGCACATTTCATGGCTAAACTCGTACAATTATCGAGTTTTCATTCGATTTTTGCCCCTTTATGTCACTTAGAGGAGCAAAACTTGAAGCCATTTCAAAATAACTCCCAGCACTGTCCTTGGCATGTTTTCCAGGACACATGGTGACACCCCGAGTCATTCCATCGACGAAGAAACCAAAATAAGTGGCATTTTAAAGGGATATACATTTTAAAGTTTAAGATTGACCCCTCTCTAGGGTTTAGCATTTAAGAAGGTTCATGCATTTTTTTAGAATGAGTTGCTAATACTCCATCAAATCAATACTCAAAGATGCATTAGATTTTTTTTTTTTTTTTTTTTTTTTTTTTGCTTTACTTTTAAATATTTCATACTAAGTGCCAGAAATTTGGGGCACATTTTGAAATTTTTGAATTTCAGGAACGAAAATAATAATTTGAAAATTTAAAAAAAGTGAGAGAGTGGTCCAATCAAATCAACCGCCTCAACTGCCACTCACAGCCCACCTTGCCTTTAATTTCGGAACAGTTCCATTTGCAGAGTCCTTCAAGTAATTGACTCTGTGGTTGGCAGTTTCAATCAATTTTCTGAAACTGACGATTCTCTCTCTCTCTCTCTCTGTCTCTCTCTCCAGTTCGCAACTTTCCTCTTCATCTTCCCTATCTTCATCTTCTCCATCTTCATCTTTTCTCCTTCAATCAACATACAAAATCCATGGCGAAGAAGAAGATTATTCGAGAAAGACGATCCAAACAACAAGATCTTGCCGGTAACAAGATCGATAGCAACACTAGCAACACGGAAAGACAACGGAGTTCACAGGAGGGAAAGACAACGGAGCCCACGGATGAAATTGGTCTGAAGAATTTTGGAGATGGTCTCGATGCAATTCCATTATCAAGGGTTGATTTTGAAATGGCGGATGTTGAAGCAGACAAATTGAATAAATTGGCTGAGGCTGCTGCCTTAATTGAGAAGAGTACGAGTACAGAGGAAGAAGCCAGTACAGAGAAGAAGAAACTAAAGAAGAAAGAGAAAGCAAAGAAGGAAGAGCACGTTGAGGAAGTCCCTAGGAGATCGACCCGGAAACATCCAGCACCACCGAAGGCAGTGAAGAAACGAACAAATCAGAAGGCTTCTAAGCGCAAGAATGAAGATGTAGAGGTGAAGCATACTCCTGGATTTGACCTATTCCTGTAAGTAATCATTTTTTTTTAAATGTCCTTCTTTTTTATCATGCTGTTTAATGAATTAATAACTCCTTCTTAAAATCAAATTACATCACAAATTTTTTCTACCTTCTCACTTTGTCCTAAATTAATCTTTGTTAATTGTCATGTTTCACAATGCACTGTTATCCCATGTAACTTAATTGTTAATTCTGTAATCTCTGAAATTTGCATTTGCTTCTGTGTTATTTGAAGGTTTTACTTAAGTTTTTCAACTGTTTACTTATGACAGTAACCATCAAAAATCTACAATGGGATATAGAGGGAAGGATATGCCTCCCAAACTGATAGCACAGCAGTATAGAGTATTTCTCAACTTACCTGAGGATGAACAAAAAAGGTACGATCAGAAAGCGACGGAAGTCTCGAGTGATGAGGAGATTGATCTAAGCCAATACACTGTTCAGAAAAGAACAAATGATAATATCCAACCTGAGGCTGAAGAGCAACCGGAGGATGAGGAGGATGAGGAGGATGAGGAGGAGGAGGAGGAGGAGGATGAGGTCCAAGAGGAGGAACAGAATGACGATGACGAAGAATACAAACCCGTGGAGGATAAGAGCGATGATGATGAAGAAAATGAGGAGGATATGGAGGAGGATAGGGAGGAACAGAAGGAAGATGAGGTAAGTGACCAACCTGTGGAACAGAGGAGGGAAGATGATAGTGACGATGAAGCCCATCATGGCAATGCGATGAATGCGTACATAAGATTCAAGTAAGTTTCTTCCCTAATCAATCATCTCGTAAAATTTTGTTTCAATTGTGAAGCCAATGTCTACTATTCTGCACCCTCGTTCTAAACTATTAAAGTCCTTTTCTAAACAATTAACTGTTCAAACAACATAATGCATGTTATTACTTTAAAGTCTAATGACTTTATTTGATTTTAAATGTTTGAGGGTGTGTCTTATATGTTATGGATCTAGTACTTGGAATTGTAATTTAATTTTCTTTATTGTCTCATGATTGTTGTAGAAATGTTCAGACGCACAAGCTCAAGAAACAAGATCCTCGTTTGAAGATAACCGACGATGTCAAAAAGATGATAAACGATGAATGGAAAAGCCTGACAAAGTCCCAACAAGAACCCTATATCACAGCTGCCACCGAAGAAAGAGAGAAGAGGAAATCAGCTGGCACATTGAAGAGAGGACCAACCGGTGAGAAGGCCAAGAAGAAGAAGAAATCGGCTGCAGCCAAGTTGAAGGGCAAATCAAAGAAGAAGCTGAAGAACCCGAGGCGGTTCCAAAGCTTTATGAGCCTGCCCTCTGTTATCGCTCTCTTCGAAGATATGACAGATGAACAGCATTCATGGTTGACTGAAGTGGGGCTTGGAGGACTAAAGCACCTACAGATTTCAGAAACCCCCGAGATGTTCAACAAATTCCTCTACAACTCATTTGACACCGAGGGGTCCTTGACGGCTCACGGCCGGACTGTGGATGTAACCCCGGAAGTTGTCGGCTGGCTCCTTGGAGTAAAATGCACCGGAACAACTGAGTTTCCGGAGGTCCATCCAAAGGTTGTACAAGAAGTGGCACGCAAAATTGGCCTCGTCCAGGACAACACAAAGGTCGGTAAGTATGTTCCGTGGTTCTTGAAAAATAGGAACCTGTTCAATGATGAGTGGAAGCAGAGGGCTGTTTGTTTAATCTTGGGGGCCCTAGGGATGCCGATCGGGCGACAAGGAATCCGGTCTGGGCTGGCCAAACTTGTTGTAGATTTGGAGCACCTGAAAAAGGTGAACTGGGCGGAATTGTGGCTTGATCATCTGGTGAAACAAAATGTGAAGGCCCAGACTGGGGAAACCTTGCGAGGAAATGGTTGCGTGCTGATTCTTGTGGTAATAATTTAGCATTTTGTCATTTGTTTTATGATTTCTGTTTAATATGTTAATAGCTCCTTCTTAAGTTCTAATGTTGTGAGTATATTTTGTAGCTTCTGTACTTGGAAAAGTTTTGCCCCAAATTTCAACAAAATCCCAAGGAATGCAAAGACAAGAATGCAAGTCCCAGGTTGAAATTCTGGAAGACATCTGATGTTTCTAAGAGATGGAAGTATGTGTGTATGAATGAAAATGTGAGTAACCTTTTACATAAAACTTACAAATATGTTTTTATCAATTAACAACCTTATCTTAAATGTTAAACTTTATACTTCTGTTGTTCTTTGTAGTTGAAGTTGAAGAAAATGGATGAAGAGCCAACTACTGAGAAGGCTGTTGCACCAGCAATTCAATTAGTTCTCCCACCAGGGGACTATTTGAAGGATCTTTTGGGACAGCTGGCGCAGAATGCTGACCCGCAAACATTATTGGCCATGTTCGCGACTGCTAACAAGAGAAAGTCTGAGTTGGAGGAAGAGGAAGGAGGGGAAAAGAAGAAGGGAGGTGAAGAGGATAAACAAGAAGAACCTCCCAAGAAGAAGCAGAAGAAGAATCAGGATGAGGTTAGCTCTTCGATGGAGGTGGTCGAAGAAGTCAGATCTGACGATGACGATGACGATGAGGTAAGTGTATTAACTGTTTTAACTTTAGACTTGATGTCTCTGTTTCCAATTCTAACATTTTGTTGATTTATTAGGAGGAGGCATCCTTGGCTTCTTGGGTGGACCCAAGGAAAAACATTGATGGGTCTGTCCGGGGAAAGGCGCGGTGGATCATAAGGGGGTCGAATCGGGTGTCGCTTAAGAAGCAACAAAGCAATCCTGAGGAAATGACATGTCTGCCAGAGATGCCTAGCCTGGAAGATTGCTGGATCAACTTCTTTTTGTCTCACAAATATGAGCCTAAGTTCGATAGAAACCCTCGGGATCCCAAAATTCCACTAAGCTTGCGAGAGTAAGTGTTATTTACATTCAAATTTCCTAAATAAGCTGTACAAGACACAAATTTTGTTTTTACTTATGGTTTGATTTGTTATTATATCTGCAGTGAGTTGGTTATTAACATTGCTGATTATGAGAAGGTGACGAGGTATGCCGCGTGGCGCTTGAGGGATGGTAAATGGTTTGACAACGAAGTAAGTATTTCTTTTTGTTGATTTAACGTAGTTTCTTAACACATTCTCCCATCATCATCATAACACTTTTCTATTCACTTTTTAAACAATTAGGTCATCGATGCATATTTGCAATTGCTTCATCTGAAAGAAAGAAGCCGACCATTTGGTGGAATCCCTCGCATTTGGTACCTCGGAACATATTATGCCGTAAGTTCATTCCCTTTTCATTGGATAAAAACTCAATTTAAAATTCTTCCACAAAATAGCATCATTAATTTTAATTCTTGTTCAGCCAACGAAGGGTAATCGATATTTCCAAGTGTCCGATAAATACGGAGGAACGTGGGACGAGATGGGCTACGTAAGATTTACGATTTCTATCAATGCAATCTGCTTTATACATTCATATTTTGTTGAACTTATTTTATGTTGAATTGTTAATGAAATAGATTGCCCTGCCCATGAATGTACATCGAACCCACTGGTTCATGATGGTCATTTCCTTTGTCGACAAGGAAATATACGTCTTGGACTCGCTTTCTGGACATGGGTATAATGAGAGGGATGTGGCTAGAAAAGTTAATCAAATTCACCAGGTGCTATCCTCCTATCCAGAGTACCATGATGACATCACAAAGTGGGATGTGTGGTACATGAATGACGACGTTCCCCAACAACCAAACGGGTAAAAATCTTATTCATTAACTCCACCCATTATTTTCTTAAACTCACTATCTTATACATCACAACTGCATTCTATTTTAATCTCTCAGGTGGGATTGTGGCCCTTTTGTATGCTTCTTCATGACCCACTTGAGGGACCTGATTCCTAATCCAAAGAAGAACTTCTCTATTCAAGTGAAGCATCTGAGAATCTGGATAGGCAATGAAATGGCTAGATCAGACTACAACATCCACAAGGCCAAGATGTTTGAAGAGTTACTGAGCTTCAAGTCTATTGATGAGAATAATCATGAGTTTGAAAGGATGTACAATTTCACTTCTTTTCCTACTGCTCCATTGGAATCCGGGGCGAAGACGAGGAGGTCGGCGCGAAAGTCGCCGGGGAAGAATGGAAAAAAATGAGTTTGTCTGTTATGTTGTTTGGGAATTTGTAATATGAACAATGTTTATGTCATGGGTTGTATGTTTGAGATTGTATGTTATGAACAATGTTTCCCAATGATGATTAGGCAATGTTTGTTTGCTTATGATTTGATGACTTGTGTTGTTTTCTGAAAAATTGCTTGTGATTTTTTGTGAACACAAACTGTACATTTAAGGTGCATTTGGTGTTGGCCAACTACCCTCACCTACCAAAACTGAATTAATAAATGCACTACTACGTTATTAGGTACCAATTCTAAATTGTTAAGTACTCTATCTTAAAGTTAGATACCTGCATTTATATCAGCCAACCTACCCACTGCCCGCTTTTAATACAATCTCCAACCACACTCAACTAACTCTTTATTATTTCTCTTCACTCTCAGATCTCATCTGTTCTCCTTCTCTTTCACCCTTCTCTTCTTTCTCTCTAAGAAATGTCTCAACATAGTGTAAGCTCTTCACCCTCACCAAGCAATCCACCTTCATATTCAAGAGGAGATTCATCCCGGAGGTCAGGGTGTAGGCCTGGGCAGTGTTTCTGTGGCCGTTACCCGGTAAGTCGTACCGCACATACGCCCGGAAATGACGGACGCGTGTTTTGGAATTGTGCCAAGCCTAGAGGTCAACAATGCAACTATTTCTACTGGGAAGATGAATTTCCCAGTCCTTGCTGTGCTCCAGATCTCCAACAACTTCAGGAGGAGGTAACAACGTTGAGTAGGAGAGTCGTAGGGGCCGAGAATGCTTCCAAAGCCCAATCTTTTCATGTGAAACTGCTGTATGTTGTGATTTTTGTCATTCTCATCGTTTTAATTTCAAAGTAAGATAGTTTGCTTCTCTATTCTGTTGTGTTCAGTTAAGTGTGAGACTCGAAGGGGCCGAGAATGCTTCAAAAGCCCACTATTTTCGTGTGAAACTGTTGTATGTTGTGATTTTTGTCATTTTCAACATTTTAATTTCAATGTATGATAGTTTATCCGGTATTTAATTCTAATTCTGCTGTGATTAGTTAAGGATTAAAGTTTTGTTAACAATGATATCTCAGCTTTTATCTTAAATGAAAGTGTTAATATCTTAACTGATAAACTTACTAACTAAAGATTAATCAATGATATCCTCATGCAATCTTATTCAGCTTAGTTCATTCTATAGTGTTAACAATGCTATCTAGGTTAAAAAGGAATCTTCCTGGGACCACTTTTTTTGTCCCGTAGCTGGCCTCTGGGACCACTTATTTCGTCCGGTAGCTGGCATTTTCGTAATAACCGGCTAGTACCGGCTTAGCCGGTTACCTTTGGGACGCACCAAAGTTTTTTCCCAATAATTGAGAGAGTTATGATCCCAAGTCCCACTACTGTCAATAAACTTGCTAACCATTAAATTTTCCGTCCCAGCGGTGGAAGCTGAGAATGGGACAGCGGGGAGTCACCAGACCACCAATCGTGCCAGAGGGAGGTTTCCTTCCCATTACCAACACTCCACTTGGTATTGGATGCAAGGAACTTGTTAGTAAGAAGAGTACCTCTCCAGGTAGGAGAGGCAAAATTTCGCTTAGCGAAAATGCTCATACTCTGTACCCCATGTATTTTTTCCTAACCGCATCACACTACAAACTTTTATTGGGATACAACTTTATATACCATCCCAGCTTGGCCAGAAATGCTAAATTTTAAATTCTAGCTTTTTTAAAACCCAGATCCCTTTGTCTTTGGGGAGACAAACAGTTATCCAATTAATGAGGTTAACTTTCTTATTTCCATTTTCATCCCCACAAATGAAATTTTTGCAGATTTTGTCGATGTTATTGCAGGTGCTAGCCGGTAGCGGTAATACCTGCATGCAGTAGGAGAGGAGGGAAGCTAAAACACTTTCAGCAAGAGTAACTCTCCCCCCAATAGAGAGCATTTTGCTTTTCCACCCCGAAAGCCTAGTGTTCATCTTAGAAATGACATCACTGACACTATTCTTGTTGAATCTATCGTGCACCACATTAATTCCAAGACATCTCCCTAGATCCACGGTAGCTGCCATACCAAGGCAAGCTTTGATACAATTTTGCATATGTCTAGGGGTGTTTTTGGAGAAGAATATTTTGGATTCGGAAGAGTTAACTTTGAGACCAGAGAGGGCCTCAAAATCCTCAAGAACATTCTTCATAGCCTCACAAGTAGTCATATCACACCACCCAAAAAACATAAGGTCATCCGCATAAAAAAATGTGAGATACAATTTCTAGAAGCTTTTATGCCCCTCCAATCTTTAGTCTCCACCAATCCATAATCATATGGGACATTCTTTCCATACACTAACAAAGATGCACGGGGAGAGAGGATCTTCCTGTCTAAGCCCCCCACTAGGCTTAAAATTATCAAGAGCAGTGTTATTCCAAATAATGGCAGTCGAAACAGACACAAGTCATGATAAGAGAAGTGAGATTACGGGGAAGGTTTACCCTTATATAGATCTCTCTAAAACTGTATTTGGCGTGCAAAAGTGTTTAGCTCAAAACTTGTTATCTATCACCTCTCCAGATCTGCAGCCTCGTTGGATGTATAGCTTCTATATACCTATTCAGTCTCACCAACAACTTTTCAGAAGGAATGATCAGAGCATGAAACTACATACAAGAATCCTAAGTTATACTCAACTGCAACATACTACATAGAAATTCACAAAGATGCTTGTGCAGATACAGACATTTTACCCAAGATTTTGTAGAAGGGAACTACTAGAGCATTTCTATTCACCAAGGAGCATTGGCTTGTTCCTTGACAGTGTTATCATACTCGGACGCAAGGCTCACGAGTTTCTTCAAACGATCAAGTAGGAAACCAACATCCATGCCCAAATTACCAAACCCTTCTAAAGTGCGGGTCCACATTGAAACGTCATCCTCGGAGGAGGTTGAAAGTTTATAAGATCTAATCGCATCAGCCACTTCCACTGTTTCTTTGACAATTTCAGCTGCCATTGTACGACTCACATTCTTCAAAAGGTTATCATGAAGACACGACTTCCTAGAGCAACAGAGCTGGTAGTAACTGAACAGAGTGGATCTAGAGATTTGATCTGAATCAATTATCTCCTTCACCTTGGTTCTGATGAACTTCTCAAAATCATCATCACTTCCTGATAACAAGCACGCTGCTTCCGCCAAGTTTCTCAAGTTCACAAAACCAGTATCAAGTGCTGGTAACGAGCAAGCTTCAATGGCTTCTGACGGAAATTGCGACGCTTTTCTCAAGTTCTGAAAATCTGATTCATCAGCATCTTGGTCTGATAAGTGCAATATCTCAGTGCCGGTATGATCTGGTTCGGATGACCTCCTTTCAACATTTTCTTGAACCCTATCCACGTCTGGAGCAAGTCTGCCACCTTCTTCATCAGAAGCCTCACGTCTTCTTTTCTTCTTGCCAGCAAATTCTGAAAATCACCATTGAAATTCAAAAACGAAAATTAGAACTAACTTCATCTGGTAGCTGAATACTTATGATATAGAGGCAAGGGTTAGCAATTATCGGTACCTTCATTAGTTAAATCATTTACTCTTACTATATACACCTGTAAAACAGGCATCGAATGTCAAAGTCAAGGAGAGTGATGAGGTGAACATGAAACCAATCACAACTAGGACACGGATCATTTATGGTTCTGAATTCAAAGGTCAGTCATTGTTTACCTTAAAGTAACAATCCCTGAGCAATTGGAAAACTAAAATGTCGCCTATATCCAGTTTATGCTCATTCGCAAATGCTCTCCATCCACCGACGAATCTCTTTCTTTCGGTACATAGGAATTTCACCTTGTAGCTCTTTCCACTTTCATCATCATCCAAAGTAACTTCCGCATCATGCGCTGGCATGTTCCGTTTGGCAAACTCCACAGGCACAGCCAGCTAACATGGAATAAGTAAGTTCAGTCCAACAAAATAAAAACATCTTCTTATCAACACTTGAACTCAATCTATACTAACCGCCGCAGCTAATCGAATAACATGGGAGTGTTGCATCTTCTTAATGAAACTTGGATGTTTACTTGACAGCCAAAGGCTTTTTTGGAGCTTTACTGCGTCCTTCCAGGCTAATGTATGTGCTTCAGATGTTACGACTCTTCCCTTCTTTGTCGTGCAACTTCAAGCCGACAAACAAAGCCATCATTCCAATTTTATCTCTAGATCCAGGCGAAATAAAATAAGGATTCGTAGATTAAGAAATTAACTCACCTCCAACTTGGTTGATATTTTGTAACCTACAAGGGAAACATCATATTCTCAGTCAACACGTCATTACAGCAGTGCAGTGAAAATTTCATCGAAACAACTCAATTTATCATGTCTGTTTATCTTCGTGGACATATTTCTAGCCTTGAAGTTAGAAATGAAGTAGCATTTTCTCAGCTGGATACACATGAAGTACTGTATCCATACACACAAGACACAACAATTCTCCATTTTCATATGCTAACGAGGAGACGAAAGCACAACAGGTTTGTTTGCAGTTTTCATTGTGTCAGAAATGGGTCAACGTGACGAAGCAGGCAAGAGAGAGCATTACACTTGGTGAAAGTTTTCATAACATCAGTAGTTTGGAACATTATAATCATGTATATTATATTGGCTGGGCATATTTCCAGCCTCGGGTGTCATTTTAAATGAAGAATGTGCACACTATATGCTTGCACAGTCTGCAGCTAGATTCATTACATAGTTACATGTAGCATGTCCCTAGTTACATACGAGCAGAAACCTAATATATCTTCTGACATTGATCGAATTTAAATTTTCCGAATCTACAAAAAGAGGTTCAGAAGTGTCTTACCAGTTCAAGAATACAAATTTCCTTAGAGAAGAGTTGGGAATGCGGTTTTGTTATACAATGATAGATTATTTTATAGGTGAGACAAACACCCATACAAAACTTAACTTACCCTCCAACACTAATTAAGCATTTGGTTATCGTACCTGCTTATTCTTCTTCTTTTCTCTTGATGGTGCATTGTTTCTAACAGATGGTGGCTTCCATGAAACCTGAAGAATCAGAGTTTTATGTACTTATGTTACATTACATGAGAGATGTAAATGAGCATTACAAAGACTTTGGTTGGTTGGTTAGCTGACAATGAAGGTACCTTGCTGGAAGAGGTGGAAGAGTCTTCTTCTTCTTCTTCATTCCCAGTCTGCAATTCCACAATTGTTTGGTGCTTCCGACCATCCACGGATACTTGGAGACTTTCAGCTATAGGTGGAGAGAGACGACCTAAACAGGAAAAAAAAATGAGCAGTGCAACACATAGGGAGCCCCCAAAAGGCACACCCAAATTTTGACCATACGAGGCGAGGCAAAGTAGATCAGTAGATACCTTCATTTGCAGAGACATTTAAACCTGGATTACTTACTCTTGTTATATACACCTGTAAAATTGACATGATCAAACCTCAAAACCAATCAGAAGCTGAATAAGAAGTAGTACTCTTGTATGCTCGCGACCTACTTTTTATGGATTTAGTTTGCCAATTACATAGCTTTCCATTTAACACGTCAGGAAAAACATTAATATGACAGATGGGCGATATTCATAAATGAACAAACTCACCGGAGCGAATGGATTACCTTGAAGTAGCAATGCCTCAGCAAATGGAAAACAAGAACATCACCTTCAACTAGATTATGTGCGACCGAAAACCCTTTCCATCCAGCGGAAAATCTCTTCGGTCCACAAAATATGAATTTCACTATGCACCTCTCTCCACTCTCATCCTCCAAAGTAACATCTGCATCGTGTGTCGGCATGTGGGATATGCAGAACTCCTTAGGGATAGACTACCATAAACAGGTTAATTAGTGCAACCAAATTAAACAACATGTGATCAATTGCTTGAACAACGACACGTATTTGTTTTTATGGACTAACCAGCGTAAAACATTGACAAACAGCGGACCGCTTTATTTTCTTTGTGAATGTTGGATGTGCTTCAGAATCTGTTCTTCCCCTTTTTGTCGTGCAACTTCAAGCAAAACAAGTCGACAAACCAAATATGAGTAAGTAAGGAAACATAAATACTAGATACATAAGATTTCACAAACTCACTCACCCTTCATTGGTTTGATCATTATCACAAGCAACCTGCAAGGAAACCATGAATTTCTCCATCCAACAAATGAAGTATTGTAATTTTGTGGGAAAAATCCATCTAATATGCATGTGTATTTTCTCCTAACATGACTTTTAAAAATATCTGTAAGGCAAACACACTTGCAGACATCTTTACTACAACCATGGGAACCTCTTAAAGGATGCCCTAGGGTTGATGATGATGATGATGATGATGATGATGATGATGATGATGATGATGATGATGTTTCTGATAGAGAATGACCTCCAAAAACCCTAGCAGTTAGTATTAAAGAAACCAATAGTGTGTGCCTCCAAAAACCCTAACAATAATTGATCATAACCAAATGAAACAGAGAATGTGTGCCTCAAGAAACCCTAAAATTAACAAAGGCATTGACAGTAGCAGAGAAGAAGATATATACCTTCCTGGTGGAAGAAGAAAGGGGAGGGTGGCCTTCAATTCTAGGTGCAGACCGAGAATCCATCGATGTTAGAGAAACAATGGAGCGAGAAAAATGAGAAGCTACTGCAGCACCGCTTCACACTGCCCTATGAATCAGAGAATGTCCTTTTGTGTGCTCTAGACTCTAGAGTGAGTAAGTGATAGGAGTACTTCTTAAATAAGAATTGAGTAAGTTCGGCAGATTTGGTCAAGTTCGTACATGGCACACATGCACCCACAAAAAACAAGTGTCAACATGTAATGAAAATAGGGAGGTATGCTGATGCTAGGGAAGTATGCTGATTTCAGAATCTACGATAGTGTTCTAAAGGACAAGCATAAGAACTTTTATAATTACGGTACTATGATTTTTTACATTATCTTTTGAGTAATGCTACATATCAACATAGGAGAATTTTGTTAGTGCTCAACGTGGTGCTCTACATTAAATAAGTGTGTGTCAATCACTTAAGAAGCGGTAGACTCCACTGACAGTTTGTATAAATGGAGCACTTTAATTGAGCTTAGAGCACCGAGCACTGAAAAATGACATGAACGTCACCAACCCAATCCCCGAAACGCAGAACACGAACATGAACGTCACCACCGCATCCCCCACCGCCGCCTTTATCACGCCGCCTCCGTCACCAATCTGAAGCTCTTATCCTCCTCCTCCTTCACAATATAGACTTCGAGTTCTATCAATTCTCTCTTTCTCTGTGTGTCGTATGTATAGATAGGTTTGAGGAAAATGATGATGATGATGATGTGATCGTTTATTCAGAATCCTGATGATCAAGGGGTGGGATTTGGATGACTCTGATCCATCGTCATCACTCTTTCTTACCCGTTTTCTCTTCTTCTTTGTCCTTGTTTGTTCCATTTCTTTTCCACATTTTGAGGGGTAATAGACACTTACTTACTGAAAGACAGTTTCACCATTCATTCTAGAAAATGACACTTTTACCCCTTCTGTGCTGAAATTACACCACCTGAATGTGACACTGTTAGTCAAGGTGTCAATAAGACCGGCCCACAGTCTAAATCGGCTTGCACCCCCTCCATATACCCTAAGCCGTCCCCACCCCGGCCCCTCCCTACCCCCTAGCTCAGTCCAGCACCATACTCCTACCCAACCTCAAAATCACCCTGGATCACTTTTTTCAACAAAATGTGTAATAGATTAGAAGGTTGTAAATGAGTCAGATTTACTAATGGCGGTGCAACTAATCCATGTAAGAGGAAGGGATAGAGGAGAGATATGAGCTTATCTAGACAATGAGTGGTTGGTTAGAACAACGCACGCGGCCTTGTTTATTCCGAGGAATGTCATGTATCTCACACGTGGAGTGAAGGAAGTAGTTTAGCTCATACATTTGCGTAGAAATCTCTACTTAGATGAGGAATTCTCATGTACCACAAGGCCGGTTTCAACCTATGTATGAACTTTTGATGTGGGTTGGTTTGTTCTTTTCATACAAAGTATAATTGCGGCTAAAAAGGAGAAATAAAGCTCATAACTTTACTGCAATGTTTAAGTAAATGGAAGTAGCTCAAAGTAATTTTCTAAAAGGAGGTAAGTGCTCTAAAATAGTCTAGGAACTAAATTGTTAAAGTCGTAATTCAGCAAGTCGTCCACTGGTCAACGTGTTGCTTTGAAATCCTTATAACATCTTAGTCACTCGCTGTTCTTGGTGGTTGCAAAAAGCGTGTGGATAATAAGGACCCTTTCACCTTTTGGTCTTGCCCTCATATTCTCTACTATCAATTGAGTTTTTTTTTTCTTTTCTTTTTAAAAATACCATTAATTGAGATTAAACCGGCCATGTGGTACATTCGGATTTTTCTTGGAGATCAAGGGACTAATTTACAAATATATGAGCTAAACTATTACCTTCTTGCCACATGTGAGATACGTTACATTCCTCGAAATATGCAATCAGCCGTGTACATTGTTCCAAACCCCAACCCCAACCCCAACCCATTTCCAAGATGAGATCATCTCACTCTCCTCTCTCACTTCATCTTCTCTGGATGAGTTGTACCGCCAATAAGTGAGTATTACAGCCTTCTTCATGTCTATTTTTTACATTATGCTTAAATGTGTTAGGTTCTAAATTTCTGAGTTGTAAAATCGTATTCAACATAGATTAAAGAGTTTTGTTGACATCATCGTCCTCCTTTTCTTTACTATATTTTGTTGACACTTATTTTCTGCAGGTGCTTATGTGTCATGTATTAACTGGACCAAATTCACTTTATTTACTCATTCTTAGAACACAAAAATATTTTTTCAGATTCATAGGCACAAGGTGAAGGGTGTGGTTCTCATTTCTCTCCCTAAAAGCTACATTGTTTCTCAGTCTCCATGGATCCTCCGTGTGCATCTGAAATTGAAGTTGATGCGGATGTGTGGAGGAAGAAGAAAACGAAGAAGAAGTCAATTCATCTAATGTTTCTAATGTCTTCCAGTGCAAAGAACATACTTTTATTGGTCATCCAAATACTGCTTCATTGGTTACTTTTGACTGAATCGTAACGAATGGTCCTGATTTCATTTTCTATGACTTTTTTGTTAGTAAAAATTTATAACTCCTCCCTGTGAATAGCATGGTGCCTCCGCCCCTCTATCTTTGAGCATAAAGTTGGTGGAACACCACTAAAGAAATAAATATTTTATGACTTCAACCACTGCGTCAAGCGAGAAAGTATATTTTTAGATTAAATTAAGAACTTCACTGATAAGATGAAACATTACAGCTAAATCTTGAATACCCTGAAATGCGTCTGTAGGCCTTCATCGCGGCGAGAGAGCACATCCAGTCTAATTATGACGTAAATGTACTAGATAACCAAGAACCTAGTGGGCTATGACAACACTACCTAGAACAAACTCAAAATAGAACAGACTAATAAAGAACCAAATTAATTTTTGGTCTAAGTTGGGCAGAAGAGAAAATGGACAAGACCAACAAGTGAAAGAGCCCTGATCATCCACGTGCTCTCTGCAACCGCCAAAAAAATGAGTGACTAAGATGTTGTAAGGATTTCATAGAATCACGTGGAGCGGTGGACGGCTTGGTGGTTGGTTGTAATGTTCTTGGAGGAAGCGGGAAAGTATTGAATTTCGATTTTAACATTTTAGTTCCAGGCTATTTTAGAACTACTGCGTACCTCTTTTTCAAATTATTTTGAGCTACTTCAATTTACATAAATTTTGCAATAAAGTTTTGGGAAATGTATTTGTTTATTATCCGTAATTATACCTTGTATTAAAGGACCAAATTAGCCCACATAAAAACGGATCATTACATCATAGGCCTTGTGGTACATGAGAATGCCTCTTCTGACCTAAGAGATTTGTGCGCAAATATATGAGCTATATCTCAACTCGTAAGCATTCCCAGAAATACCTCATCAGCGACCTACATTGTTCCTATCACCTTCCATTTTTAAGATGAGCTATCTTTCCTCTATCCCTAGTTGAGTTGCACCGTCATTAGTGAATCACACTCGATTACAACCTTTTGGAGTCTATTTTCATATTATGCTAAAAGTGCTATATTCTAAATTTTTTTGCCAAATCAAATTTAACATGTAATAAATTTGTTGGAATCACCATCCCTTATATTCGACACATTTTATTGACACATAATTTTTGCGGGTGCATATGTGTCATGTATGAAATGGACAAAATTCACTTCATTTACTCATTCTAGCGCACAGAATAATTGTTCTGATTCACATGCATAGGGCAGTGTGAAGGGAAGGGGGTTCTCATTTCTTTCCCTAAAAGCACCTTTGTTTCTCAATCTAAATGGGTTTTCTATGGCAGTGTGAAGGGAAGGGGGTTCTCATTTCTTTCCCTAAAAGCACCTTTGTTTCTCAATCTAAATGGATTTTCTATCTGCACCCGAACTTGTAGTTATTGCGGACATGCACGAAGAAGAAAAGAAGAGGGCGGTTTATGTACTTAATTGGGGTACATAGTTGGCCTCATTTTAAAAGTTCAAATTGTAAGCTCCGAGACAGTCAAAATCTCTAATGCTTATAATCGAGGGTAATTTTTTGGGTTAGATAGGCTTACGTGCCTAATGCCAAAAGTCAGTAACAACCTATAGTCCACAAGTCAACCAAGTGGGCATTGAACTTAATTTATGGAACATAACAAGATTTTAACTTCAAACTTTATGGAGAGAAATGACGACACTATGTTGCAGAAAATCTTGATCATAATAAAGACACTATGTGAAGAGGAATTGAGGACAACTTATCGGGGACAACAAATCTGCAGAAGCGAGGCATATCTCTACCAATCTACAGCCTGTCATGCAAGGGCCGAATGGAGCAGATATTAATGGAGCGGGACTTCAACATGCAGATCTGGAGGCAATCCTTCATATTACCTTCTTGAAAAAGAAGCAAAGAGTTTAGAACATGGGTTGAAGAAAAATAGATACAAAACCTATATCTACTATAGAAATATGCACAATAACAATTTGGGTAGATGGAGATAAACTAGCTAGTCCAACGAGGCCCAACTAGTTCAAAATAACTTATCTGCTTTTAATTTGCCTATGGAAAGCTTTGGATACAACAATCACGTGCCCGAGGAGCAGTAAAACAGAAACACCCAAGCGCAAGTATTAACAAAATTGATTGCAATGGGGCATGGTGCCCGAAGCACAGGAAGGTCTGAGTTGGGTTGGTGCAAGATACTCAACCGACGAATTTGTAATTGGAAAATCCATCACCCAACCATTTAGAGCAACAACGTTAGAGATCAAAGTAAAAACGGTGCGGGAGGGCTTAAGATTTACATACGAGATGTATAGTGAAGAAGTGGAAGTTCATGCAAATAGTGCAATAGTTATGAGAGAATTCCAAAGATGGAAGGAAGAGAAAAGAACTGAATTGTTTCCTTTAGAAATTACATTTGATGAAGCCAACAGATGGAGAGGACGGAGAACTCGAGGAAAGTGAGTTGTTATGCACGCGGCATGAATAACATAACACATCGCGAGATGTGTGCTACCGTTAGATAAAATGGGTATATTGGTGGACAATTGTCTATGTTGGGCTTTAAAAGCCTTTGCTGCATTTAATAAAAGTGATTTTTATATATAAAAAGTCTTTGAGGGCGCCTTTCTCGAATTTAAAGTTCTTGTGTAAATATGGAGATTAATGAAAGAATAACCATTTCATCTTCTCTTCAAAAAAATTATATATGACCATAAGTAGTGCCGATATGAGTTTCGATATACGCAATTAACGAGAAATAAAATCTATCAAGATTAATTGAATTACTATACAAATAGTACTAGAAATGAATGGTTACTTAGATGCTTTTTAGGAGGCGAAGAGAGTATAAAATTATGCTGGACCGGCTCAGATGAGTACTTACCCAAATTCGATCTGAAGAGCCCTCCATTCGGGTAGTTCAAGGTCAACTGATGTGCTGCATGGGACCCTGCCGTCGAAGAGCTGCAACCAGAGTCGTTATCAGAGATTTTGAGGGTATCTTCATCGTCGATTTATCAAAACCCTTGTCGTTTGATAGATCGGCAAGAGATGCAGAAGTAGGAGCTCCTCGTTGGCATAAAGTTGGCAGGAGAGTTGAATCTCTCTCAGGTTATCTTCGAAAAAAATTCCCAAAGTTCGGTGAAGGAGGTGGCGAACCTGAAACTAATGGGAGAGATGAATGAATGCTCTGGAAGGACGCGTGTATTTCACAGAGGCTTTTCACTATCTCGACCGGTTGGGTTGGACAGTTGTACATCACCAACTGAGGACAACTAATAGATGTGCGGATTTATTTTGCAAAGAAGGGCCTCCACTTCAATGATTCACAGTTTTAATCTCCTTCTATATCGAATTGGGCTTGTAATCTTTTTCAGTTGGATTTCAATGGGCTTCAAGCCCAGTAATGCAACAGAGCATTTTCCCTCAAAAAAGAGTTGCTATACAAATAAGGCCCATACTATACAAGTAAGGAACATATTATACAATTTGATTTTTTAAATTATATAAATCGTTACACAATAATTAAAGACTAAGTGATAATAACACTTAAATATATTGAGATACAACACTATATTTCACAAGATGAAAAAATGCACCTATAGAACAGGAACCTGGGGATATGTAAATTAGAATTAGAGAGTGTATAAACTACTTTAAAAATAGTTAAAAAATCAAGCATAAACATAAACTCTTATATTCTAGTCGATAAACATTTCGCATTACCCTTAAGCCAACTGATGTAATATATGTGGATTTGTTGCGCCTTTTAGGCTCATTTATAAAAACATGCTGATTTTTCTTAACATAAATTTATACCTAAGATGGTTTTAGAGGCTTAGAATTGAGTTAATATATTTTCCTTTTTTTAAATCCAACATACGATTAAATGACCCAGTTAGATATTTTGAATCGACATGACTTAAGGCTCATCTATCGTGTTTGGTCAATGCTTTGTAAAGTGCTCGACCTGCACCTATATTTGACGAATATTTGCATGCATTTTTTTAAAATTAACTCTGTGTTTCTTTTCGGAACGAAAACCAACTTACTTTAGCACTCGACTAACATTTTCAAACCCTTGGGTCAGCATAAACCGTAGGGGGTGAGTAAACTCAACTCGTGACTCATCGTGATCCGTGAATGGGGAACTTTTTACCTTAAAAAGTCAAACTTGTACGTAGACATAATTTTTCATTTAGGAAGAGCCGTAGTTTTGTCACTTTGATGATTAAATACTATATTTATTCATTGTTTATAAAATTGGGATTTCAATAAGAAATAAGCTTGTCTTGAAGGAAAGTAAATTTCAATCCAAGAACTAAAGAGTTATAAAATCAATAAACCATACACATAACAACGCCATCAATGCTAGATATCTTCTGCTAGCCCATTTGCTATTGCGCCGATAGCGGACTTCTTTTGTTCCTTGGGACTTCACAATATGATCCACCTATTATTTGTCTGAGTCCTCTAGAAGCTATTTCATGAGCTAAGTGGTTAGTTGTTCCGCGCACAACAACTAATCTCCCATCAATCTCATAAGTACTACTGTGTTCTTCAATATACCATCTGAGTACATTGGTGATGGTCTTCGATGTCTTGAGAGCTTGAACCAATTCCTTGAAATATGTCTCCAAATTAATCGGCGTGACGGGAGGTTTAAAATTAAAAGGAGAGAGCTATCCAAAGCTTTTCCTTCATTTTCTCTGGAGTTTTCGAAACAAGTCTCCGATGCAGCCACAACTCTAACCATACACCAGTCCATGCAACGCCTTTCGCCATATCAACTCTAACATCTGTGTTCATCTTGAGCAATCCTTGTGGTGGAGTCCACTCTTCTTGTTCGCTATTCATCGACGTCGTCCTCGCCATCTCCAAGTTCTTAGATAAGTCAATCTCATTTAAGTAGCTTTTTGCATCTTCAACAATCGTACTTCCTTTATTTTTTACTTTTCAGTCACCAATTTGTTTCTTTTTCACCAAATTAGCCAGCCAATAATGAAGAATTTGCGTAGATCTCCTTCATCTAACCTGTCGAATCCTGGGAATTCACCTCAATCAACCAGACATTCCTGTCCAACTTTAAAATTTCATTTAAAGACGCCAACTTACTTACTACACACTGTGTAGCCAAAAAGAAGAAAGTGAGAATAAATTGAGTTGTTCCCTTCTCGGATCGCAAATTAGTTCATATATATTGAGCAAGATGTATGGGACGATATGGTTTCTTATAGAAAATATAATACACATGTTAGGCTATAGATTTATCTCTGTTTACTTATTCATAACACTTCATACACGCTCCTCGGATCTGGCTTCTGAGAGATGATGGAGTCCGTAAACCTTGAAATAGAAACAGATACAGTAGCTACTATAAAGGAACACATACCTTGTTGGAAGAAAAATGTGATGAGTGGTCTTCTTCTTCATTGTCCACAACTTCAACAACTTCCCTATTATTCTCCACGTGTTTATGACATTTACTACAATCCATGAGTACATGGGGAAGACCATTTTCAATTTTTGGTGGAGAAAAATATCAATCCATGGAGGACATGGAGACTCAAGGAGCATTATGAAAGAAAAGAGAACAATTGCTAGCTCCCAAAGAGTCAAGAATAAACAAAGTATTTGACAAAAAAAAACTGAAAGCGAAAACCTAGATCAGATTAGTTGTTTTGGGCCTAACTAATTGGGTTATTTTGCTAATCCAATTTGATTAGGCCCAACTGAATGAGGTGCTGTATTTTTTGTTAGGGGTAAGATGATATTTGTGGTATAGAAACTTTCCATTTTTGGAAAATTTAAAGAATTAGTTGGGACGTCCCAAAAAAAGAAATTTTAAAGAATTGGTTCGGACGGAGGGAGTATGAGTTAGTAAAGCTATCGATGGAAAGAAGAACACTAAAGTGACAGGAATGCGGGGAAGCTTTTACTGTTGCAAGATGAGTACGTTTGACGTGTGATTGAGCGGTTCAACATGAGCAGTGCTAAGTCTACTAGCATATCGCTTTGAAGCACGTGTCCCTCTAGCATAAAATCCATAGATGAGATGGCAGCTATTCCCGAATCTGTTGCAATAGGTGTTGGGGAATTATTTGTCGACCCGAATTCCCGCCGCAACGGAAGAAAAAACAACGCCGCACGATCACACACTCAACACACGCCATATAGGAGAAGAAAAACAATACACAAGAATTTAACGTGGTTCGGCAAAACCGCCTACATCCACGGGAGGAGGAGAATTTTACTATATCAATGAGGGAATACATCGTAGGGGAGAGACGGCTCAATCCGCTAACCACGTCGACGCGGTACTCTCATCCTCATAGACTACATCTATGAAACTCTAACCTCTCACATCCGCTCACTAATATTTCTCACCAATTCTCTCACCACTCCTCTCCTCTCCTCAATTAGAAACAATAGCTAGCACCTCTATTTATACTAATATAGAGGAGGTGGAAAAGCCCACCAAGCCCAAGCTATCACCTCCTCAGAGATCACCTCCTCAGAGGAAGTAATCAAACGCATCGGGCATACCAATTTGTCTTGCGGAATTCGAAACAAAACCCAACAAACTCCACCTTGACTTGAATTCTGCAAGCGCCTAGCAAATTCCTCAGCCAACTCCGTTATTGATGTCAACTCCGCTGCATCCGCCATGCTCCAACTGCATGGACCGCCATCGCACCTCTACCGAGATGCTCTGCACCCCCTCCTAAGGCACGCCTCGCACCCCCGACACGGGTGCGTCCCAAAGCATGACACTTTGGGGAGTAGTGTGGCTCCATCTCTCCACCACCTAGCTCATCACTGGAGAGTTCTCCACCAACCATGTCAAGTGAAAACGAGACTCACTTCGTCTTCACTACTGCAGTAGTTTTCTTCATCATCGTTCTCGTCACTTGAGCACCATCTCGAACAATCTGCAACTGCTGCTCAGCCTGCACTTTTTTCATGCTTCAGTGTCCTCCCACGTCAACCTCATGTTCTCCATGCCAGCCCTGAGTGCTTCTCGATGCGCTGTTGCTTCTCCTGTTCGATCCTACGCCTTCACCAAGACGTCTTGCAAAGCTACCACTTTGCGTACCTGTCGCGACTTACCTCTCTTCTTGCCTCGAGTTGCTCAAGAGTTATCGTCACAAACCACATACAGAGATATCAGGACGCCACCTCTGCCATGGCCTCGTCAACTGCGTCCACCGCCTCAATCTCTACCCTGGAGCTTCTTGTGAATTTCCTAGCAATAGTTGCCCATGTCTCTTACCAGACTCATCTGCAACTGTTGCATCTCGTGCTCACAATCACACAAAGCCTATGCTTCTTGCCTATGTTGAATAGCAGCTCCACCTGTCAACACACTCCCAAGCCTGCATAGGTTGCCAATCTAACGTTCAATTAGGAAAACTCCTCTAATTGACCCCACCTGATTGGACTTGAACTTGATTGACCCTGATCGCATCCCGTCGTCTTTGATCTCCCTATCGATATCGATTGATGCCGATCTTCTCAATCCGCTCAGAATATCAAAATTCTGACCGTACCGATGAATCCAGAACATCCAAAAACATGGGGTTCAACTCCTAACTCATCCCAATCTGATCTACAGGCACATCGTAGCAACCAGAACAAGTTTGGACCGTTGGATTCCTGTCAGCACGATGCCACGTCAGCATCCAGCAAAATCTAGCCATTATTTGCCCGATCTGACCTTGCCATCGCGTCAGGAACGTCCAAAAACCTAGGGTTCTCCTCCTGTTCGAGCCCAAACGGACTTACAGGCAGCTTAGAACACCCGAATCAATTTGGACCACCGAATTGCGTCTTGGCCATCGTGCATGCGCTGCACCCGATAATTGCTCGCTGCCTTCTTCCACCACCAGCAGCAAGACCTCAACATACATGCACGTGACCACAAACACCCTCTTAGGCAACAGCCTTCAGCCACGAACAAAAGAAAAAGACACGCCTTTTCTTCCCTTTTGCTCGTCTTTTTTCTTTTTTTTTTTTCAATTCTTCAACGTTGCTTCTCCGTCCATTCTTTCGTCGTGTGCTCTACCCGGATCATGAACCTGGCTCTGATACCACTTGTTGGAGAATTATTCGTCGACCCGAATTCCCGCCGCAACGGAAGCAAAAACAACGCCGCACGATCACACACTCAACACACGCCATATAGGAGAAGAAAAACAATACACGAGAATTTAACGTGGTTCGGCAAAACCGCCTACATCCACGGGAGGAGGAGAATTTTACTATATCAATGAGGGAATACATCTTAGGGGAGAGACGGCTCAATCCGCGGACCACGTCGACGCGGTACTCTCATCCTCATAGACTACATCTAGGAAACCCTAACCTCTCACATCCGCTCACTAATATTTCTTACCAATTCTCTCACAACTCTTCTCCTCTCCTCAATTAGAAACAATAGCTAGCACCTCTATTTATACTAATATAGAGGAGGTGGAAAAGCCCACCATGCCCAAGCTATCACCTCCTCAGAGATCACCTCCTCAGAGGAAGTAATCAAACGCATCGGGCATACTGATTTGTCTTGCGGAATTCGAGACAAAACCCAACAGTAGGAAGGTTCAGGAATGTTAAGGTATACACTCAGTCAGAGTTCGAGCCCTGCAGGGACATGGCCGAGGTGGACTTCAAGTGATGGAGTTGTGCAACGTTCCCTTCTCTAGTTGGGCTTGAAAGGGGAGATTTATTGGTCCAACCCCAATATCTTATGGCGTGCTACATGGTATGAGAAAAGCAGGGATTATTCCCGGTTGATGAGGTCGGCTTGCTTGGCCGAAATTGTGAGGCGGTGATGTGTCAACTTGGCTTGGAAGAAAAGTCAAAAGAAGTCCAAATATTGGACTTGTTCTTTCACTGCCCTTATTGTAGGGTTTTGATTCATGGATCGCGCAAACGGAAGCATAATCAAACAAACAACCATGCAAAACCCTCCAAGGATCACAAGTCTAGATGCATAACGATAGTAAAGGTAAGAAATCATAAACACACCTTTGGGTTCTCCTTGATGACTTCAAACGCGAATAGTGTCACGTTCTCTATAGTTGATCCACGCCTAGAGTTGTTCCTAGATCTCCAATCACCTTGGTGCTAGCCCGGATTGAAAGGAGGGTGAAGAAATCACGCAAAACGAGACACCAAAAGGGGTTCGGCACCCTTGTGGCGTCGGGGACAAGGGGGCGGCGGCAAAGGGGCGGCGTCCCTCTTTGTGGCTTGCTCTCTCTCCTTTGTTCTCTCCTACTCTTGTTATGTTCTCTTTTGAGCATAAGTGTGTAGGGAAGGAAGGAGGAGGGTCCTTTATATAGTCCAACAACTCCTTGTTAACTACCTAAAGGACTTATTCTAGTCCTACTAGAATTCAATTTAGTCCCTTCCTTGCAAATTAGTCCCTACTAAGTTTGCAAGGGTTTGCAAAGTGATCCTTCTAATTAATTAATCCAATTAATTAATTCCACAATCTAGTACAACTCTATATAGCGTGTGACCCCATAGGTTCTATCTAGTTGGTAGCAACTCTTTGCTAATATGGAGCGGTTTCTAGCAAAACATCCATTCTAGCCAACTAATAGAATAGTCATCTAGACAACCTTGCACAAGTAATTGTCTCATCCCTTTGCCTCCATATCCGGATTGGACACGAGACATACAAGTCACACTCGTATATCCAATCCCTAGTTTCTCGATCCATGGAATAGCCTTATTCGTGCAAATAACATCAATATCTCATATATTGATTTATTTGAGTCTGGCCAGACATTCTATAAGCACTATCCTCGAGTGGCCTTGGATATTTGCTCCCGTTATGTGGGAGGGGCAAATCCTCTCTACGTCCACTACGATCTCTAAGCTTGCTTCTCATTGTATCCAGTACACGCCTTTATAACTACCCAGTTACGGTGTAGCGTTTAACGCTACCAAGATCACAATGATCCACAACTAGAATATCTAGTGACTTCAAGTCTAAGGATGACAATACCATTGTACCCGAGAAGCACTTGTGACTCAACATAACGTGTATGTAGCCTTCTCGGTAATGGGTCAATCCAGTGCAACATTCCGTAATGCACACCTATGTGTTGGATCGTGATATCTCCATACCAATCCAACCCCATACTAGTCTATAGATGATTGTCCCATTTAATCATTATACTTGACTAGGGATATTTAAGATAAACAACACGATTGTAAATCTAAGGACTTCATTATATTAAATATCCAATAAATAATAAATGAATTTCTAGCCAATTACAAATTCATACTAAACTAGATTGCCTCTAGGGCATCTATTCCAACAGTCTCCCACTTGCACTAGAGCCAATCTGGCGCATCTCGTATGCCCATACTCCTAGTGTGCCCTTCATGCTTCCACTGCGTGAGAGGCTTTGTAAGCGGGTCTGACAGATTATCATCTGTAGGAATCTTGCATATCCGAACGTCTCCTCTATCGATAATATCTCGAATCAGATGGAACTTCCTGAGCACGTGCTTGGACTTCTGGTGCGACCTGGGCTCCTTTGATTGCGCGATCGCCCCAGTGTTGTCACAGAACAACTCCACTGGATCCGCAATGCTAGGGACCACACCAAGTTCAGAAACAAACTTTCTGATCCAAACAGCCTCCTTTGCTGCGCCATTTGCAGCAATGTACTCAGCCTCTGTTGTAGAATCAGCTACCGTCTCTTGCTTGGAACTCTTCCAGCTCACCGCTGCTCCATTCAGGCAAAACACATATCCCGACTGTGATCTAAAGTCATCTCTATCGGTTTGGAAGCTTGCATCAGTGTAACCCCTTACACGCAACTCTTCCTCACCACCAAACATCAAGAAAGCATCCTTAGTTCTTCTCAAGTACTTTAGAATGTTCTTGACAGCAATCCAGTGACTCTCACCCGGATTGGATTGGTATCTGCTTGTCATACTCAAGGCATATGACACATCTGGTCTAGTACATAACATGGCGTACATGATGGATCCTATGGCCGAGGCATAGGGAATCCTACTCATGCGTTCCTTCTCAATCTCATTGGAAGGACAACCACTCTTCGAAAGAGTGACTCCATGTGACATGGGCAAGAATCCCTTCTTGGAATCTTGCATGTTGAACCGTTTCAACACCTTGTCAATATATGTACTTTGACTCAGGCCTAGCAACCTTTTAGATCTATCTCTATAGATCTTTGTACCGAGTATATAGGCTGCTTCCCCTAAGTCTTTCATTGAGAAACACTTTCCTAGCCAATCTTTCACAGATTGCAGCATGGGAATGTCGTTTCCAATGAGTAGTATGTCATCCACATACAAGACCAGAAAAGCTACAGAGCTCCCACTAACCTTCTTGTAGACACAAGACTCATCTTCGTTTCTGATGAAGCCAAACTCTTTGACCACTTCATCAAAACGTCGATTCCAACTCCTAGAAGCTTGCTTCAATCCATAAATGGATCGTTGCAGCTTACAGACTTTGTTGGCTTGCTTTGGATCCTCAAAACCCTCCGGCTGTATTATATACACGTCCTCGAGGAGATTCCCATAAAGGAATGCTGTTTTGACATCCATCTGCCAAATCTCATAGTCGTAGTATGCTGCAATCGCAAGTAGGATTCGGATGGATTTGGTCATAGCGACTGGTGAAAAGGTTTCATCATAGTCAATACCATGAATCTGTCTGAATCCTTTAGCCACCAATCGGCCCTTATAGGTAATCACATTACCATCCATGTCGATCTTCTTCTTGAAGACCCACTTGCACCCTATGGGCCGCGTCCCATCAGGTGGTTCCACCAAAGTCCATACTTTGTTGGTATACATGGATTCCATCTCGGATCTCATGGCTTCAAGCCACTTCTGCGAGTCTGGGCCATTCATGGCCTCCTCATAGGTAGTAGGCTCATCATCTATGAGCATCGTGTCACCGGAATCTGTTACGAGAAGTCCGTACCTCTCGGGTTCCTGGCGCACTCTACTAGATCTACGAAGCTCTTGTGTTACCTGAACAGGTGGATCCACAACTGCTTGTGATTCCTGTTCATGTTCCATAATCGGTTTAGTAATTTGTGGTTCTTGAACTTCTTCAAGTTCTACATTCCTCCCACTTGCTTCTTTAGAGATAAACTCTCTTTCTAGAAACACGCCGGTCCGAGCAACAAACACTTTGTTCTCGGTTGGATTGTAGAAGTAGTATCCCTTAGTTTCCTTAGGGTACCCCACAAATTTACACTTATCCGATTTAGGCCCTAGCTTGTCTGATTGTAAACGTTTTACATAGACATCGCAGCCCCAAATCCTCATGAACGACAGTGTGGGACGCCTCCCACTCCACATCTCATATGGTGTCTTCATGACTGATTTAGATGGAACACGGTTAATGGTAAAAGCTGCACTTAATAGAGCGTAGCCCCAAAATGATAATGGAAGATCGGTTTGACACATCATAGACCGAACCATATCCAATAGGGTTCGATTCCTCCTCTCGGACACGCCATTCCATTGTGGCGTTCCGGGTGGAGTGAGTTGGGACACGATCCCACACTCTCTAAGATAGTCGTCAAACTCTTGGCTCAAGTATTCTCCTCCACGATCCGATCGTAGAGCCTTGATACTTTTGCCAAGTTGCTTCTCTACTTCATTCTTGAATTCCTTGAACACTTCAAAGGATTCGGATTTTGCCCTCATAAGGTACACAAATCCATATCTACTGTAATCATCAGTAAACGTAATGAAGTAGACATAACCACCCCTGGCAGGCGTGGCAAATGGCCCACACACATCGGTATGTATGAGCGCCAATTGCTCACTAGTCCTCTCACCTTTCTTATTGAAAGGGGATTTTGTCATTTTTCCCAATAAACAAGCCTCACATGTCTCATATGATTCAAAATCAAATGAGTCTAGCAATCCATCCTTATGGAGTCTAGATACACGTTTCTCATTTATGTGGCCTAAACGACAATGCCATAAATAAGCAGGATTTAAATCATTTATTTTAATCCGCTTGGTATTAACGTTGTAGACAGGATTACTTAGATCAAGGACATAAAGTCCATTAAATAATTGCGCACTAAAATAGTGAATATTATTCAAATAAAAGGAACAACAATTGTTCTTTATTGAAATAATAAAACCTTCCTTGTCCAAACAAGAAATAGAAATAATGTTTCTGCTCATAGCAGGCACAAAATAGCAATTATTTAATTCTAAAACTAATCCTGAAGGCAGAGATAGCTCGCACACGCCTATGGCCAACGCAGCAACCTTTGCTCCATTCCCAACGCGTAGATCTACCTCCCCTTTAGCCAATCTTTTACTTCTCTTTAGATCCTGCATATTTCGACAAATATGAGATCCACATCCAGTATCTAATACCCATGATGTAGAGACAGTTAAATTGACATCTACAACAAAAATACCTGGTGGTGGTGGAATCACTATTCCAAGCCGCTTGTCCTCCAGATATTTTGGGCAGTTCCTCCTCCAGTGTCCAGGTTGACTACAGTAGTGACATTCACCCTTAGTCACGACCTTGGCAATCCCACCAACAGGCTTAAGGGCTTGTTCCTTGGACTTAGCAACTGACTTGCCTTTGCCCTTGGAGGAAGAGGCAAACTTTTTACCCTTTCCTTTATGCACCATCATAATGGCCTTGCCCTTACCCTTGTTGATGCTCTTTTCAGCCGTCCTCAACATGTTGAGCAAATCTGGCAGTGGTTTAACGATCTCGTTCATGTTATAGTTCATAATGAACTGTCCATAACTCTCGGGCAACGATTGCAACACGAGATCGGTTGCCAACTCTTGGCCGACCGGGAACCCAAGCCGGGCGAGATTCTCCAAGTACCCGATCATTCGGAGTACATGGGGTCCCACCGGGTTCCCTTCTGCTAGATGACATTTGAACAGTGCCTTTGAGACCTCATACCTCTCTACCCTCGCCTGCTCTTGGAAGAGCTGCTTTAGATGTTCGATCATATCGACAGCATTCATGTTCTCATGTTGCTTCTGAAGCTCAGAGGTCATGGTGCAAAGCATTAGGCAGGCCGCATCATTAGCGTCATCAACACGCTTTTGATACGCCTTTAAGGCAGCAGGTGTCTGATTCTCTGGACCTTCTGGAACTTGCTCCTCTATTGCGTACAGCTTTTTCTCTTGCTTGAGAACAATTCTCAAGTTTCTGTACCAATCGAGAAAGTTGGTTCCTGAGAGCTTGTCCTTCTCAAGGACAGATCGTAGGGAATGTTGTGAACTCGATGAGTTGTTTGCCATTTGGAATTCTACAAAAAGGAAAATACGCAAGTTTTAGTATTTGTGAATTTTTTGACTATATTTAATAATGGCTAGTTTATTAAATATAGCTCCCACTATTTTACTACGGATTAATAACCCTCAAGATATTAATGCGGAAAATATCCTTATATTTTCTAGTGGGCCAAGATCCATCTTTTTCATCTCCTTATGAGCTTGCTTTGGCAAGTCACCCATAATTCGATTACTTCTTAGGTAGGAACAATTCCAATTGCATCCCATATGCAACTCTTGGTTCAATCGGGCAAATAACTCCTTATTTATCCATCCTTATGGATAATCCCAATTGATTGCCTCTAGGTTTCTTAATCAAATTAATAGCCTAGTTGTGCTCAACCTCTTATCTAAACAATTGCACATTGTTACGTGCCATCGCATTCCATCATTATGAACCAAGTCGCCATGCTTTGGCACGCACGAACTCGATAAATAATGATGATAATGAGTGTTTAAATAACGAGAAGGCAAGAACACAATATTTAAAATTTGAGGGATTTTTCTTCAATTTTAATTATTTTGTTGATCAATATCAACTAATCTATCTATTTGAGTTTGGGCACAACTCCAAATAATAGATCCGGGTTGTCTAATTATCTTATTATCCTAATTGCATGCATCATCCATACACCAACCACACAAATAATAAGACAATAAATAAACAACCACAAAACAGAAATTAAACGTGATGTGGATATGGCCTTTTCTAGACTAAGATAATTCCAAGCCAATGGAATTATCTATGAACCCTAAACAAACACACGTCTCCATGCGTCTTGATCTTTTGGTCCATCCTTCATAGTCATGTGGAATGCTCCATGCTCCATGCTCCATCTTTTGTGGCTCCTTTGGCTTTGGGCTTCTTTTCTCCAATCTTGGCTAACAATCTACTTTATCTAGCACTAGCTAATATCTAAACTAAATAAAATAAATCTCACAAGTTGAGAAAAAAATGGCACGCAGGCCATAAAACCCTAATTAATTATTACAATTAATTGATCAGCTCGCAGGCCGTAAAACCAAACCACAAAATTAAACATCCACATCAAACCACATCCTAAGGCCATATCCAATCACCATGCGATTTGCACATAAACAGTTAAAATCCAATTTTAACGCGCTTGGTCAATTTTAATTGATTTTAGGATTTCTAGGGTTAAAACGGTCCATGGGCCCAACAATCCAATTGCCCGGGCCCAAATAAGTGAACCATAAAGCCCTAGGGCCGGCCCGGCCCAAAACCCGCAAGCTAGGCCCGCGGGTTAGGGCCGCCCGCCCCCTTAGGGCGCCAAGCTTGGGCGGCAAGCAAGGGGGGGCGGCTCCCTAGGGGCCGAACCTTCCTTGTGGAGGTTGTTTCCAAAACAACCTCCTTGCTTGGAGCCCAAGTTTGGTTGTTTCCTTGTTGTGGGAGAACTCCTTCTTCCCCAAGGATGCCCAAACCCTAGATCTATGATCCTAAAATTTCTCAAACTCACCAATTCATGCATCCAATGCAATAATTGGGTCTTGTTATGATTAATTCTTTGACAAATTGCATCCAATGCTTGATTTGTCTTGTTTTACGCGATAAACAACAAATTAAGGTGTAAAACAACAAGAATGTAACACATAAACTACGTTTATGCTCTATGACCTGTGGCTCTGATACCACTGTAGGGTTTTGATTCATGGATCGCGCAAACGGAAGCATAATCAAACAAACAACCATGCAAAACCCTCCAAGGATCACAAGTCTAGATGCATAACGATAGTAAAGGTAAGAAATCATAAACACACCTTTGGGTTCTCCTTGATGACTTCAAACGCGAATAGTGTCACGTTCTCTATAGTTGATCCACGCCTAGAGTTGTTCCTAGATCTCCAATCACCTTGGTGCTAGCCCGGATTGAAAGGAGGGTGAAGAAATCACGCAAAACGAGACACCAAAAGGGGTTCGGCACCCTTGTGGCGTCGGGGACAAGGGGGCGGCGGCAAAGGGGCGGCGTCCCTCTTTGTGGCTTGCTCTCTCTCCTTTGTTCTCTCCTACTCTTGTTATGTTCTCTTTTGAGCATAAGTGTGTAGGGAAGGAAGGAGGAGGGTCCTTTATATAGTCCAACAACTCCTTGTTAACTACCTAAAGGACTTATTCTAGTCCTACTAGAATTCAATTTAGTCCCTTCCTTGCAAATTAGTCCCTACTAAGTTTGCAAGGGTTTGCAAAGTGATCCTTCTAATTAATTAATCCAATTAATTAATTCCACAATCTAGTACAACTCTATATAGCGTGTGACCCCATAGGTTCTATCTAGTTGGTAGCAACTCTTTGCTAATATGGAGCGGTTTCTAGCAAAACATCCATTCTAGCCAACTAATAGAATAGTCATCTAGACAACCTTGCACAAGTAATTGTCTCATCCCTTTGCCTCCATATCCGGATTGGACACGAGACATACAAGTCACACTCGTATATCCAATCCCTAGTTTCTCGATCCATGGAATAGCCTTATTCGTGCAAATAACATCAATATCTCATATATTGATTTATTTGAGTCTGGCCAGACATTCTATAAGCACTATCCTCGAGTGGCCTTGGATATTTGCTCCCGTTATGTGGGAGGGGCAAATCCTCTCTACGTCCACTACGATCTCTAAGCTTGCTTCTCATTGTATCCAGTACACGCCTTTATAACTACCCAGTTACGGTGTAGCGTTTAACGCTACCAAGATCACAATGATCCACAACTAGAATATCTAGTGACTTCAAGTCTAAGGATGACAATACCATTGTACCCGAGAAGCACTTGTGACTCAACATAACGTGTATGTAGCCTTCTCGGTAATGGGTCAATCCAGTGCAACATTCCGTAATGCACACCTATGTGTTGGATCGTGATATCTCCATACCAATCCAACCCCATACTAGTCTATAGATGATTGTCCCATTTAATCATTATACTTGACTAGGGATATTTAAGATAAACAACACGATTGTAAATCTAAGGACTTCATTATATTAAATATCCAATAAATAATAAATGAATTTCTAGCCAATTACAAATTCATACTAAACTAGATTGCCTCTAGGGCATCTATTCCAACACTTATGCCATATAAATAGGCTGTATCCCATGCCATTAGAGAGCAGTTAAGATATTGGGTTTGGACCCAACAAGAGCATGGAAATAAAAACATATATTTATTAAATATTGTTAGTCCATTACATGATGAAACTTTGGGGGATTAATAGAATTAGGGTTATTTGCATTTTACCCCCTAGTGGTTAGGGGTTGGGGCGAAACACCCCCTTGTAGTTCCACAATATGCAGAACACCCTCCTGTGATTTGGTTTTAGTGCGAGGGTGTAACTTTCTATCAAAAATGATGCAAAATGACCGAATACCCTTACATAGATAGTCCACCTTAGTCAATTTTCATGATACTCCCTCTCTCTAGCTTTGCATCATCTCTTCTCTCTCATTCTTTGATGAAGTTGAAGATTTAGATAAAGGAGACTACGAAGATTAAGATGACCATAAACATATGAATTTCTATATGATAAAAGCTTCTTTTTCTCTCTCATTAATTTCTACCGTTTATTAATCAAACCCAACGATGGAAACCACCACCACCAACAACCACCTACAACCAAAATCCTAAACCAAATCAACTTAACCAAAATTGTACTCAATTTCAGAAAGAAAAAGAGTGAATCTGGAGAAAAGAGTGAACTCAATTTCAGAACTCAATTTCGGAAACCAAATCGTCTTCTTCTGCTTCTGTAATCTTGACTGAATTCACCGAAGGTTGAGGGAACGACGGCCGCGGCTTCTTGACTACCGAATCTGAATCGCCGGAAGTGATGAGGGATGACATCCCGATGGAGTTTCGAGGAAGTCCTCGGAGTAGTTGCTGATGTCGGTGGCAGAACTCGGCTGCTCTCCATCGTCGTCTTCCTTCTCCTTCATCAGCTCGTCCGTCGCCCAAACTCACATCTGGGTTCATCATCTTCTACCCTATTCGTGGGTTCTCGGCGACGGCGGAGGCGCTAGCGGCGAAGACACCGACGGTAGAAGCGGCGGATGCCTCCTTCTCCGTCTTCTCCTTCTCCTTTCTTCTTCGTCTTCTTCCACCTCATTTTTTCTTCGTCTTCATCTTCGTCCCGTTCAATAACTGGATTCTTTTTCCTTTTTTTTATTGTTTGGTATTATTGAAGGGCAAACAGACATTGCAATTATAGTATTTGACATTTTCCGTTAACTTAACGGAAAGTGCACAAAAACCAACCCAAGGGGAGTGTTCTGCATATTTTTGAACCACGTGAGGGTGTTTCGCCCCAACCCCTAACCACAAGGGAAAAAATGCAATTAACCCTAGAATTAGACAGGTATACTGGGAAGCTACAATGAACCTGACATGAGCATAGTTAGTAAAATACGAGACGGAAATAAAACGTGATTCGGTACGTACGAGTATTATACGATTTTATGTTAAAATACGTTAGTAAAAATTCGCATTAGAAATAAAGAATTTGATTAATTCGAGTTGTTCATACGTACATGCATAGTCCGTATACTAGTTATTCATTTGGAATTAAAAATACGGGTGCATTTAGCATTTATAATGAGCTCTTTGTGTCCCACATTGGAATCTTTTCATATTTTTCTCAAATATTTAAAAATAATTTGTAAATCATGTACTAACTTATTATCATTTTTAGATAATTTCATTATTTAGCTAACACATTATTACGTAAAATAACATCAAACTATCAAACTATTCATGATGTAAACTTCTGTAAAAAAAAAAAAAAAAAAGTAAATGCGCATTACTAATCTTAAGCATGAATTATTCTAAAAAATATGAGAATATAACGCATAAGACTCAAGAACACACGCGAGCGTGCGCGCGCGCGCTCACACACACACACACACACACACACACACACACATATATATATAATTATAGCTATTTCAACTTAACATTTTCATATATTTGTAATAATACTTGTAAATTTTTATTATAATAAATTAATATTTAAGATAAGGAAATAGTAAGAAAATATTTAGTTAATAACTAAACTACTATAAGTTATAATATTTTAGATGATTATTTATTCACTACAATTTTGTATGCAAGAAATTCCATTCGGGAGTATTGTACGTTAAATACGTGTATTGAACTTTTTCGCTCAAAAATCCGGGTATTTTTCATTAGGTCCAGTAAGAGTACGAAATACGGAAGTATTTTTCATTTATACGTATAGACGGGTATTAAACGTAAAAATTCAGAGTATTTACTAACTATGGACATGAGTACTTCTTTGTTTAGTAAAAAAAAAATGGTCAAAAAAAAGTACTTCTTTGTAGTCAATTGTTTTGGTATACTACTCAACATGTTCACGCATAATTTCATCTTTCACCAACATAGTTGTTGTATTTTTGGAGGTATCTCTGGATAATGCAGAATAGAACTGTCCCTGACTGAAAACATGTTTGCCGACATGTGCAATTATCTGGCCTTGTGCCTTGTGGATGGTGAGCACAAAACTAAGATTGGTAGGAAATGGTCTTTGTGTCATATCGAGTGGTAATCAGATTCGCTGGTGAATTTAATGGAATACGATGGAGGAAAACTCGGGTACCTTTATAATCTCCAGACAAAATTGATCGAATGAGTGATAATTTTTCTCTTGACACGTAAACATGTTTACCACCTTTTTATTTAGCAGGTTGACATTTCAATTCCGAGGAGTTGTGAGGCCTCTTTCGACCATGTAATTGACATCAAGGGCATGAGAATCTAGTTTAGGGAATATTTCTTCAATCAAGAGATTTACGGAGTTATCATTCTCCTATGTAACCATGGGATTCGGAATTTGTAACATGCAACTCTCAGTAGTAGGCTCATTCACATTAGTGACGCTTAGAATGAAATCCAACAACTGTTGATGGTTGACATATTTTTTTCTAAGGCTAGGAATTCTGAGTACTCCACCATAGTTGCGACCTTGCAGAACATATATATACTATTTCTGCCTGTGTCCCTTAGTTGAAGCCGCCAATGACACATCGTGATTATCAAGTGGTTAGACCCGGATAAGCAATCGCCAACAGTGAAAGTTCTTTTACATCATTTTATTAGTACATGGTGTTTCTCGCACACACTCTAAATCCTAGCTACTGGAGGTAAAAATGTAAAATGCAACTAAACCTTTTTTTTATTCAATGTTTTACACGATTTTATAAGAAGCATTCTCAAAAAAAAAAAACCCATAAGCATCCACGCTAGAATAGTCAAACGATAATGCTATTTTCCTTTTCAAAATGATGAGTACTAAATTTAATTGCAACATTTAGGCCAATCAGTAGTTCTTTTTTCGAGAAAAATCAGTAGATTTATTTTGGGACCCCTACATGTGGCGTGGGATTTATCAAAATTTTCTCCTAAAAATGTTCTTGCAATCAACAGGTATAACTATTTAAAAGGTGTTGTATGTATATTATAGATTACTCAAAAATAACAAATGAAATGAAACTATGAGTTATATCATGGAGTGACACGTGTTCGCTTCCACTAAACTTTAGTTATTACATTACACAAATGTCGGAAAAATAATAATTTTGTCACAAAAAATAATAATTATAGTCACTAGTGGGTTTTTCAAAAAAATTCTTACATGATCAACTCTACGAAAAATAATGTGGTATTGCTTAGTTTTATACTTATTTTCATAGTATACTAGTAATGCATTGCCAAACAATATTGCATGTTGAGACACAACATAGTATAACAGACTTGGTCATAACCTACTTAAAAATGTTAATGATTATAAACTTGTAACTCTAATCTCGTTATAACCCCTAATTAGGGGCGACCATAATGGTATCCATAATGGGGTAATTCAATTGGTGATGACTATTTGACTGATGACTAATGTAGTAGTCAAACCACCCTTCCACTACTTAAATTGATGGAAGAATTGAGGACAAATCAGCATATCCTAATTCATACAGTACTAAGACTTCTAATTCATATAGTACTAAGACATGTCAAATTTGCAGCGAGACTGGGCGTACCTCTTTCCAGAGGCAATAGACATGATCGTCGAGAAACTAGATGATAGTTTCCCGGCATTCATGAGCTTCATCTCAGTGTGCCAACATTGGCGTATCGTGGCCTTAGAGGAGAAGGTGGATATAAAGAAGAAGAAGAAGAAGAAGAGCGACAACATGCAAAAGCTAGAGATTCTCAGAACTTGTCGCAATCAACTCCCACTACTCGTTATCGAGACACAAGTCCGAACCTACCAGGTGAGTAGATGTTTCTTCACTGCCTTTCCATTAGATGGAAATGCAGGTGGGGGGATTTGCTGCTACCAACTTAAAAATCAAGGCGACGACCTTCCTCCTGGTCCAATATCCTATTTTGGATCTTGTTTCGGATGGTTGTTAGCTCAGAGAAAACTATCGTCGTCACTTCCCATGGTAGATATCGCCCTCTTCAACCCCTTGGCTGGTGCTGTCAAGTATCTTCCTCCGCGGTGGTCGTCGTCAGAAGATAATAATCGCCGCTATATTGGTGATTGTTACAAAGGAGTGTTGTCTTCAGACCCTTCTTGTTCTAAAGATGGTTACGAGTTGGTTGTCATTCACGACGAATTTAGACGATTGGCTTGCTATAGATCACGCACTAACTCATGGATACGCGTAAAATTGGTTGGTGATCACCGTCGTGTCGTTGATGTAGTTTTCTATAGAGGCAAAGTTTATGGGGTCACCGACATGGGTGATCTTCTTCAAGTTGATTTCGATGTGAGCGAGACAACAATTAGAGTTGTTGTGGCCGCCGGATTTGATCGGATCCCTTTACAAGCAGGTTGTCCGAATGCCTTGGTTACTCATCTTGTGGTTCCGAAACACGGGCAATACCTTCTGATGGTGGAACAAATTGAAGTCAAATACTTTAAAGTTTATAAGTTGTGTTGCGAGACGTGGACATGGGTTGAGATGATTAACGGCTTGGGGGGAGAGCAAGAAGCTTTGTTTGTCGGATGTAATAATATTTTATGGGATCGATCGTGTTTTTCAGCCTGTGTTTCGACGTTGGAGTTCCCGCAGTGTCAGCCCAATTGCATATACTACACATATGGTTCGCATCTGTGGGACAAAGAACGGCGTGGCATCTTCAACTTGGAACTGAAACAGCATTTTCAAATGCCTTTAAGGTTAGGTGGTGCAGGTGTAGGGTATTCATCAACCCAGATCTGGATGGTGCCCAATTTCAAATGAAATTGGATTATATTATCAATCAATCAATCAGTTGTTCATTAGCGCGCTCATTTATTTTCTAACGAAGTATTTTATGACTTCATCTTTTCTTTTGGTTAATTGAAACTTGAATCAAGTCGCGTTATGAAAAATACATTTTCATTTGTCCTTATAATTAGTTAACTTCGTATGCATCAATATGTAGACAATTTTACATGATGAAAATACTTTTATATATTTAATGACCAATTTTCTTTTTTACATGTTAAATTAAAGAAATAGCTGACACTGGAGGGGTGATATTTTTGGAGCGCGGGTAGGTATTATATCTTCATCAACTCCGTATTCTCTGAAAGACTTGACCATTCTTGGTTTGGAGCACGGGGAAGCTCTCTCTTCATTAACCTCGTGTTATGTAAAAGCTTTGACCAATTTTGGTGTAGAAAATACGAAGTTCCAAAGTATGTTCCAAAGTATGTTCACAACAACAACAAAAATTGTCAACAAGTACAAAGGCATGCAAGGTGAGGGATGAAGAAACATTGATACAACCTAGTACAAGAAGATTTTGCGATGCAGATGAGTAATTTACCATTCTTCTCATTCTTGTTCATACTCGGACTAGGTTCTTGAGGTCGTCCTGATCCACAACACATAGTATACGGAAAGTCTGATGTGCGTCTCAAGTAACAGACTAAAATTCACAACAGCTTTCCAACAGTGATTTTCACACAACAATTTTTAGCACCGTCACAGAATTCTCAAACTGAGCCTAAGTGAACTTAACAAATTAGAAGTACAATGTAGATTATTTTTTATTTTTATTTTGTAGGTTATCCTAGATAAAATACATAAAATGAAAATTAGTACTACACCATGTGGATATTTGAAATATTTGCTACCTCGATAGTATTAAAGAACCGTTACAACAACAATAATAATAATATTTGTGGAAATAATGATAACGGTCTGCAGTTACGTTTGCTAATCAATGCAAATATCGTAACCGCTCTTTATGATTAAATTAGGCAATAGTAATAATAATGATGGCTATGGCCTGATATCAACCTTAAAGGGCCTGTTCCATGGAACACATTTAAGTGACAACGATAATATTTCATTTGACACAAAGATTGGTAAAGTATCTTTGTCAAGAAAATGATGATAAAGAATCTAAATATTTAACATTCGTTTAAAACAGTATATGAGGAATTTTATTATTTAATAATTAAGTGGCAATATATGTGGAATTTCATTATTTAAGGTGGTCCATTGGGAAGAAAATTGCTTTCATGAACAATTTTGAAATTGCAAATGCAGAAAGGGATGCCAGAAACAGACGCACTTTCAGCTTTGCCTGATGACGTTCTTGTACGTCTTTGTATTCCGTTAATTTGATGTTTTCAATTTTGAGAAAACTATCTGTTGAGAAAGTGTCTGGCTTTTGCAGATTAATATACTATGTCTTGTGGATCACGTCGACCTCAAGAACCTAGTCCGAGTATCAACAAGAATGAGAATAATGGTAAATTACTCATCTCCATCGCAAAATCTTCTTATACTGGGTTGTATCAATGTTTCTTCATCCCTCTCGTTGCATGCCTTTGCACTTGTTGACATTTTTTGTAATTATTGTGAACAGACGCTTGAAGTTAAATTATCACACTTCGACTGTTCTACACCAAAAATGGTCAAAGCTTTTAGACAATACGGGGTTAATGAAGTGATAGACCCTCCCCGTGCTCCAAAACCAAAAATGGTCAAGGCTTTCAGAGAACGCAGGGTTGATGAAGAGATAGAGCCTCCCAGTGCTAAAAAAATATCGCTTCTCCAACGTCAGCTGTTTCTATAAGTTAACAATATGTAAAAAGAAAATTGTAATTCCATTTGTCGTTTTACCTTATTTTTCGTACTTAGCTTTCTCTGTTATAACTGAATATATACTAATATTTATACGAACAAAAGAAGGTAAAATGACATGCAAAGTTTGCATAACGCGGCTTGATTCAAGTTTCAATCAATCGATAGAAAGATAAAGTCATCAAAAACTCCGTATTGAGAAAATAAGTGGGCGCGCTAACGAACAACTGATTGAATATTCGATTGATGATCTAATCCAATTTCATTTGAAATTAGGCCCCCTCCACATCTGTGTCGACGAATATCCTACACCTGCACCACCTACCCTTAAAGGCATTTGAAAATGATGTTTCAGCCCCAAGTTGAAGACGCCACGCCGTTCTTCTTTGTCTCACTGATGCGGACCATAAGTGTAGTACATGCAATTAGGGTGGTGTTTGGATGGTGCCTTGGATGGTGAAGAAATCACCTTAGAGCATCAACAAGTACCAAAGGAGGATAAAGAGAGCAAACGAAACTAAGGGACAACAAAGGATGCTAGCTTCACAATTTACGTAGGTCGAACGACCTTGGGCCAGGTCGAACGACCAGTGTCAGTAGGTCGCACGACCTCTAGAGCAGGTCGCACGACTTGTGTTGGGGTCTTGAGTTTTGAAAACGTTTCCTATTATATCTAGGACAGTCCTATGTCGGTTCTAAGCACTATAAAAGGTCACCTAAGTGAAATACCCCACTTTTCCTAGTAGGGTTAAAATTGTATTTTTGCGACTTTGAGGAGAGTTATTATGAGTAAAGAGTTTTTTGGAGGAGTTATTGTCAAGTAATTAGAAGTTTGGGACTTTTTAAAGAAGAAGTATAAAGTTAGAGTGGAATAAATTGAATTAGATTAGTTTCCTATTGAATTTTTCTAAAACCCTATAGTCATTTCCTACTCCTATTCTTTTTTCTTTTTCATCTCTATTTCTTTCTTTCTTCTACTTCTTTTTCTCTCCTACCCATGCTCTCTCCTCTCTCTCTCTCTCTCTCTCTTTTCTCTCTCTCTCTCTCTCTCTCTCTCTCTCTCTCTCTCTCTCTCTCGCCTCGAACCTCAACGCCGCCGCCGTGCCGTCTGCCCTCTCTTCGCCCTCCTTTTCTCTTTGTTTTGGTGAGTTTTTTACATTCTATTCTCTCAATCTCAAATCTCTCTGATCTCTATGATGGTCATCATCAAGGGATGCTTACCCCAGTTATTGTGTCAATCGAGCTTGTCCTTAACATATAAATACAATTTTAGAGCTTTTTCAAATTCATTGATGACACCATGGTTTTAAATAACGATTTCGGTGGACTTATCGGTTGCGGTCTTCGGTAACGAAACCATCCAGTATCTGAGAAGGGATTTAGGAATCTAATACGTGAATCTTTCACAAGCGTAAGGCCAGGTTTTGTCGAAAACGGTGTGTATCAGCCACTTTAGATGTGACTTTCACATACAAAGTATTTGGTGATCGAGATTGAGCACTACACCTTCCATTACACATCGCGGCTTTGCACTGCTTCAGTCCGTTTTTTCTTAAATGAAAACCATTTAATTGGGCTCTACATCGACTATTTATAGAGAAGATGTGCCTTGAGAAGCGTTTATCATTGTGAGTAATTTTTTTAAAAGAGTGTACACTGAGAGGGGTGGAACCCTGAAATACCCGGAAGATATGGGTTCATGTCGATGACTAGAGTTAGCCGAATATGAGAAGTTATTGTCTTTAGTCCTAAGACCAAACAGGTGAGCACGCGAGTTAGCTAAAATCAAACAAAACCATAGGATCCGGCGTCTTGATAAGAAGCTTAAAGAAGCCCAACCGTCACTGAGTCTGGTAGTAGAAATGCGCGAAGATAAAGTAAAATGAAGATGAAATGATAGAGATTTTTGTTTCATAAATGAAAGACGTTTAATCGTAGGATCTACATCAACTCTTTATAGAAACAGATGTGCTTTGAGAAGTGTGCAATCATTATGAGTAAATTTCTTAAAAGATTGTACATTGAGAAGAGGTGGAACACTGAAATACTGAAAGATAAGGGCGCATGTCGCGACTAGAGTTGGCTGAACATGAGTAGTCATCGTAATTCATTTAGTCCTAAGACCGAATGGGCGAGCACGCGAGTTACTTAAAATCAAATAAAAGAACTGTAACCGATAAGAATCTTAAAGAAGACCAAACGCTACGACTGAGTAGCGAAGTAGACATGGGAGAAATTAATATCAAATGAAGATGTAATGACAGGAACGAGCGTCATGATAACTGAAAGGGAGAACTGATCTAAACACACATAGATCACAAGGCGTAATTAAAGCGGAAGATTCACGCGTTTACCTCTTCTCCTAACTCCTACGCAGAGGATGATGAAGATCTTTGTTGTTGCTTTCTCTCACGCCCCTTCCTCTTGCTCCCAATAGTCCTTCGCGAATCACTAGGACGAAAACTCTTGTTCACACCACGTTCCACCAATCGATGCTTGGTTACGGAGAGAGGCTAGGGTTCCTAGCTGTTTAGATTAGCACATGATCTCTACAAAATTGTACAGTTTTCTAGTAGGAGGTTGTCTCCTTGTATAGACACAACTTCCAGATAGTTTGTGACTTATTACATGTGCACCCCACATGGGCGCTACACGTAATTTACTAACATCTCCCACTCGCATAGTGGGGTTACACAGTTCTTCTAGTCTCTCTAAATCTCCAACATATCATCTACAAAGTATTGTGTGGCTCTAACGTGTGACTGCTGAGAGTACCTGCATTTGGGAGATCCATACTCTAAACTCACATGTGATGAGCTAGCAGCAGGCGCACTCAACCCTTTAGGAAAATAATGCGAAGTCTTACTCTCGTATCCCCCAGATTTGATCGAAGTGTCATCTCGTGGACCATGAACACCTGCCTAGTACCATAGGATTTGCTCTAATGCGTCAACATCTCCTTTATTATATTCATATCATGCATGACCCTGATGGGTCTTGTAGGTTGGCCCAATAAAAATAACAAAGAGCGATGCAATGAGAATCTTCCTTCTATCCATGTGCCACTTAGATTCGGCTTAGCTACTTTCCTAGCACTTTCCGGGATGCCAAATCATCCATAGCCTTAAGGTGTCACGCTAAAGTAGCACCACCGATCCGTCTCCTCACGACCCAGAAAAAATTACTAAAGGTATACTGTGTCAACCATATTTTTATGATTGATGAGGCTCACACAATGAGGAATCTCAAAGACTAATTCTAACCATCACCTCATGTCACTCATTAGCACGTGTTATTTGCGAATTACACACCATAGTGTTTGAACTCCGGTCTCAGCGCATGTCTTATACAATAAGGACCACTATGCATATCTTAGTGTAGTATCCATCCAGGCTACTAACTCGAGCACTGAGATGTCACACTAATTGTGCACATAAATCAGTTCTCGCATCTTGCTCTCTTCAACGCAAACTATACATGGTTTTGGGGTTATCACCAAGTTCGATAAGCACACAACACATCTCACCTTGGAATCCCACCAATGCACAATTTGATTCCCGTCTGACAGGCATTTTTTCTCTCATGATAGGTGATAACTCCTCTTTAGGAGTTATATTCGCATTAGATTCACTACTGTTTTGCGTGACTTACGATGCATTTGAGAGTGTTTATGTCCAAATAGAGAGAAATCTAGCATGTTTGAGAGTTTAAGCATAAATGTGTAAACCGCGGATTCCTTGTGTATTTCGAGCTTTTTTGTCACATTTGATCTTCCGATTTTTTTTTTTTTTTTTTTTTTTTTTTTGTGTTGTGTGTTTCAGGAACCGGAGGCTCGGAAATGTGTATTGGAGGTGGAATGAAATTCGGAAGAACGAGAAGGCTCAAGAACATGTTGGAGTTGAAGGCGGGTGAAGAAAAGACCAAAGAATCAAAGAAAAAGATGATTTTTTCCAGACTGGTCCCAGGACCAGTAGACTGGTCTTAAGACCAGTCTGTACTTAGATCTCATGGTGCAAATCATGAGACAAGTCACATCGTTAGAATCATCCACATGTTTCTGGTGTGCTCTCACGTCAGCTAGAACAACATCCTCAGCTAGTGGGTCTGGAATAGGATTGTCTAAGACGTACATTTTCTTTTCTTGATTGAGAATACTTCTCAAGTTTCTATACCATTCTAGAAAATTGGTTCCAGACAACTTTTTCATCTCAAGGACAGATCGTAGGAATGAATTCCATGCTTGTTAATTGTTTGTCGTTTGGAATTCTACTAAATGAGAAATGTGTAATTTTAGTATTTTGAACAATTAACTACATTTAACAATGGCTAGATAATTAAACATAGCACCCAATATTTTTCTCGGATTAATAGCACTCACCATTAATGGGAAAATATCATATACTACCTCCATTTCTTCTGGATTGTCTTACTTTGACTTTTTAACCCGCAACTAGGTCACTTTTGACGCGGATTCTTAACGCGTATGCGCAAGTGCACGGTCAAGTAATATAGGGGTGGTATTTCAACCCCGAGTTATCGATCCCACGAGGACAGGCTTGAGATTATCTAATTAGTTACTTAATTTAGAGTACGGTACAAGAGGAAGGATTTGATTGATTTCTAGAATTGAAATAACAACTAAGCTAATATTTTTGGATTTTTATATTTAATAAATAAGTTTGGAGAAACTAGGCAATCTCTAGATCACCTAGGGTTGTAGACGATTTTCGGATTATCTGAGCAACACGTTAACTCTATTCTAACTAAGCCGGGTAACAGCGCTGACTATCTCCTATCGGTCTCAAGTCATTCTACTTCACGATACACTACAATCTCCTATCGGTCTCTTGTGTCTACCGGTCCGTTCTAGTAGGCTAACGACATGCACGAAAACGGGTCATGTCGGTCCACCGTAGCACGAAACAGTCGAATCTCACCTACCGAATCTACCCACACTAGCCAATCCTAACACGTCTCTTCTCAGTCTCAGTGATACGTGATTGATGCTCATATCTCATCCTAGCTATTTAAAGTCACTGTCGTGCACTTCACTAGCCAACTAATGGTTCCGGTTAATTACTCCATCCCCATTAAGAATTAAGCATAGATTATGAACAATTGAATAAAAATAAGTTAACTTTAAGCATGAATCAACTATTGAGTGAAACCCTAGTTCTTGAACCCTAGTTTTATCTCCTAATCGTGTCACTCAATTAGGATTACTAACATCAACAAGAAACTAGAATTGATTCAAAAGAAGAAGTCAAGAAATCATGAAGCAAAGATTAAATCCGGAAAAATATCATCGTTTACATAAACCCTAGGCTCTCAAAGAGACGCCTAGCAAAACGTCTAGCTAATACTAATAAACCAAACAAGACTTACTAGTTTCTCCATAGAAAGATTGAGAGAGAAGAAGAAGAAATCAAACTTAGAGCTTCAATGGAGGAGGAGCCCTCCTCTTGTGCGTGCCTCCTTCTCTTCTCCTTGCGTTGATGGCTTCCTTCTCTCACGTGTGTCTCCTCTCTTTTTCTTTTGTTTTATGTCCCTTTTTTATCTTCACTTAGGGTATATTAATTAATAATCAAGAAATATTAATTAATAACCCTAATTTCTGGCTTTTCCCCCGTGCGTTGCTGGGTCTGCTAGCAGATCGTACGATCTGCTACTTGATCGTGCGATCTGCTACTTGGTCGTATGATCTGCTACTTGATCCTATAAGTCAGTGAGTTCTCCCCTAGCAGATGGTACGATCACTAAAGTTGATCGTGCGATCTGCTTTGATCCTAGGATCAACTTTTGATCCTACACTTCAAACTTTCTCAAATGACACTTTGACCCCCTTTTTCCATCTTTGTCCTCTTTTCTTCCAATTTCTTTCTCTCCCAAGCTTCCGCATATGTTCCGAAGTTCGTTTTCCTCCTCCTCTTGATCCATGAGCTCCGTTTCCTGTCCAACACAACACAAAAACACCCCGTGCGATCAAAAGTGACAAAATAAACGTAAATAATGTGAAAAACGCCCGGATTAATAATTTATCACTCAAAGCTAAACTTATCCAATTTCCTCAAGTTCATAGTGTATTTCTAATATATTCACCCCGGAAACTACACAAAACGGTACACAAACGCAGAAGAAATATAACTCTAATATAGAGTTATCAAATCCCCCCACACTACCTTTTTGCGCGTCCCGAGCAAAATCAAAAATATTTCTCACACTATGGTTTTCAATCCACCGAATTGCATTTAACTTCACTAGCCATGTGACACAAACAACACACACACCCATGCAATCTACATGACTATACAATGCAACTCGATTATCAAACAATGCAAAAATCGAAACAACACAATTGTTTTTAGTTAGAGATTGGGCAATCTCGAAAAGTAAACCGGCAAGTCATAAGGCTCTCATATTCCCTCGGAAGTTCTATAACTTTGGTGATCGGTAGAACTTGCGGCCAGTTTCGTTAGACAGAACGGGCACGAACACAAAAAAATGTTGCTTCCGCACACTCATCAAATGTATCCCTAGCACTTACCTTCCGAGCTATTTAACCACGGGTTAAATTGCTGACGGTTTAGGACGGGTAGGATAGGATATTTAGAAGCGTAGTCCTAGACGTCATGATCTAACTCACAAAATCCGATTCTCACACTCCCTCACCAAAATCCAAGGAACCCCACCGAATCACACTACTCCGGCCCTCATTCCCTCAATCTTGGTGCAACGCCGTTCTCGCGGCCACAAATGTGAAGAAGTGATCTCGAACAATAGCTAATCTCCCCGGTCTTCAATTTCAAGCTTGCTCCTTTCAATTTCACTTTCACTTTCTATTTTACTTCTTTTTTTTTCTCTTTTTTTTTCATTTCCACACAATAACATTAAGCACATGGAGCCGACAATACGATAGTAATATCCGAGGAGATCAAATGTCAAAATTAGATAACATGGGGGTGGAATGTGTCAAATTAGTGATGTAACATAGATGTCGACACCCCCACACTTGATGCAAAGCAAATCACGAACCCAGTAGTCAATGTGTAAACGTGCTTTTCCAACCGATCCTCCTCATCACCTAAGATATAGAGAATATAAATAAAGCATAAGCACGGCCTCCTATAAGATCAACCAACCCCCACCCCATGACGTGCGGAAGAAATACCACGCACTACGGTACTCCACCTGTGATCGTGGTGTAAGGACACGACTCACCGCCACACCGAAGTGTGCTACCGTCTCTAACTCACCCTCACATCCCCTCAAAAGATGACATGTAAGAGAATCCACGTAAGATGTATCAAATCAGCTCACCCCCATCAAACCTCCCTAACTCAACTCCCTCTATCATGACGCTTAGGAAAGGATCATTCTAACAAGTGATGAAAGTCACAATGAAAGGCTTCCTAGGCTAGAGGCTGTGAATAACAGGGGTAAACGGATCAATAGGGGTAACTAGTGGACCTAGGAGATGGAGACGGGACGTGAGGCCCCCATAAACATCACTCGCATAGCTGTTCCGTTGCCACTACGAGGAGGGTTGACGACTACCTAAGTGAAGGTGGTGTAGCGCTAGTAGGATAACTAGTCTGAGAGGCAGCTACTCGCAGTTCTAATGTGCATTAGCCCTATAAGTCTTCCTACTCCAGATTCTCGCGTCTACCTCACCTCAGATTTTCATATTCCTAAGGAATTCTATCATTAAGCCCTCTCCACATTCACTCTCTTCGATTGCCCTTTCTCAAAAATTTAAAATTTTATGATTTTTTTTTATATATTTTCCTAGACTCTATATGCAATGGCCAACTCGACTAATCACACGATTTGGTAGGGGACTCAATAAAGTAAAAGTGCTAAAAAAAATGCATACTAACAATCCTAACACAATACGACACTATATCAAACACTCTACACTAACCACATGTACTCCACAATACGACACAACTGCATGTAACTGGCGATGCATAACTGACATGGCTAGCAAAATATACACAAACCCCCCCACACTTAAGCGTTTCGTTGTCCTCAACGAATTTAGAGATATAATAAGAGGACTCATCGCTTAAATGTGTTGGCGGTAGATCTACACTATTATGGCTCAAAACTTAGAAACAAGAGAGAGAGTTAAAGGTACCTGGGGTGCCCGGACCTACATGGGCACCGTTGCCGCGAAACTGCAACAAGAAGGGGTCTTGTGAACCGTTGACAGTTTCCGGAAAAGTCTCACCTCGCGTCCGGATTCCGATGCGCCTACTCAACATTCTATCACTCGCATCAAGAAGGGGAACCCGGAGCGTCTTATGTACCTGTGTCCCTGCACACTGATTGAAAGTATTAAAGCAACTCTCTCTCACCCCTCAAAATCAAATATGGAGAACTAAAAGCAAAAACAGAAACAAATTGCATCCTACTCTACATTGGGTTTCCTCCCAAGTAGCGCTTGTAATTTAAGGTCGACAGCCCGACCCGGTTACCTCAACCGAAAAGGATAGTGGAGACTGCTTTATCCCTCCACTTCTTCTTCCACCATCTCTTCTCGCTAGCTTCAAGTGCACCCATGTGCTGTGAAGAAGGTGGACAGTTGTGGAAGCTGACTCCTTTCATTTTGCAATTGATCTTCTTGAGAAACTTCCACCAAGTACCACTGGGCTCAAATGAATCTCTGGCCATAAAATCATCCCAGTAGTACTTCCTTGATGCTATATGCTCTTCAAATGACCCATGAAAATTATCCACACCCCCACACTTGCTGACTTCCAACTCCTTAACTATGGCATATGGATGATAAATAGAATCGCCCATAAAACAAGAGATTGGAAGTTGCTCATCACATTCTTCCCCATAAGAATCCCCATACAGTAATTGTTCCAGCTCGTCGCAAACTTGCGTGACATAGGATATGGAGAATTCATCATTAATAAGAGTTGGGGCTTTTACCTCAATAGCACTGAGCACAAGTGTGTCACCAGCTTCATCGTCGACACACCACAGGCTTCCAATTTCGGTGTCTTCCCATTCATACCAAGGATGTGAGGGAACCTGCGGTCTTGGCTCGCAATACGGCAGATCTTCCCATCTTCGGCACACAGGTCCACCCCAATCTGAATCAGAGTCTGAGTCCTCGTATATGGCAGAGTCCACCAATGGTTCCTGGACACTGCAGTCTTCGTTCAGCTCAGGTATCTCTTCTTCCACTTGTGGTGGGGATGATGAAGGTTCAACGTTTGGCTCATTGTCATATGGCAAGGGCTCCTCTTGTGGCTCTTGAATACTTGATTCCCCTGCTGTTGACAGTTTGTCTATTCGTTTCTTTATCCTCTCCAACATCTCCCTCATGTATTCCCTACCTCTGGTTGCATCCTCTTGTGGTAATTGTGCATCGATGGACAAAAATTTGGCGCACACTTCAATGTCATTCATAATACTACGCCGTTCTGCCATATCCGCTGATGAGTCTTCCTCGTGCTGATGAAGCTGGGGGGCATGTACTCGACATGAGTCTCTACGTTCGTGCCAAATTCCGCATACGTAGCACCAAGTTATGCATGCGTCCTCGTCTTCGTGGTTACCCCTGCAGTGGAAACAGTAGGGGGGACCCGAATAACAGTCTTCGCTCCACATGCTTAAATTGTCTCTTGCTTCCCGCGTTCCTGAAAAACAAACTCACAAGACACCCGTGAAGCACAGAGATATAGAATAAAAACTAAAATAAAAGTACTCTAAACTAACTACTAACTAAATAATCTACCGCTGTCCCCGGCAACGGCGCCAAAAACTTGACGCGGATTCTTAACGCGTATGCGCAAGTGCACGGTCAAGTAATATAGGGGTGGTATTTCAACCCCGAGTTATCGATCCCACGAGGACAGGCTTGAGATTATCTAATTAGTTACTTAATTTAGAGTACGTTACAAGAGGAAGGATTTGATTGATTTCTAGAATTGAAATAACAACTAAGCTAATATTTTTGGATTTTTATATTTAATAAATAAGTTTGGACAAACTAGGCAATCTCTAGATCACCTAGGGTTGTAGACGATTTCCGGATTATCTGAGCAACACGTTAACTCTATTCTAACTAAGCCGGGTAACAGCGCTGACTATCTCCTATCGGTCTCAAGTCATTCTACTTCACGATACACTACAATCTCCTATCGGTCTCTTGTGTCTACCGGTCCGTTCTGGTAGGCTAACGACATGCACGAAAACGGGTCCTGTCGGTCCACCGTAGCACGAAAGTCGAATCTCGCCTACCGAATCTACCCACACTAGCCAATCCTAACACGTCTCTTCTCAGTCTCAGTGATACGGGATTGATGCTCATATCTCATCCTAGCTATTTAAAGTCACTGTCGTGCACTTCACTAGCCAACTAATGGTTCCGGTTAATTACTCCATCCCCATTAAGAATTAAGCATAGATTATGAACAATTGAATTAAAAATAAGCTAACTTTAAGCATGAATCAACTATTGAGTGAAACCCTAGTTCTTGAACCCTAGTTTTATCTCCTAATCATGTCACTCAATTAGGATTACTAACATCAACAAGAAACTAGAATTGATTCAAAAGAAGAAGTCAAGAAATCATGAAGCAAAGATTAAATCCGGAAAAATATCATCGTTTACATAAACCCTAGGCTCTCAAAGAGACGCCTAGCAAAACGTCTAGCTAATACTAATAAACCAAACAAGACTTACTAGTTTCTCCATAGAAAGATTGAGAGAGAAGAAGAAGAAATCAAACTTAGAGCTTCAATGGAGGAGGAGCCCTCCTCTTGTGCGTGCCTCCTTCTCTTCTCCTTGCGTTGATGGCTTCCTTCTCTCACGTGTGTCTCCTCTCTTTTTCTTTTGTTTTATGTCCCTTTTTTATCTTCACTTAGGGTATATTAATTAATAATCAATAAATATTAATTAATAACCCTAATTTCTGGCTTTTCCCCCGTGCGTTGCTGGGTCTGCTAGCAGATCGTACGATCTGCTACTTGATCGTGCGATCTGCTACTTGGTCGTATGATCTGCTACTTGATCCTATAAGTCAGTGAGTTCTCCCTAGCAGATCGTACGATCACTAAAGTTGATCGTGCGATCTGCTTTGATCCTAGGATCAACTTTTGATCCTACACTTCAAACTTTCTCAAATGACACTTTGACCCCCTTTTTCCATCTTTGTTCTCTTTTCTTCCAATTTCTTTCTCTCCCAAGCTTCCGCATATGTTCCGGAGTTCGTTTTCCTCCTCCTCTTGATCCATGAGCTCCGTTTCCTGTCCAACACAACACAAAAACACCCCGTGCGATCAAAAGTGACAAAATAAACGTAAATAATGTGAAAAACGCCCGAATTAATAATTTATCACTCAAAGCTAAACTTATCCAATTTCCTCAAGTTCATAGTGTATTTATAATATATTCACCCAGGAAACTACACAAAACGGTACACAAACGCAGAAGAAATATAACTCTAATATAGAGTTATCAACTTTGACTAGGTGATTTACATAGGCATACGATATAACTTTTTTCATTTTTTTCATGGTATTGTAGAGTAAAGTTTACTCTATAATACCATGAAAAGATTACCAAATTCTTATATCCTTTTGCTAATCAAATCATCAGGTCAAAGTGACCTGGTGAATAGTGACAAAAAGTGAAGTAGGCTGAAAGAAAAGAAACATAGGTAGTGTTTTCTAGTGGGCCAAGATCCATATTTCACTTCCCGTTGATCTTGATTTGACAAGTCACCCAAAGATCAGTTATTTAGGTAAGACTATATTCCAATTGCATCTTTATGCAACTCTTGGTTCAATTAGGTGAATAACCCATTATTCATTATCTATCCCACAGATAACCCCTAATTGCCTTGCCTGTAAGTTTCTCAATCTCGTTGAAACAACCTAGTTGCGTCCAACCTCTTACTCCAACAATCACACATTACTTGCTTGTCTCGTCGCATCACACCATGATGAATTAAATCGCCTTGGTTTGGCAAGCCCAAATTTAATAGACCCTGATCATGATGGGTGTTCGAGTAAGAGAAGGCAAAACGCAATATGTATCGTTTGAGGTATTTTCTTGTCATCATTAATTGTTTTGTTGATCCCATAAACATGATCCACTTATTTGGATTGGCAATACCAAATAAAATATCAAATTTGTTTATTATTATCTTGTTACGTTTTGCATGCATCAACCATACACAAAAAATAAATAACAAGACAATAAATAAATAAAACAAGAAAAATAAACGTGGTATGGATATGGCCCCTAAGACTAAGATATTCCCAAGCTAATGAGAATCTCCATAAGCCTAAAGTGACAAGCTCATCTCCATGTGCCTCCATCTTTAGCCCATTCGTCCTAGGCTTGTGAGCCCTTAAAGTCTTATGGTTTCTTCAGTCTTGGGTCTTCTTCTCCATGCCTTGGCTATTATCTAACTATCTAATACTAGCTAGCATATATACTGAATAGAGAGACCTCACAAGCTAAGTAAGAAAATGACAAGCAGGCCGTAAATAATTAATTACATTAATTACAATAAACAAAAACCAAACAAACCACAAATTTAAACATCAACAACCTAGGCCATATTCATCCACCATGCAATAAAGCACATAATACAGTTAAAATCCAATTTTAACATGCTTGGTTAATTTTAATTGAATTTGGATTTTCTAGGTCAAAACGGTTCAAGGGGCCACCAAACAAGTTGGCCGAACCCCAAAGGACCGCCCAAGCCGGGCCGAACCGGCTAAGCCGCGGCTTGGCCCAAAGGGAAGGGGAGCGGCCAACCCCTTGGCCGAACCCCTTTTGGGTTGTTTCCAAAAACTTCCTCCTTCCTTGTGTGCTTATTTCTAGTTGATGAGAAAGACCCCTTTTTTCCAATTGTGCCCAAACCCTAGCTTTCCAAAACCCAAAATTTCACATCATATGTGAACGAAACTCGCCAAATTTTATATGATATGTAAAATTGGCTCATTCCCTATTGAATCATATTCAATTTGCATCATTATGCCAAACTTCAGTTTTCGCGAAAAGTAACGATTACAGTGTAAAAACTGATAAAACGGTAACACATAATATCATGTTATTCACTACAACATGTGGCTCTGATACCACTGTAGGGTTTTGATGCAGGTAACGCAGCGGAATAACAAAAATAATCCTGCTCAAAGCCCTCTACGGATCGGAGGCAAGCATTCATAACATGATTAGGGTTAACGATTAGTGTACATTGTGTGTGTAATCACCACGAAGAATTGTGTCATCGTCTCTATGAATATCCACACCTAAGATTTCAGCTGGAATCCTTTTCCACGTAAAGTGCTAGCAATGGAAGGAGGAAAAGATCACGCAATAGTCTCAAGTTGGTGCACGTGCAAATACGCCTTCCTAGAGAAACATAGGCTGTAGTACTTCAACCGAGTGGATGTAGAGAATTGAGCACCAATTCTCTTGCCCTCAACTATGATTTTGAAGTTTCCAAAGTTAGCTTCACTCCCAAAATTTGGGGAAGCTTTCATGTGAGTGAAGGTTGTCTAGGCTGTGATTACCCAAATCCAAGAATCTGATGGTCCACTTTCTGCTACATCGTCCAAAGGAACAAGCCTAGGACCTTTTCTAGTAGCAGGCTCACATCTTCTTTTCTTACAGCCTTTTTTTTTAAAACATCTTACAGCCTGAAAAAGTCGGCAGTAAATGTGAAGAATAAAGGTTTAGAGCTAACTTGAGAAGCCAAGTACGACGTAAAGGCGAACTAGATAGAAACCTTCAATTGCAGGTAGATTAAGAATTAAACGGTTTGCACATTCGACTAGATTTTGATCGTTTTCTTTCATAGTATAGACTTGTGAAAGTGTGAATCAAAGGTCAAAATCAAGCTGATCGATAAGCTAACGAGAAACAGTTCGCGAGTTTGTTTTCCTGCCAAAATTAGGTGTATTTGTTTCATGTTAGGTTATTTCTCAGCTTGATTATGATCTTTGATGAAAACTTTCACAACAATATATCGTGAAAGCAAACGATCCAAATCTAGTCGATGGTGCTAGTCGTTCAAATATTACTAACCCTCATGCAAATCAAGGTATCTAGTTAGCCTCTACATCGTACTCCCATCTACCTATCTTCATTTATTGCTCAAGTTAAATCTAAAACTTTTTTCATATGATGCAATGTTGATTTGTCAGGCAGTAAGAATGAAAACCAAACTAAGGTTTCATTGAGAGAGACAAAGATCTGAAGAGAACAACACGAGACGGAAATGAAAACGGCAATAAGCATGATTCATTTATTAGCTAAGGGAATAAATACAGAAGTCTCAAACGACACAATTAGTGACCTTTCGATACAATAGAAACGGTTGGATTAACAAGGACCTTTGGAGATTTCTAGAAGAAGGTTCACTGAACCCTAATGACAGGAAATGACATAAATATCCTTACAAAGATAGCATAATATCTAATGAATCCTTTGGGCTTTAATGATGTGGGCTTCATCTGAAATGGGCTTCAAGACTTTAGTGGGCTGGACTTCGATATGGTTTAATAGCTCCCCTCAAACTTATGGTGGAGATTGGACCATAAGTTTGGACTTCAAATCCAAAAATTGGGCAGTGGAGAGGCCTTTGGAAAATATATCCTTTAACTGATCTGCACTAGAAACATGAGAAACTATAAGTTGTTATCAAAGAATCTTTTTCGCGGACATAATGGTAATCAATTTCAATACGTTTAGTTCTAGCTTGTAATATAGGATTGTGAGACATAGCAATGGCAGATTTAATGTCTCACCAGATTTGAGGAACATCTGGTAAAGGAAGATGAAGATCTCTAAAGATAAATTTGAACCAAGTTAAATCAGCAGCTGTAACTGCTAAGGCACGATATTCAGCCTCTGCAGTGGATCTAGACACTGTGGGTTGTTTCTTAGGAGTCCAGTGAACTGCATTGGGCCCAGTGAAAATAACAAACCCATTGGTTGACCTTCTATCAGATGTGTTGCCAGCCCAATCTGAATCACAATAGGCCTAAAGAGGAAGAAACCCAGATTGATAATATAAGCCATGTGATTTTGTGCCTTGCAAATATCTTAAAACACGTTTGGCACCAATAAGATGTAAGTTTGTAGGGGCATGCATAAATTGGCACAAGTGATTAACTGTAAAGGCAATATCAGGTCTGGAGAAAGTGAGATAATGCAGTGCACCAACTAAAGATCTAAAAACATTAGGGTTTTCTAAAGGAGTGTCATCTAAAAGATGAAATTTCCCTCCAATTGCAAGAGGAGTTGGACAGGGTTTGTGACACAATTTCTTACGTGTATACGCAAGTGCACGGTCAAGTAGTAAGTGGAGTATTTTACGACTCCGAGTATCGAACCCAATGGAAATAGACGACTACTAGCTAATTAAGAATCAATTAGAAGATACCTAAGTAACCGGTAAGAAGTGGTTTGAGTTTGAATGTTCGTCGCCCACAAACAAGCGACTGAATAAAATGAATGTAGAGACAATATTTCTATTTTTTTCAATTAAAAGAATTTAATCAAAGTATGGAGAAAACTAGGCGATCTATGAATCACCTAGGGTCTTTAGACAGTTCCGGAATTCGTATTGAAACACGTTACACACTAACTGATTATGCCGGGTAATAGCACTTACAATCTTCTGTCGATCTCATGTAATTTTACATAACAGTTTACTTTGGGTCCTGTTGGTCCACCTCCATCTACCGTTACGTTCTAGCTGGCTAGTCAACTTCGTTCACCGGGTCCTGTCGGTCCACCGATTCACTCACCTAACTAGTTCAACCGAATCTACCCACACATGACTACTCCTATTCACCTCGCCTATCGGTCTGAATGATTCGGGAATAAAAACATGATCTTATTCGTAACTGGGTTAAGTCTCTGTCGAGCACCCACCTAGTTCACTAACAACTCCGGTTCGCGACTCCCTTGTTGCTAAGAATTAAGCCCAGATCATAATTCCTAATCAATTATTTTGTAACATTAAGCTATGAATTCAACTAGTTCATCATCTTCATCTAACATGGTCATTCCATTCATCACTAACACATGTCAATAGCCTTAGCTTACGGATTTACAATACAAGATGAAGAATAATAAACATTAATTGGATCAAACGCATGAATCAATCAAAAAAATTCGGAAAATAAGTCTAAGTCATAACCCTAGGCTCTCCATAGAGCCTAACAAAGAAATTAGCTACTCATTGTTAAGCCAAAATCACAAGTATTCTCCATAGAATGATAAAGAGAGGGTAAGAGAAGAATCAAACGATGAAATCGCCAAAGCTTTGGCGAATCCGTGCAATCCCCAAGCTCCTAGGTGCTCTCCAATGGCTCCCGTACGTGAATGTCTTGTTCTTAGGTCGTCTCTCCCGTTTTTTACCAGCTGGGCACGCTTCTTAATGAAAACTAGCCGAAATTGCACTTCAGCCCCTCTACTTTGTAATTCCAGGACAGAATTATTTGCTGATCTTGCGCGGGCTGTATCTCCCTCATACGGACTCGTCTTCGGGCCTACCATATATCGTTGGAAAGCTACGGATGTCTACTTTCCAATGCCGCAAGCCTTGCTTCAAAATTCTTTGTAGATTTTCCTGGGCATTTAAAAGAGTGGAGGCTGGTCCTGTGTGACTTTTCCAACTTTTCTTCGTTTGTGCGTCTCCTTTTCTCCTCTTCATCTAGATCCATTCCAAGCATATTCAAGCATCTCATAAGCTCCATTGCAACTATTTTACCTGTGATACACAACACTAAACAACCCGTGCAATTATCATAGCAAATATGAGAGAAAACATGCACAAATAAGCTAGAAACACACTTTTCACTCTTAGTCTTATACATCATCAAATTCACATATTTGTGCAAATATAACATATAAATCATGTGAAATAAGACTAATACAAGTACTAAGAAAGTATAATAATAACTCCTAAAAGAGAGTTATCAGTTTGTAGTGTGTCATATTAAAACATTTGAGCAAGTCATTTACATACTTGGATTGATGAATAAAAAGACTAGAGGTTGTATATTTGATTTATAATCCAAGAAAATAAGTTAACTTACCCAAATATGTCATTTGAAGTTCTGAATTTAAAGAGTGCAGAAGAGTAGAAATGAAAGAAGAGTCATTACCTGTGACAATAATGTCATCTACATATAATAAAGTAGTGTTACCTGAGATTTGTTGTGTCTAATAAACAAACTGGAGTCAGCTATAGAAGTGCAGAAACCAAGGGAAAAGATAAAACTAGTAAATCTTTCAAACCAGGCTCTGGGAGCCTGTTTTAAACCATAAATAGATTTGTTTAATTTGCAGACATAATGTGGGATATTAGGATCCACATAACCCTGTGGCTGAGCCATAAACACAGTTTCTTTTAAGTATCCATGTAAAAAGGCATTTTTGACATCAAGCTGTTGTAAAGGCCATTTGAAAGAAGAAACAAGTGCCAAAACAGTCTAACAATAGAATGCTTAACAACAGAACTAAAATTTTCATCAAATTATATGCCAGGGGTTTTTTGAAAGCCCTTGGCAACAAGTCTAGATTTATATCTTACAATTGAGCCATCAGGGTTATATTTTGTTCTATAAACCCATCTGTTGCCAACCATGTTGGCATTTGGAGGTTTTGGAACTAAGGTCCAAGTGTTTTGATTTGTGAGACTAAGAAACTCATCAGTCATGTCACTATTCCGCTGTGAGAATTCTTTAGCCTCAGTAAAACAAGAAGGGTCATACATAGGAGCAGAAGAGAAGAGCTGATCAATCTGTGAAGCATGTGTGATTGATTTAATGGGAAGAGAGGGATCAGATAAACCAGATTTAGCTGAAAATCCTAAATTCTTCTTTCTGAAGATACCAGATTTGCTCCTGGTTTGCATGGCATGACAAGGTGTAGGAGCTGAATTAATGATGTCTTCTGGTGCAGTGCTAGAACTGGGAGACTGCATTGGTGAATCATTTGGTATATGTTCTGTAGGTATATGTTCTGGGGTTGAATGTTCTCCAATGCCAAATCTTCCACCAGTTGGATGCAACCTGAAGCAGTATTAAAATCAGACACCTCAGTGTTGTCAAAGTGTGCAGTATCGTCATTTCCCAAAGGTGGCATAGTGGAGCTGGGAATAAATGGGAAAGTGTCATAACCTGAAACAGAAGCAGTATTAGATGGAGAAGTTCTAGAATAAGCAGACAGTTTAGCATAAGGAAAAACAGTTTCATCAAATACCACATCCCTAGAGACATAAAACTTTTGTGTGGTTTTGTCAAAATACATGTACCCTTTATATTGAGAAGCATATCCAAGGAAAACACATTGCTTAGTTTTTTGCTCAACCTTAGAATGAATATAAGGTCTTAAACATGGATAACAAGCACAACCAAAAACTTTCAAGTGATTATAATCTGGTTTCTTTTTCAACAATAATTCCCAAGGAGACAGATAATTAGTTGTTTTGGAAGGCATCAAATAATCAAATAAACAGCTGTGGTGAAAGCATGATACCAAAAATATTTAGGCAAAGAAGCTTGTTGCGTCATAGTCATATTTAGGCAAAGAAGCTTGTTGCATCATAATTAGTTGTCTATGTTTCCTTTCAGAAATCCCAATTTGTTGTGGAGTATGAGGACAGGATTTCTCATGAGTAATGCCAATATCAGCAAGAAATGATTTAAAGACATATGATATGTATTCAGCACCTCCATCGGTCCCTAGAATTTTAATGCATGTGCCCAACAATTTCTCAACTTGTAGTTTAAAAATAGGAAACACAGAAGCAAGATCAGACTTATGACATAGAGGAAATAACCATGCAAACCTAGAGTAGTCATCAATAAACAAGACATAATATCTATAACCATTGTAACTCTTAACACTGGAAGGACCCAAAACATCACTCTGAATCAAATGAAGAGGATTACTGGTTTTAGAAGAAGATAACTTAAAGGGCAATTTAGACATTTTTCCATCCAAACAATTTTCACAAGTAGCAGGAGAATGCTTGTCAGAAACAGAAACAGAAATCATGTTGTGTAAAACTTCATCAGTGGGGTGACCCAGTCTTGAATGCCAAAGGTGTGAAGAAATCTTCTTCCCAAGATAATCTGCTGTAGTATGAACTGGAAGAGGACCGGTAATTTGTGTAGGGTAAATTGGATAAAGACCATTTTGACAAATTCCTTGATAAAGAAGTTTCCACGTAACCTTGTCCTGGATTAAAAAGGAATCACTATCAAAAATAAATTTACAATTTTTTTGTTTACACATTTTATGAACTGAAAGAAGATTGGTTGATAAGTTTGGAACATGAAGTGTATTTAAAAGTTTAAAAGAATGAGTAGGAGTAGTTAAAACAACATTACCAATGTTAGAGATAGGAAGTTGGCTACCATTTCCTATAGAAACTTGATCTGATCCTAAGGTTCAGAGAGGAAGAGATTCTTCAACTCAGAAGTCATGTGAGGAGAGGCACTAGTATCAGAAAGCCAGAAATCAGAGGAGTATTGAGTCTGAGAAAAAAGTGTTGATGCAGCAACCATAGAAGATAACTGATCAGGTGGATTCTTGCCTTGATAGGATTCGTCCATACGATGCCAGCAATCAAGTGCTGAGTGGTAATCATAACCACAAATTTGGAAATTAATGGGATTTCCAGAGTATTGACCATAGTTTCTGTTAGAGGGTCTACCTCTAACAGAATCAGAGCGCCCATTACCACCATAACGAGTGTTCCCTCTCCCTCTTTGATACCAAAAATTAGGGTTACTAAAATTAGGGTTTCTACCCTGATTTGATTGTCCACATCCTCTCTGATATCCTGAGAAATTAGGGTTTGACTGGCCACCACTACGACCACCCATTTGACCATGACCATAGGTATTAGCAGCAAAAGCAGATTGAGAAATTAAATCAACAGATTTAAGAGATTGGGACTCATGCATATGTTCATCACCTTTCAACAAAATATGTAGATCTTCAAGAGAGAGAGATTCAGTTCTTGTGCGTAAAGAGGAACGAAAAGCATTATACTCAGGAGGCAAACCATTCAACACATAGAGAAGCATATCTTCGTCATGAACAGGGGCCATAGCAACAATTAATTTATCACGAATAGATTTCATCTTGTGCTTATAGACATCAATACTATCAGATCCCTTACGAGTATTTTGCAGATCTTGTTTCACCTGAAGAATATTTGAGCGAGTGAGTGAAGCATACCTCCTTTCCAAAGCAAGCCAAGCAGAGCAAGAAGTATTATGACCAATAACATGAGTTATTGCTTCCTGAGTCAAGGTCACGTTGATCAGAGTTAAGGGATTGATCTGGTGTGGTGGTACTGAGCATGAAGGGTCTTATACCATGAAAACCAAACTAGGGTTTCATAGAGAGAGACAAAGCTCTGAAGAGAAGAACACAAGACAGAAATAAAAACGGCAAAAAGCATGATTCATTGATTAGCTAAGGGAATAAGTACAGAAGTCTCAAACGGCAAAATTAGTGACCGTTCGATACAATAGCAACGGTTGGATTAACAAGAACCTTTGGAGATTTCTAGAAGAAGGTTCACTGAACCCTAATAATAGGAAATGACATCAATGTCCTTACAAAGATAGCATAATATCTAATGAATCATTTAGGCTTTAATGTTGTGGGCTTCATCTGAAATGGGCTTCAAGACTTTAGTGGGATGGACTCCCATATGGTTTAATAAAGAAAAGAAGACGTGAACATGTTAAGAGAAAAGGTCCCAGGCTTGTTCTTGTGGTCACTGTATCACAAAGTAGACCATCATCATATTCTTTTTTTTTTTTTTTTTTGAGGGGGACCATCATCATATTCTAATATTGGACCAGGGTCATCACTCCCTAGCAGGGACAACCTTCACTCTCAGACAACCTGGGGCTCGAAGTTGATTTTGAAAACTTCAAACTTGTAGTTAAGGGCGAGAGCATTAATCCTCAACTCTTTGAATCCACCAGGTTGAAGTAGTACGACCTCTGCTGCTCTAGGAAGACGTATTTGCAAGAGCACCTGATTGAGACTATTGAAAGTAATGTGGCGGCTGGAATGATCAGAGGAACAGTAAAAGCGGCTGATGCAGTTACAGCTTACAAAATTGGTTCTACTTCTGAGGATGATTGTTGAAGTGAAGTTGTTGGGGTTGAAAGAGGTAACAGAGAAGCTTGAGGATGAGATGAAGACAATGAAGGAAACTTTCCAAATATACAAAGATATCTTCCAGGAGGAAGCCAGTGCTCCATGGTGCTGAAACAATTATTGTAATCAAGCTATGTAGGGAGAAATGTTGTACAACTACAAGTCAAGTTGGTGTGATGTGAAACAACTAATGTAGTTTAGGGAGACTTTGATCAGTTAATGTAATATAGTCTCTGTTTAGCTAGCTAACTTGAGATATTGTAATCAAAACGGAACTGGGAAATCATGTTTTTGGTTATCATCAACATTTTCAACTTTCAGTGTTTTTGTCAACTAGTACTAGATTTTGGAATGCCAGGACAATTCTAAATTAGGCACCAAACTTGTCCTTAATTCTCCTTCTTTCAAGATCAAGAAGAAGAAGAAGACAACTACACAGAGTTCAAATCCTTCTTCAAGTACGGTATGTATGTACCTCCCTAGCTCTCGGGTGAAATCCATATCACGAACCTAAAAGGTATGCCATCACCATGGAGCACCGGTTTCTTCCTTGGGAAAAAAAGGAAAAAGAAACAGACCACTACAGTATATGTATTCTTATAAGTTATACATGTCCCTAGCTAGGGACACCTGGCAGAAACCTAATAATACACAGCCTAACACGACCGAAATTGAAAATTTCCAGATTTATTTGATTAACGGTTTTGCCTGTCTAATTACCAGGTCAAGAATACTAGTATCAGCAGAGTTTGGGAATGTTGTTTCAGGAACAAATTATTGAATACATGGTCCGTAAGACAGACACATAAACACAATTTGCACAAGTGCTCCAAACAAACCCTGCATCTTCCTTCTGGTAATGGGATTTTTTACTAATAAAAAACTGAGACTATCCTTGGTGTGCAATAATAACTTCAGGATCGAGATTTAGCTCGAAACTGGTTATCTATCTCCTCTCTAGTTTGGCCTCGTTGTATGAGGCTTCATTATACCTATTCAGTTTTACCCATAAATTTGCAGAAGGGATGATCAAAGCAGGCAACATACAACTTCACAAGTCCAATGTAGACTGCTCAACTTGCGAAAAGTGTGTATATATATACTACAATAAATTATCGAGGAAGATACTAAAATAAGGTAGTTTGGTATCAAAAATACCAAAATACGGATGTTTCTCTTAATAATACCAAAATATGGATGTTTCTTTCAATAATACCAAAATACAGATGTTTCTATCAATAATACCAAAAAAATATGGACTTTTTCAAACCTTCATTTTTTTTATGGAATTCAAACCTTCAGATATGTCGAAATAAAAACGATAAAAACTCTTATTGAACATGAGGAGGTTTCTTAAATTTATGGGCAGTCCGGGCAGCCAAAAAGCCACCGTTCAGAAATTGAGTTATATTCTAATTAAAAGTCTTCTTGGACATGGGATTTTCCGAAACCTTCATAAGGTAAAGTTTAAGAAACCTAATGTTCACCACGAGGTTTCTACTGGTAAAACATATGTTTCTCTGGGTAGAAAAATCAATAACAACATGATGGTAGCACCATCTACTTTTGTCTCTTAATACCAACATGATGTATCTTACAAATTCAACTGCTAATGTTGTCTTTCAATCTATGATACATGTAATCCTAATAATTATTGAAAAAAAAATTGGAAAAATTAAATTACAGTGATGACAAATAACTTGTTCATATAAATCAATCAATTGAATTATCATGTACTCAAAAATTGAGATGATGATATCTCTTCAGCACAAAGTTAACAAATCATCACATAATTACAGAGACACTATGTAATCATTGATAACTAGTTGACATTACACAAATCATGTTTCACAGTGCTTTGCCTTGAGTCTTCCTGGGTCCTCGATCAATCTGCATACGTTGTCTTTCTTCCTCTTCCTCTCCACATCCTTACTTGCGTACGTGCATTACCTCTTGTGTATGTTCAGCCCTTTGGTCATGTAATGTAACCTCAGAAACACCTTGTACCATGGAACCAAGTGAATGATTTACTCGAAAGGTAACAGACCAACCATAGAAATGTTATGTTAAATCTGTCAATCGCAAACAACAAAAATACGTAAGTGAGATATGTTGGTCCTAAATCACACCCACTATGGCACATTTCAATGTAAAATGGGGGATATGAAACGGAAAAATCGGTCAATATATTGCATTTGAAAATGTAAAGTAGCTTTTTGACACTTTTCTGGTTCTGAGTTGTTGCATGAAACAACTAAAAAATGTAATGCAGTTATGAAGTATTTTTACTTCTGTTATAAGTTTGAGGACAACTTGTGATGCATCAGGTATATTCTATCTTATATGGTCTTAATTCCATCACAATACTGAGACGGTTTTGTCAACTTGCAATTTTCAGTTAGCACTCACACAACTCGGATTATTCTGCTTTCTTTAGGTCACCTAGTATCGTCCAAAAATATTTTTTATTTATTTTTTTCAAATGCCAAAAAAGAGTTTTTATGAGAATATAACTCAATTCCTGAAAAAAAAAAGTCAATTTCTGAGCGTGGCTTTTTGGCTGCCCGGACTGCCCATAAACTTAAGAAACCTCCTCATGTTTAATAAGAGTTTTTATCCTTTTTATTTGGACATATCTGAAAGTTTGAAAAAGTCCATATTTATTTGGTATTATTGATAGAAACATCTGTATTTTGGTATTATTGTGAGAAACATCCATATTTTGGTATTATTAAAAGAAACATCCGTATTTTGGTATTTTTGATACCAAACTACCATAGTTTAGTATCTTCCTCATAAATTATCTTTATTTTCTCTGTACATCACCCATTTAAAACAGGCACACCTCACTCCACAGCACAGTTCTTAACTCCTCTAAACAAACAACAACTGGTGCAGCATATATGTACATAGAAATTCACAAAGGTACCAATTTCAACATTAGCGAGACAGCATACCTGAAACTAACAACAGCTACAATCTTTATTATCGCCATCACAGACCAAACAGCTCCAAGTATCTTGGAGCACTGGCTGGCCTCTTGACTCATACATATATATGGAGCACTGGCCTCTTCTTCAAGTACCTTGGTGTGTTAGTAACTTATTGGTAAAATTTTGGGTTGGTCTACAGTGCGTCCGCCAATAGGGCGGACGTCAGCTAATTTGTCCGCTAGCGCGGGCCCCGTCACTACGAGACAAAAAGTTTACCCGGTATAGCAGGTCACTAGGGTTTGTAGATAACATTGTTAGATTAGTAGATAGCACTAGAAAACAATTGTAATCTTTCTGCTGCAGAAACTGCCCAGAAAGATAACAGCACAAGATCTATAGATAACCAGAAGCATAAACTAGATAACAAAAGCCTACAAAGTAGATAACATCCGTTCTAAGTGATGGATCTTCACGAGTAATTCCATCCTAAAACCAGCAAACATAAGTCCTAATTGCCTTTCCATGACATATTCGTTGATTGAGACCAATAGAAGTCCCCTTTGTCATCAAATTCAACTGGTATCTCTCGTTAATCATCTTCCGCATCGATTTCTTCTTCGTAGGAGTCCACGGGAGGATTGGGACATGTAGTCCTGTTGTGTCCAAGCTCCTTGCAATTACCGCACCGTCTGCGCTTGTCCTGCTTGGGTCCTTTTGGGTGTTTCGTGTCCGGTGGGTTCGGATTCTTCACGTGGCTGTAGGGATTATCTTCTTTCTTCACACCTCCGTGCGTACCCTCTTCAGATTGAGTACACATTCTCGTCATAGTTCTGATTCCATCGGCCATGTGATCCTTCCAATACTTATAATTTGCAAAAGATCTACAACCCAAAGAGGTGTACAATGTCACCTGGCTCTTCATGGCACCCCGACGAGAAGCTTGGACGGCTGGGTCGTCACACGACTTCTGAATAGGCTCCTTCATCGAAGGCTCGGTTGCGTAGAATTTCTTATCCGTTTTTACCCACCTATCAGCAATTAAATTTGTAGGGATCCTATTAACACCCTTCTCTTTCAGAACAATAATCATATGTTTGCAGATCATCTTCGATGTCTCAAACTTAAAGCAAGTGCAGCAAAGACCGCGATTAGATCGTGTACACTGAACAATTTGCTGCAGCAGTAGAGAAGATAATGTTAAAAAGAGGGAGAACAATAATCACATGAGAGATAACATTCATTTCAAAATTTATGTAGGAAAAGACAGAGAATTACCATAAAAGAATAGAAAACATTTTCAAAGGATTAGAAAACCCTTGTAAATACGCAGATATTTATTTGATATTTAGGCATCAAAAGTACTACGTGTGTACACTACACTACAAACTAATATCAATTAGTACATGAAGAGAGAAATATGCGTACCACACTGTGCTTTATTTCACCTCTCAACACGTAGAATTGATCAACCTTTGATTCTTCAATGGGAATAACCTTCGTTACTCTGTAATCCTCTGCCATCTCAGCTTGATGCTTGAACTTGAGGAAGATATTATTTGTGAATACCTCAGCTGCATGCTTCTCTAGCTTCCTGAACCTCGTTGTACATATCGGGTCCGATTGGTCAGATTTAAAGTGTTCCTCCCTCTCATTTTTTCGTAGCTTTCCTAACCCAGTCATTAAACCCCTGCAAAGGTCGACCAACTTATCCATATAGGACACAAAATCTTTGAAAAAACTGTTTACGCTCTCGCACCTCGAGGTTGTTGTTTGTCCGGCAAAGAAGAAGAATTTCAGGTATGTCTCTGCCCACATGTGCCTAGCCAAGTAGGTTACTTGGATCCAATGGTTATGAGAGAGGTCCCATCTTTCTACCATGGCCTGCCAATCTTCAAACCAAAAATTCTCGGGTTTCCTACTATGCATACATTTCTTAAAATCAGAAATGAATGCGGCACCCTTCTTCAGCTTTCCTTCAGCATTCCGACAAAGATGCCAAGAACACAAACGATGTTTTGCATGTGGGAAAATTTTTTGAATGGCACTTTTCATGGCTAAATCACCATCCGTAATAACCGACACGGGCATCTTATTCTCCATTGCCTCCATCAAACAACTCAAGACCCACTCATATGTTTCTTTTTTCTCGTCATGAACAACCGCAAAGGCAAAAACTGTATTTTGAAAGTGATTGTTCACCCCAGATAAAATTACTAAGGGTTTTCGATACATGTTTGCTTTGTATGTTGCATCGAAAATAAGTACATCCCCAAACCTTTTGTAATCTTCCTGTGATCTCCTGTCACACCAAAATAAACTTTGAAGTTCTTGGTTGCTCCCCAATATGAACCTAAAAAACAAAAATAATATACAGAAAGCATTATTAAATATTTAGAAAATTTTTATGAAGGAACAGAACAATCTGATAGCATGTGAGAAAACATTCTTACAAAAGATAACAATTGTAAGCAAAAGATAGCAATTCTAATGTGTGAACATAATATCAACAGTGTAGAAAACATTTTTTGAGTAATAGATAATACTCTTACCTTTTGAAAACACCATGATGGCTTTTTTCCAGACTATCAATGAACTTCAGAGTCTGTTGGCCATCTCCTTCATTGGAATATAATTTGTCCAGAGAAGCCATTTTGTTATACATATCCTTCTGTGTGTAAGGGACGTTGTCATAGCCTCCGGATTGTTTTACCATCAAAAGGAAGCCTTGACAGTACTTTATGCCCACCTCCTTCAATGATCTGATGTGTTCGATATCTGACTCGGTCACCTTTCTGTGAGACCGGTGCATGCTCCTGCACTGTGGATCAGAAAGTGTGTGAGAATGTTCTGGTTGAAAATAATCCACTGTAAACGGCTCCGTAGGTGAAGTTCTTTTAATTCTTATTCGAGCTTTGCAGAGGCACCGAGTGTTTCTAGTATGCTCCCTCTTCCGATTTTCCATGTATTTCCACTTATCAGATCGGACACCTTGTCGCGCACATACAAAGATCCTAGACTTTGTGAGCTCCTTCGTTTCCGGATCAAAATACCTTCTATTACACCTTCTTATCCCGAAACCCAGCATCAAGGCATAAAGGTTGTACCAGTCAAAAGCCTCAATCTCACTGGCAAAAGTCATTGCCTCCACCTGTTCCTTGGTGTATATTACTCCTGTAGGCAGGGAAGTTGTTATTTTTATCCAAGCAGTTAAAAAGATTAACAACAAGCTTACTATTACGTACCGGGTTTCAGATCACCATTTGGAGCAATGACAAAGGAGGCTCTTGTTTCATCGTCATCATCCTCATATGGCTCTGTAAGAGAGAAATCGTATCCTTCATCGTCATCCATGGCTTCGAAATCGTATTCGTCTTCTTCATAATCATGAGGCAAAGAACACAAAGCTTTACCTTTGCCATAATAGCCACTTTCTCTAACTTCTCTCGAATTCATCTGGAAGTTTGTTTCTATCCTTCCCTGCTCACCATTACAATTCAAATAAGAAGACTTCAACAAACAAAAAAATAGAATTGCCTCATTTGGAACATATTTTTAATGATGGCAATGTGAATAAAATAAGAAGTTACTAAACATAGTACTAAACATCTGTAAAGGCAACTTCCTTTACATTTATTGTACCTAAAATAATAAATATTTCAACTACCAATCCATTAGTTATACCAGAGAGAAATGTTTGAGAACCAGATTACAATTGTAGACATGCAGATAACAATGTCAAATCCTCAGATTATACGAAACTTTAATGGAGTTAGGTGGTAGTTGTCCTAGAGGGCCTGATGAAATTCTGAACACATTAATTGAACTACCCCAACCATATCATTAATTTATCTTTCCCTAATAATGAAAGTTTTATTAACTCTCCTAGCTTCCCAAAGATTTGTTATTACTCTTTGCAACAAATGGACAATGTGAATAAAATAAGAAGTTACTAAACATAGTACTAAACATCTGTAAAGGCAACTTCCTTTACATTTATTGTACCTAAAATAATAAATATTTCAACTACCAATCCATTAGTTATACAAGAGAGAAATGTCTGAGAACCAGATTACAATTGTAGACATGCAGATAACAATTTCAAATCCTCAGATTATACGAAACTTTAATGGAGTTAGGTGGTAGTTGTCCTAGAGGGCCTGATGAAATTCTGAACACATTAATTGAACTACCCCAACCATATCATTAATTTATCTTTCCCTAATAATGAAAGTTTTATTAACTCTCCTAGCTTCCCAAAGATTTGTTATTACTCTTTGCAACAAATGGACAATGTGAATAAAATAAGAAGTTACTAAACATAGTACTAAACATCTGTAAAGGCAACTTCCTTTACATTTATTGTACCTAAAATAATAAATATTTCAACTACCAATCCATTAGTTATACAAGAGAGAAATGTCTGAGAACCAGATTACAATTGTAGACATGCAGATAACAATTTCAAATCCTCAGATTATACGAAACTTTAATGGAGTTAGGTGGTAGTTGTCCAAGAGGGCCTGATGAAATTCTAAACACATTAATTGAACTACCCCAACCATATCATTAATTTATCTTTCCCTAATAATGAAAGTTTTATTAACTCTCCTAGCTTCCCAAAGATTTGTTATTACTCTTTGCAACAAATGGACAATGTGAATAATATAAGAAGTTTCTAAACCAACTTGACAAAAAGTGGGAGTTCATTGGGTAGTCAACTCCTAGGATGTTATGATGTTTCTTCACGGCCCAATAATCTTTTGGGTAAAGAAGAACCCAGTTACATGAAATGATGAACGCACCCGTGGCACGATACCATCGTGTTGTTGAACACTCGTGGCGGGACGGAAGGAGAACCCTCGCGTCATTACGCTTCATTGCAAAATTACACAATATGACTCCTCAACACAACCACCAAAAAGCTCAAGGCACACCGTGATGTGCTACAACACAAGGCCTTCCGCCATGGAACAGTGTGTGATGGGGACAGCGCCATTGTTCGTGTATCCTTCAAGTGTGTGACTCGGGAGCTTAATGTAATCACAAATAAAGTCACTCAACATGCACGAGCCACATTTACCAAAACATCTCGAGCAATTAGTGGGGGAGAATCGATTTTCAGAGTTTTCGGGGTCAGTAAGAGGGAGTTGACCAAACTCAAGTCAATCAGGATTAACCCACACGAGGCGGGAATGAAAATAAAATGTCCCCTCCTTGACCCACACGATGATTGAAATGAAGAAAAATTATAAAAACATGGCTCAAACACAGACAACATTTCTAAGCTAGGAAGATAACAATGGTTCTAGGGTTTAGAAAATTGGAAAACATCTTCAAGAAGTCAGAAAACAATGTCAAAGAAAGGTTGGATCACATGCATTTTGCATGGGAGAGAGCCTGTTTTGTAGAATGAAAACATCACAGTGCCGTAATTTGAAACTATAATGGACTTGGAAAACCAAATATATTACTTGATTATTAAGACTCAAATAGGTTGAGTAAAAATTAAAAGCACGTAGACATTCACGTTACAAAAATTTAGTTTTTATGGATTAATTCGAGCCCCATATGTTCTTTGTTGATTTATGTTCAACACTGAAGAAGAAATTCCAGCCAAGTAATATGAAAGGTGCCCTATATTGAATCTCAGAGAGCGTAAACAGTATCAGAGTGGCAGAAAACATTTTCAGACATATAGAGAGCAATATCACGTTCCCAGATATTATCATTTGAATTGAGCAAGTTCACAACGAATGTTGCCTTACTCGGTGTAATTTGACTCACACAATGTAGAGTTAGGATGTTATGATGTTTCTTCACGGCCCAATAATCTTTTGGGTAAAGAAGAACCCAGTTACATGAAATGATGAACGCACCCGTGGCACGATACCATCGTGTTGTTGAACACTCGTGGCGGGACGGAAGGAGAACCCTCGCGTCATTACGCTTCATTGCAAAATTACACAATATGACTCCTCAACACAACCACCAAAAAGCTCAAGGCACACCGTGATGTGCTACAACACAAGGCCTTCCGCCATGGAACAGTGTGTGATGGGGACAGCGCCATTGTTCGTGTATCCTTCAAGTGTGTGACTCGGGAGCTTAATGTAATCACAAATAAAGTCACTCAACATGCACGAGCCACATTTACCAAAACATCTCGAGCAATTAGTGGGGGAGAATCGATTTTCAGAGTTTTCTGGGTCAGTAAGAGGGAGTTGACCAAACTCAAGTCAATCAGGATTAACCCACACGAGGCGGGAATGAAAATAAAATGTCCCCTCCTTGACCCACACGATGATTGAAATGAAGAAAAATTATAAAAACATGGCTCAAACACAGACAACATTTCTAAGCTAGGAAGATAACAATGGTTCTAGGGTTTAGAAAATTGGAAAACATCTTCAAGAAGTCAGAAAACAATGTCAAAGAAAGGTTGGATCACATGCATTTTGCATGGGAGAGAGCCTGTTTTGTAGAATGAAAACATCACAGTGCCGTAATTTGAAACTATAATGGACTTGGAAAACCAAATATATTACTTGATTATTAAGACTCAAATAGGTTGAGTAAAAATTAAAAGCACGTCGACATTCACGTTACAAAAATTTAGTTTTTATGGATTAATTCGAGCCCCATATGTTCTTTGTTGATTTATGTTCAACACTGAAGAAGAAATTCCAGCCAAGTAATATGAAAGGTGCCCTATATTGAATCTCAGAGAGCGTAAACAGTATCAGAGTGGCAGAAAACATTTTCAGACATATAGAGAGCAATATCACGTTCCCAGATATTATCATTTGAATTGAGCAAGTTCACAACGAATGTTGCCTTACTCGGTGTAATTTGACTCACACAATGTAGAGTTAGGATGTTATGATGTTTCTTCACGGCCCAATAATCTTTTGGGTAAAGAAGAACCCAGTTACATGAAATGATGAACGCACCCGTGGCACGATACCATCGTGTTGTTGAACACTCGTGGCGGGACGGAAGGAGAACCCTCGCGTCATTACGCTTCATTGCAAAATTACACAATATGACTCCTCAACACAACCACCAAAAAGCTCAAGGCACACCGTGATGTGCTACAACACAAGGCCTTCCGCCATGGAACAGTGTGTGATGGGGACAGCGCCATTGTTCGTGTATCCTTCAAGTGTGTGACTCGGGAGCTTAATGTAATCACAAATAAAGTCACTCAACATGCACGAGCCACATTTACCAAAACATCTCGAGCAATTAGTGGGGGAGAATCGATTTTCAGAGTTTTCGGGGTCAGTAAGAGGGAGTTGACCAAACTCAAGTCAATCAGGATTAACCCACACGAGGCGGGAATGAAAATAAAATGTCCCCTCCTTGACCCACACGATGATTGAAATGAAGAAAAATTATAAAAACGTTTTTCAGATAACTTTGTAAACATGCTAGACAATATTTGTTGTAGGGTTTAAAAATAAATGTACCTTATAACTGATAAAAATTATAAAGTTTGGGTAGGTTATGTTTGAAAAATTTTGAAATTCAAAATGTTCCTCTTGTACCATCAAATCACGTGACAAAGTTTTCAAAAAAAAAAATAACTGCCACGGTTTCCAAGATAGAAACCGACGGTAGTTTAATAATTTCAAACTCTCTTCCATTCACTCTCTCTCTCTTTCCAATACACCCGTCTCTTCCCCTTCTCTCTCTCTCTCGCCATTACCGTCTTCTCCCCTTCTCTCTGTTTTCTCTCTGTTTTGGTCTTTCTCTCTCTGTTTTCTCCTTTCTCTCTGTTCTCTCCATGGATCCGGAAGCAATTTCACCCACAAAGATGACCCAACAAGTGGTCGCCGATTTAAATAGCCTTCCAGATCTTACAGAGGAGTCCACGGTTGAGTCACAGAGTGTTCTTCCGCCATTGATTGGAGCCAATCCGACCGGAGAACACGAATCTGCCGGAGAAAGCAACAGTAAGGACACGGAAGAAATTCGTAAGTCCTTAGATTCTATTCTCAACCATACTGAATTAGATCTCAATTCTACCCAAGAAAATCAAGAAGAGATGGAAGAGAAAGAACATGCAGACACCGATGAACAAATTTCTGAAGAGAAAGAAGAAATTGGGGCTGAAATTACAGTAGAAGAGACTGAAGAGAAAGAAGAAATTGGGGCTGAAATTACAGTAGAAGAGACTGAAGAGAAAGAAGAAAGGGGAGACGAAATTGCAGTAGAAGAGACTGAAGAGAAAGAAGAAAGGGGAAAGGAAATCCAACAAGAGGAACAAGAAGTTGTTTTTGAAGAGGGTTTCCCAGTAGAAGAGACCCAAGAAGAGGGTTTTCCAAATCTGATGGAAAATACCCTAGAGGTAGTTCTGGATTTCCAACATGCAGACATTGATGAACATCCTCACGAAGAAATTCCTGAAATTCCTGAAATTCCTGAAGAAATTCGTGAAGAAATTCTTCCTCTTGTCAAAATCCAAGAAGTCGTTCAATCCATGGTTCCCTTACAGGTAGAACATCCTCACGAAGTTGAAAACAAGGTCAGTATCTTCGATAACAATTTTACCTTTATGGATTTATTTTTGAAAGACAACTGCTTAGATTTATTTTGAACACGAATAGGTGAAGGATGCCAAAAAGACCAAACCAAAGAAAAAGCTTTCTTTCTCTCCAAAGGAAAAGATTTCTGAGTCAGAAACACGGCGTTCACCAAGAACCAAACCAGCACCACCAAGAACCAAACCAGCACCACCAAGACCACTCAAGAAGGGAAAGAAAAAGAATACTTCTAAAGCGAAGTCATCAAAGGATGTTGAGAAAGAGATAGTATATTCAGATGGATTTGCGCTGTACAAGTAAGTTAACAAATGCTTGCTTAGTTTACAAAAATTTACTTTAATGTTGTGATTGTTGTCTATCCCTCTGTTTGAATATTGAAATTGTTATCCAAATGTTTAAATTATTGCACTGCAAGGTTGTGATTGTTTTCTTCCCCTGAGCTTGAATATTGAAATTGTTATCCGAATATTTAAACAATTAACTGCAAGTTTGTTATTGTTTTCTTCTCCTGAGTTTGAATATTGAAATTGTTATCCAAATATTAAAATAATTCACTGCAAGGCTGTGATTGTTTTCTTCCCCTGGGTTTGAATATTGAAATTGGTTTCCAAACCACGTGTTAATGACCTCATATATGTTAATTAATTGTTTCAGGAAAGAGAACAAAAGCCTTTTCAACATTAAGAAAAATGAGAAGGTACCACACAAAATAGAGAGGCTGTTGTATGGAAACTTTGTCAACTTAACCGGACAAGCAAGAGAGTGGTATGAAAACAGAGCAATGGTGGCAAGTGATGAAGATTCAGATGGAGAAGATGTGGATGTTCAGCAGTTTGTTTGTGAACCGAGATCAAAAAACAAAGTTGAAGAAAAAGATGAAGATGAGGTGGAAGAGGATGAAGATAAGGTGGAAGAGGATGAAGAGGTGGAAGAAGAGGATGAAGATGATGAGCTTTCACATCATGGAAATGCTACAAGTGCCTTTATCAGATTTCAGTAAGTTGTTTTTTTTTTGTTTCAATGATTTTTTTTTTTAGTTTGAATTTTGTTTGACAATGTTTTCAAGGTCTCTATTATTTTGTACTAAAAGGATAAAAATTTTTTCTCTGTTTTCTTTTTGTTTTTGTAGAAATGTGAGGATGTATAGTTTGAAGAAGCAGAACCCTAATTTGAAGATGACGAGGGACTTCAAAGATGATATCTTGAGAGAGTGGAAGTCTATGACCTTGGATCAACAGCAGCCTTTTCTTCGTGGTGCTGCTGTAGAAAAGAAGAAGAAGGAATTGATGGAACAAATGGAGGAAGTCAAGGACAAGAAGAGGAAGAGGAAACAAGTTAAGGATAAAAAGAAGGTGAATGAGAGGAAAAAACTAAAAAACCCCCGCCGGTGTCAGAGCTACCTATCACTTCCGAAAATCAAGGATTTTTATCAAAAAATGACCAAAGAGCAGCGAGCCTGGATGTATGAGGTGGGTCTTGGTGGTTTGGAGCATCTGCAAATCACAGGGACCCCCGAGGAATTCAACAAATTCATCTACAATGCTTTTGAAGTAGATGGATACTTGACGGCGCATGGCCGGTCGCTCAAGATCACCGATGAGATTGTCGGTTGGCTGCTAGGTATAAGTTGGGAAGGTGAGATTTTCAAACCTGAGCCAACTGACAAAGAGGCTCAGCTAATCGGCCAAAGTATCGGACTTGTGCAACCAGTTACGTCGGTTGAATCATACATGAGGTGGTTTGCTGCTGATGAGAATAGGGAGATTCTGACGGATGAGTGGAAGCGCCGGGCGGTTGCATTTGTTCTTGGATGTTTTGGAATGCCGCAAACTCGGCAAGGTGTTAGGTCCACACTAGCTCGCTATGTGGTGGATCTTGAGCACCTCAAAAAGGTGAACTGGGCTGCAACATGGCTCCATCACTTCCAAGAACAGCAAATCAAGGTGCAGAAAGGGAAAAGCATCCGCGGCGGGGGATGTATTTTGATCCCAATGGTAAAGATTACTAAAAATGTTTTCAGATACTTATTAATGTTGGTTACAAGCTTACTGTTTCCTTCCTTCACCTTACAATTGTTTTCGATGTTTATGTAGCTTCTGTATTTAGAGAAATTCTGCCCGAAGCTGCTGAAAAATCCTGATGGGTGTGAAAACCAGGATGCTATTCCGAGGCTTCAGTTTTGGACCACTGAACTTGTTGCAGAGAGATGGAAGTTTGTGCAACAAAACCAAGATGTAAGTAGATATCTACTGAAAGTTTACAATTGTTATCAATCTGTTGAAATAGTTAACTTAGAAGTAATTGAATGTTTCTGCTTTTGTTGGTTATATAGTTGAAGCTGAGGAGACTCGAGGAGCCTGTCAAGGAGGAAAAAATCTACGAGAAGTTTGTGCAACAAAACCCAGAACTTCAAACCAAAGATGTTGAAAAAATCTTTGAGAAACTTTTCGAGAAAATTTCCATGAAGCAGCTGGCGGCGGAGTTGCACAAGTTGATCAAGTCTGAAGGAGAAAAGGAAGGTGAGGAAAAAAGAAATGTTGAGAAGGAGAAGGAGAAGGGGAAGGAGAAGGAGAAGGAGAAGGAGATGGGTAAGGATGAGGAGGGAGAGAGCGAGGAGGAAGAGAAAGAAGAAAAGTTTAAAACTCCCATTCAAAAGAGGAGAAAACTGGAGGAAGAGGAGGTCAACAGTCCCAGTGGGAGAACAAACCAAGACACACAGGTACGCAAACAAACATTTGTTTACTATTTCATTAAAGGTGTTCTGTAAACACTTACAAATGTTTTCTCTGCTGTTATCATTTTAGGTGGCTTCAAATTTACCACCAAAGCCCTTTCTCGTGTCTGGTTCTCCGAAGCTACGAGGGAATCTAGTGGGAAATGAATGGGGAAAGGCTCTTCACATAATCAGACGGTCTCCTCGGGGTCATGGTGGGGCCTTGAAGAAGAGGCCGTCAGCTGGATTTACCTACCTTCCCCAAATGCCCACCGGTGACGAGTGTTTTCTTCACTACTACCTCACGTACAAGTACGAGAAAGAATACAGCTTGCAGGAATCTGAAATTCCTAGCGAACTATTTACGTAAGTTTTATTTAAGACACATTACCGTTCAAGTAAAACTTAAATGTTTTAAAACATTAGTGATACTTATTTACATTTCATGCAGTGAGGAGGTGTTGAGAATAGGGAAGATGACTACTCTGTCAAGGGGAAGCTCGTGGCGACTCCGCCAAGGTGAATGGTTCGACAACAACGTAAGTATTTTGCTCTCGGTATTGAAGAATGTTATCAAATCAATGAAAAAGTTTTCTTGTGACTGTGAATTCATAAAATTGGCTTTTTGATCACTCAGGTCATTGATGGATACCTCATGTATCTTCATGAAAAAGAGAAGAACCGGCCATACGAAGATAAAAAGAGGATCTGGTACCTGAGCTGCGAGTATTCCGTAAGTTTCCCCCCTCTTCATTTTGATTTTTATTTAAACTTTTTTTTCCATATGGTATAATGAGTTGTTATTCTCTTTCAGTTGATGGATACAGAAAGACCTGGGCTGAAGTTGCACGATGCATTTTCTGGCGACTGGAGGGAAATGGGCTATGTAAGTGATTTCATTACAGTGGTGTTCTCTGTCTTTACAATTTCTTTCCAGAAATATAACATTGTTATCTAGGAGGTATAACATTGTTATCTAGGAGGTCACTGATTTTTTTCACTCTAATTTGTTTTATCATAAAATTAGATTGCTGTGCCTTTGAATGTAAAGAACTCCCACTGGCTGATGATGGTCATCAGTTTTGTGGATTCGGAGATTTACATTCTAGACTCTCTGTCCGGGCATGGCTACAGAGAGCAACACATTAAGGCCAAGGTCAGAAGCATGCACACCGTCCTCTCTCGTCACGCTGAGTACACAGAAGACATTACCAAATGGTTAATTTGGTATATGAATGATGATGTGCATCAACAGCCAAATGGGTAAAGTTTCTTAGGCCTTACAATTGTTTTCCCATAGTTTGACGTTTTTATTTCTCTGTTTACTCATGTTTTCCAGACTAAACTTCACAGGTGTGATTGTGGTCCCTTCATGTGCTTCTTCATGACGCACCTCAAGGAGTTGGTTCCGAATCCTCGCAAAGATCTCAGAATCAACATGGACTATGTGAGAATCTGGATTGCAAATGAGATGGCGGATTCAATATACAACGTCCTTAATGAAGAGGTCCTTGACGGGGTGAAGGAGTTGAAGAAGAAGGAGGAACACCTCCGGGAATGGGCATTCTTGTATAGGAAAATTCCTTCAGTGACCTGGTCATCACCCAATGCCCTGAAGAGGAAGGCGGCAAAGGCGAAGAAGAAAACGGCAAAAGTATGAATCTAATTAATTATTTGTTGTCATGTCTGAAACAATGTTTGATTTGTTATGTTTGTTTGAACATTTGTATTTTTCTGGTTTGGTGGGGAGGTTATGATCATTTTGATTGTTGTGTTTGGTTTGAATGTCATTTGGATTGTGTTTTGTTGATCTTTTTATCAGAGATTTTTATCTTGTAGAACTTCTGGTTATGTAACAAGTTTTATCTGGGCATTTATAGCCTACTAACTCTCAACTACCAGTTCTCATTTAGTGAAAGACCAAGGAACCCATCTACCCACATTAAATTCATAAATGCACATTGTGTACCTTACAAATGTTTTCCTTACTTATATAATTGTTATCCTCTGCCGTTAATAATGTTATCTGGGCATTTATTGCCAACTAACTCCCAACCACCAAGTTTCTTCTTTTATTTCTAGCTCACCAACCACTTCAAATACATACACCTACCCATTCACTCCCATTCAGAGATTATTTTCTTCTCTCACCCTTACCTCTTCTATTCTTCCTTCCCTCAACAATGTCTCAACATAGTTTCAACTCTACAACCACACAACACAACACTCCCACTAAAGCTCAAGTCTACACCATAACACGCAAGTTATGGTGTAGGCTTGAGCTTTGTTATTGTAGCCGTAACCCGCTTATTCAAACCGCACATACGCCAAAAAACGATGGACGCAACTTGAACCAAAGGTATAGGTCGTCAATGCAAGTATATCTGCTGGGAAGACGAGTTTCTCAACACGTGTTTTGCTCAAGAACTCCCAAAACGGCAGGAGATAGTAACTACAATCCGTAAGAGACTCGAGAAAGCCGAGAAGGTTTCGAAAACTTAACTATACCTATGTGAAATTATTCTATTTAGGCCATTTAGTCATTTGTATCGTATTACTTTCAAATTAAGCTAACTTTTGCTGATCGTTGATCGTTTAACTTAGATTTTTTGGTTTCACTGATCTTTTATCAACGATTGTTATCTTCTTTTGTCTACTGGTTATCTGGTTTTTGTCATTTGTTTTCTGCTCTTGTATTAATATTATCTTATTGTTATCTTTCTGGAAAAATTGTTTTCTTATGCCTTATAAATGTTATCTAGGTCAAAAAAGATTCCCTCCTGGGACCACATTTTTTGTCCGCTAGCGGGTATTTTCGTAATAACCGGGAAGTACCGGCTGAGCCGGTTACTTCCGGACGCACTGAAGCCTCAACATTTTACCCAAACAGAGGAAATACAAGGTTCTGTTTGGAGATGACTCTCAAACATTTTACTCAAGTTCTGAAAATCTGATTCATCAGCATCCTGGTCTGATAAGTGCAATATCTCAGTGCCGGTATGATCTGGTTCAGATGACCTCCTTTCAACATTTTCTTCAGCCCTATCCACGTCTCGAGAAACCCTGCTACCTTCTTTATCAGAAGCCTCACATCTTCTTTTCTTCTTGCCAGCAAATTCTGAAAATCACCATTGAAATTCAACAACGAAAATTAGAGTTGACTTCATCTGGTAGCTGGATACTTGTGATATAGAGACAAAGCTTAGCAATTATCGATACCTTCATTAGTTAAATCATTAACTCTTACTATATACACCTGTAAAACATGCATCAAAGGTCAAAGTCAAGGAGAGTGCTAAGGTGAGCATGAAACCAATCATTTACTCTTATTATTTATGGTTCTGAATTCAAAAAGAGAATTTCAAATTGAACGAATTCAGGGTCAGTCCTTGTTTACCTTGAAGTAACAATCCCTTAGCAATTGGAAAACTAAAACGTCGCCTATATCCAGCTTATGCTCATTTGAAAATGCTCTCCATCCACCGACAAATCTCTTTCTATCGGTACATAGGAATTTCACCATGTAGCTCTTTCCACTTTCATCGTCATCCAAAGTAACTTCCGCATCATGCGCTGGCATGTTCCGTTTGGCAAACTCCACAGGGACAGCCAGCTAACACGGAATAGGTAAGTCCAGTCCAGCAAAATAAAACATCTTCTTATCAACACTTGAACGCAAACTATACTAACCGCTGCAGATAATCGAATAACATGGGAGTGTTGCATCTGCTTGATGAAACTTGGATGTTTACTAGACAGCCAAAGGTTTTCTTGGAGCTTTACTGCGTCCTTCCAGGCTAATGTATGTGCTTCAGAATTTAGTACTCTTCCCTTCTTTATCGTGCAACTTCAAGCAATTGAACAAAGCCAGCTATATAATTTTATCTCTATATCTTGGAGAAATAAAATAAAGATTTGCAGATATACAAAGTTACTCACCGTGAACTTGTTTGATATTCAGCAACCTACAAGGGAAACATCATATTCTCAGTTAACTTGCCATTACAGAAGTGCAGTGAAAATTTCATCGAAACAACTCAATTCATTATGTCTATTTATCTTTGTAGACACATTTCTAGCCTCAGAGTTAGAAATGAAGTAGCATTTTCTCAGCTGGATACACATGAAGTACTGTAACCATACACACACAAGACACAACTATTCTCCATTTGGTTCATCTTTTTTCACTTCTTATATGGTAATTACTAGTGAGGAGTGAGGACAGGAAAGCACAACAGGTTTGTGTGCATGTTTTCTCATGTGAGAAATGCTTATTATCCTGGCAGGGCATATTTCTAGCCTCGGGTGTAGTTTTATATGAAGTAATGTGCACAGTAATGCTTGCAAAGTCTGCAGCTAGATTCATTACATAGTTACATGTAGGCTGTAGCTTCTAAATTACATGTCCCTAGCGACATATCTCCTAACATGATCAAAATTTAAACTTTCCAAGTCTACAAAAAGAGGTTCAGAAGCGTCTTACCAGTTCAAGAATACAAATTTCCTTAGAGAAGAGTTGGGAATGTGGTTTTGTTATTAAATGATAGATTATAATATAGGCAAGACAAACACTCATACAAAACATAATTTACCAGAAAACACTAAAGCTTATTGGTTATCTTACCTGCTTATTCCTCTTTTCTCTTGAAACCTCCTTACTGGAACCTGGGATATTGTTTCTAAAAGATGGTGGCTTCCATGAAACCTACAGAACCAGAGTGTTAAGTTACATAACACCATTAAAAAACACAATTTACCCTCAAACACTAAATGAGCATTACAAAGACGTTGGTTGGTTAGCCGACATTGAAGGTACCTTGCTGGAAGAGCTGGATGAGTCTTCTTCTTCTTCTTCTTTATTCCCAGTCTGCAATTCCACAATTCTTGGGTGCTTCCGACCATCCACATATACTTGGAGACTTTCAGCTGTAGGTGGAGAGAGAGGGCCTAAACGGAAAACAAAATGAGCAGTGCAACACACAGAGAACCCCCAAAAGGCACACCCAAATTTTAACCAGGCCAGGCGAGGCAAAGTCAATATATAGATACCTTCATTTGCAGAGATTTTTAATCTTGGATTACTTACTCTTGTTATATACACCTATAAAATAGCCATGATCTAACATCAAAATCAAGCAGAGTGAAGCTGAACAAGAAGCAGTACTCTTGTATGCTTGCGACCTACTTTTTATGGATTTTGTATGCTTATTACATAGATTTCCGTTTAAAACGTCAGGAAAAACATTAATATGACAGATGGGCGATATCCATAAATGAACAAACTCACCGGAGCAAATGGATTACCTTGAAGTAGCAATGCCTGAGCAAATGGAAAACAAGAACATCGCCTTCAACTAGATTATGTGCGACCGAAAACCCTTTCCATCCAGCGGAAAATCTCTTCGGTCCACCAAATACGAATTTCACTATGCACCTCTCTCCACTCTCATCCTCCAAAGTAACATCTGCATCGTGTGTCGGCATGTGGGATATGCAGAACTCCTTGGGGACAGACTACCATAAAACCGGTTAATTAGTGCAACTAAATTAAACAACATTTGATCAATTGCTTGAACAACGACATGTTTTTGATTTTATGGACTAACCAGCGTAAAACATTGACAAACAGCGGACCGCTTCATTTTCTTCGTGAATGTCGGATGTGCTTCAGAATCTATTCTTCCCCTCTTTGTCATGCGACTTCAAGCAAAACAAGTCGACAAACCAATATGAGTAAACTAAGGAAACAAAATACTAATACATAAGATTGACAAATTCACTCACCCTTCATTGATTTGTTCATTAACATCAGAAGCAACCTGCAAGGAAATCATGAATTCTTTTAGGGTTTTAGGGAGAGAAATGAGAAGAGCGTACCCACAGAATACAACAACAACCCCAGTTTTGGCACTTCCAGCTTTCCCTACCGCTTCATACTTGAATCAGAAGAATTCTTCATGACACGTACCCACAGAATACAAGTATCAGCCAAATGTAGTGAATATGGAAGTGGGTGATGAAGTAATTCTTATTTTATTTTATGTTTTTGAAGAAAATTCATTGGATTAAGAAGAAGTGGCACTTGGACACAAAACATCATCTTGAAAACGTGTGCTCATCAATTCGAAGCCCGTAGTGTATAGCCAAGCTCATTTATTCGAAGCCCCTGGTATCCAGCCCAGCTCCTTCTTCAATACACCTCTCCACAATCCACATATCTCATACATGGAGGAAAGGAGACAGTTTAGCTCATATATTTGCCCAGAAGTCCCTTGAGTTAGATGAGGAATTCTCATGTAACACAAGATCGGTTGGGCCTATGATGTAATGAACTATTTTGATGTGGGCTAGTTTGGCCCTTCAATACAATATATCATTACAACTAAATAAGTGAAAAAATAACTCAACTTTACTGCAATAATTAAGTAAAGTGAAGTAGCTCAAAATAATTTTCTGAAATGAGGTAAGCAGTTCTAAAATAGCTTAGGAACTAAATTGTTAAAATTGTAATTCAATAATCTCTTATTTCTCCAAGTAGCACAAAACCAATCAGCAGACCGTCCGCCGCTCCACGTGTTGCTTCGAACTCCTTACAACATTTTAGTCACTTGCTATTGTTGGTGGTTGCACAAAGTATGTGGATGATAAGGGATCTTCCGCATTTTGGTCTTGTCCTCATTTTCTCTACTTATACTTAAAGACTAAACCGGCCTTATAGTGCATGATAATTCCTTTTGTAACTCAAGGGACCACTGTGCGAATATATGAGCTAAACTGTAACCTTCTCTCTGCGTGTAAGATACGAGGCATTGCTCAAAATATGCAATCAAGAGCGTACATTGCTCCAACCCCAGCCCCAACCCATCTTTAAGATGAGATCATATCTCTCTCCTCTTTCCCTTCTTGTTATCTGGATGAGTTGCAGTGCCATTAGTGAATCGGACTCGATTACAGCCTTCTTTAGGTCTATTTTTACATTATGCTTAAATGGGTTAGGTACTGAATTTCTCTTTTGTTAAATCGTATTTAACATATATTAAAGAGTTTGTTGACATCATCATCCTCCCTTTCTTCACTACAACATTGTTGACACTTATGTTTTGCGGGTACCTATGTGTCATGTGTGAACTGCACCAATATTTACTCATTCTAAAACACAAAAGAGTTATTCTGATTCATAGGCATAGGGAAGTGTGAGGGGTGGGTTTCTCATTCTCCCTAAAAGCTTCATTGTTTCTCAATCTCGATCGATCCCCTGTCTGCACTCGAAATTGAAGTTGATGCGGATCTGGAGGAGGAAGAAAAATAATAAGCCGATTCATGTAATATTTTTAATGTGTTCCAGCGCAAAGAACATACTCCCTTGGTTCTCTCGGGATCTTCAAAGAATTGAAGCGTTTCTTTATTAAGAAATGCAGAAGAAAGTTTGAAGTGCCCTTAGTAAATGACTAAAGCAGATAGTGGAATCTCACTTGGCAGAAAAGTTCCTTTGGTGGGTGTTTTTTGTTAAGGGTATGATGGTATTTTTGTTGTAGAATATTTCCTTTTATAGATATTTTAAAGAATTAGAGAGAACGTACATGAAGGAAAAAATTTGAAGAACCTGAGAGAATGGAGGGAGTACTGTTATTGGTCTTCCAAGTAATGTGTCAATGGTTGTCTTTGACTGATTCGAAATGAATGGTACATATTTCATTTACTATGACTCTCTTTTTTGTTAATAAAAATTTACAACCCCTCCCCTTGTACATAGCTTGGTGCCTACACCCCTCTATCATTGAGCATAAAGTTGGTGGAACACCTCTAAAGAAATGAATATTTTACGACGTCAATCATTGCTCAAGCGAGAAAGTATTTGTTGGATTAAATGTAAGAACTTCATTGATAAGATGGAAAAATATATGATGGGATAATGATAATTGATAACTATTGTCTTTTCATCTAGTGGAGGGGGGGGGGAGAAGTTATATAATTACTCGGGTAAAATTTTGTTACTAATTCAAACATATCTACGGACTATTAAATACAAAATAATCGAATTATCAAAATGTATTTTAGTTAAACAAAATTAAATTATCAATACTAAAATATATCATATTACATAGACAAACATTAGATTTCAGAGAACGAACAAGAACTCTATAATATAACTGATGCAAAAAGCACCCGGATTAATTGATGCACATAGTGCAATGGTTATGAGAGAATTTAAAAGATGGAAGGAAGAGAAAATAACTTTTCTTTGAGAATTACATTTGATGAAGCCAATAAAAGGATAGGAACATATAAATAGAGGAAACTGAGCCAGTGCGTACGATACACAACACATCGCGAGATTTGTGCTAGAATTATATGACATGGAAATGGGGGTGGACAACCGTCCAGTTGGGATTTAAAGCCTTTTCTGCATGGGGTAACGACATTTCAGCCAATCCATTTAATAAAAATGATTTTTATCTGAAAAAAGTCTTTAGGGACGCCTTTCTCGAATTTAAGGCATCTTGTGAAAATATCATCAAAGTATAAAAATGGCTTCTTCTCGTCATACATATATCGTTAAGTAGTACGGGTTGAGTTTCCATGTATACAATTAACGAGAAATAAAATCTACCGAGATTAATTAAATTACTATACAAATTGTACTAGAAATGAATGATTACTTAGCTTCTTTTCAAGAGGCAAAGAGAGTTGTAGGTTCTTTTGGACCAGCTCAGATGAATTCTTACCCAAATTCGATATGACAAGCCCCTCTGATCGGTTGGTCCAAGGTCAACTGCGGTGTTCCTTGGGACCCCCGCTGGCGAAGAGCTACAAACAGAATCGTTATCAGAGATGTTGAGGGTATCTTCATCGTCTAGTTTATCAAAACACTTTTCATTTGGTGGATCGACAAGAGATGCAAAAGCATGAGCTCTCCTTGTAGTCATAAAGCTGGCTGGAAAGTTGAATCTCTCTCAGGTTATTTTCGAAACAGATTCGCAAAGTACATTGAAGGAGGTGGCAAACCTGAAACTGATGAGAGAGAGAGGAATGAATGCTCTGGAATGATGCGTGTATCTCACAGAGGCTATTCACTATTTCGACCGATTGGGTGGGACAGTTGTACACCACCAACTGAGGACAACTAATAGATTTTCAAATATATTTGCAAAGAAAGACCTCCACTTCAATGATTCACAGTTTTGATATTCTTCTATTCCGAATTGGGCTTGTAATCTTTTCCAGTTGGATTTGAATGGGCTTCAAGCCTAGTAATGCAATAAAACTTTTCCCTTAAAAAAAGTTTCTATACAAATAAGGGCCGTACTATACAAGTAAGGAACATATTATACTATTTGATTTTTTTTTAAGTATATAAATTGTTACACAATAATTAAAGACTACGTGATAGGAACACTTAAACATATTGAGATACAAAGCCATTCATTTGAAATGTATTTCACCATATGGGAAAGTGCACCTATAGAACAAGAACTTGGGGATATGCATATTAGAATTAGAGAGTGTAGAAACTACTTTCAAAATAGTTATGAAATCAAGCATAAACGTAAACACGTATATTCTATTCGATAAATATATCACATTGCCCTTAAGTTAACTGCTGTTAACATATGTGGATTTGTTGAGTTAGGCCCATTTATAAAAACCTGATGACTTTTTCTAATAGAAATTTATAAAGAAGATTATTTTAGAGGATCAAAATTGAGTTATTATATTTTCCTTTTTTGAACTCCGACATACGGCTAGGTAGCCCAGGTAGATATTTCGAATCGACATGAATTAAGGCTCAGCTATCGTGTTTGGTCAATGCTTTGTAGACCGCTGGACCAGCACCTATATTTGATGAATTCTTGCACGTGTTTTTTGAAATTAACATTGTTTTTCATTTTAGGAAGGAAAACCAAACTAATTTAGCACTCAACTAAGGTTTACAAACCCGTGGGTCAGCAGAAACCCTAGGGGTGAGCAAAATCAACTCGTGACTCGTCGTGACCCGTGAATCGTGAGGGCAAACTTCTTACCTTAAAAATTCAAACTTGTAAGTAGATGATGAATGAGCAGCTTTGAAGAAATATATAACAGTTTTAGAAAAGTTATTTCGGTCAAAACGCATAATCGGGGGAAATTGAAGGATGTCGGATTTGGGCAAAGTCATACATTATTTTGAGAAGAAACGCCGTTCTAAAAAGAACTCGTCACTAAAAAGAATGACTACATTCGCGAGCGTAACTAGAGTAGAAATTTTAAAAATATGAACTAATAAAATGAGACAGAGTGAAGTATTTTAAAACTTCTCTTTAAAATAAATCCTTAACAAAGTAAAAAAGGGTCCAGTTCTAGAAATTAAAAGGTTCATTCATTTAATCAAAGTTCACCTCAAGTGAAAAAGGTTCACATCCCACAAACTTGAGCTTTACTACAACATTTCTCCCTAAATCAAGCCCAAAGATTTTTCATATCACCATGGAGCACTGGCTTGCAGCTGGAAACTATCTTTCTGTCTCAAAATACTCAACTTCATGCTCTTCCTCTCATCCTCAAGCTTCTCTGAAGCCTCTTTCAACTTCATCAACTTCACTTCCACACTCCTCATATCCTCCCACATGTCGTCTCGCTTCCTTTTGGCTTCTTCATACCTCTTCACCTCCTCTTCCACTCTCAAATTCGATCCAATCCTCGCAAGTCGTCTCAATCTATTGCGCAAAAATTGAACCTCCATTCCTAACATCTCGAAAGACTCCAACATGGGGTCCCACTTAGCGAAATCACCCTTGGAAGTACCGATTACGCAATCTTTGATCTCATCGGCAACTTTCACGGTGCACGTAATGATTCTAGTTGCCAACGTGCTATCAACCGTCTTTAGCAGGCCCTCGTGCAAACACGAATCCGTAGAGCGACAGAGCTTGTAGTACTTAAGCCGAGTGGCTATGGAGAGTTGAGTATCAATGGTCTTTCCGTTGACTATGATTTTGAAGTTATCAAAATCTGGATCATTCGCTTTTACAATATAGACCTGCGAAAGTTGCACCAAAAGTCATCATCAAGACGAGCGATTAGCTATAACCAGATACAAATACATAACACCCAAGTTTGGCTAGAAAATATTTCTTTGTTTTTCTTCATTTGATTTGACTAGTCATAACGAACTGTTGGTGCGCTTGTAGTAAGATTTTCGAGAAATTATTGCTTTCTCCAAGGGGAAATTGGACATGGTTGTCTAATTCATACATCACAGAACACGAAGAAAATCCACTTTCTTTGGTATGCTGCTCATTCTCTTTCTTAGATATGTGTTATGTGTTGTATGAATTAGAGCAAGCCACGTCATTTACCCTTAGAGCAAACAAAAATTTCTCAAAATTTTTAGTGGTTGCATGTGAGATGTTAGATGACAAGTTTTAGGAAAACCATTTCTCTAATCTCTTTTAGCGATGAAGCCAGCTTTTTTGGAAATACAAATGCCCTCCCTGGTGCTATACATCCATTTACAGCATCACCATTTACTCAAACATTCTAGTACTTGACTTAGTTCTGGACGTAATAACTGGGATTACAACCAAGTCATAGAAAGCTTAATATGATTCGTAGAACCATTGCAACTTGTAACTATGTAAGTCATGACCTCACAATTCTCTAGTCTCTTCTGAACTATGTGTAAATTTGTGATGCGGTTTCACGTTTGCATGGAATGTATTCTTCTTTGTACATGTACAAACGGAGCAGGGGCGGACGCAAGATTCTTACCGAGTAGGAGCCAAGTACATATTAAAAATTAATAATGTGAAAAGTTAAAATTTTGGAGGGGCCAAAATGTATTATATTTATATAAACACTAAAAATATTGGGGGTCTAAGTGAAGTTTTCAAAATTTTGCAAGGGCCGCGGCCCCCCTCCGCCACTCCCTGCGTCCGCCACTGAAACGGAGAAAGGTGGCTCCTTTTGTAACACATATTTTGTATGTGTTGTGAGGCTTGAGATATTTTTCTTTTCCATTGAGTATGATCTAAATCTGAATCTGGCATGGACATGTTAGGCATATTGAGGTTGGCAAATGCGAGTGATATAAAGCATTAAAATTTGTGGATTATGGAGCTTCTGACTAGGAAATAAAGCAATATTTGTGGATGAGGTTTCTAAAAATGGATATTAGAGAAGGACACTAGAAACAAAAGGCGAATGATATAAAATTGCCAGGACAGATGATTACCTTGAAATGGGAAGGCTTGATCATTTGAAAGACCGCAACATCACCTTCAAGCAGATTATTCTCAACGCAAAACTTCCTCCATCCTCCAAGAAATCTGGCCTCTGAACCTGAAAGGAACTTCACCGTATAATTTTGTCCACTTTCGTCTTCTAAAATTACGTCATGGTGATGCTTTGGAAGGTGCGATTTAGAGAACTCAGCAGGAACACCCTAAACATAGAATCCTATGTTAGTGCCAACCAGATACAAAATTTTAATGAAAAAACACTTGAATTGTACTATGTCTTAATCTAACCAGCTTAAAAGACCGCGTAACATGTGAGCGCTGGAATTGCTTAATGAAACTAGGATGTTCACTCGACAGCTTTGTTTGCAGCTCTATTGCCCTCTTCAAGGCTAATGCATCTGCTTCAGAATCTGTACTCCCCCTCTTTGATCTGTATCTTCAAGCAAAATGGCAAAATAAAGTCAACAAAAAAACCAAATTCAGTTTTTTGTTCTATTATGATGCCGCCTTCATAAATCCAACTCACCGCTTATTTTTCATATTGTTATTATCAGAAGCTACCTGCACCTGAAATCATACAAATTATAATCAATGTATTTTTATAGATTGGAAAAAAATTGACAATTCTATTTAATATATGTTTCGGCCGCGTCATCAACAATTAATTCACTAGACGACACTAAAAGTTTGGTCGATGGGGGCTCTTCAAGGGCGCAAACCGAGCCATGAAACCAGGCAAGGCGTGAGAAAGCCTCTCTCAATCGAGCTTGTCCTTAACATATAAATACAACTTTGGAGAATTTTCAAATTCAATGATGACATCATGGTTTTAAACAACGGTTTCGGCGGACTTATCGGTTGCGTTCGTTTGTAACAGAACCCGCCCGTATCTAAGAGACTGTAAATGCAATTAAGAAGCTAATGCGTGAATCTTTCACAAGCGTTTGGGCCTTTTTGGCCGAAAATGGTGTGTATCGGCCATTACAGATGTATTTGGTGAATTGACTTCAGCACTACACCTTCGGTTAGACATCACTGCTCCGCACCGCTTCAGGCCATTTTTCCTAAATGAAAGTCACTTAATTGGAATCTACATAAACTATTTATAAAGAAAGATGCGTTTTGAGAAGCGTGCAATCACTGTGAGTAAAAAAATCTCTAAAGAGTGTACACGGGAGGGGTGGAACCCTAAAATACCGGAAGATAAGGGTGCATGTCGATGACTTAGATTTAGCCGAATATGATAATTTATAGTCATTCATTTAGTCCTAAGACCAAATAGGTGAGCACGCGAGTTAGCTAAAATCAAACAAAACCACATTAACCGATGTCTTGATAAGAAGCTTAAAGAAGCCCAGCCGTCACTAAGTCGGGTAGTAGACATGGACGAAGGTAAAAATAAATGAAGATGAAATGATAGAGATTTTTTGTTTCATAAATGAAAGCCATTTAATTGTAGGATCTACGTCATCTCTTTATAGAAACATGTGCACTTTGAGAAATGTGCAATCATTCATAGCAAATATCTTAAAAGAGTATAACACTAGGAAGAGGTGGAACACTGAAATACCGAAAGGCAAGGGCGCGTGTCGACGACTAGAGTTGGCCGACCGACTATGTGTAGTTGTCGTCATTCATTTAGTCCCAAGACAGAACAAGTGAGCACACGAGTTAGTTAAAATCAAATAAATGCACATAACAGTAACTGATAAGAGTCTTAGAGAAAACCCAGTTATCACTTAGTCGGATAGTAGACATGGGCGAAGGTAAACGTCAAATGAAGATGAAACGACAAGGACTCTGACGTCATGATAACTTACAAGTCGGCTAATCTAGTGTATGAGTTTTCATCAATAGGGATAAATAGATTAGCCGATGTCGGTTGTCACATTCCTATTTCTTACCACTTCGTTCATTCTCTTTCTTCCCCTTTTTATTTCAGTACACTCCCTCTCTTTCTCTCCCTTTCTTTATTTGGCAAGTTTTATGTTGTGAAAAATCTTATTTACCTTCAAAAAATTCTCCACATGAGTTGATGTTTGCTTTTTGGATGCTTTTATAACCCTGGTAAGGGATAAGGAAGTGAGTTACCCTTGAATTGATGCATCTCCTTAATCCAAGAGCTTTCTACAAAGGGGAGAAAGACAAGGAACGGAGTGATACTATTCTCTTGTTTATGTACTTTACTTTGGAGATGTAGTTTCCAATATTGTTTGATTTGGTGTTGCCCTCACATTACCTAGTAGGTTAAAGATGGATATAATATCTACTGGAGAAATGGCTATAATATCTACTAGAGAATAATAGGGTAGAGGAATCCAAACGTAGAGGTAAAGCTGTCAAAAAAAAAAAAATATGATGTCAAACGTGTTTATAGTGGAAACACCAACAGCAGAGTTGGCTAACAAGCACTTGGTTTTAAGGTTAGATTGATGTGACATGTGAAATGAATGAAGCAATTGACTAATGCGTCGAGAATGGAATCGAGAAGATCTCTAACAGAAGCTAATCAAAGGGTCTTAAGTGACGATTACCGAGTTATTGCCGTCCTCGTCATCATCGGTGGCCGGAGAAGCCCTTGGCGGCGCCGGCGTCTTGTTCTTCCCGGAGGTGATGAGCTGCCCCGATCTATCCCCCAAGATCTGCAGATCAGAGGATCGAACTGGGTGTCTTACCTCGGCGACTGAAGCTTCGCCGGTGGCTGTTGCTGGTGGTTGAGTCATGGTCGGCGATGTTCTTCTTTGACTCTTCTTCTCGCTACTCGTTTGATATAACCTCGGATGATCTTCTTTTTTTAACTCTTGTTTCTCGGACTCGCGTATCTATCTAACCTTGGATGGATGACTTGTGTCCGTAAATATTTGTTGCGGGCAAATGTTCTTCTTTAACTTTCCTTCTCTCTCTACTCATTTGGTGGCTTTGATATTTGCATGCCAAAAATAAATGAAAAATAAAATGAAAAATACTATGTAGTGCTCCATCTCATGTGACCATTGTACCATTTGCAAAAAAAAAGTGACCATTGTACCCTTGTCGTCTTAGGAGTTAGGAGGCCAATGTTTTGACACTGGTGATGTCACATTTGTGTCTTTTCTTTAACTATTTTTTTTCTATATTTGCCGAGCCTGGTAATGCGGGCTTCTATCTCGAGAGTGACGCGGGCTTTAAGGTTGGTGGATAGTGGGCTACTTAGCCTGACAAGTTGGGTTGCAAGAGCATCAATCATATAGTATTTCAATATTACATGTATTGCTTGAAAATATACTTGAAATTCACTGACTGAAGAGATTAAGTGTATGAAGAAGATTAATGAAAGTGATAATGAGTACGGAGAATAAACATGACGGACTTCTTGATAGTACTCTACATGTGCCAGGTAAAAGGAATGTCTTTTTGGTGGTACTACCACTTGCATTGAATGAGAGGATTACCCGGCTAGGAGTATCTACCGAAATAGACTTCGCTCTTGTGTCTGTGAAGAATCGCCCTGTCGGGGAATTGGGCACATGGTGGTTAGGGCTGCTTTGGTTAGATGTCACTTAGCGAATTTCCTTTCTTTTTTGGTTGTAGGTTCAGAAAGCGAAGAGGTGATGTACTAGAATGAGAATGATGCCAATGCCAACATCCTCTCTTAGGGTAGAGCGGCGGCTGATAAAAATTAAAGGAGATAATAAGATGACTAATGAGAGTGGTGACAGCTGCTTCCCCTCCTATTTAATAAGAATTTTGAGTCGCTATCTCTTACTTGGGTAAAAAGAAATCTTCGATCTTGTTATAATAACAAGTCATCCTCGAGTGGATGTGCGACGCAAATATTAATCTAGCCTTGGAACTAGGGCAAGAGAATGATCAAGAACTAAATAAAAGACATGCCATTAGGCAGCTACAACTTCTTGCTCTTCGATTATGATATTCTGAGTTGAGTAATAAGAAGTTGAAGGTACTCTTTTATTAATATATTCCTTGTTTGTCGGGTGATAGCAGTTCGAGTTCCTTATGCTATTAGTGCAGATATCATTGGTTGACTTCTCCGTCTATTACTAGGGCCTCATCGAGTAAATAAAGAGATAAGTGTACAATGTAAGCAATAACACAAATAGCGAAAAGTATTATCCGGTCAATAAACAAGTATTTCTCTCAACTCTAGTCTGTTTCTCTCTTTTATCTCTCTCGAAGACCGTAGCCTCTCGAATTGCTACAACCTGATACGCTTAGCGTATCAATAACTGTGACACAATCACACAAATTTTAAAAATCATTAACTAATAAAATTAGACGAACGAGTATTTTAAAACATCTCTTTAAATAAAAATATAACAACGCAAAATACGATATTGGAAGCCAGAAAAAAAGGATCAGTTAAAGAAACTAAAACGTTCGTTCATTAAATCAAAGATCATCCAAAGTAAAAAACAAGGTTCACATCCTACAAACTTGAGTTTTCTTTGTACAACATTTCTCCCTAAATCAAGACCAAAGACTTTTCATATCACCATCGAGCACTGGCTTCTTGCTGGAAACTATCTTTCTGTCTCGGAATACTCACCTTCGTGCTCTTCCTCTCATCCTCAAGCTTCTCTGCAGCCTCTTTCAACTCTATCAACTTCACTTCCACACTCCTCATCTCCTCCCACCGCCGTCTCACTTCCTTTTAGCTTCTTCATATCTCTTCACCTCCTCTTCTCCTCTCAAATCCAATCCAACCCTCGCAATTCGTTTCAATTTGTCGCGCAAAACTGAACCTCCATCCCTAACCTCTCCAAACCCTCCAACCTGCGATCCCACATAGCGAAATCACCCTCAGAAGTGCCGATTTCGCAATCTCTAATCGCGTTGGCAACTTTCACGGTGGTCGTAATGATTCCAGTTGCCAACGTGCGATCAACCGTCTTAAGCAGGTGCTCGTGCAAATGTGAATCCCTAGAGCGACAGAGCTTGTAGTACCTCAACCGAATGGCGATGGAGAGTTGCGGATCAATAGTCTCACCGTTGATAACGATTTTGAAGTCATCAAAATCTGGGTCGCGATTGGATGATGGAGAAGGTTCCATGCCACATCGCAGGGGCAATGAGTGGGGATCGCCCCTGACCTGTGGTGACCCAGGTGCAGTATCAGAAAGCGAACGGGAACTTGTACCGCCGCTTTCTTGAACAGGTTCTGGAGGAACGGGCCTAGGAGCTTTTCTAGTAGCAGGTTTTCGTTTTCTCTTCCTCTACCCTTAAAATTTAACATTAATTAAGAAAGAAGATTTAGAGCTAGCTAACTTGAGCAGTAAATGAAGATATGTAGAAGCCAACTAGTTACCTTTATTTGTAGAGAGGTCAAGACTTGAACGGTTAGCGCTTGCAACTGCAGTTGGATCATTTGCTTTTACAATATAGATCTGCGAAAGTTGCACCAAACGGTCATCATTAAGCCGAGCGATTAGCTATTACCAGATACAAATTCGTAACATCTAAGTGCAGGAAAACCAACTCATGATAATATCCACACAAGGCTTTGGATCATATTTACTTTGTGGTGTTAAAGGGTCGGGCCGAGCCAGGATGAAAGTTGCACCAAACGCTTTCAACTGCAGTTTTACTTTCTATAATTTTACTTCATCATGAAAAAATCTCTTTGATGAGTGAGGAAATTATATTTTAACAAACACTTGAACATGTTTCTCTAGGTTGACATGTCATTTTTTTCGTAAATAAAGTATCTTATTCTGAATTTAATGTTAAGATGAGATAGATTGTTGGACTAACTACTATTTCTATCTCACGTTCAACCCCCAATACATAATATATCCTCTAAGAAATATTGAAATGTGAATAAGTTGTCCATTGAGAAAAAGAATATGAAAGAATTACAAATCATAACTCCTTCAATTCAGAAATAAATTGTGATTAATAGAAGTGATTCCAGAGTTATAAAGTATAATCGATTAAACTAATTTTTTCTTACCACATAAAAGAACATACATTATAATACAATAATACAACAATACTTCTAAAAGAATTACTAATACAATAAAACTAAAATTCAGAGCCAGAATGTGTCGTCGCAATTTTCAATGTTAGCATCCATAAGAATACCATAAATTTACGTAACAAATTTCTCAAGGACTTAGTCCTTTCATTTATATTTATATGTATACATATATATCAATATATACATAAATATTAAGTTCGTAAGATATTACATTTTTGAATCTTTAATACTCATAATATCATCTTTAAAATAAATATTTACATATAAAATTATGTATACAAGTATATATATAAAAACATATGTTCTTATTAGTTCTCATTCGTACGTGTGTACTTTTTTTATCAACATAAAATTTATTTCAAGAATAAATCCGTTATTAGTAATCAAAAGAAAACTATAAAAAATCATACCGTTATTAAGTTTATTGTTATTCAATAATATGTAACTTGCATAATTTTTTGAGAAATATTATATCAATGAGGTGAAATGAATTTAACGTTTTTTTCATCCAACAATAAAAAATTCACAGTGCATAAACTTTTGAGAAATATTATATCAATGAGGTAAAATGAATTATAACTTCCAACAATAAAAATTTCATAGTAAAATCACATCATAAAATGATTGAACATTCATGAAAAATTGATTACCATTAAATTATTGCAATGAATAATAGTTGCTCATGAGTTACATATATTAAGAGTATAATAAAAATCTTAATGACAAACCAATATGTGATTACATGTCAATTTCTCATTAGTTATATTTGTACAATTAGACATGTGGAATGTCAGTTGTCCTATTTATAATGATTCTTTAAACACAAATGGTGACGTGTGATTTCACCTAAGGACTTTTCTGCTTTTATATATTATATAAAATGCATATCCACAGTATACCGAAACTAGCACATTGCAACCCCAATTTCTAGAATAGGCTTATTGCATCTCCATTTACAATAAACCCTACTTATTGAACTGGTAAAATAATCCTTCCAAACACCATCCCTACACGGAGGGTATATTTGTTAATTAAAAATAAAACATTTATCTTAGAAAAAATGAAAAATAAATCTTAAGAAGATAAGGTTAATGAAGATGATGGGATGTGAAAAAGAAGAAAGAACACGAACAATACGCATGTACTTCTTCTTCATTATCAACAGAGTACATTTTGAACCAGAGGAAGAAACTAATTGGATTCCAATAGAATTTCTTCACTCTCTCTCTCTCTTCCATGGCCTTCTCAATTAGCTTCCACCAACCCTTCTCGTTTCCCGTAAACTCCGACCATTGTTTCAGCCCCGAACCCCTCAATCTACCATCTCTCTCCCAACAACCCTTCCCCTGTTTAATCCACTGTCGGAACAAAGAGATTGCACTCGACCACAAAGTAGATGAAGCCTCGAAGACCCGATTGCTTCCCCAGAACATCCCTTTGACCAGCGACGAGCACTAAAAATGACATCCGTCCCCTGTTCGAGAAATTGGGTACCGTTTTGTGCTCTCTTCTACAATCAATTTTCGATTTATAACTCAATCAAGTTCTGGACTTCTTTTGTTTGTTCACTATCCGATTCGGGTTCTTAGTTTTCGATGCATAACAACACCATTTCGTTACGATGGGTTTTCATGAAGAAGCTCTTGAACTTATCAAGAACCAGACCACCGCAGTTCTCAATCGATAACCACCAAGCATTGACCGGAAATTTGGGTTTCTCGACGCCGAAATATGGGACGCTCACGAAGAATATGGTGGTGGAGGTGCTCATATCTTTAAGGATTTGACCATTTTACCCTCAATAAATAGGACTTGCTTGACAATTAACGGAATATTCCGTTAAGTATTGGATGTATTATTGTTACCAGTTTCAACAAGTAGGATTTATTGCAAATGGGGGATGCAATAAGCCTATTCTAGAAATGGAGGTTGGTTAGTTTCGGTATTCTAGGGGTATGCATTAAATAATTAAGCCTATTCAATTTTTTGTTTTAAAATAGACTTTAATCCTGATTGCAAAACAGTGTAGCAAACAGAATTAAATGAAAATCGTCGATTTTGTTCAAAACTGATTAAATTATTGGTTTCCAATCATGCATTTAGTTTGATACATTTTTAAGAAGACTTAGAGTCCGTTTGGTAATGTTGTGGCGATTCAGAAAGCAATTGTGAGAGAATTCTTATGAGAAACTTGGCGTACAAACCCACTTAAAAATTGTTTAGTAATTTTCATATACAACCTGCTGTGAAAATTTGACTTTTGCACTTTGTGTTTGATAACTGTTGTAAGTATTTAAACAACAATATCAACGCGATATAATTTTATTACAATGAAATAGGTTTTGAATTTATTGTTATAACATGAATAAATAAGTCATTAATAAAAGAATCAAAACGCAGTTCAAAAAAGAAAATAAATATTTAATTTGGGACATTAATTAGAAGATGACTACATTCGCAGGATAGCGAGAGCATAATTGGTACACAATCACACACATATAACAATAATAAAAGTAGATGAATGAGTACTTTAAAACTCCTCTTTTACTCCTAGAAAAAACTTCTCTTTTAAGAAAAATATAATACCCTATTGGGAGCCAGAAAAAAAAGGTCCAGTTAAAGAAACTAAAACGTTCATTCGTTAAATCAAAGTTTACCTCAAGTGAAAAAGGTTCACATCACACAAATATAAGTTTTAGTTACAATATTTTTCCCTAAATCAAAACCAAATATTTTTTCATATCACCATGGAGCACTGGCTTCTTGCTGGAAACTATCTTTTTGTTTCAGGATACTCAACTTCATCCTCTTCATCTCATCGTCAAGCTTCTCTGCATCATCTTTCAACTCCATCAAGTTCACTTCCACACTCCTCATATCCTCCCACATGTTGTCTCGCTTCCTTTTGGCTTCTTCATACCTCTTCACCTCCTCTTCCACTCTCAATTTTGATCCAATCGTCGCAAGTCGTCTCAATCTATTGAGCAAAAATTGAACCTCCATTCCTAACATCTCGAAAGCCTCCAACGTGCGGTCCCACTTAGCGAAATCACCCTTGGAAGTACCGATTTTGCAATCTCTGATCTCATCGGCAACTTTCACGGTGCACGTAATGATTCCAGTTGCCAACGTGTGATCAACCGTCTTTAGCAGGCCCTCGTGCAAACACGAATCCGTAGAGCGACAAAGCATGTAGTACTTCATCCGAGTGGCTATGGAGAGTTGAGGATCAATGGTCTTTCCGTTGACTATGATTTTGAAGTTATCAAAATCTGGATCATTCGCTTTTACAATATAGACCTGCGAAAGTTGCACCAAAGGTCATCATCAAGCCGAGCGATTAGCTATAACCAGATACAAATACATAACACCCAAGTTTGGCTGGAAAATATTTCTTTGTTTTTCTTCATTTGATTTGACTAGTCATAACGAACTGTTGGTGCGCTTGTAGTAAGATTTTCGAGAAATTATTGCTTTCTCCAAGGGGAAATTGGACATGGTTGTCTAATTCATACATCACAGAACACGAAGAAAATCCACTTTCTTTGGTATGCTGCTCATTCTCTTTCTTAGATATGTGTTATGTGTTGTATGAATTAGAGCAAGCCACGTCATTTACCCTTAGAGCAAACAAAAATTTCTCAAGATTTTTAGTGGTTGCATGTGAGATGTTAGATGACAAGTTTTAGGAAAACCATTTCTCTAATCTCTTTTAGCGATGAAGTCAGCTTGTTTGGAAATACAAATGCCCTCCCTAGTGCTATACATCCATTTACAGCACCACTATTTACTCAAACATTCTAGTACTTGACTTAGTTCTGGAAGTAATAACTGGGATTACAACCAAGTCATAGAAAGCTTAATATGATTCTTAGAACCATCGCAACTTGTAACTATGTAAGTCATGACCTCACAATTCTCTAGTCTCTTCTGAACTATGTGTAAATTTGTGATGCGGTTTCACGTTTGCATGGAATGTATTCTTCTTTGTACATGTACAAACGGAGCAGGGGCGGACGCAAGATTCTTACCTAGTAGGAGCCAAGTACATATTAAAAACTAATAATGTGAAAATTTAAAATTTTGGAGGGGCCAAAATGTATTATATTAATATAAACACTAAAAATATTTGGGGGTCTAAGTGAAGTTTTCAAAATTTTGCAGGGCCGCGGCCCCCCTCCGCCACTCCCTGTGTCCGCCACTGAAACGGAGACAGGTGGCTCCTTTTGTAACACATATTTTGTATGTGTTGTGAGGCTTGAGATGTTTCTCTTTTCCATTGAGTATGATCTAAATCTGAATCTGGCATGGACATGTTAGGCATATTGAGGTTGGCAAATGCGAGTGATATAAAGCATTAATATTTGTGGATTATGGAGCTTCTGAATAGGAAATAAAGCAATATTTGTGGATGAGATTTCTAAAAATGGATATTAGAGAAGGACACTAGAAACAAAAGGCGAATGATATAAAATTGCCAGGACAGATGATTACCTTGAAATGGGAAGGCTTGATCATTTGAAAGACCGCAACATCACCTTCAAGCAGATTATTATCAACGCAAAACTTCCTCCATCCTCCGAGAAATCTGGCCTCTGAACCTGAAAGGAACTTCACCGTATAATTTTGTCCACTTTCGTCTTCTAAAATTACGTCATGGTGATGCTTTGGAAGGTGCGATTTAGAGAACTCAGCAGGAACACCCTAAACATAGAATCCTATGTTAGTGCCAACCAGATACAAAATTTTAATGAAAAAACACTTGAATTGTACTATGTCTTAATCTAACCAGCTTAAAAGACCGCGTAACATGTGAGCGCTGGAATTGCTTAATGAAACTAGGATGTTCACTCGACAACTTTGTTTGCAGCTCCATTGCCCTCTTCAAGGCTAATGCATCTGCTTCAGAATCTGTACTCCCCCACTTTGATCTGTATCTTCAAGCAAAAGGGCAAAATAAAGTCAACAAAAAAACCAAATTCAGTTTTTTGTTCTATTATGATGCCGCCTTCATAAATCCAACTCACCGCTTATTTTTCATATTGTTATTATCAGAAGCTACCTGCACCTGAAATCATACAAATTATAATCAATGTATTGTTATAGCTTGAAAAAAAATTGACAATTCTATTTAATATATGTTTCGGCCGCGTCATCAACAATTAATTCACTAGACGACACTAAAAGTTTGGTTGATGGCGGCTCTTAAAGGGCGCAATCCGAGCCATGAAACCAGACAAGGCGTGAGAACTCCTCTCTCAATCGAGCTTGTCCTTAACATATAAATACAATTTCGGAGAACTTTCAAATTCAATGATGACATCATGGTTTTAAACAATGGTTTCGGCGGACTTATCGGTTGCGTTCGTTTGTAACAGAACCCGCCCGTATCTAAGAGACTGTAAAGGCAATTAGGAAGCTAATGCGTGAATCTTTCACAAGCGTTTGGGCCTTTTTGGCCGAAATGGTGTGTATCGGCCATTACAGATGTATTTGGTGAATTGACTTCAGCACTACACCTTCGGTTAGACATCACTGCTCCGCACCGCTTCAGGCCATTTTTCCTAAATGAAAGCCACTTAATTGGAATCTACATCAACTATTTATAAAGAAAGATGCGTTTTGAGAAGCGTGCAATCACTGTGAGTAAAAAATCTCTAAAGAGTGTACACGGGAGGGGTGGAACCCTAAAATACCGGAAGATAAGGGTGCATGTCGATGACTTAGATTTAGCCGAATATGATAAGTTATAGTCATTCATTTAGTCCTAAGACCAAATAGGTGAGCACGTGAGTTAGCTAAAATCAAACAAAACCACATTAACTGATGTCTCGATAAGAAGCTTAAAGAAGCCCAGCCGTCACTAAGTCGGGTAGTAGACATGGACGAAGGTAAAAATAAATGAAGATGAAATGATAGAGATTTTTTGTTTCACAAATGAAAGCCATTTAATTGTAGGATCTACGTCAGCTCTTTATAGAAACATGTGCACTTTGAGAAATGTGCAATCATTCAGAGCAAATATCTTAAAAGAGTATAACACTAGGAAGAGGTGGAACACTGAAATACCGGAAGGCAAGGGCGCGTGTCGACGACTAGAGTTGGCCGACCGACTATGTGTAGTTGTCGTCATTCATTTAGTCCCAAGACAGAACAAGTGAGCACACGAGTTAGTTAAAATTAAATAAATTCACATAACAGTAACTGATAAGAGTCTTAGAGAAAGCCCAGTTATCACTTAGTCGGATAGTAGACATGGGCGAAGGTAAAAGTCAAATGAAGATGAAACGACAAGGACTCTGACGTCATGATAACTTACAAGTCGGCTAATCTAGTGTATGAGTTTTCATCAATAGGGATAAATAGATTAGCCGATGTCGGTTGTCACATTCCTATTTCTTACCACTCCGTTCATTCTCTTTCTCCCCCTTTTTATTTCAGTACACTCCCTCTCTTTCTCTCCCTTTCTTTATTTGGCAACTTTTAGGTTGTGAAAAATCTTATTTACCTTAAAAAATTCCCCACATGAGTTGATGTTTGCTTTTTGGGTGTTTTTATAACCCTGGTAAGGGATAAGCAAGTGAGTTACCCTTGAATTGATACACCTCCTTAATCCAAGAGCTTTCTACAAAGGGGAGAAAGACAAGGAACGGAGTGATACTATTCTCTTGTTTATGTACTTTACATTTGGAGATGTAGTTTCCAATATTGTTTGATTTGGTGTTGCCCTCACCTTACCTAGTAGGTTAAAGATGGCTATAATATCTACTGGAGAAATGGCTATAATATCTACTAGAGAATAATAGGGTAGACGAATCCAAACGTAGAGGTAAAGCTGTCAAAAAAAAATGTGATGTCAAACGTGTTTATACTGGAAACACCAACAGCAGAGTTGGCTAACAAGCACTTGGTTTTAAGGTTAGATTGATGTGACATGTGAAATGAATGAAGCAATTGATTAATGCATCAAGAATGGAATCGAGAAGATCTCTAACAGAAGCTAATCAAAGGGTCTTAAGTGACGATTACCGAGTTATTGCCGTCCTCGTCATCACTGGTGGCCGGAGAAGCCCTTGGCGGCGCCGGCGTCTTGTTCTTCCCGGAGGTGATGAGCTGCCCCGATCTATCCCCCAAGATCTGCAGATCAGAGGATCGAACTGGGTGTCTTACCTCGGCGACTGAAGCTTCGCCGGTGGCTGTTGCTGGTGGTTGAGTCATGGTCGGCGATGTTCTTCTTTGACTCTTCTTCTCGCTACTCGTTTGATATAACCTCGGATGATCTTCTTTTTTTAACTCTTGTTTCTCGGACTCGCGTATCTATCTAACCTTGGATGGATGACTTGTGTCCGTAAATATTTGTTGCGGGCAAATGTTCTTCTTTAACTTTCCTTCTCTCTCTACTCATTTGGTGGCTTTGATATTTGCATGCCAAAAATAAATGAAAAATAAAATGAAAAATACTATGTAGTGCTCCATCTCATGTGACCATTGTACCATTTGCAAAAAAAAAGTGACCATTGTACCCTTGTCGTCTTAGGAGTTAGGAGGCCAATGTTTTGACACTGGTGATGTCACATTTGTGTCTTTTCTTTAACTATTTTTTTTCTATATTTGCCGAGCCTGGTAATGCGGGCTTCTATCTCGAGAGTGACGCGGGCTTTAAGGTTGGTGGATAGTGGGCTACTTAGCCTGACAAGTTGGGTTGCAAGAGCATCAATCATATAGTATTTCAATATTACATGTATTGCTTGAAAATATACTTGAAATTCACTGACTGAAGAGATTAAGTGTATGAAGAAGATTAATGAAAGTGATAATGAGTACGGAGAATAAACATGACGGACTTCTTGATAGTACTCTACATGTGCCAGGTAAAAGGAATGTCTTTTTGGTGGTACTACCACTTGCATTGAATGAGAGGATTACCCGGCTAGGAGTATCTACCGAAATAGACTTCGCTCTTGTGTCTGTGAAGAATCGCCCTGTCGGGGAATTGGGCACATGGTGGTTAGGGCTGCTTTGGTTAGATGTCACTTAGCGAATTTCCTTTCTTTTTTTGGTTGTAGGTTCAGAAAGCGAAGAGGTGATGTACTAGAATGAGAATGATGCCAATGCCAACATCCTCTCTTAGGGTAGAGCGGCGGCTGATAAAAATTAAAGGAGATAATAAGATGACTAATGAGAGTGGTGACAGCTGCTTCCCCTCCTATTTAATAAGAATTTTGAGTCGCTATCTCTTACTTGGGTAAAAAGAAATCTTCGATCTTGTTATAATAACAAGTCATCCTCGAGTGGATGTGCGACGCAAATATTAATCTAGCCTTGGAACTAGGGCAAGAGAATGATCAAGAACTAAATAAAAGACATGCCATTAGGCAGCTACAACTTCTTGCTCTTCGATTATGATATTCTGAGTTGAGTAATAAGAAGTTGAAGGTACTCTTTTATTAATATATTCCTTGTTTGTCGGGTGATAGCAGTTCGAGTTCCTTATGCTATTAGTGCAGATATCATTGGTTGACTTCTCCGTCTATTACTAGGGCCTCATCGAGTAAATAAAGAGATAAGTGTACAATGTAAGCAATAACACAAATAGCGAAAAGTATTATCCGGTCAATAAACAAGTATTTCTCTCAACTCTAGTCTGTTTCTCTCTTTTATCTCTCTCGAAGACCGTAGCCTCTCGAATTGCTACAACCTGATACGCTTAGCGTATCAATAACTGTGACACAATCACACAAATTTTAAAAATCATTAACTAATAAAATTAGACGAACGAGTATTTTAAAACATCTCTTTAAATAAAAATATAACAACGCAAAATACGATATTGGAAGCCAGAAAAAAAGGATCAGTTAAAGAAACTAAAACGTTCGTTCATTAAATCAAAGATCATCCAAAGTAAAAAACAAGGTTCACATCTGTAGATACTGCTTTCTGACATGGCTAATCTTAGCCACGTGGCGATCATCCAGCACACCATATTGTGCTCCACACACACAGGATCACCAGCCGAGCTGATCCATGTGGGGGCTGCGAGACAGAGCCCTCGCATACCACTGCACGGGACTTGTAGGGATTTGTGGTTTGGAGGCTAGGGTAAGCCCTGTCGCGTGCGAGCCAAGCCCGCGCGCGACCTTTAGTAACTGTTTTGAGAGATCTATGGCACGAGCTCCCTAGACCCGGTCAATCCGGTCAAACCCGGTCAACCTCGTAACGGTTCCGGTACTCGCGCACCACGTGCTCTAACGGTCCCTATATACTCGGACGAACGTGCCGTTACGGTTAAGCTAATTAAGCCGCCATTAATGGGCGCATTAACTACACTACAACGGCCACGTTCTCCAGTATATATATATCGTCAACCTTTCCATACAAAGGAGAACAACACTGCCATACGCGGAAGCTCTGCCAAACCTCTGTCTCTCTCTCAGACATTGCTACTGACTTACTCTCTCCCTACACACACCCCTATTCTTCCTGTGCGATCCCTGATCCACTACGTACGGTGTACACGGAGGTCTCCCTGCCGGAATCTCTTGTGCACATTTTGGTGAACCCGACGTGAACTTACCAGCAAAAGCAACCATGTCTCAGGAGGACGATGTCAGCAACCGATCGCCTTCCGCCGAAACTCCCTCAGGAGAAGAAGTCCGCCGTACTCCGACGACACCCGGCGAGGCACCGACTTTAGAGTCTTTGGACGCCACTGTCCAAAGTCAGGCAAAAGCTCTCAAGTCTCAATCTGCGCAATTGGAACGGATTTTGGCCGTTCTGAACACCCTTGCACCAAATCCTCCACCGGTTACCGCTATCCCTCAGGGAGGAGGTACCCCTACCGCTCCAGGATTGGGAGTATCGGCCACGCCCCCCAATCCTCATCTGCAGACTCCACCGTCGGCCACGCAGCTGCCTTCGGTCCAAGGGTCAACGGCGCAGATGCTACCCCCTGCTGCTCACGCCTCTCAGCCCACGGCTTTGGCGTCCAACCCAACTTTGCAATACACTCTGCCTCCACCAGCAACGATCTGGGGAAACGCGGGCAGTCAATACACTCCCAATCCCCCGGCGGCATATGTGTCGCCACCGCCTACGGCAACCCCTCCGCCAGCTACAGAGGGGAGCATTCCAGAATGCATGACGTCTTTGCAGAAGCGCGTGGACTCCATCTTGGCTCATCAGTCGCTCGCGGATACCATCATCCCGAAGCTAGACAACGATCCGCCCATTCCACGGGAGATCTATCTCATGCCCAACCCAGTAGGGTACAAGGCTCCTAAATGGGATAAGTTCGAGGACGTCAATGGAAACGCCCATGAGCATGTCATGCGTTTCATTGATGTCATGGGTCCGTATGGAGCTGACCCCAAACTGCTGATGCGAGAATTCCCAAAGACTCTTGGGAATGTAGCATACAAATGGTACCGAACACTGGAGGCCGGATCCGTGAAGACCTGGGACGACATGGTCCAGAAGTTCTACACTAAGTTCTTCCAGATGGAGGAGAAGGTGACGATGATCCATCTCTCGCGGATGTATCAGAAACGCGAGGAGGATGGGATCACTTTCATCAAGAAGTTCAGAGCGAAATCTCTGGAGTGCAAGGATCCCATGCTCGAAAGCCGACTCGTAGAGATATGCCTGCAGTGCATGCGAGATGAGTACAAGAGCATGCTAATCAATTTGCAAACACCCACGTTCTCAAAGCTCATCGAGTGCACGATGAACATCGAGCCCATCGTCGAGAGACAGAGAAAGAAGAGCGCTCCAGAACGACCTGCGAGCGGCACCACCTACAAGATCGGCAGATTCGGCTACAAGCGAGGACGCGAAGCTGAGGTCAACGCGGTTTCGCCTCAGAAACAAGCAAAAGCCGGAAACTTCGATGCACCGCCTCTGCCATGCTCGGTGGAGGAAGCAAGCGATCTCTGTAGACAGTGGCGTAAAGACGGCATCCTGCCACCGCTAGAGCAAAAACCCTCCAAGGAGATGACGAGGGACCCTAAGTGGTGCGAATACCACGGCAAGGTCATGCACCCCACAGCCGAGTGCAAGAAGCTCAGATTCGCGTTCGACCAGAAGATGAAGAACGGCGAACTCATCGTCAGCGACCACCGGAAGGATGTGCGCAACAACCCACTGCCTGCCCATACAGATTCGGGCTCAAAAGGCAAGGAGGTCGCCATGATCTCAATAGTGGACCTGGAAGAAATCGCAGATGATGGTCTACCCATCATTGCTGAAGTCCATGAAGAGGAAGACTACAGCATGGACACGGAGGATGAGCGTGCCGACCGCATGAAAGGGTCGCACGGCTTCGACAGATTCTTCAACGAGATGAACTTCTCCGAAAAATGTCGAGCGGACATGACAAAAGCAATCTTAAGGGTAGCAGAGGACTACGAGGAGGAACTTGTGGTCTCCAACGGGAAGGTCATCAGGGCGTCCCGTCCCACAGAAAAGATTATGACCTTTTCTGCCGGCGACAAGAAGACAGATGCGAGCCATCAGAGGCCCCTGTACGTGACCGCCATCATCAACGGCGTCGAATTCAAGCGAGCATTCGTCGATGGAGGAGCAGCGGTCAATGTTGTTCCACTCCACACACTGAAGCTAGCAGGGATCCCCGAGCACAAAGTGGTCAAACGTCCATCCCCGCTGGTGGGATTCGGAAGCGACTCTAGAATGACGATCGGATGGATCCGCCTAGGCGTTCAGATTGGCAAGATCAAGTGTTCGGCGAAGTTCTATGTCATAGATGCGAACACCACATATCACATGATCATCGGTCGAGCCTGGATTCATCGCTTCGACGCAATCCCTTCCACGGCTCACCAGGTGATGAAAGCTATCTGGAACGACAGGATTGTCGAGATACCAGCCTCAACTAACCCGTTCAACTTGGACGAAGCACATCTCAGCGAGGCGGTGTGGTTCACCGAGATGGCGGACGAGCAAACACCCGGACCATTCAACCCCACTCCTTTGCCTCTCTGGGAGGACATCAAGGACCAGTCACCTGCTGGCGTGATGGTGACAAGGGGAGATGCAAATGAAAAGCCGCCTACACACGAAGAGGCGCCGCGCATCGCATATCATCGGAAGAATGTGTACACTCTTAAGAGGATTGCAAAGCGCGACCCCGAGGGTAAGGAGATAGAGAGCTTCTAAGCCAACGGGAAGAAATGCTATCGCATATGAAGGTGCGCGGGGACGTCCTCACACGGGCATGAGGATGTCCCTGGGCAAATCAATCAAATCGAGCGAGTTGCGCTGACAGAAGGGCCAACACAGATCGTTTCGGACGAGAAACTCAAAGAAGCACCCGAATGCATGGAAGACAGGCCGCGACCACAAAAGCAAGAGCTAAAGGAGGTGTTCCTCAGCCCGAACGAGGAAAAGAAGAGGCCAGTCTTCCTGAGTGCGGACCTCACAAGCGAAGAGGAACAAGGGCTGCTACAGCTTCTAACTGAATACAAGGACGTATTCGCATGGGAATACGATGAAATGCCAGGTCTGGACACGAGCATCACCATGCACCGTTTAGACATTATCCCAGGGTCTAAACCGGTCAAGCAAAGCATCAGAAGTTTCAGGCCGGAGCTCAACGTCAAGATCAAGCAGGAGATCGTTAAACTCCTAGACGCCAAGTTCATAGAGCCAAATCACCATCCCACATGGTTGGCCAACATCGTGCCGGTAGTGAAGAAGAACGGACAGCTCCGCATCTGCGTGGACTTCCGCGATCTCAATCGCTTCTGCCCTAAGGACGATTTCCCACTGCCTAACATCGACTTACTTATCGATTCGACGGCAGGCCATCGCATGTTCAGTTTCATGGACGGTTTCAGCGGATACAATCAGATCAAAATGGATCCCGAAGATGCGAGGAAGACTGCATTCATCACTCCCGTCGGGGTATTTAACTATACGGTAATGCCGTTCGGTCTTAAGAACGCAGGTGCAACCTATCAGCGGGCTATGATGGCCCTATTCCACGACATGATGCACAAAGAGGTGGAATTCTATGTGGATGACTTGGTAGTCAAATCCAAGCACGAAGCAGATCACCTTGCAGACCTGCGAAAGGTGTTCAACAGATGCAGAAGCTTTCAACTAAAAATGAACCCCATGAAATGCGCATTCGGCGTAACTTCGGGAAAGTTTTTGGGATGCGTGGTTCATCGCCAAGGGATCGAGCCTGACCCTGCGAAAGTGTCAGCCATCACCAGCATGACGCCACCTCACAACCAAAGCGCCTTGAAAACATTCTTGGGAAAATTGTCATATCTGCGGAGATTCATCCCAGCAATCGCCGAAATCACATGCTGTTTCAGCACTCTTCTCAAGAAGGACGCCGCGTACAACTGGGCTCCTGACCATGAAGCCGCATTCGAAAAGCTAAAGGAGATACTTACATCCCCAAAGATTATGATCGCGCCTCAACTGGGATCGCCGCTGCTGCTATATCTTACATCAACAAGGAGATCTATAGGAGCACTCTTGGCTCAGGTGTATGAGGGCCAAGAGAGGCCTATCTATTACATCTCTCGCATCGTACAGCCTGCTGAGTCAAGGTACACAGACATCGAACGTCACTGCCTTGCCTTATTCTTTGTGATAGAGAAGTTGAGACACTATTTTGCATCGCACAAAGTAGTGGTGGTCACCAAAAGCGACCCCATAAGATACTTGCTAACTCACACTACTCCGGGCGGGAGATTGGCGAAATGGTACATGACCATCTCTCAATACGATATCACATGCGTGAGGCCAAGGGCGATCAAGTCGCAGGCGGTAGCAGATCTGCTGGCACAGTTTCCCGACAACAGCCACGAACCTGTGATCGAAGAGGAGCTCGAAGGCCCTGAAATCTACGCGATCGACGTGCCCTATTGGACCCTCCACTTCGACGGTTCGTCAACCAGAAAAGGTGGAGGCATTGGGATAGTCTTGACAAAGCCCGACGGGGAAGTCATACAGATGTCCGCAAAACTCAACTTCGCAGTCACGAACAACGAGGCGGAATACGAAGCTCTTATCGCGGGACTTCGTGCAGCAAAAGCTCTGGAAGTGAGCAACTTAACAGTCATGGGAGACTCCAAGCTGATTGTTAAGCAAGCCTCGGGCGAGTACGGTCTGAAGGAAATCAACCTCCTGTCATACCGCACTCTAGTGCAAAAGCTGATGCAGCAGTTCTGCGACGTGAAATACGAGCACAAGCCCCGAGCGGACAACAGGCATGCAGACGCCTTAGCAACTCTGGGATCTAAGGTCAGCATAGACAAATGCCCTGCAAGGATTTCCATCGAAGTGCGAACATCGTCGGCATTAACAGAAGATGCGTGCGACGACGAACACATAGATGACGCAGATTGGCGAAAAGCAATCCTGCAAGCTATTGCAAAAGGCACCAGCAGCGAAGGCTGGGCACTCACGAAAGGATACTGCATCCACGACAATACCCTTTACTACAAGGGTCCTGGAGGGATACTCATGCGATGTGTCTCCGAGCAAGAGGGACAACAGCTGTTAGACAAGATTCACCAACACGCTTGCGGAGAAAGCGAGGTGTCAATCTACAGGAAAGCTCAGAGATATGGCATTCATTGGCCAGACATGTCTACAGCTGCAGCCCTGATACAAGGGAAGTGCGAAAGTTGCGCACTGATCAAGGATTCTCTACTCGTCGCTCTAACCGACGACGACACGGACTGGAGGAAGCTCTTGTTCGAATTCCTTACCCAGGGCACCGTACCTGAATCGAGAAAAGAGGCCGACAAATTGAGAAGGAAAGCTTCTCGATACACGGTTCAGGAAAACCTGCTTTGGCGAAAAGGCCACGAGGGCAACTTGCTGCGATGCCTGGACGATAGGGAAGCACAAGAAGTCATGGACCTCTCTCATCAGGTGGAACACCAGGGAGGTGCGAAATTATGCAGACAGCTCCTCTCAATCGGATACTTCTGGCCCACGATGGAAGTCGATTGCCGCACCAAGGTGCGACGCTGCCAAGAATGTCAATTCAAAGGGAACCTAGTGCACGCTCCCGCCGTGGATCTACATGCATTAGGGACGCCATGGCCATTTCACACATGGGCTTTGGATTTCATTGGCCCCATCCGACCAACGTCACATGGGAACCATTTCATTCTCACCGCAACTGAGCTGTTCACCAAATGGGTGGAAGCAATACCACTAAAGACGGCAAACGCGCTGGCTGTGGTCAACTTCATTCAGGAAAACATCGTATGCAGGTTCGGAATCCCGAATACTATTCTTTCAGATAACGGTACTCCTTTTGTTAATCGTCAGGTAGCTACGAAACTTGCGGAGTACAATATCAGGCAAATATGCTCTACTCCCTATTATCCAAAGGGAAACGGACAAGCCGAGGCGACTAACAAAACGCTGCTGAGAATTCTGAGCAAGATGGTCGCGGATGACCACAAGAAGTGGGCTGACTCTCTTAACATAGCTCTGTGGGCCTACAGGACCTCTCCAAGAACACCCACAGGGGCTTCGCCATTTCTTTTATGTTATGGGGCCGAAGCTGTGGTACCTGCGGAGGTCAGAGTTAATTCGGCACGGCTGGCCTTCCATGCGCTTTATGAAAATCAACGCGATCACGATTTAGTCTTGCTGGAAGAAAAGCGAGAACAAGCCAAAAGGACTAACAAGCGATACCAAGAAAGAATCGCTCGCGCCTACAACAAGACAGTTCAGCGGCGAGATTTCGCAGTTGGCGACCTGGTCTTGCGCGCATCCGACCACTGCATGCGAGAAGCAACTCATCCGAAGTTCGCAGCCAATTGGGAAGGACCCTTCGAAGTCACAGAAGTCTTCGATAGTGGCTACTGCAGCATACGAAGGTTGCACGGCACAACCTCAACTCCGAGCTCAGTCAACATGCGCTGGATCAAGAAGTACTATCCTTGACTCCTCTTATTTCATACGTTTTATGATAACGTTGCTTAATATCTCATGTGGCTACGATTAATGCAATCTCCCCTCCCATATGAGGGGATTGTAATTCTACCTCTCCCATATGAGAGCGATATAATAAAAGAATTCTCCCAAATGAGAAGTTCATATTTCTAGCCGCTGATATTGCCCTATTTTATTTAAATATCTCCGTTAACAATGATTCATTCGCTGCAAATAGCAATTCATGCAAATGCGATCTTAATTGATCATCAAAGCCTATCCCCGCGATAGCAACAAACGCAAATGCGATCTTAATTGATCATCAAAGCCTATCCCCGCGATAGCAACAAACGCAAATACGATCTTAATTGATCATCAAAGCCTATCTCTACGATAGCAGCAAAACGCAAATGTGATCTTAATTGATCATCAAAAGCCTATCTCTACGATAGCAGCAAACGCAAATACGATCTTAATTGATCATCAAAAGCCTATCTCTACGATAGCAGCAAACGCAAATACGATCTTAATTGATCATCAAAGCCTATCTCTACGATAGCAGCAAACGCAAGTGCGATCTTAATTGATCCTCAAAAGCCTATCTCTTACGATAGCAGCAAACACAAATGCGATCTTAACTGATCATCAAAGCCTATCTCTTACGATAGCAGCAAACACAAATGCGATCTTAATTGATCACTAAAGCCTATCTCTTACGATAGCAGCCAAGTACAAAAACGATCTTAATTGATCACTAAAGCCTATCTCTTACGATAGCAGCCAAGTACAAAAGCGATCTTAATTGATCATCAAAGCCTATCTCTCACGATAGCAGCCAGATACAAATGCGATCTTAATTGATCACTGAAGCCTATCTCTCACGATAGCAGCCAGATACCAATGCGATCTTAATTGATCACTAAAGCCTATCTCTTACGATAGCAGCCAAATACAAATGCGATCCTAGTTGATCATCAAAGCCTATCTCTCACGATAGCAGCCAATGCGAATGTGATCTCAATTGATCATATAAAGCCTACTTCTTATGGTAGCAATCAAATGCAAATGCGATCTTAAGTGATCAGGCAAAGTTTATCTTTTACAATAGCAGTCAAGCGCGAATGCGATCTTGAATGACTGTTGAAGCCTATCCTCTGCGATAGCAGTCCGCACAAATACGAGCTTAAGTGATCATCTGAAGCCTATCTCTTACGATAGCAGCCAAACAAAATGCGATCTTAAAAGATCATCCAAAGTCTATCTTTTGCAATAGCAGCGAAAATGCAAAATGATCTCAATCGATCATCTAAAGCCTATCTATCGAAGATAGCAGGTTCTACAGATGCGATCTTATAATGGTCTTCTTAAGCCTATCTATTACGATAGCAATTTCTACGCAAAGTAATTTTGGTTAAGTACCCAAGCCCGTCTGTTATGATGGCAACGCACGTGCAGAATCATTTTATTAGATCTTCCAAAGATCTATCTGCTATGACAGCAGTTTATGCGAGAAACGATCTCAAACAAAGCCTATCTTCTATGATAGCAATTTGCACAACGATCTTGATTGATCTCTGGAAAATTATCTGGAACGATAACAACGTTGTGAACGCGATCTCATACGATTTGCAACGATCAATTACAAGCCCATCCGTCAAGATGGCGCAGCGGCGAAATTACGATCTCGAATGATCTAGCGAAATATCTGTGAATTGACATCGCATATGTGAAATCATAACATGTCATTATGCAAGGCAAAACAAGCCTAAGCGCATGCGAAATTGTATTTTGTTGCAAAGAACAACTGATACAAATACTATTTATCGACATGAGTCAAATGACTTACAATTTGTCTATCTAGATAGCAGCTTACAAGCGAAAAGCTCGCATCTAACTACACAGCCAACATGGCTTACAATACATTCGAAAAATGGCTGATAAGCCAGAGATGCGCCAAGGAAACTCTCGGCTAAGAAAAGAGAGAATCCACCGGTCTTGATACCGGCAGCACAGCGTGCGAATCTGCGGCCAAAGATCTATAGCAAAAGGGATGCTGCTGCGAAGAGATCAACTCGCCATTCGCTACATCCCTAGCAGCAAGGTCAGGGATACAATATGCCCAGGACCCCAAAGAATGACTAAAGCCTCTGTCTGATCAAGATAGGCGCCGGAGGAGCTTCCTGTTCCGACAGATGCTACTCCGCAAAACAGGCGAAGCAGTCATTCCTCTGGTGATGGACTCCTTGTCGTGTTGGACAAGGGCATTGACGAGCACCCCGACCTCACAAATTTGAGGGCGAGGGATTCTTCTCTGGAGATGCTGAAGAAGAATCCCGCCGTTCATTACGAGACGGTAGTACGGTCACTACGGCGCTGCGCCTCGCCACGAGGCGGCCGGAAACATGACCTGCACACATAATACACGAAGAAATTTCTTCGAACACACATGAGGTATTATCTGCATCCTCTTTATGACGGTTATAAACAGCAATAAGCCTCATAAAGTGGATCTTGGAAACTATTTCTATAGCACAAAGCGCAAACTCAGGATTCAAAGCTTGAAGTTGCCATGAATCAACGAAAAACAAGCGTTGAAGCCAGCAGTCGCAAGGACTCACGGCAAAGCACATGTTTGGGGATGAAGAACCCAAATGGCAAAGACGGGGTTTATATAGGCCCTGTGGAGACTCTTCGGCTGCTTAAGATGAGTCAGCAAAATTCAAAAAGAGGGTAGGTTCAATCACTTACGCCTTGAAAAGCGGTAACAATCAATTACCCTACTAAAGGCTACGACGATTCAGTTGCGTATCCTAATAAATGACGGATAGTCATGATTCGGATGGACTTCCCAACGGAAGCGTGCTTATCTGCCGAGAAATTAGCGCGAAAATCAAGCAAAGAATCAATTGCTGATGTCATAATTGGATATGCACAGAAATGTCCAATCAAATCCCGAAAGGGGCAAAACGGGCAAACTCATTGTTTGTTGTTAAAAAAGAAGGGGGAGAAACCCTAGCAATATCACATTAATGTTCAAAACATTACATTAATGTCTCAGCCATTTTCCTTTCTCTTCAAAAAAAAAAAAAAATACGAAAAGTCAAAACAAATTTTTGACTAAGGAGTCCTGGGGCTCGAACTGCTCGATCAGCCTCGCCACTTGATGCACTTCTTGCTTTAGCTGCTCGCACTTGGCATTCATTTCGTCATACAGCTTCAAAGCTTCATCAACCTTTTGCTTTTGCTGCTCCACCTTCTGCATCTCAGCTGCGAGATTCTGGTGCCCAAGATTCAAGGTTACAGCTGCGCGAATCAGTGTAACTCTGTCCTTGAGGAATTTCAAACCAAGTCTGCCTTGGACTTTGAGCACGAGATTTTGGCACATGCCACACAGCAATTCAGCACTCTGGGCCGAAATGGTCGCAGGTGTAGCCGCACATAGCTGTTCCAGTATCCAAATGGCTTCGGTAAGGAATAGCCTCCTGTCAAAAGGAACGATCTCCAGACACCTCACGAACGAGCGGGGGTATCTGAGGCGCATTCGAACCACCCAGTCTACATCGGTTTGCTTCAAACCTGAGACATCAAAAACGAGTTGTAATGTCAGAACTCGCAAGCAAATAATACGACGTGCGAATGGTAAATCTCTACTTACCGGTGCCTTCCAGAATTTGGTGAATAGAGGGAATGCGAGCCACCGGGTTGTTCGAAGACTGCCCTCGCTCCATGGCTCTCCTATCAGCTGCGAGCTCCAACCTCTCATAGTCAGGAGGAAGAGTGTAGGCCGCACCAGCTGCGACTACGTTCCCAACCTGCGAGCCCCAAATGCTCCACGCAGGAATAGGTGCTTCCGGCTCAGTCATTGACGGAGGCACAGGAACAGCCGAAGTCGTTGGGCGAAAGACATTCTCAGGTGCGAAAACATTAGCATCACTTGTCCTTTCTTCCCCACCACCGGTACGGACACCTTCGTCCATCGGCACAACATCAGCTTCGACATCATCGGAGAGCTCGATGACATCCTCGAGACGCTCACTTACATGTCCAGCGTCCGCGACGGGCTTCTCAGTATGAGAGCTCGAGATTGGAACATGGGATGCAGAAGGCTGACTTCTCTGCTCCAGCTCAGGTTCCTCAGCATGACCTGCGATATCAAATGCGACAATATGAGGTAACTTGTGTTATAAGTTATTTCACTATCTTTGCCGAAGCTAAGAATAAGCACCTCCACGCGAAGGTGGGATTAAGGTATCCTCATCGTACACTAGGGACGTGGAACCGTGCCCTATCAGTGTATCTTCACTAAGCAAATCTTTAAGAGAAGCGTGACCTGGGACGCGAGTAAACCAGTCATGATTTTGCTTCAAGTGACTAAAGCCTAGTATGCGCATATCACTCAAAATGATTACCTGAGGGTTCTCCGCATTTGCTTACCAACCAACGGCGAATGTCAGGCTTTGACACACCGTGCTTTAATGCACCCACAATTACATCTCTATAAGTAACTGCGAGATTGAAGATCTCACCTTTGTCGCCACCCGCGATCTCTGCGAAGTCCGCTTGGACTTGCTCTAGCTCTGCTGCATCCCCTCCGGGAACCTCATCTTCCTCCTCCACATGAGGAGCCACTTCTTCGGGAAGCTCGTCTTCCTCGCCAACTGGACGCACTAAGTCGTCGACATGCTGCTCTTCGAGGCTCCGCTGCTTCACACGCTCGAGTTCCTCTTCCTCTCGCTGCCTTCTTCTTTCAGCAGCTTCCGCGGCTGTCCTCCGGGACTCAGCAAGAACATCCTCGCTTATAGGATCATCTGAAATGCCAGAATGGGCATCTCTCTTTTGCCTCTTGGTCACAAGGCCACCAACGGCTTCATCATCATCATCTGCGAATACATTTTTGGTTCAAAGAAAAGAACTGTATGGAAGTTGTGATAAAGGACAAAGGGATGCGACGGAGGTACCTCCTGACTCTTCCTCGCGCATTACAACTGTTCCTTCTTCTTCTCCATTACTTGCCTGGGGCTCCTGCCTCTCTTCCTCTTCCTCTTGGTTGAATGGAACGAAGGTCTCGACTGCGAGATCTTTTCGCACTTTGCTGGGCATACGACCCTTGCCCTTGTCCTTGACAGAATGGGACCTCGCTCGGGGCGAGACTGGAGCACTCCTAGGGGAAGAAATCGTAATTCCCTTTTGCCTAGGTCTTTTCACTCTCGGCGCCGCAGTCGCTGGAGGGGACGGGTCATCTCTAGGAGGAGACGGAGCCGGAGGGTTGTCTATCAGCGAGTCAGCAAAAGTATTCATGGCTGCGCGAACCTTCGTTTCAACCTCGGCATCCATCCTCCATGCTAACCGGTACGCCTCCCCCTTCCTTCTGGTGGCAACAATAGTGTCCACCAGCGCTTTGGAGCGATCACCAGCTGCGAACCTCCGCACCTGGCACTGAATAATACAGAACAAAAAGCATCAGTGCAAGCAAATCAAAGAGCTCAAAGCACACAAGGAAACTGCTTACCTCAGCAAACGCCTTGCTATATTTGATGACCTGCGTGTCACCTTTCCTGATGGCATCGACTTGCTCCTTCAGAATGAAATCAGGGCACAAATGGTTCTCGCGGTCCAACAACGAGTAGCAACCGTACTCAGACTCGCTCAAACTGCAATTGGGGCGAAACGGAAAAGAGTTTCTCTTGATCAAGGGGGCCCTTCCTGGCTGCGCCGCCGCCTCCGTCTCCATCCTCGTATGCTGGGCAATCCAGTATGCGATCCAATTCTGGGAACAACCACCCCTGCGAGTTCCCGCAGGCTGCTCAAAGGGAAGATTGCTCATAAGGACCGTCTTGCATTCCTTTGTCAGCAAGCGCTTGTAGCACCCTCTAACGATAGACTGGGGCCAGATTGATGGGGCCACCGCATCGAAACCAAACTGAGGAGAGACCCGAGTGGGGTCAACATCCACTGTAAGCCTTTCATATCGTGGCGCGAGCTCACGAATATGCTCTGCAAGTGCAGGAAGAGAACCTCGCAGACACCAGCAAAAGAACTCACGATAGCGCTCGTGGAAATGCGATCCCTTTTCAAAGAGAAGGTCTTCTGACAAGACCATGCCTTCGGAGGGGTATAGCTTCGGAAACCACCGCACATTCTCAACACGTGTGGCGTAAGGCCTGGCAGTGAACTCCCTTCGCTTGTCGCATATCAAGCTCCAAGTGCACTTGGTGTTGCTTGCCCCAAACCATCTCGCAGCCCTTCCGCTGTTGAGCGCTTTCGTCTCGCCTGGGGGACACCACTTCTCAAGTGGGAGGGGAGTTGGAGCATAAGACGGCCAGCGCTCAAAAACCCACATTGTCAAAAAGCTGATATTGACAAAGGTCAGAACATCGAGACGGCCGCGCGATTCCTTCATCGCCAGAACCAGCTGATCCAGCCTGTAATATAGCGTGCCCAAAACCAAGGGTCCAAGTGCGACTCTCTGGCCAAGAGCGAGCCTCACCGCAAGTGGCAGCACATGGTAGAAGACCCCGTCATGGGGGTGACCATCAATCAGAAATCTTGACAGCCAAGCACAAAGAAAAGCACAAAGGGTCAGGTGATAGCCCTTGCCTTCTATGTAATTCCCGGCCTCCGGGTTCGCGCTCAAAAGCTTCTTAGTAATGCTGCTGCTCGCATAGTCTCGGAAGAAGTACTGCAACCACTTGTTCCAGGTATTCTTCGCAGACGTATCAACTAGCTGCCAGTTCGGAAGAGGTTTTGTACTGGTCCACCGAGTGGAGATTTTCTTCACCTCTGCTAAGCACTCCTCCATCTGCGCGTACAAGGTTAATTCCGCAGATGTCCTTAAGTGACTCAAGGGGTCCACCTCACCCATGGGGGAAAGCTCATACAGCATTTGAACGTCCTCGAGCGTGGGGCAGCCTCGAACTCAGCAAAGTGAAATGTGTGAGTCGCAGGCGAATAGCGGGACAGAAGGTCTAGAAGCATGGACTGATCCAACTTCACGGCAGCACCCTTCATAGCACGAACAGCGAAGAAAATGCCGGCTTCATCAAGAGTTTCGGCGTAATTACCCAACACGTGGTCAGTCCACTCATCCATATAGTCCAACTTCTGGACAAACGCCTGAGTAGAAATCGCAGTGTATGGGAAGTGCCCGTTCTCGATTCCCAATCGAACCACATCCTCGGAGCCAACTAACTCGAGCAAGGCTGAGTTAACTGGGCGAGTCAGTGTTAACGACTGCTCAACGGGAACAGGATCAGGCATCCTCTTCGCCTTCACCCTCGCGTGGTAAAAATCTTTCCCACCCAGAAAGGGGGCTTTTCGCCACAGAGACCGCGGAAGCTCCGGCATCTCTTCATCTTCCTTGACAGGTCTGGTTACTCTCGTTTTGGCCATTCCTGCGAAAGGGCAAAAAAGGGGGGGAGAAATACCACACCAGTTAGTTTGAATTTTGGAATTCGAGATCTATGCAAAGGAATGCAAACAGTTCCAGTGCCAATTTCAGAAATTGGGGAGTTGCAAGATCCAATATCGTCGAAAGAGTAAAACGAAGCAGGTTTAAAGATCAAAGCCTCTTCACACACTTCATGGGTTTACAGATTCAATGCGATTCAAGGCAAACACTGGTAGTTTAAATCAAGAGTAAACGAGGCCAACCTTGTTTCCTTGAAGCCTGCTTGGAGATGCACAATTGAAGAATACGATTTGCAGTCTTGAACTGATGATTGATTATCTGGATCTGCTCTCGAAGATCTCCGGGTACCATTCACTTTAAGAGAAAGAAGTGATGCTCTGCAATAATGGGATACAAGGTATTTATCCAAAAGAATGAGGGGTTGCGTCCCTTCAGTAGTCGAATCGCAACCGTCACCGTCGTGTCGCGCAATCACAGGACGGGCTGACGTCACGCCTAAAACCCTAAAGGTCAGACGGCACGACTCTAGGGGTTTTAGGTCATAATGACACGCACGGGGGCTGAACTTACCCGTATTTGAATTGGTGCGTGACGACGACGCGCATGTTGGTTTCCGCGCATGGAAGCCTATACGGCTGCAAGCCTTCACGCGCAGAAAGGGGGCTAATGTAGATACTGCTTTCTGACATGGCTAATCTTAGCCACGTGGCGATCATCCAGCACACCATATTGTGCTCCACACACACAGGATCACCAGCCGAGCTGATCCATGTGGGGGCTGCGAGACAGAGCCCTCGCATACCACTGCACGGGACTTGTAGGGATTTGTGGTTTGGAGGCTAGGGTAAGCCCTGTCGCGTGCGAGCCAAGCCCGCGCGCGACCTTTAGTAACTGTTTTGAGAGATCTATGGCACGAGCTCCCTAGACCCGGTCAATCCGGTCAAACCCGGTCAACCTCGTAACGGTTCCGGTACTCGCGCACCACGTGCTCTAACGGTCCCTATATACTCGGACGAACGTGCCGTTACGGTTAAGCTAATTAAGCCGCCATTAATGGGCGCATTAACTACACTACAACGGCCACGTTCTCCAGTATATATATATCGTCAACCTTTCCATACAAAGGAGAACAACACTGCCATACGCGGAAGCTCTGCCAAACCTCTGTCTCTCTCTCAGACATTGCTACTGACTTACTCTCTCCCTACACACACCCCTATTCTTCCTGTGCGATCCCTGATCCACTACGTACGGTGTACACGGAGGTCTCCCTGCCGGAATCTCTTGTGCACAACATCCTACAAACTTGAGTTTTCTTTGTACAACATTTCTCCCTAAATCAAGACCAAAGACTTTTCATATCACCATCGAGCACTGGCTTCTTGCTGAAAACTATCTTTCTGTCTCGGAATACTCACCTTCGTGCTCTTCCTCTCATCCTCAAGCTTCTCTGCAGCCTCTTTCAACTCTATCAACTTCACTTCCACACTCCTCATCTCCTCCCACCGCCGTCTCACTTCCTTTTAGCTTCTTCATACCTCTTCACCTCCTCTTCTCCTCTCAAATCCAATCCAACCCTCGCAATTCGTTTCAATTTGTCGCGCAAAACTGAACCTCCATCCCTAACCTCTCCAAACCCTCCAACCTGCGATCCCACATAGCGAAATCACCCTCAGAAGTGCCGATTTCGCAATCTCTAATCGCGTTGGCAACTTTCACGGTGGTCGTAATGATTCCAGTTGCCAACGTGCGATCAACCGTCTTAAGCAGGTGCTCGTGCAAATGTGAATCCCTAGAGCGACAGAGCTTGTAGTACCTCAACCGAATGGCGATGGAGAGTTGCGGATCAATAGTCTCACCGTTGATAACGATTTTGAAGTCATCAAAATCTGGGTCGCGATTGGATGATGGAGAAGGCTCCATGCCACATCGCAGGGGCAATGAGTGGGGATCGCCCCTGACCTGTGGTGACCCAGGTGCAGTATCAGAAAGCGAACGGGAACTTGTACCGCCGCTTTCTTGAACAGGTTCTGGAGGAACGGGCCTAGGAGCTTTTCTAGTAGCAGGTTTTCGTTTTCTCTTCCTCTACCCTTAAAATTTAACATTAATTAAGAAAGAAGATTTAGAGCTAGCTAACTTGAGCAGTAAATGAAGATATGTAGAAGCCAACTAGTTACCTTTATTTGTAGAGAGGTCAAGACTTGAACGGTTAGCGCTTGCAACTGCAGTTGGATCATTTGCTTTTACAATATAGATCTGCGAAAGTTGCACCAAACGGTCATCATTAAGCCGAGCGATTAGCTATTACCAGATACAAATTCGTAACATCTAAGTGCAGGAAAACCAACTCATGATAATATCCACACAAGGCTTTGGATCATATTTACTTTGTGGTGTTAAAGGGTCGGGCCGAGCCAGGATGAAAGTTGCACCAAACGCTTTCAACTGCAGTTTTACTTTCTATAATTTTACTTCATCATGAAAAAATCTCTTTGATGAGTGAGGAAATTATATTTTAACAAACACTTGAACATGTTTCTCTAGGTTGACATGTCATTTTTTTCGTAAATAAAGTATCTTATTCTGAATTTAATGTTAAGATGAGATAGATTGTTGGACTGACTACTATTTCTATCTCACGTTCAACCCCCAATACATAATATATCCTCTAAGAAATATTGAAATGTGAATAAGTTGTCCATTGAGAAAAAGAATATGAAAGAATTACAAATCATAACTCCTTCAATTCAGAAATAAATTGTGATTAATAGAAGTGATTCCAGAGTTATAAAGTATAATCGATTAAACTAATTTTTTCTTACCACATAAAAGAACATACATTATAATACAATAATACAACAATACTTCTAAAAGAATTACTAATACAATAAAACTAAAATTCAGAGCCAGAATGTGTCGTCGCAATTTTCAATGTTAGCATCCATAAGAATACCATAAATTTACGTAACAAATTTCTCAAGGACTTAGTCCTTTCATTTATATTTATATGTATACATATATACCAATATATACATAAATATTAAGTTCGTAAGATATTACATTTTTGAATCTTTAGTACTCATAATATCATCTTTAAAATAAATATTTACATATAAAATTATGTATACAAGTATATATATAAAAAACATATGTTCTTATTAGTTCTCATTCGTACGTGTGTACTTTTTTTTATCAACATAAAATTTATTTCAAGAATAAATCCGTTATTAGTAATCAAAAGAAAACTATAAAAAATCATACCGTTATTAAGTTTATTGTTATTCAATAATATGTAACTTGCATAATTTTTTGAGAAATATTATATCAATGAGGTGAAATGAATTTAACGTTTTTTTCATCCAACAATAAAAAATTCACAGTGCATAAACTTTTGAGAAATATTATATCAATGAGGTAAAATGAATTATAACTTCCAACAATAAAAATTTCATAGTAAAATCACATCATAAAATGATTGAACATTCATGAAAAATTGATTACCATTAAATTATTGCAATGAATAATAGTTGCTCATGAGTTACATATATTAAGAGTATAATAAAAATCTTAATGACAAACCAATATGTGATTACATGTCAATTTCTCATTAGTTATATTTGTACAATTAGACATGTGGAATGTCAGTTGTCCTATTTATAATGATTCTTTAAACACAAATGGTGACGTGTGATTTCACCTAAGGACTTTTCTGCTTTTATATATTATATAAAATGCATATCCACAGTATACCGAAACTAGCACATTGCAACCCCAATTTCTAGAATAGGCTTATTGCATCTCCATTTACAATAAACCCTACTTATTGAACTGGTAAAATAATCCTTCCAAACACCATCCCTACACGGAGGGTATATTTGTTAATTAAAAATAAAACATTTATCTTAGAAAAAATGAAAAATAAATCTTAAGAAGATAAGGTTAATGAAGATGATGGGATGTGAAAAAGAAGAAAGAACACGAACAATACGCATGTACTTCTTCTTCATTATCAACAGAGTACATTTTGAACCAGAGGAAGAAACTAATTGGATTCCAATAGAATTTCTTCACTCTCTCTCTCTTCCATGGCCTTCTCAATTAGCTTCCACCAACCCTTCTCGTTTCCCGTAAACTCCGACCATTGTTTCAGCCCCGAACCCCTCAATCTACCATCTCTCTCCCAACAACCCTTCCCCTGTTTAATCCACTGTCGGAACAAAGAGATTGCACTCGACCACAAAGTAGATGAAGCCTCGAAGACCCGATTGCTTCCCCAGAACATCCCTTTGACGAGCGACGAGCACTAAAAATGACATCCGTCCCCTGTTCGAGAAATTGGGTACCGTTTTGTGCTCTCTTCTACAATCAATTTTCGATTTATAACTCAATCAAGTTCTGGACTTCTTTTGTTTGTTCACTATCCGATTCGGGTTCTTAGTTTTCGATGCATAACAACACCATTTCGTTACGATGGGTTTTCATGAAGAAGCTCTTGAACTTATCAAGAACCAGACCACCGCAGTTCTCAATCGATAACCACCAAGCATTGACCGGAAATTTGGGTTTCTCGACGCCGAAATATGGGACGCTCACGAAGAATATGGTGGTGGAGGTGCTCATATCTTTAAGGATTTGACCATTTTACCCTCAATAAATAGGACTTGCTTGACAATTAACGGAATATTCCGTTAAATATTGGATGTATTATTGTTACCAGTTTCAACAAGTAGGATTTATTGCAAATGGGGGATGCAATAAGCCTATTCTAGAAATGGAGGTTGGTTAGTTTCGGTATTCTAGGGGTATGCATTAAATAATTAAGCCTATTCAATTTTTTGTTTTAAAATAGACTTTAATCCTGATTGCAAAACAGTGTAGCAAACAGAATTAAATGAAAATCGTCGATTTTGTTCAAAACTGATTAAATTATTGGTTTCCAATCATGCATTTAGTTTGATACATTTTTAAGAAGACTTAGAGTCCGTTTGGTAATGTTGTGGCGATTCAGAAAGCAATTGTGAGAGAATTCTTATGAGAAACTTGGCGTACAAACCCACTTAAAAATTGTTTAGTAATTTTCATATACAACCTGCTGTGAAAATTTGACTTTTGCACTTTGTGTTTGATAACTGTTGTAAGTATTTAAACAACAATATCAACGTGATATAATTTTATTACAATGAAATAGGTTTTGAATTTATTGTTATAACATGAATAAATAAGTCATTAATAAAAGAATCAAAACGCAGTTCAAAAAAGAAAATAAATATTTAATTTGGGACATTAATTAGAAGATGACTACATTCGCAGGATAGCGAGAGCATAATTGGTACACAATCACACACATATAACAATAATAAAAGTAGATGAATGAGTACTTTAAAACTCCTCTTTTACTCCTAGAAAAAACTTCTCTTTTAAGAAAAATATAATACCCTATTGGGAGCCAGAAAAAAAAGGTCCAGTTAAAGAAACTAAAACGTTCATTCGTTAAATCAAAGTTTACCTCAAGTGAAAAAGGTTCACATCACACAAATTTAAGTTTTAGTTACAATATTTTTCCCTAAATCAAAACCAAATATTTTTTCATATCACCATGGAGCACTGGCTTCTTGCTGGAAACTATCTTTTTGTTTCAGGATACTCAACTTCATCCTCTTCATCTCATCGTCAAGCTTCTCTGCATCATCTTTCAACTCCATCAAGTTCACTTCCACACTCCTCATATCCTCCCACATGTTGTCTCGCTTCCTTTTGGCTTCTTCATACCTCTTCACCTCCTCTTCCACTCTCAATTTTGATCCAATCGTCGCAAGTCGTCTCAATCTATTGAGCAAAAATTGAACCTCCATTCCTAACATCTCGAAAGCCTCCAACGTGCGGTCCCACTTAGCGAAATCACCCTTGGAAGTACCGATTTTGCAATCTCTGATCTCATCGGCAACTTTCACGGTGCACGTAATGATTCCAGTTGCCAACGTGTGATCAACCGTCTTTAGCAGGCCCTCGTGCAAACACGAATCCGTAGAGCGACAAAGCATGTAGTACTTCATCCGAGTGGCTATGGAGAGTTGAGGATCAATGGTCTTTCCGTTGACTATGATTTTGAAGTTATCAAAATCTGGATCATTCGCTTTTACAATATAGACCTGCGAAAGTTGCACCAAAGGTCATCATCAAGCCGAGCGATTAGCTATAACCAGATACAAATACATAACACCCAAGTTTGGCTGGAAAATATTTCTTTGTTTTTCTTCATTTGATTTGACTAGTCATAACGAACTGTTGGTGCGCTTGTAGTAAGATTTTCGAGAAATTATTGCTTTCTCCAAGGGGAAATTGGACATGGTTGTCTAATTCATACATCACAGAACACGAAGAAAATCCACTTTCTTTGGTATGCTGCTCATTCTCTTTCTTAGATATGTGTTATGTGTTGTATGAATTAGAGCAAGCCACGTCATTTACCCTTAGAGCAAACAAAAATTTCTCAAGATTTTTAGTGGTTGCATGTGAGATGTTAGATGACAAGTTTTAGGAAAACCATTTCTCTAATCTCTTTTAGCGATGAAGTCAGCTTGTTTGGAAATACAAATGCCCTCCCTAGTGCTATACATCCATTTACAGCACCACTATTTACTCAAACATTCTAGTACTTGACTTAGTTCTGGAAGTAATAACTGGGATTACAACCAAGTCATAGAAAGCTTAATATGATTCTTAGAACCATCGCAACTTGTAACTATGTAAGTCATGACCTCACAATTCTCTAGTCTCTTCTGAACTATGTGTAAATTTGTGATGCGGTTTCACGTTTGCATGGAATGTATTCTTCTTTGTACATGTACAAACGGAGCAGGGGCGGACGCAAGATTCTTACCTAGTAGGAGCCAAGTACATATTAAAAACTAATAATGTGAAAATTTAAAATTTTGGAGGGGCCAAAATGTATTATATTAATATAAACACTAAAAATATTTGGGGGTCTAAGTGAAGTTTTCAAAATTTTGCAGGGCCGCGGCCCCCCTCCGCCACTCCCTGTGTCCGCCACTGAAACGGAGACAGGTGGCTCCTTTTGTAACACATATTTTGTATGTGTTGTGAGGCTTGAGATGTTTCTCTTTTCCATTGAGTATGATCTAAATCTGAATCTGGCATGGACATGTTAGGCATATTGAGGTTGGCAAATGCGAGTGATATAAAGCATTAATATTTGTGGATTATGGAGCTTCTGAATAGGAAATAAAGCAATATTTGTGGATGAGATTTCTAAAAATGGATATTAGAGAAGGACACTAGAAACAAAAGGCGAATGATATAAAATTGCCAGGACAGATGATTACCTTGAAATGGGAAGGCTTGATCATTTGAAAGACCGCAACATCACCTTCAAGCAGATTATTCTCAACGCAAAACTTCCTCCATCCTCCAAGAAATCTGGCCTCTGAACCTGAAAGGAACTTCACCGTATAATTTTGTCCACTTTCGTCTTCTAAAATTACGTCATGGTGATGCTTTGGAAGGTGCGATTTAGAGAACTCAGCAGGAACACCCTAAACATAGAATCCTATGTTAGTGCCAACCAGATACAAAATTTTAATGAAAAAACACTTGAATTGTACTATGTCTTAATCTAACCAGCTTAAAAGACCGCGTAACATGTGAGCGCTGGAATTGCTTAATGAAACTAGGATGTTCACTCGACAACTTTGTTTGCAGCTCCATTGCCCTCTTCAAGGCTAATGCATCTGCTTCAGAATCTGTACTCCCCCTCTTTGATCTGTATCTTCAAGCAAAAGGGCAAAATAAAGTCAACAAAAAAACCAAATTCAGTTTTTTGTTCTATTATGATGCCGCCTTCATAAATCCAACTCACCGCTTATTTTTCATATTGTTATTATCAGAAGCTACCTGCACCTGAAATCATACAAATTATAATCAATGTATTGTTATAGCTTGAAAAAAAATTGACAATTCTATTTAATATATGTTTCGGCCGCGTCATCAACAATTAATTCACTAGACGACACTAAAAGTTTGGTTGATGGCGGCTCTTAAAGGGCGCAATCCGAGCCATGAAACCAGACAAGGCGTGAGAACTCCTCTCTCAATCGAGCTTGTCCTTAACATATAAATACAATTTCGGAGAACTTTCAAATTCAATGATGACATCATGGTTTTAAACAATGGTTTCGGCGGACTTATCGGTTGCGTTCGTTTGTAACAGAACCCGCCCGTATCTAAGGCAATTAGGAAGCTAATGCGTGAATCTTTCACAAGCGTTTGGGCCTTTTTGGCCGAAATGGTGTGTATCGGCCATTACAGATGTATTTGGTGAATTGACTTCAGCACTACACCTTCGGTTAGACATCACTGCTCCGCACCGCTTCAGGCCATTTTTCCTAAATGAAAGCCACTTAATTGGAATCTACATCAACTATTTATAAAGAAAGATGCGTTTTGAGAAGCGTGCAATCACTGTGAGTAAAAAATCTCTAAAGAGTGTACACGGGAGGGGTGGAACCCTAAAATACCGGAAGATAAGGGTGCATGTCGATGACTTAGATTTAGCCGAATATGATAAGTTATAGTCATTCATTTAGTCCTAAGACCAAATAGGTGAGCACGTGAGTTAGCTAAAATCAAACAAAACCACATTAACTGATGTCTCGATAAGAAGCTTAAAGAAGCCCAGCCGTCACTAAGTCGGGTAGTAGACATGGACGAAGGTAAAAATAAATGAAGATGAAATGATAGAGATTTTTTGTTTCACAAATGAAAGCCATTTAATTGTAGGATCTACGTCAGCTCTTTATAGAAACATGTGCACTTTGAGAAATGTGCAATCATTCAGAGCAAATATCTTAAAAGAGTATAACACTAGGAAGAGGTGGAACACTGAAATACCGGAAGGCAAGGGCGCGTGTCGACGACTAGAGTTGGCCGACCGACTATGTGTAGTTGTCGTTATTCATTTAGTCCCAAGACAGAACAAGTGAGCACACGAGTTAGTTAAAATTAAATAAATTCACATAACAGTAACTGATAAGAGTCTTAGAGAAAGCCCAGTTATCACTTAGTCGGATAGTAGACATGGGCGAAGGTAAAAGTCAAATGAAGATGAAACGACAAGGACTCTGACGTCATGATAACTTACAAGTCGGCTAATCTAGTGTATGAGTTTTCATCAATAGGGATAAATAGATTAGCCCATGTCGGTTGTCACATTCCTATTTCTTACCACTCCGTTCATTCTCTTTCTCCCCCTTTTTATTTCAGTACACTCCCTCTCTTTCTCTCCCTTTCTTTATTTGGCAACTTTTAGGTTGTGAAAAATCTTATTTACCTTAAAAAATTCCCCACATGAGTTGATGTTTGCTTTTTGGGTGTTTTTATAACCCTGGTAAGGGATAAGCAAGTGAGTTACCCTTGAATTGATACACCTCCTTAATCCAAGAGCTTTCTACAAAGGGGAGAAAGACAAGGAACGGAGTGATACTATTCTCTTGTTTATGTACTTTACATTTGGAGATGTAGTTTCCAATATTGTTTGATTTGGTGTTGCCCTCACCTTACCTAGTAGGTTAAAGATGGCTATAATATCTACTGGAGAAATGGCTATAATATCTACTAGAGAATAATAGGGTAGACGAATCCAAACGTAGAGGTAAAGCTGTCAAAAAAAAATGTGATGTCAAACGTGTTTATACTGGAAACACCAACAGCAGAGTTGGCTAACAAGCACTTGGTTTTAAGGTTAGATTGATGTGACATGTGAAATGAATGAAGCAATTGATTAATGCATCAAGAATGGAATCGAGAAGATCTCTAACAGAAGCTAATCAAAGGGTCTTAAGTGACGATTACCGAGTTATTGCCGTCCTCGTCATCACTGGTGGCCGGAGAAGCCCTTGGCGGCGCCGGCGTCTTGTTCTTCCCGGAGGTGATGAGCTGCCCCGATCTATCCCCCAAGATCTGCAGATCAGAGGATCGAACTGGGTGTCTTACCTCGGCGACTGAAGCTTCGCCGGTGGCTGTTGCTGGTGGTTGAGTCATGGTCGGCGATGTTCTTCTTTGACTCTTCTTCTCGCTACTCGTTTGATATAACCTCGGATGATCTTCTTTTTTTAACTCTTGTTTCTCGGACTCGCGTATCTATCTAACCTTGGATGGATGACTTGTGTCCGTAAATATTTGTTGCGGGCAAATGTTCTTCTTTAACTTTCCTTCTCTCTCTACTCATTTGGTGGCTTTGATATTTGCATGCCAAAAATAAATGAAAAATAAAATGAAAAATACTATGTAGTGCTCCATCTCATGTGACCATTGTACCATTTGCAAAAAAAAAGTGACCATTGTACCCTTGTCGTCTTAGGAGTTAGGAGGCCAATGTTTTGACACTGGTGATGTCACATTTGTGTCTTTTCTTTAACTATTTTTTTTTCTATATTTGCCGAGCCTGGTAATGCGGGCTTCTATCTCGAGAGTGACGCGGGCTTTAAGGTTGGTGGATAGTGGGCTACTTAGCCTGACAAGTTGGGTTGCAAGAGCATCAATCATATAGTATTTCAATATTACATGTATTGCTTGAAAATATACTTGAAATTCACTGACTGAAGAGATTAAGTGTATGAAGAAGATTAATGAAAGTGATAATGAGTACGGAGAATAAACATGACGGACTTCTTGATAGTACTCTACATGTGCCAGGTAAAAGGAATGTCTTTTTGGTGGTACTACCACTTGCATTGAATGAGAGGATTACCCGGCTAGGAGTATCTACCGAAATAGACTTCGCTCTTGTGTCAGTGAAGAATCGCCCTGTCGGGGAATTGGGCACTTGGTGGTTAGGGCTGCTTTGGTTAGATGTCACTTAGCGAATTTCCTTTCTTTTTTGGTTGTAGGTTCAGAAAGCGAAGAGGTGATGTACTAGAATGGGAATGATGCCAATGCCAACATCCTCTCTTAGGGTAGAGCGGCGGCTGATAAAAATTAAGGGAGATAATAAGATGACTAATAAGAGCGGTGACAGTTGCTTCCCCTCCTATTTAATAAGAATTTTGAGTCGCTATCTCTTACTTGGGTAAAAAGAAATCTTCGATCTTGTTATAATAACAAGTCATCCTCGAGTGGATGTGCGACGCAAATATTAATCTAGCCTTGGAACTAGGGCAAGAGAATGATCAAGAACTAAATAAAAGACATGCCATTAGGCAGCTACAACTTCTTGCTCTTCGATTATGATATTCTGAGTTGAGTAATAAGAAGTTGAAGGTACGCTTTTATTAATATATTCCTTGTTTGTCGGGTGATAGCAGTTCGAGTTCCTTATGCTATTAGTGCAGATATCATTGGTTGACTTCTCCGTCTATTACTAGGGCCTCATCGAGTAAATAAAGGGATAAGTGTACAATGTAAGCAATAACACAAATAGCGAAAAGTATTATCCGGTCAATAAACAAGTATTTCTCTCAACTCTAGTCTGTTTCTCTCTTTTATCTCTCTCGAAGACCGTAGCCTCTCGAATTGCTACAACCTGATACGCTTAGCGTATCAATAACTGTGACACAATCACACAAATTTTAAAAATCATTAACTAATAAAATTAGACGAACGAGTATTTTAAAACATCTCTTTAAATAAAAATATAACAACGCAAAATACGATATTGGAAGCCAGAAAAAAAGGTTCGGTTAAAGAAACTAAAACGTTCGTTCATTAAATCAAAGATCATCCAAAGTAAAAAACAAGGTTCACATCCTACAAACTTGAGTTTTCTTTGTACAACATTTCTCCCTAAATCAAGACCAAAGACTTTTCATATCACCATCGAGCACTGGCTTCTTGCTGGAAACTATCTTTCTGTCTCGGAATACTCACCTTCGTGCTCTTCCTCTCATCCTCAAGCTTCTCTGCAGTCTCTTTCAACTCTATCAACTTCACTTCCACACTCCTCATCTCCTCCCACCGCCGTCTCACTTCCTTTTAGCTTCTTCATACCTCTTCACCTCCTCTTCCCCTCTCAAATCCAATCCAACCCTCGCAATTCGTTTCAATTTGTCGCGCAAAACTGAACCTCCATCCCTAACCTCTCCAAACCCTCCAACATGTGATCCCACATAGCGAAATCGCCCTCAGAAGTGCCGATTTCGCAATCTCTAATCGCGTTGGCAACTTTCACGGTGGTCGTAATGATTCCAGTTGCCAACGTGCGATCAACCGTCTTAAGCAGGTGCGCGTGCAAATGTGAATCCCTAGAGCGACAGAGCTTGTAGTAACTCAACCGAATGGCGATGGAGAGTTGCGGATCAATAGTCTCACCGTTGATAACGATTTTGAAGTCATCAAAATCTGGGTCGCAATTGGATGATGGAGAAGGCTCCATGCCACATCGCAGGGGCAATGAGTGGGGATCGCCCCTGACCTGTGGTGACCCAGGTGCAGTATCAGAAAGCGAACGGGAACTTGTACCGCCGCTTTCTTGAACAGGTTCTGGAGGAACGGGCCTAGGAGCTTTTCTAGTAGCAGGTTTTCGTTTTCTCTTCCTCTACCCTTAAAATTTAACATTAATTAAGAAAGAAGATTTAGAGCTAGCTAACTTGAGCAGTAAATGAAGATATGTAGAAGCCAACTAGTTACCTTTATTTGTAGGGAGGTCAAGACTTGAACGGTTAGCGCTTGCAACTGCAGTTGGATCATTTGCTTTTACAATATAGATCTGCGAAAGTTGCACCAAACGGTCATCATCAAGCCGAGCGATTAGCTATTACCAGATACAAATTCGTAACATCTAAGTGCAGGAAAACCAACTCATGATAATATCCACACAAGGCTTTGGATCATATTTACTTTGTGGTGTTAAAGGGTCGGGTCGAGCCAGGATGAAAGTTGCACCAAATGCTTTCAACTGCAGTTTTACTTTCTATAATTTTACTTCATCATGAAAAAAGCTCTTTGATGAGTGAGGAAATTATATTTTAACAAACACTTGAACATGTTTCTCCAGGTTGACATGTCATTTTTTTCGTAAATAAAGTATCTTATTCTGAATTTAATGTTAAGATGAGATAGATTGTTGGACTGACTACTATTTCTTTCTCACGTTCAACCCCCAATACATAATATATCCTCTAAGAAATATTGAAATGTGAATAAGTTGTCCATTGAGAAAAAGATTATGAAAGAATTACAAATCATAACTCCTTCAATTCAGAAATAAATTGTGATTAATAGAAGTGATTCCAGAGTTATAAAGTATAATCGATTAAACTAGTTTTTTCTTACAACATAAAAGAACATACATTATAATACAATAATACAACAATACTTCTAAAAGAATTACTAATACAATAAAACTAAAATTCAGAGCCAGAATGTGTCGTCGCAATTTTCAATGTTAGCATCCATAAGAATACCATAAATTTACGTAACAAATTTCTCAAGGACTTAGTCCTTTCATTTATATTTATATTTATATATATATATATATCAATATATACATAAATATTAAGTTCGTAAGATATTACATTTTTGAATCTTTAATACACATAATATCATCTTTAAAATAAATATTTACATATAAAATTATGTATACAAGTATATATATAAAAACATATGTTCTTATTGGTTCTCATTCGTACGTGTGTACTTTTTTTATCAACATAAAATTTATTTGAAGAATAAATCTGTTATTAGTAATCAAAAGAAAACTATAAAAAATCATACCGTTATTAAGTTTATTGTTATTCAATAATATGTAACTTGCATAATTTTTTGAGAAATATTATATCAATGAGGTGAAATGAATTTAACGTTTTTTTCATCCAACAATAAAAAATTCACAGTGCATAAACTTTTGAGAAATATTATATCAATGAGGTAAAATGAATTATAACTTCCAACAATAAAAATTTCATAGTAAAATCACATCATAAAATGATTGAACATTCATTAAAAATTGATTACCATTAAATTATTGCAATGAATAATAGTTGCTCATGAGTTACATATATTAAGAGTATAATAAAAATCTTAATGACAAACCAATATGTGATTACATGTCAATTTCTCATTAGTTATATTTGTACAATTAGACACGTGGAATGTCAGTTGTCCTATTTATAATGATTCTTTAAACACAAATGGTGACGTGTGATTTTACCTAAGGACTTTTCTGCTTTTATATATTATATAAAATGCATATCCACAGTATACCGAAACTAACACATTGCAACCCCAATTTCTAGAATAGGCTTATTGCATCCCCATTTACAATAAACCCTACTTATTGAACTGGTAAAATAATCCTTCCAAACACCATCCCTACACGGAGGGTATATTTGTTAATTAAAAATAAAACATTTATCTTTGAAAAAATGAAAAATAAATCTTAAGAAGATAAGGTTAATGAAGATGATGGGATGTGAAAAAGAAGAAAGAACACGAACAATACGCATGTACTTCTTCTTCATTATCAACAGAGTACATTTTGAACCAGAGGAAGAAACTAATTGGATTCCAATAGAATTTCTTCACTCTCTCTCTCTCTTCCATGGCCTTCTCAATTAGCCTCCACCAACCCTTCTCGTTTCCCGTAAACTCCGACCATTGTTTCAGCCCCGAACCCCTCAATCTACCATCTCTCTCCCAACAACCCTTCCCCTGTTTAATCCACTGTCGGAACAAAGAGATTGCACTCGACCAAAAAGTAGATGAAGCCTCGAAGACCCGATTACTTCCCCAGAACATCCCTTTGACGAGCGACGAGCACTAAAAATGACATCCGTCCCCTGTTCGAGAAATTGGGTACCGTTTTGTGCTCTCTTCTACAATAATTTTTTGATTTATAACTCAATCAAGTTCTGGACTTCTTTTGTTTGTTCACTATCCGATTCGGGTTCTTAGTTTTCGATGCATAACAACACCATTTCGTTACGATGGGTTTTCATGAAGAAGCTCTTGAACTTATCAAGAACCAGACCACCGCAGTTCTCAATCGATAACCACCAAGCATTGACCAAAAATTTGGGTTTCTCGACGCTGAAATATGGGACGCTCACGAAGAATATGGTGGTGGAGGTGCTCATATCTTTAAGGATTTGACCATTTTACCCTCAATAAATAGGACTTGCTTGACAATTAAAGGAATATTCTGTTAAGTATTGAATGTATTATTGTTACCAGTTTCAACAAGTAGGATTTATTGCAAATGGGGGATGCAATAAGTCTATTCTAGAAATGGAGGTTGGTTAGTTTCGGTATTCTAGGGGTATGCATTAAATAATTAAGCCTATTCAATTTTTTGTTTTAAAATAGACTTTAATCCTGATTGCAAAACAGTGTAGCAAAAAGAATTAAATGAAAATCGTCGATTTTGTTCAAAACTGATTAAATTATTGGTTTCCATTCATGCATTTAGTTTGATACATTTTTAAGAAGACTTAGAGTCCGTTTGGTAATGTTGTGGCGATTCAGAAAGCAATTGTGAGAGAATTGTTATGAGAAACTTGGCGTAAAAACCCACTGAAAAATTGTTTAGTAATTTTCATATACAACCTGCTGTGAAAATTTGACTTTTGCACTTTGTGTTTGATAACTGTTGTAAGTATTTAAACAACAATATCAACGCGATATAATTTTATTACAATAAAATAGGTTTTGAATTTATTGTTATAACATGAATAAATAAGTTATTAATAAAAGAATCAAAACGCAGTTCAAAAAAGCAAATAAATATTTAATTTGGGACATTAATTAGAAGATGACTACATTCGCAGGATAGCGAGAGCATAATTGGTACACAATCACACACATATAACAATAATAAAAGTAGATGAATGAGTACTTTAAAACTCCTCTTTTACTCCTAGAAAAAACTTCTCTTTTAAGAAAAATATAATACCCTATTGGGAGCCAGAAAAAAAGGTCCAGTTAAAGAAACTAAAACGTTCATTCGTTAAATCAAAGTTTACCTCAAGTGAAAAAGGTTCACATCACACAAATTTAAGTTTTAGTTACAATATTTTTCCCTAAATCAAGACCAAATATTTTTTCATATCACCATGGAGCACTGGCTTCTTGCTGGAAATTATCTTTTTGTTTCAGGATACTCAGCTTCATCCTCTTCATCTCATCCTCAAGCTTCTCTGCATCATCTTTCAACTCCATCAAGTTCACTTCCACACTCCTCATATCCTCCCACATGTTGTCTCGCTTCCTTTTGGCTTCTTCATACCTCTTCACCTCCTCTTCCACTCTCAATTTTGATCCAATCGTCGCAAGTCGTCTCAATCTATTGAGCAAAAATTGAACCTCCATTCCTAACATCTCGAAAGCCTCCAACGTGCGGTCCCACTTAGCGAAGTCACCCTTGGAAGTACCGATTTCGCAATCTCTGATCTCATCGGCAACTTTCACGGTGCACGTAATGATTCCAGTTGCCAACGTGTGATCAACCGTCTTTAGCAGGCCCTCGTGCAAACACGAATCCGTAGAGCGACAAAGCATGTAGTACTTCATCCGAGTGGCTATGGAGAGTTGAGGATCAATGGTCTTTCCGTTGACTATGATTTTGAAGTTATCAAAATCTGGATCATTCGCTTTTACAATATAGACCTGCGAAAGTTGCACCAAAGGTCATCATCAAGCCGAGCGATTAGCTATAACCAGATACAAATACATAACACCCAAGTTTGGCTGGAAAATATTTCTTTGTTTTTCTTCATTTGATTTGACTAGTCATAACGAACTGTTGGTGCGCTTGTAGTAAGATTTTCGAGAAATTATTGCTTTCTCCAAGGGGAAATTGGACATGGTTGTCTAATTCATACATCACAGAACACGAAGAAAATCCACTTTCTTTGGTATGCTGCTCATTCTCTTTCTTAGATATGTGTTATGTGTTGTATGAATTAGAGCAAGCCACGTCATTTACCCTTAGAGCAAACAAAAATTTCTCAAGATTTTTAGTGGTTGCATGTGAGATGTTAGATGACAAGTTTTAGGAAAACCATTTCTCTAATCTCTTTTAGCGATGAAGTCAGCTTGTTTGGAAATACAAATGCCCTCCCTAGTGCTATACATCCATTTACAGCATCACTATTTACTCAAACATTCTAGTACTTGACTTAGTTCTGGAAGTAATAACTGGGATTACAACCAAGTCATAGAAAGCTTAATATGATTCTTAGAACCATCGCAACTTGTAACTATGTAAGTCATGACCTCACAATTCTCTAGTCTCTTCTGAACTATGTGTAAATTTGTGATGCAGTTTCACGTTTGCATGGAATGTATTCTTCTTTGTACATGTACAAACGAAGCAGAGGCGGACGCAAGATTCTTACCTAGTAGGAGCCAAGTACATATTAAAAACTAATAATGTGAAAATTTAAAATTTTGGAGGGGCCAAAATGTATTATATTAATATAAACACTAAAAATATTTGGGGGTCTAAGTGAAGTTTTCAAAATTTTGCAGGGCCGCGGCCCCCCTCCGCCACTCCCTGTGTTCGCCACTGAAACGGAGACAGGTGGCTCCTTTTGTAACACATATTTTGTATGTGTTGTGAGGCTTGAGATGATTTTCTTTTCCATTGAGTATGATCTAAATCTGAATCTGGCATGGACATGTTAGGCATATTGAGGTTGGCAAATGCGAGTGATATAAAGCATTAATATTTGTGGATTATGGAGCTTCTGAATAGGAAATAAAGCAATATTTGTGGATGAGATTTCTAAAAATGGATATTAGAGAAGGACACTAGAAACAAAAGACGAATGATATAAAATTGCCAGGACAGATGATTACCTTGAAATGGGAAGGCTTGATCATTTGAAAGACTGCAACATCACCTTCAAGCAGATTATTCTCAACGCAAAACTTCCTCCCTCCTCCAAGAAATCTGGCCTCTGAACCTGAAAGGAACTTCACCGTATAATTTTGTCCACTTTCGTCTTCTAAAATTACGTCATGGTGATGCTTTGGAAGGTGCGATTTAGAGAACTCAGCAGGAACACCCTAAACATAGAATCCTATGTTAGTGCCAACCAGATACAAAATTTTAATGAAAAAACACTTGAATTGTACTATGTCTTAATCTAACCAGCTTAAAAGACCGCGTAACATGTGAGCGCTGGAATTGCTTAATGAAACTAGGATGTTCACTCGAAAGCTTTGTTTGCAGCTCCATTGCCCTCTTCAAGGCTAATGCATCTGCTTCAGAATCTGTACTCCCCCTCTTTGATCTGTATCTTCAAGCAAAAGGGCAAAATAAAGTCAACAAAAAAACCAAATTCAGTTTTTTGTTCTATTATGATGCCGCCTTCATAAATCCAACTCACCGCTTATTTTTTATATTGTTATTATCAGAAGCTACCTGCACCTGAAATCATACAAATTATAATCAATGTATTGTTATAGATTGAAAAAAAATTGACAATTCTATTTAATATATGTTTCGGCCGCGTCATCAACAATTAATTCACTAGACGACACTAAAAGTTTGGTTGATGGCGGCTCTTAAAGGGCGCAATCCGAGCCATGAAACCAGACAAGGCGTGAGAACGCCTCTCTCAATCGAGCTTGTCCTTAACATATAAATACAATTTCGGAGAACTTTCAAATTCAATGATGACATCATGGTTTTAAACAACGGTTTCGGCGGACTTATCGGTTGCGTTCGTTTGTAACAGAACCCGCCCGTATCTAAGAGACTGTAAAGGCAATTAGGAATCTAATGCGTTAATCTTTCACAAGCGTTTGGGCCTTTTTGGCCGAAATGGTGTGTATCGGCCATTACAGATGTATTTGGTGAATTGACTTCAGCACTACACCTTCGGTTAGACATCACTGCTCCGCACCGCTTCAGGCCATTTTTCCTAAATGAAAGCCACTTAATTGGAATCTACATCAACTATTTATAAAGAAAGATGCGTTTTGAGAAGCGTGCAATCACTGTGAGTAAAAAATCTCTAAAGAGTGTACACGGGAGGGGTGGAACCCTAAAATACCGGAAGATAAGGGTGCATGTCGATGACTTAGATTTAGCCGAATATGATAAGTTATAGTCATTCATTTAGTCCTAAGACCAAATAGGTGAGCACGTGAGTTAGCTAAAATCAAACAAAACCACATTAACTGATGTCTTGATAAGAAGCTTAAAGAAGCCCAGCCGTCACTAAGTCGGGTAGTAGACATGGACGAAGGTAAAAATAAATGAAGATGAAATGGTAGAGATTTTTTGTTTCATAAATGAAAGCCATTTAATTGTAGGATCTACGTCAGCTCTTTATAGAAACATGTGCACTTTGAGAAATGTGCAATCATTCAGAGCAAATATCTTAAAAGAGTATAACACTAGGAAGAGGTGGAACACTGAAATACCGGAAGGCAAGGGCGCGTGTCGACGACTAGAGTTGGCCGACCGACTATGTGTAGTTGTCGTCATTCATTTAGTCCCAAGACAGAACAAGTGAGCACACGAGTTAGTTAAAATCAGATAAATTCACATAACAGTAACTGATAAGAGTCTTAGAGAAAGCCCAGTTATCACTTAGTCGGATAGTAGACATGGGCGAAGGTAAAAGTCAAATGAAGATTAAACGACAAGGACTCTGACGTCATGATAACTTACAAGTCGGCTAATCTAGTGTATGAGTTTTCATCAATAGGGATAAATAGATTAGCCGATGTCGGTAGTCACATTCCTATTTCTTACCACTGCGTTCATTCTCTTTCTCCCCCTTTTTATTTCAGTACACTCCCTCTCTTTCTCTCCCTTTCTGTATTTGGCAACTTTTAGGTTGTGAAAAATCTTATTTACCTTAAAAAATTCCCCACATGAGTTGATGTTTGCTTTTTGGGTGTTTTTATAACCCTGGTAAGGGATAAGGAAGTGAGTTACCCTTGAATTGATACATCTCCTTAATCCAAGAGCTTTCTACAAAGGGGAGAAAGACAAGGAACGGAGTGATACTATTCTCTTGTTTATGTACTTTACATTTGGAGATGTAGTTTCCAATATTGTTTGATTTGGTGTTGCCCTCACCTTACCTAGTAGGTTAAAGATGGATATAATATCTACTGGAGAAATGGCTATAATATCTACTAGCTAGAGAATAATAGGGTAGAGGAATCCAAACGTAGAGGTAAAGCTGTCAAAAAAAAAATGTGATGTCAAACGTGTTTATACTGGAAACACCAACAGCAGAGTTGGCTAACAAGCACTTGGTTTTAAGGTTAGATTGATGTGACATGTGAAATGAATGAAGCATTTGATTAATGCATCAAGAATGGAATCGAGAAGATCTCTAACAGAAGCTAATCAAAGGGTCTTAAGTGACGATTACCGAGTTATTGCCGTCCTCGTCATCATCGGTGGCCGGAGAAGCCCTTGGCGGCGGCGGCGTCTTGTTCTTCCCGGAGGTGATGAGCTGCCCCGATCTATCCCCCAAGATCTGCAGATCAGAGGATCGAACTGGGTGTCTTACCTCGGCGACTGAAGCTTCGCCGGTGGCTGTTGCTGGTGGTTGAGTCATGGTCGGCGATGTTCTTCTTTGACTCTTCTTCTCGCTACTCATTTGATATAACCTCGGATGATCTTCTTTTTTTTATCTCTTGTTAAGACGAGTCGCGTATCTATCTAACCTCGGATCGATGACTTGTGTCCGTAAATATTTGTTGCGGGCAAATGTTCTTCTTTAACTCTTCTTCTCTCTCTCTACTCATTTGGTGGCTTTGATATTTGCATGCCAAAAATAAATGAAAAATAAAATGAAAAATACTATGCAGTGCTCCATCTCATGTGACCATTGTACCAAAAACGAAAATGTGACCATTGTACCCTTGTAGTCTTAGGAGTTAGGAGCCCAATGTTTTGACACTCGTCAAGTCACATTTGTGTCTTTTCTTTAACTTTTTTTTTCTATATTTGCCGAGCCTGGTAATGCGGGCTTCTATCTCGAGTGACGCGGGCTTTAAGGTTGGTGGATAGTGGGCTGACATAGCCTGACAAGTTGGGTTGCAAGAGCATCAACCATTTAGCATTTCAATATTACATATATTAGTTGAAAAAAAAATTCGAAAGTCACTGAATTTATTTTAGATTCACTGACTCAAGAGATTGAGTGTATCAAGAAGATTAATGAAAGTGATAATGAGTATGGAGAATAAACGGGGCAAACTTCTTGATAGTATCTACATGTGCCAGGTAAAAGGAATGACTCATTGGTACTACCACTAACTTGCATTGAATGAGAGGATTGCCCGGCCAGGGGTATCTACCGAAATAGACTCCGCTCTTGTTTCAGTGAAGAATCGCCCTGTCGGGGAATTGGGCACTTGGTGGTTAGGGCTGCTTTGGTTAGATATCGCTTAGCGACTTCCTTTTCTTTTTTGGTTGTAGGATCAGAAAGCGAAGAGAAGATGTACTAGACAGGGAATGATGCCATTGCCAACCTCCTCTTTTAGGGTAGAGTGGCGGCTGATAAAAGTTAAGGGAGAGAATAAGATGCCTAATGAGAGCGGTGATGGCTGCTTCCTCTCCTATCTAATAAGAATGTGGCTTAATTACTTAATGTATACCCCCAGTATGGATGAACTATCACATTGCACTATCCACTAACAAAACTTGCTGATAATGTTCCCCATTCGCAATAAATCAGTCACTTTGAAATTGGGAAAAATTTCCATCCAAACATCATCATCACAATAAGGGCAACATTGTCAATGCGAAAAAATAAATTTATCATGAAAAAAATATTAGAAAAAGAAAGATAGAAAAAAGAAACACAGTTGAATATAAATGGATATCTTCAGTATAATGAAACTAACACATTGCAACCCCCATTTCTGGAATAGGCTTATTGCATCTCCATTTGCAATAAACCTACTTATTGAAACTGGTAATTAAAATAATCCTTCCAAACACCATCCCTACACGGAGGATATATTTATTAATTAAAACTAAAACATTTATCTTAGAAAAAATGAAAAATAAATCTTAAGAAGATAAGATTAATGAAGATGATGGGATGTGAAAAAGAAGAAAGAACACGAACAATACGCATGTACTTCTTCGTCATTATCAACAGAGTAGATTTTGAACCAGAGGAAGAAACTAATTGGATTCCAATAGAATTTCTTCTCTCTCTCTCTCTCTCTCTCTTCCATGGCCTTCTCAATTAGCCTCCACCAACCCTTCTCGTTTCCCGTAAACTCCGACCATTGTTTCAGCCCCGAACCCCTCAATCTACCATCTCTCTCCCAACAACCCTCCCCCTGTTTAATCCACTGTCGGAACACAAAGATTGCACTCGACCACGAAGTAGATGAAGCCTCGAAGACCCGAGTACTTCCCCAGAACATCCTTTGACGAGCGACGAGCACTAAAAATGATATCCGTCCCCTGTTCGAGAAATTGGGTACCGTTTTGTGCTCTCTTCTACAATCAATTTTCGATTTATAACTCAATCAAGTTCTGGACTTCTTTTGTTTGTTCACTATCCGATTCGGGTTCTTAGTTTTCGATGCATAATAACACCATTTCGTTACGATGGGTTTTCATGAAGAAGCTCTTGAACTTATCAAGAACCAGACCACCGCAGTTCTGAATCGACAATCACAAAGCATTGACCGGAAATTTGGGTTTCTCGACGCCGGAATCAAGGCCGCTCACGAAAAATATGGTGGTGGAGGTGCTCATATCTTTAAGGATTTGACCATTTTACCCTCAATAAAATGGACTTGCTTGTCAATTAACGGAATATTCTGCTAAGTATTGGATGTATTATTGTTACCAGTTTCAACAAGTAGGATTTATTGCAAATGGAGATGCAATAAGCCTATTCTAGAAATGAAGGTTGGTTAGTTTCGGTATACTAGGGGTATGCATTAAATAATTAAGCCTATTCAATTTTTTGTTTTAAAATAGACTTTAATCCTGATTGCAAAACAGTGTAGCAAACAGAATTAAATGAAAATCGTCGATTTTGTTCAAAACTGATTAAATTTTTGGTTTCCAATCATGCATTTAGTTTGATACATTTTTAAGAAGACTTAGAGTCCGTTTGGTAATGTTGTGGCGTTTCAGAAAGCAATTGTGGGAGAATTGTTATGAGAAACTTGGCGTAAAAACCCACTTAAAAATTGTTTAGTAATTTTCATATACAACCTGCTGTGAAAATTTGACTTTTGCACTTTGTGTTTGATAACTGTTGTAAGTACTTAAACAGCAGTATCAACGCGATATATTAAAATTAAATAGGTTTTGACTTTATTGTTATAACATGAATAAATAAGTCATTAATAAAATAATCAAAATGCAGTTCAAAAAAGCAAATTAATAATTAATTTGGGACATTAATTAGAAGATGACTACATTCGCAGGATAGCGAGAGCATAATTGGTACACAATCACACACATATAACAATAATAAAAGTAGACGAATGAGTACTTTAAAACTTCTCTTTTACTCCTAGAAAAAACTTCTCTTTTAAGAAAAATATAATACCCTATTGGGAGCCATAAAAAAGGGTCCAATTAAAGAAACTAAAACGTTCATTTGTTAAATCAAAGTTCACCCCAAGTGAAAAAGGTTCACATCACACAAATTTAAGTTTTAGTTACAATATTTTTCCCTAAATCAAGACCAAATATTTTTTCATATCACCATGGAGTACTGGCTTCTTGCTGGAAACTATCTTTTTGTTTCAGGATACTCAGCTTCGTCCTCTTCCTCTCATCCTCAAGCTTCTCTGCAGCATCTTTCAACTCCATCAACTTCACTTCCACACTCTTCATATCCTCCCACATGTCGTCTCGCTTCCTTTTGGCTTCTTCATACCTCTTCACCTCCACTCTTAAATTCGATCCAATCCTCGCAATTCGTCTCAATCTATTGAGCAAAAATTGAACCTCCATTCCTAACATCTCGAAAGCCTCCAACGTGTGGTCCCACTTAGAGAAATCACCCTTGGAAGTACCGATTTCGCAATCTCTGATCTCATCGGCAACTTTCACGGTGCACGTAATGATTCCAGTTGCCAACGTGCGATCAACCGTCTTTAGCAGGCCCTCGTGCAAACACGAATCCGTAGAGCGACAAAGCTTGTAGTACTTCAGCCGAGTGGCTATGGAGAGTTGAGGATCAATGGTCTTTCCGTTGACTATGATTTTGAAGTTATCAAAATCAGGATCATTTGCTTTTACAATATAGACCTGCCAAAGTTGCACCAAAGGTTATCATCAAGCCGAGCGATTAGCTATAACCAGATACAAATACATAACACCCAAGTTTGGCTGGAAAATATTTCTTTGTTTTTCATCATTTGATTTGACTAGTCTTAACGAACTGTTGGTGCGCTTGTAGTAAGATTTTCGAGAAGTTATTGCTTTCTCCAAGGGGAAATTGGACATGGTTGTCTAATTTATACATCACAGAACACAAAGAAAATCCACTTTCTTTGGTATGCTGCTCATTCTCTTTCTTAGATATGTGTTATTTGTTGTATGAATTAGAGCAAGCCACGTCATTTACCCTTAGAGCAAACAAAAATTTCTCAAGATTTTTAGTGGTTGCATGTGAGATGTTAGATGACAAGTTTTAGGAAAACCATTTCTCTAATCTCTTTTAGCGACGAAGTCAGCTTGTTTGGAAATACAAATGCCCTCCCTGATGCTATACATCCATTTACAGCGTCACCATTTACTCAAACATTCTAGTACTTGACTTAGTTCTGGAAGTAATAACTGGGATTACAACCAAGTCATAGAAAGCTTAATATGATTCTTTGCACCATTGCAACTTGTAACTATGTAAGTCATGACCTCACAATTCTCTAGTCTCTTCTGAACTATGTGTAAATTTGTGATGCGTTTTCACGTTTGCATGGAATGTATTCTTCTTTGTACATGTACAAACGGAACAGGGGCGGACGCAAGATTCTTACCGAGTAGGAGCCAAGTACATATTAAACATTAATAATGTGAAAATTTAAAATTTTGGAGGGGCCAAAATGTATTATATTTAAACACTAAAATTATTTGGTGGTCTAAGTGAAGTTTTCAAAATTTTGCAGGGGCCACGGCCCCCCTCCGCCACTCCCTGTGTCCGCCACTGAAACGGAGACAGGTGGCTCCTTTTGTAACACATATTTTGTATGTGTTGTGAGGCTTGAGATGTTTTTCTTTTCCATTGAGTATGATCTAAATCTGAATGTGGCATGGACATGTTAGGCATATTGAGGTTGGCAAATGCGAGTGATATAAAGCATTAATATTTGTGGATTATGGAGCTTCAGACTAGGAAATAAAACAATATTTGTGGATGAGGTTTCTAAAAATGGATATTAGAGAAGGACACTAGAAACAGAAGGCGAATGATATAAAATTGCAAGGACAGATGATTACCTTGAAATGGGAAGGCTTGATCATTTGAAAGACCGCAACATCACCTTCAAGCAGATTATTCTCAACGCAAAACTTCTTCCATCCTCCAAGAAATCTGGCCTCTGAACCTGCAAGGAACTTCACCGTATAATTTTGTCCACTTTCGTCCTCCAAAGTTACGTCATGGTGATGCTTTGGAAGGTGCGATTTAGAGAACTCAGCAGGAACACCCTGAACATAGAATCATATGTTAGTGCCAACCAGATACAAAATTTTAATGAAAAAACACTTGAATTGTACTATGTCTTAATCTAACCAGCTTAAAAAACCGCGTAACATGTGAGCGCTGGAATTGCTTAATGAAACTAGGATGTTCACTCGACAGCTCTGTTTGCAGCTCTATTGCCCTCTTCAAGGCTAATGAAGCTGCTTCAGAATCTGTACTCCCCCTCATTGATCTGCATCTTCAAGCAAAAGAGCAAAATAAAGTCAACAGAAAAAACCAATTTCAGTTTTTAGTTCTATTATGATGCTGCCTTCATAAATCCAACTCACCGCTTATTTGTCAGGTTGTTATTATCAGAAGCTAGCTGCACCTGAAATCAAAAAATTTATTATCAATGTATTGTTATAGATTGGGAAAATTTTGACAATTCTATCTAATATATGTGTCGATCGCGTCATACAACCGTTTATTCACTAGACGACACTAAAAGTTTGGTCGATGGCGGCTCTTAAAGGGCGCAATCCGAGTCATGAAACCAGGAAAGGCGTGAGAACGCCTCTCTCAATCGAGCTTGTCCTTAGCATATAAATTCAACTTTAGATATTTTTCAAATTCATTGATGACATCATGGTTTTAAACAACGGTTTCGGCGGACGTATCGGTTGCGGTCGTTTGTAACGAAATCAGCCCGTATCTGAGAGACTGTAAAGGCAATTAGGAACTACGTGAATCTTTCACAAGTGTATAGGCCGTTTATTGCCGAAAATGGTGTGTATTGGCCATTACAGATGTGAGACCGGTTCACATACAAAGTATGTGGTGAATTGGACTTGAGCACTATACCTTCGGTTACACATCGCTGCTCCGCACCGCTTCAGGCCATTTTTTCATAAATGAAAGCCACTTAATTGGGATGTACATAGACTATTTATAGAGAAAGATGTACTTTGAGAAGCGTGCAATCATTGTGAGTAAAAAATCTCTAAAGAGTCTACACGGGAGGGGTGAAAGTGAAACCCTGAAATACCGGAAGGTAAGGGTCCATGTTGATGACTAGATTTAGCCAAATATGATAAGTTATCGTCATTGATTTAGTCCCAAGACCAAACAGGTGAGCACGCGAGTTAGCTAAAGCCCAACAATATCACAGTAATCGACGTCTTGATAAAAAGCTTAAAAAGCCACGCCGTCACTAAGTCAGGTAGTAGACATGGATGAGGGTAAAAATAAATAAAGATGAAATGATAGAGATTTTTGTTTCATAAATGAAAAGTCATTTAATCTTAGGATCTACATCATCTCTTTATAGAAACAGGTGTGCTTTGAGAAATGTGCAATCATTCTGAGCAAATATCTTAAAAGAGTATAACACTGGGAAGAGGTGGAACACTGAAATACAGGAAGACAAGGGCGCGTGTCGATGACTAGAGTTGGCCGACCGAATATGTGTAGTTGTCGTCATTCATTTAGTCCCAAGACCGAACAGGTGAGCACACGCGCGAGTTAGTTAAAATCAAATAAATGCACAATAACAGTAACTGATAAGAGTCTTAGAGAAAGCCCAGTTGCCACTTAGTCGGATAGTAGACATGGGCGAAGGTAAACGTCAAATGAAGATGAAACGACAAGGACTCTGACGTCATGATAACTTACAAGTCGGCTAATCTATTGTATGAGTTTTCATCAATAGGGATAAATAGATTAGCCGATGTCGGTTGTAACATTCCTATTTCTTACCACTCCGTTCATTCTCTTTCTCCCCCTTGTTATTTCAGTACACTCCCTCTCTTTCTCTCCCTTTCTTTATTTGGCAACTTTTAGGTTGTGAAAAATCTTATTTACCTTAAAAAAATTCCCCACATGAGTTGATGTTTGCTTTTTGGGTGTTTTTATAACCCTAGTAAGGGATAAGGAAGTGAGTTACCCTAATTTCAAAAAAAAAAAAAAAAAAAAAGGAAGTGAGTTACCCTTGAATTGATACATCTCCTTAATCCAAGAGCTTTCTACAAAGGGGAGAAAGACAAGGAACGGAGTGATACTATTCTCTTGTTTTCGTACTTTACTTTGGAAATGTAGTTTCCAATATTGTTTGATTTGGCGTTGCCCTCACCTTACCTAGTAGGTTAAAGATGGCTATAATATCTACTGGAGAAATGGCTATAATATCTACAAGAGAATAATAGGGTAGAGGAATCCGAACGTAGAGGTAAAGCTGTCAAAAAAAATGTGATGTCAAACGTGTTTATACTGGAAACACCAACAGCAGAGTTGGCTAACAAGCACTTGGTTTTAAGGTTAGATTGATGTGACATGTGAAATGAATGAAGCAATTGATTAATGCATCAAGAATGGTATCGAGAAGATCTCTAACAGAAGCTAATCAAAGGGTCTTATGTGACGATTACCGAGTTATTGCCGTCCTCGTCATCATCGGTGGCCGGAGAAGCCCTTGGCGGCGCCGGCGTCTTGTTCTTCCCGGAGGTGATGAGCTGCCCCGATCTATCCCCCAAGATCTGCAGATCACAGAATCAAACAACTCAACTCATTTCATAGCGAGTCGCGTATCTATCTAGCCTCGGATCACAGAAATGGGTATCTTACCTCGGCTACTGAAGCTTCGCCGGTGGCTGTTGCTGGTGGTTGAGTCATGGTCGGCGATGTTCTTCTTTGACTCTTCTTCTCGCTACTCATTTGATATAACCTCGGGTGATCTTCTTTTTTTAACTCTTGTTAAGACGAGTCGCCTATCTATCTAACCTCGGATCGATGACTTGTGTCCGTAAATATTTGTTGCGGCCAAATGTTCTTCTTTTAACTCCTCTTCTCTCTCTCTACGTGGCTTTAATATTTGCATGGCTCATGAGTCAAAAATAAATGAAAAATAAAATAAAAAATACTATGCAGTACTCCATCTCATGTGACCATTGTACCCTTGTCGTCTTAGGAGGCCAATGTTTTTGACACTGGTCAGTGGTCATGTCCCATTTGTGTCTTAAAATAGATTTTAATCCTAATTGCAAAACAGTGTAGCAAACAGAGAATCGTGAATTTTGTTAAAATCGATTAAAATATTGCGTTCCAATCTTGCATTTAGTTTGAAACATTTATAAGAAGACTTAGAGCCAGTTTGGTAATGTTATGGCGTTTCAGAAAGCAGTTGTGCCGTTAATAGAAAGTAGTTGTGCGATAATTGTTATGAGAAACCTGGCGTAAAAATCAACTTAAAAAGTGTTTAGTAATTTTGATATACAACCTGCTGTGAAAGTTTGACTTTTGCACCTTTTTGATAATTATTGCTATAGGACTGTTGTAAATACTGAAACAACAATATCAACGCAATAGAATTTTATTACAATTGAATTTATTGTTATAACATGAATAAATAAGTCATTAATAAAATAATCAAAACACAATTCAAAAAGGCAAATGGATAATTAATTTGAGACATTAATTGAAAGATGACTACAATTCACAGCGAGAACATAATTGGGACACAATCACACACATATAACAATAATAAAATTAGATGAATGAGTACTTTAAAACTTCTCTTTTACTCTTCAAAAATAAAACTTCTCTTTTAAGAAAAATATAATACCATATTGGGAGCCAGAAAGAAAGGGTCCAGTTAAAGAAACTAAAACATTCATTCATCAAAGTTCATCCCAAGTGAAAAAAGTTCACATCTCACAAACTTGAGTTTTTTGTACAACAATTCTCCCTAATTCAAGACCAAATCTTTTGTACATCACCATGGAGCACTGGCTTCCTGCTCGAAACTATCTTTTTGTTTCAAGATACTCAGCTTCATCCTCTTCCTCTCATCCTCAAGCTTCTCTGCAGCATCTTTCAACTCCATCAACTTCACTTCCACACTCCTCATCTCCTCCCACATGCCGTCTCGCTTCCTTTTAGGTTCTTCATACCTCTTCACCTCCTCTTCCTGTCTCAAATCCGATCCAATCCTCGCAAGTCGTGTCAATCTGTCGCGCAAAAACTGAACATCCATCCCAAGCTCTTGAAACCCTCCAACGTGCGGTCCCACATCGCGAAATCACCATCGGAAGTACCGATTTTGCAATCTCTAATCGCGTCGGCAACTTTCACGGTGGTCGTTATGATTCCAGTTGCCAATGTGCGATCAACAGTCTTGAGCAGGTGCTCGTGCAAATACGAATCCCTAGAGCGACAAAGCTTGTAGTACTTCAACTGAATGGCTATGGAGAGTTGCGGATCAATAGTCTCGCCGTTGACTACGATTTCAAAGTTATCCAAATCAGGGTTGCGATTGGATGATGGGGAAGGTTCTGTGCCAAGGGGCGATGAGTGGAGATCGCCCCTGCCCTGTGGTGACCCAGGTGCAATATCAGAAAGCAGCGGGGTCCTTGTACCGCCACTTTCTTCAACAGTTTCTAGAGGAACATGTCTAGGAGCTTTTCTAGTAGCAGGTTTTCGTTTTCTCTTCCTCTTACCTGAAAATTAGTTACCTTTATTTGTAAGAAAGAAGATTTAGAGCTAGATAACTTGAGCAGTAAACGAAGATATGTAGAAGCCAACTTAGTTACCTTTATTTGTAGGGAGGTCAAGACTTGAACGGTTAGTGCTTTCAACTGCAGTTGGGCCATTTGCTTTTACTATATAGACCTGCGAAAGTTGCACCAAAGGTCATCAACGAGTTGAGCGAATAGACCAGATACAAATACACCTACGTTTAGCAGGAAAATCAACACATCGTAATACAATTATTTGCCAAACGAGGCTTTAGATCAGTTTTACTTCGTGGTGTTAGAGGTCTGGGGCGGGTTGAAGGACTGTTGGGGAGGGTCGGTATGGGGAGGGGCGGCTTTTTCTGAACAATCCCTAGCCCGGGCCGGCCCGAGCTCAAAACCCCCTAATTTTAGAGGGGGCGGGCTGACCAGGTTAAATTATTAATAATTTTATTGTTCTATTTTATTTTTTGAATTTTCTTTTACGATTTTTTTAATTTAATATATATATATATATATATATATATATATTAATATTTAATTGTCCGGGTGAACCAAATTATCTGTTTTTTAAACAAATAATGGAAAGTAGTTATTTGGGTAAAAAAGTGAATGTGGTTAGGGGCAGGTCGAGCCGGTCCAGGCTGAACCAGTGCGGGAGGGGGGAAGGGGGGTGGGGGTATGCTGGGCCGGGCCAGTTAATTTGAGGGAAAAAGCTATCCGGGCCAGTCCCAGCTCTAACTGAGGGGTAGGGGGTGTGCTGGGTTAGGGATGGGGCGGTTAGGGAGGGGTAGGGGGTGGTTAAGGCCGGGTTAGGAGGAAAAAGTGCAGGTTGGGCCGGTTTGGACCGTTGGCCGGCCCCTTTTTGTCACTTCCCATTCTCACTTTTTTCACAAGGAAAATGATCTACTCTATGTGATATCCTACTCTGCATAGGCGCCTCAAATCGTGTAGTTATCCAATCTTCCATCCCAAGTACATTCAAGGATCCATTCCGTTAAAACACATTTCAAGGATCCATTCTGTTATAATTTCTTTTTTAAGAGTTACGAAACATGGTTTAACATATCAGTTTATCCTCCAGAGCTTCTAATTAACAATGATAGAAAGCAATTTGTGGATGGCGTTTCCAAAAGTGGCTAATGAAGCCGATTGTGTAAGCGATGAAACATTAGAAAAAACCAAAACCAAAAAAAGGAAGAGTGACATTTCAAGGATCTATTCTGTTATAATTTCTTTTTTAAGAGTTACGAAACATGGTTTAACATATCAGTTTATCCTCCAGAGCTTCTAACAATGATAGAAAGCATTATTTGTGGATGGCGTTTCCAAAAGTGGCTAATGAAGCCGATTGTGTAAGCGATAAAACATTAGAAAAAACAAAAACCAAAAAAAGGAAGAGTGACATAACTCCATTCCCAATGACTACTTACCTTGAAATGGCAACGCCTGAGCATGTGAAAAACCACAACATCGCCTTCAAGAAGATTATGTTCGACAGTAAAATTCCTCCATCCACCAAGAAATGTCCCCTCCATACCTGCGAGGAACTTCACTTCGTAACTTTCTCCATCTTCATCCTCCAAAGTTACATCATCATTATGTTTTGGCAAGTGCAATCTGTAGAACTCGGAAGGAATGCCCTGCCCTAGAATACGTTAGTCCAATCCAACAACCAGATACAGAATCTTAAATCAATATATATATTCCGTGTGTTTTTAATCTAACCAGCTTATAGAATCTAGTAATATGCGATGGCCGGATTTGTTTAATGAAACTAGGATGTTCGGTTGACAGGTTTGTTTGGATCTGTTTCGCCTTCTCCAAGGCTGATGCATGTTCTTCTTCGGTATCTGTTCTCCGCCTCTTTGATCTGTAACTTGAAGAAAATTGGCAAAATTAAGTGATAGAACCAACTCAGTCTCTTCTAGTTCCATGACGAAGAAAATTTTGAAAATGCCAATTTCACAAAATTCACTCACCGCTTACTCGTTAGATGGTTATTATCATAAGCAACCTGCATACGAACGAGATCATAGAACTTGTCAAGTTATAGAAATATTGTAAAAAAGCATATACAATCCACCCACAACTCGAGCTGCACTTTCAGTTAACCGGAACCGTAACTGGCCCGGAATAGCTTGAACTGTGTGGGCTCGGGTTACGGCTGTACGGTTACGGTACTAAACTGGCCTCCAAATTCTCAGAACCTCTAACCGGCCTGGCCTGGCCCGTTTAACCGTAACCGGGTATACCGGTTTGGTCGGTTTGGTTCGGGCTTGGGCCGAGTTCGGTCAGAACTAATATGGACAACTCAAAAATGGGAACTCTAGCTGTTGGGGTCGGTTTTGGGTTGGTTAACCGGCGGGCTTGGTTCGGATGCGGGAAGTACCGGTTAACACTGGGCCGGTTTCGGGTCGGTTCACGATTTCGGAGAAGGTCTAACCAGCCCTAGCCCGCTAAAAACCGATCGGTCCTGGTTCAGTCCTTTCGGGCTCGGTTATTGCAGAATCGGTTCAAAACCGGGCCGCTTCATCGATTAACTGACCCGTTTGACAACTCTACTTACCAAGTCACAAGAGAGATGTACCATGACACTGAAATGATGTAATATTTTCTCTTTCAAACATGCCCAACATAAATTCCCAATGAAATTAAATCAAGAATGTTAAGTGTTAAGAATCCTCTTCCTCAAAAATAGCGTTACCAATTGGCAATGAGGCGGGTAGCCCAAATAAATTTATCAGGCACAGACGAAACAGATCGAGCCCCGATGTGGGAAAAACAACGATTCTCAAGATAAAGAATGAATTATGTCTCCAACAACTCTCCATTTGAAGCTGTGACTTCGTGATCGCGAACTGGACCTATTGCTCAGTCAAAACTAGCCATTCTTCCGGTAACTCGATACTATCTATCACCCCCTATTACAAGAGCTATCAAGTGGGCCGTGTTAGGATTCCAATACGCGAGAAAACAAGAGAAAGCAAGAAAACAAAAGCAAGATCAAGAACACATGAATTTTACGTGGTTCACTAGTTTTGAGACTAGCTACATCCACGGCCAAACCAACCAATTTATTGATGAGAAGCCAATCCAATTACAAGCACACACCAAGTCATGACTCTAACATCTACTTATATACTAGTACAAGACTTGGAGCCCAAGTAATGTCCAAAACTAATCCGAGACAAACTAGGAAATAATTCATCCTAAATTGTTTCCTTACCCAATAAGGACACTACTAAATATATTAGTCAAAGTAGACCCCTACAAGGAATCAAAGAGATTCCTTGTTGCCAAAGTAATGTAATTACTTCCAAAAACTACCATTTGACCATTCCATGCTAGAATTTTGAATCAACTAAAAAACCCAACAAACCTCCACCTTGATTCAAATTCCATAGCTACCGAACCAATTCTTCTCATCAATCCAATGAACCAAATCTGAGTGTATTCCCAGTTTGCGGAATTTTGAACACACTCCCAATACGCCCCCAACAAGTGCGTCTATGCGTCTTCAACAAACACAAAGACAATGCGTCCCAATAAACGCTCCACTAATGCACCATGACACAATGCATACCCCAACGTTGCGCCAATTACACTTCGCAACAAAGTGCCTATCAAACGATGTCATGCCAATTTGCGCCGCCACCCGCACCAATGCGCACAAAACCAATAACCGAAGTGCGCCAATCTAAGATCCAATCGCGCCACCAACCAATGCATGCACGATAACACGCCACCAATCCGCGTGCCCAACAACACGCGCCCATGCTCCATGCCAGGAGCCCGAACCGCCCCCAAGGGGCCTAGAGATCATCACCAACCTTGAGCGTCTCTCCTCCTCCACCTGAAGCGAGATCTACAGGTGAACGATTTTTAGGACACTCTCTCTTCCATTGACGTTTCTCCCTCAGTTTGCTAGTTGATTCGAGTCGCCTCCACCTAGACTTGAATCCTCCTAGTTGCCAAATCCAGATATAGATCCAGATCACTCACCGGGTTGAGCACGCCATATCGATTGACGCATGCCAAAATCGAAAGCGTTCTGGATGTACTAAAACTAGATCCACAATTCCGATGCTCCACAACAAGAGCCCGATAGTTCCCCCAACAAGGAACCCGATAGCCTCCCAACAAAGGCTTGGTGTGCTTGCACCCCCTATTTCAGAGGCCAACCAGCGAAAACCCAATCTTCCCATCAAACCCGACAGATCTTGATCACGAACTCGTCATTGCTTCTCTTGAGACTCAACGAAATCAGGCTCTGATACCACTTGTTAGGATTCCAATACATGAGAAAGCAAGAACAAACGAAAGATCAAGAACACATGAATTTTACGTGGTTCACTAGTTTTGAGACTAGCTACATCCACGGCCAAACCAACCAATTTATTGATGAGAAGCCAATCCAATTACAAGCACACACCAAGTCATGACTCTAACATCTACTTATATACTAGTACAAGACTTGGAGCCCAAGTAATGTCCAAAACTAATCTGAGACAAACTAGGAAATAATTCATCCTAAATTGTTTCCTTACCCAATAAGGACACTACTAAATATATTAGTCAAAGTAGACCCCTACAAGGAATCAAAGAGATTCCTTGTTGCCAAAGTAATGTAATTACTTCCAAAAACTACCCTTTGACCATTCCATGCTAGAATTTTGAATCAACTAAAAAACCCAACAGGCCGGCCGACGCCTCACCGGACTGAACAGGCGTGTGTGAGCCTTGAACCCAATGGCGGACCTAGGGGGTGGCCGGCGGGGGCCACAACCCCTCCAAAGTCCAAAAATTGCTCAAGTACCCTCATATAAATTTTGATTTCTTAATACAAATATAAGTAGTTGGCCCCTACAAAATTAGATGATTACACATTTTTGTTCGTAAAATTTCAAATATTATCATTGATCTTTATAAAATTTATGAAAAATATTGTAGTATTATTTGTTACCTAATAATATAGTTCAAGTTGGCCCTCGCTGAATCAGAATTCTGGGTCCGCCACTGCTTGAACCGAACCGAACCACGGCAGGTGTGGTCCGAAACCGGACCAGGATCGATTATGTTGTGGTCTGGGCCGGTTTGAGATTTGGTAGACCGTAGGACCGACCCGTAACCGAACCAGACCGAGACCGGCCCAGTAACGGATATATTTTCCCAAAACCACCCCGCATGCATATTATATATATATATAAGAAAACAGGTAAAAACCACTGGTCAGGACCGGCCTGGACCGAGCCAGCCCGCATATAGTGGTCTGTGTTAGAAACAGTGGACTCGTTTTGTTCTTGTTAGAACAAAGCAGTAACTGAAGAAGAAAGAAAAGACGAAGCAGAGAGAACTTACAGATATACAGACGACTCAGAGACGCAATAATCTGGCGAAGAGCAGTCTCGTGCATCCACGATCTCCTTAAGGCAATATTCGCTGGGTACCGTAGGTGCCTTGGTTCTTGCTGTAGCGAACTGCCTCCCAGGATGAAAGCTCTTCCGATGTTGCAGACGAAGCACCGGGCTGCAACACCCAACGAACGAGACTAGCAGTTTGGAGAATTCGGTAGAGATTGATAGCAGAGAATGAACGAGTTCGGAATAAGGAATCTGAGGGAGGAAACTTCCTTTTATAGAAGCTGAACGGGTTGGTTGAGGAGACACAACCGTTCGAACGGCTCGGTTAATTAACGACTAATTAACGAAATTTAACGACTATTTTAATTACTGAAAACAGTAATTTGTCTGTTAAATTTCTGGGCTAGAAAAAGTTAGTTTCTGGCCCAAAAAAGAATTAGTCCATATTAAAGCCCAACAACCCAAACCCAAGCCCACGACACGCCACGACCCGGCCCGTGCCCGAACCCGAACCCGAGACCGAGCCGAGCCGGCCGGCCGGACGGCGGCGGCGGCGCGCGCGCGCGCGCGTGTGGTGGTTCGACCATTGTCTAGGTCCCCCCTCCTGCACAAAATGTGCTTCGCCCTAAGGGCGTGCCCTTATAGGTCAATGTTGAAGTATATAAACACTTCAAACTCTCTCTTCCTCAAGATGTGGGTTCATTTAATTTGGGAACATAAACCCAACCTCAAAACCCCAACTTCTATGGCTTATTGTTCATTCATTTCTTAATGGTTTTCGACGAGTGAGTAACCCAAACGAACACCAAGTTACCCTCTATGTGTTGGTGTGATTAGTGTGGTTAACTCTCGAATGAGCCGGATGAAAACCGAGCTCAAAGTCGGGCAAAAACCGACTTGTCGAAGACCATTTTCCAACAATCCCCCACATGAATGACCAATCAGCGTTAAAACCGAAAGATCAAGTGGGTATTTATTTTTTAATTCCCTTTGTTGGTAATTAATTGCCTAAAGAAAAGTAGCCTTGGGCCTTGAACTTTTCCATTAGTGAGATACTATAGGGTATACTGGCTTAGTCAGTATGCGAAGCGCTTTGAACTGCCTTGCCGCGGTGTATACCTAGTCGATAGTAGCCACACAATTAATACCTGAGCATAGTCTGTTCTCATGGTTGTGCTCATTTTGGCCTTGAGACACTATTGCCTGGTTTCATGAGTAGTCTTAGAGGATTATGCCTTATCATCCTCCTAGAACCGGCCCCAGTTCCTACTCACATAGGTGAGATACATTTAAGGGTATCTATCCATACTCATCTTAACATGTGATCTCATTAAAAGCATAGCTTACCCTAGTCCTATCACTCGTCGCCCTAGGAATGGGATTGAAACGTAGTTTCTTTCATGAGTGATCTTAATATTTGCACAAATAGTTAGGTTGTCCCTTTTGAACCTAGTTATTGGGATCTCCAATCTCCTAGGTTGGGTTTTCCGCTATCGTGCAACTCTTTACGAGATTGGCATTAGCCCCATTCCCCTTGACGAACTTGCAACTAATTCTCTCGATAGACCTTTGGTCAGCGGATCCGCTAAGTTTTCTTTTGACTTCACATAATCGATCGATATTATCCCTTGTGAGAGAAGTTGCCTAATGGTATTATGCCTTCGACGCATATGTCTAGACTTACCATTATATATACTACTTTGCGCCTTGCCTATTGCAGATTGACTATCGCAATGAATGCAAATAGATGGCACAGGCTTTGGCCATATTGGAATGTCCTCGAGGAAATGGCGAAGCCATTCAGCTTCTTCCCCTGCCTTGTCTAATGCTATGAACTCCGATTCCATAGTAGACCTTGCAATGCACGTCTGCTTTGAGGATTTCCAACATATTGCCGCTCCTCCGAGGGTAAATACATACCCACTCGTTGATTTGGAATCTTTTGTATCAGATATCCAATTAGCATCGCAATATCCTTCCAATACTGCAGGATAGTTGGAATATTGTAATCCTAGATCTTTAGTGTATCGTAGATACCTTAATACTCGGATTATAGCTGTCCAGTGATCCTTTCCAGGGTTACTGGTGAACCGACTAAGTTTTCCAACCGCTTGTGCGATGTCTGGCCGAGTACAATTCATAATGTACATTAGGCTTCCGATTATTTGAGCATACTCCAATTGCTTGATAGCTGGGCCACGATTCTTGGCGAGATGCATGCTCACATCGACTGGTGTCTTTACTGGCTTGCTGTTAGTTTGATCGAACTTTTCGAGAACTTTCTCAATATAGTGAGATTGAGTTAGCGCATAGCCATTTTGAGTTCTAGAAATTTTTATTCCTAGAATAACATCAGCCTCCCCTAAATCCTTCATATCGAAGGTTGTGGACAACAACTTTTTGGTGGCACGAATTATTGTCTCGTTACTTCCGAGAATTAACATATCGTCTACATAGAGACATATTATTACACATCCATTGTTGACAGTTTTAGAATAGACACATTTGTCACATTCATTTGTTCTAAAACCATTGGTTGTCATAACCCTGTCGAACTTTTCATGCCATTGTTTGGGAGCCTGTTTTAATCCGTATAGGGATTTCTTTAATCGACAATATTTTCCTTCATTTCCTGGGACTCGGAACCCTTCAGGTTGTTCCATGTAGATTTCTTCGTCTAATTCTCCGTTAAGAAATGCAGTCTTGACATCCATTTGATGGATTTCAAGATTAAAGATTGCTGCAATAGCAATTAACATACGGATGGAAGTTATCCTTGTTACAGGAGAATAGGTATCGAAGAAATCTATTCCTTCCTTTTGCTTATAACCCTTGGCGACTAGCCTCGCCTTATATTTGTCGATGGATCCGTCGGGTTTTAATTTCCGCTTGAAAACCCACTTGCAACCTAGAGGTTTGCAACCTTGAGGTAGGTCCACTAATTCCCACGTATTATTGTGCAATATCGATTCTATCTCGCTCTTAACGGCCTCTTTCCAGTAAGGAGTGTCCACACTTGCCATTGCTTCCTTATAGGAAGTAGGATCATTTTCAAGCATGTAAGTAAGGAAATCAGGTCCGAAAGATTTTTCGGTCCTTTGTCTTTTGCTCCTCCTTGGCTCTTCATCTTGATCGTTTCCAAATGTAGAGTCGTATGTCCGTTTTTCTTTTTCAGACGATTTTTCTTTGTAAGGAAAGATGTCTTCAAAGAAAGATGCGTTTGATGATTCGATAATCGTATTTTCGTGAATATCTGGTATTTCCGATTTATGAACCAGAAATCGATATGCACTACTATTCAAAGCATATCCGATGAAGACGCAATCGACTGTTTTGGGACCGAGTTTCACTTTCTTAGGAAGTGGTGTAGCTACTTTAGCGAGACATCCCCAAACTCGTAGATGTTTGTAAGAGGGCGTTCGTCCTTTCCATAATTCATATGGAGTTTTATCAGCCTTTTTCTTAGGTATTCTATTGAGAATATAATTGGCACTAAGTAACGCTTCCCCCCACAAATTCTGGGGCGATCCAGAACTTAGAAGTAATGCGTTCAACATTTCTTTTAAGGTTCTATTTTTCCTTTCAGCTACACCGTTTTGTTGCGGTGTGTAGGGCGCCGAATATTGGTGGATTATTCCACTTTGCGCACAAATTTCTGCGAAGGGAGAATCATACTCTCCTCCCCGGTCACTACGTAGAATTTTAATCCTTTTGCTAAGTTGGTTTTCTACCTCTGCTTTGTATTGCTTAAAAGCGTCCAAAGCCTCATCTCGACTATTTAATAGATAAACATAGCAGTATTTTGTACAATCGTCGATAAATGTAATAAAATACTTCTTCCCACCTCTTGTTGGTGCAAACTTTAAGTCACATATATCGGTGTGAATTAATTCAAGAGGACTAGTCGTCTTTAAACCAATAGGTTTAAAGGATTGTCTTGTTAATTTTGCCTCAACACAAATTTCACACTTGTGATTAAAGTTAATTTCACTTTTTGGAAGATGGTCCAAAGTCATTAGTTTCCGAATTGATTCATAATTAACATGACCAAGTCTTCCATGCCATAAACATGAAGAAATAGAAGAAGTAGAAGAAGTAGACGACTCAAGCACGTAGTTAATAGCTGCATTCTTATTCATAGCCGAGACAATCATTACATTGAGTTTGAACATCCCATCCTTCAAGTAACCCATACCCACATACTCTCCTCTCTTGGTTATTACACATTTGTCGGATTCAAAGACTAGTCTAAATCCTTTCTTGCTAAGTACAGAACCAGAGACTAAGTTCTTCCTAATGTCTGGAACATGGAGAACATCATTGAGTACTAATTTCTTTCCGGAGGTCATCTTGAGGATTACCGCTCCTTTGCCTTTGACGGTGGATGTTGCTGAATTCCCCATGTAGATTTGTTCCTCGGTATCAACAGTCTCATAGGAAGCAAACATGCTTTCATCCGAACATATGTGGCGGGTGGCGCCGGTGTCTACCCACCATTCTCGAGGATTTCCTTCGGCAAGGTTCACTTCTGAAATCACGGCTGCGAAGTTGCCGCCTTCATCATCGTCCTTGGCTTCGGCCATGTGAACTTCGGGCTTCTTGCCTTTGGAGGTCTTTCGCTTCTTTCGGCAATCCTTGATCATATGGCCCGTCCCACAATTGTGACACTTGCCCGTAAACCTCTTCTTCTTTTCGGTAGGAACGTTGTGTTTCCGTTTGAGATTGTTGGATTCCGAACCTCCCTCCACCATATTTGCTCTAGGTTGGTGGCTAGTCGAGGGTCTTTCGTCGGCAATCCGATTTCCTTCTTCAATCCTGAGACGGACAATCAAGTCTTCCATGCTCATCCCCTTTCTTTTATGCTTTAGGTAGTTTTTGTAGTTCTTCCATGCCGGCGGCAACTTGTGGATCATGACTCCAACGAGAAACTCTTCGGGAAGGATCATACTCTCGGATTGGACGTCATGAATTAGGCATTGGAACTCTTGCACCTGCGACATGATACTTTTGTTATCTACCATCCTAAACTCTAGAAAATTTTCCACTACAAACTTTTTGGCTCCCGCATCTTCTGTTTTGTATTTTTTCTCGAGGGATTGCCAAAGTTCTTTAGCAGTCTTTACAGCGGAGTACACATTATACAACTGATTTTCTAGGCTATTTAATACATAATTTCTTGCTAAAAAATCAGAATGATGCCAAGCATCAGCCGCTAAGACTGCTTCTTTTGTTGGATTTTCAGAGAGTTTAGGTGCGTCCTCCGTCAGGTACTTTGCAAGACTTAGGGTGGTAAGATAAAAATACATTTTCTGCTGCCACCTTTTGAAGTCTTTTCCGGAGAATTTTTCAGGCTTTTCAACCGGATGAGCATTGACTGGTATAGTCGGCACTGCCGCATTCGTGGGCGCCGTGCTAGTCTCGGTTCGTCCGTCTTCCATTGCTAAACAAGAAAACAGTTTGTTTAGATACAATATAGAAGCGGACTGACTGCCAACAGATTATAAAATAAATCTGTCCGTAATAACTAGAAACAGATATGAATAAAAGATATTCTTTCTGAAAAATAATGTTTCTGAAAATAAATTTCAGTTACTGTTTTGAGAACAGAACAGAGTCCGACTATTGCCTTAAGACTGTTAGAAACAGTGGACTCGTTTTGTTCTTGTTAGAACAAAGCAGTAACTGAAGAAGAAAGAAAAGACGAAGCAGAGAGAACTTACAGATATACAGACGACTCAGAGACGCAATAATCTGGCGAAGAGCAGTCTCGTGCATCCACGATCTCCTTAAGGCAATATTCGCTGGGTACCGTAGGTGCCTTGGTTCTTGCTGTAGCGAACTGCCTCCCAGGATGAAAGCTCTTCCGATGTTGCAGACGAAGCACCGGGCTGCAACACCCAACGAACGAGACTAGCAGTTTGGAGAATTCGGTAGAGATTGATAGCAGAGAATGAACGAGTTCGGAATAAGGAATCTGAGGGAGGAAACTTCCTTTTATAGAAGCTGAACGGGTTGGTTGAGGAGACACAACCGTTCGAACGGCTCGGTTAATTAACGACTATTTTAATTACTGAAAACAGTAATTTGTCTGTTAAATTTCTGGGCTAGAAAAAGTTAGTTTCTGGCCCAAAAAAGAATTAGTCCATATTAAAGCCCAACAACCCAAACCCAAGCCCACGCCACGACCCGGCCCGTGCCCGAGACCGAGCCGAGCCGGCCGGCGGCGGCGGCGCGCGCGTGGTGGTTCGACCATTGTCTAGGTCCTCCCTCCTGCACAAAATGTGCTTCGCCCTAAGGGCGTGCCCTTATAGGTCAATGTTGAAGTATATAAACACTTCAAACTCTCTCTTCCTCAAGATGTGGGTTCATTTAATTTGGGAACATAAACCCAACCTCAAAACCCCAACTTCTATGGCTTATTGTTCATTCATTTCTTAATGGTTTTCGACGAGTGAGTAACCCAAACGAACACCAAGTTACCCTCTATGTGTTGGTGTGATTAGTGTGGTTAACTCTCGAATGAGCCGGATGAAAACCGAGCTCAAAGTCGGGCAAAAACCGACTTGTCGAAGACCATTTTCCAACAGTCTGGTCCCATGGGCCGGGCCGGTTAGAGCATAGGGGAAGATTGAACCGACCCGGGAGGGCCCAGTTGAGCTTTGGACCAGAACAGGCCCAGGACCAGTAGTCAGTTCTCAGCCGGTCCGGTCCTGGTTTTAGAACCGGGTGACAGAGCTCTCTACCTATATAACTAGACTTGTAAGTTGTTGCAAAATCACGATTTGGTAATTGAGAAAATTCAATGTCCCAGATTAGGAATTGGAACAAGATATGAACAAAACAGAGAGAATTATCCCTCAACAACCATTATCTAATACCAAAAGCCCTCCCTATTTTTACAAGGGTAAAGACTAGAGAGAAAGAGATGAGTGAAATTACTGGCATTGAATTAGTCTTTCTCCTGAGAACCATAGACCCCTGCAAAGAAGAAAGATCAAGAAAAACAGTGAATGGAAGATTTGCAAAATACAAGCTGAGAGTGCTACTCAAGAGTACTTCATACCATGCAGGATGAATTGGATGATGATGAATCTTCTGCTGAACCAGCCTGCAATTTCCCGTTTGATTGACCTTGGCCGAGAGCAATGAGGATTGGATTCAATTTCGGATTGAATTGAATTGAATTGGGGGTATAGAAGCTGTTTAGTAAAGTACCAGTAGGTAGGTGGGTGGTGGGAGTTTCACAAGGAACCAAAAAGTGTGTGATGAACTCATCAACACAGTGATGAACAGGTTACGCATGCACATGGCCCTACACTACCTCATGGCACGTGGTTTATTTGACTAACATTTGACTGACCAAACAAAAAGAAGTTAGACTTAGAAGGGTACTATTGGGTTTACTACTTGGCAGGCTGCATGCACAAATTATTGGTCTTCAATACACACTTCAGGCCCAAACGGGCAGTTGAGTAAAAATTACTGGGTTTATCAATATTCAAAGCCCACTTAGCAAAGATGTGGGCTAACAAATTTCATTATCTTATATTGTATTCCGCTTGCACCTGATCGAAACCTCCGCATCAGTTAGGGTGGTAGCTCAAAGTGGTAGAGTGTTGCAAGCCCCTACTTGAGGTCCCGCATTCAAATCCGGTTGATGAACCAAAAAACAAGAGGTTGCACATCTTTTCAGTAGACTTTCTGAATTTGAGAGTCGTTCCAGATGATTCTCACTACTTACTCTTCTCTCACTAACCAGTGGCAGACCTAGGGGGTGGCCGGCAGGGGCCACGACCCCTCCAAGGTCCTGAAATTTCATTAAACACCCCGGCAATTTTATGTATTATATTATAAAATGATCATCTTGGGCCCCACAAAATGTCAAAATATCATTTTCTTATTCTTTAAATTTCAAAAATTGATTTTAATACTCTCATAATGTAGGCATAAAATATATATTGGCCCCCACTAAATCAATATTCTGTGTCCGCCACTGTCACTAACCCATCCATCAGTTGACTGCTATAACTATGGCTACACAATTGGATTTTGCTTTAAAGCATCTCCAGCAGGCAATGCAAATCGATTTGTTATGCAAAATATAAAGAACTTGGGTGAAAAATACGATCCAGCAGAACATGCATCCCCTCATGCAAAATGGATGTCATGCATCTTGATCGCCAAGTTTGGCGATAATCATCCCTCGCCATCTTATTTGTTTTCTTATTTTGTAGGTGTATTCCTATTTTTTTTGTTTTGTTCTTATTTTTTAGTAGACTTGTCTTAATATCATAATAATAATAAATAATTTTACAAAACTAATATGTCTATCTTTTAGGTTGCATTGCTGGAGTTGGTAATAAAATTTGTGGACATACAAAAGGCAAAACTGTGATTTTATGTTTTATATGCATTTCTTTTACATAACATTGCTGGAGATGCTCAAAGTTAGAGTTGGAGTGCTTTTGCAAGTTCAAGTCCCTCGGTGCAAAAGGCAGCGTCGCAGTTGAGTTTTACAGATCCAGACGGTGGTTTCCTCCATTTATCCAGACCGAGCTCGGGCATGCAAAGGTCGCTTTCCGTCCCCGATGCATCCTCGTTGAACATACAAGCAATCTCTGCTAAAAGCAGCTGATTTCATCTGGATTCTTCTTATTTGCTTCAAATCTATGCTTGTTCCTTTGAGTCCAACTCATTGTGAAAGTAGTGTAGTTTTATGAGGTTTTTTGATATTTTAGTGCACAAAAAAGGGGTATATAATCACCCACATTCAAACACTGATGAACCACTTGAATTATCACAAGAATAAGAGATAAACTAGAACCACCAATATCCGATCAACCACACCGATGACTGTTTAAATATCAACGGAACACATTGATTAAGATTATATGCAAGTTTCTTTTTCATTTTTTGAGGAACTTATTTAAGCTATCGTATATAGAATTTAACTTGGTAAATTTTAGTTACATCTCTACTTAAAATAAGTGGCTCGATACAAGGAAAAAATAGAAATGAATAAAGAAATAAACAAATAAACAAATAAACAAATTGGGCTTAATTCTAAAACTTTTAAATTTAAAGAGTGTAGCATTGAAACAATTTTATATACATACAGACAATGTAGCATCTAATCATCAAAGATTCAAAAAAATCAATTTTTCATAGGTGAAAGTCGTGTTCATAAAAAATTAAAGATTTAAAGTAAAACGTGACCCGGGCGAGTCTCGGATCACGGGTCACGAGTCGAGTCTACCCACCCTCAACGGGTTTATGCTGACCCACGGGTTTGAAGACATTGGTAAGGATTACTTTCATGGGAATCTTCTGTTTCCACAACTAATTGATCCAGTTCTTCTCTTCCGTGGAATTTGGTGTTTCTTGTTCGTCTCTACTTCTCTGTGTTTACAACTTGTATCCTGTTGAAACAGTGTATTCTCCTTCATGATTGTAGATCCAACACAAGGCATGCAATTCACTACAACATGAATGATTTCCCGCTACTCTATCAAATTACAAGATGGTGATACAATTAACAGTGTTCATGTTTAATGTTGCAAAATCCAGATCTAGTTCACAAACTCTTTCTGAATTTAGCTTAGCTTCATACCCTATATAATACTACCTATGTAACTCCTCTTTCTCTACGTTTTGACTTTTACCACTATTCACCGGACATGAAAAAGTCTTTGCTTCCGAAATCACCGGGTCAAAGTGACCCAGTTATGAATTAAAAAAAGTGACCCAATTATGGATAAAACAGTCATAAGTGTAGAGAAAGAGGTGTTACTACCAAGTTAAAGAACAGTCATTTATGGAAGGAAAAAAAAAACACTTTTTTGGTGCCCTTGGGCAAAAACCATTTCACCATGGGTATTCACCTCCAAATTTGCAACAGAGAGTAACAAGACTGACTGCAGCAATATACAGTACTCAATATTTATTACTAAAAATTAAAATTTGCATTGTTAACACAGCAACCAACCCCAAAATCCATCAAAAGACCCAAGATTTATCATCATCACCATGGAGCACTAGCTTCTTGCTGGAACTTATCTTTATGTTTCTGGATGTTCTTCACCTTCATGGTTTTCATCTCATCCTCAACCTTCTCTTTCGCCTCTTTCAGTTCCAACAACTTCATTTCCAAACTCCTTATCTCCTTCAGCATAACATCCCGCTCGTTCTCAGCATCCAAATACCTCTTCAACCCCTCTTCCATTCTCAACTCTGATGCGACCCTCGCAAGTCTCTTCAACCGCTCGCGTATAAACCCAACTTCCATGCCTAGCCTCTTGAAACCTTCCAAAGTATCATCCCACATCGCGAAATCATCCTCAGATGTGCTAATTTTGCAAGCCCTAATAGCATCAGCCACTCTCAGTGTTCCTGCAATAATCCCAGCAGCCAACGTGCGATCAATGTTCTTCAGCAGGCCCTCGTGCAAATTGGACCCCCTTGAGCGACAGAGCTTGTAGTACTTGATCCGGGTGGTTCTAGAAAGTTCCGAATCAATGGTCTCCCCGTTCACCACGATTTTGAAGTTGTCAAAATCACTATCGTACGCGGATAATGGGGAATCTTCCCTGGCAGACTGTGATGATCCGGGGTCATAACCTGAGAGCAATGGGCTCCGTTTACCAGCTTTTTCTTCAACAGTGTCCAGAGGAACAAGCCTTGGGCGCTTTTTGTTGACAGGTTCGCGTTTTCTTTTCTTCCTGCCTGAAAATTTCAGCATTTGATTATCAAGTGCCTGTTTGGTATTGCCGGATTAAAGTCTGCATCTTTTCAACAATTTGATTTGTTGACTACAAATTTTAAGCTGAAAATCTAGAGATTAAAATAATCTCCGTGCATTGTAGAATCTCCGAAATTGGGGATTATACAGCTGAAAATCTCTAAAAATATAATTTTGATATATTTTTTTACATTAACATGATCGCAGTCAACTATAAATACGTGTATTCTATTACTTGACTACAGAGCTCTCTAAATTTTGTTAAATGGATCAAGTTAGTGATCTATAATTTCAGCTCATACCAAACAAATTGTGATTTTAAGTTTAGTTGGATTTTTCAACCAGATTATTTTCAGCTTATTTTTCAGATTTTCTCTGTGATACTGAACAAGGCCTAAGATTGAAGGTTAAGAGCTAACTTGAGCAGTGAATGAAGACATGTAGAGGGTAACTAGATACCTTCATTTGTACGGACATTGAGACTTGAACGGTTAGCACTTTCTTCAACTGCAGCTGGATCATGTGCTTTTACGATATAGACCTGTGAAAGTTGCATCGAAGGTCACAATCAAGCTGAACGATATAAGCTACGGGAAAATCAACTCGCACAACAAAAACACGCCAACTTCGTTATTTGCCAAACCAGGCTTTGGATCAGATTTTGTTTGTTTTCTGCGTTTGCATCCTTTTTTCCTCCATTTTTTCTTCGTATGAGAGTCACGGAAAAGTGGTGTAACAGTATGTAACTTCACTTAAGTTATGAAATAAGATATTCCTACTATTCCGCCTAGGCATCTCGATATTCTACACCTTCTCAAATTAGATAAGATAACCCCAGACACCAGGGCGTAGCACAGTTGGTAGGGTCTACTCAATGGGGCAGGTTTGCTCCAAGGTGCAAGGTTCAAATCATGGTAATTGCAGCGGGGACACTGAATTTTCTCAAATACTATTGTGATGTTGTCAGGGGGGCGGCCGGGCCGGGTTGTAGCAGGGGGCCTCTTTTAGGGGGGCGGGGTATGTTAGTGGCCCGGTGTTGGAGGGATCGCAGCGTGTCATGTTGTCAGGGGGTAGCACAGTTGGTAGGGTCTACTCAATGGGGCAGGTTTGCGGCCGGCCCTACACTTTTGGGACCCTAGGCAAAATTTTGAACTGAGGTCCTATTATGTGTAATTCCGACGAACAATGTTAAAGGTAAATGAACAATTCAAAAATATAATCCAACTGATAAGGTAACAAGAAAACAAAATATATAAACACATTTTACTCAACTATATAAACTTTTCAGTATACTTTTTTTTTTTGCTTTACGATCTAAAATGGGCATAAATAGGTATGTACCAAAAAGAGAGGGCCCTTCCCGTCCTCGGGGCCCTAGGCGACCGCCTAAACTGGCTAGTGGAAGGGCCGGCCTTGGGTTTGCTCCAAGGTGCATAGTTCGAATCATGGTAGTCGCAGCGTGTCATGTTGTCAGGGGGCCGGCGGGGCATGTTAGTAGCCCAGTGTTAGAGGGAGCCGGGCCGGTTCAACATTGCACGAAGCCCCCCCCCCCCCCCCCCCAACTCGATCCCTGGCCAAAAACCCATGGAGGCTGGGGGTTGAGGGGCCCAGGTAATATATATTTAATAAATATTTTTAGTATTAATATATATATATATATATATAAATATTAATAAAAAAATTAAAAAAACTGTACCGTTTTGAGGGGGACGGACCGGGTTGGAGGGGGGGTATGGGTTACGGGGGCCGGGCCGGTTCAAGTGTTGGAGGGGCCGGGCCTAGCTTACTTTAGGGCGGTCCGTGCCGGTTTCTAGCATGTGCCGGGGCCCCTTGCCATCTTGAGCAGTGTGGGAGTTCCACCCTTAACAGGGGGCTCCTTGTACGCACCATGCCCTGGCCCTCCCCCACTAGGAGGCTGTTGTGTACCAGATTTGCCTCTCTGCTGGCTTGGGCCGGTGCGACAGGAGCAGCTAGGTTGGCTGTCTCCACTTTTTGCTCCAAGATAAGATAACCCCACTATCCTGTACACTTCAGTCAGAGTTAATAACTTCACTTCAACGATTCCATTCAGTTGTAGTTAGTTTGGAATAAGTCAACAATCACATTAGTCATCTCTCTTCGAGTTACAAAACAAATCTCAACCTCGTAAAACGTACTTATGACGTATCCTTCGGGCCCATTTGGATGTGTTTTTTAGGTGTTTGGTTGCAATTGTTTTTTCTTGGGTTTTTAGGTTCAGGTTAAATCCGGAAACCCTTGATAAGGCACAGGGGACCCCAGCCATGTCTCACAAATGAGGCCCAATTAAACACAGCCATGTGTAATAAGCCAGGCACACAGCTGCAGCTGTACCAGAAAACTCACCTAACATTTGAAAGCCTGTATTTGGTTTATGAGTAATTTATATGGATAGTTTTTTAACCTTAAAAACCTGATTAGTTTAGAATATGAACCAAAAACATAGCTCATTCATACGAGGATGTGAACGATTAACTGTGTATCTTGTTCCAAAAGTGGCTATTGTATTGAACTGATTGCATCAGAGACAACATTTAAATGAAAGACGGGTAATAACAATTTAGGGCCAATGATTACCTTGAAATAGCAATCCTTGAGCAAATGAAGTACGACGACGTCACCTTCCATCAGATTATGTGCAACAGCAAACTTTTTCCATCCGCCAACAAATTTCCCATCGTTACCAGCAAGGAATTTCACCATGTAACTCTCTCCGCTCTCATCCTCCAAAATAACATCATTATGATGCATAGGCAAGTGCAATCTGCAGAAATCCGTTGGAATACCCTGCCATAACATAGGTTAGTTAAACCTACACATACAGCATATTTTAATCAATGCTTTTAATAGTATGTTTTAATCTAACCAGCTTATAGAACCGAGAAACATGTGACCGCCGAATTTGTTTAATGAAACTAGGATGTTCGTCTGACAGGTTCGTTTGCAGCTCTTGCGCGCACTTCAAGGCTAATGTATCTGCTTCAGAATCTGTTCTTCTACTCTTTCTCTTGCAACTTCAAGCAAAAGGGGGCAAATGAAGTCAACAAGAGAAACCAAATTAAATTTCTAGGTATTTGAAAACAACAACAAAAAATGTGATAATGCCATGCCGCCTTCACAAATTCACTCACCGTTTATTTGATAGACTATCATCACAAGCTACCTGCACAGGAAATCATAAAAATGTCCAATCAATTTATCATTATTGCAAAAATTTGAAAATTCCATCTAATGTATGCACCATGAATGTGCCAGTCAAGTCAATGGGCACAACTTAATAAATATATAAGATTTTGGGTGCATATGTAGTTCGTTAAGATGTGGGGGTGGGGCGGTGGTGGGGGGGGGGGGGGGGGGGGGGGGGGCGGGGGGCGGGGCTGAGTCAAGTCATCCTCATACTTCTAGCCGAGATGCAGTTTTAAATGAAGTGGTACCAATTTCTCCGTAGGTGGTTTCTCCTTCAAATATACTTCAACGCAAAGCCCCAATGAAAAATCCAATTTGAATAGAGTGATGATTAAGTTTGTCAATGAGCAATTCCCACCGTGTGGACAACGTTGAAGCAATTACTTAGAACAAGTATTAAGGTACACAGTAACATAACACACAATGGTTCTCCATTTGTTAGGTATCCAGCACTGAAGCCTCAAGATGAACACATTGGAGAGAAGAGGACCAGGACAACAAAATACCATGTTCACAGCTCCTAAATTAAGTTCACTCAGTAATTTGCAAAACTAACTTTATCACAATCCTTCTCTAAGTTCGACATCTCGCCATTTTATTAAATCATTTTCAACAAAAAATGACATTTTTTCACTAAGAAAAAGGCGATCTTGTGATCGCAGATCGCCCAATGCCAAAACAAGCCAATCAATCATCTCCAATCCCCACCTTCAAACAATTTTTGCAAAATAATACAACTACTAGTTTGGAAAATTCATAGTAACCCATTAATCATCATGAATTTTGAACATTCTCACTAGTTCTCTAAAGTAGAATTGTAACCCTAAAATCAAAATTGAAAGATTGCAGAAGCTAAATTGAACAACTTGATGCATTGCAGAAGCTAAATTGAACAACTTGATGCATTGATCTGATTTCAAATTTTTCACAGGGTTCAGTAACAATCAACTAGGTCAAGAATTACTCACAAACAGATGTTACCCACAAATACCCCATCACTAAAACCCCCAAAGATCGAATTTTTTTAGGGTAAAGAGAGGGGAGAGACTCAATTTAGTACCTTCTTAGACGCCCTTTTTCTGGTAACCCTCGACATGGGTGTCTTCTCCGAATCTGGGACAGAGTCTTCAACAACGGATGGTAGCTTCAACACAACCATACAGGAGGAATCTGATGAGTCTTCTTCTTCTAAACCCACTTGGGATTTCACTTCTTCTGTCTGCTTACTACTTTCATCCTCCATTGACATCGAGAGAGAGAAATGAGAGAAGGCGTTACAAGATGGTCTAGGGCTTTGTTTGTCTTTCTGAGGATTAGTGTATAAGGTAGTGTTTGGATGAGTGCAAGATTTGGAGTGAGAGTGACAAGGGAAATGACAAATTCACCCTCATTGAAGAAACTAAATTGAGGGGAGAGGTCGTGAGTGATGTGGGAAATGAGGGGTATTTATGTCTTTATGTAGTAAGTGTGTGCATCACTCACTTGGTGCTTGTAGTGGGCCCGGGTCATACCAACTTTCATGACACCAAACACACACTAGCAAGGTGTTAAGTGTCCGTCAATCTGTACCGATCAGCAAACTGATCTGATCCAAAACGGATTGGGTCCGACCGTGATTGGTCGGATTTGAAATTTGAATTCGTCTAATGCAATCGTCAATTCATTTATACTTATAATTTTGTTGTTATTAGTACGTTACTAGTAGGCTCATCACGTGCGTAGAGCGTGACAGTTTTTATTTGGTTAAATATCATATATATATATATATATGTGTATTTGATTTTATGGATTTTTTTATGAATTATTCAGTTTGAAACTAATCGCATAGTGTCGTGGTTCGTTTGCTCAAGAGGATCAAGCGCATTGAACTCACGAACCAAGCTAAGCTCGAGTCGGTCCAGAAGTTTGACTAAATGTTATATGAGCCAAGCTTGAGCTTCATTCCTTGGCTCGGGGAAGCTCAGACCATTGAGCTTTCTTTGTTTCTTAAACCACAATATTCCATGGGTCGGGTCCTCTAGGGCACGACAAGGAATTCACCGGCTCCGAGCTTCTTCCTTAAAGGTTCGGGTAGTAGCTTTTACGATGGCCCACCCTACCAGAAGAGAAACACATGAGATGGAGATGTTCATATTCAACACAATAGCACTTTTGGCCAAGAACATTTGTGACCAGGGTTTTTTTCAAATCAATTTCAACACAAACCCTGACGAAACGCCCCCAATCAACATTTTCCGTGGCGGCGTCAAGCTTAAGGGGAAACCCCAAAGAGCTCGCAATCATATGCCACCCATCATCTTTATAGTACTCAACCGGAAGTTCATGCATTTTATCCCAAGCTGCAGTTCTAGCTTCATAAGCTTCCGAAACTTTAAAATCTCAAGTCAATTTTTGAACAAGGATAGAACGATCCATGGACCACCAATCAAAGCTTTGTTATAATTGTGAGATCCTTCAAATCAATTAGAGCAACTTTGCCATGGGGGTTGCCAGAAAACAAGCAATTTAGATATCAATTTATGCCAGTCATGATACCACTCAGAGGTCTTACAATGAAGTGATTTAGCCAAGGTTCCATCAATTTCTTGAGGAAAGATTGCTTGAAGACTATTGTGGCCGTGGTTGGGTGTTCCGGAGAACCTATAATAATCTCTGCCACATCAATTTTATTCAGATTAGACTCTGGTAAGCTTGTACCATCACAGTCAATATCTTTCCCGATCGTTAAGATCGACAAAGGCACGGACATATGAAGCCGAATTATTCTTATCCGGCAAAGCAACATCGGTGGGGGAGATCGGAGAAGGAACAGATCCCTCCTTCCACGATTCACTCATAGAGTGATCAACAATGCTCAAAGGAGCACTCTAAGAAGTCAACTCAGAAACCGATCCAAGAACGACTGTGATAGTGACAAGAAGAGCAAAATGGAGGTTCAGATCATCAATGGGAGAATCAAACGTCGAGCCTTCAACTCCCCCGAATTGGGAGGCGTGATCGCCGGCGTCAAGAGAGGACCGTTAAGGGCAAGAACCAAGACAGAGGACAGACACTAGAGAGAGAATTGCAACATAATCATATCCCAACAAGGTAACTTCATAATACATTATCCTTAACCATTGTTTGCAGCAATATTATAGTACATTTCTTCATAAATTACATTGTTTTATTAGGTAAACATCAAAAACAGAATCTATCAAAAGACCAAAGATTTTGCCAATCACCACGGAGCATTTGCTTCCTGCTGGAAGTAATCTTTCTGTTTCACCACAGCCACCTTCACTGCCTTCATCTCTTCATCAAGCTTCTCCGTCGCCTGTTTCAACTCCGCCATCTTCGCTTCGAGGTTCCTCATCTCCTCCAGCATACAGTCTCGCTTCCTCTCGGTTTCGACGTAGCTCTTCAACTCCTCGTCTTCCCCCAACTCGGACCCACCGAGCCTCGCTAGTCGCTTCAGCCGCTCGATCAAGAACCGCACCTCCATTCCAAACGCCTCAAATCCTTCTAAAGTATTGCCCCACATGGCAAACTCCTTCTCGGGGGTGCTGATTGTTAGGTTCCTGATCGCCTCGGCAGCTTTTAATGTTCCTGTGATGAGGCTCGTCGCGAATGCACGGTCGACATTCTCGAGCAGGTGCTCGTGCAGGTGGGATCCCCTAGAGCAACATAGCTCGTAGTACTTCAAGCGAGTTGATAATGAGAGTTCCGAATCGACACTCTCACCGTTGACTGTGATCTTGAATTTTTCAAAATCAGCGTCGGACCCGGATAGTCGGCAGGATTTTTCGGACGAGTGACTATCATTTCTGACGGATTGAGATGACCCCGGTGCATGATCAGAGCTTGAAAGCAGCAACAGGCTCTTTCTGCTACTTTCTTGAATGGCATCAACAGGGGCGGCAACCTCACATTTTCTTTTCTTGTTGCCTGATTTCAAAGATTTCAATTTAAAAAAACACAACGCGTGGAGCAAACTTGAGCAGTTAACATTAGTGGTGTCAAGAGGGCCAGCCCACAGTTTAAAACGCCCTCGTACAGCCCCGAAATACACCTAACCCGCCCCCTAGCGTAGCCCAGCCCCCTCCCTCCCTAGCCCGGGCCCAAACTGCCCCCGTTTGTCCGGCTAGCCCGGCACGGCCCGCTCCATACACGCCCGGTCCGGATCAGCCCGGCCACCTCCGGGCCGCTCCGGCCCCATAGTGTGTGTGTAGTTCCCTACCTTTTGTCCATTTTACCCCCATTAAAAAAACTGCTATTTTGGGGTAAGTTAGTCAACCCATACAAATATATACATATATGTGTTTGTGTGCGCATTGTGTGTGTGTGTGTGTCTATATATATAGGCCCGGGACCGCTCCGGATCACATTTCTTCGTCTACAACCCAGCCCAGCCTGCCCCCTCCCCCACAAGGCCACCAAATCGGCCCAGCCCCGTCCCCTCCCAGCCCGGCCTGGCCCTTTGACACCACAAGTAAACACTAAGCAGAGACGTGAAAGCATACCTTCATTTGTATGGACATCAAGACTTGCTAGGTCAGCACTTGGAACTGCATTTGGATTGTTTGCTCTTACAATATACACCTGTAAAAAAGTTGCGCGCCAAAGATCATACTCAAGCTAATCATAAGTAGTAAGAAATAAAGATACCTAAATCTGGCAGGAAACAGCTCATCCAACAAAATCATAGTTATATCCTTCTTTACCAAATACTAACACTTTGCATCCGATTTTATAAGGGAGAGAAACAAAATAGTGGAGCAACGTAACTTCATCAATCCTTGAAAGAAGATATTACTATTCTTCATCTCGATTGAATAGTCCACCAATTATATTATATTAGAAAATTGGCACATGCAATGTGTGTGCAATCAACTGGCTCTTAAAAGATTAGCCTGTATAAATCTTAATAATTAAACTACTGATATGCCATAAGTTACTACTTATTCTGAAGTATCATGATATAATTGAATAATGTTTGTAAATTACGTACATCAAACAACCATACAGTGGAAATAAAAGAAACTGTGAAATTGCGGCAGTGACTGAAACCTTCACAATCTTGAGTCCATAGTGATTTAACCAATGATGAAAACAAACTGCAAGGCTGAAAGATTTCAGTCACCGAACGAAAAGGAATAAAAATTTTGAAAATTGAGAATCTTTACAATCTTCAGTCGATAGTGTTTGTATTTTCTTTTCGTTATTCTTTAGCCGTGAAGATTTTATAGGGTAACCAACGGAAACCTCTAGAAAACAATTATACTCTGAGGAGAAGAAAAAGAATAACGATTGAAATGTTTTTTGAGGGAATTACAATTGTTATTTTAAACAAAAGAATAGAAACATAAATTATAGATCACATCAAGCACATAAATAACAAACCTATGAATTGCGTACCAAAACCCAGAAAACGTACAAAACTATCAAACCCACACAAAACTGTTGATCTAAACCAAACCCACACTAACGTATTTGTGCAAATCATGGTAGGGATGAGGAGTGAAAATGGGCTATTAAACTTTTTTAAAGAAGAATAGAAGTGATAACGCGGGGTGTAAAGCCACCACCAGATTTATATTTGTAAAATTACTTAATTACGCCTCCATTAATTGTAAATAATCTTCTAATTTATTGGGTGACATCAGAAAGCCAAAAGTACGACGCGCTTCATCTTTTTATTTCACCGCAATAAGTGTTCGCTTTATATATAGTAAAGATTCTAAAAAAAGCTTCTGTCACTGTTTATTTTAAGTTCTGTTGTAATTATTGTTTGAAATAATAAGTGAAAGGTCCAATTTGTCGTCTTTCTACGAGTTACCAAACATGGTTTAACCTTGCATAACGTATATTCTACCTTTTGCCAATTACAGAGCTTCTAACTACGATATAGCTTGTTATTTGTGGATATGGTTTCTGAAAGTGGCAGCTATTTAATTGATTGTTTTTGAGAAAAAACATTCAAAGGAAAGAGGGGTAATATGAATACAGGGTTAACGATTACCTTGAAATAGCAAGGCTTGAGCAAATGGCACACTAAAACATCGCCTTCCAGTAGATTATGGGCAAGAGAAAACTTTTTCCATCCACCCATAAATACGCCCTCTATACCTGCATGGAACTTCACAATGTAGCTTTCTCTACTCTCGTCCTCCAGAGTGACATCACTACTATGCGCCGGCAAATGCAGACTGCAGAAATCCTTAGGGACACCCTATTAAAATTTTAAAAATAGGTTAGTCGAAGCAGATATGGCATCTTTCGATCAATAACTGAATTGAATGCGCAGATCTCACCAGAACAAATTTCTTAATAACATGCGACCGTTGGAGTTGCTTGATGAAACTAGGTTGTTCACTTGACAAGTTTGCTTGCAGCTCTTTCGCGCTATTTAAAGCTGATCTATGTTCCTCAGAGTCAAATCTTTCCCTCTTAAGCTTGCTACTTCACATAAAAGGGCAAAACAAAGTCAGCAAAACCAATTCAATTTCTAGTTCCCGCGAAAATGAAGATATGCACAATGGAAACTTCAAAAATTCACTCACCGCTTACTTGTTAGATCATTATCATAAGCTTCCTGCACAAGAAAACATAAATCATTCAATGAGATTACTCTTATCGGCTTACTGTAAAAAAATCAGAAAATTTGCTGCACAACATGGCAGTCTCACTCAGATATGCAGATACAAAATCACCATGATATCTAAGAATGCCAATGACCAATGTCCAGTAATGTAGACAATCTTATACTAGAAACTCCGTAATTACTTAGATCGATCAAGTGCTAAGATATACAAGTAATAAAACTCTCATTTATTCTCCATTAGGTCCGTGCTTATTTCTTCGTGATACACAAAGGACAACTAAAGGAAAGCGAGGTTCATATCTTGCGCGTAAATCTTTGTGTTTGGAATGCGCGACTGGTTATCAAAATTACCAATTTGTAAGCCATTAAGAACTGAAGTTGAACAGAGTAATCATCCAAGCTTAACATTTGAGCAAAATCATGCTTTGGGATAGCCATTAGTCAGAACCCTAAACCCCCAATTCCCAAACCCTCTCTACTCCATCAACACCCATATAAGAATTCAAAAGTAGAATTTGCAGTTATCACTAAATTTTGAAAGCGAATAAAAAAAAAGACACAATAGGAACATGATCTGAGTCGAAAATCACCAAAATTCAAAGAATTCAAAGGTTTCAACATTTTAGCAAAATCATACTTTGGGATAGCCAATAGTCAAAAATACCCCCCAATTCCCACTCTTTCCTCCATGAACACCCATATAAGTTCAAAAGTAGCATTTTTTAACTCTAAAAATCGAATCAAAAGACACAATTGGAACATGATCTGAGTCCAAAATTACCAGAATTCAACAAATTCAAAAGGTTTCAAAGCAATCAATTAGGTCAAGAATCAAGAATCAAGAAACACCCACAAAGAATCAAGAATCAAGAAAAGCCCAATTAACCTTCTTAATGGTCTTCTTCCTGCGAACCCTCGAGCCAGGTGTACGACTAGAAGCTGGACCATCCTCTTCAACAGGTGGTACCTTCAACACAACCTGCAAAAAATCAGCGATTTTTGGGAAATCGAACGAGTTAAAACTGAGATCGCCAAGTGGGTTGAGAGTTGAGAGCGAAAAGGAGTGGTCTTACCATACAAGAAGAATCAGACGAGTCTCCTTCTTGTAAACCCGCTTGTAATTTCAAATCTTCAGTTTGATTCTGATCTTCCATGGCTGTCGAAGCTTTTAAAGATTTCAGCTTTGAAAGAGAGGGAGAGAGAAATGAGGGTGGGGGATGAATCAGAGGGTTTGTAAGAGAAATGGGGGGTTCAATTCTGTTAATGGTTGGTAGTCACCATTGTTGTTGGTTTGGAGGAAAAGAGGAGTAGAGAGAAATGAGAAAGGAAGTGAGAACCAGGTGCACTGAACTGTCTTTGCCTTTCTAGCTAGTCATCAAGCCTTTTGACCCGAAAGCCCGCTTGGGTGAGCCCAAAACATGTGTTCTTTTCAGACTTACATGTTTGTCATCTACTGATTCAGGACTTGATGCAAAGACTTTTAGGGTGAGTTTGATATGACTTATTTGCAACTTAATTTGGTATGACTTATAAGCAGCTTATAAGTCAGTTTTGGATTATAAGTTGAAGCCAACTTATAAGTAGTGTTTGATATGAACTTATAAGCTGAAAAGTTTTGGTTCGACTTATAAGTCCATAGTGTTAAAATTGAGTCTAAAAAAAGTTGGGTTCTTGAAGCTTTTTCTGAACTTTTTGACTTAAGCAGCTTTTTCACCAAACACACGTGACTTTTTTGTTAATCTCTTTTGTCGTAGACTTTTTTTACATGAACTTATAAGTCAGCTTAAGTTGCAAATAAGTCATACCAAACTCACCCATAAGTTGATGTCAAAAAAGTCTATGACAAAAAAGATAAATAAAAAAGTTTGGGGTGTTTAGTAAAAAAATGTTTAAGTCCAAAAGTTCAAAAAAAAAAGCTTCAAAACACCAACTTTTTCTAGACTCAAATTTAACACTATGGACTTATAAGTTAGACTTCACTGTTCAGCTTATACGCTCATACCAAACACTGCTTATTAGTTGGCTTCAACTTATAATCCAAAACTGACTTATAAGCTGCTTATAAGTCATACCAACCCCCCCCCCCCCCCCCTTAAATGATGCACATGAGATGAGCCTAAAATTATTGGTGCTTTAAAATGTTTAGCTTGGATTCAAGATTTTAGCATGAAATCTTTAAGGGTCTAAAGTTATGAACTCTTTTTGTTTATTCTCTTTCTCTCTAATTTCTTTTTTGGATTTCCTTGGCCGGACGAGAATCAGTTATTTCATATTGATTTTTTTTTGAACTTAGAAATGTGTCGGTGCACCGGTCCTGTATTTTTTATTTTCATTTTTAGAATTTTGTTTGTGAAAGAAAAAAAAAGAATAGATTTTGTAAATGAAGAGACAGACTGGATTCTAGTTCACAACTATTTTCTTACACTGAAAAAATTAAATGAACACAATTATCTAAATAATTCTTATATTAACAATAAAACAATCTAATAATTTGACAAGATAGTGTTACGTATATCATACCTGTTTTGGTGAGACTAATAATATAGTGAAATGTAATGAACAACGATCTTTCTTCTTCTCCAAATATTCCATAGATGTATGAACACTCATGAAAAGCCTTGCTCAACAAAAGAGGGCAAACATCAATACAAATGAATGAAAATTTTGTACGTAGATCTGAAAGAATGTGATCAAGCTTAGTTACTTGTTACCAATTCTAATATACGATACACTTTTTACGAGATCACTTGTATATACACATTTTAAAATTGTAAACATTTTTCATGGATAATCTTCGAAAACTTTAAAGCTTAAGAAAATGTGTCTCCATCTACTAGGCTATTTTGAAGTATCGAGACCAATTAAAATATGTGCATCTCTTCTTCTGTTCACATCTTGTGTGTGTAATCTTGAGTAGTGAATATATGATCGGTTCCACCTATACAATTAACTAGAAATAAGAAGATCCATAAAGACTAATTGAAATACCAAAAAAATGAGAGATCCTATACAAATTGAATCACGATAACTGAAAAGTTAACAAGTATTAGTGCTTACACATAAATGGAGATGCGACAGGATTTCTTTGAAGCTCCATCGCAAGAAGAACATGAGCACTGGTGCAACAAAAACTTGGAGATAAGCATATTGGAGAGTGCGGCGCATACTTTCAAGATAATGAAAACTTAACCCTACAATACACTTTTATACTGGTCGATGGGTTGAGAAAAGAAACATAGTTAAGATGGGCTGAGAGTGCGACTATAATTGGCCCAATTAGAGACCTCAAATTTATAAAACGTAAAAGTAGGTCGGTAAGAAAAACTGAATAAACCGGTCAAACTGACAGCACCAAACCGAATTTCATAATTTTGGACGATTTTTATGATTAGTAGGTTGATAAACGGTTGAATTCTTTCACAAATTGGTCTAGTTGGTTTTGTTTCGGTTTGTTAACAAAGTACACCGTATTTGACCAAACCGAATAGTCGCGTACATTCTGTATTTTTATTATAAATATATTATATCAATTAATTTTTGACATAAGTAACCATTTCATTGAGAATTTCTAATAACATGTGGAAGGGAACAACATGAAAGTTTCCGACACATTTGTGAATCTTTACAGGTAGGACTGTAACTCGGATGGGCTAGACGGGTTAACACCCTTGCCCAAGCCCAAACTCGACTTATGCCGAGACTGTCCAAGTAGCACGACTCAAATAAGGAGCATTGTGAGTCTGTCCGAGTTTAAGTTCATATAAATCAATTCGGGTTCAGGCTGAATTCAGGCTAGCCATTGAACTTATTGAAAAACTTAGCTATACATCTAGTGATATATTTCTTAAGACAAATGACACTACATTTATAAATAGTTTCCCAATCGTGACACTAAACTTTCAGTATTTTCAATTTTATAGTTTTTTTTTGTACTTTTCATTTTAAGACAAATACCTATTCTTTCGTTAACGTGATTAGATTAAATTAACGAAATTTAATTTGTCTAAAAAAAAGTGCATGGAATTTTTCTATGAAATTGAAAGTGCTGGAAGTTTAGAGTCAAGAGTGTCAAATGCACATAGGTTTAGTGCCATTCCTATTTTTTTCATTTGAAGTTACAACTACTTATCAAGAATGATAGTAATCAAATTTGAGTGACCATCAAATAGATGTTACTAGTATATCAATCTTTTGTCAAATTTTGTGCTAAAATATCAAGTTTAATGTAAAAAATGAATACGTTGTTTTTACTATAATTAAATGATATTTAATTACAAGATTATAACTACAATGTATGGGCCGAGCCGGGCCGGGCCTGGTGTAGGAAAAATCCACTCGGCCCATGGCCGACCTTATTTTTAACATTCATCACCATTACAAATACTGAAATTGTTAACGTCACCGTATTATTTTCACCCTTGAATTTTACCGTCTATGTGGAGTTTTTTTTATATGTCCGGTGAAATTTTCTAATTTATGCAAGATTTTAGAAAGACGTTAAAATAAATAATTATCAGCAATTGTATCTTAAGACATAAAAGATAAAATACAAGAATGACAAATGAAAAGTAAAACATATCGTCCATCTTAGTAATAAGGACAATCCTTCGACCACTTTAAGACTAGAGGGGTATGACTCTTACCCCCTAAGTTGTGGTGTGAAGTGGGTTGACCCTCTTGACATCATTAAAGCCCCCCCCCCCCCCCCCCCTCCCCCCCAAAACCGTATAAAAAATACGGACCATGTCCAACCATGAGGGGGGAGGGGGAGGGTGGGGGGAGAATTTAGGCATGGGTGGGGATGGTTAGGGTGCATTTCCTCCCTAACATCCCCCTCTCCTTCCCCCCTCCATTATAGCTAATTAATCCAATTTTGGTTATGTTGATTACACTTAATACTATTTTATTATTATAATATGTGTTTTTTATTACGATTAATCTATTTTAATTATTACTTTTATTATAAAAAATAAATAATATTTTTTCTATAATTGAACAATTTTTTTACGAAAAATTAACGTTATTTTATTTTTGTTGTCAATTTGATACATCGTATTATTAATTTATAATTAGCAATTATGTTTTTTAAATATTTTGAAAATACGGTTAAAAAGATGTCAAATTTATTGAATCATAACTAGAATAAGACAAATAATTATATTAATATCATTTCGGATTTATTTGTATCAATAAATAATTTATTTTAAATCATTAAATATATTTTAAAAATAAATCTAATTAGGTGGGGGGAGGGGAATGGTTGAAGATGAGTAGTAGTTTAGGGGAGGGGGAGGGGGAGATTGGTGGGCCCGTGGGAGGAGGGAGAAATGCGACATGGTTGGAGATGCTCTTATAAGCCTTCATGCAACAAGCCTTCACAATGTATGTTGAGCTCTAACTCAATAAGTTGATAAATAAAAATTTGCAGAAGGAAAGACCATTGCTGCTATTCCAGGAAAGCATCTTTTCCCTTCTCGATGGAGATGACATAAAGAAAAGATATGTATAAAGATGACAATTGTGTAATTCCCCCTATATAAGGGAAAGACCATTGCTGTACAATACTTCTTCTCCACCGTTACACTCAGTTTTAACCTGACATTACTGTGTACAATCCATCACCATCCAATGTTTATCATCACCACGGAGCGGCGGCTTCTTCCAGGAAAGCATCTTTTCCCTTCTCGATGGTCACCTTCATAGTGTTCATCTCATCCTCAAGCTTATTTGCAGACCGTTTCAGTTCCAGGATCTCCATTTCAATACTCACCATCTTCTCTTCCGCGCATTCCAGCTTGTTTCTAGATTCTATGTACTTCTTCACTTCTTCTGTTGCTCTAAACTCTGATGCAAGGCTCGCCATTCGTTTCAACCTATCACACAGAAACCCTACGTCCATGCCAAACCTTTTGAGCCCTTCCAAGGTGTTCTCCCACATAGCAAAATCATCTTCGGAGGCATTGTAAAGTTCGCATGTTCTAATCATTTCAGCCACCTTTACCGTTCCTGCTATGACTCCAACTGCCAATGTACGATCAACAGTCTTGAGGAGTTGGTGGTGCAAATACGACTTCCGGGAGCAACATAGCTTGTAGTACTTGAACCGGATGGATCCAGAGAGTTCCGGATCAATGACCTCGTTGTTTACAATGATTTTGAACTTTTCAAAATCAGCAACTCGTCCTGATAATGTGGAAACTTCCATGTCTGATGAGTTAGGGTGCTCTTTGCTAGACTCAGGCTCAGGTTCAAGATCAGAATTTGATATCAATTGACTCTTTCCAGCACTTTCTTGAGCTGTGTCCTGGTGTGGAGTGAGCCCGGGGCCATTTCTGTCAGCAACCTCATGTTTTCTTTTCTTGCCTACAAAATAATCTTGAAATCAGCTTTGAATTTTAACAGAGAAGATTCATGGTGTCAAGAGGGCCGGCCTGCGGTAAAAACCGGCCCAGCCCGGCCCCCAGACCAGCAACCCAGCCCCCTATGAAGTAGCCCGACCCCAAAACAGGTCGGGGTCATATTTAGCCTCAGCATCACGGCCCGGGCCCAAACCGGTCCGGATAGCATTTAGCCCCCCAGTGGCCCGGCCCCTCCCATCTAAAGCCCGCACCGGATTAGCCCGGCCCCCCAAAAAGCCTTCCAATTAGCTATTTTTTAATTATTTCGACGCTTATAATCCGGCCCGGCCCCGTACCCAAGGGCTTTTAGCCGCTTACTGGTCCGGATCACTATCCTCCCCTAACAGCCCGGCCCACCCCCATGCCAGCCCCGTCCGGCCCGGCCCAGACCGGCCCTTTGACACAGTAGCTGAGTGTCATGTAAACTAGTTACCTTTGTTTGAACGGGCATCGAGAGTTGTAATGTTAGCACTTCCAGCTATGGTTTGATCATTTGCTCTTATTATGTACACCTGTAAAATTGGCATCAAATGTCATAATCAAGCTGAACAAGATATAAATCCACCTGAGTGTCATAATCAAGTTGAACAAGATATAAATCCATCTAAGATATAAATCCATCTTAAATTGGCTGGAAAATCAACTCATGCAACAAAAATATTAACATCGCTATTTTACTAGACTGGGTTTTAGGTCGGATTTTATGTCTCCTGTGTGTGTATCCCTTTTTCTTCCCACTTTCTAACTTAAAGAAAAAAATGCTGATAATGTGTGGAACAGAAAACTGGCACTACATTTGAAACCTGAAAGGACATGTTCCTAGATAACCTCATCCTTCAGAATGTTTCTGTCATATTCATGTTCAGAGAGTCCATTCTGATGTAACTGCTGAATGAAATAGCATCAGCCATCTTTTATAAGTTTTCACTTTGTAACTGATGGTGTTAATTCTTTGTTGATTAAAGAGCTTCCAAGTTACACATGTGATTTCTAAAAATGGATATGGAAATGATTATCAGAAAAAGGGAAAAAGACACTTCCACCACCTCTAGTTTGATTGAAGGACACTTTCACCCTTTTCAGTGTGCCGAACTTCAGGAAACGTACACCCGTTAGACGTCGTTAGTCTGGAGTTGGTGTATATCACTAAAAATAGTTCCAGGGACAAATTTGCCCCCATATTAAGACAAAATATGGGGTTTGCTAAAGGGTATAATAGATTTTTTGCATGATATAGGGGGTACATTTGTCTCCAAAACTTTTTTCAGTGACAGACCCCACCCACAGGCAAACGGTGTCACAATCAGAGGTGTAAGTTACTTGAAGTTCGGTACACTAAAGGGGTGAAAATGTCCTTTTCCAAACTGGAAGGGGTGAAAGTGTCCTTCAATCAAACTAGAGGGGGTAAAAGTGTCTTTTAACCTTAGAAAAACTAGAACAATAAAATGACAGGTGAGGAATACACATACATTTAGAGTTAATGAATTACCTTGAAGTAGCAAGGCCTGAGCAAATGGAAAACCAAAACATCGCCTTCAGCCAGGTTATGCGCAGCCGAAAACCTCATCCATCCACCACAAAATCTCTTTGTTGAGCTAGGGCAGAAGTTCACCTTGTAGCTCTCTCCACTTTCATCCTCCAAAGTAACTTCTGCTTCATGGTTTGGCAAGTGCAGTTTGCCAAAGTTCAAAGGGACAACCTACCATAAAATAGGTTAGTCCAACCACATGAAACATGTTTTAGTTAATACGAGGAACATTATTTTCCATACTAACCAGCACAACAACTCTTTTGGTTAAATTACACGGGCGCATTATCTTAATAAAGCTAGGATGTTCACTTGGCAGGGAGGTTTGGAGCTCTTTTGCTCGCTCCAATGCTAATGTGCATGCTTCAGAATCTATTCTTCTTCTCTTTGTCAAGCAACTTCAAGTAAATGAGTAAATAAAGTAAGCAAACCAATTAGAAAAAATTACTACTAAGACCAAGAAAATAGTACAATTTTGCACATTCACAAAGTCACACACCGCCTAGATGTTTGCTGATTCTCATAAGCAACCTGCAAGGAAATAATTCAAATCAGAAAATTATGCATTAACATGTTAATATATCAATTTTGTGAAAGTTCCATATAATCAATGCACAATATATGAATTTACCATTTTCTAAAAAACAAAAATGAATGCACCATTCAAGTCATGGAGTGTATCTTTCCTTATTGGCATGCTTCCTTGTGCGCGGAAATGGGAGACGGTTAATGATACTAATTTGTTAGGTTTCAAGAGCTATTCATCAAGAGAAATACAATGGGAGAATGGAAGATAAGACCGAGACAGTAAAATTCTTGATGCAACACCGTATACTCACACTCCACGCCTGAACGGTTGAACCAGACATCCATAGCTTCTGAATCACATCTACCTTGCGACAATCATTTAAGACTTTTACATATACACAAGAACCAAAGAATAAATGACTTATCTAAATGCGTTGACCATCATTTGGTGTATCATATGTGCATCAAGTTTTACTTTTCGAACACTCTTTGTAACTTATGATGTGGCATTAGTAATGCAAAAAGTTAGCATAATTCAATTCAGAAACAAAAAATATATATACCCCAACACTTTCTTGAACCTTGTCCAGGTGTGAAGCAAGCGCAGGACCTTTTCTGTTGGTAACCTCACATTTTCTTTTCTTCTTGCCTACAAAAATGTTGAAATATGCATCGAGTTTTACAGCAATGATCACAGCTAAATTCATCATTAAAAGAAGATACAGTAGCTGAGTACCATGTAAGGCAGTTACCTTTGTTTGCCCGAATATCAAGATTTGTAATTTTAGCACTTCCAGCTACTTTCGGATAATTTGCTCTTATTATATACACCTTCAAAATTGGCATCAAATGTCATAATCAAGCTGAACAAGAAACAGGTCCACCTGATTTTGGCAGGAAATTCAACTCATTCAACAGAAAACATACTGACATAACTTTTTTTTTTTCAAACAAGATTTCCCGTCACATTATACCACTCTTCTGCGTTTGGCTCTTCCAACTCTATTTTCTCATTTCCTTTCGTGAAAAGTTTCCGAAAAAGGTTGAACAGAAAAGTGGCAACTCCATTCGCAGCATCAAAGCATGTTTCTATTCTGCACATGCTTCTCAATCTTCTGGTTCTCCTTTAATTATATAACCTCATCCCTTATAAAGTTTCTCATATTCCTTTTCAGAGAGTCTGATATGATTAAATGACACAGTGAAATAACCCCATCTTTTATGAGTTTCACCTTGTATACATCATGTTATTAATTCTTAGCGATTACGGATTTTCCAAGTAGGAAATAGATTTGTCCTTTATTACAGATGTTGTTTCTAAAAGTGGCTACGAACTGATCGTGTTACAAAACATTAAAATGACATATGAATGATATACATAAACTCAAGGAAAATGATTACCTTGAAGTAGCAAGGCCTGAGCAAATGGAAAACTAAAACATCCCCTTGAAGCAGCTTATGCGCAACCGAAAACCTTTTCCATCCACCGATAAATCTCCTCTTTATTTCCTTTCTACCTGGGAGACATCTTACTGTGTAGCTCCCTCCACTCTCATCCTCAAGAATAACGTCTACAGAATGAGTTGGCAAGTGGGATGTGAACTCCGCAGGGACAACCTACCAAAATATGGGTTAGACCAACCAGGTACAAGATCTTTGATTCAAAAATAAAAACGTATGCTTTGATCTAACCAGCATAAAAGATCGGATATGTGACCGCAGAATTTGCTTAATGAAACTTGGATGTTCAGTTGGCAGGTTTTCTTGGAGCTCTTTTGCTTTCTTCAACGCTAATTTATGTGCTTCAGAAGTTCTTCTCCCATTCTTTATCCGGATACTTCAAGAAAAATGGCAAAACAAAGTCAACAAAAACCAGTGTGATCTCTAGTTCCATGACAAAGAAAAATCTGATAATGCCAGCTTCACTCACCGCTTACTTGTTTGACAATCATAAGCAACCTGCAAAGAAAATCATAAAATTTCCAATCAGGTTATTCCGATTGCAATGTGAAAATCTAAACTAATATAATATGCAAAGGCCTCCTCGGTTGCCACAGGGTTTGAGGCCATTCATGAAATGCCATTACAACATAAGGATTTAGTTATGAATGGGGACGATTGCTTCTTTTTTATTCACATTTTCCTCTCCAAAATTATACATTATTAGCCACACGTGGACACCATTCTAGTCCATCTTATACCTGCACAACAGATGTACATCCATGTATCCTGGCAATAATTCTATCCGCAGACAGTTTGAAATGGACTGTCTTTCTTGGTGAGTTTCTATTTCAAGTACCCCATAGAGAACCCCAATGACATATCCAATTCGAATCAAGTGACGACTAAGAATGCCAAGACTCAAGAATGAGCAGTGTCTTTTAATGCAGCCAATTTTGTGGTAGCTACTTGGACTGAAGAGTACATTAATAATCTGTGAAGAATTTTCAACTAAATATGTTAACTCTGCTCCATTTCTGTTGTACTATTATAATATCTAGTAGCCTCAGCAATCAAAAAAAAAAAAAAAAAACAGAGCGTATCCAAGTCTTTTTCCACCAGTGGAGGCTAAATTTTAAAAAATATAAAATGTTAATGAATAAACACAAGTAATAAGGAATACTATCATATTTCAGTGGTGGCTAAACTGAATCTAGTGGACACAATATGAGGCAAAATCCCAATTTTCAGCAAGTTGAGAGGGGGCTAATATAGCCCCCAACAACAAGCTCAAAGAGTGGATCCGCCCTTGTCAGTAAGCAAACATATATCCCAACACTTTCTTATGACTTGTTACGTTAGCACTTCCAGCTACAGTTTCATCACTTGCTATAAGCTTGAAAATGAGTCGTCAGATCCTAATCAAGCATAGCAATAAGCCGAACAAGAAACAAACCCACACAATATGGCAAGAATATCAACTAAATCAGGAGCTAACAGTAACACACGGCTCTTGTCCATTTGGTATGTTTTTTAACCTCTCGCTTTCTAAGGGAATGAAAAAGAGAGGAAAGCAGAATGGCTTAGATTTACCATTGTATACATAACATGGGAGGAAGAAACAATTGAGTTTCACTATTTTAATCCTCCCACCAACGTTCACTATAGATGTTTGTAGCTCTCTTTTGTGAAGACTCTTCAACTAAACATGGTTCACCACTCCATTTCTGCATTTCTATAATACTGATTAAACCTATTCAATGTAAAATTGGTATAGGAGCATTGATACACGAATGTATCGGGTTGTTATGGTTTGCCTAACACGATAGTAATTCTAGACACTATCAAATCTCCACACACACGAACACTGGGTTTTTAACCCAACACACACACACTCTGATTTTTCTTCTTTGATTGATTGATGATAAAATAATGAAACTACTATACTAACCCTAGACAGTTCGACCTAACGGGCTCGGCCCGGTCTATTAACTAATAAAATAAAGAACTATTTAAACTAATAAAATAAAGAAACTAACTACTAACAATAATTAATTAAATAAATAAACGGTACTAATTAACGATAGTAATACGATACGGTACAGAAACTAAGTATGTTCTCCAAAATTATCCAAACTGGTAATTTCAAAGGGAAATTAGTAAAAAATTAGGGCACAGAGAACCACAAAACCCCCCATGATCCCAACAAGAAGACTCTGCCTTGATAAGGGCACACAGAGAGAGAAATTGGTAAAATTACCCGCTTATGAGTCATTTTTCTGGGAAGCCTTGATGTTGTTTTCATCATATTCAGAGGTTGGACATTGTTGTTTTGAGCAGATGGTGGGTTCAATTGAACCTGCGCAGAAACATCAAGACAAAGACAAAACTAAGCGAGGTTGAAAAGATAGAAAGAGAGAGAGGGAGAGGTTGAAAAGTGAGGAGCATACCTTGCGGGAATTGTCTTGTTCGTCTTCCTTGGACTGCATTTCCATCTTCTGCTCTCGGTGGCGTCCACAGTTGTTACACACTTACACAGTCACAGAGACCGAGTTGTTTCTCATTTTCTAGGGTAAAACACACTTTTACCCCCTTGGTTTTGATACAAACACACTTTTACCCATAAAAATGCTTCAGCTGCCAGCACATTTATTTTCTGATTGCACAAGTAGTTCGAGTGCTGTAAAAATAATTTTTTTGACTTTTGGTACAGTCTCTACTGTCTCACAGCAGCTTTAAAGAAGTAAGGGGGCGGCGTGTGTTTGGAAAGTGTTTTTGATTAGTTTATCTACTACCAATTTTAACCTTACAAATTCGAAAAATCTCAATATTATTAACAACCACGATATTATTATCTCCCGAGTTCGAACCCGACTAAACGTAGGATATAATGTAACTTTAAAAACAAAGCAATCATAATAACTAGACCTCTTTTACAATGATCAAATTTTACATCCACCTTGGTAACTACCGTGATATAAAGTTGATAAGATGGTTTAAATGGTCAAAATGGTTTAAAAGTCAAGAGATCAATAGATAAAACATTGATTCTATCTTTAGGACAATCATATACTTGGTCTCAAATTTCAAACCAAGTACCACTCCATTCTTTCTCTTTCTCCCCCTATCTATTTCGGTACCTTCACTCTCTTTTTCCCACTTTTCTTATAAATTTAGGTTGTGAAAATCCCAATTTACCCTCAAAATACCCCACATGAGTTTATATTTACTTTTTGGGTGCTTTTAAAACCCCATTAATAGAATTACCTTTGAGTTGATGCATCTCTTTAATCCAAGAGCTTTCTCCAATGTGAGAAAGACAAGGAACGAAGTGGTATAGCATAATGCCAAAAAAATTAGAATTACCGCAACGTTTAGGATTCTATTGGAAAAGTCCCAGACAATCTAATTTTCAATCCACTCACATCACCTTCTCTCACCTTTGAAAACTATCAGTCTGTCCCAGCTCTATGTTCCCATGGCGGCTGGGCGCTGGGATCAAGGGTAGGGGGAGGAAAAGACCATAATACCCCTGTCTTTTCATAGTAATAACACCACCAACCAACACCATCAACTCCACCCCCTGCCTTTTCACTATCAACTCCACCACCAGCCACCATCAACACCACCCACCACCCACCATCAACACCACAAAGACTACCAGTCCACCACCACACCTTCAGTTCCCCACCACCAGCGCCACTACCACCATAGCAAAAACAAATCCAATAACACACAAATACATTAACACATCTACCCGATCCAAACACAGATTTTTACATACATAAAACAGATCTGAAATTTCAGATCAAAAAGTTGCATCTTTTACAGGAGAAGAACAGAGACAGATCAAAAAACCCGATCCAAACACTTCAATGAACCAACAGAGAAAACAGAGGATGAGGAGCACGAGAAGAAGAAGAAGATGGAAGAGAAGAAGAAAACAGAGGATGAAGCGGTCATAGCCTTCATCTGCCGTAGATCGAACCCTCCTCTAACGCCACGCGCCTCTTCTTTCGCAGTTCGAAGCCGCCTGCTACCGGCGTCCCAGCCTTCCACCGGCACATCCCCTCACCGCCGCCTGTCTCTGCGAAAGAAGAAGAAGAAGAAGAAGAAGAAGAAGAAGAAGAAGAAGAAGAAGAAGAAGAAGAAGAAGAAGAAGAAGAAGAAGAAGAAGAAGAACTGAGAGAGATGGAGGGAGAAGATCCGTCGTCGCAAGAAGGAAGCCACCGTCGCCCTCTCCGGGAGGCCACCACCACCATCTCCGTCCACCTCTACCTGTCTCTCTCTCTAACCCCTCTTTCTCTCTGTTTTGTGTTGTGAGGATGAGAGTGAGTGACTGGTGTGAGGATGAGAGTAGATAATGTTTGTGGTAAGTGGGTGGATTTGGGGTGAATGGAAGAAAGTAGGTGAGGTATTATTTGAGAGGGTATTTAGGTCATTTTCGCTGATTAAGGTTACCCTAAAAGGAAATGAGAACAAAGAGATGCGACGTCCCAAAAATGAAAATTGGGAACAAAGAGATGGGACGGAGTGGTAAGTGGCACTATGTGTTTCATGTAATAAGCCTCCACAATGTATGTTGAGCTCTCACTCAATAAGTTGATAAATAAAAATTTGCAAAAGGAAAGAACATTGCAGCTATACACCTTACAACACTTCTTCTCCACCGTTACACTCAGTTTTAACCTAACATTACTGTGTCAAATCCATCACCATCCAGTATCTGTCATCATCACCACGGAGCAGCGGCTTCTTCCAGGAAAGTATATTTGCCCTTCTCGATATTCACCTTCATAGTCTTCATCTCATCCTCAAGCTCATTTGCAGACCGTTTCAGTTCCAGGAACTCCGTTTCAATACTCGTCATCTTCTCTTCAGCGCATTCCAGCTTGTTTTTAGCTTCTATGTACTTCTTCACTTCTTCTTTTCCTCCATACTCTGATGCAAGGCTCACCATTCGTTTCAACCTATCACACAGAAACCCTACGTCCATGCCAAACCTCTTGAGCCCTTCCAAGGTGTTGTCCCACATAGCAAAATCATCTTGGGAGGCATTGTAAAGTTCGCATGTTCTAATCGTTTCAGCCACTTTTACCGTTCCTGCTATGACTCCAACTGCCAATGTACGATCAACAATCTTGAGGAGTTGGTGGTGCAAATACGACTTCTGGGAGCAACATAGCTTGTAGTACTTGAACCGGATGGATCCGGAGAGTTCCGGATCAATGACCTCGTTGTTTATGATGATTTTGAATTTCTCAAAATCAGCAACTCGTCCTGATAATGTGGAAACTTCCATGTCTGATGAGTTAGGGTCCTCTTTGCTAGACTGATGATCAGAATTTGATATTAACGTACTCCTTCCAGCACTTTCTTGAACTGTGTCCTGGTGTGGAGTGAGCCTGGGGCCATTTCTGTCACCAACCGCATGTTTTCTTTTCTTGCCTACAAAATAATCTTGAAATCAGCTTTGAATTCTAACAGAGAGATGATTCATGGTGTCAAGAGGGCCGGCCCGCGGTGAAAACCGGCCCAGCCCGGCCCTCAGACCACCAACCCAGCCCCCTATGAAGAAGCCCGGCCCCAAAACAGGTCTGGGTCGTATTTAGCCCCAGCATCACGTCCCGGCCCGAAACCCGTCCGGATCACATTTAGCCCCCCAGTGGCGGCCCGGCCCCTCCCATCTAAAGCCCGCACCGGATTAGCACCCCCCCCCCCCCCCCCACACTCCCCACCCCCCAAAAGCCTTCCAATTAGCTATTTTTTAATTATTTTGACCCTTATAATCCGGCCCGGCCCCGTACCCAAGGGCTTTTAGCCCCTAACCGGTCCGGATCACTATCCTCCCCTAACAGCCCGGCCCGGCCCCTCCCAGCCCTCCTCCAAGCCCAGCCCCCACCAGCCCGCCCCCATGCCAGCCCTGACCGACCCGGTCCAGACCGGCCCTTTGACACCATGAGAGATGATAGAGTAGCTGAGTACCATGTACACTACTTAGTTACCTTTGGTGGCACTTCCAGCTATGGTTGAATCCTTTGCTCTTATTATGTACACCTGTAAAATTGGCATCAAATATCATAATCAAGCTGAACAAGATATAAATCCATCTGAGTTTGGCTGGAAAATCAACTCGTGCAACAAAAATACTGACATCGCTATTTTCAAGACTGGGTTTTAGGTCGGATTTTAGGTCTCCTGTGTTTGTATCCCTTTTTCTTCCCATTTTCTAACTTACTTTAGAATTTTTTATTTTATTTATTTTTATTTTTTTTTGCTGAAAATGTGTGGAACAGAAAACTGGCAACTTCATCTGAAACCTGAAAGGACATGTTCCTAGATAACCTCATCCTTCAGAATGTTTCTGTCAGTATTCATTTTCAGAGAGTTCATTCTGATATAACTGCAGATGAAATAGCATTAGCCATCTTCTATGAGATTAACCTTGTACGTGAAGGTGTTAATTCCTTGCTGATTAAAGAGCTTCCAAGTAGTAGAAAATAAGTTTACTCCTTTATTACAGATGTGGTTTCCAAAAAAGGATATGGAACTGATTGTTAGAAAAACATCCGAATAATAAAATGACAGATGAAGAAACACATGAATGCAGGGTTAATGATTGATTACCTTAAAGTAGCAAGGCCTGAGCAAATGGAAAACTAAAACATCGCCTTCAGCCAGGTTATGCGCAGCTGAATACCTTATCCAACCACTGGAAAATCTGTTCTTTGTGCTAGGGAGGAATTTCACGATGTAGCTATCTCCATTTTCATCCTCCAAAGTAAATTCTGCATCATGGTTTGGCAAGTGCAGTCTGCAGAACTCCATAGGGAGAATCTGCCATAAAATAGTTAAATAGGTTAGTCCAACCGCATGAAACATCATTTAGTCAGTACTTGAAAAAAAAAACTACACTAACCAGCAAAGCTTTTCTAATAACAACATTTGAAGAGTGCATTTGCTTAACAAAGCTAGGATGTTCACTTGACAGGTTTGTTTGGAGCTCTTTTGCTCTCTCCAATGCTAATGTGCATGCTTCAGAATCTATTCTTCCTCTGTTTGTCAAGCAACTTCAAGTAAATGAGCACACAAAGTAAACAAACCAATTTAATATCTACTACTAAGTCAGTACAATTTGCAGATTAACAAAGTCACACACCGCTTAATTGTTTTATCATTCCCATAAGCAACCTGCAAGGAAATAATTCATATCAGAAAATTATGCAATTAACATGTTACCATATCAATTTTGTGAAAATTCCATCTAATCAATGAACAATCTATGAATTTAGCATTTTTCTCAAATACGTTGACCACATTTGTGTAATCATATGTACATCAAGTTTTGCTTTTCGAACACTCATGTAACTTATGATGTGACACTAGTAATGCAAAAAACATCATAACGAAAATTCAGAAACCAAAAATGTATACCCCGACACTTTCTTGAACCTTGTCCAGGAGTGAAGCAAGCCTAGGACCATTTCTGTCAGTAACCTCACACTTTCTTTTCTTCTTGCCTACAAAAATGTTGAAATATGCATTGAGTTTTACAACCAAGATCACATCAAAATTCAGCAATAAACAAAGATACAGTAGCTGAGTACCATGTAAGCTAGTTACCTTTGTTTCCCCGAATATCAAGATTTGTAATTTTAGCACTTCCAGCTACTTTTGGACAATTCGCTCTTATTATATACACCTTCAAAATTGGCATTAATTGTCATAATCAAGCCGAACAAGAAACACGTCCACCTGATTTTGGCCGGAAATTCAACTCGTGCAACAAAAAACATACTGACATCATTTTTTTTTTTAATTTACCAGACAAGATTTACGGTCACATTATACCACTCTTCAGCGTTTCTAATCTATATTTTCTCATTTCCTTTCATGAAAAGTTTCCGAAAAAGGTGGAAGAGAAAAGTGGCAACTCCATTCGCAGCATCAATTACTATTCGGCACATGCTTCTCAATCTTCTGGTTCTCCTTTAATTATATGACCTCATCCCTTAAAAAGTTTCCCATATTCATTTTTGAGGAGTCCAATATGATATAATGACTAAGTGAAATAACCCCATCTTTTATGAGTTTCACCCTGTACATCAAGGTATCAATTCTTAGCCATTACGGATCTTCCAAGTAGGAAAATTAGTCCGTTATTACAGATGTGGTTTCTACAAGTGGACACCAAACTGATTGTGTTACAAAATATTAAAATGACGTATGAATGATACACATAAACTCAAGGAAAATCATTACCTTGAAGTAGCAAGGCCTGAGCAAATGGAAAACTACAACATCCCCTCGAAGCAGCTTATGCGCAACCGAAAAACTTTTCCATCCACCGATAAATCTCCTATCTATCCCCATTCTATATGGGACATATCTTACCATGTAGCTCTCCCCGCTCTCATCCTCAAGTATAACGTCTACAGAATGAGTTGGCAAGTGGGATCTGAACTCCACAGGGACAACCTACCATAGTATGGGTTAGACCAACCAGAATACCAGATACAATATCTCTGATTTAATAATCAAACAGTATGCTTTAATCTAACCAGCATAAAAGATCCGATAACATGTGACCGCAGAATCTGCTTAATGAAAATTGGATGTTCAGTTGACAGGTTTTCTTGCAGCTCTTTTGCCTTCTTCAACGCTAATTTGTGTGCTTCAGAAATTCTTCTCCCGTTTTTTATGCGGAAACTTCAAGCAAACGGCAAAACAAAGTCAACAAAAACCAATGTGATCTCTAGTTCCATGACAAAGGAAAACCTGAGAATCCCAGCTTCACATATTACTCACCGCTTACTTGTCTGATAATCATAAGCAACCTGCAATGAAATCATAAAATTTCCAATCAGGGTATTCCGATTGCAATTTTGTGAAAATCTAAACTAATATAACATGCAAAGACCATTCATGAAATGTCATTAGGACATCATGATTTAGTTATGAAATGTCGCTTTGATTATTAACATTCGTTTATTGTAGCCACTTCCCTAATAACTTCCACATTTTTCTCTCCAAAATTGTACTACATTACTACCCACACTTACTTCGGCACCTTATTCTAGTTTCATTCTAGGTGCCAAGTGCTACTCACTCAAGATAAAATACCTGGTGGAAGGAGACATTCAGAGTTCAGACAATAAAATACTTGGCACACTCATACCCTACTACTAGATTATATAGATACCCATAGATTCTAAATTGCGTCAACCTTGTCCAATCCGTTTATGATTTTTCAGATATAAATATGAACTGAAGAATACATGAATAATCTGTGAAGACATTTCACCTAAATATGTTAAGTTGTTAACCAATCCATTTATGTATTACTTTTTGAACACCATCATGACATATGAAGTAGCCTTAGCAATTAAAAATATATATATATAAAAATAAAAATACTCAGAAACCAAATACATATCCCAACACTTTCTTCAACCTTGTTCAGGTGTGGAGCCAGCCTAAGACATCTTCTATCAGCTACCTCAGATATCCTTTTCTTCTTGCCTACAAAATTTCATAAATCAGCGACTGAGTTTAACAATGAAGGACTTGAGCTGACTTGAGCAGTTCATGAGGAAATGGTAGCTGAGTATCATACAGAGACAAGATACATACCTTTATTAACTTGGAGATTAGAATTTCTCGGGTTAGCACTTCCAGCTACAGTTTGATCAGTTGCTCTGACTACATAACCCTGTAAGAGATCATAATCAAGCAAAGCAATAAGCCGGACTAGAAACAAATCCACAAAAAATGGCAAGAAAAGCAACTAAAATGAAGCGGTTAGTATTTTCGACTTGTAGTAGTAGATACTACTAGTTAAACCACAACACACGAATCTTCTCCATGTGGTCTGTTTTTCGACCTCTCGTTTTCTATGGGAATGAAAAGGAGAGGAATAGACAATCGGGTTTCACTATTTTGATCCCCCGCGAACAAAAAATGTTAACCATAGATGTTTGTAGATCTGAATTTACGAGTAACCTGGCAACATATGTAGCCTCTTTCACATTAAAAAAAAAAAAAAAAAAAAAAAAAAAAAACATGGAGTGAAGGATAAAAATCACAAATGCTTTTGTGAGGACTCTTCAACAAAACATGGTTCAACACTCCATTTATGCATTTCTGTAATACTACCTATTCAGACAATTTTGAACACCCCTATAATGTAAAATTGGTATATGAGCAGCATGACTTAGTTATAGCAGTACTAAAATCAAACCAAAAGCTACAGAAACCAAATGTGTTCTCCAAAATTATCCAAAATGGAAATTTCAAAAGGAAATTAGTAAAATTAGGGCACAGAGAACCTCCAAAAAAACCCCATGATCCCAACACCAAAAGACTCTGCCTTTATAAGGGCACAGGGAGAGAAATTGGTGAAATTACTGGCTTATAAGTAATTTTCCTGGGAACCCTTGATGTGGTTGTCATATTCAGAGGTGGGACATTGTTGTTTTGAGCAGATGGTGGCTTCAATTGAACCTGTGAAGAAACATGAAGACCAAGACAAACAGAACAAAACCCATAACGTTAGAAGATAGAAAAGAGAGAGAAGTTGCAAAGTGAGGAGCTAGAGCCAGCCATACCATGGGGTATGTGTCTTGTTCGTCGTCTTCCTTGGCCTGCATTTCCATCTTCTCCTCCTCCTCCTGCTCTCTGTGGCGTCCACAGTTGTTACACACTAGCACAGCACAGCACAGTCACAGAGACCGAGTGATTTTGTTTATCTTTTTCTGGGGTAAAATACACTTTTACCCCCTTGGTTTTGATACAAAGACACTTTTACCCCTTCTTGAAGAACTGACCGTTGTGAATGCTTCTGTTGCCGGCACAACTACCAAGTTCGAAAGCCAGGCTGGAAAATTATCTAACCCATTCAACAAAATTTGCCTCCAGACTTTTATAAGCCGCGAAGTGGTGTGCCACTTCGTTCCTGCTTCTGGGCGTACAACAAAAGTAGTATGAGTGCTTCTGACTTTTAGGACAGCTTCCGCTGTCTCATACCAATTTCGAGAGAAGCAAGGGGGGCTATTCTTTTTTGGAAAGTGTTTTTTTATTAATTTATCTACAATTAATTTTAATCTTACAAATTTGAAAAATCTCAATTTATCTTCACGGGACTAATACATGTAATATATTATGTAATTTTATCTTCTCACAGCAGGTGGTTAACGATAGATTTTACCAAGCATGAGATTAGTATGTCTCTATCTCACAGTAACTTTCACATAATATTTACCCGACTATACTTAACTAAAATTCACAACTTTTTCATAGTGATTCTCACACAATAACCCCACAGCATTCTCAAACTAGCCCTCACATAATTTCATCTCAATAGGGCTGAACATAGGTTTACCCATTGAAATTTGCCCCCGTTTGAGGGCATCTCCAACCCCATGGGGGGGAGGGGGAGGGGGAAGGGAAAAATCATATAGAAATATGGTTCATGTCCAACTCCATGGGGGGAGGGGGAGGGGGTGTTATGGGGATAAATTTTGCCTTGGGTGAGGGATGGTTAGGGGGGATATTCTCATGGACATCCCCTCCCCCTCCCCCTACATGGAATGATTAATTAATTGAATATTTGATAATTTTAATTACACATACTAATATTTTGTGATTATATTATGTATTTTATTATTATGATTAATAAATTTTATTTTGTATTATTTTTTAAAATTACTAATGTTTTCACGATTGTTGGAAAGTATATTTACGAAAAGTCATCGTTATCTTATTTTTTTTGAAATTTAATAAAACTTATTTTTATACTGTTAACAATTATAATTTCAATAACTAAAAAACACGGTTAAAACGTCAAATTTTTCGTACTTGTAATCGTTTTTTTTTAATAAAAGTTTTGTTTGTTAATATTATTGTAATTATTATTAGTATTAATATCATTGTTATTATTATTAACATCTTTTTTTGTGTGTATGTGTGTGTATATTGGTAAAAAAATTTGCATTTACTTTTTCTGGTATTAATAATTCATTTTTAAATCATTAAATATATATTACAAATTAATTTTTTGAGTAGGGGAAAAGAAATGGGTTGGAGACGATTATTAGTTTGGCGGAAGGGGAGGGGAAAATGGTGGGCCCATAGGGAGAGGGGATGTGAGAAGAGGAGAAAAAAGCCATGGATTGGAGATGCTCTGACCAACTTTAACTTAGTTGCAGAGCTACTAAAGGAGCAAGAAGTGACAATTGTCACCCCTCACTTTTTCAAAATCGTACTCTTACCCCTATTATTAGGGCATTGGACCCAAAATACTTGTAACAAAAAAATACTCTTCAACAAAAAAAAAAAAAAAAAACACTCAATCTGATTTCACATTTTTCCACAAGTACCTTAAAAAAATGCACAATTTTTTATCCCAGTTGTTTCAGTTTTCTGGCCCTGCCACTAAACAGACTATGTGTTTGTCATATCACCATGGAGCTCTGGCTTCCTCATGGAAAGCATTTCTGCACTTCTTGATATTCGCCCTCATGGTCTTCATCTCATCCTCGAGCTCTTCTGTGGACCGTTTCAGTTTCACGAGCTTCGTTTCACAACTCCTCATCTTCTCTTCAATGAAGTCTAGCTTGCTTTTAGCTCCCACACACCTCTTCCATTCATCTGTTGCCCTAACCTCTGATGCAAGTCTCCCGAGTCGTTTCAACTGGTTGAGCAGAAACCCAACTTCCATGCCAAGATTCTTAAACCCTTTCAAAGTGTTGTCCCAAGTAGCAAAATCATCTTTGGAGATGTTGACTTTGCAGGTTTTAATCTTATCGGCCAATTTTACCGTTTCTGAGATGATCCCAGCTGCCAATGAATGATCAACATTCTTGAGGAGTTTACTGTGCAGAAATGACTTCTGAGAGCAACATAGCTTGTAGTACTTGAATCGAGTAGATCTGAAGAGTTCAGGATCAATGTTCTCATTGTTCACTATGATTTTGAACTTCTCAAAATCAGCAATATTTCCTGATAGCAAGAGAGCTTCTGTGTCTGATTTTCTTGACTGAAGACTTGATTTTGATGCCACACTCTCTTGCTTGAGACTGACTTTGTGAGCAACCTCGCGCTTTCTTTTCTTGCCTACAAACCCTAAAAATCACCATTGAACATTAAGAAAAGAAGAAATTAAGCAGTAAATGAAGATGTGGTCACTCAGTAGCATTTAGAGGTACAACTATAGTTACCTTCATTTGCACCAAGTTCAACTTTTTCTAGTACAGTTGGATCATCATTTCCTCTCATTATATACACCTGTCAAATTGGCATCAAAAGTAAGTTGACCGGAAATTGGACTTAAGCAACATACACAAGGTAATATGTTATTTTACTTCTTTACGGGTCAGATTTTATTCCGTTTTCACTTTCCATTTTCTCATTTTTTTACAAAATATACAGATAAAAAGGAATGGAACTGATTGATGCCAACTTCATTCGAAATGATTACCTTGAAGTAGCAAGGCCTGAGCAAATGGAAAACTAAGACATCGCCTTCAAGGAGCTTATGCTCAACCGAAAACCTTTTCCAACCACCGCCAAGTTTCCCCTCTGTACCAGGGAGAAATTTCACCATGTACCTCTCTGCTTTTTCATCCTCCAAAGTAACTTCTACACTAGTCTCCGGCAAGTGCAATCTGCAGAACTCAGCAGGAACACCCTAACCATACAATAGGTTAGTACTACAAACAGATGCAACAACATTTTAAATCAATAGTTTAACAGTATGTGTAATCGGACCAGCAGAAAAGATTGGCTAACATGTGACTGCATCATTCGCTTAAGGAAACTAGGATGTTGCTTCGATAGATTTGTTTGGAGCTCTGTCGCTCTCTTCAGCGCTAATGCAACTGCATCAGAATATATAGTCCCCTTCTTCGTATTGCAACTTCAAACAAAAGGGTAAAAGTAAAACCAAGTCAGTAAACTAATATGACCTGCAGTCGCATGAGAAAGAATCAATACAATAATGTCAGCTTCACAATAGTTCACTCACTGATTCAGATTATTATCATCAGCAACCTGCATAGGAAATCATAAAATATTCTAATCAGTTATTATCAAGATTTTTGTTAAAACTGCATCTAACCCACACACAGTAGAAGTATCATTAATGAAGTCATCTGGGCAAATTTCACAGACTAACGCTAGATCACAGAGTCGCATGAAGTTTCTATATTACATGTCCTTAGCTATTTACGTGCATAACCTTTCATATTTGAAAATGAAATTAACTATTCTAGAATGATCTGTGAAGACCCAAGTCTACTGAACTAAATATAACCACTTCATTGTGCAAAATGTGAATCCAGTTCGCTGTATGAATACCAACCACCAGACCTTTCCATCAGTAACCCCAACACCGCCTTTTTGAGAGAGAGAGAGATTTACCTGCGTGCCCGTCTCTTTTCCTGAAACCATCATCACTCTCTTAGTGGAAGCTGGAGGATGTTGTATTAAACCAATATTGGGGGCTTCAATATAACCTGCCAATGAACATAAGAAAGGTAAACAAACATAGTATTCCAAGAGAGAGGTATACATGAACTTTGCAAAGACGTTGATAGTGAGGAGGTACCGGTGCAAGAAGAAATGATGGTCTCTTTCTCCAACCTCTACTTTCACAGTATGATTCTGCACTTCAACCTTTCACTTTGGTAATATACATACAAAGAGAGAGGTAGAAGATGCAGGATTCATGCATCTATTGTAATCCAAATGTTCAGGAAGAGATATGAACAGGCAGTGAACCAGACCCTTCACATTCAAAGGAATCAATCAAGGTCCTGGAACACTTATAACTCCTGCACTACCCTCTTCAGTCTACTCTAACCCTAGACTAGGCCTTAAGTCCACTGAAGGTGGACTTTTTGGCTTTGGTCATGCATCTCTTGTCATTCAAATGCATCTGGCTAACAAAAAACTTTTGGTTCCATACTTGAGAAAGCTTAGCAAAATACATATTCCTTTTCTCTTATGATCTTAGTCGACAACAAAAGGCTTCTGATCGCCAGTCGCCACCGCAGAACATACCCTAATGACCATGTACATTCACCAATTACACAAAGCCAGTTCACTCTACGGTATAGTCTCCAACTCCTAGAGTTGGTATATACAAAAATAACATGGTACACATGTCGAGATTCACAAAATTACCAATGTCAACATTACACTAGTCTTAATCAGACACCATACCTGAAACTTATCATAGCTACAGTCTTTTATGATCAGCGTCGCAGACCAAGCACGTACAGAAACAGCCTCGCCGATTATCACCATGGAGCACTGGCATCATCTTCAAATACACACTCGTACCTGTGCAAGTTCACCCTTATATCCACCATCTCATCTTCCAGTCTAGCCTTGGTGTGCTTCAAATTCAGGAGATTTGCTTCAAGATTCATTATCTCCTCTTCAGTGCAGGCTCGCTTTTTTCTAACTTCTTCGTACCTCTTCAGTTCTTCTGTCACTCTTGACTCTGATACAAGGCTCGCGAGTCGTTTCAACCTATCACGTATGAAGCCAACATCCATGCCCATCTGTTCAAATGCTACCAAAGTCTTTTCCCACATTTCGAAATCATCCGTAGAGCTGGAAAGTTTGCATGCCCTGATTGCATTTGCCATGTTGAGTATTCTGGTAATGATTCCAACTGCTAGCGTACCACTAATGGACTTGCGGAGGTTCTTGTGCAGAAATGACTTCCGAGAACAACATAGATTATAGTAGTCAGCGAGAGCCTGTTTGGTGAATTCGTGATCAACGGATTCGCCGTTCACAATTATTTTGAAGTTCTCAAAGTTGGGAAGACATCCTGTTAATGGGAAATCTTCCATGCATGATGAGTGCACATTCCACTCTTTTACATTCCTTTGAAGAACATCTGGAGGAACATGACTATAACACTTATCATTGGTTGCCCCACGAACTCCTCTATTCTTGTCTGCAAAATGGTTCTTGTTGGATCAGTATGCAATTTTGGAAAAGAAGCTAAAGGACATATTCTGATTGGATCAGTAAATTGAAGCGAGAGGTAAAAACAGGAGCACTACTTACTGAAATTGGCTTCTTTTGCATGGACATCAGTATTCTCGAGGTTAAGACTTTCAATTATAGCCGGATCATTCACTCGTACGATATAAACCTGTAAAAGTTGCATTAGCATCACATGAAGAAGATAGAAAGTACAGACAAGTAACACAAACATCAGAGGTGAGCAGAAACCAAAACATATGACAACAACAGTGAATATGGTTACCAAACAAGGGTGTGGATTTACTCGGCTAACAGAATTTCCTTTTTCGAACTTCAGACATAAACAAAACAAGAAAAACAGATTAAACCTAAGAGTGTTAACATGCATGATATAAACATACTGAGTAAGTAACTCCATTTTCTTTTTTTTTTTTTTTTTGAAGAACACCACTGATTCCATTAATAACCAGAAAGATGATACGGAATAAAATCACTGAAACCTTAATTCTTATTCAGCTACACAGCCAAATCCTATGGGCACCAAACCCACTTCTTAGTATATGAGTTCCCTAACAGCCCCTTATAAGTTATACCATGTGGTCATATCGTGAATCCTATAATTTTGTCTGCACCATTGAAATCCTCAACATAGAGTTTACGAAAGAGAAAATCCTCTATACAGATACATATCAAGCTTTAGACCAGGAGATCACCTTAAGCATTGTAGGTTGGATCACTTGGAAAACCACGGCATCTCCTTCACTTAATTCATGATCCAAAGCAAACCCTCTCCACCCTGCACTCAGTCCACATTGCTGAGCAAGGTACTTGGTTGTGGATTTATTACCATCCTCATCCAGCAAAGTGATGTAGTCATCATGTTTTGGAAGGTAACTCTTGCAAAAACTGGCAGGAAGAGTCTGAAGAAAGTCTATAATGTAAGAACTAAGCTACTGCGACCTGCTACTTACTAAAAAAGGAAGGTAACTCTTGCAAAATATTGCAGGAATTACCCTTGCATTCTTTGGAGGTAAATTGCATAGTTCAAGCTGAAGAAAAATGTGCCCGGAGCTTACCAGCCAAAAGGATCCTTTAACATGTGAATGGTACATTGACTTCACGATGCTCGGCGAATCCGGCCCTAAACCTGACCGGAGTTCTTCAGCTTGCCGGGTAGCATACATCCTTGCTTCTTCATTGGCAGGTATCTGATTTCCTGAATTCCTCCTCTTATAACTATAAGCAGGTAAGGCCAACATAAGGGGTTAGATTATCAACTAGTTAGATATCTATCAATGAATAAAAATATTGTGTGAGTGAACTACAGCATTGTATATCAACCTTCTAGGCCTCCCTAATGGCAGAATTTGCCCCTGTAAAGCATCAAGAAGTCCCTGGATTAGCACCAATTGATTGAAAAATGAAGCTAATTAAGACAGAGTAGATCTAAAGGAAAGATTCACAAAGACAAAGGAACTCAGTCATCATCATTCAAGATGACAGTAACTCATGCATCAGAGTCTGAGGCATGACATCTTCAAAAGTCATTACTAGAAAACACATTACAAAGAAAAATTTCATCAATGGCCCAAAGATCCCAAAACCTATGAAGGGTAACTTCTACCCAGATTTTTTTTCTCCTTTTGGAAGCCAAATTTTCAAGCTTGACAACAGTCTAAAAAATTTTGTTCCATCTGCATGTAGATTTCTGAGAACTTAGCTTGAACTTGGAAAAAAAAATAAAAAAGAAAATGTGAACAATGGGTTGAAAGAATCTGTTGTTTTAGGCAATGCATGTAGATTCTCTCCATCAAAATCAATTCAATTAAAAAAAAAAAAAAAAAAAAAAAAAAAAAGAGCAATCTTTGTGTGTGTGAGAGCTCACTTTCTCATTTGGGGATTTCCTGGATGCTGCTACGCGAGGTGACCTTCGGACGACAGAGAGACAAACAGGCTTCATCTGTTCAAGATCAGCATTTACATTAGATTTTCAAGAGATATTAATTTCTGGTTCAGGCATTTATACAAACACATTGTAGACAGTGAGGAGTAACCCGAATGGGACGAACCCGAGAGGAAGATTTGGAGCCGGCAATGTTCCGACGAGGTCCGGAAGCCTTATAGTTCCGATTCCGATGAAGTTCTGCCGTCCTTCTTCTGGTTATCATCTCTTTCTTCGAGTTCTTGGAGATGGCTTTTTAGAGTGGCTATGGTGGTGGTGATCTCCACTCAAATACTAGTAGTTTATTTTGCTTACACGAAGTATCAATTTACAATGCATAATCATCACACCTACGACTATACTTCATTTTAGGCCCTGAAACGTCTCCACCATAGGCCCTAAACCCTTTTATAGGCATGTAACGTTTGGGGTTTGTCTGGATAGCGGGTCGCGGCGGCTGGGTTTCAAAATCTCGGGGGTGTTTGGATGTAGGGGTTTGGGTTGGAGAGGGTTCGGTGGCCGGTATATTAAGGGTTAGTTTGGGAATGCTGTGCGGTGCTAGAAAGCTGCTATGTGAAAACACTGTGGAAAAATTGCTGTGAATTCTTGATAAAATGTTGTTTGATAAATATTACGTAAAAGTTGCTGTGAAATATTGATATAGTAATTTTGTGTTTGGTAAAGTTAACTGTGAACTTGCTGTGAGAGGGTAAAATGACAAAAATATATTATATGTATCATTTCCGTAAAGATAACTATTGATATTTAGAAATTTGTGAGGTTAAAATCGGTTGAGATAAATTAATCAAAATAACTTTCTGGAAAAATATCTCCCCCCTTGCTTCCTGAAAACTGCGGTGGGACAGCAGAAACTGCCCGAAAAAGCATAAATTTTATTTTTACCAAACACACTAAAACTGCTTCTGCTATCGGGAAGCAGCTGTGCTGGCGCAGAAGCATTCCCAAACTCACCCTAAAGCCGGTCACCTGTTACTTTTTTACCACAAAATACAAATTTGCCGTCCACCGATAAAAGAACCGTGCCCAACTTTTTCATTGTCGTGCCCGACTTATTATTGAGAAGAGTTTTTCAATCTTTAACATAAAACAAGTAGTGGACGGTAAAAAACAACTAGTCCCCTGATTTTTCAAAATACCGGTCACTGGACCAAATTTGCCGTCCACCGATTTTGGCTTAGTCACCCACGTTGTTCTCTCCAACAATGGAAAGTCGGGCACTGGTTTTGGCTTACTGTCCACCGGCTTTTTCATTTGCTGGGCACCGGTTGTAAGACACCCGTCACCAGACCCTCCTCCAGGTTGAGTTATGGTTGAGGTTAACTAAACCCTGTTATCCAAATCAATCCTTGGTCTTTTAGGATTTTGGAACAACTAGTAGATGATTGATAATGACAAAGTCTCCTGACTATTGTGAAATTCACTCAGGGTGAGTTTCGTACTACCTCTGTTTCTTCTCTATCACACCAGTTGGACTTTTGTTATTATTCATTGGATCATCTTGACCCGGCAATTTGTGTAACAAAATTATGCAATTTTGTGATAGTTTTTTCATGATGTTGTAGAATTGAAGTTGCTCTATAACACGGTGAAAAAATTATCACAAATCACATCGTTTTGCTATCCAAATCTTCCGATCAAAATGGCCTAGATATGAGTCAAAAGTCAAACCGGTGTGATAGAGAAGAAACGGAGGTAGTATGAGTTATTTTCAATTTAAGTTGACTTATAAGTTCATGTCAAAAAAGTCTACGATAAAAAAGATTAACACAAAAGTCATGTATATTTAGTGAAAATGATGTTTACATTCAAATGTTTTAAAAAAGCTTCAAGAAGTTAACTTTTTCTAGAATCAATTTAACATTATGAACTTATAAGTTGGACTCCAACTTTTCAGCTTATAAGTACATACCAATCACCATTTATAAGTTAGCTTCAACTTATACTCCAAAACTGACTTATAAGCTGTTTACAAGTCATTCCAAACTTTGCAAAGATAATATCAATTCCTTATTAGCAAAATTATCATAAGCGTGTGATTCAAATAAATGAAATCAATGATCACTGCTCCTGCAACTGTGAGAAATTGCCTACAAATGAAATCACAATATCCAAAATTTGATGGAAGATGACTGTTGTATATCACCGTTTGGGTTATATTATGTGAAATAATTAGTGGCCTTCATCATAAATATCTAATGAAAAATAGGGAAGGTAAGACATATAAGCGACCTTAAGACTATAACATAGTACTGATAAGTCATCAACATCAGTAAGAGAAGCTATCAACATCTTTTTCTCTAAGAGAGGTTGATTTTGTTTCCCTGACGAAGGCTAGATCTCTCTCTCTCTCTCTCTCAAGATCTGCAACGACGTTGTACGAATCATGAGTCAAACAATCAAAGAACCATTACATACATAGGTCGAATGAACCTTGGCTAAAGAAAATGAGAAAGACGATGGTGCTTATTTATACCTTGGCTGAAGACTCTGATCATTTCAGGCGGTGAGTTGTTCAAAATTAACTTATGGTGGCTCTCTTGCATATATTGAGATGCGACATCTTTTTGTAAGACTTGTAGTCAGAAGAGCAAAGCTCACTAATCGAACAAGAAGTTCACAATAGGCATATTGGATAGTGCGCGCGTCACCTCTCCTAATATTTAACAAACCTTAACGTCAACAGCCAAGAGTTTTAGCCAACCCGTGAAGGGATTTATGGCTCCCAGCCTCCCATGGTCCAATTCATACCACGCGTCAAACACGTACTAAATGAAATTTAAAGGGCAAGTAGCGGTGACCATGGTTGTGTTCGAAAAGAGTCGTCTGTCATTGACTAGGCCCAAGTGCCCCATACATTAGGGGAAAACTTAAAAGGCCGAAGGCTCGTGCCTTTAGCGGCAATAAATCTTTTTTTTTTTTATATAAAATGTCTTATAAGAATGATATATAATGGACATCAATTTAGGATATATGCGTGGTAATTGGTCAAAAACATAATTCGGGTTCACCGTAATTACTTATCTAAATTACTTCATATGTGTTGTCTTGATAGTACAACTAGAACTCACCGGAATCAATGTACCAAAAAAATTATCATTGTATTCTACAAAACATAAAAACTTTCCCTCTTCTTCCTCAAAGTTTTGTTTCAAATACTTCTAAATGGGCAGAAGATTTTGACATAATTTCATGTTTTAGTGATTTTAATTGCATGTCAATATTTGTTAAGGATTTTTCTTTGTTACAGCAGTGTTTGGTTTTACTACATTGGAAAAGTATGTCTGCATTTATATCTGAAATTCTATCTATGTAACATTACTCTTTAGTTTCTTACGACATGATTAATTTAGACATTTTGAATGTATGAGATTTAAGAGATTTGTTTGGCTTATTCATTTTATGCAAGCCGCTTATCCTTTTGACGAATTTTCAATAATTCTTCTATTACATCTCTCTCATGTTATTACTTTATGCATCTCTTAGATTTGAGAATACATTTCCCTAGAAATTTTCGATATCATGAGAAAGACAACAACATGAAAGTTTCTAACACATTCGTAAATCTTCAAAGGATATAATATGTTTATTTGTTCATTTGGTATGTATTCAAATAAACTTGAAGATGACGAATCTCTTCTCACAAATAAGTAAATAAAATAGAAGTAATCTTAAACTATCTTGTGAACTCACTGCAACCCCACTTAAAAAATATATTTGTAAAAGTTAACTAATCATGTACTTTCCAAAAAAAATTAGAATGATACCATGGATCTAAATCGCGAACAATGGTGTCTCACTCAAGTTGAAAAAGAAAACTCGTGAATCAACTGCGGAAGATAAATTTTACTTTTTTCATAATTCATAAATATAGTAACATCGGCGCCTAGGGAAATATATTACTTGTCAGTTGTATTTCAACATTCCTCATTTTTAATACGTCTACACTTCGTTCACTTCCTCTAATTTTGCTATTAATAATGAACGGTCTTCCTCCTCTTAAGAGTGGTAACGAGTCATCCAATCATCCGGTGATACATTTCACAATGGATCTTCCTCAACATCATTAAGCGTTCGAACAATATACAAAACATCAGGCCATATAAACTGAACAAGAAACAAACTAATCCACCTTGAAAGCCAAAATTAACGAAATAATTTAAAAAATCATAAACACTATACAATTATTATATATTGTTCAGGAAAATTAATTAATTACCTTGAGTTTGCAAGCGCTTACCAAATGAAAGAATAGATAATCCCCTTCATATATTCAATCGATGCACAATAGCAAACATTTTCCATGAGCCATCAACTTTGTTTTCTTCTGCAAGGAATTTGACTGTGGTTCTTTATGCTTTCAGCCTTCAAGACAATGGGTACGTCATGTAATGGCAAGTGCTTCTTGAAAAACTCAGGAGGTAAACCCAACAGAACAATAGTAATTAGCACGAGTAGACTCATCTAAAATTAAATTTGACTCAAGTGCTACCAAAAATGACTCGGGCATACTAGCAAATAGGGCTTAGAAAGATGAAAAATTAGCAACATATGCTTGATGAAGCTAGGAGAGGCCAAGGAAAGGTCTGCCTAGACTTCCCTTGCTCTCTTTACTGTCTAGACAACTAATTATTATAGTACATCGAAGAGGGTCTCTACTCTCCCATATTTGAAGGAAGCGGCCATAAAATACGTGCTAATCAAGTTTCAAGCAAAATCGTCTTGCTTCTTAATGACATAAAAAAGTTAAAGTTTAGAAAGCCGGGGAGATCTTTAGATACACTCATCCAAAACTAGCCCCATGGTTGTCATATTTCTCGTGCAAAGGAAAGAAAAGTATGTTTCTAAAACAAAAGAAAGAAAAGTATTAGGTTATCAACACTGGTTAGACATAGAAATTGTATTCCGATAATTCACTATAAATATCATGTCGTATTTTCAGAGTTAGAAATCAAACATGGAATATTGGTACGTTAAGAATTACTTATGCCAAAATAAATGTATAAAAAATTAGCATATTTCAATAAATGAATCAACTTCAATAAAATGTAGGTAGACAATCCTATATATTCTGGAAGAATTTGTTTCCTTGACCTTTCAAAATTAATAGAATAGTCAGTATGCCACAAAATAGGCTAAACGTATTTATACTTCAAATGAAGGATCTGAAGTCTACGTATGCAGATGAGAATCCATGTTGGTGATGGTGGTTCGTACAGGCCAGGGGAAGGGGGAGGAGTTGGGGTGACTTGGGCGGAAATGCACTTTTGTGCAAAACAATAACGAATTAATAGTCGCCTAAAAGAGTTGGAGTTTTGAATGTCTCTGAAGATATAGCATTTTGCATGTCTGAATAGGAAAAACAATTGAGTATGAAACAAATGATTGAGCCCTGGTGTCAATGGGAAAAAATTGATTGAACTTACAATTGACTTTCTCAAATGAATTGAGGGATATTTTACCTTTTCTTAATCTCTTTCTATTTATGTTTGCATATTTAAATATAAAATTCTATCTTATGAACAAAATTATACATGATGAAAGTCGTGTTAAAATTAACTTGTATGGGTCTTCATTAAAAAGGAAAATATTAAATAATTATACTTATATATATAGTTTTGAAATAAGTTTCTTTCTATACAACTTCTTTTACCATATTTTTTTTTATGAAATTACAACATGTATCTATTGGTTGTCAAAATTCCCTTCAAGATATTAAAATTATTAAAGTTCCAAACATAATATTAATTATGATCGACATAGTATATCATTAGAGTGTTTTTATCAACCCTCTAGTATTATCCTATGTTGATTGTAATTAATAATATACTTCAAACTTAATAATATTAATATATCGAAGGGAATTGACAACTAATAAATACAAGTTGTGATTCTCAAAAATATATTACAAGTTGTATGTGAAGAAAGAAAGAAAGAAGGTGGGAGAAAAAGTTGTATAGAAAGAAATTGTTTTCATAACTGTATATGTAAGTATGATCATTTAAAATACCATTTATAGTGAAGAACCACATAAGTCAATTTTAACACGACTTTCAAAATTTCTAATTCCGTTCATAAGATAGAATATAATATTTTACTATGAAACAGAAATGATAAAAGATCCAGAAAAAGTAAAATATCCCTCGATTCATTTGAGGAAAGCCAGTTGTAAGTTGAATCAATTCATTAGCATGGGATCAATCAGTAATTCGTTTTTAGTTGCTTTTTCCCTCTTCAGACATGCAAAATGATATATCTTCAGACTCTCAAAACCCCTACTCTTTTAAACGACTATTATTTCGTTATTGTTTTCATTAAATTTTAAGCTATATAAACCCCAAAGAACAAGATCACTATACTCAAGTGAATTTCCGCCCAAGCCTCCCAAACTCCTCCCCCTACTTTTCTGTATGAACCGCCATCACCACCATGGATTTTCATCAGAACCGACATACTTTAGGTCTTTCTGTTGAGGTATAGATATGTTTAGCCTATGATGCGGCATACCGCCTATTCTTTCAATTTTGAAAGATCAAGGAAACCAATTCTTCCCAAATATATAAGACGTCTACCTACATTTCTTGAAGCTTGTTTACTGAAACATTCTAGTTTTTTTATACATTTTATTTTGGCATGTGTAATTCGTAACTTACCAATATTCAACGACCGAGTTCTAACTATGAAAATAAGACTTGGGATTTATAGTGAATTATAGGTCATTCACTTTCTATGTCTAACCGGTGCTGATTACCAAATACTCTTCTTTCCTTTCAGAACAAAAACGAAAACCATGAGACTAGTTATGGGTGAGTGTTTTTAAATATTTTCCCATCTTTCTAATATTTTAACATTTTTATGTCATTAAGGAGCAAGATGATTTGATTGAAACTTGATTAACATGTATTATATGGTCGTTCTTTGTAGGTTATTTACAAAGAGGGAGAGAGTAGAGACTCTTTGATGAACTAAAAAAGGAGTTGTCCCAGACAATAAAGAGAGCAAGGCAAATCAAGGAAGACCTTTCCTTGGTCTGTCCTAGTTTCATCAAGCAAATGTTGCTATTTTTTCATCTTTTTTATTCCTATTCGCTAGTAAGGCCGAGTCATTTTTGGTAGTACTTGACTTAGATTTAATTGTTAGCTGAGTCTGGTCGTACTAATTACTATGGTTTTGTAAGATTTACCTCCAAAGTTTTGCAAGAAGCACTTGCCAACGCATGATGTACCTGTAGTCTTGGATACTGAGAGCGGAACAAGCACAGAGTAAAATTCCTCGCCGAATATGACAAATTTGATAGCTCGTGGAAAAGGTTTGTTGTAGCGCATCGATTGAATGAAGGCGATTGTCTAGTCTTTCATTTGGTCAGTCCTTGCAAATTCGAGGTAATTAATCAATTTTTCTGAACAATATAATCATCATATAGTGTTTATGACTTGTTGAATCATGTCGTTAACTTTGGCTTTCAAGGTGGATTAGTTTGTTTCTTGTTCACTTTATATAGCCTAATGTCTTTTTCTCGTTTATGCCATGTGTATATTGTGCGAGCGGTTAATGATGCTGAGGAAGATTCATCGTGGGGTGTATCACATGATAATTTGATAGCTCATTACTACTGTTCAGATGAGGACAATTGTTCATTATCAAGAGCAAAAGCTGAAGAAGTGAAAGAAGTGTAGATGTATTAAATATGAGGAATGTTGAAATACATCTGATAATTACTATTGTGCCCTAGGAGTCGGTGTTACTATATTTATGAATTATGAAAAAGTGAATGTTTTCTTATTAGTTGATTTATGAGTTTTCTTGTGGAACTTGAGTGAGACATCATTGTTTGCAATAGCAGTACAATGGTATCATTTTTTAGAAATAGTTCATATTTCTGGAAAGTACGCAATTAATTAACTTCTATAATATATTTTAAAATTGGGTTGCATTGAGTTCACAAGATAGTTTAAGGCTTCTTTAAAAAAAGACAATTTAAGGTTCATTCTATTTTATTTAACTTTTGACTTGTATTTTTATTTACTTATTTGAGAGAAGAGATTTTTCGTATTTAAATTTATTTGAATACACACCAAATGGACCGAATGAAAAAATAAGAAAAATATATCGTTTAAAGATTAACGAATGTGTCGGGAACTTTCATGCTGTTGCCTTTCTCATGTTATCGGAAATTCCTAGAGAAATCTTTACTTAATATCATATATTAAAATTTTTCAAATGAATTATGTGGTAATAAACAAATGAATAATGTTACATAGACAAAATTTTAGACATAAATATATACACACTTTTCTAAAATAGTAAAACCAAATCCTATTGCAGCAATGCTAAACCCTTAATAAATATTGAACATAATTAAAATCACTAAAACTTGAAGTTATGTCTAACGTTTTGTCCATTTAGATTTCTTTGAAACAAAACTCTGAGGAAGTCGAGGAAAGTATTATGTTTTGTAGAACACGATGATTAATTATTTGGTACAATGATTCAGGTGACTTCTAGTTGTACTACTAAACCAGTACATATGAAGTAATTTAGGTAAATAGTTATGGTGAACCCTGATTATGTTTATGACCATATCACCATGCTTTATCTTAAATTGGATATCAGTTTTACATCATTTTTGTAAGACCTTTTATAAAAAATTTGAGCTTTATGTTGACATTAATCTCACTCAAAGTACTATATGCCGCTTAGGCACATGCTTTAGATAACCAATATTTTAGAGGGTGGGCTTTTAAGTTTAGCCCCAATGTATGGACTTGGGTCTAGCCACTGATACAATAGCCCAATTTGCCCTTAGTTTTAGTTCCGTAGGTTTCTACACGTGCTATTAAGGATGCAAGTTCAAATCGGAAAAGCGCAACTCGAGCCGAACCGGGCGGTTTGATTTGGTTCGGTTCGGTTCGGAAGCTATTACGGTTCAGTCCGGGTTTGCGAAAATCTCAAACGGTACAATACTGTTCGGTTTAGGTTTCAGATACCACAAAACCGTGAAAAAACGAACCGAACCGTTTATATAGTATATAGGCTTACAACAACCAAACTAGATAACTTCTAATTTTTTTTTTACGCATGTATTATATCACAAATATGGTAGTACACTACACAATACCAATATGTAATGTTTGTTAATTTATTTTTAAATTGCTTTACATAGAAATTTTAGCAAATATTTAATTGATGAATTAACTACTAAAAAAATTTAAATGAAATAATATGTTTCCAGGAACCGCGGTTTAAAACCGAACCAAACCGGCTATTCATGGTTCGGTTCGGTTTGGAGCCTTGAACGGTCCAGTTTAGGTTTTTGTTTTGCCCAAACCGTTACATGCGGTTCGGTTCGGATGTGTGCCGAAACCGGACCATCCCGGACCGTTTACATCCCTACGTGCTATGGATAAAGAGTTTTGGATCAGTTTCAGTTAAATAAAGAAAAATATAGTAATTAAATTTGTGATTTTACAAAATAACCCATACTTTCATGAAATGATTAGGCCCTCCTCATGTTGGGGCCTAGGCAAGCCATTACTTTGCCTAAACGAATAGACGACCTTGATTCTCCCTCCGTTTCTCCCGTCTCTTCTTACTTTCGTTTTGGGGGCATTTCCTCTCTTTTTGTCTACTTTTCTTTTTTAGTAATCTTTACCAGTGAATTGACTATTTTACCCTACCTAACCCACTCTTGCACCCCCATCCACCCTAATACCCTATTATCATTTGATTTGATTTTTCATCGGATAGATAGAGAGAGAGAGAGTGAGGAGACGATCTCACTCTTCAACATCCGTCTCTCTTTCTCCCATACCTCATCTTCTCCTTCTCCTCCATCTCCATCCATAGCCATCCGCCAAATCGATGAGATCTCTAACACCCATAACAAGATTGAAATCTCATAACCCATACCAAACAATTCTTACTCTTTCTCGAACGGTGGATTCCGATGCGGTAGGCAGTGGCTTCGTCTCTGTCTCTAAACTATTGTATCCATCTCTCTGATCTATCATCTCTCTCTATGTTTATCAGAAAGTGGGCCTCATCATCTTCTTCTTCTTCTTCTTCTTCTTCTTCTTTATATAATTTTTGGGTTTATTGGTGTATAGATATGTATAAATGGGAGGGTTCATTGTGGAAAAATTATTGGCTCATATCTATTTCATATGTTGTGGACAATTATTCCTCAAAAATTGTTGGTTGTTCTTGATGTTTTTATATCTCTGATACTAAAAATTTCTGAAGGAACTCTTGTTGTTTGTTACTGACATACAGGGGATTTGGGTGAAAGAAGATGGGCATAATCGTAAAAGATACACATTTCTTAAAATATACGTCTTCAGTAAGGCAAAATAGAGAGGAGGAACAGAGGAAGTAATCAAATAATATAATAATATGACAAGTTAGTCTTAGATACATATCATACCTGCGTTCCGGTCAGAATAATATTATAGTGAAATGTCATGAATATTGATCTTTCATCTTCTCCAAATATTCCGTAAACATATGAAAACTCACGAAAAACCTTGCAATACAGAAAAGGGCAAGCGAAATTAATACCAATGATTGGAACTTTTGTGCGTAAATTTGAAGTTGAGAATTCCATCATATAACTAGGGACTTCATGCAGGGACTTCAATCACTTTACCTCTGTACTAGCACCTATTTGTAAATTCTAATCCTTTCAAATTTTAAAGAATTTAATTAAGCTTCATTCTAGTTACTAATTCATAAAAATGCAATATCTAAAGAACAAAAAAGACCATTATTAATCACTTTCATAGCACATTTCAAAATCATGAACATTTTTCATGTATGGCCATTGAATCTAAATAAAAATGTATCTTAATTTATTAGACTTCATGCGAGGAGGCCAATAAAAATATGTGCATCTGTTCTTCTACTCACAAATTTTGTATGTAATCACAAGTAGCATGAATGTGATCGGTTTCCACATATGCAATGAACTAAAATAAGAAGATCCAGCAAGATTGATTGAAATACCAAAGAAATGAGAGTGATATTATACAAATTGAAGCACGATAATTAAAAATTAACAAGCGAGGATGCTTACACATAGATTGAGATGCAACAACAATTCTCTGAAAGATCCATTTGGAAGAAGGGCAAAAGCACAGTACAACAAAACATAGAGATAAGCATAGTGGGGAGTGCGGCGCACTCTCACGATACAACATGATTTTCCCTATATTACACTTTTATACTGGTCGATAGGTTAAGAAAATAAAATATAGTTAAGATGGGCCGAGAGCCCAAATTGGAATTGGCCCAATTAAGGATCTTGAATTGACAACATCTGAGGTTCACTTACAATGTATAGTATGGGCTTCATAGGCCGGGCCGACCTACACCAAAATCCAATTTACAATCTCGAGAGACCATCTTACGTCACTTTGTAACGGAAACACTGATAGTAATGTTTGTTCATTATAAGTGTTATACTGATAGTAACATTTGTACATTATATACATATATATATATATATATATATATATATATATATATATATATATATATATATATATATATTAGCAAACGACCCGTGCCCGTAGGACACTTATAAAGTATATTAATTGACTTACACGTGTCCGTAGGGCAGTTACAAAATAAATTATTTGACTAATATGTTATTCCTTACAATAAATTTAGATAATGAATTTATATAGATTTAATTTGTTTATGTTAATAGATGATTAATAAAAACTACATCAAATAATTAATGTGATAAATACATGATTTGTTAGATCTAATATACATTTAAAAAAGAAATCCAAGATAAAATTGGATTTCGGAATAATTAGTTAGATAACAGACAGATTTTATGATATAACAATATATTCTCATTTGTTTGTTCTTAACTAAGTTGTATTGTTAATCATTCAAGCATAATAAAAAAGAATTGAAAATCAACGGCTCAAAATGTCTTGAGACAAATTGATGGTGTCTCAACCACCTTCAGTATGAGGGAGGGTATTAGAAGTCATAGTCAAAGCTGATGAAGAAGTCAAAGACAAGCTGATGAAGAAGTCAAGGTCAAGCTGTTGAAGAAATCAAAGTCAAAGCTGATGAAGTTATATCAAAATAGAGTCTATTGCAGTTCTCTCAAACTTCTGGTTCCCCTTTGCCTTTTTCAAAACTTGAGAGGTCTGTTTTATATTTCTCTAGAGTTCATCAAAACCACCCCTAATGTGTCTGGGCCATTCTGCAATTTGTTCTTGTTTGTGGTCATTCAGTGATTTGGCATTCTGTGATCTACGGCTGAGATTTGGTTTAATAATCCAACGGTCTAAAATACGACCGTTTGACTCTCTATGTATAAAAGCCTCATGAGGCTCTAGGTCTTCAATCATCTCTTTGTCTCCTCTGAAAACGCAACGAAGCTCTGCCAAAATTATCAATGAAATTCTCTTTTGTTCTTCCTTTTTCTGGGTTTGATTCTGTTTGTTCTTTGAGCTATTTCTGGAATCCTTAATTCCTTTCAAGAGAAGTTGCAAAAGAAGTCCAAAGTGAGGAGCTAAGCTACCCATACCATGCGGGATGTGTCTTGTTCGTCTTCCTTGGCTTGCATTTCCATCTGCTCCTCCTCCTTCTGCTCACAGTTACAGAGACTGCCACAGTCACAGATCGAGTGATTTTGTTTCTCATTTCCTAGGATAAAGGACACTTTTACCCCTTATAGTTCGTGAAATTGCACTTTTACCTCTTAAGTGTATCAAACTCAAAACACTTTGGGCCAGTTTGAGAATGCTTCGGTTGCCACAGCTACTTTCTGACAGCTGAAGTAACTTGAGTGCTTTTGGTAAAAATAAATATTCGACTCTTAGGATATATAGTTTTCCATGTCTCACAGCAGCTTTCGGAAAGCATGGGCGCGATAGTTTTTCTGGAAAGTGCTTTTGATTAATTTATCTATAGCTAATTTTTAGCCTTACATTTTTTAAAAATGCTAGCCTTTGAAAAATCTAAGTATTTATCTTTATGGAATTAATACATGTAATACATTTTTGTAATACTATCTCATCATGGTCATAGTGGATTTTTTACCAAGCATGAGATTATTATGTCTATCTCTCACAAAAACATTCACATAATATTTACCAGACGATATTTTAACTAAAATTTATAGTAACTTTTTCACAGTGATTCTCACACAACAACTTTTAACACCAGGGGATTCCCGAACTGGCCCTCATTGTGTCATTTCGTTTTGTAAAGACCAATTTCTTTTGCCAAAAAACTACTATCAGTGATGGATCCACACTCCCGAGGACTTACAACATCAGGGAATGAATTTAACACATTGTTATCTCAAGTTCATTGTGGTCTCTATGTTCAAGTTCATTGTGTACTGGACAAAAAGGCCCATCATTCTTTAAGAATCTCATTCAGATGGTATAGGCCTGGACTTAAATTTCGGCTCGATCAACCAATCGGGCTGAGCATAGGTTTACCATTGAAATCTGAGCTGGCCCATGGCAACCCGGCCTTTGACTAACTTTAACTTGATAGCAGAGACCACAGACAAAAGGAATGAACAATCACTTGTATCTACCATTGAGATTATCCTAACTAATTTTATTGAAACTATGTAATCTTAATGAATGAATGGGAAAGAGTGGTTGAATAAATTCCTGCCGCCTATCTCCATTGTAAAGGGCAGTGTATCGGATCTGGGTCAGGAGCGGGCTCATCGGCACCTTTGACTCGGCCGCAGAGGTACTCAGGAGCAAAAGGTAGCAATTGCCACCCCTCAGTTTTTCAAAATCATACTCTTACCCCCTATTATTAGGGCATTTAACCCAAAATACTTGTAACAAAATAATACTCCTGAAAAAATGGGCTGATTTCACATTTTTCAGAAGTACCTTCAAAAAACTAACACAAGCTATTTTTTTTTTTCATTCCAGCTGTTACAGGTTTCTGGCTCCGCCACTGAACAGACCAGATGTTTGTCATCACCATGGAGCTCTGGCTTCCTCATGGAAATCATTTCTGCACTTCTTGATATTCGCCTTCATGGTCTTCATCTCATCCTCGAGCTCTTCTGTGGACCGTTTCAGTTTCACGAGCTTTATTTCACAACTCCTCATCTTCTCTTCAATGCAGTCTAGCTTGCTTTTAGCTCCCACATACATCTTCCATTCATCTGTTGCCCTAACCTCAGTTGCAAGTCTCCCAAGTCGTTTCAACAAGTTGAGCAGAAACCTAACTTCCATGCCAAGATTCTTAAACCCTTTCAAAGTGTTGTCCCAAGTAGCGAAATCATCTTTGGAGATGTTGAGTTTGCAGGTTTTAATCTTATCGGCCAATTTTACCGTTTCTGAGATGATTCCAGCTGCCAATGAATGATCAACGTTCTCGAGGAGTTTGCGGTGCAGAAATGACTTCCGAGAGCAACATAGCTTGTAGTACTTGAACCGCATGGATCTGGAGAGTTCTGGATCAACGATCTCCTTGTTAACTATGATTTTGAACTTCTCAAAATCAGCAGTATTTCCTGATAGTGAGAAAGCTTCTGTGTCTGATGGAAACTCCTCCTTGCTGAACTTACGCGACTTGGGCTCCAGACAGGAATTTGATAGCAATGGACTCCTTTTGACACTTTCTTGACTAAGACCGACTTTGTCAGTAGCAGCCTCGCGTTTTCTTTTCTTGCCTACAAACCCTCAAATTCAACATTCAATATATATAAAAAAAAAAAAAAAGATAACAACAAAATTAAGCAGTAAATGAAGATGCAGTTGCTCCTCTTCAAATATAGAACTTACCTTCATGTGCACTGACATTATGATTTGTAAGGCTAACGACTTCAGCTACTGTTGGATCGTCATTTGCTCTCATTATGTACACCTATGAATTTGGCATCAAACATCATAACCAAGCTGAACAAGAAACAAATCCACCTGAACTTGCCGAAAAAATCAACTCATGCAACATAAACATAGTATGTTCCTTTACTTCTATGGGAGATACAGTAAGTCATAATCTATCAGTCTTCTTCACTTACATCCTTATATCAATTAACCTTTTCTCCCCAAATATATCACAGATGAGGGAATGGGACAGATTAATGGTAACTTCACTCAAAGCCTGAATGAACATGTTTCTATTCTGACAGGTCTTTTAATCTTCTGGTCATCTTTGATCCGAGTTTAACCATGTAACCTCATTGCCCACCTTATAGTTGGTCACTGAACATTTGTTTTGCCTTCCTTGGAACATCCTTAATTCTTTATCAATTACAGAGCCTCCAAGTAGGAAATAAATTACATTGTACTAAGCATAAATCAAGGGTCAATGATTACCTTGAAGTGGCAAGGCCTTAGCAAATGGAACACTACAACATCGCCTTCAAGCAGTTTATTCGCGACCGAGAACCTTTTCCATCCACCATCATACCTCGCCTTCTTACCAGGGTGAAAATTCACCATGTAGATTTTTCCACTTTCATCCTCCAAAGTAACTTCTACACTAAAAGCCGGAAGATGCAATCTGCAGAACTCGGAGGGGAGACCCTACCAGAGGATATGTTAATAGTCTGAATAAACAGAAACACCTTTTAATCATCGAAACTCTTAACAACATTTTTCTATCTAACCAGGAGAAACCATCGAGTAACATGTGATGGCAGCATTTGCTTAACGAAACTAGGATGTTCCTTTGACAGGTTTGTTTGAAGCTCTCTTGCCCTCTTCAAAGCTAAAGCATGTGCATCACTATCTTTAGTCCCCCTGTTCATCTTGCAACTTCAAAGAAAACAGGTAAAACGAAGTCAACAAACCACTATGATCTGTGGTTCCATGAGAAAGAAGAATATAACAATGTCAGCTTCACAAAAGTTCACTCACTCATTACTTGTCAGATGGTTATCATCAGCAACCTGCATAGGAAATCATAAAATATTCTTATCAGCACTATTATCACACATTGGATAGAATTCCATCCAACCCACACACAAAAGAGAAATCATTAATGAAGTCATCTACGAATATTTCACTCACTAACCCTGGATCACAGTCACATAACTTCTTGTAGCTTCTAAGCTAAATGTCCTTAGTTATTTACCCCCATGGCCTTTCACATTCAAACATGAACTAGACTATACTTGAATGATTTGTTAAGTTAAGACTTGAGACTCTTCTGCTAAATATAACCACAGCATTTATGCATATAACATGTGAATCCCGTTTTGCTTTATAAACGTTAACCCCCACAGACCCCCTAAATTCCACAACTAACAGAGAGAGAGAGAGAGAGAGAGAGAGAGAGAGATTTACTTGCGTGCTCGCCTCTTTTCCTGAAACCATAATCACTCTCTCACTGGAAGCTGGAGGCATGTTGTATTGAACCAATATTGGGGGCTTCAATATAACCTGCCAATAAACATTAGAAAGGTAAACATAGTACTCCGAGAGAGGTATACATGAACTTTGCAAAGACATTTATAGTGAGGAGGTACCAGTTCAAGAAGAAATAACTTGTCTCTTCTCCAACCTCCACTTTCACATTTCCCTTCTGATGATTCTGTACTTCAAGCTTTCACTTTGGTGTATATACATACAAAGAGAGAGAGGTAGAAGATGCAGGATTCATGCATCTATTGGACTGCATATGTTCAGGAAGAGAAAGCAGTGAACCAGACCCTTTACATTCAAAAGAATAAATCAAGGTCCTGGAAGTCTGTAACACTTATAACTCCTGCACTACCCTCTTCATTCTACCCTAACCCTAGACTAGGCCTTATGTCCACTGAAGGTGGACTCTTCGGCTTTTGTCATGCATCTCTGGTCATTCAAATGCATCTGGCTAACAAAAGGTTTTGTTCATTCAAATGTCATTTCATACTTGAGAAAGCTTAGCAAGATACATATTCCTTTTCTCTTATGATATTAGTCAACAACAAAAGGCTTCTGATCGCCACAGCAGAACTTCTTCCCAGAACATACCCGAATAACCATGTACATTCACCGTTTACACAAACCCAGTTCACTCTACGGACTAGTCTTCAACTCCTAGAGTTGGTCTATACAAAAATAACATGGTACACATGTACCGATTTCAGCATTAGTCTTAATCAGACACCATACCTGGAACTTATCATAGTTAGGCTTTTTATCATCAGCGTCATTGATCAAGCACGTACAGAAACAGCCCCTTTTATCACCACGGAGCACTGGCGTCGTCTTCAAATACACACTCGTACCTGTGCAAGTTCACCCTTATATCCACCATCTCATCTTCCAGTCTAGCCTTGGTGTGCTTCAAATTCAGGAGATTTGCTTCAAGATTCATTATCTCCTCTTCAGTGCAGTCTCGCTTCTTTCTGACTTCTTCGTACCTCTTCAGTTCTTCTGTCACTCTTGACTCTGATACAAGGCTCGCGAGTCGTTTCAACCGATCACGTATGAAGCCAACATCCATGCCCATTTGTTCAAATGCTACCAAAGTCTTCTCCCACATTTCAAAATCATCCGTAGAGCTGGAAAGTTTGCATGCCCTGATTGCATTTGCCATGTTAAGTATTCTGGTAATAATTCCAACGGCTAGCGTACCACTAATGGACTTACGAAGGTTCTTGTGCAGAAACGACTTCTGAGAACAACATAGATTGTAGTAGTCAGCGAGAGCTTGTTGGGTGAATTCATGATCAACCGACTCGCCATTCACAATGATTTTGAAGTTCTCAAAGTTGGGAAGACGTCCTGTTGATGGGAAATCTTCCATGTATGATGAGTGCGCATTCCTCTCTTTTACAGTCCTTTGAAGAACATCTGGAGGAACATGACTATAACGCTTATCATTGGTAGCCCCACGAACTCCTCTATTCTTGTCTGCAAAATGGTTCTTGTTGGATCAGTATGCAATTTTGGAAAAGAAGGTAAAGAACATATTCTGCTTGGATCAGTAAATTGAAGCGAGAGGTAAAAACAGGAGCACTACATACTGAAATCGGCTTCTTTTGCATGGACATCAGTATTCTCGAGGTTAAGACTTTCAATTATAGCTGGATCGTTCACTCTTATGATATAAACCTGTAAAAGTTGCATTAGCATCACATGAAGAAGATAGAAAGCACAGAGAAGTAACACAAAGAAACCAAAACATATGACAACAACAGTGAATATGGTTACCAAACAAGGGTGTAGGATTTACTCGGCTTACAGAATTTCCTTTTTCGAACTTCAGACATAAACGAAACTAGAAAAACAGATTAAACCTAAGAGTGTTAACATGAATGATATAAACATATTGAGTACGTAGCTCCATTTTCTTTTTCTTTTTTTTTAAGAACACCACTGATTCCCTTAATAACCAGAAAGATGAAATGAAATGAAATCTCTGACACCTTAATTCTTATTCAGCTACACAGCCAAATTCTATGGGCACCAAACCTACTTCTTATTAATTATTATAATAAGTTCCCTAACAGACCCTTTTAAGTTATACCATGCGGTCATATCCTGAATCCTATAATTTTGTCTGCACCATTGGAATCCTCAACATAGAGTTTACCAAAGAGAAAATCCTCTATACAAATACATATCAAGCTTTAGACCAAGAGATCACCTTAAGCATTGTAGGCTGGATCACTTGGAAAACCAGGGCATCTCCGTCACTTAATTCATGATCCAAAGCAAACCCTCTCCACCCTGCACTCAGTCCACATTGCTGAGCAAAGTACTTGGTTGTGGATTTATTACCATCCTCATCCAGCAAAGTGATGAAGTCGTCATGTTTTGGAAGGTAACTCTTGCAAAAACGGGCAGGAAGAGTCTGGAGGAAAGTTTACAGCGTAAGAATTAAGCTACAACAATCAGCTACTTACTAAAAAGGGAAGGCAACTCTTGCGAAAACTGCAATCTTTGGCTTCTTTTGAAGTCCATGTTCATAGTGGATCTCCAAAGAATGTACTCCAGAAGTGACTTTTAACAGACACAGGATAACAACTGTTATGTGTTCAATAGCCTGGTGTACATTCTTTGGAGGTAGATTGTATAGTTGAAACTTAAGAGAAATGCATCATTTTCAGGTAAATAGCCTTGAGCTTACCAGCCAAAAGGATCCTTTAACATGTGAATAGCACATTGACTTCACTATGCTCGGCGAATCCGGCCCTAAACCTAACCGGAGTTCTTCAGCTCGCCGAATAGCATACATCCTTGCTTCTTCATTGGCGGGTATTTGATTTCCTGAATTCCTCAGTTTATAACTATAAGCCCAAAAGACTGACTACCTCTGTTTCGCCTTAAACTTCCCAGTTGACTTTTTTCCACTATTCGCCGGGTCACTTTGACCAGGTGATTGAATTAGCAAAACGATGCAAGGTCATCTTTTGTTGTAGAGTAAAGTTATTGCACATGAAAGAATTACCAAAAATAGCATCGTTTTGCTATCCAAATCACAGGGTCAAAGTGACATGGTTAAAGGTTGAAAAAGTCAACTGGGAAGTTTCCAGGTGAAACAGAGGTAGTATATCATCAACTAGTTAGATATCTATGATCTAATAAAAAACTTATGTAAATGAACTACAGTATTGTATATCAACCTTCTAGGCCTCCCTAATGGCGGAATTTGCCCATGTAAAGCACCAAGAAGTCCCTGGATTAGCACACATTGATCTAAAAGTAAGATTCACAAAGACAAAGCAACTACTCAATCATCATCATTCAAGATGAGAGGAACTCATGTATCAGAGTCTGAGGCATGACATCTTCAAAAGTCATTACTAGAAAACACATTACAAAGAAAAAATTCATCAATGGCCCAAAGATCCCAAAACCCATAAAGGGTAACTTCTACCCAGATTTTTTTTTCTCCTTTTGGAAGCCAAATTTTCAAGCTTGACAACAGTCTAAACAAATTTTCTGCATGTAGATTTCTGAGAATTTAGCTTGAACTTGGAAAAAAAGGAAAAAGAAAATGTGAACAATGGGTTGAAAGAATCTGTTGTTTTAGGTAATGCATGCACACAGTTTCCATCAAAATCAATTCAATTTCAAGAACATCATAGTCTGAGGCATGACATGTTCAAAAGTCAATACTAGAAAGCACATGGCAAAGCAGAATTTCATCAATGGCCCAAAGATCCCAAAACCCATGAAGGGTAATCTCTTCCCAGATTTTCTTGCTCTTTTTGAAAGCCAAAATTTTATCCTTGACAACAATCTAAAAAAATTGCTCCATCTGCATGTAGATTTCTGAGAACTAGCTTGAACTTGGAAAAAAGGAACAAGAAAGTGTGAACAATGGGTTGAAAAAATCTGTTGTTTTAGGTAATGCATGTAGGTTGTCACCATCAAAATCAATTCAATTTCAAGAACAACTCAACCCCCCCCCCCCCCCCCCCAAAAAAAAAAAAAAAAAAAAAAAAAAAAAAAAAGAGCAATCTTTGTGTGTGAGAGCTCACTTTCTCATTTGGGTATTCCTTGGCAGCTGCTACGCGAGGGGATCTTCGGACGACAGAGAGACAAACAGGCTTCATCTGTTCGAAATTAGATTCAATCTCATAAGATTCAAGAGATGTTTCTGGTTCAGGCATTTATACAAACACATTGAAGGCAATGAGGAGTAACACAAAGGGACGAACCCAAGAGGAGGATTTGGAGCCGTCAAGTTTCCGGCGAGGTCCAGAAGCCTTACAGTTCCGATTCCGATGAAGTTCTGCCGTCCCTCTTCTGGTTATCATCTTCTTCTTCTTCGAAAGCTGGCTTTTTTAGAGTGGCTAGTGGTGGTGGTGGTGGTGATCTCCACCCAAATGCTAGAGGGCATTTTATTTTAGTTACATTACACGTATCAATTTACGATGCATAATCATCACACCTACTACTACATTTTAGGCACTGAAACGTCTCCATCATAGGACCTAGACCCTTTTATAGGCATGTAACGTTTGGTCTTTTAGTAGTGATAAAGAAAAAGTCCCCTGCCTATTTTGAAATTTATAAGTTAGAATTGACTTATTATAAGCTGGTTACAAGTCATACCAAACTTTGCAAAGATAATTCCAGTTCCTTACTAGCAAGTTCCCATTGTGTTAGTGGCACGAAATTATCATAACGTGTGATTCAAATAAATGAAACCAACGATCACTACTCCTGTAACTGTCCTATATATCACCGCTTGGGTTGTAGTATGTGAAATAATTAGTGGCCTTCATCATAAATATCTAATGAAAAATAGGGAAGGTAAGATATATAGGCGACCTTAAGACTATAACTAAGTACTCATAAGTCATCAACATCAGTAAGAGAAGCTATCAACATCTTCTTCTCTAAGAGAGGTTGATTATGTTTCCCTAACGAAGGCTAGATCTCTCTCTCTCTCTCTCTCTCTCTCTCTTTGAAGACCTGCAACGACGTTGTACGAATTATCAAACAATCAAAAAAACATTACATACATAGATCGGATGAAAATGAGAAAGACGATGGTGCTTATTTATACCTTGGCTGAAGACTCTGATCATTTCAGACGGTGAGTTGTTCAAAATTAACATATGGTGGCTCTCTTACATATATTGAGATGCAACATCTTTTTGTAATACTTGTAGTCAGAAGAGCAAGCTCACTAATCGAACAAGAAGTTCACAATAGGCATATTGGAGAGTGCAACGTCAACTCTCCAAATATTTAACAAACCCTAACGTCAACAGTCAAGAATTTTGGCCCACTCGTGAAGGGATTTATGGCTCCCAGTCCCAGCCTCCCATGATCCAATTCATACCACGCGTCAAAGATGTACTAAATGAAACTTAAGGGCAAGTAGGGATGACCATGGTTGTATTCGAAAAGAGTTGTGTGTCATTGACTAGGCCCAAGTGCCCCATACATTTGGGTCAAACTTAAAGGCCAAAGTCTTGTGCCTTTAGCGGCAATAAAGCTATTTTTTTTTTGTAAAATGTCTTATAAGAATGATATAATGGACATCAATTTAGGATATATGCGTGGTAATTGGTCATAAACATATTTCGGATTCACCGTAATTACTTATCTAAATTACTTCATATGTGTTGTCTTGGTAGTATAACTAGAACTCACCTGAATCATTGTACCAAAAAATTAATCTTTGTATTCTACAAAACATAAGTACTTTCCTCTTCTTCGTCGATGTTTTGTTCCAAATACTTTTAAATGGAGAGAAGTTCATACATAATTTCCTGTTTTAGTGATTCTAATTGCGTGTCAATATTCGCTAAGGATTTTTCTTTGTTACAGTAGTGTTTGGTTTTACTACATTGGAAAATTATGTCTGCATTTATATCTAAAACTCTATCTATGTAACATTACTCTTTAGTTTCTTACGACATGATTAATTTAGAAATTTTGAATGTATGAGATTAAGAGATTTGTTTGGCTTATTAATTTTATGCAAGCCGCTTATCATTTTGACAAATTCTCAATAATTCTTCTATTACATCTCTCTCACGTGATTACTTTATGCATCTCTTAGATTTGAGAATGCAATTCACTAGAAATTTTCGATATCATGAGAAAGACAACAACATGAAAGTTTCTAACACATTCGTAAATCGTTGAAGGATATAATTTGATTATTTGTTCATTCGGTATGTATTCAAATAAACTTAAAGATGACAAATCTCTTCTCACAAATAAGTAAATAAAATAGTATTAATCTAAAACTATCTTGTGAACTCACTGCAACCCAATTTAAAATATATATTTGTAAAAGTTAACTAATCGTGTACTTTTCAAAAAAAAAATAGTTGTTTTTAAAAATGATACCATGGATCTAAATCGCAAACAATGGTGTCTCACTCTAGTTGAAAAAGAAAACTCATGAATCAACTGCGAAGATAAAATTTACTTTTTCAATAATTCGTAAATATAGTAACATCGGCGCCTAGGGCAAGATACTAATTATCAGTTGTCTTTCAACATTCGTATTTAATACGTCTACACTTCGTTCACTTCCTCTAATTTTTCTATTAATAATGAACGATCTTCCTCCTCTTAAGAGTGGTAACGAGTCATCCAATCATCATGTGATACATTTCACAATGGATCTTCCTCATCATCATTAACCGTTCGCACAATATACCCATACATTAAACGAGAAAAATCATCAGGCCATATAAACTGAACAAGAAACAAACTAATCCACCTTCAAAGCCAAAATTAGCGAAATGATTAAAAAAAATCATAAACACTATACGTTGATTATATCCTTCAGGAAAATTAATTAATTACCTTGAGTTTGAAAGTGCTTACCAAATGAAAGAATAGACAATCACCTTCATTCAATCGATGCACAATAGCAAACATTTTCCATGAGCCATCAACTTAGTTTTCTTCTGCAAGGAATTTGACCGTGTGGTTCTTTGTGCTTTCAGCCTTAAAGACAACGGGCACGACTAGACTCATCTAAAAATTAAATTTGATTCAAGTGCTACCAAAATGACTCGGGCTTACTAGCAAATAGGGCTCAGAAAGATCATATGCTTTATGAAGCTAGGACAGGCCAAGGAAAGGTCTGCATGGACTTCCCGGGCTCTGTTTACTGTCTCGAAAACTGATTTTTTTAGTTCATCGAAGAGGGTCTCTACTCTCCGCTCTTTGTAGGAAGCGGCCATAAAATACGTGTCAATCAAGTTTCAAGCAAAATCGTCTCGCCTCTTAATGACATAAAAAGTTAAATTTTAGAAAGCGGGGAGATCTTTAAATACACTCACCCAAAACTAGCTCCATGGTTGTCATTTTTCTCCTGCAATGGAAATAAAAGTATTAGGTTATCAACACTGGTTAGACATAGAAATTGAATGGCCTATAATTCACTATAAATCTTATATTGTATTTTCATAGTTAGAAATCAAACGTTGAATATTGTTACATTAAGAATTACTCATGCCAAAATAAATGTATAAAAAATTAGCATGTTTTAATAAACGAATCAACTTCAAGAAAATGTAGGTAGACAATCCTATATATTCTGGAACAATTGATTTCCTTGACCTTCAAAAATTAATAGAATAGTCAGTATGCCACAACATAGGCTAAACGTATTTATACTTCAACTGAAGGATCTGAAGTCTACATGTGCTGATGAGAATCCATGTTGGTGATGGTGGTTCGTACATGCCAAGGGGAGGTGGAGGAGTTGGGGAGGCTTGGGCGGAAATGCGCTTTGGTGCATTGATCTTGCTCCTTGGGATTTATATATATGAAAAACTTATGAAAACAATAACAAATTAGTAGTCGCCTAAAAGAGTCGGAGTTTTGAGTGTCTCTGAAGATATAGCATTTTGCATGTCTGAATAAGAAAAAACAACTGAGTATGAAACAAATGATTGAGCCCTGGTGTCAATGGGAAGAAATTGACTGAACTTACAATTGACTTTCTCAAATGAACTGATGGATATTTTACCTTTTTTGAATCTCTTTTTATTTTTATTTGCATATTTAAGTATCAAATTATATTTTATGAACAAAATTATAAATGATGATAGTCGTGTTAAAATTAACTTGAATGGGTCTTCATTAAAAAGAAAAATATTAAATAATTAAACTTACATATATAGTTTTGAAATAAGTTTCTTTCTATACAACTTTTTTTACCATATTTTTTTAATGAAATTAAATCATGTATCTATTGGTTGTCAAAATTCCCTTCAAGATATTAAAATTATTAAAGTTCCAAACATAATATTAATTATGATTAACATAGTATATCATTAGGGTGTTTTTATCAACACTCTAGTAATATACTATGTTGATCCTAATTAATATTATATTTCAAACTTTAATAATATTAATATCTCGAAGGGAAATTGACAACTAATAAATACAAGTTGTGATTCTCAAAAATATATATACAAGTTGTATGTGAAGAAAGAAAGAAAGAAGATGGGGGGGAAGTTGTATAGAAAGAAACTGTTTTCAAAACTGTATATGTAAGTATAATCATTTAAAATATCATTTATAATGAAGAACCACATAAGTCAATTTTAACACGACTTTCAACATTTCTAATTCCGTCCATAAGATAGAAAATGATATTTTACTATGAAACATGATAAAAGATCCAGAAAAAGTAAAATATCGATCGATTCATTTGAGGAAAGTCAATTGTAAGTTCAATCAATTCCTTAGAATGGGCTCAATCAGTTATTCTTTTTCAGTTGTTTTTTTCGATTCGGACATGCAAAATTATATATCTTCATAGACTCTCAAAACCCCTACTCTTTTAGACGACTATTATTTCGTTATTGTTTTCATAATTTTTTAAGCTATATAAACCCCAAGGAACAAGATCACTATACTCGAGTGAATTTCCGCCCAAACCTCCCATACTCCTCCTCCTTGTCTGTATGAACCGCCATCACCGCCGTGGATTTTCATCAGCACCGACATACTTTAAGTCCATCTGTTGAGGTATAGATATGTTTAGCCTATGATGCGGCATACCGGCTATTCTTTCAATTTTGAAAGATCAAGGAAACCAATTCTTCCGACGTCTACCTACATTTCTTGAAGTTTGTTTATTGAAAGATGCTAGTTTTTTTATACATTTTATTTTGGCATGTGTAATTCTTAACTTACCAATATTCAACGACTGAGTTCTAACTATGAAAGTAAGACTTGGGATTTATAGTGAATTATAGGCCATTCACTTTCTATGTCTAACCAGTGCTGATTACCAAATACTCGTCTTTCTTTTGCAGAAGGAAGAAAACCATGAGACCAGTTCTGGGTGTGTGTTTTTAAAGATTTTCTCAAATTTCTAATATTTTAACGTTTTTATGTCATAAGGAGCAAGATAATTTGCTTGAAAATTGATTAACATGTATTTTATGGCTACTCTTTGTAGGTTTCCTACAAAGAGAGGAGAGTAGAGACTCTCTCTGATGAACTAAAAAAGGAGTTGCCCTAGACAATAAAGAGAGCAAGGGAAATCAAGGCAGACCTTTCCTTGGTCTGTCCTAGTTTCATAAAGCAAAATGTTGCTTTTTTTATTTATCTTTTTGAGCCCTATTTGCTAGTAAGCCCGATTCATTTTTGGTAGTACTTAGACTGAGATTTAATTGTTAGCTGAGTCTGGTCGTGCTAATTACTATTGTTTTGTAGGATTTACCTCCAAAATTTTGCAAGAAGCACTTGCCATCGCATGATGTACCTGTAGTCTCGGATAATGAAAGCGGAAACAAGCACATAGTAGAATTCCTCGCCGAAGAAAACAAATTTGATAGCTCATGGAAAAGGTTTGCTGTAGCGCATCGATTGAATGAATGCGATTGTCTAGTCTTTCATTTAGTTATCCCTTGCAAATTCGAGGTAATTAATCAATTTTCCTGAACAATATATAATCATCATATAGTGTTTGTGACTTGTTGAATCATGTTGTTGACTTTGACTTTCAAGGTGGATTAGTTTGTTTCTTGTTCACTTTATATAGCCTAATGTCTTTTTCTCGTTTATGCCATGTGTATATTGTGCGAGCGGCTAATGATGTTGATTGGATGGCTCATTACTACTCTTCAGATGAGGACGATTGTTCATTATTAAGAGCAAAAGCTGAAGAAGTGAAAGAAGTGTAGATGTATTAAATATGAGGAATGTTGAAATACATCTGATAATTAGTATTGTGCCCTAGGAGTTGGTGTTACTTATTTATGAGTTATGACAAAAGTGAAAGTTTTCTTATAGTTGATTTAAGAGTTTTTTTGTGGAACTTGAGTGAGACATCATTGTGTGCAATAGCAGTACAATGGTATCATTTTTTAGAAATAGTTTATATTTTTGGAAAGTACTCAATTAGTTAACTTTTATAATATATTTTACAATTGGGTTGCATGGAGTTCACAAGATATTTTAAGGTTCATTCTATTTTATTTAACTTTTGGTTGTATTTTTATTTACTTATTTGAGAGAAGAGATTCGTCATATTTAAGTTTATCTGAATACACACCAAATGGACCGAATGAAAAAAATAAGAAACATATATCCTTTAAAGATTAACGAATGTGTCGGGAACTTTTATGCTATTGCCTTTCTCATGTTATCGGAAATTCCTAGAGAAATATTTACTTAAATCAAACAAATGCATAAAGTAATAGCAGGGAGAAGTAATAAGATGATTTTTTTTGAATTTTTTCCCAAATGATAAGCATCTTGCATAAAAAGAATAAACTAGAAAAATATATTAATATCATATATTTAAATTTTCCAAATGAATTATGTGGTAAGAAACAAATGAGTAATGTTACATACAAAATTTTAGACATAAATATATACATACTTTTCTAATGTAGTAAAACCAAATCCTATTGCAGCAATGCTAAACCCTTAATAAATATTGAACATAATTAAAATCACTAAAACTTGATATTATGTCTAAAGTTTTTTCCATTTAGAATTATTTGAAAAACTTTGAGGAAGAGGAGGAAAGTCTCACTTTTTGTAAAACACGATGATTAAGTTTTTGGTACAATGATTCAGGTGACTTCTAGTTGTACTACTAAAACAGTACATATGAAGTAATTTAGCTATGTAATTATGGTGAACCCTAATTATATTTATGACCATATCACCACGCTTTATCCTAAATTAAGTGTCAGTTTTACATCATTTTTGTAAGACCTTTTATAAGAAAATTGAGTTTTATGTTGAAATTGAAAATACTTATTAACTATAACTACATAACTTTTAAATGACATTAATCTCACTCAATGGTTGCTCTTTTGCTTGGCGAAGCCTAGTCAGAGGCAAATAGGTTATTTTAAAGGGCATAAGATGGAGGGTGGGTGATGGAAATAGCATTCGGGTCTTCAAAGATCCATGGCTGTACCGGCAGTGTCTTTCAAACCTTTTACTCCAGTACGCAATAATCAGGACCTGAGAGTTTCCGAGCTTGTGGATAGGGATTCCAGAACCTGGGATCTGAACAAATTAAATCAGTTCTTATGGAAGGAGGACATACAAGAAGTCCTACGAATCTCCCTTCCTCCTTCCCCAGAAGCAGATCATATTATTTGGCACTTTGAGGATCATGGGCGTTACACTGTGAAATCGGGTTACAAACTGCTTGAAATAGGGGTGGACAATTTCCCTACAGTTTCAGATCCGACAAAGCTTTCGTGGTGGAACTTTTTCTGGCAACAGAGGGGGCCTAAGAATATTCTTTTTTCCGATTTGGCGTGCTATCAATGGTTCTCTGCCTACTCGTCTAAATTGCGCAAGAATAGGTATAAATGTACCTGTGATGTGCCAGTTTGAAACTCAGAGGTGGAAACAGAAATGCATTTGTTTTTGCGATGCAAGATGGCGCAGATGGTTTGGACGGCTCTACTCCCTTTTCAGATCCCCTCCGACGATGTTCCTTTTGATGGATGGTTTCCCCTGTTTCTTCACGATCTGGATAAGGAAAAGAGAATCTTAGTTTGCTATGGCATTTGGGACCTCTGGAAGCAGAGGAATCAGATTTTGTTTCACAAAAAAAAGGAAAAGTATAGAGTTTTTGATTCAAGAAATTGAAGATCACTTAGTTGAAGCGAGCACCATTGTGCATGTGAAGGCTGGGTATTCTCCGGCTCAAACCAACCAGATTCCGACACGCACTTGGTCAGGAACGCCGCCGGGATGGCGAAAAATGAATATCGAAGCCTCCTGGAACCGGGAACGACGACTTGCAGCTGCCGGAATTATCATCCGTGATGAATGGGGTGTCCTCATCGCCTGGAAAGGGCTCCGAATATCGTTTGGTAATTCGGCCAAAGAAGCAGAGGCTGAAGCGCTCTTAGAAGTGATTAAACTAGCTGTAGATCTCAATCTCTGCAACATAATAGTGTAAATGGATGCAAAAGGGATCACCGAGATCTGGAAGCAAGACAGATGCAACACTTTGTGAAATGAAACGGATGAGTCGATTGAAGATATTTCTGAGAGTGTTTAGAAAGTCTCTCGAGCTTTCCACCTGGCTTCCAACAAAAACTATGTGGTCATTTATGGGCCACGCGTATGTAATAATGCAGCTCTCACGGTTGCCAAGTGAGTTGTTACGAATTCTCAGGATGTAGAGTTTTTGTCCTCTGGACCGGGTTGGGTCAGAGATGTTCTTTGTAATGATTTTTGGACTTCTAGCCAACCTTCCTCTTAATAAAGAGCCTTTCCTCAAAAAAAAAAAAAAAAGGAATTATATGCCGCTTAAGTACATGCCTTAGAAAACCAATATTTTAGAGGGATGACTTTTAAGTTTGGTCCCAATGTATTGGACTTGGGCCTAGCCACTGATACAATGGCCCGATCCAAATGCAATCATGATCACCCCTATTTGCCCTTAAGTTTTAGTTCTGACACGTGCTATGGATAAACAGTTTTGGACCAGTTTTAATAAAATAAAGAAGAATATAGTAATTAAATTTGTGGTTTTACAAAATAGCCTATACTTTCATGAAATGATTAGGCTCTCCTCTTGTTGGGGGCCTAGGCAAGCCATTACTTTGCCTAAACGAATAGACGACCTTGATTCAAGTTCAAAATCATTTTTTACGCCAATATATTTTTAAAGAATACTATGCGGCAACCAAATTACCATGAAAAATTCTCCCTCCATTTCTCCCATACTTCCGTTTTGGGGGCGTTCCCTCTCTTTCGTCTACTTTTCTTTTCTAGTAATCTTTATCAGTGAATTGACTATTTTACCCTACACCTAAACCACTCTTGCGCCCCACCCACCCTATTATCATTTAATCTGGTTTTTTATCGGGTAGAGAGAGAGAGCGAGAAGCCAGATTCCGAGGCGGTAGGAAGTGGCTTCGTCTCTGTCTCTAATCTATCGTATCCATCTCTCTGATCTATCATCTCTGTCCATGTTCATCACAATGTGGGCCTCATGTTCTTCTTCTTCTTCTTTATGTAATTTTTGAGTTTATTGGCGTATAGATCTGTATAAATGGGAGGGTTCATTGTGGAAAAATTATTGGCTCATATCTATTTCATATGTTGTGGAACAATTATTCCTCAAAAACTGTTGGTTGTTCTTGATGTTTTTATATCTCTGATGCTAAAAATGTGGGAAGGAACTCCTGTTGTTTGTTGCTGATTTGGTACCATGGGGAGAGATGGAGAGCATAGTGAGAGAGAAGGACATATAGAGGATTTGAGTGAAAGAGGAAGGGCATAATAGTAAAATACATATATTTCTTAAAATATATGTCTAAGGCAAAATAGAGACTAGGAACGGAGGAATTAATAAAATAATATAATAATATGATAAGATAGTTTTAGATACATATATCATACCTGCGTTTTGATCAAAATTCCATCTTCTCAAAATATTCCGTAAACATATGAACACTCACGAAAAACCTTACAAAATAAAAAGGGCAAGCGAAATTAATACAAATGATTGGAACTTTTGTGCGTAAATTTGAAGTTCAGAATTCCATCATATAACTGGGTTTGAATCAGGGGTTTTTTTTTAGGAACTAATCAGGGACTTCATGCAAGGACTTCAAACACTTAATAGCACCCATTTGTAAATTCTAATTCTTTCAAATTTGAAAGAATTTAATTAAGCTTCATTCTAGTTACTAATTCATAAAAATGCAATATCTAAAGAAAAAAAAAGACCATTATTAATCACTTTCATAGCACATTTCAAAATTATGAACATTTTTTATGTATGGTCGTTGAATCTAAATAAAAATGTATCTCAATTTATAAAGCTTCATGCGAGGAGGCCAATAAAAATATGTGCATCTGTTCTTCTATTCACAAATTTTGTATGTAATCATGAGTAGTATGAATGTGATCGGTTTCCACATATGCAATGAACTAAAATAAGGAGATCCGGCAAGATTGATTGATGAAATACCAAATAAATGAGAGCGATATTATACAAATTGAAGCGCGATAATTGAAAACTAACAAGTACGGATGCTAACACATAGATTGAGATGCAACAACATTTCTCTGACAGATCCATTTGCAAGAAAGGCAAGAGCACAGTACAACAAAACATAGAGATAAGCATAATGGTGAGTGCGGCGCACTCTCACGATACGAAATAATTAGCCCTATAGTAAAATTGTATACTGGTCGATCGGTTAAGAAAATAAAATATAGTTAAGATGGGCCCGAGCCTAAATTGGAATTGGCCCAATTAAGGATCTTGAACACTTGCAATGTATAATATGGGCTTCATAGACCGGGCCGACCTACACCAAAATTCAATTTACAATCTCGAGAGACCATCCATCACTTTGTAACGGAAACACTGAAAAAGATAAGTGATATCCATATATATATATAAACAAACGTTTGTTCGTTATAAATGATATTTAATTATGAATGAAAAAGAAAAGAAATATTATTGCCAGCTCAATTATGAATTATGAATTATGTTTTGCCAACTCAATTTTCATTGACAGATAAGAAATATAAGTGTTTCTTGCATACCACTTTGTCCCATCTCTTTCTTTCCATTGAACTAAGACACGGAAAATCAAAAGTCTGCGTTTTTGACAGTAGTGCCCCCACCCCCACCATTTAACCGTCTTTTCTGTCCTCTCCCCTCTCTTTCTTGACTTTGGTTCAGAACAATAAAACTCCACCGCCACAACACCAGTCCACCACACCACCACCACCACCAAATACAAATCCAATAAACCCATCTATCCAAAAACAATTTAAGATAAAAAACAGATCAAAAAAATTACAGATTTTTACAAATACAAAACATATAAAAAAAATTGCAGATATTACAGATCAAAAACACATCTCATCTAAAACATACAAAAATCGATTCTAAACTGGTAAAAGGACCTGGTTATTTTTCTTTTGCTCATAAAGAGAAGAAATTCATTAAGATCAAAACAACATGATTGTTACCGTCCGGTAACTCTTGGCACGAAAATTCTCACGGCAGAAGGAAAAAAAGAGATAAAGATAAAGCTAGGGTTAAAAAAATTTCTTATTCCTTGTCAGAAAACTTTACAACCTTTTTATACCTCTAACTCTGACGTTTCGACCTATTCTTAATCCGAGTAATGAACCGTAAAAAAAATCCGGATTTATAAAAATAACATCAACTCCCGATAATTGTCTAAAATCCCAAATGAAATAACAAAACATAAAGAAATACTAAATACTGAAATTAAAGACGCTAACGTTTCAGCTTAGGCTGAACATAGTCTTTCAAATATGATGGAGAACCCACAGTACGTCTGACCCATCCGGAAGGCTGAACACGCATATCAACCGAATCATCCTCCGCTATCCTCTCCTGCTGTGTAGGTTTGATGGTTCCGTATCAATGATGCATCAAGTTTGGAGAGCCAAAATACAAGATGACAAAGCTAACATACAAAGTTACAAACTACTAGTACTTCCTCAGAAGACACTCACTGAAACAATCTAAGTTCAAAACAACCAAGAAACCCTAAGAACCCAAAAAACTACCTGATGAAACAACAAGAAGAAAATTGAAATACCAACAGAATACCAAACTGGCCTTCAAATTGGACGGCTTACAGGAAGAGAAGCATGATTAAGAGCTACCTCTAGCAGGGGGAGGAGGAGGAGGTGAAGTTACATAGGTCGCCACCGATGCCGCTCGCCACTGCCGCTCCTGCAACCAGAATCCTTATCACCAACCACGCTATCGTTAGCGCTAGCAGAGCCCTCATCGTCAGTACCTCTTCTCACCGAAGTCCTCATTGCCTGTCCTCATTGTCACCGGAGTCCTCTTCGACCGCCGAACAAGCTCCCTCGCGTTCTCTCTCTATTCTCTCTCTACTGTCTGGTGTTAGAATGGAGGAATTTTTAATTGCTCCAAGAGCACGACGTCAACATGGCACGTTGTGTTCTACATTATTCATTAAATGTTACTTACGCCTAATAGAGTTCACATCTACCCATGTACTCCTTCCGTCCCACCAATTTTTCCAATCTTTCTTTATTGGAACGTCCCACACGTTTGTTCAATCTTTTTCAAAATGACAACTTTTTACATGAATAATACCATCTTAGCCTCTTTAATTTTTGCTGAGTCACCTCCACTCGGAAAATTTCCAAATTACCATGGGTATAAATGACTTTTCACTACTTTTTAAAGTAAACAAAAGTCTATTTTTTTCACCTATGTGGTGGTTGACGGAGGGAGGAGGTTATAGTAAAAAATCAGAATCCTATTTGGATGTTTTCTCTCCCCCACTCACCCCACTTCCATTTAGGGATGGCAACGGGTCGAATTTGGATCGGATCAGGCTCAACCCGATCCAGATACGACTAGGAGAAATGGGATCCAGATCCCTTAGGACATCACCGGATTCGGATCGGATCGTGTTTCATTCAGCTGATCCAAATTCGATTCGTAAATCCATATAGTATGTTGTCGGATTGGAATTGGATCGGATCCGAATCGAGTTTGTAATAAAATTGAAAAAATAACATAAAAATACAAACACTACTTCATACACTAAGGTTTGTTCGTAAGTTATGAAGCCCAAAAACAAAAAAAAAAATAGTTTTGTAGGTTGGAGTTACTATAGTATTCTTCTTGAAAGTGTAAATAGGGAGGTAATAGGTGTATAATTGTAAAGCACACATATACGTCGGATCGGATCGGGTCGGAACCCAGTGGATCTGCCCTGAGATCCAAATCCAGATCCAAATCCGTTCGGGTCTGGCTTTCGAGATCCAAATCCGATCCATTTTCAATTGGATCAGATTCGGATCCGATCCATTCGGCTCGGATAGCTCAGATCTCAGATCGAATCGGACCATATTGCCATCCCTACTTCCATTATACATGTCAAAACGTGAGTAGTGTTGTAGAGCACCACGTGTGAATTGCTCTATGAGCACCTTAGAATTGCTCGTTAGAATGAGTTTGGGAGGATGTTTGAGAGGATAAGGCTGTGGGAAATGAGATAGGGTTGGGAAAGGGAAAAAATGTGGCCCTTTTTGTGAGGGTATTTTAAACCTTTCAAATGCTTAAGATCATTAAATAAGAAAGTGAAGAGAACGAGGTGGGACGTCCCAATAAGAAAATTGGGAAGAAAGAATTGGGAAGAGTGCTATTGACTACTTAATTTTAATGAAAAGTAATACACAAGAAAACACATTTTCCCTTGCTATATTCACATCTCTATGTACTGGCAATTGAAATGTTTATTTTTAATTTCTCTGTGCATCGGCAATTGCAAAGTGTCTGAATGTTATTTAGTTTTATTGAAAAGTCCAGTTAGCCTTATGTCAAGACGAATTTCATATGAACAAAATTTTGTTGTAAGAAAATGTTAAATATGGGCAATCAAATATCAAAAGAGATAGGAAATCTTTCAGTTCAATTTTTCTTAGAACAAAAAAATGCTTTCACATATAGTTAAAAAATGTTATTTTGAATTGTAATGGCATGTAGAAATAAACATCCTTTACAGATAAATCAACATTAATAGCTGATAAGAGAAATTTAAGACACACATCTAAATATACAACGACCACTTACGTACCTCTGAGGAGAGGATCATGGATTTGTTGTGCTCGGTCAGGCATTGGTCAAATTTTCCTTTATTTTGATGGTTTTGTTCGACTAGGGCTAGATGTTGGGGGACGGATTTTTCACGATCATGATGGATGCTTTGTTGTAGCGTTTGCTTGTAGTTTTGAGCCAATTTCCTCGGCCGAACGAGAGACCAAAGCCCTCTTAACCGGTTTCACATTTGCTTATTTCCACGGCTTGTCCATTGATTGGGTGTTCTATGATTCTATGCTTTTGATCCAAGCAGTAATGTGGTCGGTATCTATTCTTTGGCGTCTTTCCTGATATTCTTGCTTGTCGGGGCCTCGGATTTGGGGCCCCAGTCAAGCAAACTCACAGAGAGGGTAACATGGCAGCAGATGCTTTAGCAATGTCGGTCATCCTTGCACGCTATGCATAGCTTCATGTACAAGGGGGAGCTCCCAACGTCGATTATCAATCTGTGCATGCAGGATGCGCTGAGATGTCTTCACTCTTTGTATTTTATTTTAATAGATATAAATAGTTGTAGCCACTTTCCTTTGGAGTCCGATCATAGTAGTGGGTCAAGTTTCACCAACCCCCTCCCTCCTTTGTTCATTACAGGTTGGAATTTAATTTTTAAATATTAAAAAAATGCTGGGTTATGCCACCCTGCCACCGAGCATGTTCCATTTACAAAATAGTAGGGATGTAGAACCATATTTAAAATATATTCTCCAGGATCTTGCCACAACCTTCAGATCTAGGTTAAAACTCATCTACGGCAGCTTTGGCCGATGTATATATAGCCTCTTCTCTCATTTGTGAATATACAGATTTTCTCTCGGTTAGCAATTGGTGCGCCCATGTGGGGTGCCCAATGCAATTATCATAACCTTATGGGGTTAGTTGCACTAATGCACAAACTAGAGGGGTTAGTAGCTAAGGCTCAAACCCTAGGGGTTTATGTGCAAACTTAGGAGAAGTTTTGCCTATATAAGGAGGCAGCTTCCTACATATTATATTGGCTATTCCAGAGAATAAAGTTACTCTGTCTAGATTCATACTAGTTGTAGAGAACCCTATTCTCTCTCCAACTTCATCCAAAGAGGTGGAACGTGGTGTGGAAATCAGTGTTCGTCCTCGAGATTCACACTAGATTGGTGGGAGCAAGAGCAAGAAGGAGGCGCGTGAAAGCAAACGACAAACGATCATCCGCTGCATTAAGGAGCTTAGGAAGACAAGGTAAAGACATGAATATTCCGCTTTAATTCATGTTGTAGATCTGAATGTGTTAGATCCTTCCTGCCCTTCACTCTCTAAATAGAGGGCTTCTCTTCTAATTCAATGGTGTTTTCGATCTCTCTATTTCGACACTAATTAAACCCAACGGGTTCTTTCAATAACGTAAGCATAGTTCGAGTTCAACATAACTTTGGCTCAAGTCAAGTTCAACAAAATTGGGTGTCTTGTTCATCAAGTCATCAACCTTCAACCCCAATAAGAAAAAGATAAGATAACTACATTCTCTTATGATTAATTCGCGATATGAACCGAACTTCCAAACTCATCCCACATTATACCAAACCTAACTAAAATATAATGTATTGAGAAGCTGAAAATAAAATTACACTTTCTCCATTTGTCTTCCACACTAACTTCACCTCGCAGTTAACACATGAAGAACTTGCAAGAAACAAAAGCAAACAATGTAAACTAAACTACAATCACGGTATCTTAATCACCACGGAGCATTCGCCTGTTTTAGCCTTCAGATCTAGGTTAAAACAACAAAATTATAACCCCACAATCTATGTCTAAAATTAAGCCTGTGTAACTTGGACTCTATCACAAAACAATTCAAACCTACAAATGATAAATAGCATGACTTTTATCTTCATTGTATTTGTGTACTAAAATGGTACCGTAAGATAATTATTACTTTGACTTCTACAACATTGATCATACTTCATATCTATTGACATAAGTTGAAGATTATTGCACGACAACAAAACTAACAAGTATTCTGAAAGATCTGTGCAAAAAGAAAAAAGTATTCTGAAAGTTGTAGGCCATACCTGCATTTTGGTTAGAACGATATTCAAGCGAAATGTTATGAATATCGATCCTTCATTTTCTCGAATTATTTTGTAAACATTTGAAAGCTCACGAAAAACCTTGCAAAATAGAAGTCAATGCAAATGAATTAACTTGTGTACATATAAACACTGATAATATGATTAAGCTTGATTACTTGTTGATCAATTCTACAAGTATAATGTATTAAGAACAAAAGAAATGTCACTTCTACTATAACATTAATCAATGAATTTTTAAAATTTTAGAAACATTTCCCATGAGTCTTCTTCAAAGTTTATATTTGTAGGTAGACATATCTCAATTTGTTAGGCTTCTAGTAAAATTATGTGCATCTCGTCTTCTCTTCACAACTTTAATAAATAATCTCAGAGTGGTATAAATTTGAGTCTCAAAAAATAAGATCCATCGAAATCAATTAAAACACCAAACAAATAACATAGGCGTTATACAACTAAATACATAATAATCGTAGATTAACAGATAATAACACTTACAGATACATTGAGATGCAACGCCATTTGCTTGGAAGATATGTTGTTAGAAGGGCAGTTGCAGTAACATAACACGAACTTGGCGATAAGCATATTTGAGAGTGCGGCACATACTCTGAACATTAACATTATAATACACTTATATACTCGCCGATAGGTTAACAACAAAATGGTTTGAGGGTCCAAACTCGAGTTGGCCCAATTATATATTTTGACTTGATTTAAAATTTCATTTGGGATGTATGGTATGGGCTTCATAGGGCAGCCCGACCTACTCCAAGTTCCACATTTAATCTCGAGCGGAGAACTTCTTTAGCCGGTAATGAAAGAAGATATCGATAGTAACATTTTTTTCATCACAATAAATCATTCTGACACTTTTCAAATAATTAATTTATATCGATTGTCTAATAATAATAGGTTTAATGCAGAAAAGCATTTATGATACCCATATTTTGATATCTATATCTTATATATCATATTATTCTAATCTATACCCTGCATTGGTTTGTGTATATTTTAATTCTATAATTGATGTGAAACATAATTTATAATCTATTGAGTTTTCGAGGTTTGAGATACATATGGACACCAACACATTTTCTTCCAGAAAGATAGTATAATTTTGTTAAGATCGATAAGCTAATTGAATTAATGAATACCATCTTTGAAGACCTTAAAATCACTGTTCCTAAAAAAAATCAATCTTTTGATGAAAAAATATCAATCACGTGGTTACGACATACAGAGAATCATGTCTGGTATGAAACTTTTCTCCATGTGTCATGACTCACAAGAAAATAGCTAAGTTATTTAATTCATTTTTTCTTTGTCCATGAAATAATATTTCATAATAAAACTTTTTTCTTGTCAGTCATTTTTTCTCCTTGAAGAAAATACTAACTACACAGATCAATTTTGGTACTAGAATTAAAGTATAATTGATACATTTAAACACTAAGAAGGCACGTGTATCCACATTTTTGGTATCAACAGTGACGGATCTAAGAGGTGAGTTGTGGAGGCTACAGCCTCACTCAAGTTTTAAATTACAATTTTAACCTACATTTTAATATTATATTCATTATTAGCCCCACTGAAATTAAGTTATAGTAACTCTTTTACTTAGCTTTATTTTGCAAAATGTTACTTCTATAATTTAGCCTCCACTAAAGTAAATTCCTAAATCCGCCCCTCGGTATCAATGTAATAACCTTCATATTATACAAGATGGATATAAATAAAGGACAGTTTTTTATACATGAAACCAAAACATGATTCACTCAAAACTATTAAACAAATATATTCGTTTTCTTCATCTTTACACCCTTAGCTTAAATTGAAATACATATCTCCTCTCTTGAATATTTATAAAAAAATTCTCAAAGTTCAACAAAATAGTGGCAAAACATGAGTTTATCAGACAATTGTAATAGTAAATTGCTTTCATTCTAGTCAAAAATATATTTCTCAATTTCTCGCAAAATAACTGTCTCATTTGTTGATCTATGAATTTCTTACAACCTAGTATACCTTTTCTACAAATCAAAATTTTCTAGGAAGTTAGTTAAGTGTTGTTTAACCGTGGATCCCAGTTCAGAGTTAATGCAACCAAACCATAACCGAAAAATAAAATACTATTTATGAGGATTATATTTCAGCTAATGTACAAAACAAATCTTGTGGAACAAGCTTCACAAAAGTAATGTATTTGCGATATGCTAACTGATCTAACTTAGGGTAGGTTTGATATGACTTTTTGGAATTTTAAGTCGACTTTTTAGTTGTGAAAAATTTCATGACAAAAAAAATCATGAAAAAAGATGCATATGTTTGGTGAAAAAAGTTAAGCTGTTAAAAACTTAGTGATGCAGAACTTTTGTTTGTAAGTGAAGATTACCATTGTTCATTTATTATTTTTACTAATAAATTATGATAGGTATGAGAAGAAGAAAAAAAGGGTACGATCTCCTGCTCTATCTCTTTGTTTTATTTGGGGTGACACTGAGAACAATAAAAAAATCCACCTTATAAATTGGAATACCTTGTGTCGTTCCAAAGAGAAAGGGGGCCTGGGTCTTAGAAAAGCCAAGATCCAAAATAATGCTTTGCTTGCCAAACTTTGTTGGAGCATGAATTTTGATAGTAATTTACTTTGGTGCAATATTTTAAAATGCAAGTACCTCAAGAAAGGGTGGCCTGCCTCATTTGCTAAAAAAGTATCTGCCACCCCAACTTGGAGGGGAATTCTCAAAACCAACGAGTATGTTAACACCAACTTTAAGTGGTGTGTGGGAAATGGCAGAGACACTTCTCTTTGGCATGATTGGTGGTGTGGGGATAATCCTCTGAAGTTGGACTATTCTCACCTTATCAGTGATAATAAAGTAAGCTCCATCATTGATTCTGGTGGCAACTGGGACTTGGGAAATCTTAATGGGTGTCTATCACAAAACACTAAAAATCAAATTTTAGAGATTCCTCTTCCCCAGCTGAATCCTTGCTCTGATAAGCCTTTTTGGAAAGGCTCCACCTCTGGAGCTTTTTCGGTCGCTGCAGCCTACATTAGCATTGACGGGGAAATGAATTTCAACTCCCATATTAATAGTGGGGATTGGATTAGAATCTGGAAACTTAAGCTCCCCAACAAGATCATTCACTTTCTATGGACTCTCGTCCATAAAAAGTTACTTACAAATGTCAGTCGAAAGAAAAGAGGTTTTACTCATATTGATATTTGTAACCTGTGCAACACTCAATCTGAAAATCATGAGCATCTGTTTAGAGAGTGTTGCAAGGTCCAACCCATCTGGAAACAGTTATGGGGAAACAATTGGTGGATTACCACCCAGAATGTTGATTTCATCAGCTGGATTTTGAACAACATTAAGAAGAAAGAGTTGATCCATGGATTTACAAACTCTTCTCTTTTTGTTATTACTCTGTGGAACATATGGCTGAGAAGAAACAACCAAATTTTCAACAATGTGTGTTTTACACCTGAGCACTGTACCAACAAAATCATCAAACAATGTCAGCTCATACAGGGAGCGTTTTCTAACTCTAATCTCCTTTTTGACTCCAATATCATGTCTAATTCTAGTTGGTGTACTCCCTCTGTAGGCACAATTAAACTTAACTCGGATGGATGTGCTAGAAGGGATCCACTGAAGGCTGGCTTTGGTGGTGTTTTCAGAAACAACAAAGGAGATTGGATTCTTGGCTATTTTGGTAGACTCAAGAACTGCAGCTCTGTGGAAGCTGAGATCTGGGGTGTGTACAGAGGAATCACCACTGCTTTTCACAGGAACTGGATGCATGTGGTCATTGAATGTGACTCAAAAGATGTGGTTGATATCTTCCAAGGCAACAAAATTGGACCAACATCTATGACCACTCAAATCATGGATGGTATTTATCTCATTAGGAGAAGCAATGCCAGCATCAACCTGATATGCAGAGATTCAAACAATGTGGCTGATGCAATGGCTAATATGGGGGTTGAACAAGACAAGCTTATGGAAGAGATCACCAATCCTCCAGACACCATCAAGGGGCTGCTGATCACTGACAAGTTGGGCACTGGGATGTTTATGTAGTTTGTTAGGTGTGTCTGTTTTTATTTGGTTTGTTCATGTACGCTTTGGACTGTTTGGTTGTGTTTTAAAGCTTCTGTTTAATCCAAAAGAAAAATCTCTTTGTCTCCGCCAACCAAATTACCTCCTCTATCGTGGAATTAGGGCTCATTTGATGTTGCTCTCTCTCTCTCTCTCGTAATTAGGTGATTTAACAAATGGCTTTGTCTTTCTACTATTAACATTGGCGTAAAAACAAAAGTACCTGCCAGGAGAAAAGCATTGTCTCCTACACAGATCTAAGCATAACAGTATTAGAAGGAACGAAGGCTAGCTAGAAGTGGTAATCAATCTATTGTTCTCTCTCTTCAAATAGGGAAATTAGTCCATTGATTTCAGGTGTTTGGGTTTTAATTTGATTTGGATTTATGTCGATTTTCGCGGCGCCGGGGTCTCAATTGGCATGGAAGCAACCGAGTGATGTGGGTGCAGGGGTGAGTAAAGTGATTTGAAATGGATGAAGACGACGGAGTTAGGGAATAAGAGGATGGAGGCAGAGATTGAGATGATAATGAGGACCTGTGAAAGTCGACTATGTGTTCTTCAGGAGTCGCAGTAGGTTGGGAGCGAGATTGGAAGATGAGTCTGGGTTTGGCTTCTTCGTCCAAGAACGCCATATCATGTGAGACAGCGAGAACGGCAGAGTGAGAGACTGAACTTGCGTTTGCTTTGTGGTTCTTGATGATGTGGACGTGGAGATCGAAATCCGGGTTTCTATCACCGGAAACTGGGCTACTTATGGCGGTGCTCATAACTTTAGTGATGAACTGTTTTACCTTTAATAATAAGGACATTTTTTTCAAATAACAGAGTTCTACGTTAAGTATTGGACGATTTTTTTTTACCAGTTTCAACAAATATGGCCTATTTTAGAAGTGGGGGTTGTAATGTGTTAGTACCAGTATACTGGGGTGTGCATTAAGTAATTAAGCCTAAATAATATGCGAGGTTATTCCGCCCTACCACCGAGCATGTTACCTTTAATTTAAAAATAAAAATAAAGACTGAGGACCATATTGCAAATATATTCTCCAGGATCTTACCACAGCCTTCAGATCTATGTTAAAACTCATCCAAAGGCTATGACAGCTTCAGCCAATGTATATATAGCCTCTTTTCTCTCATTTGTGAATATCCAGATTCTCTCTCTAAAAACATGGCTTCTCTTCTAATTCAATGGTGTTTTCGATCTCTCTCTATTGTTATTAATCAACCCCGAGTGGGTTCTTTCAATAAAATAAGCTCAGTTGGAGTTAAAAAAACTTAGGCTCAGTTCATGTTCGACAAAATTAGGTGTCTTGTTCACCAAGCCATCCCTCGGCCCATTATCGGTATGTACCCTGCCTCTCAATCCAACCGCAACCTTCAATCCCAATTAGAAACACATAAGATAACTATATTATCTTATATATGATTAGTTAAAGATATAAACCAAACTTCCAAACTCATCCCACATTATACCAAACCTAACTAAAATATAATGTATTGAGAAGCTGAAAATAAAATTACACTTTATCCATTTGTCTTCCACACTAACTTCACCTCGCAGTTAACTCATGAAGAACTTGCAAGAAACAAAAGCAAACAATACAAACAAAACAACAATCATTGTATCTTAATCACCACGGAGCAATCGCATGTTGTTGTACTAAGCTCTCATAATTCCCGAGATCCGCCCTGATAGCAGCAATTCGATCCTTGATCTTTTCCCTCTCCATCGTCAAAGTTGTCATCTTCAATTCTAGCTCCTTTATTTCCCTTTCGTTACCTTCTAGCTCGTCTGTTGCTTCTACGTATCTCTTGAATTCATCAGTTGATCTATACTCCAAGACGAGGCTCGCGACACTTCTCAGCCGGTCGCGCAAGAAACCAACTGTCATCCCAAGATTTTCAAATATTTCCAACTTCTTATTCCACGCCTCAAAATAACCTTCGGTACTATAAAGTGTTTGCCTCCGCATCAATTTCACAATTTTAACTGTTTCCGAAATCATATTAACTGCTGTTTCACCAGTAATGAATTTAAATAGCTTCTTGTGTAGATATGATTTCTGTGAACAACATAACTCGTAGTAACACATACGCGCGTCCTCAGAGAGTTGAGCATTGATGGCCACACCGCTGACCATGATCTTGAAGTTTCCGTAATCAGAAAAGTCTCCAGCAAACGGAATATCCTCCTCGTCGAAGGAGTAAAGATTATTAGCCCAAGTATCACCTTCTGATTCATCCGGCGTGGCAATATTGTTGCCATCAAAAGGTGGAGATGCAATGTGTTCATGTATATCGGGATCGCTAACAGCCCGTACAATGTACACCTGTGACAAAGGAGATGGATCAACGTTAAAATCACCAAGTCGTATAAGGTATAAATGACCTGAACAAGAAATAAATTAATCCGAATGGAAACCAACCAAAATAACAAACTAATTTTATTTCTTAATTTTCCATATGTATGGTAACTGTGAAGGGAAATTAATCAAGTACCTTGAACTTGCAAGGGCTGACCAAGTGAAAAACTAAGCAGTCGTCTTCAGCCAGTTCATGGGCTACGACAAAGTTTCTCCATGAATAATCAAACTCATTTTTTGCCGCCAGGAAGTTCACCATGTGCTCCGTTCCGGTTTCATCCTCCAACACAACAGGTACATCGTGCATTGGCAAGTGCTTTTTGCAAAATTCATATGGTAAACCCTCCTATTTAATCAGTAAATAGAATCCACAAATTATGTTTTTAAAGCTAAACAAAATTTGTCAAGAACAAGAGCCTTGCAAACAAGGCATAAGAATAGCAACATGACCAAAACAACAATATTAACTAACTAAATGGGTGATCAACGAACTAATTCCCCAGAAAATTAAGTTTGAGACTATTATATATATATAATAAAAAAATCTCGGGCTTACCAGTGAGGATTCATCAGACAGACGAGAGCGAATCCATAGAGGCTTGATGAAACAAGGATGGACAGATAAAAGGTTTGCCTCGACTTCCCTTGCTCTCTTCAAGGTTGGGGAGAACCGATTTTCAAATCCATTGGAGAATATTACGGCTAGTCTCCCCCTCTTTACATTGTGTCTTGAAACAATGGACACAAATGACAAGTTAATTCAATTTCAAAGAAGAGCTGCTCAATGATTTGAAAGGAAAAAAGAAGAAGAAAGAAAAAAAAGAAGAATCGGATTAAATCTGGAAATTTCACTCACCGGGAACTCATTCCATGATTGTCAAGTTCTTCCTGTAAATGAGAGCATAATATTTCACAATCAGCACATCATCATACATACATAGTGCATGCCCTCTAATCTACCATAAATCCCCCATGAATCTATTTCCTACTTCCGTAGTTAGAATTCACGTGTTAAATAATAATATTTGTAGAATAGGAAAAAATAAGTTTTGTTTCCGTCATGTTTTTAATTTTTGACAGGTGATAATTAGGAGTAGAGAACACATATTTGAAAAAGCTTTTCAATAATAAAAAAATAAAGTATATTTCTATTGCCAACAATTTAGTTTCTTTAACAGATGTCCTACCAATGTCAGATAAACCTTTTCAAGTTACTATACCGAAAGAGTAATAAAAATCAAAATGAGTCAACAAAATCTATAAGAAGATGCGACACGTCCAAAAACTAAATTCCGTTGAATATTCTATCGCAGTTATTTTACTAGACGACACAAAATGCTTAGATCTCTCGATTGAGCTTTAATCCAATTCATGTAAATTCAGCCTTATTGTTTTCAAATAATTCATCGTTTGTTAACACATTTATTTCATATATTAAAGCATGTTCGAACTAAATCGGGACTTTAAAAAAAAGGCGCGCTTTCAAGATCGGAGCTCGTCGAAATGAAACAAAATGCAATCAGTCAGTCAATCAACAGATCTGATGAACAGTGACCCACATAACAGCAATGCATGTGAAACCTCACAAGTGACTAATGGCTTTCATGATCAAGAAACAATCAAGAACTAAAACAGAAAAATGGAAGCTGATTCAGGTGTATTATCCACATTACCGAGTAGTCACGGACGTCAATCTGATAAGTTCTTGAAGCTTTCTTCCCCGAGATCTGCATCTGCTGGTTAACATTGGCCAAGTTCAAAGTTGAACTTTCTTCCAAGATCTGCAAATCAATCATTATCAGTCAATAAATCACTCAGTTGAACAACACTCAGAAAGAGAACTCCATGAAATGAGCGAAAGTATACCTCGACCGACGAAGAAGAATCAGAATTTATATTTACGGCGAGGAGACCGTGGTACTGTTGCTGAGCATCCATGGTGGTGGTCGGTATAGCGGAGGAGGAGGAGTGTCCCAGTGAAGTCGGAGTTGTCTGTAAAATGAGGAGTTGCGGAAAATTTAGCCTACTTCTTAGGTTCTTAACCCCCTACTTAATATTGCATGTCTGAAGAGGCCAACATAAACGAAAAATTAAGTGGATAAAATTGTATACTGCAATTAATTGTGTTGTCCAAAAACAATAATACCCAATTAATTGGATTTCCCCAGGCATTCCCCGAAATTATTTTTGATATTTATATCCTTGTTTTTAGGAAATTAATTTATTGATTACTTAATTAAATTTCTCTTCTTGTTTTGTTAAGTAGGAATTAAATTAGTAGTTTGATCTAACAGAAACATTAACCTCCCCAAAAGGTAATGTTTTTGCGCGATCAAGTTAGTAATTTTTTTTTTTTTTTTTGCAAAATAGTAGTTATTATTTGAAAAAAGAGGAAGAGAACTTGAATGATGTAATATCAATATAACAAACATTTTTTTTTTCAAAAACAATAGTAAACATACCAATAAATCATTTGGGAAAATTCAGATGCAAGTTTAAACAACTTATAATTGGGTATTGAGGTCAGTTGCAGTATATTTTTTTTCTATTTTATTTTTGAATCTTCAGACATGCAATATTAATAGAGTATATATATACTAAGTAGGCTAAATTTCAGGGAGAGACTCCTCATTTTATTGACACCGGCGACTTCATCGGAAAACTCCTCCTCCTCTGTATCGACCACCACAACCTCCATGAATGCCAAGCAACAGAAAAGCTGTCTCATCATTGGTGAGATGTATTCTGATTCTTCTTCTGTCGAGGTATATACATATATTTTCTCTCATTTCATCGGGATTGGGTGTTGTTTAACTCGCTGATTGATTGACTGATGATGATTATTTGTGCAGATGTTGGGAGAAAGATCAACACCATGCTTGGCCAATGTTAACCAGCATAATCTCTAGGAAGAAAATTTCGAGAGCTTCTCAGATTGATGCTGATGACTACTCAGTAATTTGTCTCATATACCTTACTCAGCTTCCATTTTTCTGTATTAGATCTTGATTGATTCTTTATCATGAAGGCCACTAATTGATTGTGAGGTTTTCATAGATCATCGTTTTGAGTGTCACTGACCATGATGTTCGGACTAGTTTGTGCGCACTTCGATTATTGTTCTGGCAAATCAAAACAAGTACTATATTTTTTTGTATTTTCACACTATTTTAAAGGAATTATTCCATTCCAATACGTAACTTTCATATCATATACCCAATTTTATACTATTTTGGACGGATTTCAATTTCAACTCTCGCATTTTCGCTAATATTTTCAATTTATGATTTGTTATTTTATTATTATACCCCTTTATACCATTTTCGACGGAATTTAATTTGATATGATATTAATTATTATACTATAGCCTTTTTTATACCATTTTTGATCACTTTTAATTTCAACGTGGATGAGCTATGAATTAATCTACAATTCCCCGTGGCTCTCCCTCAACCCTCGGGTCCCTAAATATTCTCCATAATCTTCCGACTTCGCTGTAGAGTTCACTTTGACCGACTAATTTAACTAACGATATGATACGGAATTTGTCATTTTTTTAATAATATTGTAGTGTAAGAAAGATCTACAATATTAAAAGAAGTTAAACATTTTCATGTCATATCGTTAACTACATTAATTGTTAAAAGTGACCGCTAAATGAAGTGGGAAGATTTTGACAATACAAACCTAGTATTTGGTATTGATATCTTATGAACATTATCAGAAAGGCTGAAAATGAATTCTCCATTCAAAACCGTTCAACGCCGTGAATTTTTCTAGGAATCAGAGGCAATTCCCTAACGAAGGAATGTAACTTCTAGTTGACGATCGGCTTCAATTGCGGTCTATATATATTGCCTAGAGCTCTAATGGGCTTCAAAGCTTCTAGTTGACGATGTACATGGGCTCTCAGCCCACAACCCTAGTTAATAAAAGAAGATGTTTCTCAAGAAAAAAGAAGGACATTCCTAAAAAAAAGAAAGACAAATACCTAATGAACACAAGTCAGGAAATTTAATTTGAACATAATTTCTTCCTAAGAGTAGTTATATAGTTATATAAAAAAAAATCAAAAGCAGTTTCAAAAAAAATAAATCAAAAGATCTATCATTTAATTTGTAGAACTACTGACACTACAAAATTATAACCACCACAATCTATGTCTAAAATTAAGCCCGTGTAACTTTGACAATATCACAAAACAACTCAAACCTACAAATGATAAATAGCATGAATTTTATCTTCATTGGATTTGTGTACTAAAATGGTACCATAAGATAATTACTACTATGACTTCAACAACATTGACCCATCTTCATATCTATTGATATAATTTGAAGATTATTGCACGACAACAAAACTAACAAGTATTCTGAAAGATTTGTGCAAAAAGAAAAAAAGTATTCTGAAAGTTGTAGGCCATACCTGCATTTTGGTTAGAACGATATTCAAGCGAAATGTTATGAACATCGATCCTTCATTTTCTCGAATTATTTTGTAAACATTTGAACGGTCAAGAAAAACCTTGCAAAATAGAAGTCAATGCAAATAAATTAACTTGTGTACATATAACCCCTGATAATATGATTAAGCTTGATTACTTGTTGATCAATTCTACAAGTATGATGTATTAAGAACAAAATAAATGTCACTTCTACTATAACATTAATCAATGAATTTTTAAAATTTTGCAAACATTTCCCATGAGTCGTCTCCAAAGTTTGTATTTGTAGGTAGAAATATCTCAATTTGTTAGGCTTCTAATAAAATTTTGTGCATCTCGTCTTCTCTTCACAACTTTAATGAATAATCTTAGAGTGGTATAAATTTGAGTCTCAAAAAATAAGATCCATCGAAATCAATTAAAACACCAAACAAATAACATAGGCGTTATACAACTAAATACATAATAATCGAAGATTAACAGATAATAACACTTACGGATACATGGAAATGCAACGCCATTTGCTTGGAAGAATTGTTGTTAGAAGGGCAATTGCAGTAACATAACACGAACTTGGCGATAAGCATATTTGAGAGTGCGGCGCATACTCTGAACAATAACATTATAATACCCTTATATACTCGCCGATAGGTTAACAACAAAATGGCTTGAGGGCCCAAACTCGAGTTGGCCCAATTATATATTTTGACTTGATTTAAAATTTTATGTATGGTATGGGCTTTATAGGGCAGCCCGACCTACTCCAAGTTCCACATTTAATCTCGAGCGGACACCTTCTTTAGCCGGTAATGAAAGAAGATATCGATAGTAACATTTTTTTCATCACAATAAATCATTCTGACACTTTTAAAATAATTAATTTATATCGATTGTCTAATAATAATAGGTTTAATGCATAAATGCATTTATGATACCCATATTTTGATATCTATATCTCATATATCATATTATTCTAATATATACCCTGCACGGGTTTGTGTATATTTTAATACTATAATTGATGTGAAACATTGTTTATAATCTATTGAGTTTTTGAGGTTTGAGATACATATGGACATCAACACATTTTCTTCCAAAAAGATAGTATAATTTTGTTAAGATCGATAAGCTAACTGAATTAATGAATACCATCTTTGAAGACCTTAAAATCATTGTTCCTAAAAAAAAATCAATCTTTTGATGAAAAAATATAGTCTGACTCACGTGGTTACGACATACAGAGAATCATGTCTAGTATGAAACTTTTCTCCATGTGTCATGACTCACAAGAAAATAGCTAAGTTATTTAATTTATTTTTTCTTTGTCCATGAAATAATATTTCATAATAGAACTTTTTTCTTGTCAGTCATTTTTTCTCCTTGAAGAAAATATTAACTACACAGATCTATTATTGGTACTAGAATTAAAGTATAATTGATACATTTAAACACTAAGAAGGCACGTGTATCCACATTTTTGGTATCAACAGTGACGGATCTAAGAGGTGAGTTGTGGAGGCTACAGCCCCACTCAAGTTTTAAATTACAATTTTAACCTACATTTTAATATTATATTCATTATTAGCCCCACTGAAATTAAGTAATAGTAACTCTTTTACTTAGCTTTATTTAGCAAAATGTTACTTCTATAATTTAGCCTCCACTAAAGTAAATTCCTGAATCCGGCCCTCGGTATCAATGCAATAACCTTCATATTATACAAGATGGATATAAATAAAGGACATTTTTTTATACATGAAACCAAAACATGATATACTCAAAACTATTAAACAAATATATTCGTTTTCTTCATCTTTACACCCTTAGCTTAAATTGAAATACATATCTCCTTTCTTGAATATTTATAAAAAAATTCTCAAAGTTCAACAAAATAGTGGCAAAACAGGATTTATGAGACAATTGTAATAGTAAATTGCTTTCATTCTAGTCAAAAATATATTTCTCAATTTCTCGCAAAATAAATGTCTCATTTGTTGATCTATGAATTTCTTACAACCTAGTATACCTTTTCTACAAATCAAAATTTTCTAGGAAGTTAGTTATGTGTTGTTTAACCGTGGATCCCAGTTCAGAGTTAAAGCAACCAAACCATAACCTAAAAATAAAATACTATTTATGAGGATTATATTTCAGCTAATGTACAAAACAAATCTTGTGGAACAAGCTTCACAAAAGTAAAGTATTTGCGATATGCTAACTGATCTAACTTAGGGTAGGTTTGATATGACTTTTTGGAATTTTAAGTCGACTTTTTAGTTGTGAAAATTTCATGACAAAAAAAAAATCATGAAAAAAGATGCATATGTTTGGTGAAAAAAGTTAAGCTTTAAAAACTTAGTGATGCAGAACTTTTGTTTGTAAGTAAAGATTACCATTGTTCATTTATTATTTTTACTAATAAAATTATGATAGGTATGAGAAGAAGAAAAAAAGGGTACGATCTCCTGCTCTATCTCTTTGTCTCCGCCAACCAAATTACCATCTCCTCTATCGTGGAATTAGGGCTCATTTGATGTTGCTCTCTCTCTCTCTCTCTCTCTCTCTCTCTCTCGTAATTAGGTGATTTAACAAATGGCTTTGTCTTTCTACTATTAACATTGGCGTAAAAACAAAAGTACCTGCCAGGAGAAAAGCATTGTCTCCTACACAGATCTAAGCATAACAGTATTAGAAGGAACGAAAGCTAGCTAGAAGTGGTTATCAATCTATTGTTCTCTCTCTTCAATTATGGAAATTAGTCCATTGATTTCAGGTGTTTGGGTTTGAATTTGATTTAGTTTTACGTCGATTTTTGCGGCGTCGGGATATCAATTGGCATGGAAGCAACCGAGTGATGTGGGTGCAGGGGTGAATAAAGTGATTTGAAAGGTATGAAGACGACGGAGTTAGGGAATAAGAGGATGGAGGCAGAGATTGAGATGATAATGAGGACCTGTGAAAGTCGACTATGTGTTCTTCAGGAGTCGCAGTAGGTTAGGGGCGAGATTGGAAGATGAGTCTGGGTTTGGCTTCTTCGTCCAAGAACGCCATCTCATGTGAGACAGCGACAACGGCTGAGTGAGAGACTGAATTTGCGTTTGCTTTGTGGTTCTTGATGATGTGGACGTGGAGATCGGAATCTGGGTTTCTATCACCGGAAACTGGGCTACTTATGGCGGTGCTCATACCTTTAGTGATGAACTGTTTTACCTTTAATAATAAGGACATTTTTGTCAAATAACAGAGTTCTACGTTAAGTATTGAACGGAATTTTTTTACCAGTTTCAACAAGTATGGCCTATTTTAGAAGTGGGGGTTGTAATGTGTTACTTCCAGTATACTGGGGGTATGCATTAAGTAATTAAGCCTAAATATTATACGGGGTTATTCCGCCCTACCACCGAGCATGTTACCTTCAATTAAAAAATAAAAATAAAGACTGAGGACCATATTGCAAATATATTCTCCAGGATCTTACCACAGCCTTCAGATCTAAGTTAAAACTCATCCAATGGCTATGACAGCTTCAGCCAATGTATATATAGCCTCTTTTCTCTCATTTTTGAATATCCAGATTCTCTCTCTAAAAACACGGCTTCTCTTCTAATTCAATGGTGTTTTCGATCTCTCTGTATTGTTATTAATCAATCCCCAGTGGGTTCTTTCAATAAACTAAGCTCAGTTGGACTTCAACAAAACTTAGGCTCAGTTCATGTTCGACAAAATTAGGTGTCTTGTTCACCAAGCCATCCCTCGGTCCATTATCGGTATGTACCCTGCCTCTCAATCCAACCGCAATCTTCAATCCCAATTAGAAACATATAAGATAACTATATTCTCTTATATATGATTAGTTCAAGATATAAACATAACTTCCAAACTCATCCCACATTATACCAAACCTAACTAAAATATAATGTATTGAGAAGCTGAAAATAAAATTACACTTTATCCATTTGTCTTCCACACTAACTTCACCTCGCAGTTAACTCATGAAGAACTTGCAAGAAACAAAAGCAAACAATGCAAACAAAACAACAATCATTGTATCTTAATCACCACGGAGCAATCGCATGTTGTTGTACTAAGCTCTCATAATTCCCGAGATCCGCCCTGATAGCAGCAATTCGTTCCTTGATCTTTTCCCTCTCCATCGTCAAAGTTGTCATCTTCAATTCTAGCTCCTTTATTTCCCTTTCGTTACCTTCTAGCTCGTCTGTTGCTTCTACGTATCTCTTGAATTCATCAGTTGATCTATACTCCAAGACGAGGCTCGCGACACTTCTCAGCCGGTCGCGCAAGAAACCAACTGTCATCCCGAGATTTTCAAATATTTCCAACTTCTTATTCCACGCCTCAAAATAACCTTCGGTACTATAAAGTGTTTGCCTCCGCATCAATTTCACAATTTCAACTGTTTCCGAAATCATATTAACTGCTGTTTCACCAGTAATGAATTTAAATAGCTTCTTGTGTAGATATGATTTCTGTGAACAACATAACTCGTAGTAACACATACGCGTGTCCTCAGAGAGTTGAGCATTGATGGCCACACCGTTGACCATGATCTTGAAGTTTCCGTAATCAGAAAAGTCTCCAGCAAACGGAATATCCTCCTCGTCGAAGGAGTAAAGATTATTAGCCCAAGTATCACCTTCTGATTCATCCGGCGTGGCAATATTGTTGCCATCAAAAGGTGGAGATGCAATGTGTTCATGTATATCGGGATCGCTGACAGCCCGTACAATGTACACTTGTGACAAAGGAGATGGATCAACGTTAAAATCACCAAGTCGTATAAGGTATAAATGACCTGAACAAGAAATAAATTAATCCGAATGGAAACCAACCAAATTAACAAACTAATTTTATTTCTAAATTTTCCATATGTATGGTAACTGTGAAGGGAAATTGTACCTTGAACTTGCAAGGGCTGACCAAGTGAAAAACTAAGCAGTCGTCTTCAGCCAGTTCATGGGCTACGGCAAAGTTTCTCCATGAATAATCAAACTCATTTTTTGCCGCCAGGAAGTTCACCATGTGCTCCGTTCCGGTTTCATCCTCCAACACAACAGTTACATCGTGCATTGGCAAGTGCTTTTTGCAAAATTCATATGGTAAACCCTCCTATTTAATCAGTAAATAGAATCCACAAATTATGTTTTTAAAGCTAAACAAAATTTGTCAAGAACAAGAGCCTTGCAAACAAGGCATAAGAATAGCAACATGACCGAAACAACAATATTAACTAACTAAATGGGTGATCAACGAACTAATTCCCCAGAAAATTAAGTTTGAGACCATTATATATATATAATAAAAAAATCTCGGGCTTACCAGTGTGGATTCATCATACAGACGAGAGCGAATCCATAGAGGCTTGATGAAACAAGGATGGACAGATGAAAGGTTTGCCTCGACTTCCCTTGCTCTCTTCAAGGTTGGGGAGAACCGATTTTCAAATCCATTGGAGAATATTACGGCTAGTCTCCCCCTCTTTACATTGTGTCTTGAAACAATGGACACAAATGACAAGATAATTCAATTTCAAAGAAGAGCTGCTCAATGATTTGAAAGGAAAAAAGAAGAAGAAAGAAAAAAAGAAGAATCGGGTTAAATCTTGAAATTTCACGCACCGGGAACTCATTCCATGATTGTCAAGTTCTTCCTGTAAATGAGAGCATAATATTTCGCAATCAGCACATCATCATACATACATAGTGCATGCCCTCTAATCTACCATAAATCCCCCATGAATCTATTTCCTACTTCCGTAGTTAGAATTCACGTGTTAATAATAATATTTGTAGAATAGGAAAAAATAAGTTTTGTTTCCGTCATGTTTTTAATTTTTGACAGGTGATAATTAGGAGTAGAGAACACATATTTGAAAAAGCTTTTCAATAATAAAAAAATAAAGTATATTTCTATTGACAACTATTTAGTTTCTTTAACAGATGTCCTACCAATGTCAGATAAACCTTTTCAAGTTACTATACCGAAAGAGTAATAAAAATCAAAATGAGTCAACAAAATCTATAAGAAGATGCGACACGTCTAAAAACTAAATTCCGTTGAATATTCTATCGCAGTTATTTTACTAGACGACACAAAATGCTTAGATCTCTCGATTGAGCTTTAATCCAATTCATGTAAATTCAGCCTTATTGTTTTCAAATAATTCATCGTTTGTTAACACATTTATTTCATATATTAAAGCATGTTCGAACTAAATCGGGACTTTAAAAAAAAGGCGCGCTTTCAAGATCGGAGCTCGTCGAAATGAAACAAAATGCAATCAGTCAGTCAATCAACAGATCTGATGAACAGTGACCCACATAACAGCAATGCATGTGAAACCTCACAAGTGACTAATGGCTTTCATGATCAAGAAACAATCAAGAACTTAAACAGAAAAATGGAAGCTGATTCAGGTGTATTATCCACATTACCGAGTAGTCACGGACGTCAATCTGATAAGTTCTTGAAGCTTTCTTCCCCGAGATCTGCATCTGCTGGTTAACATTGGCCAAGTTCAAAGTTGAACTTTCTTCCAAGATCTGCAAATCAATCATTATCAGTCAATAAATCACTCAGTTGAACAACACTCAGAAAGAGAACTCCATGAAATGAGCGAAAGTATACCTCGACAGACGAAGAAGAATCAGAATTCATATTTACGGCGAGGAGACCGTGGTTCTGTTGCTGAGCATCCATGGTGGTGGTCGGTATAGCGGAGGAGGAGTGTCCCAGTGAAGTCGGAGTTGTCTGTAAAATGAGGAGTTGCGGAAAATTTAGCCTACTTCTTAGGTTCTTAACCCCCTACTTTAGGGATGGCAACGGGTCGGATTCGGATCGGATCAGGCTAGATCCGATCCAGATCCGACCAGGAGAAATGGGATCCAAATCCGATCCAGATCCATTCGGATCATCACCGGATTCGGATCAGATCGGATCGGGTTTCATCCAGCTGATCCAAATCCGATCCGTAGATCCATATAATACGTGGTCGAATCGGATTCGGATCGGATCCGACTTGGTTTTGCAATAAAATACAAAAAATAACATAAGAAATAAACACTATTTCATACGCTAAGGCATGTTCGCAAGTTATGAAGCCTAAAACACAATAGAAATAGCTTTGTATGTTGGAATTACTATTGTATTCTTCTTGGAAATGAAAGTGGGGAGGTAATATGAATATATTTGTAAAGCACACATATACGCCGGATCGGATCGGGTCGGAACCCGGTGGATTTGCCCTTCGATCCAAATCCAGATCCAAATCCGATCGGATCTGGCTTTCCAGATCCAAATCCGATCCATTTTCAATGGGATCGGATTCGGATCCGATCCATTCGGCCCGGATCGCTCGGATCACAGATCGGATCGGACCATATTGCCATCCCTACCCTACTTAATATTGCATGTCTGAAGAGGCCAACATGAACGAAAAATTAAGTGGATAAAATTGTATACTGCAATTAATTGTTTTGTCCAAAAACAATAATACCCAATTAATTGGACTTCCCCAGGCATTCCCCGAAATTATTTTTGATATTTATATCCTTGTTTTTAGGAAATTAATTTATTGATTACTTAATTAAATTTCGTTTCTTGTTTTGTTAAGTAGGAAATTAGTAGTTTGAATTAACAGAAACATTAACCTCCCCAAAAGGTAATGTTTTTGCGCGATCAAGTTAGTAATTTCTTTTTTTTTGCAAAATAGTAATTTATTATTTGAAAAAAGAGGAAGAGAACTTGAATGATGTAATATCAATATAACAAACATTTTTTTTTCAAAAACAATAGTAAACATACCAATAAATCATTTGGGAAAATTCATATGCAAGTTTAAACAACTTATAATTGGGTATTGAGGTCAGTTGCAGTATATTTTTTTCTATTTAATTTTTGCCTCTTCAGACATGCAATATTAATAGAGTATATATATAGTAAGTAGGCTAAATTTCAGGGAGAGACTCCTCATTTTATTGACACCGGCGACTTCATCGGAAAACTCCTCCTCCTCTGTATCGACCACCACAACCTCCATGAATGCCAAGCAACAGAAAAGCTGTCTCCTCACTGGTGAGATGTATTCTGATTCTTCTTCTGTCGAGGTATATACATATATTTTCTCTCATTTCACCGGGATTGGGTGTTGTTTAACTCGCTGATTGATTGACTGATGATGATTATTTGAGCAGATGTTGGGAGAAAGATCAACTCCATGCTTGGCCAATGTTAACCAGCATAATCTCTAGGAAGAAAATTTTGAGAGCTTCTCAGATTGATGCTGATGACTACTCGGTAATTTGTCTCATATACCTTACTCAGCTTCCATTTTTCTGTATTAGATCTTGATTGATTCTTTATCATGAAGGCCACTAATTGATTGTGAGGTTTTCATAGATCATCGTTTTGAGTGTCACTGACCATGATGTTCGGACTAGTTTGCGCGCACTTCGAATTTTGGTCTGGCAAATCAAAACAAGTACTATACTTTTTTGTATTTTCACACTATTTTAAAGGAATTATTCCATTCCAATACGTAACTTTCATATCATATACACAATTTTATACTATTTTGGACGGATTTCAATTTCAACTCTCGCATTTTCGCTAATATTTGCAATTTATGATTTGTTATTTTATTATTATACCCCTTTATACCATTTTCGACGGAATTTAATTTGATATGATATTAATTATTCTACTATAGCCTTTTTTATACCATTTTTGATCACTTTTAATTTCAACGTGGATGAGCTATGAATTAATCTACAATTCCCCGTGGCACTCCCTCAACCCTCGGGTCCCTAAATATTCTCCATAATCTTCCGACTTCACTGTAGAGTTCACTTTGACCGACTAATTTAAAAAACGATATGATACGGAATTTGTCATTTTTTTAATAATATTATAGTGTAAGAAAGATCTACAATATTAAAAGAAGTTAAACATTTTCATGTCATATCAATAACTACATTAGTCGTTAAAAGTGACCTCTAAATGAAGTGGGAAGATTTTGACAATACAAACCTAGTATTCGGTATTGATATCTTATGAACATTATCAGAAAGGCTGAAAATGATATCTCCATTCAAAACCGTTCAACGCCGTGAATTTTTCTAGGAATGAGAGGCAATTCCCTAACGAAGGAATGTAACTTCTAGTTGACGATCGGCTTCAATTGCGGTCTATATATATTGCCTAGAGCTCTAATGGGCTTCAAAGCTTCTAATTGACGATGTACATGGGCTCTCAGCCCACAACCCTAGTTAATAAAAGAAGATGTTTCTCAAGCAAAAAGAAAGACATTCCTAAAAAAAAAAAGAAAGACAAATACCTAATGAACACAAGTCAGGAAATTTAATTTGAACATAATTTCTTCCTAAGAGTAGTTATATAGTTATATAAAAAAAAATCAAAAGCAGTTTCAAAAAAAAAAATCAAAAGATCTATCATTTAATTTGTAGAACTACTGACACTACAAAATTATAACCACCACAATCTATGTCTAAAATTAAGCCCGTGTAACTTGGACTATATCACAAAACAACTCAAACCTACAAATGATAAATAGCATGACTTTTATCTTCATTGGATTTGTGTACTAAAATGGTACCATAAGATAATTACCACTTTGACTTCAACAACATTGACCCATCTTCATATCTATTGACATAATTTGAAGATTATTGCACGACAACAAAACTAACAAGTATTCTGAAAGATTTGTGCAAAAAGAAAAAAGTATTCTGAAAGTTGTAGGCCATACCTGCATTTTGGTTAGAACGATATTCAAGCGAAATGTTATGAACATCGATCCTTCATTTTCTCGAATTATTTTGTAAACATTTGAACGGTCACGAAAAACCTTGCAAAATAGAAGTCAATGCAAATAAATTAACTTGTGTACATATAACCCCTGATAATATGATTAAGCTTGATTACTTGTTGATCAATTCTACAAGTATAATGTATTAAGAACAAAATAAATGTCACTTCTACTATAACATTAATCAATGAATTTTTAAAATTTTGCAAACATTTCCCATGAGTCGTCTCCAAAGTTTGTATTTGTTGGTAGACATATCTCAATTTGTTAGGCTTCTAGTAAAATTTTGCGCATCTCGTCTTCTCTTCACAACTTTAATAAATGATCTTAGAGTGGTATAAATTTGAGTCTCAAAAAATAAGATCCATCGAAATCAATTAAAACACCAAACAAATAACATAGGCGTTATACAACTAAATACATAATAATCGAAGATTAACAGATAATAACACTTACGGATACATTGAGATGCAACGCCATTTGCTTGGAAGAAATGTTGTTAGAAGGGCAATTGCAGTAACATAACACGAACTTGGCGATAAGCATATTTGAGAGTGCGGCGCATACTCTGAACAATAACATTATAATACCCTTATATACTCGCCGATAGGTTAACAACAAAATGGTTTGAGGGCCCAAACTCGAGTTGGCCCAATTATATATTTTGACTTGATTTAAAATTTCATGTATGGAATGGGCTTTATAGGGCAGCCCGACCTACTCCAAGTTCCACATGTAATCTCGAGCGGACACCTTCTTTAGCCGGTAATGAAAGAAGATATCGGTAGTAACATTTTTTTCATCACAATAAATCATTCTGACACTTTTAAAATAATTAATTTATATCGATTGTCTAATAATAATAGGTTTAATGCATAAATGCATTTATGTTACCATATTTTGATATCTATATCTCATATATCATATTATTCTAATATATACCCTGCACGGGTTTGTGTATATTTTAATTCTATAATTGATGTGAAACATAGTTTATAATCTATTGAGTTTTTGAGGTTTGAGATACATATGGACATCAACACATTTTCTTCCAAAAAGATAGTATAATTTTGTTAAGATCGATAAGCTAATTGAATTAATGAGAAACATCTTTGAAGACCTTAAAATCATTGTTCCTAAAATAAAATCAATCTTTTGATGAAAAAAAATGGTCTGACTCACGTGGTTACGACATACAGAGAATCATGTCTAGTATGGAACTTTTCTCCATGTGTCATGACTCACAAGAAAATAGCTAAGTTATTTAATTCATTTTTTCTTTGTCCATGAAATAATATTTCATAATAAAACTTTTTGCTTGTGAGTCATTTTTTCTCCTTGAAGAAAATATTAACTACACAGATCTATTATTGGTACTAGAATTAAAGTATAATTGATACATTTAAACACTAAGAAGGCACGTGTATCCACATTTTTGGTATCAACAGTGACAGATCTAAGAGGTGAGTTGTGGAGGCTACAGCCCCACTCAAGTTTTAAATTACAATTTTAACCTACATTTTAATATTATATTCATTATTAGCCCCACTGAAATTAAGTAATAGTAACTCTTTTACTTAGCTTTATTTAGCAAAATGTTACTTCTATAATTTAGCCTCCACTAAAGTAAATTCCTGAATCCGCCCCTCGGTATCAATGTAATAACCTTCATATTATACAAGATGGATATAAATAAAGGACAGTTTTTTATACATGAAACCAAAACATGATTCACTCAGAACTATTAAACAAATATATTCGTTTTCTTCATCTTTACACCCTTAGCTTAAATTGAAATACATATCTCCTCTCTTGAATATTTATAAAAAAAATCTCAAAGTTCAACAAAATAGTGGCAAAACAGGATTTATGAGACAATTGTAATAGTAAATTGCTTTCATTCTAGTCAAAAATATATTTCTCAATTTCTCGCAAAATAACTGTCTCATTTGTTGATTTATGAATTTCTTACAACCTAGTATACCTTTTCTACAAATCAAAATTTTCTAGGAAGTTAGTTAAGTGTTGTTTAACCGTGGATCCCAGTTCAGAGTTAATGGAACCAAACCATAACCTAAAAATAAAATACTATTTATGAGGATTATATTTCAGCTAATGTACAAAACAAATCTTGTGGAACAAGCTTCACAAAAGTAAAGTATTTGCGATATGCTAACTGATCTAACTTAGGGTAGGTTTGATATGACTTTTTGAAATTTTAAGTCGACTTTTTAGTTGTGAAAAATTTCATGACAAAAAAAATCATGAAAAAAGATGCATATGTTTGGTGAAAAAATTTAAGCTTTAAAAACTTAGTGATGCAGAACTTTTGTTTGTAAGTAAAGATTACCATTGTTCATTTATTATTTTTACTAATAAAATTATGATAGGTATGAGAAGAAGAAAAAAATGGTACGATCTCCTACTCTATCTCTTTGTCTCCGCCAACCAAATTACCCTCTCCTCTATCGTGGAATTAGGGCTCATTTGATGTTGCTCTCTCTCTCTCCCTCTCTCTCTCTCGTAATTGGGTGATTTAACAAATGGCTTTGTCTTTATACTATTAACATTGGCGTAAAAACAAAAGTACATGCCAGGAGAAAAGCATTGTCTCCTACACAGATCTAAGCATAACAGTATTAGAAGGAACGAAAGCTAGCTAGAAGTGGTTATCAATCTATTGTTCTCTCTCTTCAAATAGGGAAATTAGTCCATTGATTTCAGGTGTTTGGGTTTGAATTTGATTTGGATTTATGTCGATTTTTGCGGCGTCGGGATATCAATTGGCATGGAAGCAACCGAATGATGTGGGTGCAGGGGTGAGTAAAGTGATTTGAAAGGTATGAAGACGACGGAGTTAGGGAATAAGAGGATGGAGGCAGAGATTGAGATGATAATGAGGGCCTGTGAAAGTCGACTATGTGTTCTTCAGGAGTCGCAGTAGGTTGGGGGCGAGATTGGAAGATGAGTCTGGGTTTGGCTTCTTCGTCCAAGAACGCCATCTCATGTGAGACAGCGACAACGGCAGAGTGAGAGACTGAATTTGCGTTTGCTTTGTGGTTCTTGATGATGTGGACGTGGAGATCGGAATCTGGGTTTCTATCACCGGAAACTGGGCTAATTATGGCGGTGCTCATAACTTTAGTGATGAACTGTTTTACCTTTAATAATAAGGACATTTTTGTCAAATAACAGAGTTCTACGTTAAGTATTGGACGGAATTTTTTTACCAGTTTCAATAAGTATGGCCTATTTTAGAAGTAGGGGTTGTAATGTGTTAGTTCCAGTATACTGGGGGTATGCATTAAGTAATTAAGCCTAAATATTATACGGGGTTATTCCGCCCTACCACCGAGCATGTTACCTTTAATTAAAAAAGAAAAATAAGGACTGAGGACCATATTGCAAATATATTCTCCAGGATCTTACCACAGCCTTCAGATCTAAGTTAAAACTCATCTAAAGGCTATGACAGCTTCAGCCAATGTATATATAGCCTCTTTTCTCTCATTTGTGAATATCCAGATTCTCTCTCTAAAAACATGGCTTCTCTTCTAATTCAATGGTGTTTTCGATCTCTCTGTATTGTTATTAATCAATCCCCAGTGGGTTCTTTCAATAAACTAAGCTCAGTTGGACTTCAACAAAACTTAGGCTCAGTTCATGTTCGACAAAATTAGGTGTCTTGTTCACCAAGCCATCCCTCGGTCCATTATCGGTATGTACCCTGCCTCTCAATCCAACCGCAATCTTCAATCCCAATTACAAACATATAAGATAACTATATTCTCTTATATATGATTAGTTCAAGATATAAATATAACTCCCAAACTCATCCCACATTATACCAAACCTGACTAAAATATAATGTATTGAGAAGCTGAAAATAAAATTACACTTTATCCATTTGTCTTCCACACTAACTTCACCTCGCAGTTAACTCATGAAGAACTTGCAAGAAACAAAAGCAAACAATGCAAACAAAACAACAATCATTTTATCTTAATCACCACGGAGCAATCGCATGTTGTTGTACTAAGCTCTCATAATTCCCGAGATCCGCCCTGATAGCAGCAATTCGATCCTTGATCTTTTCCCTCTCCATCGTCAAAGTTGTCATCTTCAATTCTAGCTCCTTTATTTCCCTTTCGTTACCTTCTAGCTCATCTGTTGCTTCTACGTATCTCTTGAATTCATCAGTTGATCTATACTCCAAGACGAGGCTCGCGACACTTCTCAGCCGGTCGCGCAAGAAACCAACTGTCATCCCAAGATTTTCAAATATTTCCAACTTCTTATTCCACGCCTCGAAATAACCTTCGGTACTATAAAGTGTTTGCCTCCGCATCAATTTCACAATTTCAACTGTTTCCGAAATCATATTAACTGCTGTTTCACCAGTAATGAATTTAAATAGCTTCTTGTGTAGATATGATTTCTGTGAACAACATAACTCGTAGTAACACATACGCGCGTCCTCAGAGAGTTGAGCATTGATGGCCACACCGTTGACCATGATCTTGAACTTTCCGTAATCAGAAAAGTCTCCAGCAAACGGAATATCCTCCTCGTCGAAGGAGTAAAGATTATTAGCCCAAGTATCACCTTCTGATTCATCCGGCGTGGCAATATTGTTGCCATCAAAAGGTGGAGATGCAATGTGTTCATGTATATCGGGATCGCTGACAGCCCGTACAATGTACACCTGTGACAAAGGAGATGGATCAATGTTAAAATTACCAAGTCGTATAAGGTATAAATGACGTGAACAAGAAATAAATTAATCCGAATGGAAACCAACCAAATTAACAAAATAATTTTATTTCTAAATTTTCCATATGTATGGTAACTGTGAAGGGAAATTAATCAAGTACCTTGAACTTGCAAGGGCTGACCAAGTGAAAAACTAAGCAGTCGTCTTCAGCCAGTTCATGGGCTACGGTAAAGTTTCTCCATGAATAATCAAACTCATTTTTTGCCGCCAGGAAGTTCACCATGTGCTCCGTTCCGGTTTCATCCTCCAACACAACAGATACATCGTGCATTGGCAAGTGCTTTTTGCAAAATTCATATGGTAAACCCTCCTATTTAATCAGTAAATAGAATCCACAAATTATGTTTTTTATAAAGCTAAACAAAATTTGTCAAGAACAAGAGCCTTGCAAACAAGGCATAAGAATAGCAACATGACCGAAACAACAAGATTACTTAACTAAATGGGTGATCAACGAACTAATTCCCCAGAAAATTAAGTTTGAGACCATTATATATATAATAAAAAAAACTCGGGCTTACCAGTGAGGATTCATCAGACAGACGAGAGCGAATCCATAGAGGCTTGATGAAACAAGGATGGACAGATGAAAGGTTTGCCTCGACTTCCCTTGCTCTTTTCAAGGTTGGGGAGAATCGATTTTCAAATCCATTGGAGAATATTACGGCTAGTCTCCCCCTCTTTACATTGTGTCTTGAAACAATGGACACAAATGACAAGTTAATTCAATTTCAAAGAAGAGCTGCTCAATGATTTGAAAGGAAAAAAGAAGAAGAAAGAAAAAAAAAAAAGAAGAATTGGGTTAAATCTGGAAATTTCACTCACCGGGAACTCATTCCATGATTGTCAAGTTCTTCCTGTAAATGAGAGCATGATATTTCGCAATCAGCTCATCATCATACATACATAGTGCATGCCCTCTAATCTACCATAAATCCCCATGAATCTATTTCCTACTTCCGTAGTTAGAATTCACGTGTTAAATAATAATATTTGTAGAATAGAAAAAAATAAGTTTTGTTTCCGTCATGTTTTTAATTTTTGACAGGTGATAATTAGGAGTAGAGAACACATATTTGAAAAAGCATTTCAATAACAAAAAAATAAAGTATATTTCTATTGCCAACGATTTAGTTTCTTTAACAAATGTCCTACCAATGTCAGATAAACCTTTTCAAGTTACTATACTGAAAGGGTAGTAAAAATCAAAATGAGTCAACAAAATCTATAAGAAGATGCGACACGTCCAAAAACTAAATTCCGTTGAATATTCTATCGCAGTTATTTTACTAGACGACACAAAATGCTTAGATCTCTCTATTGATCTTTAATCCAATTCATGTAAATTCAGCCTTATTGTTTTCAAATAATTCATCGTTTGTTAACACATTTATTTCATATATTAAAGCATGTTCGAACTAAATCGGGACTTTAAAAAAAAGGCGCGCTTTCAAGATTGGAGCTCGTCGAAATGAAACAAAATGCAATCAGTCAGTCAATCAACAGATCTGATGAACAGTGACCCACATAACAGCAATGCATGTGAAACCTCACAAGTGACTAATGGCTTTCATGATCAAGAAACAATCAAGAACTAAAACAGAAAAATGGAAGCTGATTCAGGTGTATTATCCACATTACCGAGTAGTCACGGACGTCAATCTGATAAGTTCTTGAAGCTTTCTTCCCCGAGATCTGCATCTGCTGGTTAACATTGGCCAAGTTCAAAGTTGAACTTTCTTCCAAGATCTGCAAATCAATCATTACCAGTCAATAAATCACTCAGTTGAACAACACTCAGAAAGAGAACTCCATGAAATGAGCGAAAGTATACCTCGACAGACGAAGAAGAATCAGAATTCATATTTACGGCGAGGAGACCGTGGTTCTGTTGCTGAGCATCCATGGTGGTGGTCGGTACAGCGGAGGATGAGGAGTTTCCAAGTGAAGTCGGAGTTGTCTGTAAAATGAGGAGTTGCGGAAAATTTAGCCTACTTCTTAGGTTCTTAACCCGACATAATATTCCATGTCTGAAGAGGCTAACATAAATGAAAAATTAAGTGGATAAAATTGTATACTGCAATTAATTGTTTTGTCCAAAAACAATAATACCCAATTAATTGGACTTCCCCAAGCTTTCCCCGAAATTATTTTTGATATTTATATCCTTGTTTTTAGGAAATTAATTTATTTATTACTTAATTAAATTTCTCTTCTTGTTTTGTTATGTAGGAAATCAGTAATTTGATCTAACAGAAACATTAACCTCCCCAAAAGGTAATGTTTTTGCGCGATCAAGTTAGTAATTTCTTATTATTATTTTTTTGCAAAATAGTAATTTATTATTTGAAAAAAGAGGAAGAGAACTTGAATGATGTAATATCAATATAACAAACATTTTTTTTTCAAAAACAATAGTAAACATACCAATAAATCATTTGGGAAAATTCAGATGCAAGTTTAAACAACTTATAATTGGGTATTGAGGTCAGTTGCAGTATATTTTTTTCTATTTTATTTTTGCCTCTTCAGACATGCAATATTAATAGAGTATATATATATAGTAAGTAGGCTAAATTTCAGGGAGAGACTCCTCATTTTATTGACACCGGCGACTTCATCGGAAAACTCCTCCTCCTCCTCTGTATCGACCACCACAACCTCCATGAATGCCAAGCAACAGAAAAGCTGTCTCCTCACTGGTGAGATGTATTCTGATTCTTCTTCTGTCGAGGTATATACATATATTTTCTCTCATTTCATCGGGATTGGGTGTTGTTCAACTCGCTGATTGATTGACTGATGATGATTATTTGTGCAGATGTTGGGAGAAAGATCAACTCCATGCTTGGCCAATGTTAACCTGCATAATCTCTAGGAAGAAAATTTCGAGAGCTTCTCAGATTGATGCTGATGACTACTCGGTAATTTGTCTCATATACCTTACTCACCTTCCATTTTTCTGTATTAGATCTTGATTGATTCTTTATCATGAAGGACACTAATTGATTGCGAGGTTTTCATAGATCATCGTTTTGAGTGTCACTGACCATGATGTTCGGACTAGTTTGCGCGCACTTCGATTATTGGTCTGGCAAATCAAAACAAGTACTATATTTTTTTGTATTTTCACACTATTTTAAAGGAATTATTCCATTCCAATATGTAACTTTCATATCATATACCCAATTTTATACTATTTTGGATGGATTTCAATTTCAACTCACGCATTTTCGCTATTATTTTCAATTTATGATTTGTTATTTTATTATTATACCCCTTTATACCATTTTCGACGGAATTTAATTTGATATGATATTAATTATTCTACTATAGCCTTTTTTATACCATTTTTGATCACTTTTAATTTCAACGTGGATGAGTTATGAATTAATCTACAATTCCCCGTGGCACTCCCTCAACCCTCGGGTCCCTAAATATTCTCCATAATCTTCCGACTTCACTGCAAAGTTCACTTTGACCGACTAATTTAACTAACGATATGATACGGAATTTGTCATTTTTTTAATAATATTGTAGTGTAAGAAAGATCTACAATATTAAAAGAAGTTAAACATTTTCATGTCATATCGTTAACTACATTAATCGTTAAAAGTGACCTCTAAATGAAGTGGGAAGATTTTGACAATACAAACCTAGTATTTGGTATTGATATCTTATGAACATTATCAGAAAGGCTGAAAATGATATCTCCATTCAAAACCATTCAACGCCGTGAATTTTTCTAGGAATCAGAGGCAATTCCCTAACGAAGGAATGTAACTTCTAGTTGACAATCGGCTTCAATTGCGGTCTATATATATATTGCCTAGAGCTCTAATGGGCTTCAAAGCTTCTAGTTGACGATGTACATGGGCTCTCAGCCCACAACCCTAGTTAATAAAAGAAGATGTTTCTCAAGAAAAAAGAAAGACATTCCTAAAAAAAAAGAAAGACAAATACCTAATGAACACAAGTCAGGAAATTTAATTTGAACATAATTTCTTCCTAAGAGTAGTTATATAGTTATATAAAAAAAAATCAAAAGCAGTTTCAAAAAAAAAAAATCAAAAGATCTATCATTTAATTTGTAGAACTACTGACACTACAAAATTATAACCACCACAATCTATGTCTAAAATTAAGCCCGTGTAACTTGGACTATATCACAAAACAACTCAAACCTACAAATGATAAACAGCATGACTTTTATCTTCATTGGATTTGTGTACTAAAATGGTACCATAAGATAATTACTACTTTGACTTCAACAACATTGACCCAACTTCATATCTATTGACATAAGTTAGAAGATTATTGCACGACAACAAAACTAACAAGTATTCTGAAAGATTTGTGCAAAAAGAAAAAATTATTCTGAAAGTTGAAGGCCATACCTGCATTTTGGTTAGAACGATATTCAAGCGAAATGTTATGAACATCGATCCTTCATTTTCTCGAATTATTTTGTAAACATTTGAACGGTCACGAAAAACCTTGCAAAACAGAAGTCAATGCAAATTAATTAACTTGTGTACATATAACCCCTGATAATATGATTAAGCTTGATTACTTGTTGATCAATTCTACAAGTATAATGTATTAAGAACAAAAGAAATGTCACTTCTACTATAACATTAATCAATGAATTTTTAAAATTTTGAAAACATTTCCCATGAGTCGTCTCCAAAGTTTGTATTTTTAGGTAGACATATCTCAATTTGTTAGCCTTCTAGTAAAATTATGTGCATCTCGTCTTCTCTTCACAACTTTAATAAATAATCTTAGAGTGGTATAAATTTGAGTCTCAACAGTTAAGATCAATCGAAATCAATTAAAACACCAAACAAATAACATAGGCGTTATACAACTAAATACATAATAATCGAAGATTAACAGATAATAACACCTACAGATACATTGAGATGCAACGCCATTTGCTTGGAAGAAATGTTGTTAGAAGGGCAATTGCAGTAACATAACACGAACTTGGCGATAAACATATTTGAGAGTGCGGCGCATACTCTGAACATTAACCTTATAGTACACTTATATACTCGCCGATAGGTTAACAACAAAATGGTTTGAGGGCCCAAACTCGAGTTGGCCCAATTATATATTTTGACTTGATTTAAAATTTCATTTGGGATGTATAGTATGGGCTTTATAGGGCAGCCCGACCTACTCCAAGTTCCACATTTAATCTCGAGCGGACACCTTCTTTAGCCGGTAATGAAAGAAGATATCGATAATAACATTTTTTTCATCACAATAAATCATTCTGACACTTTTAAAATAATTAATTTATATCGATTGTCTAATAATAACAGGTTTAATGCAGAAATGCATTTATGATACCCATATTTTGATATCTATATCTTATATATCATATTATTCTAATCTATACCCTGCACGGGTTTGTGTATATTTTAATTCTATAATTGATGTGAAACATAGTTTATAATCTATTGAGTTTTTGAGGTTTGAGATACATATGGACATCAACACATTTTCTTCCAAAAAGATAGTATAATTTTGTTAAGATCGATAAGCTAATTGAATTAATGGTTACCATCTTTGAAGACCTTAAAATCATTGTTCGTAAAAAAATCAATCTTTTGATGAAAAATATGGTCTGACTCACGTGGTTACGACATACAGAGAATCATGTCTAGTATTAAACTTTTCTCCATGTGTCATGACTCACAAGAAAATAGCTAAGTTATTTAATTCATTTTTTCTCTGTCCATGAAATAATATTTCAGAATAAAACTTTTTTCTTGTCAGTCATTTTTTCTCCTTGAAGAAAATATTAACTACACAGATCTATTGGTACTAAAATTAAAGTATAATTGATACATTTAAACACTGGGAAGGCACGTGTATCCACATCTTTGGTATCAACAGTGACGGATCTAAGATGTGAGTTGTGGAGGCTACAGCCCCACTCAAGTTTTAAATTACAATTTTAACCTACATTTTAATATTATATTCATTATTAGCCCCACTGAAATTAAGTAATAGGAACTCTTTTACTTAGCTTTATTTAGCAAAATGTTACTTTTATAATTTAGCCTCCACTAAAGTAAATTCTTGTATCCGCCCCTCGGTATCAATGTAATAACATTCATATTATACAATATGGATATAAATAAAGGACAGTTTTTTATACATGAAACCAAAACATGATTCACTCAAAACTATTAAACAAATATATTCGGTTTCTTCATCTTTACACCCTTAGCTTAAATTGAAATACATATCTCCTCTCATGAATATTTATAAAAAATTCTCAAAAAATCAACAAAACAGTGGCAAAACAGGAGTTTATGAGACAAATGTAATAGTAAATTTCTTTCATTCTAGTCAAAAATATATTTCTCAATTTCTCGCAAAATAACTGTCTCATTTGTTGATCTATGAATTTCTTACAACCTCGTATACCTTTTCTACAAATCAAAATTTTCTAGGAAGTTCGTTAAGTGTTATTTATCCGTGGATCCCAGTTCAGAGTTAATGCAACCAAACCATAACCGAAAAAAAAACTATTTATGAGAATTATATTTCAGCTAATGTAGAAAACAAATCTTGTGGAACAAGCTTCACAAAAGTAAAGTATTTGCGATATGCTAAATGATCAAACTTAGGGTAGGTTTGATATGACTTTTTAGAATTTTATGTCGACTTTTTAGTTGTGAAAAATTTCATGACAAAAAAAAATCATGAAAAAAGATGCATATGTTTGGTGAAAAAAGTTAAGCTGTTAAAAACTTGTGATGCATAACTTTTGTTTGTAAGTAAAGATTACCACTGTTTATATATTATTTTTACTAATAAAATTATGATAGGTATGAGAAGAAGAAAAAAGGGTACGATCTCCTGCTCTATCTCTTCGTCTCCGCCAACCAAATTACCCTCTCCTCTATCATGGAATTAGAGCTCATTTGATGTTGCTCTCTCTCAACATTGGCGTAAAAACAAAAGTACCTGCCAGGAGAAAAGCATTGTCTCCTACACAAATCTAAGCATAACAGTATTAGAAGGAACGAAGGCTAGCTAGAAGTGGAAATCAATCTATTGTTCTCTCTCTTCAAATAGGGAAATTTAGTCCATTGATTTCAGGTGTTTGGGGTTGAATTTGATTTGGATTTATGTCGATTTTTGCGGCGCCGGGGTCTCAATTGGCATGGAAGCAACCGAGTGATGTGGGTGCAGGGGTGAGTAAAGTGATTTGAAAGGGATGAAGACGACGGAGTTAGCGAATAAGAGGATAGAGGAAAATATTGAGATGATAATGAGGGCCTGTGAAAGTCGACTATGTGTTCTTCGGGAGTCGCAGTAGGTTGGGGGCGAGATTGGAAGATGAGTCTGGGTTTGGCTTCTTCGTCCAAGAACGCCATCTCATGTGAGACAGCAACAACGGCAGAGTGAGAGACTGAATTTGCGTTTGCTTTGTGGTTCTTGATGATGTGGACGTGGAGATCGGAATCTGGGTTTCTATCACCGGAAACTGGGCTACCTTTGGCGGTGCACATAACTTTAGTGATAAACTGTTTTACCTTTAATAATAAGGACATTTTTGTCAAATAACAGAGTTCTACGTTAAGTATTGGACGGAATTTTTTTACCAGTTTCAACAAGTATGGCCTATTTTAGAAGTGGGGGTTGCAATGTGTTAGTTTCAGTATACTGGGGGTATGCATTAAGTAATTAAGCCTAAATAATATGCGGGGTTATTCCGCCCTACCACCGAGCATGTTACCTTCAATTTAAAAAGAAAAATAAAGACTGAGGACCATATTGCAAATATATTCTCCAGGATATTACCACAGCCTTCAGATCTAAGTTAAAACTCATCCAAAGGCTATGACAGCTTCAGCCGATGTATATATAGCCTCTTTTCTCTCATTTGTGAATATCCAGATTCTCTCTCTAAAAACATGGCTTCTCTTCTAATTCAATGGTGTTTCGATCTCTTTATATTGTTATTAATCAACCCTCAGTGGGTTCTTTCAATAAACTAAGCTCAGTTGGAGTTCAACAAATCTTAGGCTCAGTTCATGTTCGACAAAATTAGGTGTCTTGTTCACCAAGCCATCCCTCGGCCCATTATCGGTATCTACCCTGCCTCTCAATCCAACCGCAACCTTCAATCCCAATTACATATAAGATAACTATATTCTCTTATATATGATTAGTTCAAGATATAAACCGAACTTCCAAACTCATCCCACATTATACCAAACCTAACTAAAATATAATGTATTGAGAAGTTGAAAATAAAATTACACTTTATCCATTTGTCTTCCACACTAACTTCACCTCGCAATTAACTCATGAAGAACTTGCATGAAACCAAAGTAAACAATGCAAGCAAAACAACAATCATTGTATCTTAATCACCACGGAGCAATCGCATGTTGTTGTACTAAGCTCTCATAATTCCCGAGATTCGCCCTGATAGCAGCAATTCGATCCTTGATCTTTTCCCTCTCCATCGTCAAAGTTTTCATCTTCAATTCTAGCTTCTTTATTTCCCTTTCGTTACCTTCTAGCTCGTCTGTTGCTTCTACGTATCTCTTGAATTCATCAGTTGATCTATACTCCAAGACGAGGCTTGCGACACTTCTCAGCCGGTCGCGCAAGAAACCAACTGTCATCCCAAGATTTTCAAATATTTCCAACTTCTTATTCCACGCCTCGAAATAACCTTCGGTACTATAAAGTGTTTGCCTCCGCATCAATTTCACTATTTCAACTGTTTCCGAAATCATATTAACTGCTGTTTCACCAGTAATGAATTTAAATAGCTTCTTGTGTAGATATGATTTCTGTGAACAACATAACTCGTAGTAACACATACGCGCGTCCTCAGAGAGTTGAGCATTGATGGCCACACCGTTGACCATGATCTTGAACTTTCCGTAATCAGAAAAGTCTCCAGCAAACGGAATATCCTCCTCGTCGAAGGAGTAAAGATTATTAGCCCAAGTATCACCTTCTGATTCATCCGGCGTGGCAATGTTGTTGCCATCAAAAGGTGGAGATGCAATGTATTCATGTATATCGGGATCGCTGACCGCCCGTACAATGTACACCTGTGACAAAGGAGATGGATCAACGTTAAAATCATCAAGTCGTATAATGTATAAATGACCTGAACAAGAAATAAATTAATCCGAATGGAAATCAACCAAATTAACAAAATAATTTTATTTCTAAATTTTCCATATGTATGGTAACTGTGAAGGGAAATTAATCAAGTACCTTGAACTTGCAAGGGCTGACCAAGTGAAAAACTAAGCAGTCGTCTTCAGCCAGTTCATGGGCTACGGCAAAGTTTCTCCATGAATAATCAAACTCATTTTTTTCCGCCAGGAAGTTCACCATGTGCTCCGTTCCGGTTTCATCCTCCAACACAACAGGTACATCGTGCATTGGCAAGTGCTTTTTGCAAAATTCATATGGTAAACCCTCCTATTTAATCAGTAAATAGAATCCACAAATTATGTTTTTAAAGCTAAACAAATTTTTTCAAGAACAAGAGCCTTGCAAACAAGGCATAAGAATAGCAACATGACCGAAACAACAAAATTAACTAACTAAATGGGTGATCAACGAACTAATTCCCCAGAAAATTAAGTTTGAGACCATTATATATAAATATATATATATATAAAAAAAAAATCGGGCTTACCAGTGAGGATTCATCAGACAGACGAGAGCGAATCCATAGAGGCTTGATGAAACAAGGATGGACAGATGAAAGGTTTGCCTCGACTTCCCTTGCTCTCTTCAAGGTTGGGGAGAACCGATTTTCAAATCCATTGGAGAATATTACCGCTAGTCTCCCCCTCTTTACATTGTGTCTTGAAACAATGGACACAAATGACAAGTTAATTCAATTTCAAAGAAGAGCTGCTCAATGATTTGAAAGGAAAAAAGAAGAAGAAAGAAAGAAAAAAAGAAGAATTGGGTTAAATCTGAAAATTTCACTCACCGGGAACTCATTCCATGATTGTCAAGTTCTTCCTGTAAATGAGAGCATAATATTACGCAATCAGCACCTCATCATACATACATAGTGAATGCCCTCTAATCTACCATAAATCCCCCATGAATCTATTTCCTACTTCCGTAGTTAGAATTCACGTGTTAAATAATAATATTTGTAGAATAGGGAAAAATAAGTTTTGTTTCCATCATGTTTTTAATTTTTTACGGGTGATAATTAGGAGTAGAGGACACATATTTGGAAAGCATTTCAATAATAAAAAAAGTACATTTCTTTTGCCAACGAATTAGTTTCTTTAACAGATGTCCTACCAATGTCAGATAAACCTTTTCAGGTTACTATACCGAAAGGGTAGTAAAAATTAAAATGAGTCAACAAAATCTATAAGAAGATGCGACACCTCCAAAAACTAAATTCCCTTGAATATTCTATCGCAGTTATTTTACTAGACGACACAAAATGCTTAGATCTCTCGATTGAGCTTTAATCTAATTCACGTAAATTCAGCCTTATTGTTTTCAAATAATTGATCGTTTGTAAACACATTTATTTCATATATTAAAGCATGTTCGAACTAAATCGGGACTTTAACAAAACGGCGCGCTTTCAAGATCTGAGCTCGTCGAAATGAAACAAAATGCAATCAGTCAGTCAATCAACAGATCTGATGAACAGTGACCCACATAACAGCAATGCATGTGAAACCTCACAAGTGACTAATGGCTTTCATGATCAAGAAACAATTAAGAACTAAAACAGAAAAATGGAAGCTGATTCAGGTGTATTATCCACATTACCGAGTAGTCACGGACGTCAATCTGATAAGTTCTTGAAGCTTTCTTTCCCGAGATCTGCATCTGCTGGTTAACATTGGCCAAGTTCAAAGTTGAACTTTCTTCCAAGATCTGCAAATCAATCATTATCAGTCAATAAATCACTCAGTTGAACAACACTCAGAAAGAGAACTCCATGAAATGAGCGAAAGTATACCTCGACAGACGAAGAAGAATCAGAATTCATATTTACGGTGAGGAGACCGTGGTTCTGTTGCTGAGCATCCATGGTGGTGGTCGGTACAGCGGAGGATGAGGAGTTTCCAAGTGAAGTCGGGGTTGTCTGTAAAATGAGGAGTTGCGGAAAATTTAGCCTACTTCTTAGGTTCTTAACCCGACATAATATTCCATGTCTGAAGAGGCTAACATAAATGAAAAATTAAGTGGATAAAATTGTATACTGCAATTAATTGTTTTGTCCAAAAACAATAATACCCAATTAATTGGACTTCCCCAAGCTTTCCCCGAAATTATTTTTGATATTTATATCCTTGTTTTTAGGAAATTAATTTATTTATTACTTAATTAAATTTCTCTTCTTGTTTTGTTATGTAGGAAATCAGTAATTTGATCTAACAGAAACATTAACCTCCCCAAAAGGTAATGTTTTTGCGCGATCAAGTTAGTAATTTCTTATTATTATTTTTTTGCAAAATAGTAATTTATTATTTGAAACAAGAGGAAGAGAACTTGAATGATGTAATATCAATATAACAAACATTATTTTTTCAAAAACAATAGTAAACATACCAATAAATCATTTGGGAAAATTCAGATGCAAGTTTAAACAACTTATAATTGGGTATTGAGGTCAGTTGCAGTATATTTTTTTCTATTTTATTTTTGCCTCTTCAGACATGCAATATTAATAGAGTATATATATAGTAAGTAGGCTAAATTTCAGGGAGAGACTCCTCATTTTATTGACACCGGGGACTTCATCGGAAAACTCCTCCTCCTCCTCTGTATCGACCACCACAACCTCCATGAATGCCAAGCAACAGAAAAGCTGTCTCCTCACTGGTGAGATGTATTATGATTCTTCTTCTGTCGAGGTATATACATATATTTTCTCTCATTTCATCGGGATTGGGTGTTGTTCAACTCGCTGATTGATTGACTGATGATGATTATTTGTGCAGATGTTGGGAGAAAGATCAACTCCATGCTTGGCCAATGTTAACCTGCATAATCTCTAGGAAGAAAATTTCGAGAGCTTCTCAGATTGATGCTGATGACTACTCAATAATTTGTCTCATATACCTTACTCAGCTTCCATTTTTCTGTATTTGATCTTGATTGATTCTTTATCATGAAGGACACTAATTGATTGCGAGGTTTTCATAGATCATCGTTTTGAGTGTCACTGACCATGATGTTCGGACTAGTTTGCGCGCACTTCGATTATTGGTCTGGCAAATCAAAACAAGTACTATATTTTTTTGTATTTTCACACTATTTTAAAGGAATTATTCCATTCCAATATGTAACTTTCATATCATATACCCAATTTTATACTATTTTGGATGGATTTCAATTTCAACTCACGCATTTTTGCTATTATTTTCAATTTATGATTTGTTATTTTATTATTATACCCCTTTATACCATTTTCGACGGAATTTAATTTGATATGATATTAATTATTCTACTATAGCCTTTTTTATACCATTTTTTATCACTTTTAATTTCAACGTGGATGAGTTATGAATTAATCTACAATTCCCCGTGGCACTCCCTCAACCCTCGGGTCCCTAAATATTCTCCATAATCTTCCGACTTCACTGCAAAGTTCACTTTGACCGACTAATTTAACTAACGATATGATACGGAATTTGTCATTTTTTTAATAATATTGTAGTGTAAGAAAGATCTACAATATTAAAAGAAGTTAAACATTTTCATGTCATATCGTTAACTACATTAATCGTTAAAAGTGACCTCTAAATGAAGTGGGAAGATTTTGACAATACAAACCTAGTATTTGGTATTGATATCTTATGAACATTATCAGAAAGGCTGAAAATGATATCTCCATTCAAAACCGTTCAACGCCGTGAATTTTTCTAGGAATCAGAGGCAATTCCCTAACGAAGGAATGTAACTTCTAGTTGACAATCGGCTTCAATTGCGGTCTATATATATTGCCTAGAGCTCTAATGGGCTTCAAAGCTTCTAGTTGACGATGTACATGGGCTCTCAGCCCACAACCCCAGTTAATAAAAGAAGATGTTTCTCAAGAAAAAAGAAAGACATTCCTAAAAAGAAAAAGAAAGACAAATACCTAATGAACACAAGTCAGGAAATTTAATTTGAACATAATTTCTTCCTAAGAGTAGTTATATAGTTATATAAAAAAAAATCAAAAGCAGTTTCAAAAAAAAAAAAATCAAAAGATCTATCATTTAATTTGTAGAACTACTGACACTACAAAATTATAACCACCACAATCTATGTCTAAAATTAAGCCCGTGTAACTTGGACTATATCACAAAACAACTCAAACCTACAAATGATAAACAGCATGACTTTTATCTTCATTGGATTTGTGTACTAAAATGGTACCATAAGATAATTACTACTTTGACTTCAACAACATTGACCCAACTTCATATCTATTGACATAAGTTAGAAGATTATTGCACGACAACAAAACTAACAAGTATTCTGAAAGATTTGTGCAAAAAGAAAAAATTATTCTGAAAGTTGAAGGCCATACCTGCATTTTCGTTAGAACGATATTCAAGCGAAATGTTATGAACATCGATCCTTCATTTCCTCGAATTATTTTGTAAACATTTGAACGGTCACGAAAAACCTTGCAAAACAGAAGTCAATGCAAATTAATTAACTTGTGTACATATAACCCCTGATAATATGATTAAGCTTGATTACTTGTTGATCAATTATACAAGTATAATGTATTAAGAACAAAAGAAATGTCACTTCTACTATAACATTAATAAATGAATTTTTAAAATTTTGAAAACATTTCCCATGAGTCGTCTCCAAAGTTTGTATTTTTAGGTAGACATATCTCAATTTGTTAGCCTTCTAGTAAAATTATGTGCATCTCGTCTTCTCTTCACAACTTTAATAAATAATCTTAGAGTGGTATAAATTTGAGTCTCAAAAGTTAAGATCAATCGAAATCAATTAAAACACCAAACAAATAACATAGGCGTTATACAAATAAATACATAATAATCGAAGATTAACAGATAATAACACTTACGGATACATTGAGATGCAACGCCATTTGCTTGAAAGAAATGTTGTTAGAAGGGCAATTGCAGTAACATAACACGAACTTGGCGATAAGCATATTTGAGAGTGCGGCGCATACTCTGAACATTAACCTTATAGTACACTTATATACTCGCCGATAGGTTAACAACAAAATGGTTTGAGGGCCCAAACTCGAGTTGGCCCAATTATATATTTTGACTTGATTTAAAATTTCATTTGGGATGTATGGTATGGGCTTTATAGGGCAGCCCGACCTACTCCAAGTTCCACATTTAATCTCGAGCGGACACCTTCTTTAGCCGGTAATGAAAGAAGATATCGATAATAACATTTTTTCATCACAATAAATCATTCTGACACTTTTAAAATAATTAATTTATATCGATTGTCTAATAATAACAGGTTTAATGCAGAAATGCATTTATGATACCCATATTTTGATATCTATATCTTATATATCTTATTATTCTAATCTATACCCTGCACGGGTTTGTGTATATTTTAATTCTATAATTGATGTGAAACATAGTTTATAATCTATTGAGTTTTTGAGGTTTGAGATACATATGGACATCAACACATTTTCTTCCAAAAAGATAGTATAATTTTGTTAAGATCGATAAGCTAATTGAATTAATGGATACCACCTTTGAAGACCATAAAATCAATGTTCCTAAAAAAAATCAATCTTTTGATGAAAAATATGGTCTGACTCACGTGGTTACGACATACAGAGAATCATGTCTAGTATTAAACTTTTCTCCATGTGTCATGACTCACAAGAAAATAGCTAAGTTATTTAATTCATTTTTTCTTTGTCCATGAAATAATATTTGAGAATAAAACTTTTTTCTTGTCAGTCATTTTTTCTCCTTGAAGAAAATATTAACTACACAGATCTATTGGTACTAAAATTAAAGTATAATTGATACATTTAAACACTGGGAAGGCACGTGTATCCACATTTTTGGTATCAACAGTGACGGATCTAAGATGTGAGTTGTGGAGGCTACAGCCCCACTCAAGTTTTTAAATTACAATTTTAACCTACATTTTAATATTATATTCATTATTAGCCCCACTGAAATTAAGTAATAGGAACTCTTTTACTTAGCTTTATTTAGCAAAATGTTACTTTTATAATTTAGCCTCCACTAAAGTAGATTCTTGAATCCGCCCCTCGGTATCAATGTAATAACATTCATATTATACAATATGGATATAAATAAAGGACAATTTTTTATACATGAAACCAAAACATGATTCACTCAAAACTATTAAACAAATATATTCGGTTTCTTCATCTTTACACCCTTAGCTTAAATTGAAATACATATCTCCTCTCATGAATATTTATAAAAAATTCTCAAAAAATCAACAAAATAGTGGCAAAACAGGAGTTTATGAGACAAATGTAATAGTAAATTGCTTTCATTCTAGTCAAAAATATATTTCTCAATTTCTCGCAAAATAACTGTCTCATTTGTTGATCTATGAATTTCTTACAACCTCGTATACCTTTTCTACAAATCAAAATTTTCTAGGAAGTTCGTTAAGTGTTATTTATCCGTGGATCCCAGTTCAGAGTTAATGCAACCAAACCATAACCGAAAAAAAAAAGTATTTATGAGAATTATATTTCAGCTAATGTATAAAACAAATCTTGTGGAACAAGCTTCACAAAAGTAAAGTATTTGCGATATGCTAACTGATCAAACTTATGGTAGGTTTGATATGACTTTTTGGAATTTTATGTCGACTTTTTAGTTGTGAAAAATTTCATGACAAAAAAAAATCATGAAAAAAGATACATATGTTTGGTGAAAAAAGTTAAGCTGTTAAAAACTTAGTGATGCATAACTTTTGTTTGTAAGTAAAGATTACCACTGTTTATTTATTATTTTTACTAATAAAATTATGATAGGTATGAGAAGAAGAAAAAAGGGTACGATCTCCTGCTCTATCTCTTCGTCTCCGCCAACCAAATTACCCTCTCCTCTATCATGGAATTAGAGCTCATTTGATGTTGCTCTCTCTCAACATTGGCGTAAAAACAAAAGTACCTGCCAGGAGAAAAGCATTGTCTCCTACACAAATCTAAGCATAACAGTATTAGAAGGAACGAAGGCTAGCTAGAAGTGGTAATCAATCTATTGTTCTCTCTCTTCAAATAGGGAAATTTAGTCCATTGATTTCAGGTGTTTGGGGTTGAATTTGATTTGGATTTATGTCGATTTTTGCGGCGCCGGGGTCTCAATTGGCATGGAAGCAACCGAGTGATGTGGGTGCAGGGGTGAGTAAAGTGATTTGAAAGGGATGAAGACGACGGAGTTAGCGAATAAGAGGATAGAGGAAGATATTGAGATGATAATGAGGGCCTGTGAAAGTCGACTATGTGTTCTTCGGGAGTCGCAGTAGGTTGGGGGCGAGATTGGAAGATGAGTCTGGGTTTGGCTTCTTCGTCCAAGAACGCCATCTCATGTGAGACAGCAACAACGGCAGAGTGAGAGACTGAATTTGCGTTTGCTTTGTGGTTCTTGATGATGTGGACGTGGAGATCGGAATCTGGGTTTCTATCACCGGAAACTGGGCTACTTTTGGCGGTGCTCATAACTTTAGTGATGAACTGTTTTACCTTTAATAATAAGGACATTTTTGTCAAATAACAGAGTTCTACGTTAAGTATTGGACGGAATTTTTTTACCAGTTTCAACAAGTATGGCCTATTTTAGAAGTGGGGGTTGCAATGTGTTAGTTTCAGTATACCGGGGGTATGCATTAAGTAATTAAGCCTAAATAATATGCGGGGTTATTCCGCCCTGCCACCGAGCATGTTACCTTCAATTTAAAAAGAAAAATAAAGACTGAGGACCATATTGCAAATATATTCTCCAGGATATTACCACAGCCTTCAGATCTAAGTTAAAACTCATCCAAAGGCTATGACAGCTTCAGCCGATGTATATATAGCCTCTTTTCTCTCATTTGTGAATATCCAGATTCTCTCTCTAAAAACATGGCTTCTCTTCTAATTCAATGGTGTTTCGATCTCTTTATATTGTTATTAATCAACCCCCAGTGGGTTCTTTCAATAAACTAAGCTCAGTTGGAGTTCAACAAAACTTAGGCTCAGTTCATGTTCGACAAAATTAGGTGTCTTGTTCACCAAGCCATCCCTCGGCCCATTATCGGTATGTACCCTGCCTCTCAATCCAACCGCAACCTTCAATCCCAATTAGAAACATATAAGATAACTATATTCTCTTATATATGATTAGTTCAAGATATAAACCGAACTTCCAAACTCATCCCACATTATACCAAACCTAACTAAAATATAATGTATTGAGAAGTTGAAAATAAAATTACACTTTATCCATTTGTCTTCCACACTAACTTCACCTCGCAGTGAACTCATGAAGAACTTGCATGAAACCAAAGCAAACAATGCAAGCAAAACAACAATCATTGTATCTTAATCACCACGGAGCAATCGCATGTTGTTGTACTAAGCTCTCATAATTCCCGAGATTCGCCCTGATAGCAGCAATTCGATCCTTGATCTTTTCCCTCTCCATCGTCAAAGTTTTCATCTTCAATTCTAGCTTCTTTATTTCCCTTTCGTTACCTTCTAGCTCGTCTGTTGCTTCTACGTATCTCTTGAATTCATCAGTTGATATATACTCCAAGACGAGGCTTGCGACACTTCTCAGCCGGTCGCGCAAGAAACCAACTGTCATCCCAAGATTTTCAAATATTTCCAACTTCTTATTCCACGCCTCGAAATAACCTTCGGTACTATAAAGTGTTTGCCTCCGCATCAATTTCACTATTTCAACTGTTTCCGAAATCATATTAACTGCTGTTTCACCAGTAATGAATTTAAATAGCTTCTTGTGTAGATATGATTTCTGTGAACAACATAACTCGTAGTAAAACATACGCGCGTCCTCAGAGAGTTGAGCATTGATGGCCACACCGTTGACCATGATCTTGAACTTTCCGTAATCAGAAAAGTCTCCAGCAAACGGAATATCCTCCTCGTCGAAGGAGTAAAGATTATTAGCCCAAGTATCACCTTCTGATTCATCCGGCGTGGCAATGTTGTTGCCATCAAAAGGTGGAGATGCAATGTGTTCATGTATATCGGGATCGCTGACCGCCCGTACAATGTACACCTGTGACAAAGGAGATGGATCAACGTTAAAATCATCAAGTCGTATAATGTATAAATGACCTGAACAAGAAATAAATTAATCCTAATGGAAATCAACCAAATTAACAAAATAATTTTATTTCTAAATTTTCCATATGTATGGTACTGTGAAGGGAAATTAATCAAGTACCTTGAACTTGCAAGGGCTGACCAAGTGAAAAACTAAGCAGTCGTCTTCAGCCAGTTCATGGGCTACGGCAAAGTTTCTCCATGAATAATCAAACTCATTTTTTTCCGCCAGGAAGTTCACCATGTGCTCCGTTCCGGTTTCATCCTCCAACACAACAGGTACATCGTGCATTGGCAAGTGCTTTTTGCAAAATTCATATGGTAAACCCTCCTATTTAATCAGTAAATAGAATCCACAAATTATGTTTTTAAAGCTAAACAATTTTTTTCAAGAACAAGAGCCTTGCAAACAAGGCATAAGAATAGCAACATGACCGAAACAACAAAATTAACTAACTAAATGGGTGATCAACGAACTAATTCCCCAGAAAATTAAGTTTGAGACCATTATATATAAATATATATATAAAAAAAAAATCGGGCTTACCAGTGAGGATTCATCAGACAAACGAGAGCGAATCCATAGAGGCTTGATGAAACAAGGATGGACAGATGAAAGGTTTGCCTCGACTTCCCTTGCTCTCTTCAAGGTTGGGGAGAACCGATTTTCAAATCCATTGGAGAATATTACCGCTAGTCTCCCCCTCTTTACATTGTGTCTTGAAACAATGGACACAAATGACAAGTTAATTCAATTTCAAAGAAGAGCTGCTCAATGATTTGAAAGGAAAAAAGAAGAAGAAAGAAAGAAAAAAAGAAGAATTGGGTTAAATCTGGAAATTTCACTCACCGGGAACTCATTCCATGATTGTCAAGTTCTTCCTGTAAATGAGAGCATAATATTACGCAATCAGCACATCATCATACATACATAGTGAATGCCCTCTAATCTACCATAAATCCCCCATGAATCTATTTCCTACTTCCGTAGTTAGAATTCACGTGTTAAATAATAATATTTGTAGAATAGGGAAAAATAAGTTTTGTTTCCATCATGTTTTTAATTTTTTACGGGTGATAATTAGGAGTAGAGGACACATATTTGGAAAGCATTTCAATAATAAAAAAAAGTACATTTCTTTTGCCAACGAATTAGTTTCTTTAACAGATGTCCTACCAATGTCAGATAAACCTTTTCAAGTTACTATACCGAAAGGGTAGTAAAAATTAAAATGAGTCAACAAAATCTATAAGAAGATGCGACACCTCCAAAAACTAAATTCCCTTGAATATTCTATCGCAGTTATTTTACTAGACGACACAAAATGCTTAGATCTCTCGATTGAGCTTTAATCTAATTCACGTAAATTCAGCCTTATTGTTTTCAAATAATTGATCGTTTGTAAACACATTTATTTCATATATTAAAGCATGTTTGAACTAAATCGGGACTTTAACAAAACGGCGCGCTTTCAAGATCTGAGCTCGTCGAAATGAAACAAAATGCAATCAGTCAGTCAATCAACAGATCTGATGAACAGTGACCCACATAACAGCAATGCATGTGAAACCTCACAAGTGACTAATGGCTTTCATGATCAAGAAACAATTAAGAACTAAAACAGAAAAATGGAAGCTGATTCAGGTGTATTATCCACATTACCGAGTAGTCACGGACGTCAATCTGATAAGTTCTTGAAGCTTTCTTTCCCGAGATCTGCATCTGCTGGTTAACATTGGCCAAGTTCAAAGTTGAACTTTCTTCCAAGATCTGCAAATCAATCATTATCAGTCAATAAATCACTCAGTTGAACAACACTCAGAAAGAGAACTCCATGAAATGAGCGAAAGTATACCTCGACAGACGAAGAAGAATCAGAATTCATATTTACGGCGAGGAGACCGTGGTTCTGTTGCTGAGCATCCATGGTGGTGGTCGGTACAGCGGAGGATGAGGAGTTTCCAAGTGAAGTCGGAGTTGTCTGTAAAATGAGGAGTTGCGGAAAATTTAGCCTACTTCTTAGGTTCTTAACCCGACATAATATTCCATGTCTGAAGAGGCTAACATAAATGAAAAATTAAGTGGATAAAATTGTATACTGCAATTAATTGTTTTGTCCAAAAACAATAATACCCAATTAATTGGACTTCCCCAAGCTTTCCCCGAAATTATTTTTGATATTTATATCCTTGTTTTTAGGAAATTAATTTATTTATTACTTAATTAAATTTCTCTTCTTGTTTTGTTATGTAGGAAATCAGTAATTTGATCTAACAGAAACATTAACCTCCCCAAAAGGTAATGTTTTTGCGCGATCAAGTTAGTAATTTCTTATTATTATTTTTTTGCAAAATAGTAATTTATTATTTGAAAAAAGAGGAAGAGAACTTGAATGATGTAATATCAATATAACAAACATTTTTTTTTCAAAAACAATAGTAAACATACCAATAAATCATTTGGGAAAATTCAGATGCAAGTTTAAACAACTTATAATTGGGTATTGAGGTCAGTTGCAGTATATTTTTTTCTATTTTATTTTTGCCTCTTCAGACATGCAATATTAATAGAGTATATATATATAGTAAGTAGGCTAAATTTCAGGGAGAGACTCCTCATTTTATTGACACCGGCGACTTCATCGGAAAACTCCTCCTCCTCCTCTGTATCGACCACCACAACCTCCATGAATGCCAAGCAACAGAAAAGCTGTCTCCTCACTGGTGAGATGTATTCTGATTCTTCTTCTGTCGAGGTATATACATATATTTTCTCTCATTTCATCGGGATTGGGTGTTGTTCAACTCGCTGATTGATTGACTGATGATGATTATTTGTGCAGATGTTGGGAGAAAGATCAACTCCATGCTTGGCCAATGTTAACCTGCATAATCTCTAGGAAGAAAATTTCGAGAGCTTCTCAGATTGATGCTGATGACTACTCGGTAATTTGTCTCATATACCTTACTCAGCTTCCATTTTTCTGTATTAGATCTTGATTGATTCTTTATCATGAAGGACACTAATTGATTGCGAGGTTTTCATAGATCATCGTTTTGAGTGTCACTGACCATGATGTTCGGACTAGTTTGCGCGCACTTCGATTATTGGTCTGGCAAATCAAAACAAGTACTATATTTTTTTGTATTTTCACACTATTTTAAAGGAATTATTCCATTCCAATATGTAACTTTCATATCATATACCCAATTTTATACTATTTTGGATGGATTTCAATTTCAACTCACGCATTTTCGCTATTATTTTCAATTTATGATTTGTTATTTTATTATTATGCCCCTTTATACCATTTTCGACGGAATTTAATTTGATATGATATTAATTATTCTACTATAGCCTTTTTTATACCATTTTTGATCACTTTTAATTTCAATGTGGATGAGTTATGAATTAATCTACAATTCCCCGTGGCACTCCCTCAACCCTCGGGTCCCTAAATATTCTCCATAATCTTCCGACTTCACTGCAAAGTTCACTTTGACCGACTAATTTAACTAACGATATGATACGGAAGTTGTCATTTTTTTAATAATATTGTAGTGTAAGAAAGATCTACAATATTAAAAGAAGTTAAACATTTTCATGTCATATCGTTAACTACATTAATCGTTAAAAGTGACCTCTAAATGAAGTGGGAAGATTTTGACAATACAAACCTAGTATTTGGTATTGATATCTTATGAACATTATCAGAAAGGCTGAAAATGATATCTCCATTCAAAACCGTTCAACGCCGTGAATTTTTCTAGGAATCAGAGGCAATTCCCTAACGAAGGAATGTAACTTCTAGTTGACAATCGGCTTCAATTGCGGTCTATATATATTGCCTAGAGCTCTAATGGGCTTCAAAGCTTCTAGTTGACGATGTACATGGGCTCTCAGCCCACAACCCTAGTTAATAAAAGAAGATGTTTCTCAAGAAAAAAGAAAGACATTCCTAAAAAAAAAAAAAGAAAGACAAATACCTAATGAACACAAGTCAGGAAATTTAATTTGAACATAATTTCTTCCTAAGAGTAGTTATATAGTTATATATAAAAAAAATCAAAAGCAGTTTCAAAAAAAAAATCAAAAGATCTATCATTTAATTTGTAGAATTACTGACACTACAAAATTATAACCACCACAATCTATGTCTAAAATTAAGCCCGTGTAACTTGGACTATATCACAAAACAACTCAAACCTACAAATGATAAACAGCATGACTTTTATCTTCATTGGATTTGTGTACTAAAATGGTACACTTTGACTTCAACAACATTGACCCAACTTCAGATCTATTGACATAAGTTGAAGATTATTGCACGACAACAAAACTAACAAGTATTCTGAAAGTTGTAGGCCATACCTGCATTTTGGTTAGAACGATATTCAAGCGAAATGTTATGAACATCGATCCTTCATTTTCTCGAATTATTTTGTAAACATTTGAACGGCCACGAAAAACCTTGCAAAATAGAAGTCAATGCAAATAAATTAACTTGTGTACATATAACCCCTGATAATATGATTAAGCTTGATTACTTGTCGATCAATTCTACAAGTATAATGTATTAAGAACAAAAGAAATGTCACTTCTACTATAACATTAATCAATGAATTTTTAAAATTTTGCAAACATTTCCCATGAGTCGTCTCCAAAGTTTGTATTTGTAGGTAGACATATCTCAATTTGTTAGGCTTCTAGTAAAATTTTGTGCATCTCGTCTTCTCTTCACAACTTTAATAAATAATCTTAGAGTGGTATAAATTTGAGTCTCAAAAAATAAGATCCATCGAAATCAATTAAAACACCAAACAAATAACATAGGCGTTATACAAATAAATACATAATAATCGAAGATTAACAGATAATAACACTTACGGATACATTGAGATGCAACGCCATTTGCTTGGAAGAAATGTTGTTAGAAGGGCAATTGCAGTAACATAACACGAACTTGGCGATAAGCATATTTGAGAGTGCGGCGCATACTCTGAACATTAACCTTATAGTACACTTATATACTCGCCGATAGGTCAACAACAAAATGGTTTGAGGGCCCAAACTCGAGTTGGCCCAATTATATATTTTGACTTGATTTAAAATTTCATTTGAGATGTATGGTATGGGCTTTATAGGGCAGCCCGACCTACTCCAAGTTCCACATTTAATCTCGAGCGGACACCTTCTTTAGCCGGTAATGAAAGAAGATATCGATAATAACATTTTTTTCATCACAATAAATCATTCTGACACTTTTAAAATAATTAATTTATATCGATTGTCTAATAATAACAGGTTTAATGCATAAATGCATTTATGATACCCATATTTTGATATCTATATCTTATATATCATACTATTCTAATCTATACCCTGCACGGGTTTGTGTATATTTTAATTCTATAATTGATGTGAAACATAGTTTATAATCTATTGAGTTTTTGAGGTTTGAGATACATATGGACATCAACACATTTTCTTCCAAAAAGATAGTATAATTTTGTTAAGATCGATAAGCTAATTGAATTAATGGATACCATCTTTGTAGACCTTAAAATCATTGTTCCTAAAAAAAATCAATCTTTTGATGAAAAATATGGTCTGACTCACGTGGTTACGACATACAGAGAATCATGTCTAGTATTAAACTTTTCTCCATGTTTCACGACTCACAAGAAAATAGCTAAGTTATTTAATTCATTTTTTCTTTGTCCATGAAATAATATTTCAGAATAAAACTTTTTTCTTGTCAGTCATTTTTTCTCCTTGAAGAAAATATTAACTACACAAATCTATTGGTACTAAAATTAAAGTATAATTGATACATTTAAACACTGGGGAGGCACGTGTATCCACATTTTTTGGTATCAACAGTGGCGGATCTAAGAGGTGAGTTGGGGAGGCTACAGCCCCACTCAAGTTTTAAATTGCAATTTTAACCTATATTTTATTATTATATTCATTATTAGCCCCACTGAAATTAAGTAATAGTAACTCTTTTACTTAGCTTTATTTAGCAAAATGTTACTTTTATAATTTAGCCTCCACTAAAGTAAATTCTTGAATCCGCCCCTCGGTATCAATGTAATAACCTACCTATTATATAAGATGGATATAATTAAAGGACAATTTTTTATACATGAACCAAAACATGATTCACTCTAAATTATTAAACAAATATATTCGTTTTCTTCATCTTTACACCCTTAGCTTAAACTGAAATACAGATCTCCTCTCATGAATATTTATAAAAATTTCTCAAAGTTCAACAAAATAGTGGTAAAACAGGAGTTTATGAGACAAATATAACAGTAAATTGCTTTCACTCTAGTTAAAAATATATTCTCAATTTCTCCCAAAATAACTATCTCATTTGTTGATCTATGAATTTCTTACAACCTAGTATACCTTTTCGACGAATCAAAATTTTCTAGGAAGTTCGGTAAGTGTTGTTTATCCGTGGATCCCAGTTCAGATTTGATGCAACCAAACCATAACCGAAAATAGAATACAATTTATGAGAATTATATTTCAGCTAATGTATAAAAAAAATCTTGTGGAACAAGCTCAACAATAGTAAAGTATTTGCGATATGCTAACTGATCTAACTTAGGGTAGGTTTGATATGACTTTTTGGAATTTTAAGTCGACTTTTTAGTTGTTGTGAAAAATTTCGTGACAAAAAAAAATCATGAAAAAAGATGCATGTGTTTGGTGAAAAAAGTTATGTTGTTTAAAAGTTAGTGATGCAGCACTTTTGTTAGTGAAGATTACCATTGTTTCTTGGGTAATTTTAACTTACACCCCCCCCTCAGTTTTAGTTGATCTTCACTTACACCCCCTTCTAGTTTGGAAAATTTCACCTACACCCCTTGTGACTACCAGACATTGTTGTCACTTACACCCCTATGTGTATTTACTCTGTTAATTGGTATCGAAGCTTTCCAAATTCAGTTTTTTGGACAGATTTACCCTTGCAAATGCTATAAAGGTCAATCCACCCATAATTTTGTAAACTCTAACTTGAGTTAATCCTAATTTTTGCTTGTAGTAACTGCATCATGTTCAGAAATGTATATGAAACATGTGATAGAATAAAAATATTTTGTATGTGTTAAGAATATATATTGGGCTGGATTGACCTTTACAGTCTCTGCAAATGTAAGTGTGTCCGAACAACTGATTTTGAGAAGTTACCAAAAGAACTAGCATACTGAGTGTATAGAGGGGGTATAAGTGACAACAAGTTTGGTAGTCATAAGGGGTGTAAGTAAAGTTTTCCAAACTAGGAGGGGTGTAAGTGAAGATTGACTAAAACTGAGGGGGTGTAAGTGAATTTTACCCTTGTTTTTTTATTATTTTTACTAATAAAATTATGTTAGGTCAAATTAGTTGTTGTAGTATGTTAATACAATAAAAAGTCAGGTAAATTGGTCATTTTGTTGTTTAAGAATAAAAAGTCCAGAAAAAATCATGAAACTCAACTTTTTTGAGAATTCAGTTTCACACTACAAAGCCAAAAACCAAAATCCAAAAGCTGACACAAAAAAATATCATACCAAACATTTAAGAAAAGTTTAAAGCAGATTAAAAATCCAAAGTGAATTAAAAGTTGGAATTAAGTCATACCAAACCCAACCTTAAGCTCAATGTCCCCGTCTCGATCCACGTTCCCATCATAGTCTGCACAACATGTGGTGGTTTTCAAATTAATACATGGTACCACAGTTCGAAGAAGCCAATTAAACTGTGTAATTATATACTACGACAAGTAAAGAGATGAGTAAGAGCCACGGTAGTAAGCTGCAATAATAAGACTGTAAACAGTATAATAACTGAAATTTTAAAACAGGAAATAACCAATTTCTTCCATACGTCACTTCATTTGGGTGGGCATAAGCACGAGCCACCAACATGACTGTTGTAGGATCGACAACCATTTAAATAGGGATACATTTTAAGGGTTAGAAACTCTTATTTCTGCCGGAGTGTTCAGGGAACCCATTCGTCATCCCGCTCATAAATAGCTAAAATGCCCTACGTGTCGACACTACTATATCATAGTGATACTACTTATCAAACATGTAGCTATAGCTTTATAAGTCTCTTGGCCGCAGTACATCGGTATATGTAAGATCATCGGGACGGATATGTAATATTTTAATATTAATAAAAAATCACTAAGCATTGCTTCCTCCCAAAGCCATACAATAAATCTCTATACATCGATATAAACCTATTAGAGGTAATTTAACTTGTTATCGTTCCACATATTCGACATGTTATTTAGAATCGCTAGTTGTGGTGAAATGTTATTTCTTGTCCTTTTTTCTTTTTTAAAAAATCATTTAATCAAGTTCCATAATTCTTACAAGATAATTTCTCGTTGTCAACCTTCCACTAACTTGTGCTACTTTCAAGTACGTAAAATGCTTCCCAAGCAACTGAGTTACGTCACCATTCACATAAGCTCATTTTGATAATAGAAGTCTAACATATGAGAACTCCAGCATAGCTTTCCGGCAGTTGCAGGTGTCACAAAATGCCAGGAATATCCACAAGCCAGAAAAGTTAATCGGAAGCTAAAATTCAAACATCATAGAAGATTATAAAAGTTTAAGGCAATGATGACAATATGTTGCTCCTTATATTCTCTCCACTGTGTGAATGATAAAATTCAGACATCATAGAAAAGTTAATCGGAAGCTAAAATTCAAACATCATAGAAGATTATAAAAGTTTAAGGCAAGGATGACAATATGTCGCTCCTTATATTCTCTCTTCACTGTGAAAATGAGAAAAAGTCTATTGGCAATGAGGGTATTAACCCAAGTTTCTTTGCTGAGGCAAAACAGACACAACTCCGATGTGGGACAAACAACGATTCTCAACACCACCTCATGAATAGACGGAAAACAGATTCAGACGGATCGAAAAATCACGGCTCTTACATGGGGTTCCACCTCAAAACCAATTGGCTATCAGAAGAGTAGCACAAGTTTCTTGTTATGCACAAGCAAAACAGACATAGTCCCGATATGGGACAACCAACGATTCTCGAGACTCAATATGCTACTGGATGATCACAAACATAACGATACCAGAGCTGTGAAGCAATTAAAATAAGTGTATCAGACCTTAAAAATTCACTATTTCCTATCATAGCTATACCTTCTGGTCAGTCTACCACCTCTATCAAGATGGTTAGTGATCTTAGCATCACTGCCTGGTTCTATAATCTTAAAGACAGCTCTATCAAAACTAGGTTACTCAGTTACTGATACGGATATACAACACTCCCCTTCATCCTAGTCTAAAATTAGATAGAAAACCTGAAAATCTTCTTGCTGGTCACCATTCCATCACCATGGTGCACAAGCCTCTTCCAGGAACCTTGTCTTGTACTTATCAGCATTCGCCTTCACATTCTTCATCTCCCCTTTAAGCCTGCCACATCTTCTTTTTAGTTCCCGGAGTTCCAGTTCAAGAGTTTTAATTTTCTTTTCAGCACGATCTTGCTCATCTCTGGCTTCTTCATACCTCTTAGATCCTTCAGTCGAATCCGATGCAAGCTTCACAAGCTTTTTAATCCGCTGACGTAGAAAACCAACTTCCATGCCCAGCTCTTCAAACCCTTTAAGCGTCCTGTCCCACATTGCAAAATCGTTGTGAGAGGTGGAAAAATCGCTAGATCTTATAGCCTTGGCAATATGAACTGTTTTGAAAATAATCCTAGCCACCAATGCACATTCGTTGACGCTTTTTATGAGTTTGCTGTGCAAGTATGACTTCTGAGAGCAGCACAGGTTGTGGTAGCTCTGCCGGAGTTCCATGGAGAGTTCAGTGTCCAGAACTAAGCCATTCACTGAGATTATGAAGTCCTCAAAATCAGCAGCAACAGGTCCAAAGTCCTCTGAATCAGCAACTACGAAGCCTGATAACAAGCAACAGGTTCAAAGTCCTCAAAATCCTGAGAAACCAAGGAATGAACCTAGGACAAACTATGGAATGAAATAGGAGATGTAAGAAGAAGAAGAAGAAGAAGTGACACTCACCGGTTCCAGTTTCTGTAACACAAGCTTCATCTGCTCTAAGTGTATACACCTGCAAAGGAAGGGATGGAGTTACACATTGAAACAAACTATCAAGTAAGAAGCAAGCGAGACAAGAAAATTGGAACCCTGTAAAGTTCCAATCACAAGCTCCTAATTTAAATTTTATTTTTCTTTCTTTTCTTCTCTTCATATCAAAAAAGAAAAACGAACAAAAGTTGTAAAAGGATAGAACTGGCATAACTTTACCAAAACAGTTAAAGATACTTATTCACTTGCTTAAATATCTCAACCTTGATGATATTCGTTCCATTGGTTCCACCTTTTTTTTTATCTCTTCTCCCCCTTTTGGTTTTCTTGTAAACTATGAATTACATGTGATGCTAAAATACTTGTAAAAACGGTAGCCATTTTCTTCAGAGTGATATATGGAAACAAAACATAGATCTCACTGAAAAATTATGATTTCTCCAAGCTGAAATAATGAGTTATGACCCATCACATATAAAGGCAAAGCAGATGATAAATGAATACCTTGAATCTATCTGGCTTGATCAAATGAAAGATGATAACATCGCCTTCAAGCAACTTATGATCACGCGAATAGCATCTCCATCCAGCACTCAGTGACCATCTCTCGACTAAGAGGGTTACCTCATATTCTTTCCCACTCTCATCCTCCAAAACAACTTTTTTACTGATCTTTGGCAAGTGTAAGTTGCAAAACTCCGGAGGTAGACCCTGGCACCAATACAAATTGGCATAAATCTAGGAGAGCCATTTTTCGTCAACTACCCTCCACTGAGAAGCAAGATGATGATAGTAAAATTGGATAAGAAATGAGATGGTCAAACCCCAAAGAAGAGTTGTCAAATCTATTGATTTGCAATGCTTTTAGATAAGAGGAAAATGCAAGAATGACAACTTGTTTTCTATCAAAATCAGTTTCCTTGACAAAACCTACTTATATCCTATAGGACTTGATGATTCTTAATGTTATTGGACTAACCACCCAGAAACCACTGGTCACATGAGACGGCTTCATTAGCCTAATAAAGCTAGGAAACTCGGGAGATAGCTTCGCTTGCAACTCTTTTGCTCTATCCATGAGTACCGAACACTGGGCTTCAAAAGCTTGAGTAAAGTTCTGCAATTCCACCTTCTTCCGACTGCAAGTAAACAAATATAGGCATGATCAAGTTTAATAAAAAACTCTAGTAACAACAGTAACTTCAGAAGATGATGGAGAAGTAAGAATAGAGAAGAACAATACGCCATTATAAATCATCACTTCACTCACCATTTACTCTCCATCAAATTATTCGAAACTGCCTGCATAGAGAAGCCCAATATCACATCAAAATTGAACTATACGGTAAGAAGATCTTCCCCATCAGTAACAGATTGGTTATGCAGCTTTTTAGGGTTGTGCAAATATAATACATTCAGAAAAGAACACCATTTAAAAACCAAGAAAATGCAGAGTTCAAGAGTTGCAGAATCCAATATTCTCATGGCATTTCAGGACACCAAAAGTTACAGAAATTATTTCATCTACATAATAAGCTACTGTGGTGAATAAGCTATCCCCAAAATGTAACATGTGGAATAGCTTATCCCCATCTATATGATGAGTTGTTATGGAAAATAAGCGATCTACAGAATAAGCTACTATGGGGAATGGGGAATAAGCTATCCTCAAAATGTGACAAGTGGAATAGCTTATCCTTATCTTCATGAGCTATTATGGAGAATAAGCCATCCAAAAAATGTGACACCTACAACTATGGTGAATAAGCTATCTCAACATGTGACATGCGGAATACCTTATCCCCATCTATATAATGGGCTCGTTTAGGTAAGCTAGATTATAGGATAGATAGATTATCCAAAATCTAGCTAAAAAACATATTTTTTGTCCTGATCCTGTTGGTTTCGACCCGGATCCGGCCGGGCCCGACCCGTATCCGGTTGGGTTTTTCGCAAACGTGTAGCTTCTTGGTTCGTTAATTTGTGATCGGTCGGGTCCTACCCGGATCCGGTTAGGCCCTACCCGGATCCCGTTATGCGGCTGGACAACAAAAAATGTTTTTAAAATAACCGGATCCGGGTAGTCCGAAAAATCATAAAATCTATCCCGCTCATCCAAACGGGTCAGATTAAAATTATATCATCTATCTATCCTATAATCTAGCTTACCCAAACATGGCCAATGAATTATGGAAAATAAGTCATCCCAAAAATGTGACATATGTAATAGTTTATCATCACTATATTCTAAGCTAAATACCACTCTGTCCCAGCTCTTTCTTCCCGATTTGACTTTTGTCACTATTCACTGAGTCACTTTGACCCGGTGATTTGAATAGCAAACAGATGTAATTTTTTGATAATTTTTTCATGGTGTTGTAGAGTAAAAGGTGTTCTATAATATGGTGAAAAAATTATCAAAAAATCGTATCATTTTGCTATCCAAATCACCCGGTCAAAATAACCCAGATACGTCAGATGGGAAGAAAGAGCTAGTATTTCATAATAAGAAAATCTCAGCCATTAAAACTTATAAAATTATCATAAGATAAAAAATAATTTTTGTTTATGGAGTTTTGGGGATCCGCAAAACCCAACTCAGCTGAAATCGATTTGTGTCTGCTCCCGAATCGTCAAGAGATAAACGAATTTAATAAATTTACAAAAACGAAAATGAGGGGTTTTAGGGGAAAAGATGGAGTAAAACCTTGGGTTGTCTTGCCCTTTTCTTAATTGGAACATCAGACCAATCATCATCATCCATGGAATCAGCATCAGATCCAGTGGAAACCTACCAAATCGATCCAAGAATGAAACATGTTTTTTTCTTCTTATTCCACCGAAAACGCGATGAATAGCAATAGATAGAAGAGAATGTTCACCTGGGTTTCGTCTGAAGTTTCTCGATCTTCATTATCTTCTTCTGGTGGGTTTTCTTTCAGATTGACCGAATCGCTCTGTTTTTCAGCTTCCTTGTCCGTACGCTTGCGTTGGCGTATCCTCATTGTTCAACTATCCCTTTGTGTGTATTCAAGGGCTCGTGATAATGGAGAGAGCGAGAGAGAGAGATGACGATGGAGGCGAACAAGACCATTTTTGTGCGTACGCGACACAGAGTAAATGCATTCAGAGTGAGTGGGTTTCTATGTGCTACATCCGCAGCAATTCTTTCCTGGTTACAACAGACACGTCATAGTCCGTTTTGGTAATGTTTTTGCTTTCTAGAACGTTGTTTTTCGAATAAAAAACGGTATTTTTGTGTTTGGTAAAGTTTTTTTTTTTTTCTGCTTTATAGAAAGTAACTGTTTCCCCACAGCAGTTTTTGAAAAGCAGTGAAGCGGTTGCTTTCTACGACCTATTTTTTGATTAATTTATCGTTTGACATCATTATCCATTAATAAATATTAATAGTATATTTTATTATAATAGAACTATTCATCATATCATGTCTGAAATTGTTGTTTTGACTTTGACAAAAAATATAATGCACTAATTACCAAACACAAAATATTAAAAGTTCTTTTCCACAACAGATTTTATATGGAATTTACCAAACACTTTTTGATAGATTCTCACAGCAGTTTTCCCACAATGCTTTCTACACAGCAACTTTCTAAACCACCACATCATTACCAAACTAGACCTTTCAGCATTTTATGCTTCAAACATCACGACACATCCCTCTTAGTGTGCCATCTCGTGCTCTACGAGAGCGAATTTGTCTGACAACTACTATAGTGACGGACAACTGTCCTAGACTAAGGATGTCACAATTGTGGGGGTGTAAATATTCTTAAATTTGACTGATAAAAAGGGTGGAAGTTTCATTTCTCAAACTTGAAAGGTTAAAAGTGTCTTTGCGTCAAACTTGAGGGGTGAAAGTGTCTCTTACCCTTTTACTTTTGTAAACAATGTATGGGTAAAAGACGCTTTCACCCACTCTAGTTTGATGCCATATAACTTTCACCCCTTCTAATTTGGGAAATGACATTTTCAGCCTTTCAGTGTGCAAAATTTTAGGACACGGACACTCTCTAATGGCGAGGTCATTAGGTCCCTAATGGTGACGGTCACTAGGCTGGTGTCGGATTCAATGATGTTAATTTTGGGATCGCATTTTCCCTCTGAAAATATGGGATCACACAATCTGGGTTTGTGGTTTAGGGTTTGACACAAAGACACTTTTACCCCTTCTAGTTTGGGAAAGGACACTTTCACCACTTATTATTGATGATACTCATTTGATAAAGGAAATCTTCAAATGCTCCAAACTGCAGCGTCATAGTATGTCAGAGTTCATAACTTCATACCATTCATTAACATTAACGTTGAATCTTAGTGTGTCACAGTTCACACCATTCATAAACATTGACACCGAAATAAAAGGTGAAAGTATGTCTCTATAGCTCATAAAAACAAACTATGAACGATCTACTACAGAGCTAGCACCCATTTGCCTCGCTACCTAGCCGAATTCTCTCTTGCCACCTCTTTAATAAACCTAGCTACCCTGTATCCTCACCATATTCCCATCCTCATCTCAAATCACCTGCAAACCAACACCAGTCTCCTTCAACAGCCTATATCATTGTTTAGTAGCTGATCAAGGTGCATAGTGTAATTAGCTATAATATACACAATAAACTAGGATAGTTTTACCACTATCATCAGATAGTTTTGACCCGATGATTAAATTAGGAATATAATGTAATTTTTTTGGAAATTTTCACTGTGTTGTACAATAAACTTTACTCTACAACCCCATAAAAAATTATCGAAAAATTACATCGTTTTGCTATCGAAATCACCCGGTTAAAGTGACAGGTCAACCAATGTAAAAGTCAAATTGAAAGAAATAGAAGAAACCGACCATGTACATCTCATTGGACACAACATAGGGTGATGTATCCAGCATCTGTAACTTTTTTTATTGAGAATATAAAATTGGTCGTTACTCACTTGTGTGATACCCTTTCTTTCTTCACTTTTTGATTCGTATTTGGGTCACTTTGACCAAGTGATTTGGATCACAAAACGATATAATTTTTAAATAAAATTTTCACAGTAATATAGAACAACTTTTACTCTACAACACAATGAAAATGTTACCAAAAAGAAAATAGAAAAATTGCATCATATTGCTATCAAAATCACCAAGTCAAAGTGATCCAGTGAATAGTGATAAAATTCGATTTTAGGGAGAAAGAAAGGGAAGAGACACGTACTACATCCGTTTCTGCTGATTCTTATGGGTGGTGATTTGTAATTGTAATTAGAATCATGTATTTCTATGCTACTCTCTAAAAGTGTGAGACCATTTTAGAATTTTAGTGTTTTAATAATCCTTTTGTCCTTTTCCAGGACATCGCCAGAGCACAAGAACAACCTCAATCGCTAAAAGTGTGGGACCATTTTAATGTACGACATGTTGGCCCGTCAATGGTGGCGGCTGAGTTGGGACCGGGTGCTATTGCTGCTAGTCTTCCTCTGGCGACGGATGGGTTTGCACCGACGGCTGCTCGGTCTGCTGTTGCTCTTGTTCTTGCAATAGCGACGGCTGAGGTTGTTCTTGGGCTCTGACAATGTCCTGGAGGCGACACACTTCCCAACCCCGTATGGTTTCTTTCCTACGCAGATGGTTTGTACTTTGTAGGGCACCAAATGGGGGTGAAATTCAGCACTTGGGCTCAATATTCAATTGGACCAATTTTTTGCTTTAGGCCACTAAAGTTGCTGGACTGGGCTTCATTTTTCACATGGGCTTGATTATCAAATTGGGCTTAAATCAAAGGGATCTAATAAATCTGGGCCTAATTCATGTGTGGGTTACCAAATTAGTTTGGGTCAGCCTACAATTTGTGGAATTGGACTCCACAATTGAATTCTCAAGAACGTTCGACGACAATTTGACTCAGGCAAGAATATTGCGGATTTCTCACACATCCGCCTTGAGGACAAGGTGTTCGTCAACTGCGGGGAGATGACACTTGTCACCCATTTCAATATTATGTATTTATTTATTTATTTACTAGTTAATTAATTATTAATCATTTAATTATGTTATTTATATAATTAGAGTCCGACCTGTAAAGTCGAACCGTTTAGGTCTAGGCTAGATTAGAGTTTACCGTTTATCTATTTAAATAATGTAATATCTCAACATTAGATATCAATATATGAAATAATTCTCTCAACCCTAATCTCTCATACTCTCTCTTTTACTTCTCTTTGTTTTTAGTAAATTATTGATACGTTATCGTATCAGCTTTACAATATTTATGTGTTATGATATTACGTATCAAGTACTTGCTCACGAGTTAATTATGATACTATTCACTCTAAATTACGAGTTTTTTTTCTAAAACCTACTCTCTTTGTAAGGTATCCGCTGAAGTCAGTTTCTCTGGAAATTATCACTCTTTTTTTAAAAAATTTATTGTCACTTTTTTTATTCAGAAGTTAAAAGGATGTTTGCATACTTTGTTCTAAGTTGTCTTTTGCGACTTGATATTGATTTTCCTTTTTCTTGTACACTACTCAAGCCATATACTTGTATGCAATATAAGATATGGCAGGAGAGGCAGCATTATTTTTTGGTGTCCTAAGAATTTGACAGACATTAATAAAATAAAACATGAGAACGTGGTTTTACAATACCAATTTTAATTCCTTCCGTAAAATTGATTCCTTTGACAAACACAACCGATCCCTGGCCGGGACAAAATACGTTGTATTATTTTTTTATCCACATCTGAAAGGAATCTTTTATGGTAGGCGTTACAATATTAACATTTCTCACACACTTAACACTAATAATTGTTAGGATTTGTAGCTAAGGTAGAGAGTTGGAAGCCACAACATGAAGTTCCGGGTTCAAATTCAGTTGACGACAAGGACAAAATAATTTATCAAAAAATAAAAAATAAAATAAAAGTTTACGCTTCCAATAGGTTTTGACGTTTTGTATTATATGTCTGCATTAACTTGGACTACAATAAGAGATGTCTTCATTTACCTAAAACGAAAGTATGGGTTGGTTTCTTTGTTTGAGGAGTAGCGTGTTGTATGCATTGTTGTTTACACACTTTCTTAGTTTAATTTAAAACTTTTTTAAAGGAATCATTTTATTGTAAGGAATTGAATGATTGTAAAACCACGAATATTAGACACTTGTAATGTAAAACGTTTTTCTTTAAGAAAGTACATGACAGGGATATTAACGCGAATACTAGTATTAGACACTTGCATATGTTCTTATATTTGTTCAATATTCTGCACATGACATATGCATCAAATTGGGAATCTAATTATATGTGTATAAAATAACGCTATTATTAGTTTAAAGAAAAACGTTTGCCGAAGGAATATGAAAGGAATTAATTCCTGTGCACCTACTACGTGAATGGAATCGTAAGTTAAGGAATCTACATATATCGCGCATACAGCAAATATGTAGTCTCAACATACAACTCCGTCCTAGTTCTTTCTTCCTAATTTGACTTACCACTATTCACTGAATCACTTTGACCATGTAATTTTGGATATTCAATGATTCCCTTTTGATAATCTTTTTATAGTAATGTAGAGTAAAACTTGCTTTATAAAACTGTGAAAAAATTATTAAAAAAATGCATCGTTGTGCTCTCCAAATCACCCGGTTAAAGTAACTCATATACAAATCGAAATTTCAAGTTGAGGAGAAAGAGCTGAGACGAAGTGGTAGATCATAATTTTATGCTTTGAGTATGATTAGTACTCCAAGTACATAACACATGCTCTACACTAGTAAATTAAGAGGGTTCATGAGTGAACACGTTGAAAAACAATTGCAGTACCTAGTAATTCTAAAATTTGATTAGACCTTCATGTCTAAAACGCGGATTCTTGTCAGGACTGCTATAATTAACACATTGTTAAAGTTAAAAATTGAAAAAGCACAATGTCTATATATAGGATTAGAAGAATTCGAGAAAGTAAACCAATAATGGCTTAATCAACCCTACTTAATTGCTTAATAATGATCCTAATAGTAGCAAGTAATCAAAGAGAATATATCACCCTTTCAACTTATAAAGGGGAATCAATCTTTGATCATCCCAGGTTCCAATCATTTTAATGTTTTTAGTGTACCGAGGTTCAAAACATTGTGTTTTCATCTTCATTTTCCTTTACCTTCTTGTTTGATCTTGATTAGGGTTTATATCACATAGATAAATCATAGGAATAAGAAAAATAGTTCAACTATCAACAACTTTCCACAAGCGAGAGATGAGCAACTGAAGTAGAGTGATCTAATGTGTATGCAGGCCAGCAACAAAATTCTCATTAAAAACATGAAACTGTTACATAAACCCACCTTGATTAATTACAATTACCACCACTTAATTAAACTAACAAAGGAGCATCCGAATCCTCATTAAAAACAATGGAATTCAAATGAGCTCCTTTAACACAACTTAGAACCCTAAAAATACTCAAAATGACACAACTTTACCTCACCACCACCACCTTCTTCTTCTTACAAAGCAGCATCAAATCTTTCACCACCTCATCCACCACCTTCTCCTCCTTCATCTCTATCTCCTCACTCAATTGCTTCTCTCTCCGCCTCGCCGCCTTGCCGGATTCCTCCATCACCACCTCCTTGATAACCCTAGCTATCTCATCCCTCACCAAATTCCCATTCCCATCTCTATTCACCTCCAAACCAACACCAATCTCCTTCACTAGCCTAGCATTGATGGGCTGATCAAGGTGCATAGGAATAGCAATGATAGGCACACAACACTTGATTCCTTCCATCATGGAACCCCAACCACAATGACTCACAAACCCACCAGTGTTTGGATGTTCCAATATTTGCACTTGGGGTGCCCAACCTTGGATAACTAAACCCCTCTCCCCTATCCTCTCAAAAAAGCCCATTGGCAACTGTTTTTCAATGTCAACTTCATCTCCCGCGGGAAACCTAACCACCCAAATGAAGTTCACTCCACTATGCTCCAACCCATAGGCAACTTCCTCCATCTCCTTCTTGGTGAGGAAGTATTCGGTCCCGAACGAAACGAAGACCGTGGACCCCGTCTCCTTCTTTTCGAGCCAGTCCATGACGTTCGACGGGTCGAACCCGTTGGACGAGGCTTGAACTAGCGGGCCCACCGGCACAATTTTCTTACCGGCGAGACGAGATAGATGCTTTAGGTACTTCCCTTCAATTTCTTCCGCGCTTTTGATCAGGATCAAGGAGGAAGATTTCTCTAGGCACTCGAAAAACCGTCCTTCTTTCTCGTAGAAGTTCTCGGGTGCGCGTATCAAATGTTCAAATTTAGCTTCCTCATGCTCGTTGAGGTAAATCTCCGGCAAAGCGAATTCAGTACCTGCGTCGTACAGTGGGGGAAATTACTATCAAATAACAGTCATTAAATAAAATAAATGACTTGAGCTTTTAGAAACTCCATTACAACAGCTAATTTTGAATGTTTTAGGGTGACATTCTTTTTTAATTACAAAAATGTCTCAACTGATTCCAACTCCTTATATTAGTGCCTCGATCTATTATTGACTTTACATAGAATGTAACTCAACTATTCCTTAATCCTGTCTCTGCCACTTGAATATGAATGTAAATTTAAGAATAAATAAAAATTAGAACGTAGTATACCTTTGTTGTAATAATGATGGATCATGAAACCGGTCATGGTGGCGCTCGTGCTAACGAAGGCAACAGCGGGTATACCAAGGCGGGCAGCCATGGCGGGTGCCCAAGGCTGGATAGTGTCGTAAATGAGGACATCGGGATTCAACTTCTTAAGGATACCGAAAAAGATCTCCTTGGACGAGTCAAAGGCCTCCTTGAGGGCCGCCATGAGATGAGAGGGCAGGTTCTTGGTGGTGTGGTATCTCCGGCGAAGAATATTTGTTGGAACATCGAGTTCCAACAAATGTATCGCATTAGCATACTTCTCGCTAATCATTTTCTTCGCGCAAGCGAGATTAACAATCGACGAGCAAAAGTATACGTCGAAGTTTCTGTTGACGAGAGACTTGGATAGCTCGAGGAATGGTGAGATGTGTCCATGAGCTAGCCATGGAAACATCAAGATCTTGGGCTTCTTCACCTCCACAAACTCCATTGTTGGATTCATCATCTCAAACTCCATTGATGTTTTTTCTTCTCTATAGGGATTTGAAGTAAATTTTTTTGAGGATGCGTTCATCAACTAGAAGGGGTCGTTACATTTATAGCCACGGTTGAAGAAAATAAAGAAATTTGATCTTTTTAATCATAGTAAGAATCAACTGACATATTGCAACGGTATCAATTACTATGATTTTTGATCCGCTTTTTCCCGAGATTTTCAATTAAATGTGTGCTTTAAAATGGAATATTTTATTTTTTTAGGAGAAATACACAAATATTTAATTATTAATTGATGTAGAAAAAGTAATATCTATTTTTTTGAAATAAGAAAAAGTAAAATCTATTAAAAGGATTTTGTTGCTAGAAAAAAATAGATTTAGCAAATGAAAGTTATTCGATTTTCCCTTTTCTGTTTATTTTCGGATTTGGGGATAAAAGGGGCAGTTGAAAATCGAACCTTTTTATGGTTAAAAGTTTTTTTTTTTTTTATGGTTAAAAGTTAAACAGAGGTGGGACATTTATTTAAGGGAAAAATAACTACTATCATACCATTACGTTTTCATTTCCTTTATTGTATTTTTATTTTATTTGAGGGAAATTACATATATTTATATAATATATATATTTTTAAATATAAAAGATATTTTCCTCAAAAGAAAAATGTAAAACGATATCTTTAAAATAAAACCACGTAATATTTACGTCAAAACAATTTCAATTGGACCATCTAGCCCCCCGCCCCCTCCCCCCCCCCCCCCCCCCCCCCCCCCCCCTTTTTTTTTTTTTTTTTTGCAAACACCATGTAGACTTTCAATCTTGACCACCAAATGCCTTTGGTGGATTTTTATAAACAATCGTTGATTTCAATTACCACTATTTTTTGTGACTTTCACAATGACCATAAATATATTTCCATTAGTTTCTTTCATCCTTCGAAAAAATTCTTTCCAAGCTAAGATTCTTTTCTTTTTTATTACAGAATCTATGGGATCTAGAAATTATCTTAGCTATCAGTTTAAGATTCTTTAATATTAGATTAGATACCAAATAACTTGTTTGTTTTGAATCCGTCCATGTTTGTTGGTCAAATTCACAAGATTTAAATGGGCAATTTGGATTTTACCATAGAAAGAATTCAGGACATCCTTAATTTTTGCCTTCTTTAAGGACTTTTTTTCTTTAGTATGTTTGATTTTTCGAGCTAACAAGATTGGGCTAGCCATATCACATTGGATTGGGCTACCCATCTGGGCTGACCAAACTAAAGTAATACGACATCTGATTCTTCTTAGTATACTATTCACCATGTCATTTTTACCCAGTTATTTAGTTATCAAAACAAACCCAGTAATTTAGTTATCATAACCATGATAGAATTTTTATAATTTTATCATGGTGTTGCAGAGCAAAGTAAACTACAAAATTCTTGTTTCGTTCTGATAAATAAATCACCAAGTCAAAGTGACATTCGGAGAAGTCAAAGTAAGAAGAAATAGTATAATTGCCCTCTACTACAACTAGTACTGTACACCATACATGTGTCTAACCCATAGTCTTTTTATGTGCTTGCCTAGGGTAACTCGTTAAATACGGCCACCTATTTCAAATTTGAGTATAAAAAGCTTGTTCAAGAAGAAGAGAATCTAGACTCAGTGAGCCTTAAACATCATCCATGGGCGGACTTGTATGAGAAAACTGGGGGATATAGCCCTCTCTCAAGTTTTATTATTTACAGGTTTTTTCTATATATTTTTTATTTAATTATATTAGTCCACATTCATATTATATACTCGCCAAACAATCTAGAAAGATCTTATTTTAACTTTTACATACTACAAAATTTATCAATATATTTGTCAATTGTCATTAAGCTTGAATTTGTTTCTAACCTCCACTGTGCCAAATAGCTAGATACGCCCCTTGTCAACATCCATGTGAGCTATAACACTTTCGTTTTCAAGTTTTCAAGCACGATAGATGAAAATGGTAGAAGACTTCCGACCCCTCAGACTGCACTTTCCATCCCCTTTCAGCTTGGAAAATGTTAGTGTGTGCACACTTCAGGTCTATCACGCGTTGATTGTATTTTACGAGTTAGCGAGCTCGGGTTGGCCTACTCAGATCGTATTTTATTGGACTACTGGATGGGCAGTAAAACACAATCCAATTTGAACAAACTAAGCAAGCACTTAGTGTAATGCCCATGTCTTGTTTGGGTAAGGTATAAGAAATATGGCCTTGCATTGTTTAGTTGTTACATTTTTTTTGTAACTTCAAAGTAGTGGTTCTGTATTTTGCACTATGTGTTGGTCTCTGTCTGGGGGTAGGATTTTCCCATGTCTTTTGCTGCGTTAATCCTGCAGCAGCAAAACAGCTTGGAAATAGCAGATTGATTAATTGGCGAGATTCGGAATATGAGGAGGTATGTACTGCGTCCTGGTCATAACCACCAGTCCAGCTATATGTTACATATTGGAACGTTTGACTGAAAATCCCCCTGCAGTATCGTCTCGCTGACACTTACCGGAGTTACTAGCAGTACTGATTTTGTTAGAAAACCCCCATGCAGTTTCATTTTTACTCGCTTCGCGCACCATTTTTCGATCAGAAACCCCTCAACAGTTTCACTTTTACATACACTTAGTTACCAGCGGTTTTTAGTAAAATGGTGGGCGATATCAGTAAAAGTGAAACTGCAGGGGAGTTTCCGACAAAATCAATACTGTTGGTAGCTAAGTGTCAGCGAAACAACACTGCAGGGGGGTTATTTGTCAAAAGTTCTATTATTTTTATTTCCGCGTGTGTAGGTCTTCTTTTTCTTCCCTTGTTGTTGACTTCAGTATTATTTGTGTGTTGTAGCTCCAGGTAAAGGACTGCAACTTCACGCATAGGCTGTGTAATCAGTACCTGAAAAACAATGCAGCGTGGTCTAAGGTGCGTACCGGAATGAATGAATTATTTTGCTATTCTGGGGGGGGGGGGGGGGGGGGGGAGGGGTTCTGTATCATCAATTGAATGTGTTTTGATGATATAATAGTCACTCTAATAATATAATTAATAAATTGTTGTTATTTTGTTGCAGATGCCAGAATGTGCAGAAGATTTGATCAACTGAAGAAACTATGGCAATTTTATAACATGTCAAGAGGTAAAATGGCGGTGTTCTACGAATCCAAGGAATTTTACTACAACCATTGGAAGGACATCTTGGAAAAGGATGTAGAGGAATGCATTGATTTGGTTGAGCGTATGCTAGGCTGCTTCCTTGAAGAAGAAGAAGAAGAAGAAGAAGAAGAAGAAGAAGAAGAAGAAGAAGAAGAAGAAGAAGAAGAAGAAGAAGAAGAAGAAGAAGAAGGGAAAATAAAGCCCCCACGAGGGTCGGCCGATGCAATGCGTCTAAACTGGTACCCCACATAAGCACGTTTTTGTTTCGTTTAAGTTCCAACTATCGCACAGTACCCTACTAGCCTAGTTTATTTGATATGTTGATGATTTATGAGAGGATGTTTTTTTCAGACATACTATGTTTTTTTACCACAGTATGTCTGTGGTAAACATACATGTGGTAGTTGTATTTGAAACTTTATTCTTGCTGCTCTCTATGATTGATGCATTTTGCTCTTCTAAGCATCTGTTGTTTTGGCAGAATTTTTTTTGGTTTTTAAAAAAAAAAAACAAAAAAAAAAAAAAATTGAGATGAGAAGGTTCACTTGTCCGAGATGAATTTCTAGACTCGCGGATGTTATTCTCTTCTCTTTTGAAACGAAACTTTATTCTTGCTGCCTGCCTCTATGATTGGTTTTTTGCCGTAGTTGTCTGGCCCGAAATGATTTGAATTAAAAGAAGAAATTTCTCTTGTGAGGAAAGCAAGCAACATTGATTCTGCTTTTTTTTTCACCGGCAACGAAAGGGTGGCATAGATAAAAAATTAAGATTCATACAAAAGAGCTCTGATGCTGCTTGCTGCTCTAGGAAGGCGTCTTTGTTGACTACAAAGTGGTGGCTGGAATCATTCGGACAACAGTGAAAGCGGCTGAAGCAATTAGAAACTGCAAAACCGGCACTTCTGAGGATGATTTGTCGATGTGGGATGAAACCTTGGATGGTTTCCACAGCTTAGGGATGGATGTCCAATTTTTGCGGGATAAGTTGAAAAGACTTTCAAACCTTGAAAAATTAGAGTTGGAAGCCGAAGAGGAGCTGTATAGAGATGCTTTATAAAGCAATAAAGACTGCTTGTGGGAGGATATGAAGAGTTTGGAAGTGAAGTTGTTGAAATGGAAAGAGGATGAGGAGAAGCTTGAGGACGAGTTAAAGATCACGAAGCTGTATTTTCGAAAAGACAGAGCTATCTTCCAGCAGGAGGCCATGGTGACGACAATTGTTTGGTCTCAGACAGATTTCTGGATACCGTCTACTAAATTAAAAACAATCTGGGGAGATTATCTTATATTACTGTCTTACACTGTTCGAGGGTACCGTACTACAGGCGATTTTGCAAACCAGGTCCTCTACTTGAAACCCGATACATGAGACTGCAGTCCGTTTTATGTTCCTGCCTTGGCCACTTCTTGAATAGGGGCCTCCAATTTAAAATTTTCAGTAGTTTACCGAATATTCGTATGAAAAGCCTGTTCAGTAAGATCTAAACTCAAGGAGCCCCTTATTCAGCATCTAGGATGTGAGCCATAACACTTCCGTATTCAAGCATCATAAATAAAACAAGCAATATCATATGACCTATAAAATGTAAGTGCGACGAAGAATAGAATAACAATCCTTCATGTGATAGAAGCTTTCCAGTAATTACAACTGAGTTACAAGTCAGTTTCTCAGCATATAGCTACAATGTTGATAGCTAATTCATCATGTACATGCCTGTGTTTTTACCTTCACCTTCTAGGTTACGTTCCCAGAAGAGATGAACGACAAAAAGTTACCTCAAAAACGGGGGACATTGGTCAGATCATCCTAGACCATCCTTCCCCAAAATACCAAAAGGGTCAAAATTAGTATTGTTTTTTTACTTCACCATGGTGCTTTAGCATCCTGCTCAAACTTAACCTTCAAGAGCTCTTCACTTGCCTTCAAACCTTCAATCTCTTTGTCAACATTCTTCACCACCTGTTTCATGTTCCTTATTTTGGCCTCAAGACCTCTCATCTTCTCTTCAGCTTGAGCTCGTTCGAGTCTTTTGCATCCCAAAACATTCTCCCTTTCAAATCCAATCCTTACAAGCCGATCTAACCTATCTCTTAGGAAGCCAACACTCATACCCAAGTTCTGAAATGCTTTTAGGGTCTCATCCCAGATAGTGAAATTACCTCGCGAGCTCGTAGGCTTAGAAGCTTTAATGGCATCTGCAATGTTGACAGTTTCTGAAATCATCCCAGCAACAAGCTTGCAGTTGAGTCTCTCCACGAGATGCTCATGGAGGAAGCCCTTTTGGCTGCGACATAGCTCATAGTACTTGATCTTGTGGTGTGGTGGAATCTCAGAATCTATAACCAAACCATCCACAAGAATGGTGAAATTTTGGATGCTCTTTACATCCTTGAAGTTGACTTTGGATTTTGAAAATCTAATGCCATTATCCGTTCCTTCAGGGTCAATTTTGTCAGAATCATCGCTGTCATCTTCATGCTGTTTTGCACTTGTCTTGAGATTGTTACTTAGAGGCTCCATACCAGAATCTTTAGCCTTTCTTTTGTATGTTTTCAGTGGAAGTGACCCCATGCCACAGTCTTTAGCTTTTCTTTTGTACGTTTTCAGTGGAAGAGGCTCTAAACATTGTGTTTCTTGGTTCTCACACACCTCCATGTCCCTCCCTGTTTGATCTTTGTTAGGAGACTAATTGGGTAATAGCATATGTAGTCACTTAAGCCTAAATAAGAAAGAGCAAAGACTCACCTATACTCATTGGAACTGCACTTGCATCTAGAGGAAGAAGGCCTATAGCTCCATCTATTTCACTTAGATTATTGGCCCTCACAATGTACACCTACAAGATAAAATATTGTACTTTTAGTCAAAAAAACTAGCTGAAATCGTGTTTGGTATGAAGCTAAAGCTATAAATTGATGAAGTTAAGAAGAAGCTCATCCGAGGGTGGAAATCAAGAAAACCTAAAATTTCTCATTGAACAATCCATTTTTGTACCAACCTCATCATGATCTATCCGTTTCAAGAGAAGTAGTAAATGGTAATATAGGGTATTCGTTAACATACAAATGATCAAGAAATGCTTATTTACCTTAAATTTGCAAGGTTGAACGAGTTGGAACACCAAAACATCTCCTTCAAGCAATTTATGAGCTATTGAGAAGCCTCTCCATCCGGCACTCAGCCCATTCTTGTCAATAAGATACTTAGTTTCATATTTCTGACCACCTTCGCCAACCAAGGTAACACTGGCATCATGCTTGGGCAAATGTGAATCACAAAACGACTTTGGGAAGCTCTGGCATATCACAATGAGAAAGAACAAATACAAACCAATGAGCCTCTATATATAGTTAATAGTGTCAATCTAGGGAAGAAGAGTATGTGTATTACTAGCCAGAATCCGCCAGCAACATGAGATGGGAGCATAGGCTTCACAAAGCTAGGGAAATCAGCTTCCAGGTTTGCTTGAACTTCATTTGCTCTCTTTATGGCAGAAGATAACTTGGTAGCCTTAGGTTGATGGTGGCGAATAACCATAGTACCCTTTGATTCACTTCTTCAATTGGAACACACAAGGAATATAAATTTAAAGATGATATGTAATCCATAATGATTGCCAAATGAAGTGAATGGTATTCACAAAATCTCGACTAACCTGAATGACTTCTTAGACTTATGATCCGTCTTCACCTGAAAAAAAAAGGAAAAAGAGCCGGTGCCATTCGCATCAAATGAATCGCGGAAATTCTCATCCAAAGAAGTTAAAGGGGTTATAACTTGTGTCTCTTCTATGGATTAAAGAACAACCAGTTTTCATGAAGTTGCATCCCTTATACGCTACAGCAAATATGAAAGTATATTACCCCCAAAAAAGCGACCTTAACTAGGTTTAGGTATATGGCATTGTTGCAAAGAAACTAAAGACCGTGTCAATTAATCTTTGTATACCCTCTTTGTTACCCCCCGGGTAACGAATGGGGCACACACACACGATAAAATAAACTAAACACTTTGATTTATTCTTGATTGATTGAATAAACTGGGGGATTACATCTTTTAAATAGATAAGCTAGCAAACTCTAACCTAACCCTAGACGTACGGGCCAAGCCCGGTTCACTAAATAACCCAATAACATAATTAAATAACCAAATGACTAATAAACTAATAAATGACTAAATAATAAATAATATTGATACGGTACCCGTATCACTCTTTCAACAAGGTCTTCTTCTTCTTATTGCAGCTTTCAATAGCAAACCCACAACAAAGACCTTAAATTTTTTAAGCAACATAACAAGGTCAAGAAGGTCATCTTCTTCTTACAGAAACTTTCAATAGCAAACCCACAACAAAGAACTCAACTTTCTCAAGCAACATAACAAGGGTTCTGAATCAAGAAAAGCAAAAAAAGTAGTACCTTCTTTGGAGCTGTGGTAAGACCTGATGAAACCCTTTTCCGGATAACCTTTTTCTTGGCCTCCAATGGATTTCTCCCATCTTTCTGCTGACACAAAAACAGAAAAAGACTCCATTTTTCAAGATTTCAAGAAACAAGAACTACCCATTATCCATCATCATCATCTAAATGTAATTAGTTCAGAGAGAGAAAAGAATCGACCTTGGAGGAAGATTGATTAGAAAGAGAGAGCTGTGCAATAGCCATTGATGAAGATTGAACCTCTGTTTTCTGAAGTGGAAGAGAGAAGAAAGAAAGAAAGAAAAGCAAAGAAAATGAGGAAAATTGACCGTTTGGGTTTCAAGAAATTGAAAGTGAAATTTTTTGGTAAAGTTTTGATTTTTACTTTCTTTTTAAATCTCGGTGAAGGAAACGCTGGAGTACTAGTGGAGTACAGTAGACAACCAATTGGAGCCAAAAATTTGAAATCCATTTAAGCTTGTGCCTAGCACGTGCGAACTAAGGTCCCATATTCTTATTTGGGGTAAAAGAGATTTTGACCCTTTCTAGTTTGATTGAAGGACACTTTCACTCTTTTTAGTTTTGAAAAATACATTTTTGCACCCTTTCAGTGTGCCGAATTTTAGAAAACTTACACCTAATTTTGTGACACCGTTACTCTAGAGTTAGGTTTGTCACTAACAACAAATTTCACGACAAACTTTCTCATATGTTATGCAAAATGTAGGGTTGATGTAATAGATATTTTGCATTAATATAGATGGCTAATTTGTCTCCAAACATATTAGTTTTATCGTACAAGTATACTTAAAATACGGGTCTCCGTCTTTTAGTTTCTTGGGATATTCCAGATCTTTTTGGGGTGATTTTCAAATATTCTTTTTACCAATAATCTACTGTATCCAAACACTATGGATTAGATGAGATTTTAAACTCAACACTTCATTTATTTCTTTTTTTTTTTAGAAAAAAATTTATACTAATCACGGGTAGTCAACCCCATCAAATCATAGTTTTGTACAACATGCGCCCATAATGGGGTTTGCGAATAATAAGTAATATCGTCCTCTACTATAGCTCTAGAGGCAACTAAATCAGCGAAACTATTTCCATCTCTAAGAACATGGATGAACTCGACTGCTTCAAATCTTCCCAATTGTGCTTTGCAAAAGTCAACTGCTTCCTTCAAATCGGAAATGGCATTAAGTTTTTTGATCCTTCCATCAAGGCCTGGATGTAGTAGAGACACTGCCACTTGGTTGTCAAGCTCAAACTGAACCGAGGTAAGACCCAACTCCTCTGCTAAGACCAGACCTTCTTTTACCGCTGCTAACTCCGCCATTAACGGAGACCTTTGCCGATGAATACGCCGATGCCTAGCTGCAATAAAAGCCCCGGTATCATCTCGAACCACGCACCCAATTCCAGACGCAGGATAGTAGTTACTCCATGAGGCGTCGCAATTAATCTTCACAAACCCCTGCTTTGGCAACAACCACTGCCCCCCTCCTTGCGGCCTAGTAACTCCTTGCTCCTCCAATCTTCACGCCATTAATGCCTCTTTGTACCAGTTCAAGAAACTTAGACTGCCAGCAGCGAGCACTTCAGGTTCCTTACCATTGCCATTGAAAATGAGATCGTTCCTATTCCTCCATATGGTCCAAACCGCCAACACAAAGAGTTCACACTTGGCTTTGCTTTCTTTGATAAAAAGTTGAGAAATAAGTTCTCTCAAGTTATACCCCTGAGGTAAAGATGGACAAGTACCCATAATTTCCTTCCAAACTAACTGAGAATGGCGACACTCAAAGAACAAGTGCTCGAGAGTTTCCATCCCCTATTTACAGAGTCTGCACTCCAACGGTAGGCTGATACCTCGCAAGGACAGATTTGTAGCTACTGGCAATGAATACAACCATAACCGCCAACAAGATGCTATGACTTTCTTAGGGATTTTAAGACTCCACATCTTAGTAAGCCAAGTTTTATTTGAAAAGTTACCTGAAGAAGAGGCTGTCGATTTCGAGATTTCTCTCTGTGCTTTGTAACCAGTACTGACGGTATAAAAACCATCCTCCGAGTGCACCCAATAACGTTGGTCCGTGTCTCCCTGTGAAAAAATGGGCACCGAGAGGACTGAGTCCACATCTGTTGGCCAGAGAACGGTTTTAACTTTGTCAATATCCCATGTCCCAGTATCAACATCAATAAGCTCGCTGACTTTTAAATCTTCCATCTCAGGTCTTCACGTGGTTATAACACTGTATGTGTTTGGTCTCGTTAACCACTTATCCGAAAAACTTTAACTTTGCTCCCGTCTTTGATCTTCCACACCAGCCCCGTTTTCAACAAATCCCTATCCGCCAAGATGCTTTTAAAAATATACGAGACTTGTGACGTTTTCTTCAACTCATAATCTAACAGCGAATAGCCCCGAAAATATTTACCTTGAAGTACACGACCCGCCAATGAGTTCGGCTGCTGTATAAATCTCCAAGCCTGTTTTGCTAGCATGGCTTTATTAAAATCTTGAAAGTCTCGAAAGCCCAGGCCGCCATTTTCACGATACTCCTTTAATTTATCCCAGGCTATCCAGTGAATTTTCATCTTCCCTTCGTCTCCTCCCCACCAAAACTGTCTGACAGCTCTTTCCAGATCATGACACGTCTTTGTAGGCAAAAGAAAACGACTCATTGTGTAAACAGGGATTGCCTGTACCACAGCTTTTAGTAACACCTCTTTCCCAATAGTAGAAAGCGAATTACCCTTCCACCCCTTTAGCTTTGCAAAAACTTTCTCAACTAACGGATTGAAGGTTGTTACTTTGCTCCTCCCCACCTGGGTTGGAAGACCTAAGTAACTGTCATGATGATCCACCAATTGTACTCCACAAAGAGCATTGAGCGTAGCCTGATCCTCCGTATTGATATTGTTTGAGAAAATGACTGAGGACTTATGTAGATTCAGCATTTGACCGGAAGCTAACTCATAATCTTGTAGCACCCCTTTGAGAACTGCGATCTCCTCCGGTGTAGCTTTGGCAAAAAGAAAATTGTCATCTGCAAAGAAAAGATGAGAGATTTTGGGTCCTCCACGGGAAGCCGCCATCCCTGACAGTCGACCTTCCTGCACTGCATCTGTTAGACTTCTAGATAAAGTTTCACTAACTAGTAGGAAAAGATAAGGTGATAAGGGGCATCTCTGGCGTAGTCCCCTTTGTGGAACTATCTAACCTTGTACTTCTCCATTCACTATCAGGCTGTATGAAACTGTGGATATGAAACTCATGACTCGACTGATCCAACGATTACCAAAGCCCATTCTTTCCATAACCGCTTGCAAGAAATCCCATTTTACTCTGTCGTACGCCTTGCTCATATCTTCTTTCAGTGCTAAAAACCCCGTTTTTCCTTTCTTTCGATTCTTCATGGAATGTAACATCTCAAAAGCAACAATAATATTATCTGTAATTAATCTGCCAGGAACAAAAGCAGATTGATATTCTGATATAATCAAATCGAGACAACTTTTCAGCCGAGTAGCCATCTCCTTAGCAATGATCTTATAAACAGTAGAGCATAGACTGATAGGACGTAAATCAGTAGATTTTCTGACCTGTTTTATCTTAGGGATCAATGCAATAAGAGTATGGTTAAAAGATTCAATACTTCCCTCCCCGTTGAGGAAAATAAGACAAAGATCCTCAATTTCTCCTCCAACTAGATGCCAGAAACGTTGAAAGAAAACTGCTGGGAAACCATTCGGGCATGGGGCTTTGGACGGCGCCAACTGGTGCAGCGCAGCTCGAACCTCCTCAGCAGTATAAGGCCGATCCATGGCCTGTCTCCGCTCCACCGAAATTAGACCTGTGACGTTGTGGAGCATACTCTCCATCTGATCTCGAGAAGGAGCATTTGTAGTAAAAAATAATCTTGAAATATTCTTCCAAGATCGAGATAACCTGCCCTTTGTCTGTCGTTCATAAACCCTCAGAATCCTCCAGTCCTGCAATACGATTTCTGTTCCTGCGTATAGAAGCCTTCCGATGAAAAAAACTCGTATTTTGATCTCCTTTCCTCATCCACATTTCTCTACTGCGTTGTCTCCACATATCCTCTTCCTTGAGCAACAATTGGAGGATTGTGAGACGAATAGTTCAAGATTCCGCAATAGCAGCAGCAGTTTGTACACCATCGGCCAAAAGGGATAGGCGTTTCCTTAACCTGTTGAGTTCGATCCTGACGTTGCCGAAAATCTCCTTGTTCCAGGCTCTCAAGGCTGTGGCCATTTCCCCAAGTTTACCACTGATCGGTCCATGCAAACCTGTCCAACTATCCTCAACAAAACTAGCACATCGTCTGTCTTGAAGCCACATAGTTTCAAATTGAAAACGTCTATGGGAACAAGAGTTACGAGTAATACCTGACGGCCATACTACCTGAAGTGGTGCATGATCCGAAACTTCTGCAACTAAATGATCCACTCTTCCCCAACCGAAGATATCCGTCCATTCATCTGTGACTAAACATCTGTCTAAGCGTTCCCTGATATTCATTCCATCACTTTGATTATTGGTTCAAGTGAATGGCACACCCGAGTAGCCAATATCCCTTAGCTGTAAGCGATTAATAACACCCGTAAAACCCTCTATCTGCTGAAGGAAACTGTTCTCCCTCCTTCCTTTTCAGAAATAGACGAGAAGGCATTGAAATCGCCTACCACACACCAGGCTTGATTATGAGGCCGAAGACGTTCCATCAAAGTCCACGAATTATGTCTTTGATTTCTGTCCGGGTCTCCATAAAAACCTGTCAAGTAACCATGCTTATTTTCACTGACAATACTGAAAAAACCATGGATATAGTACCTTGACCGCTTCCCGAGCGCGAAGCTAACTTCATCATTCCATATGAGAGCCAAACCTCCCCTACGATCCTCGCTATCCACAAAGATACCATTCTGAAAACCGAGTCTGTCCCGAATCCTAGCCATTTCTGTTACAACAGTTTTGTCTCCATCAAGAAGACTATGTTGGGCTTCTGCCTCCTTACGAGATCGCAAAGAGAGATAACGCTACGGGGGTTACCAAGCCCCCGCATGTTCCAGCTTAGGAGACTCATTGGAGCTGGCTGGGCTGTAATCCAGTCTCATCCAAAGTAGATGGTAGGGACATTGATACACCCTCTGCATGTGTCTGATTCCGTGAAACAGAACCCTGGTTACCTGACTTATTTGTTGCCTTCTCTTCCTTCTTTTCAGTAGTTGGGTTGGTATGAACAGAGTGATTAGCTTGGACACTAGTACGGTTTCTTTGACTATTTCCACAACCGTTCAGTTGGTTCTGGCCATCTCTTCCTCCCCGTGTACCACCTCTGCCACCACGACCACCCAGCCCTCCGCGAACCCCCTGTCCCGGTGTGAAGCCAGGTGCACCACTACCTATGTTCAGGCTACGCTCCAGTCCCTGTGCCCTGGTCTTCGCCTTCTCCAGCGGATTCGGACTGAGATTTATCTCGGCGCTCTTGCGTTTGGCCCCTGCGGCACCTTGACTTAAAGCTACTACTATTCCTTTACCCTTTCCTGCATTTGAAAACCGATCTGACTTTGCTGCCCCTGCTAGTGGATTGTCAACAATATTCATACCTCCAATTGATTTTGCCGAGTGTACTGACATATCTTCATGAAACGAGCTGCTACTATCTTCACTCCTTACATCCATATTATCGTTCACATCTACATCTGCTGGGTTCTCGAGTTTATCCTCTGTGTTGGTAGCCATCATCTCCTCAGGCGTGTCTTTGAAGGCATCTACGATTCTTTTCTTTGGGGGAGGTCGATATAGTAACCATTCCCCAAATCCGGGCTGATTTTGAGCTTTCTCCACGTCATTTCGAACCACACAATCATCACTGTAATGTTTTAGCATTCCACACCAATGACATAGGCATGGGATTCGTTCATACCTATAATCAAGCCAAATCTTCTTCTCTAGCACTTCAATAAATCTTCCTCGACGTAGTGGCTTGTCAAGGCTCAATCTCATCCTTGCTCTCATATAGTCTCCCCAAAGCCAGAAGAAATTTTGGAATCCACATTGAGTATAACACCCATGTTCTTGAGAATTCTGCGGAGGTCATCTTCCGTTTGATGGTACAGAGGGATGTTCTTAACTTGCACCCAAACATCAATGGAGTTAAACAGAACTTCACCCGGATCAGTGGTTAGATCATATGGTTTCAAAACTAACATGTTTTCATCAAAAATCCATGGTCCTCCCTTGTACACAATATCAAGCGATTCCTTGGACGGGAATTGAAATACGAAAGAGTTGGACCCAATTTCGTGGACACTGATTTCATCACCGCCTGGCCAGATCTTTTTAAAAAAAAGTTTCATGGCCCAAACATTGAAGCGGATAGGTAGAAGAAACTTACCGATTAAGCACGGTCCTCTACCTCTAATGGCAGACAAACTGTATTCACGGTCGAAGACCTCTACCTCTTCCTCTTCTAATGTCAGGTCACCGAAATTCAGTGGAGAATCCCTGCCCGTAGCCATTGTTCCGAGAATAAAACAGAGCCTACTCTGCACTTGCCGGTCGTTGGAGTCTTCTTGCCGTCGTACGCCACCCGCTGAAAACCCTAATCGCCCAAATCGCCTCCGAACTTTCCGGAGATGCGTAACCTAGCGAAACTGTTATGTCCCCATTATTTTTGATAACACTTCATCTATTTCAGTTCATCCAAATAGCCCCAATGTCTGTAAGTAAAATCGTAAACTTTCTCAAAAAATAGTAAACTGCCTTTTATAATTATATAAACGTTTGTACATTATTAAGCTTTGTATGCATAGTTTATTTATCGGATTGGTCAGATATAACGGGTCACTACACAAACTGCCTGGTTTGTTTGGCAAATATTGTCATGCAATATTTTGCTTTTTTTTTTCCCACATGCAACGAAAGATTTCATTTCAAATAACAACGATTACAAGACAAACGTATTTAAGGTGTCAATTTTACTATGAAAACAATGTAGAACTCACTAGCCTTTACATAAAGTTGTAGTGTGAACATATGAGATTTTACGGTGACATGATCAGAATACTGCCTCTGTTTTTTCTCTTTCAACTCCGATTGACTATTTTACTCGTATCTGAGTCACTTTGACTCGGTGATTTGAATAGCAAAACCATGTATTTTTTTGATAATTTTTCATAGTATTGTAAAGCAATGTTTACTCTACAAGAACATGCAAACATTACAAAATTTGTGTATTTTTTTCCTAATCAAATCACCGGTACCGGTTCATTAGTAGAAATGTAGTAAGCTGAAAGAGAAGTAAGTTAAAAAGTGAAGTAAGCTAATCAAATCAAAGTGACCCAGTAAATAATGTCAAAAAGTGAAGTAAGCTGAAAGAGAAGAAACATAGATAGTACTAACGAGTTCCTGTACCGGTTCATTAGTAGAAATGTAGCTCTAATTTACATACAAAAGTCAAACATGATAATCTAGGGAATAAACATTGGACAAAATGTACTTCAACTTATTCTTTTTGATTTAGGAAAAATGTACTTTAACTTTATGAAAATGATATCAATTAAAAGGTTACTTATGTCGTTCCGCCACGTTCTTCCTATTTTGATTTTTTTCATGCGTAACCATATCATTATGACTCGATCATTTGAATAGCAAAAGGATGTATTGTTTCTATAATCTATTCACGTGTTGTACAGTAATGAAAATATTATTAACTTCTTGCATTGTTTTCCTAATTAAATCACCGGATTAAAGTGACTCGATAAATAGTGCTAAAAAGCAAAGTAGGAAGAATCTAACAAAACAGAGGAAATAATTAGCTACATCTTAATGTTTCACTTAAGAGACCCACCAAATTGTTTATAAATTAGCAATATTAACTCACTTTGGTAAGATCACATGACTTCAAGCATCCAAAGTTTTTTGTTAGACTAAATTAAGCAGTAAGTACACAATGAAAGTGATGGAGTGTGAACAAGTCCCACAATTTGCTCTCTAGTACAGTAATAGTACCAAACCCTCATGTGATTTGTTTGGAGATGATCCTGATATTGGCATTGCTTACATAAGAAACATATAGTTAGATGGACATTAAAAATGGTGGTTGCTAGTATAATTGCTTAGCTGTTATTGAAAACGATTGTCCAAATAAGTAGTTAAAGAGAGTAAGGGGGATCTATAGCAGAGTGGAATCCTAAGTTTTTAGCTCCAAGTTTGTGGAAACAATGCATTAAAAGATTGTTAGTACAACAACTCATTGATCTCTCATTACATAGCCACATGATTTGTTTGGTTGATTAGATTTGTTGGCAATGGTTTGGTGACACATGAGCTAAGTTGACACATGAGCTAAGTTGTGGTGTCTTTGACCTTTCTTGTTAAGGAAACGTGTGTGCTCTTTATGAGGTGGGAATCTATACACTACCTTTTTTTTTGAGAAGAATAATCACTACCTTTTAAGGGTGTATTGAATAAACATGGAGTAATACTTTTCAAACCACATTAGAGAATTAAATCACTTAAAAAAAAAAGCTCAAACGTGTATAAACTAGAAAGGTAAATGTAGTTCTCTTGTTCATCCAATTTTACACTGAGAACTATGAAAAGTAAACTATTGTCGATGCCAACTGTTTTGGAAAAATAGAACCAAATAGTAGTACTATTTTGGAAAAATAAAATAATATATAACTAATGCCGTTGCCAATAACTTTTTTTACCCTAATAAGAGGTTGTTTTGCCTTTACAAATTTCAGGAAATCGTATAACATGCGGCAATGATACATTTTCTTTGACGCCGTTGGTGAATGTCACTTACGCCAGTTGTGACAGTATAAACAACGTAAGCAAAAGCCTGTTTTCTTTTAGTTTCAGCAAAAGCATGTTACTTATACGGTATGCATTTTCTTCGACGGTGTTGGCAAATGTCACTTAAATCCGTTGTGGCAGTATAAACAGTGTAAGAAACTTTGCTACTTCTACCGTGTAAAACAGAATACAACGTAAAATAGAAACTGAAACACATATTTTTGGAATATGAATTTGAGTTTCGTAACATTTAGGGTAAAAGAGAGACCAAACCTTCTTGGTCAGTGTCATTAAACTAAACATTCTCTTTCTAGTAACATGGTATTCTTATTAACTTTCAGTGAGCACCAGATCCCAAGCATTTGAACAAAGCAGAGGAGACCGCAATGAATCCCAAGCACGTGATTTACTCTCTGTTGCAATATATTGTATGGCGTAAACTATTAATTTATGAAGTTTGAATCTGTCCGAAGTACCGGATAAACTTAGTTCGAGGCAAACTAGCATAAGTGGTTATGCTCAGAACAGATAAGATAGTGAAGAAGGTGGATCGATCTACTAGCTAGTTTCTGTTTTGCATGCTGTAAATGTGAGCGTGCGCGCATGCGACATATATGCAGTTCAACAAAATTTACTATGATATCAATCACATGAAGTCAGGGGCGGACGCATAATTTTCACTCAGGGCGTCACACTTTTTTTTAGGAAAGGGAGAGGGGGGGGGGTATATATCATTCAAAAATGATCATATCTTGTAATTCTAATAAAACAATATCAAAGTGAACTTATGCTGATAAAATAAGAACAAAAGAGTCATATAACATATACATTCATCGTCAGCAAACATCATATACGCAATTATTTCTCATCACATTCTCATAACAAGTCTTAGGATAGGTTTTCATCACATCACCACAAGAAATCAAACAAAATTTAGTAATCCGAATTTTTTAAAAGGCTAGATAATTGAGATACATCAACGACAAATCAGTGAGTTTTGGTATCTAATTTTCTATTGACCATGTTAGTTAAATCGGGACACTTCTATATACTACGGGGTTATTTTTGTAATTTGGAGAGGGATCCTATAAGAGAAATCTTCAAAGTTTAAGGGCAATAGTTAAAAATTTTGAAAAGTGAGAATGACCCCATGCCCATCTTGGGTCAGGGGTGGATCGGCTCTTCGTGAAGTCACGTGACGTGATGTGTATTACATTAAATTCGTAATTTTTAATTGAACTCTGTCAACAAATGGAGACTAAAAAGAAAAAATGCACAAATTTTTCTATGAAATTAAAGTACTGAAGATTTAGTATCACAAATATCAAACTGCGTACTAATTTAGTGTCATACAGAAAGAGGATAAAATGGAAGAGTTTATTTACAACTAGTGGGCCAGCCCCAGAGGAAGAAGTTGCATGCTAGAGAGAGAGAGAGCTAATGTAAGATTATTTGCATGCCCAGAAAAAGAAGAAGAAGCTTCTCTGCAGCTGGATTCATCATGAAACCACGCCAGATCTATCTTCTTCTTAGACGTATGAAAAACTACGAACATTCACATTCTTTCTTCCTCTTCTTTTTCTTCTTCTTCTTCACGGATTCAATAGAATCCATTGATAACGACCTCCTTCAAGGGGAACATCATTCACAGCATCATAATTGTACCTGAAACCAAAATTGAATTTAATTTAATTAGATATGCCACAACCAAACAAACAACATTGATTCGTGTACTAGTGCTTACTTTTCCGTGAATGCTTTCAGCTGGTTGTACTTCTCGTTTGCAGTGAAGAATTCTTCTATCTCAGCCGCCGACGGCGACTCCGCCGTCTTCCTCCAGCTGCGGCTGCGATCTGGTGCTCTCGATAATTTTCTGCGGCAATCGTAAGTTGAGATCCGATCTTCTCTGAGTGCTTCAACCTTCAGAATTCAGTCAGAGGGTGAGTTTGCAACTTAGTTGACTTATAAGTTCATGTTAAAAAATATACGACAAAAAAAATGAACAAAAAAGTTAGAGGTTTTTTCGTGAAAAAGTTGTTGAAGTCCAAAAGTTAAAAAAAAAGTTTTAGAAATCCAACTTTTTCTAGACTCGATTTTTAACACTATAAATTTATAAGATCGAAATCTAACATTTCAGCTTATAAGTCCATACAGAACACTGCTTATAAGTTGATTTTAACTTATAATCCAAAACAGACTTCTAAGCTGCTCATAAGTCATACCAAACTCCTGCATAATCAGATTATGAAACGGAGGTTAGGGGATCAGAACTGGAGAGAATTCGGCTAACCTTGAGATCTGAAGATCGTGATTGGACTTCACCGGAGACGGTGGATACGGATGATGTTGCTGGCGACGTCGAATTCTCGAACGAGCTATTGTTTCGGAGGTGCTCGCCGCCGTGATCGACCGGGGAGAATTTTCTTCTCTTAACGCATTGTTGGGGACTCGGAACGGCGGTCGTCGGCGGTGATCTACTTCGTCGGAGTTGCTCCATCAACTCTTCTTCCATGTGTTTCCTCATGTGGTTGCTCTGTGTTTTTTGTCAATGGAGCTCAGTAGTTATAACGAGATCGCAACGAGGGCTGTTGGTTTTCTATTGGGTAAAAGCCACTTTCCCCCCTTTAAGTTTGATGCAAAAGCACTTTTACCCCCTTTGGTTTGGGAAATAACACTTTCACTCCTTCCCTCTATTGTCTGTCAAATTTTAAGAAATCTGCCCCATCATTATGTCATTTTCTAATTTCTACTCTAAAATTACCCACAGTTGCCCCTCCACCCTCTGTCACCACCTTAACTCATCTTTAATACTACCTCCGTGTCTTCTCTGTCACACCGGTTTGACTTTTTGACTCGTATCTCGGTCACTTTGACTCGGTGATTTGAATAACAAAACGATGCGATTTTTTAATAATTTTTTCACCGTGTTATAAAGCAACCTTTACTCTACAACACCATGAAAAGATTATCAAAAATTGCATTATTTTGTAACCCAAATCACCGGGTCAAACTGACATAGTGAATAGTGATAAAAGTCAAACCGGTGTGATAGAGAAGAAACGGAGGTAGTAATAGATTATAATTCTGTCATATTTCTTCCACCAGTTAGAAGTTAGAACACCTCCCCTCCTATGTTTCAACAACACAATTATACATTAATTTCAAAATGACCCCTAATTTATAACTCTATATTCACATATCTATATGCAGTGTCCCTCAGTGGTAAGCAAGCCCGCGCTAGTGCCCCTGCCAGATGTTATAATCACGGTCGTGGGAGAGCCTCACCCCCGCGGCTACATGTAGTCGAAATTACTATCAGTCACTTGCGCCCACCGTAAAAAAAAAAATGTGTTGCAATCTAGGAGTGTATGTGTCATGAAACTTGAAACAATTAGGGGTAAAATTCTCTTTTCCTAGACTATAGTGGGTAAGTGTCTTTCCATCAAACTTTAGGGGTTGAAAGTACCCTTTCTATTTGTTTGGAAGTTGAACGATGGATTAGCTGATGATGATGATGGTGGCATGTGCGTGGTCCATGACATGCACCATTAGCGGTGACAGCTCTATTCACATGGGTGTGCCGTTGCTAACGACTTGCCCCATTTTTAGAGAAAATAACACTCACCTCATAATTATTTAGTACAGTAGCTGGTAATTGGCCACACCTACTTGTTAAGCTCTAAAATTTAAGTCGTGATACCACTCTCTTTCTTCTCTTCCTACCTCTTTTGACTTTTTCAGTCGTACCTGGATCACTTTGACCCGGCAATTTGAATGGCAAAACGATATAATTTTTTGATAAATTTTTCGTGACATTGTAGAGCAACACTTATTCTACAACACTGTGAAAGAATTGTCAAAAAATTACTTCGTTTTCCTATCCAAATCATCAGGTCAAAGTGACCCAATAAATAGTGACAAAAGTCAAAAGGGGTAGGAAGAGAGGAAACGGAGTGGTATATAGTAGTCTTGCCCCAGATCTAGAGCTGGAGGCAACGATCCAACTTTATAACTTGAGCATGGCAAAATTAAGTAGGTCATCCTCATCCCCATTAAAGTCCCAATGTTGATTTAGCCCAATTGGTGTCACTACAAACTCACTCAAATTGTCCGATTTTTAAGTGTACATGTCCTGCTATATATCATTTTCATTCGGACACATTATACAAAAGTGGAGTGGGTGGAAGAGCTAAAATTCTGACCAGCTTTTTTTTACGTCCCATATACTTTCTCTGTTTCAACAGTTTCTTCCTAATTCGACTAGATCAATTTTTTTGGAAATGTGAAAGTACATGACTGACATTCATTAAGGATGGAAAAAGGAAAAAAGACATTTAATATAAACATATACACGCTTGGCTTCCGCGGCAACGGGTGTTGAGGTAGGTGTGGCTGAAGGCGGAGAAGGTTGATTCATGATAGTAGGTGTCGTCTTGGAAGTAGATCCAGAGAGGGAGCTTCTGATTTGGGTTGGCGGATTTAGGGAGGTATAGTCTGGCGGAGAGGTTGTTTTTTCCGATGGCAATATTTTGATGTCTTTGAAGCGAACGGGTCGGCGGAGGTGGGATGGCGGTGATTATTTATCGAGTCAGCACCGTAAAACAGCTAGCTATCTTAGTATGTCTGATTGAAATGTTAATGTCATACACCGATTGTGGGTGTAACTATCTTAGTATGTACATGTGTTATAATTATTTATGTCTAATTGAACATGCAACTTCATGACTCCTATGTCCTGTCTACTGTTTGACCATTCACGTAACACGATTTCTTTTGATTAATTGGCTAAATTCAAAATGGGAATCAAATGAAAGACTTTAACTTCATATTTAAATATTTTCAATGTTAGATTGTTTTAATCTGTCATTATGTGGATAAACAGTGTACATAAGGCAATAACTTACATGCGCAGAATTGCAGAACTAGAACATAAATAACATAACTTTTGACTTTAAGTGAAATACCCCGTTATTTAGAAACGGGTGTTTTTAACAAATATTTAATTTTATTTTATTAAAACGGGTATTTTATAACCCTATTAGGTGTTAAAATAATGTTAGTTTAAGTTAAAATAATGTTAGTTTAAGTTTTGGGTATTAGTTTAATTATTTAAAAGTTACTTTCTATTGTTTTAAGCTTTAGGGGGCTTTAGTGTCTTTTTCGTAACTTAAATAGTGCAGTTAATATAATTCTGGTGGGTAAAAAGTGTCTTTTAACTAACTAAGGGGGGTGAAAGTGTCTTTAACCCAAAACAGTCATCTTCTTCCTCTCCTGGTTGCAACAGGAGAGTTTCTCACGCTTCCCTCTCCGACCCGAACACCACTAGCGGCAAATTCGCCGCCAAAACTTCACAATTTCCGTCCCAATTCGAATCCAAGTTGACATAGCTCGAGTATTTAGCTCCAAGAAACCAATTTTTCCCGAAATCGTGACCCAATTCGGAATCGAAGAATTCTCCGATGAACTCCTAATCCTTGCCGGATTTCTCACCTCTCACACTATTTAAACCCCCTCAAACCCAGAAACGAAACTCACATCAAAACCCACCACCAAGCTCTCAATCTCTCGCTCTCTCTCCCGTCCGAATCACCAACCAAACACCCAACCGCCGCCGGGTCCGGAAAGCCGAACCCGACCGCCCTGTCCGACGCCGCCGCCTCCGGCGTCCTCCCCCGTCGCCGTCGACGCCGCTGTTGCCGTCGGCCGCCTCTCCCTTCGCCACCACCGCGAGCCACCTCCCCTTCACCATCGTCGTCGTCCTCGTCACTGTCGGGTAATAACCCGTCTGTTCCTCTCTCTCTTTATTCTTTTGTTTCTTTTATTTTTTTTTATGACCATTAGTTAACTGTTAAATACATATTATTATTATCTGGGTAGAGTTAACAAGTTGGGCAGTGGCCCAGTGGTAAGAGTTGGCTGTTAGTATTGTGTTGGTTTGGGGTTCGAGTCTCATAGCTAGCAACTATTTTTTTTACTACTCTACACTCAAAATTTGAAAGAGATGTTTGGAGGGTTTGAAAGTCTTATTAAAACACTTGGGAATTATTTATTTAGGAAGTTTATTTTCTTGTTTAAGAGTTAATATTTCAAAAAAATAATATTTTTGGGTTATGTTTTATAGTAATAAAAGAAGAATTTAAATTAGATAATATTATAAGCTATGTTTTACGATAGTAAACAATAGACCTATAAATCACGTTTTAACAATAGATTATTATTATTAAAGTTTGGGGAAATAATAAGGGGGATTACACTTGCATTGCATATAGGACTTGTTTGTATTGTGTGTTAGCGATAATTGATTAGAATATTATCGAATTGTAGGAAACGAATTCTCCGACGAAGGATACGTCGAATACTACGATTGACTTGCTGTGATTGCTATTTGTTGAGGTAAGTAAACATGCCAGGCCTAGCGCCCATTCCTCTTTTCGTGTCAAACGTTTTCATTCCTATTTGTCTCAAAATGATTTTTATGCAAAATACGTGTTGCTTGAATGCTTGTTTCGAATTGAAATGTTCTCTGAAAATATCACTTAAATCTAATAATCGATGATAACGTAAAGTGGAAGAGTTGTACGGGGATGATTGTTGTTGTATGGTTACTATTGGCATTGGGCGTGTTGACTTCGGTCTCTCGTTCAATTTATTTTATTTAATCCGGTTGCAAGTCCCCGGATAGCTCCTTGTACTCACTCTTCTGGCCGCAAGAAGTCTGTAAGGGGGTGTCGACACTTAAGGTCTTGGATGCTTGCGAAGTGGTTGGTTGGTTCTTTTTCCCCGTCACAACAAATTAACAATGGATTTTTGGTTTTTGTTAACGGAAAGAAGTTAACGATGGATTTTGGATTTTCCTAATGATTATGGAAATTGGTTGAAAATGATTTGGAATTGGGAACTCTTATGTTTTAATACAAGAGTCAACTTTATTACCGCTGTGTTTGTGAAAAACTCTTACTTACAAATGAGTCATTGTTTTACAACTACCTCATCATCGTTTTACATGTTTGGATGTTTATTTACCAGTATTTCATGCTGATTTTGTACTGTGGTGTTTCTTTTTCATTCCGCACCACAGGTTTAGAAGATGGTTATCTGGCGTAGAAGGGGACGCGCATGAAGAAGAAGTATCCCCACCTTTTTGACGAGGTATTTTGAGTTCCGAGGACGTCACTCCTCTAAGGGGGAGAGGATGTAATCCTTTGGTTTTTAGATACGTTATTGGAAGTTACCCTTATAGCATATTGCATATCGTACATGACAGTAGTTTTGCATTTAGTAGTCATTAGTAGTTACACCCTAGAGTGGCGACTCATACCTTATGTTGTTTAGAATTTTGTTTAAACTTCGAGGACGAAGTTTTCTTTAAGGGGGGAAGGATGAAATACCCCGTTATTTAGAAACGGGTGTTTTTAACAAATATTTAATTTTATTTTATTAAAACGGGTATTTTATAACCCTATTAGGTGTTAAAATAATGTTAGTTTAAGTTAAAATAATGTTAGTTTAAGTTTTGGGTATTAGTTTAATTATTTAAAAGTTACTTTCTATTGTTTTAAGCTTTAGGGGGCTTTAGTGTCTTTTTCGTAACTTAAATAGTGCAGTTAATATAATTCTGGTGGGTAAAAAGTGTCTTTTAACTAACTAAGGGGGGTGAAAGTGTCTTTAACCCAAAACAGTCATCTTCTTCCTCTCCTGGTTGCAACAGGAGAGTTTCTCACGCTTCCCTCTCCGACCCGAACACCACTAGCGGCAAATTCGCCGCCAAAACTTCACAATTTCCGTCCCAATTCGAATCCAAGTTGACATAGCTCGAGTATTTAGCTCCAAGAAACCAATTTTTCCCGAAATCGTGACCCAATTCGGAATCGAAGAATTCTCCGATGAACTCCTAATCCTTGCCGGATTTCTCACCTCTCACACTATTTAAACCCCCTCAAACCCAGAAACGAAACTCACATCAAAACCCACCACCAAGCTCTCAATCTCTCGCTCTCTCTCCCGTCCGAATCACCAACCAAACACCCAACCGCCGCCGGGTCCGGAAAGCCGAACCCGACCGCCCTGTCCGACGCCGCCGCCTCCGGCGTCCTCCCCCGTCGCCGTCGACGCCGCTGTTGCCGTCGGCCGCCTCTCCCTTCGCCACCACCGCGAGCCACCTCCCCTTCACCATCGTCGTCGTCCTCGTCACTGTCGGGTAATAACCCGTCTGTTCCTCTCTCTCTTTATTCTTTTGTTTCTTTTATTTTTTTTTATGACCATTAGTTAACTGTTAAATACATATTATTATTATCTGGGTAGAGTTAACAAGTTGGGCAGTGGCCCAGTGGTAAGAGTTGGCTGTTAGTATTGTGTTGGTTTGGGGTTCGAGTCTCATAGCTAGCAACTATTTTTTTTACTACTCTACACTCAAAATTTGAAAGAGATGTTTGGAGGGTTTGAAAGTCTTATTAAAACACTTGGGAATTATTTATTTAGGAAGTTTATTTTCTTGTTTAAGAGTTAATATTTCAAAAAAATAATATTTTTGGGTTATGTTTTATAGTAATAAAAGAAGAATTTAAATTAGATAATATTATAAGCTATGTTTTACGATAGTAAACAATAGACCTATAAATCACGTTTTAACAATAGATTATTATTATTAAAGTTTGGGGAAATAATAAGGGGGATTACACTTGCATTGCATATAGGACTTGTTTGTATTGTGTGTTAGCGATAATTGATTAGAATATTATCGAATTGTAGGAAACGAATTCTCCGACGAAGGATACGTCGAATACTACGATTGACTTGCTGTGATTGCTATTTGTTGAGGTAAGTAAACATGCCAGGCCTAGCGCCCATTCCTCTTTTCGTGTCAAACGTTTTCATTCCTATTTGTCTCAAAATGATTTTTATGCAAAATACGTGTTGCTTGAATGCTTGTTTCGAATTGAAATGTTCTCTGAAAATATCACTTAAATCTAATAATCGATGATAACGTAAAGTGGAAGAGTTGTACGGGGATGATTGTTGTTGTATGGTTACTATTGGCATTGGGCGTGTTGACTTCGGTCTCTCGTTCAATTTATTTTATTTAATCCGGTTGCAAGTCCCCGGATAGCTCCTTGTACTCACTCTTCTGGCCGCAAGAAGTCTGTAAGGGGGTGTCGACACTTAAGGTCTTGGATGCTTGCGAAGTGGTTGGTTGGTTCTTTTTCCCCGTCACAACAAATTAACAATGGATTTTTGGTTTTTGTTAACGGAAAGAAGTTAACGATGGATTTTGGATTTTCCTAATGATTATGGAAATTGGTTGAAAATGATTTGGAATTGGGAACTCTTATGTTTTAATACAAGAGTCAACTTTATTACCGCTGTGTTTGTGAAAAACTCTTACTTACAAATGAGTCATTGTTTTACAACTACCTCATCATCGTTTTACATGTTTGGATGTTTATTTACCAGTATTTCATGCTGATTTTGTACTGTGGTGTTTCTTTTTCATTCCGCACCACAGGTTTAGAAGATGGTTATCTGGCGTAGAAGGGGACGCGCATGAAGAAGAAGTATCCCCACCTTTTTGACGAGGTATTTTGAGTTCCGAGGACGTCACTCCTCTAAGGGGGAGAGGATGTAATCCTTTGGTTTTTAGATACGTTATTGGAAGTTACCCTTATAGCATATTGCATATCGTACATGACAGTAGTTTTGCATTTAGTAGTCATTAGTAGTTACACCCTAGAGTGGCGACTCATACCTTATGTTGTTTAGAATTTTGTTTAAACTTCGAGGACGAAGTTTTCTTTAAGGGGGGAAGGATGAAATACCCCGTTATTTAGAAACGGGTGTTTTTAACAAATATTTAATTTTATTTTATTAAAACGGGTATTTTATAACCCTATTAGGTGTTAAAATAATGTTAGTTTAAGTTAAAATAATGTTAGTTTAAGTTTTGGGTATTAGTTTAATTATTTAAAAGTTACTTTCTATTGTTTTAAGCTTTAGGGGGCTTTAGTGTCTTTTTCGTAACTTAAATAGTGCAGTTAATATAATTCTGGTGGGTAAAAAGTGTCTTTTAACTAACTAAGGGGGGTGAAAGTGTCTTTAACCCAAAACAGTCATCTTCTTCCTCTCCTGGTTGCAACAGGAGAGTTTCTCACGCTTCCCTCTCCGACCCGAACACCACTAGCGGCAAATTCGCCGCCAAAACTTCACAATTTCCGTCCCAATTCGAATCCAAGTTGACATAGCTCGAGTATTTAGCTCCAAGAAACCAATTTTTCCCGAAATCGTGACCCAATTCGGAATCGAAGAATTCTCCGATGAACTCCTAATCCTTGCCGGATTTCTCACCTCTCACACTATTTAAACCCCCTCAAACCCAGAAACGAAACTCACATCAAAACCCACCACCAAGCTCTCAATCTCTCGCTCTCTCTCCCGTCCGAATCACCAACCAAACACCCAACCGCCGCCGGGTCCGGAAAGCCGAACCCGACCGCCCTGTCCGACGCCGCCGCCTCCGGCGTCCTCCCCCGTCGCCGTCGACGCCGCTGTTGCCGTCGGCCGCCTCTCCCTTCGCCACCACCGCGAGCCACCTCCCCTTCACCATCGTCGTCGTCCTCGTCACTGTCGGGTAATAACCCGTCTGTTCCTCTCTCTCTTTATTCTTTTGTTTCTTTTATTTTTTTTTATGACCATTAGTTAACTGTTAAATACATATTATTATTATCTGGGTAGAGTTAACAAGTTGGGCAGTGGCCCAGTGGTAAGAGTTGGCTGTTAGTATTGTGTTGGTTTGGGGTTCGAGTCTCATAGCTAGCAACTATTTTTTTTACTACTCTACACTCAAAATTTGAAAGAGATGTTTGGAGGGTTTGAAAGTCTTATTAAAACACTTGGGAATTATTTATTTAGGAAGTTTATTTTCTTGTTTAAGAGTTAATATTTCAAAAAAATAATATTTTTGGGTTATGTTTTATAGTAATAAAAGAAGAATTTAAATTAGATAATATTATAAGCTATGTTTTACGATAGTAAACAATAGACCTATAAATCACGTTTTAACAATAGATTATTATTATTAAAGTTTGGGGAAATAATAAGGGGGATTACACTTGCATTGCATATAGGACTTGTTTGTATTGTGTGTTAGCGATAATTGATTAGAATATTATCGAATTGTAGGAAACGAATTCTCCGACGAAGGATACGTCGAATACTACGATTGACTTGCTGTGATTGCTATTTGTTGAGGTAAGTAAACATGCCAGGCCTAGCGCCCATTCCTCTTTTCGTGTCAAACGTTTTCATTCCTATTTGTCTCAAAATGATTTTTATGCAAAATACGTGTTGCTTGAATGCTTGTTTCGAATTGAAATGTTCTCTGAAAATATCACTTAAATCTAATAATCGATGATAACGTAAAGTGGAAGAGTTGTACGGGGATGATTGTTGTTGTATGGTTACTATTGGCATTGGGCGTGTTGACTTCGGTCTCTCGTTCAATTTATTTTATTTAATCCGGTTGCAAGTCCCCGGATAGCTCCTTGTACTCACTCTTCTGGCCGCAAGAAGTCTGTAAGGGGGTGTCGACACTTAAGGTCTTGGATGCTTGCGAAGTGGTTGGTTGGTTCTTTTTCCCCGTCACAACAAATTAACAATGCAGTTTTGGAATTAATGGAAAAGGATGGTTGAATATGAGATTTTGGAACTCTTAAATTCAAATAATGGACTTGGAATCTTCCTCGTTTTCTTATGAGTGTCAAAACTTCTGTTATCACCTGGTTTTGGAAAAACTACTACGAAATACTCTGATTTGTAAATTACTTCATAATCGTTTTACATGCTTGGGTGTTACTTACTCAGTATTTCCGCTGACTTTTGGAACTGTGGTGTTCTCTTTTTGTTTTCTGCACCACAGGTTAGATGGGAGCATGGTTCGAGGGGAAAACGCGACTCACGCTAGTAGTATCATTCACATTTAGTTTTATTTAATCATTGATAGTAGTTTGAATTTCATTAGATTTGGAATAATGCCCATATTTGTGGCAAGACAAGTTTTAAGTTTTAATTAAATATTTTTATGGATTTGGTTTGGAATTTCTGTTGTAAAACCTCCTTGTATTCGGGTTTAACCCCGGGTACGGAGTGACACCCCTGGGTTTCCGGCTTAGCCAATTTGGGGGTGTTACATTAAGGGTCACTTTGACCGACTAATTTAACTAACAATATGATACGAAAATGTGTTAGCTTTTCGTATCATTGTAGATCTTTTTTAATACTACAATATCATGATAAAATCAACAAATTTTCGTATCATGTCAAGCGAGAAGATTCTAGCGAAACAAGCTAATTATATATCTCCATCCCCCACGTTCCTAAATTCCTTCATATCTCTCTTCTTCATGACTTCATGTTGAAATACTTGAGCAAACATTCGACATTTTAGGCATTTCTGATGTCTCATTCTCTTACACATAGTTGAATGTATGATAATACTCGTATAATTCTGAAAAAAACGACTATAACTGAACACCAGCAAAACTAATTTTGATGCATAAAAGTAGCCAATTAAACTACGGAGTGTGTATTACCATCACTCCCTCATGTTCTTGAATTCCATCAGATGTCTTTTCTTCATGACTTTGCGTATATATTCTTGAGTAAATTCCAATATTCTGGGTCTTTCTTATTTCCCAACCTTGGTTGAATGATAGTACTCATACAATCTTTGTAGTTGAATAACTTCGTAATAAGATAACACAAAAAACAAATTTGCTAACAACAACAAACCTAATCTTGATGCATAAAAGTAGCCAATTTATTCATGAAAGGCATAGCCCTTTCACTATTTGGAGCAAATGCATAGAAGCAATGTCCCTCCCCTTCATTCTCCATCCACTCCAACTTCCCTCCCCAACCACTCTTCTTCAAAATCTCATAATAACCAACTCCTCTCCCCTTTAACCCATCTTTCTCTCCCACCACCACTAACACCTTGGAGCAACCCATTTTCTCCAAATTCGGGTCCTCCTTCGGGCTAAAATACGGGTCCTTATCCGTCCCGCAACTTCCCGGGTACAAATACCGCATCATCGGATCCGGTTCACTACCCGCAAAAAACCCGTGCCCGATAATAGCCCCAAGCAGCCGCATATCTCGGAGTGAACCCGAACCCGACCCGTCAACACCGGCCCGAACAGCGACATGGTGCGCTATAGTGGCTCCGGCGCTGTCACCGCCAACGAAAACCCGAGAGAAGTCCGCGTACCGGTTAATCCACGGGTCGGGTCCTTGGTTATTTGAGTGGGTGGCGATCCACTGCAACGCGGCCCACGAGTCATCGAATGCGACGGGAAGTGGGTGTTGAGGAGCGAGCCTGTAATCGACGGTCACGATGAGGACGCGTGCTCTCGATGCGAGGGCGGTGAGATAAGCTCCGGTGAGAGAGTCGGTGGCTGAGCCGGCGCAGAAGCCGCCGCCGTGGAAGTGGAGCAGGAGGGGTAGCTTCTGATCTGGGCCGTTGGTTTTGGGGAGGAAGATCCGAGCGTTGAGTTTGGTTACTGGGGAGATGACGACGTCGTTTGATTCGACGCCGGTGATGGGATCGACGGACGGTGGGATTTGGTCGAAGACCGTCAAGGTTTCGATTCGGCCGTCTTGGTATACACGGAAAAAACCTGGGAATTCGACGGTGATTGTGTCGGTGGTTGAATAATCCATCGACATATTTTTGAGAAGATGAGGGTTTGAAAAGCTCACATAGTGTTAAATAGATGAAATCGAAGAGAGGTAATTAGTCATCTATCACTTGCAAACCACTCTTCTTTATTGATTAAAATAAAATGGTTTGGTCTCAAGTCTGAACCACGATTGAAAGTATCTTTCGTTTAATATCTTTGGTTGTTGTGAATTACTTTCTGTTTCTTCTCGATTGTCCTACTTTTGATGTGTAACCTGTAGCTGGGTCACTTTGACTCAGACAATTTAGATAGCAAAACGATATAATTTGTTAGTAATGTCTTTATGATATTGTAGAGGAAAGTTAACTCTACGATATCATGCAAATATTACAAAATTCTTGTATTATTTTGCTGATCAAATTACCGGGTCAAAGTGATTCAGTAAATAGGGACAAAAAGTGAACTAGGCTGAAAGAGAAGAAACAGAGGTAGTAGCTGCATTTGATGTCCACTTTCCTAATTGTTTTTTTTTACTGTGAAGCTGCCTCCATTTTTTACCCATTTCATGTTTACATGAGTTGCAGGTTTACCTGGTTTCTTTCATAGTATTTGAAATCTTTTGATTGTGGTGCTTTTTGAGATATGTTTCAGTTTTCCATCCAGAACTTAGTTACACCTGTTGGATATGCCACCCCCTTGAAGACTGGTTTTTGAATCCTAGGAGATGAGAAAGGCATTCTAGGCGATATGGTAATCCGTGAACAAATTTTGAACAGGAGGGTATATGAAACTTAGGATTGTTGTGGGGATCAGCCAAGATGTTTAGTCATAGAGGACAATTGTTGTATGCCGAAGGGATGTTACATTATCTATAAGAAAAGGTTTAAGTATGTTATGGTTTAAAACTAATTGTTGGATTTGCCACCCCCTTGAGCTTTTATTAATGGGTATTGAATCCTACGAGACGAGAAAGGCATTCAAGGCGATATGGTAATCCGGGAACAAATTTTGAACAAGAGGGTATATGAACCTAGGTTCTCTAGTGCTTACTACCTCTATGTCTTCTATATTAGCTTACAGAAAGTGACACAAGTTCCTGTACCATGTACAATTCTGCCCACTATGCACAAAATCCGTGAGGGCAGAATAGTTATTTCACAACAAAAGTTTTGCTAAATTAATGAAGTAGGTTGAAGGAGAGAGAACGTCCAATAAGGGAAGTAGGCTGATTCAGAAGAAACATAGGAAGAATTAGATAGGGTTGTTGTGGGGATCAGCCATGGTGTTTAGTCGTAGAGGGCAATTGTTGTATGCCGAAATAGAGGGAGTCTATGTATAAATTAAACATCGTGAGAGTTGTATGTCAAAGGATGTTACAGTACTTATAAGAAAAGGTCTTAAGGATGTTATGGCTTAAAACTAATTGTTGGACCTTAAATCAGTTTAATAGATGAAAATGCAGTTGTTGGGCGAAAGGAATGGGCGACTGGTCATTCGTTGGTCCTTTGCCACTTCTAAACCACTTCCTCTTGATAATTATACAGGAATTAGGCGATACTAAGATTAAAACATTTGGTTGAATAAACTAACACGCTGTCTCTATGAAGGAATGTTGGCTGTTGTGAATTGCTCTCCTATTAGCTAGGTTTGATAATCAGTTAATCACTCGTTTCCCAATTGCTACTGCTGATTGCTGAAGATGCAGAGTTGAACTTACCTATCCCAAAAAAAAAAAAAATGTAGAAACAACCATGCCATTCGCCTTGCTAAGTGTCAAAGTGATTCATGTTGGATGTGCTATACTTGACATCATTTCTTAATTTAGTGATTCAGGTTGGATATGCTATACTTGATATCTTGAAATTAATTTTCGGTCACACTTGTATACTTGCTAAATCCCAGAATTGGCTTAAGGGATCTGTTCCTTTTTGTTCAGCTCAAGCTAGTAGAAGGCACCATCAATTGGTTGAAGAACTCTACATGAATTTGGGACTTTCCATCAAAACTGTTATCCATGCTCTACGCATGGTACATGGTACATGAATTCCACAGTTGTCCTATAATTACTTCAGTTTTTCTTCTCACGATAGTGGAACAAAATCACGCATAATTTTATTTGATTTATCCATAAATTCTGGACAACTCCATACCTCTTAATGTCTATGGACACATACAAGCGTCTATATACATGTGGCAATGCTCTTGTTCCCCACGACCCTTTGTTGAAAAGTACTTGGGCATGAGCGTTGCAGAAGGGTCCCTTGACCACGAACACCCATAAGAAACTGAGTGTCTATTTGCTCTCCAGCATTATCAGCTCGAAAGACATTGAAGGGGAGAGAAAACTGGGTTATCACCATGGCAGTGATGAATTTGGGGTAGTTCTGTACGTTTTTTCATGAGATATATCCAGGTATATCGGGTGAAAGCCATCAATAAAGATAACAAAATATCTAGAACTGTTCAAAGTTGCATGAGGGGAAGGACCCCAAAAGATATAATGACCTACATAAATAGGAGCTGAAGAGAGTGTCTGACTTTTATTGAAGGGCAGTACTGTTTGTTTTGCTATGGAAGACAATCAAAATATTCACCTTCAACCGGAACAAGATATCCACTAGAAACAAGCTTGCGTAATACACTAAAGAAAGCATGACCAAGTCTGGAATGCGAAAGATTAAGAGAAGGCGCTACATGTGATCTTACAGAAGTTGTAAATTGCGTCACAGAAGAAGCCGAAGCTTCAAACTAGTGCACTTAAATAAACAACCATTTTCCGACCAACTCTGAGAATATCCCTGTCCCACGACCTTGCACACGACACCTGGTAGAAGAATGAGCCGAAACAGCTCGAATTTTAATTTTGAGGATTGGTGCTGGTGGTGAAGATGTTCGACGATCGGATGATGATTAAAACCAAAACAGTCCGAGATCATGTCTCTCTTGGACGAAGAACGAACAAAAGATGGATCAAGAACTGAAACCATATGTACGTATTGGCTCTAATACCATGATACAAACGTGAGAAATAGAAACCTGTACACGTTTAATGTAATTACGACCTAGCTATACATAAAAAACTATGACCCATATAATTATGTATCATAACATATGGAATCCAAAAATGTTACACATGATCAAACTTGATGATCACATGATGAAGAGGTGCAGGTAGCGATTTGGAACATCACTGTATGGGCAGCCCACATCTTTGTTCTTTCCGTTCTCAAACAGTTGTCTATAACCAGATTTAATGGTACATGAGGTAAAACATACCCAAGTAGCATAATGCTAGTAATCCCCATTGTGCCTCCACATCTTGTTTAACCATTTTTTCTGTTTAGCCCTGCTGAAAATTCTACCGTGTCATAACCAAAGAAAGAAGATTGGTTTAAGAACATTTGGGGATAAGGTAAATGATCAATCATTCAGGATGACCACCGAGAACAAAATCGAATCAAAGAACTAGAAATATCACATGATGGTCACTCATCACACCTATTGTAAAGATTGCCAAAATTTATGAGCAAACAAGGTCACAGAGATTTGAAAAGATTTCCAAAATTCATGTACAAACTAGCTCACCAGAAATCCCATGGCTGCACCCTGAGCCCTAACAAAATATGAAAAACCTCGTGGTCATACAAAAAACCTTAAATTTACCAAAGTAACATCCCCCTCCACGGACCATAACATGAAGAAAGAATAATTACTGGCATTTTACAAAGTATTCCAAGCAATACACAGATAAAAAAATGTCATCACACATTCACAAGGTTACTTCTGAAGCGCTTTTATGCATTTACTGTTACCCTGTGCACGGCGCTTACCTGTTTGCTTTGTCATCCTAAGCAATACCTCTTCAACAAATGTCATCAACCTTTTGGGCTTTCCGGTTGAGAACATAACAAACCCAACACCCAATCCGAATACCGTTCCACATCCATATCCGAGCAGCACGATTTTCCAACCGAATCCATCAAATATACCTTCTTCATCATCATCTTCCTCCAGGGATGGTTGATCGTGTGGTGCCCCGTTATGCGAGCATCCTTTTGACAATGGTGGTCCGCATAAACCCCAGTTTCCACTGTAGGAATCATTCTGGAATGTATCAAATTGGGACCCTCGAGGTATGGGTCCAGTTAGATGATTGCTCGAAAGGTTCAGGAGTTGAAGAAAAGTAATATGGGTGAGTTCTTGAGGTATGACGCCGGACAGTTGGTTGGAAGAGAGATCTAAGGATTCTAGCACTCTCAAATGTGCAAGTGATGAGGGGATGTTACCTGTTAGAGCATTGCTTGATAGATTGAGCGAGCGAATACCAAGCAGACTACCAATATCATCTGGGATTTGTCCTTGAAACCTGTTGCTTGATAAGTCAATTATTGCGAAATCCACTAGGATACGTTGGACTTCGATGTCCACTCCCTTAAGAGTTATCACAAGTGTATCGTCGTAATAGAAGTCCACATCCATGTATTGCCAAAACCCGGCGGGAATCACGGGACTCGCATTTTTCATGGCGTTCAAACTCGGGAAATAGTTTGCAGGTAGTGGGCCAATGAATTCATTGTGTGACAGATCCAAGATTCGGAGTTTCGGGAAGGAAGTTACATTGTTAATTCTTGAGAGGCCCAGCATACCATGAAACTTGTTGTGCCGCAGGACAAGAACTTGTAATTCTGGCAATGACTCCAGCCAATATGGGAAAGTATCAATTATTTTGTTTTTCCCCAGGTCAAGAACCTCCAAGTCCATACAATTGGCCAAGGAACGCGGAACTTGTCCTTCCAAATGGTTTCCGTTCAAGTTGATTGATCTCAGTTGATTATCCTCGGCGAAATTCAGAGGAATTGTTCCACTTAACCCGTTCATTCCCAAATTCAAGACAGAGAGATCATAACTGAAGTTGCTGATACATTTGGGGATCATGCCACTCAGGTTGTTATGATACAGATCAAGGACTCGAAGCATGCTGGAACAAATGGATGGCGGGATATCTCCTTGAAATTTGTTGTTGGATATTGAAAGGACAGAAAGGGAGAGAGGTATGAGCGGGAGTGGTCCTTGAAGTGAATTATGAGAAAGTAGGAGGTGGGTAAGCGATTTAAGGTTTACAAAGGAGAGGGGTTCGATGGTACCACTCAGTTTATTGTTCCTCAAGTCAATGGTCTGCAGCCTTTCATTGTCTGTCAAGTTGGAGGGGATGGTGCCAGAAAATTGGTTGGAACTGAGGTAGAGATCATACAATGGAAGAGCAAACAAGCCTGATGGAATCGCCCCGCCAATTGAATTATTGCTCAAGTCTAACTGGTATAGATTCTGAAGCTCGCTTATATTGGAGGGGATGTGACCTGTGAGTTTGTTACCTTGCAAAGACAAATTTTCAAGTTCTGTCAGGTTGGCCAACCATTGGGGGAATTTTCCATTGAAATTATTACGGGGAAAATCTAGAGTCCGCAGTTTGGTGAGCCGAGCAAAAGAATCGGGAATTTCACCTTCAAAACTGTTGTAACGAAGAGCTAAAGATTCGAGATTGCTAAGGTTTGAGAGAGTCACCGGGACCTGACCAGTGAAATTGTTATAGGATAGGTCAAGGCTGATGAGCTCGCTAAGGTTCCCGAGCCATGGGGGAATAGACCCAAAGAATCCGCCATCAGAGAGATCCAGGAACGATAATGACTTTAGACAACAGGCTAAATCAGGAAATTCACTAGAAAATCTTACTGCACTTAGTTGTAACCAAGACAGGGAACTGCTACAATTCCAGTTCGACTTGGGTAGATAGCCAACCAGGCCACCATTTCCGTCCAGATCGACACCATTCCTGGCCAGATTGAGTGATCGTAATTTTGGGAGATCAAACATCTTCTGTGGTATCTCCCCGTACAATTGACATTGAGAGAGTTGTATATCTGATAAAGAAGAGAGATTTCCGATCCCTTCTGGTATCGGTGAAGATATGGTTACCCTGTCGAAGAAAAGAGTTTCCAACTGGGTTAGGTTTTTTATCAACATTTCAAAAGCAATTGGCTCAAGTATCAATTCGTGCCGGTGAGAAGAATAGATAGACAGAGAAATCAATAGGGATAAATGGGCTATTTCCGGTGGGATCAAACCCGAGAATTCAGAGTCGGAGAGGTTAAGGTGTGTCAAATGTGGAAAGTTACGGCTGAATGCAGGCGATATGCTGGATCCGTTGAATTCGTTGTGGGCAAGATTGAGTTTGCGGAGGTGAGAAAGATGGAAGAGGGTGCTGTTGGAAGGGATGGTGCCGTAGAGTTGTCCACAATGGAGGTCTAGTCCGATCACATGACCTGTCGACACGTCGCACTCCACCCCTTCCCATGAACAACAATCACCACCACTGGTATTATTAGAGCCAGTATGAACCTCCTCCTTCCAAGAGTCTAACTTTGAATCAGTATCAGAACCACACATATTATATAATGGAGCAACAAAGGAGCGCTTAAATTCCAAAAGAGCGGCCTTTTCCTCACTAATGCATAAATGATGAACATTTGAAGTAGACAAAGAGGAAGGAGAGGGAGATTTACAATTTATTACCTCATTACCAAACAGGAGAGTGCTGATCACTAGTATCCGAAACAATATTCCGGGTTTCATCATCATTTTCTCTTCTCTTTAAACTATGTAAGCTATCGTAGATAAGGATATCCATCACAGTTGTGAATATATACATACAAGTCCGAATGTTGTTGCCGTGAGCACGTACGGCATTGAGTTGACTATTAAAAGTTTGACAAGAATGAAGTGCAGATTAATGGTGCACAATTTGGACAACACAGTGCTGATGAGTAAACAAAAGTCCTCTTGTACATTAGCACTAATTTGATATTAATGGGCCAATCCAGATCGTGACCTGACCCAACCCTGACAGGCCTACTTGCTACTATACAAAGAAAGTTTCATTCAAGAATGTTTCCACTTCTGGTTTGGTTTACTGAAAAAGATTATAGTAATTCTTTTGGGGAAACTGACTCACCAGATATTATATTGACATCTACATAATCAAATTATCAGGGAACAAGTAGCTCGCTCATAATTAAAGAGGAGACAAAGTAGGAGAATAACTTCACGAGTAAACTGATTTCCTAGGTATTTATACGCAAGTCCCTAGTTTATGGATGGGGGCTGTAAGCCATTGTTGAGAGAATCTGATTTGTGGGAGGTGAAAATGGGATTGAATATGCTATCTTGAAGGGTAGAAATGGAGTCGTTAAAAGAAGAGAAGAGCTGACCGGGCAAAGTTATTTATTTTAGTTGCCTTTAGCCCCAAAATTTATGGTAATAGTCATTTATTTTAGGCATTTCCTTTTCTGGTCTCGTTCGCTTTTAGGGCATTGGGGTGAGAGAGGGCACCAGGGATCAGGCTTCAGTTGAGTTCACATTTTTATGACCTTTCAGAATGTTGTCATCATGAGCTTTTGGACATGGCAGCTGTCTTGACTACAAGTCACGTAAAGAATTGGCAAATTACGATTCAAATTTACCTGCAACCTAAGGGTTGATTCAGGAGTCAGAAGGAGGCAAACTAAAGACGGATAGTTATGGAAGTTCCGTTTGGAAAAATAGTGTCAATAATTTGAAAGACCACTTGAATACTACTGGGGTCAGAATTGCAACTATAACAAGAAATCTTGAATGTCCGAAGAATTGTTGACATTGCCAAATTTGAATAACCAGCTAAATATATAGACCTGTTATATTTGTGTCCCTGATACAATCAATCCTTCAGAGGAATGGAAAAGTAAGCAATCACTTATCTCCCACTTATCTTCCTCCCAAGTGAAAAATTTGCAACGTGAAATTGATGATATATTTTTCTTCAGGTAACTGCTAAGTCATGCCTCAGCTCTTCCTAGGCGATGTGCAAAGACGGGCAAGGACAGAAATGGACGCCAATGAGTGGTGGCTGTGCAAGTGCCAAAGACTCGGGTACACAGCTGAAGTGCCGTGAATGGAGGTAATGCACGGGTACTTTCTGTATGTTAATTCACAATTATTTATGTCATAACTGTAATGAGTGCTGAGTACCAACTAGTTTCAATTTGAATAAGCACCTGCGATATGCTTCGTGCCACCTTCCATAATCTGTATGCCCCTCAACATTTGGACCAGTAGACTTTGAGTACTACTCGTATCAGAAGAAGATTGTGGCATATGGCAGTGTTCTTTGTTTTATGTGATCATTTATTGGGAAGTGAAATAGTAATTATTTGAAAAGAGTATGGCGGGAAGTAAGCGAAAAGTAAGTAGCTTTCCCGTAGTAGAACAATGAATTTGGGATATCCATTTTAGGAATGAAAGACACGTAAACTGGGACGAGAGAGTATACCATAAGTAAAAAGGTTATAGGAGTGGGAGGTTAATTAAGACTATATGTACCTGCATAGCTTTTCCCAGCAATATAGAAGTCAGCTGTCATGTAATGAGGGATGCAAAGATGAATTCTGCAGTCTCAGCAAAGTAGTAGAGGTTTCTCCCATTGTTGGTGTCTACATTCACGAACCCCGCATACTGCTTGAATGTCACACCTGAGCAGCCAAGGAAGCCCACCTTTAACCCGACCATCTTCCATCTTCCCCACATCAAAAAGCATTCCATCCCTATCCAGTCTTCCATAATTATAGTAGAGACTCTGTTGGTCTCGCCTCTTAGCGCACCACATGGATTTTTCTTTTTTGCTTATGTCACATTTGGTAGCTTGACCCCATGTCCACAACCACAAAAAATATAGTTATCTAAACCCAAAACCCCAACAACACTTGAGTTCCCAAACACCACCTATGTAGTGTCGAAGATCTATTTGAAGAAAATTAGACATAAAAAAATTAATGATCATAGAACAAGTGATATGTACTTTCGAGTTATACACCTGTTATTGGAGCAGACAGACTTTCATAACCAAAAGAAGAATATTGGTTGAAGAACATTCGGGGAGAAGGTAAGGGATCAATCATTCAAAATGATCATCGAGAACAAAATCGAATTAAAGAACGAGAACTATCACATGATGGTCACTCATCACACCTATTATAAAGATTGCTAAAATTTATGAGCAAACAAGGTCACAGAGATTTGAAAAGATTTCCAAAATTCATGTGCAAACTAGCTCACCAGAAATCCACTGACTGCACCCTGAGCCCTAACAAAATATGAAAAACCTCACGGTCATACAAGAATCTTTAATTTAAACCAAAGTAACCTCCCCGTCCAGGGACCATAATATGAAGCAAACAATAATTACTGGCATTTTACAAAGATTATTCCAAGCAATACATAAATTACAAAATTTCATCACACATTCACAAGGTTACCTCTGAAGCGCTTTTATGCATTTTCTGTTAACCTGTGCACGGCGCTTACCTGTTTGCTTTGTCATCCTAAGCAATACCTCTTCAACAAATGTCATCAACCTTTTGGGTTTTCCGGTTGAGAACATAACAAACCCAACACCCAATCCGAATATAGTTCCACATCCATACCCAAGCAGCACGATTTTCCAACCAAATCCATCAAACATACCATCTTCATCATCATCTTCCTGAGACGGTTGATCGTGTGGTGTCCCATTATACGAGCACTTCTTTGACAACGGCGGCCCGCATAGCCCCAAGTTCCCAATGTAGGAATCGTTCTGGAATGTACCAAATTGGAATCCTTGAGGTATGGGACCAGTTAGATGATTGCTCGAAAGGTTCAAGACTTCGAGAGTTGTAATGTGGGTGAGTTCTTGAGGTATGACCCCGGTTAGTTGGTTGGAAGAGAGGTCTAAGGATTCAAGCAGTCTTAAATTTGCCAAAGACGTTGGAATGTGACCTGTAAGGGCGTTGCTTGACAGATTAAGCGATTGAATGCCGAGTAGACTCCCCATATCATTCGGTATCTCTCCTTCAAACCTGTTGCCTGAAAAATCAATTGTTGCCAAGACCTTTAGGATGCGTTGGACTTCCAATTCCACTCCCTTGAGAATTATCACAACAGTATCATTGTAATAGGATTCCCCCATGTATTCCAAGGTGGTCTGTGTGCGATTGACATTACTCATGGCGGCCAAACTATGGAAATAGTTTGCTGGCAATGGACCAATGAATTTGTTGTGTGACAGATCGAAGATTCGAAGTTTTTGGAAGGGAGCTACCTTCTTGATTCCTGAAAGACCAAGCTTGCCATAAAACTTGTTGTGCCGCAGGACGAGAACTTGCAATTCTGGCAAAAACTGCAGCCAATACGGGAACATATCATGGATGATGTTGTTACCCAGGTCAAGAACTTCCAAGTGCCTACAATTGGCCAAGGATTGCGGAACTTTTCCTTCCAAATAGTTTCCATTGAAGTTGATTGATCTCAGTTGATTACCCTTGGTGAAGTTGACTGGTATAGTTCCACTTAACCTGTTCATTCCCAAATTAAGAACGGAGAGAATATCGCTAAATTTGCTCATACATTTTGGGATCATGCCACTCAAGTTGTTATGCGACAGGTCAAGGACCTGAAGCATGCTCGAATTACAAATGGACTGCGGGATATCTTCGTGAAATTTGTTGTTAGAGATTAAAACGTGAGAAAGGGAGGGTGGTATGAGCGGGAGTGATCCTTGAAATGAATTATGAGAAAGATCGAGGTAGGAAAGCGATTTAAAGTTTTGAAATGAGAAGTATTCGAGGTTACCGCTGAGGTTATTGTTGCTCAATTCAATATTGTATATCTCAGATATTCGATGGCCCGTTAGGTTGGAGGGAATGGTGCCAGAAAGTTGGTTGGAATTGAGAACCAGGACATACAATAATGGAAGAGAAAACAAACCTAATGGAAGCACCCCGCTAATTAGATTATCAGACAAGGTGAGGCTGCTCAGATTCTGAAGCTCGCTTACGTTGGAGGGTATGGGACCTGTGAGGTTATTACTTTGCAAACTCAAAACAACAAGTTCTGTCAGGTTGGCCAACCATTGGGGAAGTTCTCCTTGGAAATGGTTGCCGCTAAAATCAAAACTAGTCAGTTTGGTGAGCTGAGCAAAAGCATCAGGAATTTCACCTTCAAGATTGTTGTCAGCAAGATTCAGGGAGTCCAGATGCTGAAGATTTGAGAGAGTAACCGGGACCTGACCAGTGAAACTGTTACTGGATAAATCAAGCCAGCTGATTACGCTAAGGTTCCCAAGCCATGGGGGAACAGACCCAAACAATTTGCAATCACTGAGATGCAGATAATCTAATGACTTTAGACAAAGGGATGAATCTGGTAATTCACCTGAAAATCTAATTCCACTAAGTTCTAACCAAGAAAGAGAAGTGCTACAATTCCTGTTTGACTTGGGTAGATAGCCGACCAAGCCATCATTCCCGCTCAGTTGGAGTGATTGCAAGTTTGGGAGATCAAACATCCGGTGTGGTAGCTCCCCATACAGTCCATTGTTAAAGAGGCCTATAAGTTCTAAAGAAGAAATATTTCCTATAGACTCTGGTATAGATGACGATATGTTCAAACTGGAAAGGGAAAGCCTTTCCAACTGTGTTTGGTTTTTTATCAACATGTTGAAAGTCTGTGGTTCAAGTCTTAATGATTCCATATCGGAACATTGGATACCGAGAAAAATCAAATTGGATAAGTAGGCTATTTCGGGTGGGATGGAGCCCGAGAAGTTAGAGTAGGAGAGGTCAAGGTGTGTCATGTGAGGGAAGTTACGCCCGAATTCAGGCGATATTGTGGAGCCGTTGAAGTTGTTGGAGCCAAGATAGAGTTTCCGGAGGTGAGAAAGCTGGAAGAGGCTGCTATTGGAAGGAATGGGTCCGTAGAGTTGGCTACAGTCGAGGTTCAGACCAATCACATGACCGGTCGACACGTCGCACTTAACCCCTTGCCATAAACAGCAATCACTAGCAGTACTATTATTGGCACCACCAATATGAACTCCCTCGTTCCAAGATTGTATCTTTGAAATATCATCATCAGATCCACACCTACGATCTGAAGCGTTCGGAACAACAAATGAGCGCTTGAATTGCAAAAGAGCGGCCTTCTCCTCGCTAATGCACAATTGACTAACATTTTTTGAAGTGGACAAAGAGGAATGAGAGAGAGATGCACAAGTAATTACCTCATAATCAAACAGGAGACAGCTGATTATGTAAGTTATCAGAAACAACCGTAAAAGTTTCAACATTTCTCTTCACTTCAAATATATAAGTTGATACTGTGTTGGTATGTATGTTTATGTATATTTCCAAATCAAGTAAGCTATTATAGTTTGTTGTTGTTGCTGTTGTTGTCCTGAGCACGTTGGGCAATCCCTTGAGTCGACTACTATAAAATAACAGTGTAGGCATTATAAAATCTCCACTCATTTCTCATCCAAAATTAATGGTGGCACGATTAATCTGAAGCAAATCAAACAGAGTCCTCTTATTAAGAGTTTACAATTTTTTGAGGTATCTGTGAGAAGTAAAGGATGGTCAATTAACTTGGGAAAAATAAAGAAATTCCATAACACCCTCTCTTTTTGAAAGTTCAAAAACAAAGTTTTGCTCGCCTGGAATCACTAATAAGGTAGTAGTAAGCAACTACTGTACTATTCATAGCTTAAGAAGCCTCATGAGTTCAGTTGCTAGGTAGCTTTCAACTTGCTCATAGGACCCACATTAGTTCCGTATTCATCATACTGCACACTGAGTGGCAGCTAAAAAACACCTCTCCGGTTATCAGGGGGATATTTCGGATGGAATTGATCCAGAGAAATTAGAGAAAGAAAGGTAGAGGTGTGTCAAATGTGGAAAGTTACACGAGTAGTAGTCACAGGATCAAGTACACGGGTCTTGCAAATCAATTCGACCGTATGTGTCCCAGAAAAGTGCATGTATCTTGTGCTGCAAAAGAAAACCCTACATAAATGGGGAACACCCCCCCCCCCCCCCCCCCATGTACATCCGAACACCTTTAGTATAAACCAACAACCCTTCACATCCAAACAGGGCCAGAATTTAAGAATCAATCATTAATTACTGGAATTGTACGAAGACTACTTTAAGCAATACACAAAATACAAGCTTTCATCACACGTTCATAAGGCTGCTTTGGGTCTCGAGCCCTGTCTCCGGGAATATCTGTTACCCTGTGCACGGCTGGGCTTACCAGTTCGCTTTGTTATCCTAAGCAGTTCCTCTTCAACAAGTGTCACCAACCTTTTGGGTTTTCTTGTCGAGAACATAACAAAACCAACACCCAGTCCAAATACCGTCCCACATCCATACCCAAGCAGCACGATTTTCCAACCGAATCCATCAAATATACCTTCTTCATCCTGAGACGGTTGATCATGTGGTGCTCCATTATCCGAGCACTTTTTTGACAATGGTGGTCCGCATAACCCCAAGTTTCCAATGTAAGAATTGTTCGGGAATGTATCAAATTGGAACCCTCGAGGTATGGGTCCAGTTAGATGATTGCTCGAAAGGTTCAAAACTCCAAGTGTTGTAATGTGTGTAAGCTCTTGTGGTATGACCCCGGATAATTGATTGGAAGAGAGGTCTAAGGATTCAAGCAGTCTTAAATTCGCCAACGACGACGGAATGTGACCTGTTAGGGCATTGCTTGATAGATTAAGCGATCGAATACCAATTAGACTCCCCATATCATTCGGTATCTCTCCTTCGAACCTGTTGCCTGAGAAATCAATCGTTGCCAAGACATTTAAAATACGTTGGACTTCAAATACAACTCCCTTCCAATTGATGACAACAGTATCATCGTAATAGCTATTCCCCATATATTCCAAGGTGGTACTCTTTGTGTGATTGACATTTCTCATGGCATTCAAACTCATGATATAGTTTGTAGGCAACGGACCATTGAATTTGTTGTGTGACAGATCGAAGATTCGCAGTTTTGGGAAGGAAGGTACTTTGTTAAATATTGAGAGGCCAGGCACCCCATGAAGCTTGTTGTGCCGCAGGACAAGAACCTGCAAATTAGGCAAAGACTCCAGCCAATACGGGAAGATGTCATTTATATTGTTGTTCCCGAGGTCTAGGACTTCCAAGTCCCTACAGTTGGCCAAGGATGGCGGAACGTTTCCTTCAAAATAGTTTCCGTTCAAGTTGATTGATCTCAATAGATTACCCTTGGCGAAATTCGTTGGAATCGTGCCACTTAACCTGTTCATTCCCAAATTCAGGACTGAAAGAGCGTTGCTACTGTTGCTAATACATGTGGATATCACGCCACTCAGGTTGTTATGGGACAGATCAATAATTTCTAGGCTCCTCGTATGACAAATGGATGGCGGGATATCTCCGTGAAATTTGTTGTTAGATAAGAGAAGGTAAGAAGTGGAGAGAGGTATGAGCGGGAGCGGTCCTTGAAGTGAATTATGAGAAAGATCGAGGTAGAGAAGCTCTTCAAGGTTTACAAAAGAGAGGGTTTTGATGGTACCACTCAGGTAGTTGTTGCTCAAGTCAATGGTAGTCACAGCTGAATTCTGAAGAAGAGCTGTTAGGTTGGAGGGAATTGTGCCAAAAAGTTGGTTGGAACTGAGGTCCAAAAACCACAATGGAAGAGCAAACAAACCTGATGGAATTACCCCGCCAATGGAATTATTATTCAAGGCCAAAAAGTACAGATTCTGAAGCTCGCTTATGTTGGATTGAATGTGACCTGTGAGGTTATTACTACTCAAATCCAGATAATCAAGTTTGGTCAGGTTGGCCAACCATTGGGGGAATTTTCCATGGAGATTGTTGATACTAAAATCCAGAGTGTTTGGGTTAGTGAGCTGAGCAAAAGTATCAGGAATTTCACCTTCAAGGTAGTTGTCAGCAAGCTTCAAATAGTCGAGATGAAGAAGATTTGAGAGAGTCCCCGGGACCTGACCAGTGAAACTGTTTTTGGATAAATCAAGGAAGCCAATTAGGCTAAGGTTACCGAGCCATGGGGGAATAGACCCAAAGAATTCGCAACCACCGAGACGCAGGTAGCCTAATGACTGCAGACAACTGGATGAATCGGATAATTCACTAGAGAATTTAACTCTGCTTAGGTCTAACCAAGAAAGAGAAGGGCTACAATTCCAGTTTGGCTTGGGTAGATAGCCGACCAAGCCATCATTCCCGTTCAGTTGGAGTGATCGCAAGTTTGGGAGATCAAACATGCGGTGTGGTACCTCCCCATACAGTTGATTGAAATTGAGGTCTATATATGATAAAGAAGAAAGATTTCCAATATACTCCAGTATGGATGAAGATATGTTAACACCGGTAAGGAAAAGACTGTGCAGCTGGGTTTGGTTCTTTATCAACATTTTGAAAACCTGTGGGTCGATTCTCAATTGGTTTATATAGGTACCGAGATTGAGAGAAATCAAATGGGATAAGTTGGATATTTCCTGTGGGATCAAGCCCGAGAAATTAGAGAAAGAGAGGTCAAGGTGTGTCAAATGTGGGAAGTTGAGGCCGAATGCAGGGGATATAGTGGAGCCGTTGAAGTCGTTGGAAGAAAGATCGAGTTTACGGAGGTGAGAAAGCTGGAAGAGGGTGGCATTGGAAGGGATTGTTCCATAGAGGTAGCTACGAATGAGGTCCAGACCAATCACATGACCGGTCGACTCGTCGCACTCCACCCCTTTCCATGAACAAAAATCGCCACCGCTGGTGCTATTAGTGTCAGCATGAACCTCCTCGTCCCATGACTGTGCATTTGAGAAATCCGAAGATGGAGGGTTTATAACAAACAAGCGTTTGAATTGCAAAAGAGCAGCCTTTTCTTTGTGACTGCACAAATGATGATGAACGACATTTGAAATAGACGAAGAGGAGGAATTAGAGAGAGATGCACAAGTTATTACCTCGTTACGAAACAGCAGGAGGCGTAGTAGTAGTATCAGAAACAACCTTATTTTGAGTTTCACCATCTCTTCTCTCTAGATGAGGATCACCGTTGAAGTTATGAATAAGATGATAATTATACAAATGTTGTTTTCCTGAGCACGGCATCGTTTGAGTTGACTACAGCAAATTCTATAAGATTTAGTATGATTATAGAATCTCCGTTCATTTCTCGTCCAAATGAATGGTGGCACGATCTGAACAACTCAAGTACTGATGACAAAGTCCTCTTATACATTATCAATAAGAGGACTGGTTACTTGATTTGTTTCTTTTAAGTTTTCTTATTTGGGAGTGTCAATAGTTAGCTATTATATCTTTTGATATTGGTTCTGGGACAAGGGCTATTGGTTAGCTATTACAAGCTGGGTACTATATAGAGGGGGCGGGATATTCGGATAACTGATATCCGAATATCAGTTATCAATGGGCTGATCCAGACCCGACCCTAACAGACCCTAACGGGCCTACGATAATAAGAAAGTTTCATGCAAGAATGTTATCTTCTGGTTAATTCTTTTGGGCAAACTGACTCACCAGATACATATTGGCCTCTACATAAACATTCTTACAGCACTATAAATTTAACAGAATATCAAAAGGTTATTTATTTTTTCCGCGTCTCTGCCCGTTCCTGAAACCATGTGCACAGAGCTTACGTGGTCCTTTTTATTAAATGTATTTAATTCCTCCTCAACAAATGTCACAAACCTACCTATGTGGCTGACTATAGACCAACTTCCTTTTGCAATACTCTCAAATAGTTGTCTATAACCAGGTTTGAGGGTACATAAAGTAAAACATACCCAAGTAGTATAATGCTAGAAATCCCAACTGTTTAGTAAATATTGTACATATGTATTAATAGATGATATATTTTCTTCAGATAACTGCTAAGTCATGCCTCAACTCTTCCTAGTGGAGGTGCAAAGACGGGCAAGGACAGAAATGGACGCCAATGAGTGGTGGTTGTGCAAGTGCCATAGACACAGGCGCACAGCCAAAGTGCCGTGAATGGAGGTAATACACGGGTACTTTCTGTATGTTAATTTGCAACTATTTATGTCACAACTGGAATGAGTGTTGCGTACCATGTACCAACTAGTTTCAATTTGAATAAGCTCCAATATTGTGATATGTTTCGTGCCACCTTCCGTAATCCGTATGGCCCTCAACATTTGGAACAGTAGACTTTGAGTACTACAGGTATCAGAAGAATTCAAAACTTGGAAAAATACCCGTGTGTGACTTCTCAGTCGAGTTAATGAGTACATTGATAAGAACAAATTTACTCCATAGATATATACCCGATTTGGATGAGCTAGTGTCATTGTTTAAATATTATGTCAAAATTAGGGTGAAAAGACTAGCAGGCGGATCCTCAGATTGTCGGATCTGCATGAAGTTGTGGATAACATGGCCGTGTCAGGGCCACTTATTCCCGGGACCCGAGTGCAAAAAGGCCTAACAAAACATGAAAATTCCGGTTTTCATACAATCGCCTTTAATTTAAACCAAAAAAACCAGTTACTGTAGCGAAAAAATCCATAACATTTTTCCAATCACTGTTTCACTCATCTGGCGATCAAGATTCCTCTCTCCGTTGATCTGGATATGACCATACAAAAAGGGAACCCTAAACACCATCTTAGTTTTTTTATTATATATATTATACAATTATATATACTATGAAAACACTAAAAAAACACTCGAAAAACTGGTGTCAATTGGGCCGGTAAGAAACAAACAATAATTACTGGCACTGTACAAAATACAAACTTTCGTCACACTTTCAGAAGGCTAGTTATTACATTTCAGCAGTGTGCTCTGGGTTCTCTAACGTCGTCTCTGCGCATTCCTGGAACCCTGTACATGGCACTTACCTGTTCGCTTTGTTATCCTAAGCAATTCCTCTTCAACAAATGTCAACAACCTCTTGGGCTTTCTTGTTGAGAACATTACAAATCCAACACCCAGTCCAAATACCGTCCCGCATCCATACCCAAGCAGCACAATTTTCCAACCGAATCCATCAAATATACCTTCTTCATCATCTTCTTGATCATGTGTTGCCCCATTGTCCGCGCATTGTTTTGACAACGGTGGACCGCACAACCCCAAGTTTCCACCGTAGGAATCATTCTGGAATGTATCAAATTGGAGCCCTCGAGGTATGGGTCCAGTTAGATGATTGCTTGAAAGGTTCAAGACTTCAAGTGTTGTAATATGGGTAAGTTCTTGTGGTATGACCCCTGATAGTTGGTTGGAAGAGAGATCCAAGGATTCAAGAAGCCTCAAATTTGCCAACGTCTGTGGAATGTGACCTGTAAGGGTGTTGCTTGATAGATTAAGTGATTGAATACCGATTAGACTCCCCATATCATTCGGTATCTCTCCTTCGAACTTGTTGCCTGAGAAATCAATTGTTGCCAAGACATTTAGAATATGTTGTACTTCAAATTCAACACCCTTCCAATTGATGACAACAGTATCATCGTAATAGTCAATCCCCATGTATTCCCTAGTCTGGGTGGGATTGACATTTTTCATGGCATTCAAACTTGGGAAACAGTTTGTAGGCAGTGGGCCAATGAATTCATTGTGTGACAAATCCAATATTCGCAGTTTTGGGAAAGAAGTAACCCTGTTCATTCTTGAGAGGCTCAGCATACCGTGAAACTTGTTGTGCCGCAGTACAAGAACTTGCAATTCTGGCATAGACTCCAGCCAATACGGGAAAATATCATTGATTTTGTTGTTCCCCATGTCAAGAACTTCCAAGTAGTTACATTTGGCCAAGGATCGCGGAACTTTTCCTTCCAAGTGGTTTCCATTCAAGTTGATTGATCTCAGCCAGTTACCCTTGACGAAATTCTGTGGAATTGTTCCACTTAACCTGTTCATTCCCAAATTCAAGACAGAGAGAGTGCTGCTAAAGTTGCTTAGACATTTGGGGATCACGCCACTCAGGTTGTTATGAGACAGATCCAAGATTTCAAGCTTGGTTGAATCGCAAATGGATGGCGGGATATCTCCTTCAAACTTGTTGTTAGAGATTAAAAGGTAAGAAATAGAGAGAGGTATGAGTGGCAGCGGACCTTGAAATGAGTTATGAGAAAGATGAAGGAAGTAAAGTATTTTAAGGTTTACAAATGAGAAGGGTTCGATGGTACCACTCAGGTAATTGTTGCTCAAGTCAATGGTATCCACGGGAAAAATTCGAAGCCCTGTTATGTTGGAGGGGATCGGGCCAGAAAGTTGGTTAGAACTGAGCTCCAAATTAGACAATGGAAGAGCAAACAAGCCCTGTGGAATCGTCCCCACAATCGAATTATTATTCAATTTTAACCAATTCAGGTTCTTAAGCTCGCTTATGTTGGAGGGTATGGGACCTGTGAGTTTGTTACTTGACAAATCCAAAGAATCAAGTTCTGTCAGGTTGGTCAACCAATGGGGGAGTCTCCCATAGAAGCTGTTACCGGGAAGGTCCAACTGCATGATATTTCTGAGGTTTGAGAAGACAAATGGGAGCCGACCAGTGAAACTGTTACCAGACAATGAAAGAGCCTGGATTTCCGTAAGGTTCCCGAGCCATGGGGGAATAGACCCAAAGAATCCACCATGACTGAGATCGAGTAACCATATTGGGTTTAGACAGCCGGGTGAACATGAATCAGGTAACTCACTAGAAAATCTAACATCGCTTAGACGTAAAATTTCAAGATGACTGCTACAATTGAAGTTTGACTTGGGTAGATAACCAACCAAACCGTCGTTCATGGACAGATATAGTTCTTTCAAGTATGGGAGTTGAAGCATACTGTGTGGTAATTCCCCATACAGTCCATTTTCATAGAGGACTATATGTCTTAAAGAAGAAAGATTTCCGATATACTCTGGTATGGTTGAAGATACGTTAACACCAGACAGGTGAAGACTTTCCAACTGGGTCTGGTTTTCTATCAACATTTTGAAAACCTGTGGTTCGAGTCTCAATGGAAATATATCAGAAGGTTGGATACTGAGAGAAATCAATTTGGATAAGTGGGCTATTTCCGGTGGGATGGAGCCCGAGAAATTAGAGTAGGAGAGGTCAAGGTGTGTCAAATGTGGGAAGTTACGGCCGAATGCTGGCGATATGGTGGAGCCGTTGAAGTTGTTGTAAGAAAGATCGAGCATGCGGAGGTGAGAGAGGTGGAAGAGACTGCTATCAGAAGGGATGTTCCCACATAGATAGCTACCACTGAGGTCCAGACCGATCACATGACCGGTCGACACGTGGCACTCCACTCCTTCCCATAAACAACAATCACCACTGCTGGTACTATTAGCACCAGTATGAACATCCTTGTCCCAAGACTGTATCTTTGACCTATTAAGATTGCAGTAATCCGAAGCTGAAGGGTTTCTAACAAACAAGCGCTTGAATTGCAAAAGAGCATCCTTTTCGTTGGGAATGCACAAATGATGATGATGATGAATTGAAGTGGGATGAGAGAGAGATGCACAAGTTATTACCTCATTATCAAACAGCAGGACGCTGAGTAGCAGTAGTATCAGAAACAGCCTCAAGAGTTCCATCATTCCTCTTCTCTCTACGTTTGTAAGCTATTACAGATGAAGAACACTATCACAGATTCACAACTATTATCCAATTTAAACTATTATAAGTTCGAATGTTGCTGTCATGAGCGCGTTGACCATTTTTTAAGGTTGCCGCTATTAAAGTCTATAATAACATTTATTAAGGGATTATTAATTAATACTCCAAATTAATGGTGGCACGATTCAGATTTAAATCAAGTGTTGATCCGTAAACAAAGTTCTCTCGTACATTAATAAGGGAACTGGCCAGCTTGTTCCTTTACGTTCTTTTATTTGGTAGTGCCAATAGTTAATTAGTGTGTCCTTTTCTATTGTTTGGGTTGAAAGGAACGTATCGTGGGCATTTCAACCAATAAGGTTGTGTCACGTCTCTATTTTAGCTACTTCAATCCTAAATTTGTAAACACACCCAATGCTTGTGTCGAAAGCAGATAGCAATATATATCTTTCTGAAGATGCACCTCTAGGCTCTTTCTGACGTTTTAGCTTGTAAATAAAGTAGAAATATTGATTTATATAATTCACAGATTAAACTGAAGAAAACGCAAGGAATTTCACGAGTCTAATATGCAAAGTTCGAAATGAGCTTTGGAACACTACATTTGACTTGATCTGGAAAATGAAGATTCAAACTGACCTTATATGCACATGAATTTTAAATTAGCCTGGTACATGAATTTATGGACATGTAAGAAAGGATGTAGAATTTGCATGTTATTTTGTAAAGTATCTTTCTGAGGTTTCTTGATGTTGTTTGGCAGGATGTAGGGGTTGTTCTTGGGTGGCTCTGTAGATTACGGAATCCAAAAGTGCGAGATATATTCAAACTTGATAACTGCAGCCTCTTTTTCCAGAAGTGAATATCCTCAAATCCCAATAACCAGTTAATGTTCAAGAATTGTGTTTTCCTATTTCCTTCGCTATTATTCTGTTCATACGAAAATTCCATTTAATTGCGACACCACATGATAAATTAATTATACAGTGTTTTCACATATGCACGTTCCCCTACAAGTACAGCACGGTCGCTCCGTATGGCTCTGTTTTATACAAAGGGGTAAGGGATCTCGTCTTTAATGGTACAGTCTGCATAGGACTACAAATATCGTACTTTTCCTGGGCCAGTTTCTTTGGCAAATCCAGAAGACATGGCCTAGGTCACTTATTTTTATACACAGCTACACTTGATTGCCCGCCGTTCCAAAGCCTTCATTAAATAAACTGCAGTATTTGTTTAAGCTAATGTAAACATACTACTACCTGATTTCTTAGCATTTTCCTACGGGCATGATGAGTCATTTGAATTTGCTTGTATTATTGGGTAGTTAGATTCTTTTATAGAGTTTATGTAATTGACTATTCTCTATGAACGTAGTTTATCTAGGATTAGGTACTAATATCTTATAAAAACAGGTTTCCTCCATTGGATGTCTTGACGTTTACATATCCTGCATACTGGTTGAACTTCACTCCTGATTTCATGAGTATTTATACGCGTTTCAAATATTATGACCTGGACTGAATTCGGAATGCTGTCGTCATGAGCAGAAAATAATTAATATGCATATCGATTAGGCCGTAAGTAAACAGGTCATACGAGTCTTGAGGTTAGTTAAGAGTCTATATACCTGCATGTTGATCTCTGAACATTTCTCTCAGTTATCCGATTAAATTAAGCATGGTTGATAGATTGTCCTTCCATTAATCAGATAACTGTGAGAGATGTATAGAACTAGTTTTTATCTGTACTTGCAAAGGTCCCATTTCCTAGCAAGTGTTGTTACATTTGCCTGAAAAGCTCTTTGAACATGGCCCGGATTGAGACTTCCCTTCACAAGGATCATACTCCCACATCTTTGGACTTACCGTTCTCATAAAGTTCTCTATAACCAGGTTTAAGGGTAAAGGTAAAACATGCCTAAGTAGCATAGTGCTTCAAATCCCAATTGTATAATACTTCAAATACTATACATACATATACATACATACACATATATATAAATATATATTTATTAATAATAGATGATATATTTTATTCAGATAGCTCCAAAGTCATGCGAAATATCCTCCTAGGCTACTGGTGCAAAGACGGGAAACGGCAGAAATGGACGACGAGTGGTGGTTGTGCAAGTGCGTTAGACACAGGCACACAGCCAAAATGCCGTGGATGGAGGTAATATATGGGTACTTTCTGTATGTTAATTTGTAATTTTTTATGTCATGTTCGTATTGAGAGTTCATTACCATTTAGTTTCAAATTGGATAGATAGCCGACCTGATTTGCTCGAGGTCTAGCAAGTTTGGGAAATCAAACATCCAGAGAGGTCATAAATGATAAAGAAGAAAGATTTCTGATTTGCTCTGGTATGACTTTCCAGCTGGGTTTGGTTTTTTATCAACATATTGAAAGGTTCAAGTATCAATTGGTCTGTATAATCAGAAGTGATACTGAGAGTATTTTTTAAGCCAAGTGATACTGAGAGTATTTTTATCAACATATGGAAGTAATTGCGACACCACATGATGAAGCAATTATACAGTGTTTTCACATATGCAGGCCCCCCTTCAAGTACAGCATGGTCGCTTCATGTGGATCTGTTATATACAAATGGGAAAGGGATCTCGCCTTCAATGGTACAGTTTATACAATGAGTGATGGAGTTAGTTGACTCACATTGCTTGCATATCTGCATAGGACTACAATGGTCACACTTTTCCTGAACCAGTTTCTTTGGTAAATCCAGAAGACATAGGCCGAGGTCAGTTATTTTTTATGCACAGTTAGCACTTGATTGCTCGTTCTTAATCCGTCTTTTAAATTAGCTGTAGTATTTGTTTAAGATAATGTATACATACTACTACCTGATTCCTTAGCTGTTACCAACGTGCATTTGTCATTTGAATTTTCTTGTAATATTGGGTAGTGGGATTTTTTTATATGGTTTATGTAATTGACTAGTATTCTCTATCAACGCATTTTATCTTGAATCAGGTATTAATATCTTAGGCAATCAATTTTCTTACATATATTGAGTGAATAGAACTAATAGCCTTGAGTCCTTGACAAATTATTAAACAGGTTTCTTCCATTGGATTTGTTGACGTTTACATATCCTTCAATGTTCCCCTGAACGGCTGTCGTCTTTGTGATTTCAGAAGCGCAAACGTAACTCGTCAGAATCTGGACTAAGCCATTCAGGCATGACTTCCTCTTTGTGATTCCGCTGCTACAGGGATGTGAACTGAGCCATTTGGATAGTTTCAGAGGCACACGTAGCGATATGGAACTATTACTGTACTGAGAAAAAATAGGAATTTCAGGTTGATAAGTTATATCACTGTAATCTATCTTTATAAATTAATATTAAAGTGTGCATGTATGTCATGTTTCGTACTTCAATCGGATTGCCAAATCATGCATTTGTATCTAATTTTAGAACATCTTTTACAGATGTTGCTTTTCGTACTTGCAAGTTCCTGGTCATCAGTAATAGATGTTCCCTAGCTGATGCCAGAGGCTGGTCTCAGCAATACTGGTACTAGCTGCTAAAATTTCATAGTGATAAAGCTACAGTAAAATATGTATGATAACCAACATCAGAGCCCAAGAAAAGAAATATTAAGCTACAGTAAAATATGTATGATAAGCTTGCACATCTTAAAATTGCTATAGGTGCACGGCTGGTACGGAGTACTAAAGCTCTCAACAAAGCCCAAGAAAAGAAATACTAGGACTGCAAAAGAAACCATGAAAACACCAACATACTGATATTTAGTGTAGAGGAAGGAAGTTGTTGCCATTGTGCTGATGTAGACCACACTGCTAGCACCAGTATTCTCAGAGCTTAAAGATTCATCTGAATCATCCTTCAAAAGCTTGTCATGCGCAATAGTCCACCAATAAGAAAGACCTTTATCTCCATCTCTCAGTGTGAATGATTTACAAGAAGAAACACTTGGACTAGACTGAGCGACGTCGACCTCCACGATAGCTGCAGTATGCAACACCCCATATGCCACACATATTGTCCTCAAAACTGAAAAAGATTCAACTTCTCTTGTTCATGAAACACTTCTCCTGCCTCCATGATCCAAGACACCAAAATGTTCATCCCCAAATGCAAATAGGTAACCACTGGAGTAACCAAGGATGTACGCCACTGACCACTTATTCTCCTCGGTATCCAATGGCTAACATAAGTATCATGACCAAGAAGACCAACCTTATATGTGCCATCTCCCTAGGTGTAAAGTTCACCAGATAGTGTAACCGTATAACAATGGAAACCTCCACCTGTAACTAATTTCACCAGAATATAAGTTTCTCAAAAGAATAAGAGAAATCAGGTGCAACAGTATTTCCAAACAAATACAGCAATGCAGTTGACCAAATAGCCAGTGCCAGATATACCAAATCCTTTTCGTTGCAGATTTCCGGGTCACTAACACCTAAAATGTTGCTCCGTACAGAGAACCCACAGTCAAAATTGAGGAATTGCTAATTGTTTCAGCAACATGCCATCGAATTTCACCAGGGTGAATCGAAACCTCATACAAAGTATTCGATCGACCAACAATACTACACTTGAAATTTGTAGAAGTTGAATTGAGTAACCTGAACTTCACCATACTGTCACAATACTTCCATATAGAATACAAATCAAGCTTGTTCGAATGGTCCAGAAAATACGGAGAGGAAGAATCAGATTTTATCATTACAAATCCAAAATCTACCACAATACTCGAATCGTCCGACGTAATCACAAACACTAAACAACTGACGGGTGTTGTCAACAAATCAAAACAATTACGATTACCAGAACTTGACCAATCCTCAAGTGTCATGGCTGAAACTAGAAATTTCAAAGACACTAAAATCGTCCAATAAATTCACAACTGCAAGAAGTCCAGCAAACGCAAAATTGCCCAAACTGAGGAGGTAATATGATGAGAAAACATAAAACGCCAACACAAAGCCTCCAGAAACCTTAGAATTCTCAATCAAAATTGGAGACACAAAATACCGAACAAACACTGTCATTGAGTTCAAACCAGTGCCAAAACCTACTAAATCCTCAAGCCTAATTGCAACGACTTGATTCATGCAACTGAAACACATGATTGGATCAGCACATCCACCATAAAATACTTCGATATTGAGCCAGAGCATCAGCGCATGACAAAAGACAAACAACAAACCTGCAAAGAGATAGCAAAGTTCTCCAACGCCGTCAATGGAAGAATCACCAACTAAGAGGCGGAGAGTAGGTAAGGAGCGAGAGCACGAGAAAGAGATAAACATGATGATTTTCTTATTATCTGAGAATGAAGTACAAGTAAGACATAACATGATGACAAATCCATGGGCAATCTCAGTTTTATTAGCTAATGAAGCTGCCGGACTTGGTGTCGTTGTTAGGAAGACGAGCTCAGGTGAAGAGCAACCAAGGAACTGTACACACCGTCTTTAATGTTAACAAGGGTCTCATGCCGCCCTGTCTCTACTATTTCTCCGTTCTTAACCACCGCTATCATGTCTGCATTTCTTATCGTCGATAATCTATGAGCGACCACCACTGACGTCCGGTTCGCCGCCACCCTGTCCAATGCATTTTGAACTACTCTCTCTGACTCTGCATCCAAAGCGCTCGTCGCTTCATCCAGCAGAATTATTTTTGGATTTTTCACAATAGCGCGAGCTATGGCCACTCTTTGCTTCTGTCCCCCAGACAATTGCACTCCTCGCTCGCCTACTACTGTGTCATAGCCCTGAAATTCAATAGAAAGCAAGAAGATATAAGAGAAAAATTGTAGCCAAACTTGCAGAAACAAACATTATTATGGCTTCTTCTCAATTACCACCTGTTGCAAACCACTAATGAAGGTGTGAGCATTTGCAGACTTTGACGCCTCTAAGATTTCAGCCTCTGTCGCGCTTCCTCCTTTTCCGTACGCAATATTAGCACGTATTGTGTCATTGAACAAGACTGGTTCTTGGCTCACCAAACCCATTTGCTGCCTCAGCCACTTGAGCTGTAACTTGTGGATCTCAATTCCGTCAAGTGTGATGTGACCTGAATCAGGATCGTAAAATCTTTGTAACAGGGCTATCACAGTTGATTTTCCACTTCCACTTTCTCCAACCAAAGCAACCGTCTGGATTCATTTCACAATACACAAACAGTTTTTTTATACCCAAGCTTATAGTTTGCGACGGAAACTCAAAATTATAAGAAGAAGAAATTAAATATAATACACAACTCTTACCTTGCCTTCAGGTATGCTTAAGCTCAGGTCTTTAAATATCATAACATCTGGTCTTGACGGGTACTTGAAACTTATATGATGAAGCTTGATTTCACCCAATACATTCTCTAAAGTCATTCCAGTCTCATCACTTGAGTCTATCTTTGATTTCCTGTCAAGAATAGCAAATACAGAAGCTGCGGTGGTCTTGGCTTTAGATAAATCGGAAGCCAAGGAACTTGTTTGAGAAACTCCTGTGGCCGCCATCGTGAGAGCAAAGAAAGCCTGAAAATGGCGGCGAGTTTATAAGAATATAGTTCAGCGACTGGGAATAGAATAGAGCAATATATTGATGTCTTTGGAATAAATAATCAAGGAATGAGTGGATGTGGACGGACTCACACGAAAAACATCTGGGGCTGTTGTTTTTTCGCCCTCAACTAGCCGTGCACCAGCATAGAAACTTAAGGCATATACACAGCATAAGAGCGCGAAAGAGACTCCAAAACCTGCACCGCTTATCAATCCTCGTCTTATCCCTGACTTGATGGGTCCTTCACATTTCTTCGTGTACAATTCCATCACTTTTTCTTCAGCACAGAAAGAAGCTACTGTTCTTATATTTCCAACAGCATCATTCGCAACTTGACTTGCCTCCTCGTACATCCTCTGCTCCAAACATCATAATACACATATCAATCAACTATATGGAGAAACATTCATATATTATCGTTTTGCATATTGTTGCTACAGCAAAAAATATAAATGCATTTAATTTTAAGAGGAGCAAGTGGTTTGAAAGCAGCAGACCTTTGCATCGGCACTGAATCCTTCCATGGACTTCATTTGAAAATACCCAGTAAAGCCTATAAGAGGTACCAAAGCAAGGACAATAAATGCCAATTGCCAACTTGAGTAAAATGCGATGACCAATCCTGCAACTAATGATGCAGTGTTTTGAAAAATCAGAGCAAGAGTATCTCCAACTAAACTGCGCACAATGGCTGCATCCACTGAGAGTCTTGCGCATATTGCGCCACTTGAGTGCTCAGGCTTATCAAACCAACTGACCTCCATGTTAATCACCTTCTGAAAACACTTGGATCTGATCCTTTTTATCAACTTACAACCAGCCACAGAGAATAAATATGTCTGCGTAGTAACCAACATTAACGACGCCACTCCAAGGACAAAAAATATGAGTGCCCAAAATTTAGAATCTTTCCTTAGAGCATGGGGTGGCTCGTTAAAAGTTTTGATCACTTCTGCCATGAGCAAACCAAAAACTGGCAAGATGGATCCGCTGACAATTGCAGCTATAGTTCCAGCTATCAACACTGGAACCTCTGGTTTGTTTAGATAAGCAAGACGCCACACAGGGACTTTTTTCCGAGGTATTTCGGAGGTTTGAAGGGAATATGATGATGCGTCAACTTCCGTCAATGCAGTTTCTGGAACATGGATTTCAGTGGGCACCAAAGAGAAGTGGCGACTGTTATTTCCAGATCTAGAACACCCAAGGGATTTTTCTTGACTTAATAGTCTACTTGATGATTCACTAAACGATTTTGAGTTCTCATGGCGCCCTGAGCCTAGCTCAGATTCTTTATGAACTTCTTGCAGACGTATTAACTGAGAGTATGCACCTTCTGGATTCTCGAGCAATTCTGAGTGTGAGCCTGATTGAGGAACGCAATGTTAACTTCAACGATACTAATCAGTAATCACAGGAATAAAAAAATGTATGTAAAAAGGAAGTTTGACATACACTGGAGTATATATTACCTTCAAAATCATATGAATACATGGATGGATGAAGTTATATTTTAACTTACATGAAAAGTAAGTTAACAGTTCCCTATAGTAAATCATATGATGAACCGTCAGATCCCCGGTGTCTATTGTCGGAAACTTAAATTATCACACGACTGGAGACATCGGAATCGGAATGCAGTACACAACCTTTGCTTTTCCGTCTTTCTGGTAGCGTGGGACCTGATGGCTCCTTCTAAAGGATGCTCCACAGTCCCAATCTATTGTTACATACCAATCTGAAAATTTTATCGGCTGATAGCCTAAGCTGTCGTTAGAGAATCAATTCGAGAAGCTTCGATCTCTGTTTTAGGAATTCGAGAAGTTACTGTCTCCAATTAAGCACTTCGGGAGGCTCTGATCTCCAAAGGTTTCTCCCACTTTAATTCTTATGTCATTGATTAATAAAACAAATTACCCCAAGACACCCTTCATTTACCAACGAACCCTCTTAACTTTATTCAATAGATTCATCTGAATGTATAAAGTAACATTGTTCGGGAACATTCATGTTCAGGGATGGCAGTTCGGGCCTGAAATTCAGGTCTGGGGCGTGTTGGACCGTTACCAAACACTGTTAATATACTGCGTTTATCGGGTGCAGGTTGGTAGTAGTTAGGTTCCATGCGGGTATACATTAGTAATGAGTAGATTGTAGTGCGCGACACAGTACGTGTGCAGGTACACACTGCTGACAGCCTGACACGCTGCAAATTTCTCCCAGTAGGGTTAGACTTTATACTATTTATTCTTTTTCTCAACGAGTAGGCTATAGTGTTGCTCTTCTTAGCCTCTCTCTTTCTTGCTAGCCTCTGCTTGGCGACGATTCTATAATGGGATGAATGAAACCTTCATCCTCTCTCTGTCTCTCTCTCATCGAATACTCAAGTTCAGTCACATCAAATATTATCGGAAGCCATACTGTCGTGACCACGAGACCCGGAAAGAACCGACACTATAAGCAAATAATTAGGTTCTGGTAGTTTGATTCGGGGATGGGTTTTCAGGTTCTGATATGTGTATACAGCTTTTCCATGGGGTTTCATTCGCTGATTGAAATTTTACATCTTCGTTAATGAATTTTGATTTCAAATAGTTAATTCTCTGTAGTTTTCTTGGTTCAGTTTCCTCTGATTCTGTGTTTGGGCACAGAGTGGGTAAGCAAACTGTGGCTCGGTATTTGGGTACAAAGCGGGCAAGCTAACTGCGGGTCGGTGTCAGGTATAGTATGCAAAGCTATGGGGGGGGGGGGGGTACGTGAAAAAATAGCCCGAACCCGCCCGATGCCATCCCTATTCATGTCGGACTTTTTCTTTTGGAAATACTACTCATGTCGGACTAATCAACCATAGTGTTCCTTAAACAGATGTCCCAGCAAACAGAAAAATGACTAATGTAGAACAATGTGTTCTAATAAGGTGGTTTCTTAGAGCCATGCCAGCTTTTTTTAATGTGAACCAATGTGTTGAGTGTCTGTATACGTGTAAGTTCGAGTGTTCTTCTTTTGTAGCAAGGAGAATTAGACTATACAATGAAGCAGAATTCCGAGAATCGTCATATACTAGTCAGAAATTCAGAATATATAGAAATTTAAGCATAAGAGTTTAGTATTGTAGTCGTATGGTACCTTTTTCAATTATCTTTCCTCGGTGGAGCACTGCAATCATGTTGGCATTCCTCACTGTGCTTAAACGATGGGCAACAATTACAGTTGTTCTATTGACCATTATCCTATCCAATGCTTCTTGGACAATCCTTTCAGATTCTGCATCAAGTGCACTTGTTGCTTCATCTAAGAGTAAAATCCGTGGGTTCTTTATTATTGCTCTCGCTATAGCTATTCTCTGCTTTTGTCCGCCGGACAACTGAGTTCCATGTTCCCCAACCATCGTGTCCAGTCCCTAAAGAAATCCGAAACAAGAAATATTTTAGTATATACTAAAAAAAAATAGAAAAAAAAGTAACTGCAGGTTTTTTACCATTGGAAGCTTATCGATGAATTTAGAAGCATTCGCTAGTTCTACTGCAGATTTAATCTCTTCCACAGTAGCAGCATCCTTCCCATATGAAATATTATCTTTTATGCTGCATGTAAACAGCACTGGCTCTTGACTAACCAGACCAATTTTCTTCCTTATCCACTTGAGTTGGTACTCTTTGAGATTAATACCATCTATAAGAACTTCACCGGAATTGGGGTCATAAAACCTTTCTATGAGGCTGATCACGGTGGATTTTCCACTACCACTCTGTCCTACTAAAGCCGCTGTTGCACCGCTGGGAATTGAAATTGAAAATCCACGTAATGTTTGTTCATCAGGTCTTGACGGATAACAAAAATCAACATCTCTCATGTCTATGTTTCCTTGAATATCATCATCTAATGATGCTTTTCCTTTAGTTTCCAAAGCATCGATCAATGGCTTCCTATTAATAGTCTTGAACATTGTAAACGCCGCAGCTTGGCCTACAGCAAATGCTGTCGTGCAAGGGGATGCCTGTCCAAGCGACCTATCAGGGTAAAAGAAGTAGAGTGCCATTCATTAATGGATCTTAGCTAGCTATTTGTAGGATACTATCTCCAATTCACAATTCAGAAGAGCTAGTGACTCACATGGAACCTGTCATAACCGAAAATATAACAAGGATAACATCACCACCAGTATATCCATTGTGTAAAATCATCTTTGCACCATACCAAATGGCGAATGAGAAAGTGCAAAACTGTACACACAAAACAGCTCCAGTACCCAATCCAGTAGCCAAGCCTTGATGAACACCAGACTTGTACGCCTCAACAAGAGGTTGTTTGTAACTAGTTGCAGCTTGTTCTTCCCCTGTAAATGATGCTACCTACACAATGTGCAACAAGTTATAACACTTCAACTTCACACACCGAATATAATAATAATGATGTTTCAATACAATCATACAGTATTTTACTTAAATACAAATAATCAGTGACGGCGTCGATACCCATATGAAGAAAAAAAATAGATAAAAGATCAATAAGGTGTTTTCCTTCAAGTCAATAATTTGATATTTACCTACCGTTCTGATTGAGCCAATAGTCTGTTCAACTACAATGTCTGCTTTAGCATAAGCATCTTGCCCTTGAGACGCTGTCTTTGATATGATGATAGATATGATTCTACCGCATAACACAAGTAGGGGAAGAGAGGCTAACAACACGAGGGTTAGAAGCCACCCTTTGGTGAATGCAACAGCAAAGCCTCCAAAGAATGTGGAGACCAACTGAATAAATTTCCCAACCTGCAACAAAACCCATTTTAGATTCATCCCATGTTAACAACAAGTCTTCATATATTGGATGTTTTGGTTGTTGATTACCTTCTCGCCCATAGCATCTTGAATGAGAACAGTGTCGCCCGACATCCGACCCACAACTTCTCCGGTATTATTAGTTTCTTTGTCAAAGAAAGTAATATCTTGTCTCATTATAGTTTTCAAGTAAAGACTCCTTATTCTCGCAGACTGACGCTCAGCGGTAATCATCCAACAAGCTACCTCTGAGAAACCAAATTTCTCATTTATCATACCGAGTTCAAATTTATCAATTACAGAATCTCATATTCTATATATACCACAATAATTTATAAGTAGTACTACATAGGGTAGAATAATATCTTACGGAGGAATGCTGCCACACCAGCACCCATAGCCAAGTAGACAAATTTCAGGGACACCTAAAATTGACATAAAACATTGAAATTATCAATATCATCTATCAAAACCTAGCTAAAGAAAAGAAGTTGAACGAACATGGTGAGGACAAGTATCGACACATAGAAAAAGTATTAGAGATAACATCCCTTTACTAGTTTTAATAGTGAACGATGTCGTTTCCCTATAAGTGTCAAGTCTCTACTGAACCACCCTTGCTGGATTACTAAGGATGAATGTTTGAATGGGCGAGATATTGAGATGACAAACATCTTGGGACCCATATTCTGTGTCAGTGCGCTTCCTAATCATACACCATTCAACATACAGCCATTCCTAGATGTGAACCTCAGAAGATCAGACAAAGCTTATCTTGAATATGTGTTTTATGGTATCCGTTTGGATCATAAAGGATTAACTGTTCTGAATACATTATCTGGAGAAGTTATGCAAATGTCAAGCTTTAGTGCAAAGCCTAAATACACGATTATTTGTAAATGTTTCTTTATGCCTGCAAGGGTGCTAAACCTTGGTATACTGAAAGTGCTTTTGTGAGTTCAAGCGTCTAGCTCAGGATATGGCAAGATGTGAAGATGGTCTCTCCACTTTCACGGCCTTGAGGACACCTTCCCCCCAATTGGATCAGATATAGCTCGTCTTCACGAAGAAATCCAGTGCTTGTCACAGATACTAGAAGCCAAGTATACTTGGAAAATTATTGAGCTAACTTATAGATATGAGAGAGTGTGGAGTAAATGGGTACTCAATATCAAGTACAATGAGGTTAGACAAATTGAGAGATACAAAGGAATGTTCGTAGTAGAAGGCTACAGACGAAATGAAAGGTTGGACAAGAGCTCTCCTCCAGTAGCAAAATTGGATATTTTCAATATTTTCTTGGCTTTAGCACCTTGACCACCTTCACAAGGCTGTTAAATTCTACAATTAGCTGTCATCAATGCCTTTCTTGGAGGTTCCCACGAAGAAGTATGCATGTCAAACAAGTCAACATATTTAGTTCACAAGAGGCTCAAATTATTATGTGGCTTAAAGCAATGTTCCAGGGAAAATGGGCTTCCAACAATGTAAGTCTTATCATGAACTAACCTTAGATATCATACCAACAATATCGGTGTGGCTGAAAGAGTCGACAAGTTCGCCCAAGAGTAAATTGAAGAGAGCCTTGCTTATACCATTCCCAGCAGCAGCAATTGTGCCTATTATCATCAACGCAACGTCGTAGGAGTCTGCAAACGTGAATAATTTGTAAAATGAAACTGTCTTTTTGCTTCCTCCTGCTTCGTTAGTACGTTCCTCAACCATATCCTTATTTTTCTTAGAAGCCGAACTTGGCAGCACTTCAAGTACGGAGTTAGTTGATGAGGAGGTGGCTTCACCGCGGCCACTAATTACGTATCAACTTTGCGAAAGGGACTGCACGGACAAACATAAAAATATTAAGATTACAGAAAGTTGTCGCGAACACCCTGAAAGTTTAACAAAGCTGTTAAGTTATAACTAACTACTAGTTAGCTAAGATGTTTAAAATCAAATTGTCAAATCATAGAGATTGCTGGTAATATAAAGTCGGGGATGGCTCTAGTTTTTTCGGTTGCCCTAAGCGGGGAGGTCAATGTACATAGATACAAACTTAAAATTCAGAACTTACAATAACAATTTACGATTTTTTCTTTCAGCAACAGAGTTGTTAAGTGGTTGCGATTTGGTTCAATCCACAAATTGCTTAAGATTTTCCCAATAAACATACATTAGGAACAGTCAACCTCAAAAGTGAGCAAGATTCAGTTTTTTTTTTAACTAGAAAAGGTAAAAATTCAACTCTTCAAATAGGAATAGCCAACCTCAAAAGCGAGCAATATTCAAATTTTCAACTAGAAAAGGTACAAATTCAGCAAGATTCAACATTATAACTAGAACTAGAATACTAGAGTTAATTAAACAAATAATTGAACTGGTGGTTCTGATTGTTCAGACCTAAGTCCAGGGTTGTATACGTAGAACAACTCTTAAAGGAACACGAAAGATGAGGGATTGACAAAATAAAAAGGTATTGGCAATCGAAGATGATGATCGTGTACCTGGAAACACTTGCACAACAGCAGCAGAGCAGGCAAACAAGTGAAGTAGTATAAGACTACGTGAACGGACTTTATGTAAAAATGGTTTATATAAGGCAGAAAATCAACACTTCATTCTTATAGACGAAGGAAAAGGGAAATTCATTACCAAAAGAAGAAGGTAAAATTGCATCCGTAGTACCCATAGTTTCGCTTTCGTGTGGATTTAGCACCCAATGTTTCAATTTCAGCATCCGTAACACCCATTCTTCCAAATTGTTGCAATCAAGTACCCAACTCAAACGGTCATCAATTTATGAGACGGTTTTATATGAAAAGACAATTTTACCCTCTCATATCATCTATATAATTTTGCATAATTTTATTTTTTCTCCTTAAAATATTTATAAAGTTCCCACATTTTGACCCTTTGCTTTCTCTCTAGCTTTGTTGCAATCAAGTACCCAATTCAAATTGGGTACTTCCAAATTGGTGCAATCAAGTACCCAATTCAAACGGTCATCCATTTCTGTGACGGTTTTGTATGAAAAGACAGTTTTACCCTCTCATATCATCTATAAAATTTTGCATAATTTTATTTTATCTCCTCAAACTTAAAATATTTATAAAGTTACCACATTTTGACCCTTTGCTTTCTCTCTTGCTTTGCTCTCTACAAGTAAAGGTGAAGAAGCAGATCTCTGTCCCCTTTCTCTCATTCTCTGCCGCTACCCGTAGTTGTTCTAGCCCAAATCAACCACCTCGAGTTCTTGAGTCCCATCCTAACCCTCAACTAAAACCCCCAAATTAATCTAAATTTAAACCCTTCTGAGAGCTTCCACACAGGTTACTTCAACCGAACCCAACTTCACTGATGAAGAAAACAGCAGATTTCTGCCTCAGCCTCATTCAGCAACTCATGAAACGAACTATCTTTCAGTTTTTTTTAAAAAAAAAGATGACAAATAAAAATAATTTACTCACAAACCCAAAATTTGGCAGAAAGGTGCAGCGAATTCTCAAATCAAAACTCAAATTGCGGAAACCCTTAAACTAAGATATCATCAGATCTCATAGATCTAACTCAAAAGGCAAGGATTTTAGCAAACTCTTCACGAAACAAAAGATCCCAAAAATTGAAATTTATCATATTTCATCCATGTTCCTTCTAATTCGCCTTTCCTTCATCTCGTTTCAGATCTAAGAACCGAGAAGGATGAAGAAGGTCTTGCCTCTTCTCTTGGCGACGGCATCATTCTTGAAGTGAACCCAGAACCGTTGGTGATTTTAGTGTAATCGGTCATTTTGGATAATTGAATTTACTTACGACTAAAATAGATATTGGCGTACACATTGTACACGTTAAGAGGTGTGGAGTACACAAGTGTACACGACTATACTAATGTCTTGGACAACGAACTCCCGGACGACTGCGGGGGCAAAGCCCCCGACGGTAGGGGTGCAACTTGGGCGGGTAGAACCCGACCAACTCGTGCCCAGACCGAATTAAAATAGGGCCCAAACACATAGCTTTAGTAATTTGGACAGGCTTGGACAAAAATTATCAGCCCGAATTGCAATTAGGGTTGGGCTTGGGTACAAATATTAAATGACGGGCTAACCCGATTTCCCGATTTGTATGATCACTACCTCTAAATAATATATTTTGATAAAAATATGTAGCATATCTACATGAATATGCTACTTTTCATTGATTATTAAGGATGTTTTTTATCATTGTTTTGTTCTTGAACTTGTTTATTTGGTTTTTTCATAAAAAAGAAAATATAATTTTCTTGTGTTTTAAAAAATACATTGAGTTTAGTGTCCTAGCCCGAATTTCGCCCGAACCCGAATTGATTTAAACGAATTTGGGCTCGGACGGGCTGGAAATTCTCTTAACTCGGGCTGGGCTGGGCTTGGGCAGCCTCGACAGAATTCGGTCTCGGGCTTGGACAAGGGTGCCAACCCGCCCGAGTTGCAGCCCTACCCGACGGGAGTCCGGGGGCAGCACACCTGGTGGCGGTCGCGCTCAGCGTGGAAAATGGATTTCAGACGTTTGTTGCTTCACAAAAAACGTCTCCGATTTTTATTTCGTTGGAAAAACATACTTAAATCACAACAGGTATAACCGCTGCATTGGCGGTTATTACCGACGTGATTAACCGCCTCCCCTTCCTTTAAGTTGGCTTTTAGTCGAATTTAGAATAAGTGAGAGGAAATCCATAGCAATCCATATTCGTTCTTAAATCTCTGTTTTATCCGATTTTCGTTTCGTGTATACCACCGAAATAATATAATCTGAAAGTAATCCACACAACTCATAGATTATCCAGACTGTTAATTCCGATATACACACCCCATATCCTATAGAAATGCAGCTCTATTTCTTCTCATGGTGGGTCGTCGTTTCCTCTTCTCTCAACGTCAGGCGACAGGAGGTGTTACGGCGGTCTCCTCCTTGTCTTCCTCTTTGTTCTGGATTTCATCATCGCTCTTTTCCGTCTTTCTTCTTTTTTTTGTTTTATAGTTCGGAACCCTGGGGGTCTTTTCCCAAATCCCCTAACCATAGGGGGGAACTCAATTAATCTTTTAATAAATATTTCAAGTTTGAGGGGAAAAAATAAAAATCTGCAAATTTTTTGGATGATATGAGAGGGTAAAATTGTCTTTTCGTACAAAACCGTTATAGAAAATGGATGGCCGTTTGAATTGGGTACTTGATTGCAACAAATTGAAAATATAAGTACTATGGATGCTGAAATTGAAACAATGGGTACCAAATTCCTCAAATTGTTCTTCTTTTGGTAAAAAGGAATTTTTTGTAATTAATGGGATGGATATATCCTTTTTTATAATGATTGATATCTTATTGGGTGAAGATAATGACTAATAAATCTATTTTAATTAATTAACTTAATTAATCTAACTTAAGATAAAAGTTACTGGCTCTGGTAGACTATAATCCTCAATTGCACCACTGAAGCTTGAGGGGACCATCGCTTCTAAAATTTGTTGATTGCACTTCTCATTTGCAATTATTATCGTCCTTTTGTCATCTTCGTTCTTTTGTTACTTGACAACTTCGTCCTTTTGTTACAGGGCAAATTTGTAATTGCGCTCATTAATAGCTGTGTTTCCCTTAAAGAGTAATGAATCGACATACTCAGGAAAAAAATCAAATCGATTGAAGTAGGGTTCTGTCTCAAAATTCCCAAATCGCAAAATCCTCAAATTAATAATAGGAAATACATTGAAGATTCAGGTAAACAAGTTCATCTGGTTCTCTGTAACAACAGAAGACATATAAGCTTACTCTTTTGGGCTGATATGGGTTCAAGTAATCAACATTATAGAGTTGCTTTGTAATGTTGGTTGTTTTGTTTCCACTGAGATTAGTCAATTGTTGCAACTAAGAGGAGTTTTAAAAGGAGCTTGGTAGTATCTTTTGAGCTGGATAAGCCATAAGCAGTAGAAGAAGAGAATTGCGAAGAACAAAAATAAGGTTAGATCTGGAACATAACGTTATATTTAGCATCTGTTTGTTCGCAGTAAAATGTTTTACAAGGGAAAATATTTTACGCGTAAAATGTTTTGTGTGAAAAAGTTTTCCCCGCAATTATTTTCTCGTGTTTGGTTGACTCTTGCCAAAACAGTAGGCCGTGATGGAAATGGCAGTAATGGGTGGCGGTGATGGGTCGTGGTGGAGGTGAGTGGTAGTGGTGGTGGAGGTGTTAGTATGAATTGGTGTGCTGCTTCACTCTCCGGAAAATGGCTTACGGATTTTAAATGTGTAAACCATTTTACATCATTTGAGGAAAACATTTTACAGAAAAATATTTTAATTCCAACCAAGCAGCACCAAAACACCAAAACATTTTATAGGAAAATGTTTCACCACCAACCAAACGGAGCCTAAAGTTTTGGATTCAATTTGGTCATGAGACATAATATGTTGTTCCCATCCCAGTAATAAAGGCTTTCCACGAGAGATCAAAGATGCAAAGCATCAGGGTATGCGATATTTTTCTCACATCCATGCTGTTAGGTACATATCCTTGATTCCATTAAGAAGAAAACATTACAAACTACTTGCACCAAAAGACTGGAAGAAAGACCTCTTAAAAACACACTCACTTTATGTGGCTTGGAGTATAGAGAGAGTCGTATGCATAGTTGTCAAAATTTGATATGTATCGTGTGTATCGATAGTAGGACTTCTCGTACCGTATATCGTATCGTATCTCATATAGTAATGATACAGAAACCATTCTTAAAACGACTTAGAAATAAGATTAATGTATACATTGATAAGTAAAGATTGCTGATATTTTCATCGACTATTGTCGCAAATACACAAAACCAACCCTGTGCACATTATTTTTCCTCTACAGTCTCAGCTCAGGGGGTTCCTTAACCTCCTCTGTACCCCTGACGAAAAGACAATCGCACGGCGCCTGCGTGGTCGCTTTGTTGTCATGTAAAGCAACTCATCTTCAACAAATGTCACCAACCTTTTCGGCTTTCCTGTTTTGAAAATAACAAATTCAACACCCAATCCGAATACCGTTCCACATCCATATCCGAGCACCACCGCTTTCCAAGTAAACCCGTCGAAGAAATCTTCATCATCATTATCATCATCTTCAGGGGATAGTGGCGCCGGTGTTTGGTCATCGGAACATTTCTTTGACAATGGCGGTCCGCATAGCCCCAAGTTCCCACCGTAAGAGTCGTTCTGAAATGTACCAAATTGGAAGCCTCTAGGTATCTCACCACTTAGACGATTGCTCGAAAGGTTCAACATTTGAAGAAAAGTAATACGTGTGAGTTCCTGTGGTATGACCCCGGAGAGTTGGTTGGACGAGAGATCTAATGATTCAAGCAATGTCAAATTTGACAGCGACGAAGGAATATCACCTGCAAGGGCGTTGCTTGATATATTGAGTGATTGAATCCCACGTAGAGTGCCGATATCAATTGGTATCTCTCCTTCAAACTTGTTGTCTGATAAATCAATTGCTGCAAAGATCTTTAGGATTCTTGGGAGCTCAGAGTCTACTCCCTTGAGGGTTATCTCCATAGTATCGGTGTACACGCTAGGCCCCATGTATAACCAGGACAACGGCGTCTGATCCACATTTCTCATGGAACTCAATCTGTGGAAATAGTTTGAAGGCAAACGGCCAACGAATTCGTTGTGTGACAGATCGAAGATTCTGAGCTTTGGGAAGAATGGAGTTGCCATTTGATCTGTTCTTGTAGATAGGCCGTGAAGAGAGCCATGAAATTTATTGTGGCGTAGGACAAGAACTTGAAGCTCTGATAAAGATTGGAGCCAAAACGGGAAGGTATCGTTTATTTTGTTGCTACCCACGTCAAGAACTGTCAAGTCTCTGCAGTTGGCCAAGGAAGAGGGAAGTTTTCCTTCCAAACGATTGCCCTTCAAGTTGACAGATATCACCACATTTCCCTCAAGAAATTTACCTGGAATCGTTCCGTGAAACCTGTTCACTCCCAAATCCAAGACAAGGAGATAAAGGCTAGAGTTGGTGATACATTCGGGGATGACGCCGCTCAAGTTGTTATGTGAAAGAACAAGAAATGCAAGCCTTCTCAAATTGCAATAAGACTGGGGGATTTCTCCTTCAAGTTTGTTATGAGAGACGAAAAATGAATTCATGGCTGAAGGAGGTAATTGTGGGAGTGTTCCTGTAAATGAATTATTGGAAAGTTCAAGGAACTCCAGATGTTGAAAGTTGAGGAATAATCGGGGATCGAGTGTACCACTCAGATTATTGTTTGAAAGTCGAAGTTCGACCAAGCTAGGGAGTAGTACAATTGATCCTGGAATGGAACCTTGTAGTTGGTTGTCGTTCAACATGACAAACTCCAGGCGGTTGTTTCGAGCCAATTTTTTGGTGGGAATAGTTCCGAAAAGTTGATTGAAACGCAGGTCCACAAATTCCAACACGGGGAAATCAAACAAATCCGGCGGAAGCACACCGCTCAACGAGTTGTTATTCAAGTCTAGCATTGTCAGCTTCTGAAGGTTGCTTATATTGGAGGGTATGGGACCTGTGAGTTTGTTACTTGACAGATCCAACCGGACAAGTTCTGTCAGGTTGGTCAGCCAATTATGCGAGGTGATGGATCCCCCGAAATTAGAGGAGGAGAGGAAGAGATGAGTCAAATGTGGGAAGTTAAGGCCGAATGCAGGCGATATGGTGGAGCCATTGAAGTCGTTGTTAGAAAGATCGAGCTTACGGAGGTGAGAAAGATGGAAGAGACTGCTATTGGAAGGGATGGTTCCATGGAGGTGGCTATCACCCAAGGCCAGCTCGATGACTTGACCAGTCAATTCGTCGCACTTCACCCCATCCCATGAACAGCAATCACCACTGGCCTCGTCGTCTCTCCAAGTAGTTAGCGCTGGGGGGTCTTCACCAAATAAGCGTTTGAATTGTAAAAGAGCCGTCTTCTCACTGTGACTGCATAGATGACGACGATTATCATGATCATCATCAACATCTGAAAAAGACAAAGGTGAAGGTGAAGTTGAAGGGGAGGGAGATGAACAAATAGTAGCTCCCTCGTAATCAAAGAGGAGACAGAACAGAAGAAATAGCTTCACAAGCCTCACCATTTCTCTCCTAGCTATATAAATGTGTAAACCCAAAGGAACCAAGAGGATGTATATATAAACTTCACAGTTTGAAAGTAATTTTTGATGAATTTTTTCATTAGTATCCATTTATACAGGGCAGTTCCAATTATATGACTTGGCCTGATTTCGAAATGATCTGTCTTTGTGAGCTTTGGGACACTGACAGTTGACTGGACTAGTGTCACATACTAAAGGTTTGTGGAAGTTTTGTTTGGAAGGAAGGAAGGAAGACCAAGACTTGCAAATTCTGCTGCATTCATGACCTTGATAGTTAGAAAAAACAAGTCCTTTCTTCTACCACCACCACATAAAATTGAAGAATCTAGATAGCCATACATATGTTTCTATGACTAAGGACTTGACATTTACTTTTTAGACGCGGCTTTCTTATTTGCCACAATTAATTTTGTTGACAAGTTTTGTCTATGTGAGTCTTTCAGTCACAAACATGCCTTGGGCTCAGGAATGTTCAGTTTGTAACAGTTCTGATTCACGAACAGAGAGTTGAGGTTAACATAGATATCCTAATACTTGGTCTGTTTCTTCTTAGTTTGACTTTTTCACTCGTAATTATGTTATTTTGACCGGTGATTTGGATAGCAAAACGATGCAACTTTGGGGTACTTTTTTCATGGTATTGTAGAGTAAAGCTTACTCTACAACACCATGAAAAGATTTACCAAATTCTTACATCCTATTGCTAATCAGATCACCGGATCAAAATGACCCGGTGAATAGTGGTAAAAGTCAAACTATGAAAACCTGCTCAGGATGGATCAGATAATAACAAAAATCCCTCTACTCTTTGAAAGAATGAGGGATGCCACTTTTCCCCATTCATTCAAAGAAGAAGCTGATTGGATATTTCCTTGTTGTTCTCCATGAAAGTGTTGGTTGGAAAAACAGTGTCATTAATTCTTGGCTAAGGCAAAGACTTGCAAATTCGTCGGCATTGACTTTGAGTCTCTGAGTTCAAAGGACCACTCCTTCCTTTGTTAGTAACTCCTCCTCAACCACAAAAAATTAAGGGATCTTTATAAAGACTAGAAAATTTTGCCTACTCCACGTTCGGACAAACAGAGAGGATTGTGGAACTTGCCACCGTATGAAGGAAAAGTTTTGTTTTCTATCAACATCCTGAAAGTGGTCTGTGGTTCTTCAAGTCTCAATTTGTCCAAATTTAGGGTGACTTTTCATTCTAGAGTGACTTTTCAAAATTTAGCCTTGGGTGAAGTTATTCAAGAAAACATCAGTATAACAATCTCAAAAACCCAGCTACAAAAACCGAACCTATACAATGACAGAATCGATTAGTTTCTCAATGTGTTGCCTATAGTGATTCAAACGGAATAAATTAACTATGGGGTTACCCAGCGACATAGCTGATAGGTTGATGTTGTTCACCATATCCATTTGAAGAAGCCCCATAAGCTCCACCTGCAGTACCATACCCACCCTGATCCTGATATTGCTGTGGTGCGCCGTAACCATAACCTTGGTTGCCATAATAAGCCCCGTTCTGTTGACCGTTCGAATTTGTTCTCCACTGCACGGGACATGGTAAATTCAATTGAGAAAATTAATTAAAAAAATGGCAGAATTGAACTCACTAACGAATAGGTGCATTTCGTGGATTGAGAGGGCTATAAAAGAACCACAGTAACAGTGGCCGTCGTGATTCTTTTGAATGGGAACAGACAACAATGTATCATGCCGTCTTAAGAGGGCTAGGAAGGAACTATACTAACACTGGCAGTCATATGATTGTTTGCACTTTAAGATTGGTTCCAAACAGCAATACAAGTATCTAACAGTTAGCGTACTACTTTATTCTGTTCTGGCATTGCAAAAACATGAAAAGGTTCAGTAAATGAAACATGGGTAGAAACAGGTATTCTTAGACCCTAGATATGGAGCAATGAGATCATGTCGTGTGACTCTTTTAAACGTGGAATCCTACTATCAAAAAAAGACTGGTAATATCAGCCATCAATCAAGCTCATCCTACAACAGCTGACTCTTCTACGCGAAAACCAGGCAACCTTTTTCTTAATTGAGGAAAATAGAAAGCAAGTAGTTGTAATCGTCAACCACCACATATGCCTATTCTTCATGCAAGTAGTCAATTACACTCAGGCTAACTGGTGTCAATCAGTAAGAAATGTACCTGCTTGTTTACTGGGGTTCGACCCCAAGATAGGCGAACACCTATAACGATCCCATTCAGTCTCTGTATAGCATCTTCGCTGTTGCTCCTGAGAACAGAGAAAGTAAACAAGCAGTCAGCAGCCAGGTCATAATTGCTCTACGAAACGTCTAGTTTTCAATACAGTAGTAGTTGTAGTAAGAGTAGCTTGTCACAGTTAAAGATTACAGAATCATCAAATAATATGCCACGGCATTGTCAGCTTAAAACCTTGTTGCTAAAGCTGTTATTTCTTTGAGTAAAATTTTACTTACAAAAACCACATCCTTTTTCTAGCAGTTATCTTTACAGACACAATATCGCCGCACTGAGAGAAGGACTGTCTAAGATCATTCTCAGTGACCTCAGTCCACAGAGTTGATCCCTCCCACGAATATCTACACTGATACATGGGTTTGTTAAGAACCTACAATTGCTAAATAGTAATACTACATGAGTATGTTTCTTCTCTTTCAACTTTCTTCACTTTTTGACACTATTCCCTAGGTCACTTTGACCCGGTGATTTGGTTTGCAAAACGATACACGAAATTGGTAATCTTTGCATGATCTTGTAGAGTAAATCTTATTTTACAATGAAAAAGTTGTCAAAAATTACATCGTTTTGTTATCCAAATCACCGAGTCAAAGTGACCGGGTAAAAAAAGGTTAACCGAAGCTGAAAGCGAAGAGACGGAGGTTGTAAGTGGCAACACTACAGCTCTTCAAAGAAAGTCAAAGTTGGACTAGACATTTCATCGAACACCTTCTGGGCTAATGAAGGAGACAATCTTGTTCATCAAATCAGTGTCCCCAATCTCCACCCAACCACTCCAATCATCATTCTTCTTTAGAACTTCATAATAACTCCAAGTTTCCAACCCCTGTGTCTCAGTTCATCTTTCCCAGCAACACATACCTAAACCTTGGAACAACGCAGTTTCGCCAACAGATCCGGATCAGCAACCGGGTTCATTCTCGGGTCATCCATCCCGATACTCTCCGGGCAAACACACATCCACAGAGAGAAATGAAAGTCCATCTCGCCGTTTCCAAAGTCCGGGTGTGCCAGAACACTCTAATCAGTGTTATTCGTTAGAGTGTTGCATCACGTGATATATAAAACGGTTATCTATAAAAAAGTTCATGAAAGTATGTGAAGATCAACTCTACTTGAGGAGACTACGCGGTGCTAGAAATCTGCTGTGTAAAAACTGAAAACACAATAAAAAAAATTTGTTGTGAATTCTTGATTAGAAGTTGTTTGATAAAAATGACGTAAAAACTGATTTTAAATATTGAAATAGTAATTTTTGTGTTTGGTAAAACCAACTGTGAACTTGTTATGAGAGGATAAAATGACAAAAATATATGACACGTGTTATTTCCGTAAAAAATAATTATTGATATTTTTGAAAATTATAAGGTTAAAAACGATTGTAGATAAATCAATCAAAAGTACTTTCTGATAATGCATCTCCCAAAAAACAGAAATTTTATTTTTATCAAACACACTAAAATTGTTATAATATGCTGTCATAAAGCAGTTGAGCTGGCAGCAGAAGCATTCTCAAACTAGCCATAAGCTGTCGGTCGGCGCCTAGGCAACCGCTTTGACTCACGTTTCCATTAGATATGTCATATGTTGTTGGGCCTTCTAACCCAAGTTGGCTCGACAAATTGGATAAACTCACAGGCTCACAGTTTGGGCTTCGTTTAGGTCCTGAAAATTATTGGCCCACAAGCACTACTTAAATGGCCTAATAATCGATGTCGTATTCTAATCAACTATGGATGTTATACCATCAACGCTGGTGATCCGTTTCTTTGTTGTACGTAGAGGCTCGCTTTTATCTCCTTTGTGTTCCAAACTTAAAAAAAAAATACCCCTCTTAATAGTGTTAACTCATAGTATAAAAGAGGAAATTTATTCCCAAAACTATATTAGTGACGGAACCCCGCCAGCAGACTAATGGTGTCGCAATTAGAGAGTGTAAGTATCTTTGACACATAAAAGGGCGAAAGTTTCTTTTACTCTGTCTGGTGCGGAGACACTTCCACTTAATCATTTTAGAAAAGGACAATTTTACCCCTCAAGTTTTATGCACACTTTTCACCCCCTTTTAGTTTGAGAAAGACAGTTTCACCCCTTTATTGGGCTAAATTTCAAAATACTTACCCCTAGTTGTGACGTCCTTAGTCTAGGGTGAGATCCGTCTCTGAATGTTTTTCTTTTTTTTTTGATAAATTTACCATGGTAGAGTATCAAACGACATGGAGAGTAAATGTCATGAAGTTTGGCACACTCATGGGTGAAATTTGTTCTCTCCCAAAATTAGAAAGGGGTGAAGGAGTCTTTGCATTAAACCTGAGGGGGTGAAAGTATCGTTTACCCAATCAATTTCTCTCAATGCAGCATCTGTCCTTGGGCCTGGAAAGTCCAAAATTGACTTGACACTAGGATAAACTCGAACAACTTAAATGGATCTAAAAGATAGGGACCCACATCTATTTCGCATTCCGTAAATGGCCCCAACACACCGCACCAAAACCAACTACCACTATCTCAATTTCTTCTAGAATGTGTTAATTTGATTTTTTCACCCGTAGTTGTGTCTCTTTAATTAGGTGATTTATATAACAAAATTATATAATTTTTAGCAATTTTTTCATGGTGTTGTAAACTTTACTCTACGACATCATACAAAGATCACTAACTTTTTATATCATTTTGTTAATTAAATCATCGAGTTAAAGTGACTTAGTGAATAGTGACAAAAATTAAAATATGTAATTTGAAGAGAAACAGAGGTAGTAATACTTGGTCAAATCATGGTCGTATTCCAATCAACGGATGTTGTTGTACCACTCTTTTTCCTCTCTTTCTCTCCATTTGACTTTCCTACGATGATTTGGATATTAAAATGATGCAACTTTCTGATTTTTTTTTCATGTTGTTGTAGAGTAATAGTTGTTCTATAACACGATGAAAAAATTATCAAAATATCTAAATTACTTGGTTAAAATGACCCAAATATAATTCAAAAAAATCAAATGAAAAAAGAGAAAAAAAAAACAGAGTGGTACCATCCACGCCTGCCATCAGTTCTCTCTTGTTTGAAAAGAGAAGGGGAGTATTTTTTTTAAAAAAAAAAAGAGAGAGAACAGGAATGATGGTGATGGAAAAGAGTAATCAATTTATTTTTTTTTATTAATAAGAATGTACTAGTCAGTTCCCTCTCTTCCTCCCCACTTGGACTTTTTATCCGTAACTAGGTCATTTTGACCCGGTTATTTGGATCGCAAAATGATGCAATTTTTTAGTGATTTTTTCGTAGTGTTATTTACTCTACAATACTTCGAAAAGATTATCAAATCAAAGTGAACGAGTAAATAGTGGCAATAGTAAAAATGGAGAGCAAGAGAGAGAACCGAGCTGGTATTAAATATCCTAGTTGGTGTTCAAAGACAATAAGAAAGGGGCCCAGCTTCACTGAAAGTCATGCGGGTTAGATTGCAAAGACCCATTCCATTCTTTACGCACAACTTGTGTGACCCCGCATTAGAGAGAAGGACGACGACGGCGTGCAGGAAGAAGACGAAGAAAAAGAATGCGATGATGCACCAGTCGCCTATCGTCGATCCGAATCAACGGCAGATGTGGATTCAACAGCAGCAGTATCAGCAACACCAGCAATGGATGGCGATGCAACAGCAGATGATGTACCACCACCACCAACAACAACAACAACAGTACATGCCCTACCAGCCTTACCAACAACAATCTCAGCAGCCTCAGATTCAGATTTCGACCGAAGACAACCAGACGATCTGGATTGGCGACCTCCAACCGTGGATGGAAGAAGGCTATCTCACCAATTGCTTCGCTCACACCGGAGAGGTTAGTTTTTTTTTTTTTTTTCTAATTTTGGATCTTATTGATTATTGTTAGTGATTTGTTGTTGATCTGTGTAGCTATTCGCATCAACAACTAGTTTGATTCATGAATTGGACTTTATACATGATAATATCGAATAATAGGGAAGAGTAGTACTACATCTGTTTCTTCTCTTTCAGCTTACTTCACATTTTGACACTATTCACTCAGTCACTTTGACCCGATGATTCGGTTAGCAAAACGATTTGCGAAGTTAGTAATCTTTTGCATGATATTGTAGAATAAATTTTACTCTACAATTCTATGAAAAAAATGCTAAAAGATTACATCATTTTGTTATCCAAATCACCCAGTCAAAGTGACACAGCTACGTGTAAAAAAGTCTCCCGCAGTTGAAAGAGAAGAAACAGAGGTAGTAATGTGTTTTCTAAAGCTGAAACAGCAATGATGGTAATACTTTTAGGTCTCATTGAACAAGAGAAAGAAAACAGATCTGTTTACCATTGGGAACTTCACTTATATTTCCCCTAATTCATAGTTTTGTAACACTCTCTCAGCTCTTCCTCCCCACCCTGACTTTTACCACTATTCACAGGGTCATTTTGACCGGGTGATTTTTATAGCAAAATGATACGATTTTTGGATAATTTTTTCATGGTGTTGTAGAGTAAAAGTTGCCCTATAACACGGCAAAAAAATTATAAAAAAACGCGTCATTTTGCTATCAAAATCACCCGGTCAAAGTGACCCAGTTACGAGGATGGAGAGGAAGAGCTGAATGAGTGTTATGTGCACTTAGTTTGGTTGTACCACTGACGGAAACCATCATATGTAGTCATGCTAAACTCAGATGCCTTAAGCTTTGTTCAAATATTTTGGAGTGAATCTTGCTCGAACCCTGTTTTGATGGCAATGTGTCCCCTCGCTTTAATCTCTAGGTCCTGCTCCACTATACATTACAGTTGCTTTTCTGAACATTGAAACACAGTTAAGACACTTTTTCAAAACCTTTAGTGGAAAGAATTAGAGGTGTTCTGATGAAAGTTCCACTAATTTTTCGCATGACATAGATCACTCTTCCAAGCTATTAGTATTGACTGAGTAATCATATCGAACTTAACATACTCTTTCTTATCCATCTTTCTTGTCAGTATGCTGCTGATACCGTCTAATTTTGAATGTAATGATCTCACTTCAATTTGTTAAATTCAATGAACTCGAAGACACCTGTATTGATGTTTTTGGGACATGAGAGAGAACCAATAATAAGATTCACCTTTTGTATCCTGAAACTCTCAGTCGGCGTACAGAGATTAATTTAGCTTACTCATTTGGGGTATCCTGAAAATTTCTTCTACAGGTTTGCTTTGCAAAAGTCATTCGCAACAAGCATACTGGGCAGTCGGAGAGATATGGGTTCGTTCAGTTCGCTTCTCATTCAGCAGCCGAGAAAGCTCTGCAGAGTGTTTATGGTACTCTGATGCCAAATACAGATCAACCCTTCCGCCTAGATTGGGCAACCTTCAGCGCTGGTGATAGGCCTCCAGACACTGCCACATATGTCACAATATTTGTGGGAGATTTGGCTCCCGATGTCACTGATGCAGTGCTGCATGAAACATTTGTCTCTCAATACCCATCTGTGAATAGTGCAAAGGTAGTTATTAATCCAAGCACTGGCCGTTCAAAAGGTTATGGGTTTGTTACGTTTGGAGATGAAAATGAGAGGTCAAGGGCCATTACCGAGATGAATGGTGTGTGTTGTTTATCTAGGCCCATGAGGATTTCTGGTCCAACCCGCAAGAAGCAGTCAGGGAATCAAGAATATTCTTCACAAGGTGCACTGAATCTACATACCACCCAATGTGATGAGAAAGTGTGGTGCTGGACCTCCTCTGGTGAATATACTGTCAATTCTGGATATAGAGCAGCCGAGAGATTGGAGCACTCCAAGAAGAAGCCTCATCGTTCTAATTGGGCTAGCAGCATTTCTCATTCTACCTCCAATGAAGATCTCAATGCCATTTGGACCCTCCAAGTCCCTCCCAAAGTGCAGCGCTTTTGGTGGAAGGTGCTCACAAATACAGTCAAAACTAGAGTTAATTTGGCGAAAAGGAAATTTGGTGTGTCTCCTCTGTGCCCAATTTGCAAGAAAGATATGGAAACTATGGAACACATTTTTTTCCATTGCTCTTGGACTGGTCCTGTTTGGTTTGCCACGGGACTGTTGAACTTCAAGGAGACCCATCGGTTGCAAGATATCAGAACGTGGTTCTTGGCTATTCTCAATGATGTTAAGGCAGGTATAACTCAACAGGATTATATTGGAGATTTCATCTTTACCTGTAGAAGCATTTGGTTAGCCAGAAACAAGTTTCTTTCTAATAGTGGACCACCTGATTCAGAAGCTGTGGTTGATGAAATTAATGTTTGGAGGAGGCACCACATCATGGCCGATGTTGCTGAGAAGGTGAAGCGAGATGTGAAACATAGTCCTCAATGGAGCCCTCCCTGTGGTAATAACTTGAAAATTAACGTCGATGCCTCTTGGAAGAGTAAAACTAAGTGTGGAAGCTTAGCTGCTATTGTCAGAGACTGGACAGGTAATTTGATTGAGGGTTGTGTCCAAACACGTGTTGTTACTCACTCTGCATTGGCTGCTGAACTGCTAGCCATTAGAATGGCTATTGATAAATTGGTTATGTGGTCTGGAGTACCTATTGTCATTGAAAGTGATTGCAAGACAGCAATTCTGCTGATAGAGAAGAAGATCCCTCCTGATAATAAAGTTGATGTCATAGTGAAGGATATCCAGATGATACTGATGAAGCTAGCGAAGAAGAATCTTTCATTCATCTGGATTGAGAGAGACGCAAACAAATGCTCCGACTGGGTTGCAAGAGCAGCTGCTGGTGGAAACTTAGCTTTGAATTGGGTAGAATGCCCTCCTCGGGTTCTGGTTAGTCTTCTTCAATATGATATGCTGAATAGTGATGATAGTAATGTTAGTCTAGCTGGGTTGAACTTAAATCCTGGTGTTAGTAGTACTAATCCAGCTCTAGATGTAGACCCTTTTGTGGTTTAATCTAATTTTCTCTCTTCTGATAAAAAAAAATGTAATTACAATGAGCCCGCAGCTTCCAAAATCATATTCATCTTGCTGTAAAAGTGTAGGAATACCCAGTAACCGTTTTTCATCTTGTACATTAGCTATTTTGGGATTAACCGCAATTTGTTCTTGTAAGCATGAACTTCTAACTGCTTCTTGTGTTTAACAAATACAAATAATTTTATCTCTAAAGATACGAAAGATGTATCCTTGAGCTTGAGGGCTTCGACGTTATTCATCATTTTGTCGTATCTGAAGATGGAACGCACCTCAATATGTGTAATTCTGGATGAGCACACAAGAACACCTTGATCTCGGCACATATTATCTTAACTTATGGGATAAAAATTGCTGCCTGCAAGCCTCCATTTGCTTATGGAAAACCTAGGATACAGTTTTAGTCATTGGCCTGCACAGGCAAAGTTTGTGTCATATTACAACTCGAATAAGGGCTTAGGAGGCGGTGGGGGTGGCAAATTACCTATGAGTAATGAATCATGGTGTGAAGCTGTGAAATCACCCAACATTGACAAGACAACCTTTGATTTTAGCAGCTGCTAGAAGCGAGCTTTAAGAGCATCTCCTACCGACATACCAAATCCCTGCCTCGGACCAAATTTGGACCAAAACACAGGTGATGGGTGCCTACTACCACTCCGTCCCAGCTCTTTCTTCTCATCCTGACTTTTTGACTCGTATCTGAGTCACTTTGACCGGGTGATTTGGATAGCAAAACAATGTGATTTTTTGATAATTTTTTTACCGTGTTATAGAGCAACCTTTACTCTACAATGCCATGAAAAAATTATCAAAAAATCACATCGTTTTACTATCCAAATCATCGGGTCAAAGTGACCCAATGAATAGTGTCAAAAATTAAATTGGGAAGAAAGAGCTGGGACAGAGTGGTAATAGGCTCTATTGAGGACCAAGCAAGAAGACTTTGACTTTCCTTATTGGTAGATATGGTTCCATATCTCCTGAGGAGGTGATGGGTGCCTATAAATAGGTTCTTCCTCCACCATTGAATGTGTGCACTAGAGCAGAAAAGACAATTGAGTGTTCACATTTATTGTAGAGAGAGAGTTTTGAGAGAGAATTAGTGCTCCACTTCGGGGCCGAATTTTAGAAATAGCTAGGCTATACATAGGACTCCGGTACATTGTATCTCTTTCTTTCGTCCGTGAAATGAATACAAGATATTGTGTTATTTGCACCGTGGACGTCGGCAACTTGCAGAACCACGTAATTGTGTGTCCGTGTTCGTTATCTTTCCGAACTCTTTACTTGTTGAATCGACAACAATGCTTCCGTCGCGCACAACAAATGGTATCAAAGCTCTGGTTAGGTCTGAGGAGAAGATTGTGCAAGAAGATCAAGAATTTGGTGCCCAAGAAGAATAGAAGAAGGATCCAAAAAGTACACATTGATTTTCATAATTTTTGGTACTATAATTTTCAATTTTTCTTCTTCTATTGCTTATTGAATAGTCCATCGAGGTGGGAGATTTATTCCCACGTGCTGCTGAGTTGAAGGCAGCCCGGATGTTGATTTGGAATAGCTCAAACACTATTCCCGCATACACCATAGAATCGGTGGCCGGAATTTGTTTGGGTCATTACTCGGCATCCAGGAGTCTAATTCAAGTGATTCTTGAGCCTAAACTGTGTTTCTCGGACCTTCTAAATCCATCCGTGCGGTTGGATTGCCCGAAGCAGGTTGATACGGATCTTAACATGCTTCGGACAGAAAGCGTAATTGGTGATGTCTGGTCTTTCCGAGGAGACGCTTGGACTACCTAAGTCTACCGTTGCTTCCAGCGCTGGTAACAGTTCAAGAATGGCGGTATCCAGTGCAAAATTTGAGATCGAAAAGTTCACTTGGAACAACTCCGGTATGTAGCAGTGTGCGGTCGTGGATATATTAGTCCACATGGACTAGTTATAACCACGTGATTTATTGTTTGCAAGGGAGGATTGTAGCTGGTGGAGTAGGAGCTAAAGAAGTCCAGAAGTCCCAAGATCATAGTGTTTGTCGCAAGAAGTTCCGGAAAGCAAGGAGTCTTCCACTGTGTGCATTATAATCGGGTTCTCTCTCCATAAAGTTCAAGTTCTGGCCGTAGATGTAGCTACCGGATTTACAAGGGGATCCGTTTGTAAACCATGTTAAATATTGTCTCGTTCTTGTTCGAACACCCCCATGTTATAACAACCATGATCATAAACATGTGAAGAAGATGAAGATGGAGATGAAAAGTAGCTTCCTCGTAATCAAATAGGAGAAAAGTAGGAAAAGGTAGGATATATATATATATATCAAATTTTATATATGACGTAAGACTGATTTAGGTGTGCTGGAACACAATAGTTGACTTGGCTGGTCTCTGTGAACAGACAGGATCAAAGTAGGGCAGTTTAGGGGAGTTTGGTTCGTGGAGAGATTGTGTGAATAATGAAGCAGCAAGGAAGAAAAAGACTTGCAAGTTGTGCTGGCATTCATGACTTGATGATTAGAAAGAAGCACAAACTCCGTATTCAAAGAAAGAGATGTTCGGATATTTCGGTAGCTTGTTCTACATGAAAGTGCTGGTTGGATAAACAGTGTCATTAATTCAATAGGAAGGCCAAAGACTTGAAAATTTGTTGGCATTGACTTAGACTTGAAAGGACCACAAAAAATTGAATGATCTTTTTAAAGTTTTGCAAGCTCTGAGATAGTGTTTTCTCTGCAGATGAGAATAGAGGTAAGGAAACTAAAAATTGCTGGGTGGATTAATCGTTTCGAGTAAGATTTCCAATATAGTCTTGGTATGGATGAAGATAAGCTAACCTATAACATGGAAGTACTTGTTGCGCAATAGAGATCAAGTTCTGCGAAAGGACACTTTCTTTCTTCTCCACACAACTTGAATATAGCGCAAAGACAACAAGGTTAGGGGACTCGATAACTAATGTTTCGGTAATAGACCCGAAGAGTGCCATTATACAGACCCCTTAACAAGGTCAAGTAACCGATTGAATCATGCAGGCAGTACTCACTATCAAAATTAACTCTTCCTACATATGGGAAAATTACAGAACTACTTAATTGTCAAGTAGTCACACATTCGGGAGCTCAAACTGTTAGAAAGGCAAAAATGATTTAATCAGAATTAGCAGCGTCTACAAAAAATCAAGCGCGTTTGCAACATGCTGATGCTTGAGTTGCAACCGAGCAGTTGCAAAGAAGTACCAAAACAAGCAAATTCACAACTCCAGGCCAACTGCTAGAACTACTTTCCCCTAAGATTAGGATAAGATTTCTTACCAGCTAAAAAGAAGGAAAATTACCACTTTCCCTTCGTTGAGAAACGAAACTGATAGTGTAATCTTGTATTCTTTTACATGCTTTTTAGCCCCACTCAAACCCAAATGGCTATGAAGGACAATGAAACACAAACCCTACTCCAAATGTTCACACTAATTATAAATTGTGTGCCTCCATTACATGCATATCCTTTGAACAATTTGGTTTCTAACTAATGGATCACTTTGTCCGATCAAGGTAAGGAACAGAACTTATAAACTAAAAATTCTAGACCCTGTTTCTTTTAACTATTCTGAAAAAGAACACAGGACTGATTGAACAAGGAAATCCCCAGAGCGTGCATAAACTTGCTCCAGACTATTTTTTCTGGGTTAATCATATATGGTCCACAACCACGCAAGTAGTAGTACATCTATGAAGCCAATTTAAATTACTGTAATCCCATCTAGAGTGACTTTTCAACATAGTCTTGGGTGAAGTTATTCAAGAAAACATCAGTATAGAGTAAACTCAAAACCCAGCTACAAAAACCGAACACATACAATGCCAAAATCGTTTAGTTTTTCCATGTGTTGTCTATAGTGATTCAAGCTGAATAAAATTAACTATGGCGTTACCCAGCGACTTCATCAGCTGATAGGTTGCTGTTGTTCACCATATCCATTTGAAGAAGCCCCATAAGCTCCAGCTGCAGCACCATATCCACCCTGATCCTGATACTGCTGTGGTGCGCCGTAACCATAACCTTGGTTGCCATAATAAGCCCCGTTCTGTTGACCGTTCGAGTTTGTTCTCCACTGCAGAGGACATGGTAAATTCACGTGAGAAAATTACTTATAAACATCAGAAGTGAATTCAAACTAATGACTAGGTGCACTCCGCGGATTGAGAGATTTATAAAGGAACTACACTGACAGTGACCGTCATGACTCTGTTAAACTTGGGATCATAGTGAAGTAACTATACTAACACTGCCTACCATACGATTGTTAGCGCTTTAGGATAGGTTAAAGCAATACAAGTATCTAACAATTACTATACTACTTCATTCTGTTATCGCATTGCAAAAACATACAAAAGGCTCAGTAATTGAATCACAGGGAGAATCAAGTAATTTTAGACCCTCATGAGGACATGGAGCAATGGGACAATATAGCTCTTAGCCCAGCAAACCCATGTATACTGATACTCCCCTATTAGATAGTTGTATGGCTCTTTGAAATGTGGAATGGTAAACAACATCAGCCATCAAGCTCATCCTACAACAGCTGACTCCGAAATTTTTACTCAAAAGCCTAAAACAGAGTTCTAGATAAAAACAAGCAATCTTTTTTTCTTCTAATTGAGGAAAATAAAAACCAAGCAGTTGTAATCATCTACCGCGTATGTATTCTTTACGCAAGTACACTCAGGCTGACTCATGTCGTCGTAAGAAATTTACCTGCTTGTTTACTGGAGTTCGACCCCAAGATAGGCGAACAGTCTGGCTGCCTATCACGATCCCATTCAGTCTCTGTATAGCATCTTCGGCACTGCTCCTGGAAACAGATAAAGTAAACAAGCAGCCAGGTCATATTTCCTCTCCAAACCATCTAATTTCAACACAGTACTAGTTGTAGCGAAGTAACTTGTCATACAAAATCATCAAATATTAGGCCACGGCATCGTAAGCATAAAACCATGTTGCTAAAGATGTTGTTTCTTCAGTAAAAGTTTACCTGTAAGCAAATTGTACGAAACCACATCCTTTTCCAGCAGGTATCTTTACAGACACAATATCGCCGCACTGAGAGAAGGACTGCCTAAGATCATCATCAGTGACCTCAGAGTTGATCCCTCCCACGAAGATCTACACTGATACACGGATTTGTTAAGAACCTAGAATTGCTAAATAAGCGGCCATAGAAATTGTACTGGACTTACTGTCGTATTAGATGAATCACCATCAGGCTGCACAGCTTGAGGCACAACACCATTTGGTGCATATCCACCAGACAACACTACAGCTATTCAAAGAAAGTCAAAGTTAGTATTTGTATAGGATCTTTCCTCTGCAGTGATGTTCATTTCCTGTTTCTTTTTACATAGGAACGGGGTGAGGGGTGATACTTTGCATATTTAGGGTATGTTAATACTTGAAACTAGTGGAAAAGAAAAGCAAGTAAAGAAAACGTATCACAAAGAAACAAAAATATAAATTTCAAACAAGAATCTTTGGTTAAATAATTGCAGATTAGGCAGGACATGCAGACCAAAAGTAAAAAGGAACATTTTTGCATAAACAAGATTAGGAAGTTTTAGTGCACCTTGTGAAGAATACTGTTGATTCCCTGACTGCTTCTTGGGGGTTGCAGCACTAATCCTCATCGGCCTAGACAAACAATACACACCATTCATCTCGGTCATGGCCCTTGACCTCTCATTTTCATCTCCAAACCTAACAAACCCATAACCTTTTGAACGGCCAGTACTTGGATCAATAACTACTTTTGCACCTTTCACAGATGGGTATTGAGAGACAAATGTTTCATGCAACACTGCATCCGTGACATCGGAAGCCAAATCTCCCACGAATATGGAGACATCTGTGCCAGTGTCTGGACGCCTGTCACCAGTGCTGAAGGTTGCCCAATTTAGGCGGAAAGGTTGATCTGTATTTGGCATCACAGTACCATTAACACTCTGCAGAGCTTTCTCGGCTGCCGAATGAGAAGTGAACTCAATGAACCCATATTTCTCCGACTGCCCAGTATGCTTGTTGCGAATGACTTTTGCAGTGCATACCTGTATAGTTTCAGGATACCCAAAATGAGTAAGCAAAATTAACCTCTGTAGGCCGACTGCAGAGTTGTCTGATTGAAATAATGCAGACTCCAGTATTCACAGTCTAGGTTGCCAAGAAGCAAAGCTTTTGGTGTAAGATATAAATAACAGTTAATTTGTTTGTCATCATTTCCCAAAACCAATAACACAACGGCGATCGAATACCAAAAGGTGCAAGAGTATTATTGCAAAATGCAATAAGACAAGGAAACTACGATTTGGGCACGTTAAAACAAACAAGAATTCTTTTGCTAGTAATTACAAACACTTTGACTCATTGCATCTGCACTTTAGGGATTCAAACAAAACAATGAAGCATATGATAATTCTACAGAACTGGACTGAGGACAGCAGTTATGCCGCTAGCAGTGTGAAATCAACCATGTACGCAGACAACTAGATCAGAAGTGGCCAGAAGCATATATGCAAACTGCATAAGTTCCCCATTGTACTCATTCCTGAAGAACTGAGGTTGATAATTAATTAAATTAGAAGGTCAATCAAATTTTGCGAAGACTCTTGGCAAGGATCCTCACTAAACTGGTGGAGCTTGCAAAATCAATATAGATATATATTACACTTATTAACCATCAATTTGCTAAAACGAGGCTTGTAAAGTGATACCATTAATATTTACAAAAACGGAATTTTGACCAACCCAAACACTGCTGAGTAGACTCTGGCTTTAAATGTACGAGTTGAGTGATTAACCTCATTGATAAAGTTAATCAGATTCAGGTTTACCTCTCGTAATTGAGGCTTAAACGCCGTCAGTGTAAATTGTAGTGACAATTGGTCATAGTCGTCTAATCGAGATTCAGGCAGTGAATCCAAATTCAAATTCATTGTGAATCGTTAAGATTCGCATTTTTACCAAAAAGAAATCTCAAATTATTCACATAAAAGGTAAAAATAATGAAAATATAGAAAGGGCACGTGGCTCAGGATTTGGTCTCTAGAATCGGGATTCAGCTAAATTTTTCTCCATTTTAGATTCACTAGGGGATTCACATCGCTTCATGGGTGAATCGAATCGAATCAAAATCGCAGGATACGAAACATGAATCTTATAATTCGTTCTCTCTTATGTATCAAGACCATCAATAAAGCTGTCTCCGAGTTCATCGAATTAACAAATCGAAGCATAATCATTAACATTCGAAAGTACACAGTATGAGCAGCATACTGAAGAAAGTTGAAGATAAGAAAGAGTATGCCAAGTTCAATATGATTGCTTAATCAATACTGATAGCTTCTAACAGCGATCTTTGTCAGGGCAATTTATGCATGAGAAAGTAGAGTGAAGCTTCATCACAACACCTCTAATTCAGAAAAGCAATTGTAACGTATACTGGAGCAGGACTTAGAGATGTAGCAAAGCGCGAGCACACTTTGAAATCAACAAAGGTTGCCAACAAGATTCTCCCTAAAATTTGAAGAAGCTAAAAAAGTCCGAATCCTCTGTATCCTTTGCGTGTATCATTCTCTGTATCCTCACTATAATTGGTCCGTGTCATATTTTACATCAATTTGATGGAGTTTTGAAACAATTAAATTGAATAAAAAAATATGACATGGACCAATCATAGTAAGGATACAGAGAAGGATACACACAGAGGATCCTGACTCAAGCTAAAGGCATCTGAGTTTAGCATGACTTCATATGGTGGTTTCCATCAGTAGGACATCCAAACTAATTGCGCATAAAAATTATAAATCAGGCAAAATCTTCATAATCAAACAATAATTACTACTGCACATAGAAAATACTACTAGTGGTGAAGTTCTCAAAGTAAACAGATCTGTTTTCTTCTTTCTCTACTTCAATGAGACCTAAAAGTATTATTAGTGAGGATGCATTGCCATCATTGCTGTTTAGCTTTATAGAAAACACATTACTCTTCCCTATTCTTTCTATTAGTCAATACTAATAGCTTGTAATCTTTGTCAGGGCAATTTATGCATGAGAAAGTTTAGTGGAGCTTCATCAGAACACCTCTAATTCAGAAAAGCAATTGTAACGTATTCTCGAGCAGGACTTAGAGATGTGAGCACACTTTGAAATCAACACGGTGCCAACCAACGAGATTCTCTCTAAAATTTGAAGAAGCTAAAGGCATCAGAGTTTAGCATGACTTCATATGGTGGTTTCCATCAGTAGGACATCCAAACTAATAGCACATAAAAACTATAAATCAGGCGAAATCTTCTTCAATTACTACTGTACATAAAAAATATTAGTGAAGTTATCAATGTAAACATATCTGTTTACTTCTTTCTCTACTTCAATGAGACCTACAAGTAAAAAAGCAATTATAACGTATACTGGAGCAGGACTTGGAGATGCGATAACGGCATCTGAGTTTAGCATGACTTCATATGGCGGTTTCCATCACTAGGACATCCAAACTAATTGACCATTAAAAACTACAAATCAGGCGAAATCTTCATAATCAATCAATTACTACTGTACATACAAAAATAGTAGTACTAGTGAAGTTCTCAATGTAAACAGATCTGTTTTCTTTCACTTCTTCACTACTTTAGTAGTTAAGCAAATAGCATTAGAAAAAACATTACTACTCAATCCCTATTATTCGATATGATGATGTATAGAGTCAGATTCGTAAATCAAACTAGTTGTTTATACGAATAAACTACACAGATCAAAAACAATCACTACAATTAAAAGTATTAGTGAGGATGCATATCATTGCTGTTTAGCTTTAGAAAACACATTAGTACTCGTATAAAGTCCCATTCATAAATCAAACCAGTCGTTTATGCGAATAGCTACACAGATCAACAACAAATCACTAATAATAATCAATAAGATCCAAAAAAGCCCTAACCTCTCCGGTCTGAGAGAAGCAAGAGGTGAGATAGCTTTCCTCCATCCACGGTTGAAGGTCGCCAATCCAGATCGTCTTGTTGTCTTCAGTCGAAGTCTGAATCTGAGGCTGAGACTGATGATTTTGTTGCTGCTGGTATTGCTGGTAAGCCTGATAGGGCATGTACTGTTGCTGTTGCTGCTGCTGGTACATCGCCATCTGCTGCTGCTGCATCGCGGCCATTGCAGAGGCTGGATACTGCTGCTGCATCGCCATCCATTGCTGCTGGCGCTGGTACTGCTGCTGAATCCACATCTGTTGCTGTTGTTGCTGTTGTTGATTTTGTTGGTTTGGATCGGTTGTGGCGTCGGTAGGCGACTGTTGCATCATGTTGTTAGGGTTTGGAGTATGAGGTTCTTCTTCGTCGTCGGTCTCGCCGTGTTCGTTCTCTCTCTCGTCGGAATCGGAGTGAATTGAATCGAATCTCAGGCGGTACGGAGAGAGAGAAGAGGAGGCGAAAGAGAAAAACGCTGCGGAGGTGGATTGCGATGACTTAAGAGAGACCGAGAGAGAGGGGGTTTTATTCGCTATGATGGTCATAATATGTGAGTCTCTACGTCAGACAGCAGAGAATGGATTACCGGCGTGGATGGTGCAACAGCAGCCGTTGATTGGAATATACGACAATGATTTGCCAAGTAGCGCTAGTTGCTTTTGGTGCGGTGTTGTTGGGCTATTTACGGAATTCGATAATACATGGGTCCGTAGATTTTACTTTTTAGGCCCGTTTAAGGAATGGGAGTTTATCCTATTTTGTCAAGTCTACTTTGGGCTTTTTAGGCCCAACGATGGATGCTGCATTGAGAGAAATTGATTGGGTAAAAAATTTCTTTCACCCCCTCCGGTTTGATGAAAAGACACATTCACCCCTTTCTAATTTGGGAAAGAGCTTTTCACCTATGAGTGTGTCAACCTTCATAACATTTGCACTCCATGTGTCTTTTGATACTCTACGAGGGTAAATTTATCAACCAAAAAAAAATTAGTGAAGAATCTCACCCCAGACTAAAGACGTCACAAGTGGAGAGTAAGTGTTTTGAAAGGGATGATTCTTACAAACCAAAAAGTGATCTTTATAAAATCACTAGCTAATTTTAAAACTACATGTAAAACTAGTGACGCTGTAGAGATTTTTTTTTTTTTTTTTTTTTTTTTGCTTTGGAAGATTCATCTCCCTTTGAAATATAGCACAATAAATGGGTGAATTTGTCTTTTCTCAAACTAAAAAGGCGTGAAAAGTGTGTGCATCAAACTTGAGGCGATTATTTCAAAAAAAAAAAAAAAAAAAAAAAAAAAAAAAAAAAAAAACAACTTGAGGCGATAAAAGTGTCTTTTCCCGAATAGATAAGTGGAAGTGTCTTTGCATCAAACTTGAAGAAATAAAAGACACTTTCACCCTTTTATATGTCAAATTTCAGGATACTTACACTTCCTAATAGCGACACTATTGATCTGTGAGTGGGGTTTCATCACTACAATTATTTTGGGGATAAATTCGCTCTCTTAACTACGAGTTGACACAATTAAGATGTGTAAATTGCCTAAGGTTGAACACAAAAAAGATAAAAGTGTCATTTAGGGATGGCAACGGATCGGATTTGGATCGGATCTGTCAATAATTCGATCCGATTCAAAAATAATACCTTCTGATCCGAATCCGTTCCGATCCGGATCGGATTCGGATCGGATCATTTAACGAATTACCCAAAAAGTCCGAATTCGATCCATAAGGAAAACGGATCACGGATTACAAGAACGGATCACGAATCGGATCAGGTCGAATTATATATTATTATATAGTTATATATATAGTATATGATTATATTATATAATTATAATTATATTACATAATTATACATATATTATATGGATTTCGGATCGGATCGGATCGGATCGGATCGGATTATCGGCTATTTTGTATATATATCGGATCGGGTCGGATCGGATCATCGGATATTTACAGATATGATCCGAATCCGATCCGAAATCCGATCGGATCGCATATTTGTGATCCAAATCCGATCCAAAGGCAATTGGATCGGATTCGGACCGCTCCATTAGGGTCGGATCACCCCGGATCTCGGATCGGAGCGGACATCATTGCCATCGCTAGTGTCATTATACAAACTCATTAGCCACTAAGTTCAACAACACAGAAACGCATTACCACCGTTGATGGAATAACAGGCACCATTGATTAGAGTACAACAGTGATCACTATAGGCCATTTAAGTAATTCTTGTGGGCCAATATATTTCAAGACCCAAACGAAGACCAAGCTATGAGCCTCTGAAAATATCCGATTTGTCTAGCCAACTTAGGTTAGAAGGACCCAGCAACATATGACATATCCACTGGATAAGTTCCTACAAACGTGAGTCAAAAAGATTGCTTAGGGCAGCTAGGGTGATAGCTCAAGTAGTAGAGCGTTGGAAGCCCTTGCCAACCGCTTAGTCTCCTCTTCGTAAGTCGAATTCTGGGGAGGATGCGACCTTCTTTTCTTTCACGCGATGTATGAACCAAGCCTGAACAACAAAAACATTTGGCATTATCATTTCCATGTAACAACATATTACACACAATGTATAGCATACACATAATTTAACTAATTAAAGGTCTGGAATGACATCTAAAAACATCATCTTTCAAGAATTTAACTATTCCAAATTAAAATTAAGAGCAAGCTTATGGAGTGACCAAGACATTGAGCCCAAAAGTGATACAGCTGAAGCCCAATCCTTCTATTGTACTGTATCTTCTAGCCCAATTTGTGTACAACTGCTTTTCTGTCTGTAGCCCTAAACCTAAGTTTGCTCTCATCTTCTTCTTCATTTCTGTCACCATCTTCTCTGTAAAAATGGATGCAGACACCGGCACCGAGATAGTCCACGACCTGTACCCTCGAATCCGCGTCTACAAAGACGGACGCGTCGAGAGATTCCGAACCATCACCATCGTCCCACCCTCCTCCGACCCACTCGCCGCCGTCCACTCCAAAGACATCCTAATCTCCTCCTCCCCCCACCGCATCTCCGCCAGGCTATACCTCCCCAACTTCACCAATCGCCATCACAACCCCCTCCCACTCCTCATCTACTTCCACGGCGGCGCATACTGCCTCGAATCCCCCTTCTCCGCCTTCTACCACACCCACGTCACCGCCCTCTGACAGGACCTGAGTCGCCGGAGAGTCGGCTAAGGCGGTGATTAACACCGGAGATGGAGAAATTGAGAGAGGGAAGAGGGAGTTTGCAGAAGGAAAGAGGGAAAATGAAATATTATAAATGTCATACCAATTCTATTACATTTCCTTCTTTATATACTAATGGCAATTATGCAATAAACCAAACATTGGGGCAACTACATAATAAAAGGAAATATGTAACTAATCGGACACCTCAGCCTACTACTGCGTCATGTGAGCCAATGAGGGGTCGCCACCTGTTCCGTTCGTTAGCTGACTCACTTGTTAATTGGAACGGTGCCGTTCCAATTAACAATTTGAACCTCCAACGTTCAAAACAATGAACGGCCCTGATGATCCCGGAAACGCAAATCAACGGCTACTGCTACTCCTAATTACAAGTCATTAGTTTGGCAGTGGTTTCAGTTTAGTCCACTGCCAAGATCATGACAAGCCCTTCCCCTTCAGATAATGCATGCCCTCATGCATTAAAATGTGGAAACTGAGCCTTCAACTGATAGTAATCCTCCCAAGTTGCTTCTGAAGGTGAAAGATTGGCCCATTGTGTCAAAACCAGCACAGTAGAAGAGGATCCCTTCTTGACCAATTTTCTGTCTAGAATTGCAACAGGTTCAACCAAAAACTGTCCATCTAAACTCACTTGTGGTAGCAGAGAACTCACCTGGGCAGCAGGTTTGAGGGATTTCTTCAATTGAGAGACATGGAATACAGGATGGACTTTAGAAGAAGGAGGGAGTTGAAGCTTGTAGGCCACTTTGCCAATTTTTGCCAGAATTTGAAAAGGTCCATAAAACCTTGCAGAGAGTTTATAATTGAGTCTGACCTGAACTGAGTGTTGTCTATAGGGCTGCAGCTTGAGGTACACCCAATCTCCCACCTGAAACTCCCTCTCACTTCTGTGCTTATTAGCAAAGAGCTGCATTCTTTCTTGAGCTTTAGTGAGATTATCTTTGAACAACTGCAGCAGTTTAGATCTATCTTGGACAAATGCATCAACCTCAGGGAAGCCAGTCTTATTAAGCTGGTGGAAGGAAAAATGAGGTGGCTTGAAGCCATAAAGAGCTTCAAAAGGTGTTAGCTGCAGAGAGGTGTGATAATTGGTGTTGTACCACCACTCAGCTAATGAGAGCCACTTAGCCCATTTGTGTGGCCTGTCACTCACCATACACCTCAAATACACTTCCAGGCATTGATTCACCCTCTCACTTTGACCATCAGTTTGGGGGTGGTAAGTTGTGGTATACTTCAATGTAGTTCCCAGAGTCTTGAAAAGTTGATGCCAGAAGTTACTCAAGAAAATGGAGTCTCTGTTAGAAATAATAGAAGCTGGAAGGCCATGCAGTTTGTACACATAGTTGAGAAATAAGTCAGCCACTTGTTCAGCTGTATAGGGGTGAGTAAGAGACATGAAATGGCCATACTTAGTAAACATGTCAATTACCACTAATATAGTGGTTTTGCTCTCTGATTTAGGAAGTCCTTCAATGAAATCCATAGTGATATGTTCCCAGGGTTTGTCTGGCAATGGAATGGGCTGAAGAAGTCCTGGATAGGGTACATGCTCACTCTTCATTCTTTGACACACATCACATTGACTTACCCATTTCTTAACTTCTTTCTTGAGATTTGGCCAGAAGAACAGCAGCTTAATCCTCTTGTAAGTACCCAAAATACCTGAATGCCCCCAATGCCAGTGTTATGTAGCTCATGTATAATTTGTGACCTCAAATTTGAACCAGTTCCCACATAAATCACCCCTGCATTCTTGATCACTCCATCACTCAAAGTGTAAACTCCTGGATTAGAAGGGTCCACTGCTAATGCAGTGATGAGTTGCTGAGCCCATTCATCACCAATGTAGCTCTCATGTAACTCCTTGACCCATTTTGGAACTATTTTGGAGATGCTGGCACATTGAGCTGAATCTCTTCTAGATAAGGCATCTGCCACCTTGTTGTCTTGCCCCTTCTTGTATATAATTTCATAGGAAAGTCCCAACAGCTTAGTAACCCATTTTTGTTGTAAAACAGTAGTTATCTTTTGTTCCAGCAAATATTTTAAACTGTGGTGGTCAGTTTTTATGATAAACTTTGCTCCTTCCAAATAAGATCTCCACTTGTTAACTCCATGCACCAAGGCTAGCAACTCCTTCTCATAGGTGGACAACCCCAAGTGCCTAGGAGCCAGGGCTTTGCTGAAATAGGCCAGGGGGTGGTGGTCTTGCATCAACACAGCACCAATGCCATCATAACAGGCATCTGTCTCTAGGATAAAAGGTTTAGAAAAATCAGGAAGAGCTAGGACTGGTGTACTCACCATAGCTGCCTTCAATGTTTCAAAAGCTTGGGTGGCTTCAGGACTCCAAAGAAATGATCCTTTCTTGAGTAATGCCGTTAATGGTCTAGCAATGATGCCATACCCCCTGATGAATCTCCTGTAATAACCAGTCAGGCCTAAGAACCCTCTCAAACTCTTGATGGTGGTTGGTTGTGGCCAAGACTTCATAGCAGCTATCTTCTGAGGATCAGCTTTGACTCCTTCCCAAGAGATCACATGTCCTAAGTACTCAATCTCTTGTAACCCAAATGAACACTTACTTAATTTTGCATATAATTTCTGCTTCCTCAAAATGTCAAACACTTGTTGTAAATGTATAAGATGCAGCTCCAAGGTAGGGCTGTAAACTAGAATATCATCAAAAAATAATAATACAAACTGCCTCAGGAGTGGCTTAAACACCTCATTCATCAAACACTGGAAGGTAGCAGGAGCATTAGTGAGGCCAAAAGGCATCACTTTGAACTCATAGAGTCCTTCATGGGTCCTAAAAGCTGTTTTATAAGTGTCTGGCTCCCACATTCTTACCTGATGATATCCAGCCCGCAAATCCAACTTAGAGAAGACTTGTGCTCCCTTGAGTTCATCTAACAATTCATCTATAACAGGAATTGGGAATTTGTTCTTGACTGTTATTTCATTAAGTCCCCTGTAGTCTACACAGAACCTCCAAGTACCATCCTTCTTCTTGACAAGTAGAACTGGAGCTGAAAAGGGGCTAGTACTTGGCTGGATGATACCAGAAGCCAACATCTCTTTGATCATCTTCTCAATCTCATTTTTCTGGAGATATGGGTACCTGTAAGGTCTGAGACACACTGGTGAAGCCCCTTCTTTGAGTGGAATTCTGTGGTCATGAACCCTAGGAGGTGGTAATGACTTTGGTTCCTCAAACACCTCAGAGTATTGGTCTATCAAGGTCTGAATCTGAGGTGGAATAGGAGGTGCAGAAGTAGTAGCTGCAGATAATGAGCAGAGATGAGCTATCATGCTACCCTGATTCATGTGACAATATTTTTGAAGAGAGTGTAGCTGTATTCGGGTTGATGAGAGTGGTGTGTTATGAGACTGTAGTGTCACTAGGCCTCCCTTCCATTGAAAGCTGAATTCCATTTTGTTAAAGTCCAATGAAATGAGACTAACCTCCTTGAGCCACTGTGCCCCCAGTACTATGTCACAACCCCCCAGAGCTAGGACTCTTAGATCTGCATGAATAGCATGTCCTTGTAGCATAATAATGGTGTCTCTGCAATTGCCTTGGCTTTTTATGACACTCCGATCTGCTACCACCACCTGCATTGGTTTAAGTGTGTCAGTCTTGCAGCCCACCCTCTTGGCAGTATCCATATCAATGAAGTTATGGGTGCTGCCAGAATCAATAAGTATATGCACCATTTTGTTGTTAATGGTCCCTGTTATCCTTATAGTCTCAGGTCCTGAATTGCCAGCCATTGCATGTAATGAGATCCCTATGCCTGCTTCTTCTGGAACTGTATGTAACTGCTTCTCATTTTCTGCATTTTCTTGTTGCTCTTCTTCTGGTTCAATTGTAGATTCCTGCTCATCTTCTTCACCACCTATAATGAGGAATAGCTGTTTCTGTTTGCATTTGTGTCCTGGTGTGAAGCTTTCATCACAGAAATAACAGAGTTTCTTGTCCCTCCTCTCTTTCATTTCTGCAGCAGTGAGCCTCTTATATGGTGTGGCATAAGTGTTCTCCCCCTTTGATGTGTTGTTTTCTGCCTTTGATCCCCAGCTAAATGTGGCTTTGTGTTTGTTATAGGGTCTCATCCAAGATTTGACACTACTTTCCATAGAGTTCTGCAGCTTGGTTATGTGGTTCTCTTGGAGTCTGGCTAGAGCTTTTGTTTGTGACAATGTCTTTGGAAACTGCATTTGAACAGCACTCTGTATGTCCTCCCTTAATCCACTCAAGAAGCTGTTTGTGAAATAGTCTTCACCAGCCCAGGGGTGTATAGCCTTGATCCTTGGCCTCAATGTCTCAAATCTTGCTTGATATTCCACCACAGTGGAGGTTTGTTGCAGTTTATTGAATTGTCCTAGCAAGTTCTCATGTCCAGGTTGTGAGAACTCAGCACAAACTCTATCACTGAATTGATTCCATGAAACCCCCTCTAATGAAGTAAACTCAGACCTGAACCAGCTGTCTGCCTCTTCTTCTAAGTGCAGAGAGATGAAAATCAATTTCTGCAAATCACTCATTGTATAGATGAGAAAGTACCTCTCCGCTTTTTGTAACCAACCCAAAGGATCCACTCCTTTGAACTTAGGAAACTCAATTTTAGGTAATGGTAGACTTGAGCTGCTGTAATTTTTAATTGCACTTCCATTTTCGGTGGATAAGTTCATCCTACTACCACTTCCCATAACACTCTCAGTCCTAACCCTAGGAGAGGGTCTAGAAATGGAGTCTCCATTCAATACTTCTGATTCACTAGTTATCTTCTCCTTATTCTTTTGATGCGCCAATAAATTGAAACTGTTCGCCAATTTCTTAAACTGATCATCGAATTTTGCATCCATCCGCTCTAAACTGAGCTCAAAACTATTTCTCAAGTTCAAGTTATTCATCTCAATACTCTTTTTCAAATTGGAACTAATTTCAAGCAATTGCGAGTTCATACCTTTCCCTAGGCCACCGATCTGTTCCCTGAGATCATCTAGAGTTGAATCCACCTCGTTCAAATGCTCTTCCAGAACATCAACCCTAGTTTCAAGATCCATGTTCTGATGAGTTTGACCGCGAGTTTTCGCCATTTTTGTCATGATTCAGGCCCGGTACGGTTCGCAACCCGGCTCTGATACCACTTGACAGGACCTGAGTCGCCGGAGAGTCGGCTAAGGCGGTGATTAACACCGGAGATGGAGAAATTGAGAGAGGGAAGAGAGAGTTTGCAGAAGGAAAGAGGGAAAATGAAATATTATAAATGTCATACCAATTCTATTACATTGCCTTCTTTATATACTAATGGCAATTATGCAATAAACCAACACATTGGGGCAACTACATAATAAAAGGAAATATGTAACTAATCGGACACCTCAGCCTACTACTGCGTCATGTGAGCCAATGAGGGGTCGCCACCTGTTCCGTTCGTTAGCTGACTCACTTGTTAATTGGAACGGTGTCGTTCCAATTAACAATTTGAACCTCCAACGTTCAAAACAATGAACGGCCCTGATGATCCCGGAAACGCAAATCAACGGCTACTGCTACTCCTAATTACAAGTCATTAGTTTGGCAGTGGTTTCAGTTTAGTCCACTGCCAAGATCATGACACCCTCGCCGCCCAATCCAACGCCGTCGTCGTCTCCGTCGACTACAGACTCGCCCCCGAGAACCCAGTCCCGGTTTGCTACGACGACGCTTGGTCAACCCTCCAATGGGTCAGTCAACACTCTCAGAGTAACGGGTCTGAGCCCTGGCTCAACAATCATGTCGATTTCAATCGAATCTATCTCGCCGGAGACAGCGCCGGCGCAACAATTTGCCACAACTCGGCTGTCCGGGCCGGGACTGATGAATTGGGGATGGGCCGGGTCAAGATCTCGGGTTTGGTGCTGGTCCACTCGGACTTTGGAACCGGCGAGATGGGGTTTGATTTTGATTTGTGGATGTGTGTTTGTCCAGAGAGTAGTGGGTTGGATGACCCGAGAATGAACCCGGTTGCTGATCCGGGTCTGTTGGCGAAACTGGGTTGTGACAAGGTTTTGGTATGTGTTGCTGGGAGAGATGGTTTGAGAGATAGAGGTTGGAGCTATTATGAAGCTCTGAAGAGGAGTGATTGGAACGGTGTGGTGGAATTTGTGGAGACTGAAGAGGAAGGTCATGTGTTTCACTTGCAGGATCATTTTTGTGAGAGAGCTGTTGATTTGATGAACAAGATCGTCTCCTTCATTAGCCATTCTTAGAGACTTGAACCTGTATCTGTATCTGCCCTGAAGGTGTTCGATGAAATATTGAAATGTCTAGTCGAACTACATTACTCTCTTCTATTTTTACTATTCCATACACTGTTGTTGTTTTAGTAGACCGGTTTAACCGTAGTTGTTGAATGATCAAACTCATCATAGTAAACTGAAGAAACAACACCTTTAGCCACAGAACTGAAGAATTGTATTGAAAATTAGATGTTTTAGAGAGCAATTACGACCTGGCTGCTTGTTTACTTTCGCAGCGCAGAAGATGCTATACAGAGACTCAATGGGATTGTTATATGCACCCTGTTTGCCTATCTTGGGGTCGAACTCCAGCAAACAAGTAGGTAAATTTCATACTGAACGGCATGAGTCAGCCTGAGTGTACTTGCGTAAAATACATACGCAGTAGATGATTACAACTGCTTGGTTTTTATTTTCTTCAATTAGAAGAAAAAAAAATGATTGCTTGTTTTTTTCTGTAACTCTGTTGTAGGTTTCTGAGTAAAAGTTTCAGAGTCAGATGTTATAGGATGAGCTTGAATGATGGCTGATGTTGTTTACCACTCTTACCACTCCACATTTCAAAAAGTCACACAACTATCGTGGAGTATCAGTATACATTTTTTTTGATAAAATGGAGTATCAGTATACATGGGTATGGGTTTACCGTGCTCTGAGCTATGTTATCCCATTGCACCATGTCCTCATCACGGTGTAAAAGTACTAGTTTCTCTCCCTGATTCAGTTACTGACCCTTTTTATGTTTTTGGCTTTTTGCAATGCAACAACAGAATGATGTAGTACAGTAAGTAATTATTAGATACTTGTATTGCTGTTCGAACTTGCTTTAACCAATCCTAAAGCGTTAACAATCATATGGCGGCCAGTGTTAGTATAGTTCCTTCACAACCCTCTTAAGATATTATGATACTACCATCCCAAGTTCAAAAGAGTCTTGACCGTCACTATCAGTATAGCTCCTTCATAACCTTCTCAATCCACGAAATCCACCCGGTCATTGGTGAGTTAACTATGGTGGTTTACTAAAGTTTTCTCACTTGGATTGACCATGCCCTCTGCAGTGAAGAACAAACTCGAACGGTCAACAGAATGGGGGTTATTATGGAAACCAAGGTTATGGTTACGGCGGACCACAATATCAGGATCAGGGTGTCTATGCTGCTGCAGGTGAAGCTTATGGGGCTTCTTCAAGTGGATATGGTGAACAACAGCAACCTATCAGCTGAAGTCGCTTGGTAACGCCCATAGTTAATTAATCCAGTTTGAATCACTATAGACAAGACGCGGAAAAACTAAACGATTTTGTCATTTGTATGTGTTCGGTTTTTGTAGCTGGGTTTTTTGAGTTAATACTGATGTTTTCTTGAATAACTTCACCAAGATTAATGTTGAAAAGTCACTCTAGATGGGATTACAGTAATTTAAATTGGCTTCATAGATGTATTACTACTACTTGCGTAATTGTGGACCATATGTGATTAACCCAGAAAAAATAGTAACAAGAGCAAAGTTTATGCATGTTCTGGGGATTTCCTTGTTTAATCAGTTACCTTGTTCTTTTACGGAATAGTAAGGGAAACTAAATCTAGAATTCATAATTTTTAACTTCTATTCCTTACCTTGATCAGACAGACATCCATTAGTTAGAAACCAAAATGTTGAAAGGATGTGCATGTATTGGAGGCACACAATCTATAGTTAGTGTGTGAGCATTCGGGAGTAGGGTTTGTGTATCGCTGTCCTCCATATGAAGGCCATTTGGGTTTCAGGGGAGATAAAAAAGCATGTCAAAGAATACAAGATTACAGTATCAGTTTCCTTTCTCAACGAAGGGAAAGTGGTAATTTTTGTCCTTTTTAGCTGGTAAGAAATCTTATCATCCTAAGTGAAAGTAGTTTCAGTAGGAGTTGTGAATTTGCTTTCTTTGGTACGTCTCTGCGACTGCTCATTTGCAATTCAAGCACCAGCTTGTTGTAAACGCGTGTCAACTTGTAGTAGACCCTGCAAATTCTGAATTGTTGACTCCTGGGATCGGGTTGAAGTGCGAATATAGTAGGTCTTAGGTTGTTGCCAACTTACTGAACCATCCCTTCCAATTCCAGATTTCTGACCTTTGAAAGCTAATGACTTTTGAGGCTCCAGCATACCGCCTGAATTTGGCTGTAACATGACCCAAATTTGACACAACTCAGACCTCTCCAGCTCATCATTTTGCTTGGGTTCAATCCCGCTGAAAATATATCTCTCTTATCCCAGCTGACAGTACAGACTCGTCTCATTTGGATAAATCGAGACTTGAAGAACCCCCAACCACAGGCCACTTTCAGGATGTTGATAGAAAACCAAACTTTTCCTAGATACCGTGGCAAACTCAGTGTGCAGCAGTCAGGCCCTATTAGAAATGAAAAGCATTATCAATCAATTGGTTAATCACTGGTGACAAAACAAAGAAATGGGTAAGGAAACAAAAAAAAAAGGGGGGGGGGGGGACCAGTTCTCTTCAGGTCAAAATGAATAAAATTGAATGAACAAATTAAGTGACCAGTTCTCTTGTGTACAAGAGGATTTTGTTTACTCATCAGCACTTAAGTTATCCGAATCGTGCAGGCATTGATTTGACGACAGAATGAGTGGAGATATTTTTAGTCTCTTCTTAGTAAATGTTATAATCTGATCAAATGATGCTCAATGAACGTGCTCAACAACAACATTCGTACTTATACAATAATAATTTGGACAATTATATATCACTTACCAACACACTATCATCTTATCCCTTCGTAACTGTAACGGTGATCCTCATCTGTAATAGCGTACCTCCCTATTTAGAGAGAAGACAAATGGTGAAACTGATACGGTTGTTTCTGATACTACTACTCATCATCCTGCTTGATTATAAGGTAATAATCTGTGCATCTCTCTCTCATTCTTCTACCTCTACTTCAAATGTTGACCAACATCATCATCATCATCATCATCATCATCATCATCTCTGCAGTCCCAAAGAAAAGGCTGCTCTTTTGCAATTCAAGCGATTATTTGTTATAAAACCTTCAGTGTATAATATCTGCAGTCTTACGAAGGGAAAAAATTCAAAGACAGAGTCTTGGAACGAGGAGGTTCAGACCGGCGCTAAGAATGGTAATAGTACCACCGGTGATTGTTGTTCATGGGAAGGGGTGGAGTGCGATGTTTCAACTGGTCATGTGATTGGTCTGGACCTCCATTGTAGCCAACTCTATGGACCCATCCCTTCCAACAGCACCCTCTTCCAGCTTTCTCATCTCCGTAAACTCGATCTTTCATTCAACAACTTCAACGGCTCAACCATATCACCTGCATTTGGTCTTAACTTCCCACATTTAACACACCTCGACCTTTCCGTCTCTAATTTCTCGGGTTTGATCCCAGCGGAAATATCCCACTTGTCCCGATTGATTTCTCTCATTATGTTTACTCCCACTATAAGCCAACTGAGACTTGAGCCACATGCTTTCAAAATGTTGATAAAAAACCAAACCCAGTTGGAAAATCTACTCCTGTCCGGTGTTAACATATCTTCATCCATACCGGAGTATATCGGAAATCTTTCCTCTTTAAAATATCTAGAACTTTCTTTCAGTGAATTGTATGGGAAGCTACCGCACCGGATGTTTGATCTCCCAAACTTGCAAGAAATCCAACTGTCCTTCAATGATGGCTTGGTCGGCTATCTACCTGAGTCGTCAAACTTGAGTTGTGGCAGTTCTCTGTCTTTCTTAGACCTTGAAAGAGTTAGATTTTCTAGTGAGTTACCTCATTCATCTAGTTGTCTAAAGTCATTATCTTTTCTGGATCTCAGTGGTTGCGAATTATTTGGGTCTATTCCCCCGTGGCTCGGGAACTTTAGCCAACTCAGCGACCTCGACTTATCCAATAACAGTTTCACTGGTCAGGTCCCGGCGACTCTCTCAAATCTTCGGCATCTCAGTTCTCTGAATCTTGCTGACAACTACCTTGAAGGTTATATTAGTGATGCTTTTGCACAGCTCAGTGATCTGACTACTCTGGATATAGGTATCAACAATTTCCAAGGCCAATTGCCCCATTGGTTGACCAACATGACAGAACTTGATTATATGGATTTTAGTATCAACAATTTCCAAGGAAAGCTGCCCCATTGGTTGGCCAACCTGACAGAACTTAGTTCTTTGCATTTGCACAGTAATAACCTCACGGGTCACATACCCTCCAACATAAGCAAGCTTCAGAAGCTGGGATGGCTCACCTTGTCTTATAATTCGATTGTCGGGTCAGTTCCATTAGGTTTGTTTGCTCTTCCATTGTTTATTTTGGAACTCAGTTCAAACCAACTTTTTGGCACCATTCCCTCCAACTTAACAGCGCTTCAAAATTCAGCTGTGGATACCATTGACTTGAGCAACAACTACCTGAGTGGTACCATCGAACCCCTCTCATTTGTAAACCTTACAACGCTCAGCTACCTCCATCTTTCTCATAATTCACTTCATGGACCACTCCCAATGATACCTCTCTCCATTTCTTACTTTTCAATCTCCAACAACAAATTTCACGGAGATATCCTGCCGTCGATTTGTGATTCAAGCAAGCTTAAAATTTTGGATCTGTCTCATAACACCCTGAGTGGTGTGATCCCCAATTGTATCAGCAACTTTAGTGATGCTCTCTCTGTCCTGAATTTGGGAATGAATGGGTTAAGTGGCACGATTCCAACAAATTACCCCAAGGGTAATCTACTGAGATCAATCAACTTGAATGGAAACTATTTTGGGGGAAATGTTCCGCGATCCTTGGCCAACTGTAGGCACTTGGAAGTTCTTGACCTTGGGAACAAGATAAATGATGTTTTCCCGTATTGGTTGGAGTCATTGCCAGTATTGCAAGTTGTTGTCCTGCGGCACAACAAGTTTTATGGTACGCTTGGAACTTCAAGAATCAAGAAGGTAGCTTCCTTTCCCAAACTCCGGATCTTCGATCTGTCACACAATGAATTCATTGGTCCACTTCCTAGAGACTATTTCCTTAGTTTGGCCGCCATGAGAAACGTCAGTGACACAAAAACCACCTTGGAATATATGGGGAATAGCTATTATGATGATACTGTTGTTATCACTTGGAAGGGAGTTGAACATGAAGTCCAACATATTCTTAATGTCTTGGCAACACTTGATTTATCAGGAAACAGGTTTGAAGGGGAGATACCGAATGTCATTGGGAGTCTACTTGGTATTCAATCGCTTAATCTATCAAGCAATGTTCTTACAGGTCCCATTCCGTCATCGTTGGCAAATCTGAGAGTGCTTGAGTCCTTAGATCTCTCTTCCAACCAACTAGCCGGGGTCATACCACAAGAACTCACCCATATTACAACACTTGAAGTCTTGAACCTTTCGAGCAATCAACTATCTGGACCCATACCTCGAGGATTCCAATTTGATACATTCCAGAACGATTCCTACATTGGGAACTTGGGGTTATGCGGACCACCGTTGTCAAAAAAATGCTCGGATAATGGTGCACCACATGATCAACCATCTCAGGAGGAAGATGATGAAGAAGGTATATTTGATGGATTCGGTTGGAAAATTGTGCTGCTTGGGTATGGATGTGGGACGGTATTCGGACTGGGTGTTGGGTTTGTTATGTTCGCAACTGGAAAGCCCAAAAGGTTGGTGAGATTCGTTGAAGAGGAATTGCTTAGAATAACGAAGCAAACTGGCAAGCGCAGCCGCGCACAGGGTAACAGAAATACCCGGAGACAGGGCTAGAGAACCCAGAGCAACATTGCTGGAAAGTACTTACAGGTAACCTTATGAATGTGTGATGAAAGCTTGTATTCTGTGTATTGATTGGAATAGTCTTTTAACAATGCCAGTAATTATTGTTTGCTTCTTACCGGCCGTTTGCGGACACCGGTTTCTTGAGTGTTTTTAAATATACAATTAATAAAAAACTAAGATGGTGTTTGGGAATCCCTTTTTGTATGGTCATATCCAGATCATCAGAGAGGGGAATCTGGAGCACCAGATGAGTGAAACAGGGATTGGAATAATGTTATGGAAAAAGTGTGCTACAATTAATGGTTCTTTTGTTTTAAAATAAAGGTGTTTGTATGAACATGGAATTTTTCATGTTCTGGTATCCACACGGGCTAAGCAGAGTACCCGGCTGCAGTTTTTTCACCCTAGAAACTAGCTTTCGATTTAATAAACAAAGAAACTATCCCATCCAAATGGCATATATTTATGGAGTACATTTGTAGTTATCAATTTACTCGTGAACTCTGACGAAAAGTCACACCACGGGTATTATCCCAAGTTTTCAGTTCTTGCCATACCAGCAGTACTCAAGTGTCAAACTAAGCCTACAGTTCAACACAGACATCACAATCTCAGGATGATGATGAAAATTGCTCTCACGCATGGGTTTACTTGAAAAGCAGTGTTGCTCGGGTATTTGACGATGAAGATTCTTCTTTTTCTTGTATAATACATATATTACTTAAAAAAAACTAAGATGGGGTTTGGGGATTCCTTTTTTTCTGGTCATATACGGATCAAAGGAGAGTGGAATTGTGAGCACCAGATGAGTGAAACAGGGATTAGAAAAGTGTAATGAAAAAAGTTTGCTACTGGTGCACTGTTATGTTTAAATGGGAGTTATTTTTGTCAAATTCAAAGTGTTTGCATGAACATGGGATTTTTTCATGTGTTTTCTACAGATTTAGGGTACAAGGTCCCGGAATTAGTGGCCCCGGACGGGGCAATGTTATTCAGAACTTTATATGCCACGATCTGGGGAGCCACCTGCTAAGCAGAGAACCCGGTTGCAGATTTTTCACCATAAATTTTGATTTAAGATATACACAAAGAAACTAGCCCATCTATATGGAGCGTATATTTATGGAGTACATTTTACTTAATAATGTATTCATGAACTTGACTAAAAATCCACACACGGGTATTATTCCAAGTTTTCAATTCTTCCGATACAGCGATACCAATAATACTCAAATGTTAAACTAGGCCTACAGTTCCCAACACAGAAGGTTTCACAAAGCATATCACGCAAATGTAAAAGGTTTAAATAGCAGGTTACTCAACATTGGTGCTATGTTAGCATCCAGTTTACACATGAAACTAGTTGGTAATGAACTCTCATTACGAACATGACATAAAAAGTTGCAAATTAACATACAGAAAGTACCCATATATTACCTCTATCCATGGCATTTTGGCTGTGTGCCTGTGTCTATTGCACTTCATGTCTGGAATTCGCTCTTGGAGTTACTGCTCCCCCAAATGCCCTGCGGTGGAAAGCACTCTCGAATGGTCAACGGGACGAGGCAAATTATGGTAATTGAAACATGACATCAACAGAAGCAAAGACAGAGCACATGATAATAAATGATCAAATTAGTTCATTTATGTTTGTTGTAGAGAGCAGGTCAAGTCAAGGGAAAGTAAGTAATAATCTTGCCAGGCTTGGTCTTCATAATATAGGAGACACTATTATTTCCCAACTGGTACCAACCCCCCAAAACAAAAATATTTGTTTTTAGCAACTTCAGATGGATAGAACTTCAGGCCAATAAAATATTAAGAATTTGACTTTACTAACTGTTGGACTTTTGAAGTGGTCAACTAAAAAATGCAATGAACCAACATCCGGAACTTATAATTGTTTATATTGGATAACAACATACCAAACATCAATCATTATCAATTCGCAACTCTGAATCTGTGATGATATTCCTTCAACTGTAACAGCTAACATACTTAGAGAGAAGAGAATAATGGTGAAACTCGCAAGGTTGTTTCTGATGCTAATCATCAGTATCCTGTTTGATTATGAGGTAATTACTTGTGCATCCCTCTCCCGTTCCTCTTTGTGTATTAGCGAGGAGAAGGCTGCTCTTTCGCAATTCAAGCGCTTATTTGTTGTTACAAACGTTTCATCTTACGAATGCCTTTTCGACGATGATAATGATACTAATAATGAGCCAAAGATTCAGTCTTGGAAAGAGGAGGTTGATCACACAGGCGCTGCTAATAGTGATTGTTGTTCATGGGAAGGTGTGGAGTGCGATATTTCGAGCGGTCATGTAATCGGGCTGGACCTGAGTTGTAGCCGGCTCTATGGAACTATCCCATCCAATAGCAGCCTTTTCCAGCATTCTCACCTCCGCAAACTCGATCTTTCTAACAATGATTTCAGCGGATCCAGTGTATGGCCTGCATATGGCCTTAACTTCCCTCAATTGACACACCTTGACCTCTCCTTCTCTAATTTCTCGGGCTCCATCCCATCTGAAATAGCCCACTTATCCAAATTGATTTCTCTCAGTATCAAAACTAGTTCCTCCAGTGCAGCAGAATATTTGAGACTTGACCCACAGGTTTTCAAAATATTGTTAAAAAACCAAACCCAGCTGGAAAGTCTTCACCTGTCTGGTGTTAACATATCTTCGCCAATACCGGAGTATATCAGAAATCTTTCTTCTTTATCATCTATAGACCTTTCCTCCTGTGAATTGTATGGGGAACTACCACTCTGGATGTTTGATCTCCCAAACTTGCAAGAACTCCAACTGTACGGGAATGAGGGCTTGGTCGGCAATCTACCTAAGTCAAACTGGAATTGTAGCAGCAGTCATCTTGAATTTTTAGATGTAAGCAATGTTAGATTTTCTAGTGAATTGCCTGAATCGCGTTCGCCGGGCTGTCTAAAGTCATTATCATCCCTCAATCTCAACGGTGGCGAATTGTTTGGGCCTATTCCCCCATGGCTCGGTAACCTTAGCCAACTCATCAGCCTTGACTTATCAAGCAACAGTTTCACTGGTCAGCTCCCGGTTACTCTCTCAAACCTCAAGCATCTCGGTGATTTACAACTTGATGACAACAACCTTGAAGGTGAGATTCCTAATGCTTTTTCTCAGCTCACCAAACTGAGTTATCTGGATTTGAGCAGCAACACTTTCCATGGAAAATTCCCACTTTGGTTGGCCAACCTGACGGAACTTGATTATCTGGATATGAAAATTAATAAACTCACAGGTCGGCTACTATTCTCCAACATAAGCGAGTTTCAGAAGCTGAGCATCCTAGACTTGTCATATAATTTGATTAGTGGGTCGATTCCATTAGGTCTGTTTGCTCTTCCCTCATTGGATGAATTGGACCTCAGTTCCAACCAGCTTTCTGGCACCATTCCATCCAACATAAGCGAGCTTCAGAATCTGTCCTCATTAAAATTGAGTAATAATTTGATTAGGGGGACAATACCATCAGGTATGTTTGCAATTCCGTTGTCAGGATTGGACCTCAGTTCTAACCAACTTTCGGGCACGATTCCCTCCTCCAACATAACAGCAGGGCTTCGAGTTTCCCCGCTGCTTAACATTGACTTGAGCAGCAACTACCTGAGTGGTACCATCGAACCCCTCTCATTTGTAAACATTACAATGCTCTACTACCTTGATCTTTCTCATAATTCACTTCAAGGTCCACTCCCCCTCATACCTCTCTCCACTGCTTACCTTTCAGTATCTAACAACAAATTCCACGGCGATATCCCACCGTCCATTTGTGATACGAGGAGCCTAAGAATTATTGATCTGTCTCGTAACAACCTGAGTGGCATGATACCCAAATGTATCAGCAACTTTAGCAATGCTCTTTCAGTCTTAAATTTGGGAATGAACAGGTTAAGTGGCACGATTCCGATGAATTTCGCCAAGGGTAATCTATTGAGATCAATCAGCTTGAATGGAAACTATTTGGAAGGAAGAGTTCCACGATCCTTGGCCAACTGTAGAGAATTGCAAGTTATTGACCTCGGGAACAACAATATAAATGATATTTTCCCGTATTGGTTGGAGTCATTGCCAGAATTGCAAGTTCTCGTCCTGCGGCACAACAAGTTTTATGGTAAGCTTGGCCTTTCTGGAACCAAGAACGTAGTAGATCCCTTCCCAAAACTGCGTATATTCGATTTGGCACACAACAAATTCATTGGTCCATTGCCAACACACTATTTCCAGAGTTTGAATGCCATGAGAAACGGTGATGGCACACAGACCACCATAGAATATATGGGGGAATTTACTTACAACTATACTGTTGTGATAACCCTCAAGGGAGTGGACTCCCAAGTCCAACATATTCTAGAGGTCTTGGCGACAATTGATTTCTCAGGCAACAGGTTTGAAGGAGAGATACCGAATGACACGGGGAGTCTCCTTGGTATTCAATCGCTCAATCTATCGGGCAACATCCTAACGGGTCACATTCCGTTGTCATTGGCAAATTTAAGACTGCTTGAATCCTTAGACCTCTCTTCCAACCAACTATCCGGGGTCATACCACAAGACCTCGCTAACATTACAACTCTTGAAGTCTTAAACCTTTCGAGAAATAATCTAACTGGACCCATACCTCAAGGCTTCCAGTTTGATACATTCCAGAATGATTCTTACAGTGGGAACTTTTGGTTATGTGGACCACCATTGTCAAAAATGTGCACGGATAGTGGGGCACCACACGATCAACCATCCCAGGAGGAAGATGATGAAGAAGGTATATTTGATGGATTCGGTTGGAAAGTCGTGCTGCTTGGGTATGGATGTGGAACGGTGTTTGGATTGGTTGTTGGGTTTGTTATGTTCTCAACAGGAAAGCCCAAAAGGTTGGTAACATTGGTTGAAGAGGAATTGCTTAGGATAACAAAGCGAACTGGAAACCACTGTGCAAAGGGTAACAGATATTCCCCGGGACGAGGCTAGAAAACCCGGAGCACATTGCTGGAAAGTAATAAGCAACCTCATGAATGTGAGATAGAAGCTTGTATTTTTGTGTATAATAGTCTTTGTAAATTTCCAATAATCATTGTTTGCTTCTTTCCAGCCCTGTTTGGGGACACCCTTTTTTCTTCCAACCAAAAAAACTAAGATGGTGTTGGAAGATTCCTTTTTGTCTGGTCATATCCGGATTAATGGAGAGGGATCCAGAGCACTGAGTGAAACAGGGATAAGAAAAATGTTACGACTAAAGTTTGCCACAGTTACTGGTTCTTTTGGTTTATACTAAAGGTGTCTACATGAACATGGGATTTTTCATGTTTTGCTAGGGTTTTATCGTACAGGGTCCCAGGAATAAGTGGCCCGGGACAGGATCATGTTATCCACAACTTTATGCAAATCAGACACTGCCATATCCGACAATCTGGGGACCCACCCGCTAAGCAGAGTACCTGGCTGCAGTTTTTTCACCCTAACAACTAGATTTTGATTTAAGATATAAACTAAAAAAACTAGGCCATCCAAATGGGGCGCATATTAAAGGAGTACATTTTACTTATCAATGCACTCATGAACTCGACTGAAAAGTCACACATTGGTATTATTCAAAAAATTTAATTCTTCAGATACCAGTACTGATCAAATCTTAAACTAAGCCTACGGTTCCAAATGTTTATGGGCATACATAAAGTAGCAGAAAGTACAATTAGCAGGTTATTCAAAATTGGTGTAATGTTAAGCATCCAGTTACACATAAAAATTTGGAACTAGTTGGTATCGAACTCTTATTACAGGTATGACATAAATAGTTGCAAATTAACATACAGAAAGTACACATATATTACCTCCATCCACGGCATTTTTGCGTTGTGCCTGTGTCTATTGCACGTGCACAACCACCACTCATTTTCATCCATTTCTGTCATTGCTTGTTTTAGCACATTACCTATGAGGAGTTGAGGCATGACTTAGAACTTGGAAGTTATAAGAAAATATATCATCATTAATATGCATTATAAGTATAAAAACAACTGGGATTAGTAGCACTAAGCTGCCTAGGTATATTTTACCTAATGTACCCTTAAACTTGGTTATAGAAAACTTTATTAGAACGAAAAATCCAAAGATGTGGGATTATGATCCTTGTGAAGGGAAGTATGTTCATAAATTCCTCTCTTCAGGCCAAACCTTCTTATGCAAATATAACAACACTTCGTTACAGATGGGACCTTTGCAGGTAGGAATAGCCACTTGTTTTGAAATTCCCTTGTTAAAACGCATCAAACATATTTGACTGTTACTTTTTCACTGTAAAATTTAAGCAGCTAGTACCAGTATTGTTGAGACCTGCCTCTGGCCTCAGCTAGGGAAAAATAGTTTCGGTGCATGGAACTTGATAACCAGTATTTCGAACTGTAGCATACCGAGTAATTATTGCTTGCTCCAAGAGCAAATATGACGTGGTGCTCCAATCAATACATCACAGGACACGTCAGGAACATGTAGGAATTCACTTTCTTTTGTCTGCCACTCATTCTCTTTCTTCCTGACGTGCCATGCGCTGTATTGATTAGAGCACCACGTGTATTTGCTCTTAGAGCAAACAAAAATTTCTCGTAGCATACCACAGATTAACCAGGAACCTGCAAGTACCAAAACCAACATCAGTAAAAGATGGTTCTAAAACTAAACACAAATGCATGATTCCGTAATCCGCTTGAAGGACGAAACCTGACACACATTCATACTTGAATATAACTTTATAAAGATAGAATATAGTGATATAGCTTATCGATCTTAAATTCCTATTTTTCTCAAGACAGTAATACTAGTTCCATATAGCTACCTGCGCCTCTCAAACTACCCAAATGGCTCAATTCACATCCTTGTGTCAGCGAAATCACAAAGAGGAAGTCATGCCTGAATGTCTTAGTCCAGATTCTGACGAGATAGCTTTGTGGTGTAGTGAGGACGAAGCCTTCAGCGTACATGGAGGATGACCTAATTGAAGGCAATAAATCCAATGGAAGAAAACTGTTGTATTAATTTGTCAAGGCTATTAGTCCTACTCATTCAATAATATATGTAAGCAAATTGATTGCCTAATTCTGGTAGTCAAAGTTTCGGGATTTCATAAGATATTAATACCTAATACTACATAAACTGCGTTCATAGAAAATAATAGTCAATTACACGAACCATATAAGAAAATCCCACTACCCAATATTACAAAAGCAAATTCAAATGACTAGTGCACGTTGGGAAAAGCTAAGGAATCAGGTAGCATTATGTATACATTAGCTTAAACAAATGCTACAGCTAATTTAATAGAAGGATTAAGAAAAGGCAATCATGTGCTAACTGTGCATCCAAAATAACTGACCTCGGCCTTGTCATTGGGATTTGAAATTTCGCCAAAGAAACTGGTCCAGGAAAAGTGTGATCACTGTAGTCCTATGCCGATGCAAGCATTGTGAGTCAACTAGCTCCATACTCATTGTATAAACTGTACCATTGAAGACGAGATCCCTTTCCCCTTTCTTGTAGGGGAGTCTGCATATGTGAAAACGCTATTACTTCATCATGTGGTGTTGCAATTAAGTTGAATATGGCGTCTATATGGGACAGGATAAAAGTATATGGGACAGGATAAAAGTAAGGGAAACAAGAAAACACAGTTCTAGAACAATACCTTGTCATTGGGATTTGAGGATTTCACTTCTGGGAAGAAGAGGCTGCAGTCATCAACTTTGACAATGTCTCACATTTTTGGATCTCTTAATCTACAAAGCCATCCAAGACCAACAACTACATTCTGCCAACTTTCAATGACTTCAATCGGTCGGGCATATCACCTGCATTCGGCCTTAACTTCCCACATCTGACAAAACTAGACCTCTCCTCCTGATTTCTCGGGTTTGATCCCACGGGAGATAGCCCACTTATACCAATTGATTTCTCTCAGTATCACTTCTGGTTATACAGACCAATTGAGACTTGAACCTTTCATATGTTGATAAAAAATTAAACCCAGTTGGAGAGTCTTTAATACCAGAGCATATCAGAAATATTTCTTCTTTATCATTTATTGACCTCTCTGGATGTTTGATTTCCCAAACTTGCTAGACCTCGAACTGTACGGGAATGATGACCAGGTTGGCTTTCTACCCAAGTCAAACTGGAGTTGTAGCACTTCCAGGTTTGGGTTGGATGTAACAGGAGTTAGATTTTCTAGCGAATTACCTGATTCACTTTCACCTGGCTGTATAAAGTCACTATCATCCCTCAATTTCAATGGTGGCAACTTCTTTAGGTCTAATCTCCGTGGCTCGGAAACCTAAGCGAACTCAAATCCAGTAACAGTTTCACCAGTCAGGTTCCGTTGACTCTCACAAATCATGAGTATCTCAACTATTTAGTTCTTGTTGACAACCTTGACAACCTTGAAGGTGAAATTCCTGATGCTTTTTCTCAACTCACTAAACTTCATACTCTGGATGTTGGCAGCGAAAATTCCACGGATAGCTGTGCCGTGTCTCAAAGCTCATGATGACAGCAATCCGGATTCAGTCAAGGTCATAAAATTTGAACTGCACATAAATACTCATGAAATCAGTTTACTTCAAAACTGTGATATATACGCAACCTCTTAATCACTTTGGGTTTACACACAGTATATACTCCGTATGTAAGGAGAGAAATAGGGAGACTCGTGAAGTCATTTCTCCTACTTTGATTAAGAGGAAACTACTTGTTCAACACGGGCATCACAATCCCAGGATGATTATGAAGATTTCTTTCATGCGTTTACTTGGAAAGCGCCTTGCACAAAAAACACATGGCTATCTACATTCTTCTTTATCAGTTCCCAGTTCTAATTCAACAACAAAATTTTATGTATCAGTTATCCTAGTATCATGTCCTCTATACATAGCCAAAAAAGAAGAAAGAAAGAAAGACAAAAAGCTAAAAGATAGACAATCCAATAACCCTTGACCCAAAACAGGCCCTTGGCATGTTCCTATCAACAGCAACGATATCAAAGGACATAATAATTAACTATTGACACTCCCAAACAAAAAGAACTTAAAAGGAACAAATCAAGAGACCAGTTCTCTTATTAGTAGTGTACAAGAGGACTTCGTTTACTGATCAGCGCTTGACTTGTTCGGATCGTGCCACCAAATCTTATTGACTTTATAGCATTCAACTCAATGCCCAACATGCTCACGGCAATAACATCATTCCAACTTATATTTAACATACAAACACAACTTTCATGGCTATCCTCATCTACAATAGCTTACATGTTTAAAGAAAAGAGATCATGATGGTGAGACAGGTAAAGTTGTTTCTGATATTAATCATCAGTCTCCTGTTTGGTAATGAGGTAATAACTTGTACATCTCTCTCTCATTCCACTTTGTCTACTTCAAATGTTCATCATTTATGCATTAGTGAGGAAAAGTCCGCTCTTTTGGAGTTTAAGCGCTCATTTGTTGCTGCTCTAAACACCACAGATGATATCTGCGGTTCTGGTACTAAATCAAAGATACAGTCTTGGAACGAGGAGGTTCATACTGCCGCTAGTAGTACCACCGTTGATTGTTGTTCATGGGAAGGGGTGGAATGTGATATGTCAACCGGTCATGTGATCGGGCTGGACCTGAGTTGTAGTCAACTCTACGGAGCAATCCCTTCAGATAGCACTCTCTTCCGTCTCTCTCACCTCCGTACACTTGATCTTTCCTCCAACAACTTCAACGGCTCCAGCATATCGCCTGCATTCGGCCGAAACTTCCCACATTTGACAGACCTTGACCTCTCCTACTCTAATTTCTCGGGCTCCATCCCACCAGAAATAGCCCACTTGTCCAAATTAATATCTCTCATTATCCAACCTTCTTATATGGAGACATTGAGACTCGAACCACAGGCTTTCAAAATGTTGATAGAAAACCAGACCCAGTTGGAAAGTCTACTCCTGACTGGTGTTAGCATATCTTCAATCATACCAAAGTATATTGGAAATCTTTCTTCTCTAGCAGTTTTAGTCCTCTTTGGCAATGGCCTGTATGGTGAGCTACCACAGAGTATATTTCAACTCCCTTACTTGCAAGAACTGGATCTGTCCATGAATGACAGTTTGCTAGGTTATCTACCCAAGTCAAATTGGAGTTGTAGCAGTCATCTTGATATTTTAAGTCTAAGCGAAGTTAGATTTTCAAGTGAATTACCTGATTCATGTTCACCCGGCTGTCTAAAGTCAATACGGTTGCTGAATCTCCCTGGCGGCGAATTATTTGGGTCTATTCCCCCTTGGCTTGGTAACCTTAGTCAAATCACAGGTCTTGATTTATCCAGTAACAGTTTCACTGGTCAGGTCCCAGTGACTCTCTCAAACCTTCAGCACCTCGACTTCTTGAGTCTCGCTAAGAACAGCCTTGAAGGTGAAATTCCAAATGGTTTTGCTCAGCTCACTGAAATGTCTGCACTGGACCTTGAGAGTAACAGATTCCATGGCATATTTCCCCAATGGTTGGCCAACCTAACCAAACTCGGACATTTGTATTTGGGAAATAATAAACTCACAGGTCCCATACCATCCAACATAGGTGAGTCTCGCTAGCCTTGGGCAATAATTCTTTTAGCGGGACAATTCCTTTAAGTTTGTTTTCTCTTCCATTGTATACAGTGGACCTCAGTTCCAACCAACTTTCTGGGACCATTCCCTCCAACATAACAGCCCTTCAAATTTCAGGGGTGGAGACCATTGACTTGGGAAACAATAACTTGAGTGGTAACCTGGGACCCCTCTCATTTGTAAACCTTACAGAGCTAACCTACCTCCGTCTTTCTCACAATTTATTTCATGGACCGCTCCCACTCATACCTCTCTCAATTTCTTACCTATTAATCTCCAACAACAAATTTCACGGGGAGATCCCGCTTTTAATTTGCAATTCAAGGAAGCTTGACATTTTTGATCTGTCCCATAACAACCTGAGTGGCGTGATCCCCAAATGTATCAGCAACTTTAGCAGCACTCTCTCTGTCTTGAATTTGGGAATGAACAGGTTAAGTGGAACAATTCCACTGAATTTCGTTAAGGGTAATCGTCTGAGATCAATCAACTTGAACGGAAACCATTTGGAAGGAAAAGTTCCGCCATCCCTGGCCAATTGTAGGGACTTGGAAGTTCTTGACCTGGGGAACAATGATATAAATGATACGTTCCCGCATTGGCTGCAGCTTTTGCCAGAACTGCAAGTTCTTGTACTGCGGCATAACAAGTTTTATGGTACGCTTGGCATTACAAGAATCGAGAAGTTAGCTTCCTTCCCAAAACTCCGAATCTTCGATCTGTCACACAATGAATTCATTGGCCCACTGCCTACAACCTATTTCCTGAGTTTGAACGCTATGAAAAATGTGAATCGCACACAGACCACCTTGGAATATATGGGGAACTCCTATTATGATGATACTGTTGTCATCACTTGGAAGGGAGTGGAACATGAAGTCCAACGTATCCTAAAGGTCTTGGCAACAATTGATTTCTCAGGCAACATGTTTGAAGGAAAAATACCGGACGATATTGGAGGTCTACTTGGTATTCAATCACTCAATCTATCAAGCAACGTCCTTACAGGTCACATTCCATCATCGTTGGCAAATTTGAGAGTGCTTGAATCATTAGATCTCTCTTCCAACCAACTATCCGGGGTTATACCACAGCAACTCACCCGTATTACTTTTCTTCAAATCATGAACCTTTCAAGCAATCATCTAACTGGACCCATACCTCGAGGGTTCCAATTTGATACATTCCAGAACGATTCTTACAGTGGGAACTTGGGGTTATGTGGACCACCATTGTCAAAAAAGTGCTGGGATAATGGTCAACCATTTAAGGAAGATGATGATGAAGGTATGTTTGATGGATTCGGTTGGAAAATTGTGCTGCTGGGGTATGGATGTGGAACTGTATTTGGATTGGGTGTTGGGTTTGTAATGTTCTCAACCAGAAAGCCGAAAAGGTTGATGACATTTGTTGAAGAGGAATTACTGAGGATAATAAAGCGAACAGGTAAACACCGTGCACAGGGTTACAGGAATGCCCGGAGACGAGGCTAGGAACCCAGAGCAACATTGCAGGAAAGTTTTGTTTTTTGTGTAATTGCTTGGAAAAGTGTGTTTGTAAAATGCCAGTAATTATTGTTTGCTTCTTACCAGCCCTGTTTGGGGACACCGGTTTTTTTATCAATTTTCTTTTGTTTCTAAGTAAGAAACTAAGATGGTGTTTGGGGATTCCTTTTTGTCTGGTCATATCCGGTTTGGATCAACGGAGAGGGGAATCTGGAGCACCAGTGAGGGAAACAGGTATTAGAAAAAAGTTTGCTACAGTTACTGGTACACGTTCTGTTTGAATGGGAGGTCATCCCTTTCTGTAATTGTCCCATCTTTGCACCATTCACCTAGGTGTATACGTATAATATTCTTAAGTATTGGACATTCTTACACCTTGGATTTGTAGTATTACAGTGGCAATCCGGCGGGTTCGGGGCTGTTTTTAACAAACCCAAGCGGATCCGGGAGAAACCCAGTAAACCAGAATACCGACCCCTCCCCCCTAAAATTACACCCCATACCCCAATTCTACCCTACACGACACCAGCCCTGCCTCATTCCAACAAATAATATGATAATCTGGCAAAACCACCACGAACAATAAGTTGATTCACTGAATTCATTAGATTTTTAGATCTGTATCCTTAAAATTGCAAGATAATTATTGAATTATAATTAAAATTTAAAATCCAAAACGACTTAGAAAAGTTGGGATTTTACATTGAGAATTTAGAAGGCTGTGAGAAACTGAACATATTACTGATGAGAAAACAATATATATATATATACTGATGAGAAAACAATATATATATATATACATATATATTTGCAATGATGGATGCATGCTTTTATAAGCTATGTTACGAAACCCTAACATCTAGAATACCCAAAATACCCTTTACATAATATGAATGTTATTTCCTAACCAAGACAAGTTCAAAGTCAAAATAGAAAAGAGAGAAATTGGACAATTAAAAAGCAATTAAAAAAACCAGATCTTTGGGTAACAAAATGAAATCAAATCAACAAGTTCCACGGAAAGATACCAAATGCCTCTGGAATCTACTAGCTATTCAATCCCTTAATTTTTCGAACAACATCCTTACGGTCAACACTCCATTATCACTGGAAAATTTGACACTCATTGAATCCGGGTTTATACCTCGAGGTTTACAACTCACACATCCTTTGCACTTTTAATTTTGAACCTTTTGAGTAATAGCCTGGTTGGTCTGATACCTCGAGGCCTACAATATAATGCATTTTCGCATGACTCTTACAAAGGGAAGTCGGGTCTATGTGGATTACCACTGTGAAAGAAGTGCTGGAATAATGGCTCATTACACGATCAACCAAAGGGTTGCATTGCAGCGACGGGCCCCTATCCAAAGCAATGGCGAGCTCTGGTCTAGTTCAGAACATTTCCAAGCACTAGTTCTGTTAATACTGTGATTAAACTACATATAAAGCAAACAAAACATACAGATACCACGAATCATACTGTTCGATGTCTTGATGCGAGTAATACCTCATTATGTTGTTGTGCCCTACCCATAAAGTCGCTATAGACCAATTAAACTACATAACGCTGAAAAATAGATTAGATATAAAAACAGGGCACACATAGTCAATTGATCATAGAGAAACAGAGATATACCCATATACCCTGGAGGCCATTTAATGCGTCGAGTAAATCATTCCCAAACATTGTGCTCCCTGCAATGCAGTGTCGTTATATTATTCAACCCAGGTAGTTATGACAATTCATTACTACTACTGTATTTCAGAGTTACCAGTGTGCATAGATTCAAAGTTTATACAGCCATTATATGTATGTAAACGAGGTTTCTACGTCATTGATCAGATCAACTATCTTCAATGAATTAAAACTACCCAAAATTTTAGTAATCGATAAATAGTGAAGCTAAGATGATATAATTAAAACAGACATAATAACAAACAGATGATCAGTGACACAAAGATACGAAGAATAATCATTGTCATCTTCAAATCCCCAGTGAAGGTGTCTACCCCAAATGCCCAACTTTACTAGTATCATCCAAGACTAAGTCCAAACCTATTACTTCGAAATGGAACCATCAACAGGGAAAGCAACTGCCCAGCAGTTGATAGTTTCCTCATCCGTCACCTTCATCTCTATGCATAAATATCAAGCAATCAACCACAGAAAACACAAGCCATACAGAACCCAATTCTCAAATGGAGTAAAATAATAAAATCTCTATAAAGGTCATTCATTTTTGTGGTTGAGAATGAGGGGTTGCTAATAAAGAAGAGGTCGTTTCAACTCAGAGTCACTGCAGATGCAATTGCAAGTCTTGGCATTCCTAGTGAATTAATGACACTGCTTTTCCAACCACAGCTTGGGAGAACAAGCTGCGGAAAAATCAAATAAGCTTTTTCTTTTAATGGTACAAAAATAACACCCTTATTCTTTAAAAGGAGAGACTTTTCATCATATTGCAACGAAGTTTTCTTCTCCAATGCAGAACCTTGTCAAAAGTGCGAACCCACTAACGGGCAAATCCTTGTCATAGGAACATCGCTATCTAGACTCTTCAATATTTTTGCTGGTGAATAAATATTTTGTGGGTCTTTCTTATCAAGCCAATGCAGCAGAATTTGCTAGTCTTGCTTTTCCAAGCTGTCTTTCCAAAAAAAAAAACTTCCATAAACTGTCCCATCTCTTTATCTGACAATTTCTCGTTATAAAGATAAATTCAAATCTAGCCATCTTTAATTAGAATAAACCCGTAGGTTGCAGGTCAGTTTGAATCTTAATTTTCCAAACCTTTATGTGGCGGTAGTCAAGTCAACTGCCGTATCCCAAAGCAAAGCTCATGACAACGCATTCCAAAATCAGTCTAGGTCATAAAATTTGAACTTCCTATATATATTCATGAAATATGGATCAGACACCGATGTTCTGGTTAGACATGGGGCCTAGCATGTACAGTGATACTACTGAGATAACCCTCACGGGAGTAGATTCCGAGTTCCCAAGAATCCTAAAGATCTTCGCAGCAATTGATTTATCAGAATACAAGCTTGAAGGATTCAATCCCTCAATTTATCGAGAAACACCCTTAACGGTAAGATTCCTTCGTACTTGGCAAACTGATGTCGCTTAAATCCTTAGATCTCTCGTCCAACCAACTCTCCGGGGTCATACCACAGGTGCTCACCCGTGTTACTTTTCTTCAAATGTTGAACCTTTCGAGCAATTACCTAACTGGTGAGGCATCCAGTTTAGTACATCTCAGAGGGATTCTTACAGTGGGGCTACGCGAAGCACCATTGTGCTTTGATGAAAATGTGGAATCACATGACCTAACACCGGCATCACATTCCTAGGACAATGACGATGACGATGAGTTTACTTGGATACCGGTGGTGCTTAGGTATGAGTGCGGAATAGTATTTGGATTGGGTGTTGGGTTTGTTTTTTATAAAAATAGGGAAGCCGAAAAGGTTGGTGACATTTGTTGAAGAAGATTTGCTTCACATGACAGCAAAGCAACCACGCAGGCGCCGCACACATGGTTTCAGGAACAAATTAAGTGACCAGTTTTCTTATTATTAATGTACAAGAGGACTTTGTTTACTCATCAGCACTTGACTAGATCGAATGGTGCCACCATTAATTTGCACTTGAATCGTATCGAGCTTGAAGCAGTCAACTCAATGCACAACGTGCTCACGGCAACAACATTCCAACTTATACACACACACAAACACACACACACATATTATATATAGAACAATTGACACTTAACTACCACGCAGTTTGGAAAAATTGACACTCAGCTACACACAGTTTCAAAATTGACAACTTAGTGCATGCAGTATGTAATTTACATACTTCGCGCTCCAAATTAGTAGACGGGGTTAACTTTGCCCACTGCCGTTAATGACATGGCAATGTACCAGGGTTAATTACGTCTTTCTCGTTAATTAATGATGTATAAAAGAATTGGGAACGACTCTCATCGTTGTTCCAGAACGAAGTGAGGTAGGGTTTGTGAGGAAAAAGGTGTTCGAGAGTAATGGGGGGTAGACGCATATTTGATTCTCCTGTAAAGTCGATGAGTCGATTGGAGTGACAGAGGGGTGAGTAGGAGGAAAAGTCGACAGATTTCTCAGAGATATTCGTGGACAGCGATTGACAGGGGAAGAGAGTCACGGGTAACAGCGAAGCTCTGGTTTTTTGGAAGATTCGGTACCGATTTCTTTATTCGAAGACTGAATCGAGATGGGTAAGTTTCTGAATTCCTCTGTCTTCTTGTTGGATGGATTAAACTAGGGTTCTAATATATGTCCTCTGCAAAAAGGACGCATGTCCTCTGGTTTTTTGGATGAATTCCTCTGCAAAAAGGGTGTGCTTTTTGAGCTTTTTGATTCTGGGTTTTGACATTCAGTTTCAATAAACTATGTATTAAGTTGATTACATGTGTTTTGGGGTTGTTTGTAAGTAATCAGGGAACTAAAAAAATGTTGTTTATTGCAACTGAATGATTTGCTTAGACATTGTTTATTGAAACTGAATGTTGGTATTAGGTATCAACTTAATCCTTTTCTACTAGTTGTTTAATCTAGTTATAATTATTCTTGTTTAATCTAGTTATAATTATTATTTTTCTTTTGTGCCTTGTAGCTGAGTATTTTAACATTAAAATACCATATTGGTATTTTAATGTTAATGTTAATGTTAAAATACTCAGCTACAAGGCACAAAAGAAAAATAATAATTATAACTAGATTAAACAAGAATAATTATAACTAGATTAAACAACTAGTAGAAAAGGATTAAGTTGATACCTAATACCAACATTCAGTTTCAATAAACAATGTCTAAGCAAATCATTCAGTTGCAATAAACAACATTTTTTTAGTTCCCTGATTACTTACAAACAACCCCAAAACACATGTAATCAACTTAATACATAGTTTATTGAAACTGAATGTCAAAACCCAGAATCAAAAAGCTCAAAAAGCACACCCTTTTTGCAGAGGAATTCATCCAAAAAACCAGAGGACATGCGTCCTTTTTGCAGAGGACATATATTAGAACCCTAGTTTAATCCATCCAACAAGAAGACAGAGGAATTCAGAAACTTACCCATCTCGATTCAGTCTTCGAATAAAGAAATCGGTACCGAATCTTCCAAAAAACCAGAGCTTCGCTGTTACCCGTGACTCTCTTCCCCTGTCAATCGCTGTCCACGAATATCTCTGAGAAATCTGTCGACTTTTCCTCCTACTCACCCCTCTGTCACTCCAATCGACTCATCGACTTTACAGGAGAATCAAATATGCGTCTACCCCCCATTACTCTCGAACACCTTTTTCCTCACAAACCCTACCTCACTTCGTTCTGGAACAACGATGAGAGTCGTTCCCAATTCTTTTATACATCATTAATTAACGAGAAAGACGTAATTAACCCTGGTACATTGCCATGTCATTAACGGCAGTGGGCAAAGTTAACCCCGTCTACTAATTTGGAGCGCGAAGTATGTAAATTACATACTGCATGCACTAAGTTGTCAATTTTGAAACTGTGTGTAGCTGAGTGTCAATTTTTCCAAACTGCGTGGTAGTTAAGTGTCAATTGTTCTATATATAATATGTGTGTGTGTGTTTGTGTGTGTGTATAAGTTGGAATGTTGTTGCCGTGAGCACGTTGTGCATTGAGTTGACTGCTTCAAGCTCGATACGATTCAAGTGCAAATTAATGGTGGCACCATTCGATCTAGTCAAGTGCTGATGAGTAAACAAAGTCCTCTTGTACATTAATAATAAGAAAACTGGTCACTTAATTTGTTCCTGAAACCATGTGTGCGGCGCCTGCGTGGTTGCTTTGCTGTCATGTGAAGCAAATCTTCTTCAACAAATGTCACCAACCTTTTCGGCTTCCCTATTTTTATAAAAAACAAACCCAACACCCAATCCAAATACTATTCCGCACTCATACCTAAGCACCACCGGTATCCAAGTAAACTCATCGTCATCGTCATTGTCCTAGGAATGTGATGCCGGTGTTAGGTCATGTGATTCCACATTTTCATCAAAGCACAATGGTGCTTCGCGTAGCCCCACTGTAAGAATCCCTCTGAGATGTACTAAACTGGATGCTCATCTACAGTAGTTTACATGTTTAAAGAAGATAAGAATATGATCATGGTGAGACTCGTAACGTTGTTTCGGATACTAGTGATCAGCACTCTCCTGTTTGGTAATGAGGTAATAAATTGTAAATCTCTCTCTCATTCCTCTTTGTCTACTTCAAATGTTCATCATTTGTGCATTAATGACGAAAAGACCGCTCTTTTGAAATTTAAGCGCTTATTTGTTGCTGCTTTAAAAGCTTCAGATGATGTCTGCGCTTTTGATACTTCTCCTCCAAAGATACAGTCTTGGAATGAGGAGGTTCATACTGTCGCTAATAGTACTACAAGTACCAGCAGTGATTGTTGTTCATGGGAAGGGGTTGAGTGCGACGTGTCGACAGGTCATGTGATCGGTCTGGACCTCAGCTGTAGCCATCTCTATGGAACCATCCCTTCCAACAGCACCCTCTTCCATCTTTCTCACCTCCGTAAACTCGATCTTTCTTTAAACAATTTCAACGGCTCCAGCATATCGCCTGCATTCGGCCGAAACTTCCCACATTTGACACACCTTCACCTCTCCTACTCTAATTTCTTGGGCTCGATCCCATCGGAAATAACCCACTTATCCCATTTGATTTCTCTCAGTATCCAACCTTTCTATACGGAGACATTGAGACTCGAGCCACAGGCTTTCAAAATGTTGATAGAAAACCAGACCCGGTTGGAAAGTCTTTCCCTGTCTGGTGTTAACATATCTTCAACCATACCAGAGTATATTGGAAATCTTTCTTCTTTAACAGATATAGCCCTATCTGACAACGGACTGTATGGGGAGCTACCACACAGTATACTTCAACTGCCATACTTGCGAGAACTGGATCTGTCCTCAAATGACGGATTAACCGGCTATCTACCCAAGTCAAACTGGAGTTGTAGCAGTCATCTTGAAATTTTATATCTGGGCGAAGTTATGTTTTCCAGTGAATTACCTGATTCATGTTCACCCGGCTGTCTAAAGACAATATCGCTACTCGATCTCAGTTATGGTGGATTCTTTGGGTCTATTCCCCCATGGCTCGGGAACCTTACAGAAATCATCAGTCTTTGGTTGTCTGGTAACAGTTTCACTGGTCAGGTCCCATTGACCCTCTCAAACATCCGGGAAATCGACGAATTAAGTCTTGCTGAGAACAACCTTAATGGTGAAATTCCTAATGCTTTTGGTCAGCTCAATAAATTGTTCTATCTGAACCTTGAGAGTAACAGTTTCCATGGGAAATTCACCCATTGGTTGGCCAACCTAACAGAACTTGTATATTTGTCTCTATCAAATAATGACCTCACAGGTCCCTTGCCCTCCAACATAAGTAAGATTAAGAATCTGAATATGCTCTTTTTGAGCAACAATAATCTGAGCGGTACAATGGAACCCCTCTCATTTGGAAAACTCAAAAAGCTTGACTACCTCGATCTTTCTCACAATTCACTTCAAGGACCGCTCCCACTCATACCTCACTCCATGTCTTACCTTTTAATCTCTAACAACAAATTTCATGGAGCTGTCCAGCCTTCCATTTGTAATTTGAGCTTGATTCAAGTCCTTGATCTGTCTCATAACAACCTAAGTGGTATGATCCCAAAATGTATCAGCAACTTTAGCAACACTCTCTCAGTCTTGAACTTGGGAACGAACTGGTTCCATGGAGCAATTCCACTGAATTTAGCCAAGGGAAATAAAATCAGATCGATCAACTTCAACAACAATCATTTTCAAGGACAAGTTCCGCGATCCTTGTCCAATTGTAGAGAATTGGAAGTTCTAGACCTCGGGAACAACAACATTATTGATGTTTTCCCACATTGGCTGAAGTCCTTGCCAGAATTGCAAGTTCTTGTCCTCCGGCACAACAAGTTTCGTGGTATGGTGGGCCTCTCAAGAATTAAAACAGTACCTTCATTTCCAAAACTCCGAATCTTTGATCTGTCACACAATGAGTTTGATGGTCCATTACCTACAAATTATTTCCTAAATTTGGACGCCATGAGAAACGTCAATCACACGGAGAGTACTACCTTGGAATACATGGGTGATAGCAATTACCACGATACTGTTGTGATAACTTTGAAGGGATTCAATTTTGAATTTCAACGTATCCTTAAGGTCTTGGCAACAATTGATTTCTCAGGAAACAGGTTTGGAGGAGAGATACCGGATGATATTGGGGGTCTAATTGGTATTCAATCGCTTAATCTATCGAGCAACATCCTGACCGGTCCCATTCCATCGTCGTTGGAAAACTTGAGAGTGCTTGAATCCTTAGATCTCTCTTCCAACCAACTATATGGGGTCATACCACAAGAACTCACCCATATTACGACACTTGAAGTCTTGAACCTTTCGAGCAATCATCTAACTGGACCAATACCTCGAGGGCTCCAATTTGATACATTCCAAAACGATTCTTACAGTGGAAACTGGGGGTTATGCGGACCACCATTGTCAAAAAAATGCTCGGATAATGGTGCACCACATGATCAAGCATCCTGGCAGGAAGATGAAGATGGTATATTTGATGGATTCGGTTGGAAAATCGTGCTGCTTGGATATGGATGTGGAACTGTATTTGGATTGGGTCTTGGGTTTGTTATGTGCTCTACCGGAAAGCCCAAAAGGTTGGTAACATTTGTTGAAGATGCATTGCTTAGGATGACAAAGCGGACAGGTAAGAGTGGTGCACAGGGCAACAGAAATGCCCGGAGACAAGGCTAGAGAACCCAGAGTAACACTGGGAGAAAATAAATAAAAGTACTTCAGAAATAACCTTATGAATGTGTGATGAAATATTGTATTTTGTGAATTGCTGGGAATAACTTTGTGAAATACAGAAATACCAGTATTTATTGTTTGCTCTTATTATGATCCCTGGACGGGGAGGGTTTTTTGGTTTAAACAAAACGTTCTTATGAGACCATGGGTTTTTTCATGATTTTTAAGGGCTTAGGGTGCAGCCACACCCGGCCATGTTGATCTCTGGTGAGCTAATTCGCACATAAATTTTGGAAAATCGTTCTAAATCTCTGTGAGCTTGTTTGCTCGTAAATTTCAGAAATCTTTAAAATAACTGTATCGTGAAAGCAGACCAAGGGTGTCATCCTCTAGCTGCCCCTCAGATTTGGAAAATCGTTCTAAATCTCTGTGACCTAGTTGTGAATGACACTAGGCAGAACACATCTGAATCTGTTGGCAATGACCTTAGCAATAACCTTGTAAAGAGAATTTGATTGCAAATGACTGGGAATCATGTTCCTACAGCGATTACTTTCTGATTTTCAGCCAGATAAAGATCTGGGGCGAGGATTTAGGGTTTAGCCTGAAGGGTTACGGGTATAAGATTTTTCAAAAAGAAGGGGTTGTGTCTAGAATTTTGGATCGGAATTGGGGCTGCTCGAGGCTATGAACAGCGAAATAGGGGAAGAACAAGAAAGAAGAAGAAAAGGGAGAACCCAATTAAGGTTTCACAAATCAAAGTAACATTAATTCTCAATAACCAATATGCCTTACAATTAATTAAACATCAGGATTTAAATATTCGTAATAGGAAACTCAATTCTAACTCAGTCTTGACTAAAATCAAATTATTAAATCCTACCAAATACAAGAAGTTCTTGGAAATCATAGAAGTACTCAAACACACCTCAAGTACTACCTAAATAACTACTTTATAATATATTACAACCGACACTTTCCCTTAGTCCAAAATGGCTTAGTATCACGCTTCAGTTTAAGCTTCCGAATTGGGTTTGCCTTCTCCAGGCAGTGTATTGTCATGAATCTCAGGCAAGGACCAAAGTGCAAAGTGGTCATCTTTGTGGTCGTGTAATTAGGACCAAACTGCATTACACGCCAAACTGTGGTCGTGTAATTCAGGAGTAGCAGTAGCCGTCCGATCCTAGCTAGCAAGGATCTGGACCGTAGATTTCTTTTAAACGTTGGATTTGAATGTTGTTAAGTAGGACGACGTCGTAGGGGGGTAAGGGACAGCCACGTCGATGACAGCTCATCCTCTCCTGGCCTGTGATTGGTCCGGGCGAGTCACATGTGGCTGAGCTGTCTCGAGCTGTTGGTAATTCACGTAAACTACACCTACCTCCCCCTACCATATAAAAGGGTTGTAACAGAAGTATTATTCATTATGAAATATTACATTTTCTTCCCAAATTCCTCTCTCTGGTTTTCCCTCTCTTCTTCTCTTCTCTCAGATCTGCTCGGAACCCTAGTTCCGAGCCTTCTCCGTCTAGAGGTCTCAGGTTACTCGCCGGAGTCACATCAAGTTGGTATCAGAGCCAGGTTTGGCTCAGAGAAGGAACAGAATGCCAAATACTCGCAATCAAGCAGTGACTGCCATGGAAGTAGATGGAAGAGTTGCGGTGCTGGAAGAGCGCATCAACGACTTGGACAGCACCATTGATGGACTCCGAGTACAATTCATCAAGGTAGATGAAGGTATAAACACTCAAATCCATGATTTGAAGACTAATTTGTCAAATGAATTAGGTCAAAATTTGGGGAGAATGGAGAAGAACTTCAATGAACAGTTTAAGAGAATGATGAACTGCTATAATTTGTTAGCAAATCAAAGAGATAAGGAGAAAATGGCCTCATATTCAGAAGTTTGTAATGAACCTAGTAGAACACCTGTATCTGCTTTCAGAAATCACAGCACTAGTCACATTTCTGAGAAGGAGCCAAATGAAGCAGAAATCAACACTTGTGTGAAAAACTACACTAATAGTACTATTCCTCTCCCAAAAATTGAGTTTCCAAAGTTCAATGGGACTGATCCACTGGGGTGGTTAGTGAGAGTGGAAAGGTATTTCACCATTTATGTCATGAATGATTGCCAAAAACTAGTAATGGTGTCACTGCACTTAGAAGGAGAAGCTGATAGCTGGTTTAGAGCTGAATTTGAGCAGCTGGATACCATCACTTAGACACAATTTTGTGAACAAGTGTGTGTGGAGTTTGCTGAGCCTGGACATGAAAACCTCTTAGGAGTGTTCAATAAACTAATGCAGCAAACAACTGTGGTGGAGTATCAAACTAGGTTTGAAGCTCTGAGGCCTAGAATCAAGGCAATGCATCCCTGGGCCACTGAAATGTACTTTGTCAAGAGTTTTATTAGTGGATTGAGGGAATATTTGCAAAAGGCAGTGCAATTGCAGTTTCCAAAAACACTATCTCAAGCTAAAGCTATAGCTAGATTACAAGAGAGCCATGTAGAGTCACTAGAGAAACACATCCACAAGAAGCATTACAACAAACAGGCTTCCACATTTGGGGAGAAGAGCAGAATTGGACCTTCTACCACAGCCAAAGAAGATCACACAATTTCCAGGAATTTCAAAAGACTAACAGCTGCAGAAATGAAGGAAAAAAGGGACAAAAAGTTGTGCTTCTACTGTGATGAAGCATACTCCCCAGGACATAAATGCTCTAAGAAGACACTCTTCCTTATAATTGGAAATGAGGAAGAGGATGTAGAAGATAGTGCAGATCAAGAGGAAGGACAGCTGGTAGTCCAAGAAGTGAAGAGTGAGCCAGAAGAAGATAATGATACAGCACTGGGAATCTCAGTTCATGCTATGGTAGGTCATTCCAACATGGAAACTATCAGAATTTCTGGACAAATAAATGGGAAATTGGTGCATATATTGATTGACACAGGCAACACACACAATTTTATAGACCAAAACACAGCAAAGAAGGTGAAACTCCTCCCCACCATCATCAAAGAAATGCAAGTCAGAGTGGCTGATGGAAGTGTAATTTTAAGCAGTGGTGTATGCCAAAATGTAAAAATTCAGCTACAGAAATGTGTGATCCAAACTGATTTGAGAGTGCTACCATTGGGAGGGTGTGATCTGGTCCTAGGAGCTCAATGGTTGAAGGAGGTGAGCCCCATTTATTTGGACTTCAACAAGAGAGCTTTTGGTTTTCAGCACCAAGGTAGATTGATCACTCTAGGAGCTAGTTCCAAACAAGAACAGGTTGCAGAACTGAAATTTGCAACCTTACAGAAGTGTTGCAGACAACCTCTACAAGGAGTGACAGCTCAATTGTACTCCATAACAGCTGTAGAGACAAATCCAGCTATTCCATCTCTTCTGCAACCACTCTTGCAGCAGTTTGCTGATATATTTGAAGAACCTACACAGCTACCTCCAAAAAGGGTGCAGGATCACCACATTCCTTTACAAGAAGGAGCTCAACCAGTGTGTTTAAGACCTTATAGATACCCCTATGTGCAGAAGAATAAAATGGAAAAAATGGTGAGGGAAATGCTCAAGAATGGAACAATATAGCCCAGCACTAGTCCTTTTGCAGCTCCAGTACTGCTAGTCAAGAAGAAGGATGGCACATGGAGATTCTGTGTTGATTACAGGGGGTTGAATGCCATTACTGTCAAAAACAAGTTTCCTATACCAGTAATTGATGAGCTTATGGATGAATTGAAGTCTGCAGTGGTGTTTTCTAAGTTAGATCTCAGAGCTGGATACCATCAAGTGAGAATGGCAGAGCAGGACATCTATAAAACAGCATTCAGAACTCATGAAGGACTGTATGAATTCAAGGTGATGCCTTTTGGATTAACTAATGCACCTGCCACATTCCAATGTTTGATGAATCAGGTATTTAAGGAATTTCTGAGAAAAATGGTTTTAGTCTTCTTTGATGATATATTGGTGTACAGTAAGTCATTGGAGGAGCATTATCAGCATTTGAAAACAGTATTTGAAGTAATGAGGGCTAATCAGTTATTTGCCAAGATGAGTAAATGTTCTTTTGGGATTGAAGCAGTGGAGTATCTAGGTCATATTATAAGCAGAGAAGGGGTACAGACTGATCCTAAGAAGCTTCAAGCCATGAGAGAGTGGCCACTTCCCAAAAACATTAAAGAACTTAGGGGATTTCTGGGTCTCACAGGGTACTATAGGAGGTTTATCAGGAATTATGGCTCTATTGCAAGACCCCTAACCCAGCTATTGAAGAAAGGAGGGTTTCATTGGTCCTCTGATGCCAGCATTGCTTTTGAGAAGCTCAAAGAAGCAATGAGTTCATCTCCAGTTTTAACTCTTCCTAATTTTGAAGAGGAGTTTGTCATTGAAACAGATGCTTGTCATGATGGAGTGGGAGCTGTATTAATGCAAAATAATAGGCCTCTGGCTTATTTTAGCAAGGCTCTTTCCCCTAAACATCTGGGCATGTCCACTTATGAGAAAGAGTTATTGGCACTGGTGCTTGCAGTTGCTAAATGGAGACCATACTTAGAAGGGGCCAAATTTGTCATAAAGACTGATCACCACAGTCTCAAATATTTGTTAGAACAGAAATTGGCAACAGTATTACAGCAGAAATGGATCTCTAAATTGCTAGGGTTGCATTATGAGATACAGTACAAGAAGGGACAAGAAAATGGGGCTGCTGATGCTTTGTCTAGAAGAGCAGTCTTGGAAGAGAATTCAGAAGTTCAATGTGCTGCTATTTCTACCATTACCCCTAAGTGGTTGCAAGAAGTGAAAAAGAGCTATGAGTCTGATGAAGAAGCTAGAGAGAAGCTGGCTGCTCTTGCTGTGGATCCTAATTCATTTCCAAGATGGCAGTTACAAGATGGGGTACTCAAATATGACAAACTGTTGTTTGTGGGATCAGGGACTGAACTGAGAGCCAACATCATCAAAGAGCTTCATAATACAGGGGTAGGAGGACACTCTGGTATTTTGGGTACTTACAAAAGGGTTAAACTGTTATTCTATTGGCCTGGCCTCAAGAAGCAAGTTAAAAGCTGGGTGGCTCAATGTGACATTTGCCAAAGAATGAAATGTGAGCATTTACCATATACAGGGTTATTGCAGCCCCTTCCTATCCTAGATAAGCCATGGGAACACATTGCCATGGACTTCATAGAAGGTCTGCCTAACTCAGAAGGTAAAACTACCATTTTGGTTGTGATTGATAGAATGTCAAAATATGGGCACTTTATTCCACTTACACACCCCTATACTGCTGAGACAATTGCTGATGCATTCTTCCAAAACATCTGTAAGTTGCATGGGTTGCCTTCTTCTATAGTGAGTGACAGAGATGCAATCTTCTTAAGTCAGTTTTGGAATACCTTGTTCAAGTTAATGGGGACTCAACTCAAGTACACTACTGCTTATCATCCCCAAACTGATGGCCAGAGTGAAAGTCTCAATCAGTGTTTAGAAGTTTATTTGAGATGCTTGACTGGTGATAGACCTAAGAAGTGGGCTAAGTGGCTAAGTTTGGCTGAATGGTGGTACAACACCAACTATCACACTGCATTGCAGCTTACTCCCTTTGAGGCCTTGTATGGCTTCCCACCTAGACACTACAGTTTTCATCAGTTAAACAAGACAGGGCTTCCTGAGGTGGATGCTTTTGTACAAGATAGAGCCAAGCTTCTGCAATTGCTCAAAGACAATTTGGCAAAGGCTCAAAATAGAATGGTGACTTATGCTAACAAGCACAGGACAGAAAGGGAATTTCAAGTGGGAGATTGGGTATTTCTGAAGCTGCAGCCTTATAGGCAGAGCTCAGTTCAGCTGAGAAGCAATTACAAGTTGTCTGCAAGATTTTATGGTCCTTTTCAGGTGATTTTGAAGGTTGGAAAAGTGGCTTATAAGCTCAAGTTGCCTGATCATTCCCAGATCCATCCAGTGTTCCATGTGTCTCAGTTGAAGTTGGCTGTGGGGAACTACAATGCAGCTGCTGATTTACCTTCTGTTGGTCCTGATGGTCAATTTCTGGTGGAGCCTGTTGCAATATTGGCCAGAAGACTAGCTAAGAAAGGTAACTCATCTACTGTGCAAGTTCTGGTTCAGTGGTTTAATTTGTCACCTGAAGAAGCAACCTGGGAGGACTATTACAAGCTGAAAGAGCAATTTCCAGATTTCAAAGCTTGAGGTCAAGCTGTTTTTGAAGAGGAGGGGACTTGTCATGAATCTCAGGCAAGGACCAAAGTGCAAAGTGGTCATCTTTGTGGTCGTGTAATTAGGACCAAACTGAATTACACGCCAAACTGTGGTCGTGTAATTCAGGAGTAGCAGTAGCCGTCCGATCCTAGCTAGCAAGGATCTGGACCGTAGATTTCTTTTAAACGTTGGATTTGAATGTTGTTAAGTAGGACGACGTCGTAGGGGGGGTAAGGGACAGCCACGTCGATGACAGCTCATCCTCTCCTGGCCTGTGATTGGTCCGGGCGAGTCACATGTGGCTGAGCTGTCTCGAGCCGTTGGTAATTCACGTAAACTACACCTACCTCCCCCTACCATATAAAAGGGTTGTAACAGAAGTATTATTCATTATGAAATATTACATTTTCTTCCCAAATTCCTCTCTCTGGTTTTCCCTCTCTTCTTCTCTTCTCTCAGATCTGCTCGGAACCCTAGTTCCGAGCCTTCTCCGTCTAGAGGTCTCAGGTTACTCGCCGGAGTCACATCATGTATGGCTGCTGCGTCAGTATTGCAACAAGAAAATGGTCTATGGTCAGCCACATAGGTAGGGTTTACAAAACGACCACGCAGGCGCCGTGCACATGGTTTCAGGAATGGTCAGAGACCCGGTCAGAGAACCCTGAGCTGATATTGCCAAGGAAGAAAAATAACCTTGTAATCTTCTGGTGAGTCAGTTTTCCCAAAAGAATTAGAATCTTTTTCAGTAAACCAGAACCTTAAGAGAATATCCTTTCATGAAACTTTATTGTTATAGTAGGCCTGTTAGGGTCTTTGGGTCAGCCCATTGACACCCCTACTAGCAGCAAGTCGTTGGTCACAAAATTGAAATTTTAGGGCTCAGCTATCCGAGTATCCTGCCCCCTCTATATAGTACCCAAATTGTAAATATACACTAACCAATAACCAAAAACAGGCCCATGGCATGTTCCTATCGACAGCAACAATGGCAAAGGACATAATAATTGACTATTGACACTCCCAAATAAAAAGGGGCTTAAAAGGAACACATTAAGAGACCAGTTCTCTTATTTATGTACAAGAGTACTTTGTGTACTGATGAGCACTCAATTTGTTGGAATCGTGCCATCGTTAATTTGGACTAGAAACTAGTGGTTATTTTATACTCTCTTATATTTTATCAACTTTATAGTAGTCAACTGAATGCCCAACGTGCTCACGGCAACAACGTTCGGACTTATGATAGCTTAGATTAAGTACCTATATACATGCCAACCAACAGTGTGTGGTGATACTCATCTCCAATAGCTTACATGTTTTATAGAAAAGAGAATATGATGGCGAGGCTCGTAACGTTGTTTCTGATACTAGTGATTAGCAGTCTCCTGTTTGGTAATGAGGTAATAACTTGTTTATCTCTCTCTCATTCCTCCTCTTTGTCTACTTCAAATGTTCATCATTTGTGCAATAATGAAGAAAAGGCCGCTCTTTTGAAATTTAAGCGCTCATTCGTTGCCCGTCTCCATTATATGTGCGATCCTGATATTGATTCAAATATAGAGTCTTCGAACGAGGAGGTTCATACTGGTGATTGTTGTTCATGGCAAGGGGTGGAGTGCGGCGTTTTGACAGGTCATGTGATCGGACTAGACCTCAGCTGTAGCAGTCTCTACGGAACTATCCCTTCCAATAGCAGCCTCTTCCAGCTTTCTCACCTCCGCAGACTCAGTCTTGCCCGCAACGACTTCAACGGCTCCAGCATATCGCCTGCATTCGGCCGTAACTTCCCACATTTGACACACCGTGACCTCTCCTACTCTGAATTCTCGGGTTTGATCCCACCGGAAATAGCCCATTTATCCCAATTGATCTATCTCAGTATCCATTCTTCTGATGAGGGCCTGTTGAGAATTGAGCCACTTGCTTTCAGAATGTTGATAAAAAACCAAACCCAGTTGGAAACTCTTTTGTTCAACGGGGTAACCATATCTTCACCGATACCGGAGTTCATCGGAAATCTCTCTTCTTTATCGGATATAAAACTCTCTCAAGGAAAATTGTATGGGGAGATACCAAAGCAGATGTTTGATCTCCCGAAATTGCGATCACTCCAACTGTCCGGGAATGATGGCTTGGTCGGCGGCTATCTATCCAAGTTAAACTGGAATTGTAGCAGTTCCCTGTCTGGGTTAGAACTAAGAGGAGTAAGATTTGCTAGTGAATTTCCTGATTTAGCATGTTGTCTAAAGTCATTATCCTTCCTGGATCTCAGTGGTGGCGAATTCTTTGGGTCCATTCCCCCATGGCTTGGGAACTTTAGCCTAATCAGCGGCCTTGATTTATCCAACAACAATTTCACTGGTCAGCTCCCGGTGACTCTCTCAAATCTTCATCATCTCGACTATTTGAGTCTCGCTAACAACTACCTTGAAGGTGAAATCCCTGATGCTTTTGCTCAGCTCACTAACCTGTATTCTTTGGATTTTGGCGGGAACCATTTTCATGGAAAATTTCCCCCATCGTTGGCCAACCTGACAGAACTTGATTATCTGGATTTTTCAAGTAATAACCTCGCAGGTCCTATACCCTCCAATGTAAGCGAGCTTCGGAAGCTGACCATCCTCACCTTGTCCCATAATTCAATTAGCGGGGCTATTCCGTTAGGTTTATTTTCTCTTCCATTATTGTATGACCTGCAGCTCGATTTCAACCAACTTTCTGGCACCATTCCTTCCAACACAAGCGAGCTTCAGAATCTGCTGTACTTATTCTTGAATAATAATTTCATTGGCGGGGCGATTCCATCAGGTTTGTTTGCTCTTCCCTCATTGGATAGATTGGATCTCAGTTCCAACCAACTCTCTGGCCCCATTCCCTCCAACTTAACAGGCCTTTCAGCACTAAATACCCTAAAGTTGAGCAACAATTACCTGAGCGGTACCATCGAACCCCTCTCATTTATAAACCTTGAAGAGCTTTTCTACCTCGATCTTTCTCATAATTCACTTCAAGGACCGCCCCCGCTCATACCTCTCTCCATTTCTTACCTTCTAATATCGAACAACAAATTTCACGGAGATATCCCGCCATCCATTTGTCATACGAGGAGCCTAGAAATTATTGATATGTCCCATAACAACCTGAGTGGCGCGATACCCACATGTATTAGCAACATTAGCAACGCCCTTTCAGTCCTGAATTTGGGAATGAACAGGTTAAGTGGTACAATTCCAATGAATTTCGCCAAGGGTAATCTATTGAGATCAATCAACTTGAACGGAAACTATTTTGAAGGCAAACTTCCGCGATCCTTGGCCAATTGTACGGACTTGGAAGTTCTTGACCTCGGGAACAACAATATAAATGACATCTTCCCGTATTGGCTGGAGTCTTTGCCTGATTTGCAGGTTCTTGTCCTACGGCACAACAAGTTTCATGGTATGGTGGAATTTTTAGGAATTAAGAAGGTAACTTCATTCCCGAAACTCCGAATCTTCGATCTGTCACACAACGAATTCATTGGCCACCTGCCTGCAAACTATTTCCTGAGTTTGAATGCCATGAGGAATGTGAATCGCACACAGATCACCTTGGAATATATGGGGAATTTCTATTATGATGACACTGTTGTCATCACTTGGAAGGGAGTGGAAATTGAAGTCCAACGTGTCCTGAAGGTCTTGGCAACAATTGATTTCTCAGGCAACAGGTTTGAAGGAGAGATACCGAATGATATTGGGAGTCTAATTGGTATTCAATCGCTCAATCTATCAAGCAACGCCCTTACAGGTCACATTGCATCGTCGTTGGAAAATTTGAGACTGCTTGAATCCTTAGACCTCTCTTGCAACCAACTATCAGGGGTCATACCACAAGAACTAGCTCATATTACTTTTCTTCAACTCCTGAACCTTTCGAGCAATAATCTAACTGGACCCGTACCTCAAGGGTCCCAATTTAGTACATTCCAGAACGATTCCTATATTGGGAACTCAGGGCTATGCGGGCCGCCATTGTCAAAAAAGTGCTCTGATAATGGTGCACCACATGATCAACCGTCTCAGGAAGATGATGATGAAGGTATATTTGACGGATTTGGTTGGAAAATTGTGCTGCTTGGGTATGGATGTGGAACTGTATTCGGATTGGGTGTTGGGTTTTTTATGTTCTCAACCGGAAAGCCCAAAAGGTTGATGACATTTGTTGAAGAGGTATTGCTTAGGATGACAAAGAAAACAGGTAAGCCCCGTGCACAGGGTAACAGAAAATGCATAAAAGCGCTTCAGAAGTAACCTTGTGAATGTGATGAAATTTTGTAATTTGTGTATTGCTTGGAACAATCTTCGTAAAATTTTGTTTGCTTCATATTATACATGGTCCCTCGACGGGGAGGTTTCTTTGGTTTTAAAATTAAGAGTTCTTGTATGACCGCGAGGTTTTTCATATTTTGTTAGGGCTGGGGGTGCAGCTCGGGATTTCTGGTGATCTAGTTTGCAGTTTGCACATGAATATTGGAAATCTTTTCAAATCTCTGTGACATTGTTTGCTCACAAATTTTGGCAATCTTTTCAATAGGTTTGATGAGTGAGCATCATGTGATTGGTCTCGTTCTTTGCTTTTGTTATCGGTGGTCATCCTGAATGATTGATCCTTTACCTTCTCCCCAAATGTTCTTCAACCAATATTCTTCTGTTGGTTATGAATGCTCCAATTATAGGTGTATAACTCGAAAGTATATATCACTCGTTCTATGATCATTAATGCTTTTTATGTCTAATTTTCTTCAAATAGATCTTCGACAGTACATAGGTGGTGTTTGGGAACTAAGTTCTTTTGCGGTTTTGGGTTTAGAAAACTATATCTTTTTTGTGGTTTTGGAAATGGGGTCAAGCTACCAAATGTGACATAAGCAAAAAGAATAAGCTAACTGTCCAAACGCCTCAGCCTTTACTAAACCAAAACTTTAAATACATGATATACAAACAGGCCCACAGAGTCGGACATGCGGAATTTTTGGAGTTGCGTGAATACCTTTAGTGAGAGGTGTGCCCAATCGATGAAGCAATCATTATCTGATACCTTGCCTTCTGGATTTTGAGAATTCCAAGGTCTCAGAATTGCCCTTCTCCAAGGATATGGTAATACGCACTACTGCTTCATTCTGAGCAGCATTTATTTACGCACAAGAAGGGGGGGGGTCCAATTTTTCAATTTTTTTGATGAGTGGTTGTATCAGCCACTCTAAGCGCGTCCAAAGAGCCATGTGGTGCGCTACGAGGCGAATCAACAGAGTCTCTCCTACAATTACGGAAGACTGGATATTAATGGAGTGTTTTTTGATGTGACATTCAAGCAGGTGTGACATTCAAAAGATGGAAGATGATCGGATTAAAGGTGGGCTTCCTTGGCTGCCATCAGGTGTGACATTCAAGCAGTATGCGGGGTACGTGAATGTAGACGTCAACAATGGGAGAAACCTCTTCTAGTACTTTGCTGAGGCTGTGGAGAATTCATCTTCGCATCTCTCATTACAAGACAGCTGACTTCTATATTGCTGGGGAAAGCTATGCAGGTACATATAGTCTTAATTAACCTCACACTTCTATAACCTTCTTTACTTATAGTATACTCCTCGTCCCAGTTTAAGTGTCTTCATTTCCTAATATGGACTTATGTTTTCGCTCTACTTCCCGCCATACTCTTTTCCAAATCGTTACTCTTTCAGTTCCCAATAAATTATCACATAAAACAAATAACATTTTAGCAAATCTAGCAAGCCAAAAGCACATCCTTAATCTCCATGTAAAGTCCACCCCGACACTCAATATGAGACGGCGGGATTATCCGACTAGCTTCATACAGCTTCAAGAGGGAAAAAATAACTCTTCAACTAACATGACTCTCTGTTAAGGCATTCTGGTCCATGCTTCAAGAACTCGAGTGAAAAGTCACACATGGTTTATTTGTTAATAATCCATGGGGTTCCACCTCAAAACCATCTGGCTGTGAGGGGATAGCGCAATACACTTATTAATTATTTTTTTAATTTCTGAATGCCCGATGTGGAACTTCTCAACAGATTTCACATTCTTTTCATACCAGAACCCAAGAATCGGAACAGTTTCCAAAATTGAGTGCCGATACACATGTTGAAATAATTACCAATAAATATTAAGTACTAGTATGTTACCTCCAGGAATCCAGCATTACGGCTGGGTCCATTGCACTTGCACAAGCAACATTCCTTGTCGACCATGGCAGTCACTGCCCGTCTTTACTCTATTCACCTTGGAGGAGTTGAGGCCTGATTAGATGCAGTTATCTGGAGAATAAAAGGCCGTGCTAGTATTAGAAAAATTTGGATATGTAGTATAACACTATTTAGGTAAGTTATGCACCCTCAATTAAGCCAACTCTCAAGGTGAATAAGATTTAAATGAGCAATGATAACTTGTGGCTAATGGAAGAAACCCCCTTCTTCTCTTCATGGAAGTTCGTCTAAACAACAAGGTTTTACATTCAGAGCTGGCAAAGTACAATCAACTAAAGAAACAATTATGAAAAGATGGAAAAACTCGCAGGCAAGAGAGAATCAAAGCACAGATTTACGTGGTTCGGCAAAACAGGCTACATCCACGGAGTTGCAGAGATTTTACTAAAACAGACAAAAAAGTCTCAGAGAGAATTATAAGCGAAGCCAAGAAAAGTTCACTATAATGCACTGTTTTATCCAACTCATAGGATATAGGTCGCAAAAAACCAGTATATCCAACGAAACCTACCATGGACTTAAAGACAACTGTTGGATGAAGGAAAGTCCAAAGATTTGTAACGAGTACGAAGATAGAATTGGAACAGATGCAGAGAATAATATCTACAGTCTGGTGTGTTCGGATCAAGGCCCAGGGGCGATAAGTGCGTGCATAACTACCTCAATTCATTTACCTAACAGGAAAAATGAATCATTCCTTGTGACGGGAACTGTGTTCATAAGTACCTCAATTCCGGTCATGGTCAAAGAGCTTTTTCATGCATATGTAACGACTTCCCTACAATTGGGAACTTTGCATGTATGGAAAGCTACTTTTTTTTAACTTCCCTTGTTAAGTCATTAAAAGCACACATAATGATTCTGAGAAATGGAAGGACTGCCCATCAACCATTCTTTAAATATAAATAAGGCTCATTACTTCTGGTCTAAGAAACTACTACAGGTAATTCAATTTCTATAAGACCTATTTGGTGCATGAACCGCCATTGATTAGTCTTATAAATTAAGAAAAACATCGCATGCTCAGTAAGAGAACCACCGGTGTGCCTATGTCGGACATGCAATATGCTACTGGCGCCCTAAAGCTTAAAGTGATCAAACCTTGGCATCCTTTTCGGACGATACACTTCAAGTATGTCATGGATCTATCTTTAAAATGTATTGCTTATTTTTATTACTACAATCGGATCACCAAATCATGCAATTTTATCTAGTTCTAAAACATATCACACGTATTCTACTAATGTTGCCATTTGTACTTTCAGGTTTCAGGTTACACAGTGGTATGTGATTTGCTGACTTTCACTACAGTTCTAAATGGTGGTCATCATGTTCCACAGTGCCAGCCATGTATAGCTATTGGCTTTGTTTAAAACATTTCTATCGGGAAACCAATTGACTTCCCCTCAAAAATCAAAATTGTGCTGAACGCCAACCACATATTCCATTATGATTGTGTGAACAACATGAAGCCATTGGTGACCTCATTTGAGAACGTCGAGTTTTACAATTCAGAGCCAATTCAAAAAATTAGATACTCTGTTACTCCAATAGAAACTCCTAGCGAAAACATTTCATTTTCATGTCCAGTCAAACGGAATCACAATTCATGGTTCAATCAACTAACTACAATTGGTGTATACTTGTTACCAAATTTTAAACCAATGAACTAACTGCCAGTTAGATAATTAGAGATAAAGGAAAATTATACTATCTGTTTCTAATAATAGAGCCCATCAAATGCAGCAAAATGAAGTGTTTCCATCTACCTAACTTTCCATCAATGCCATTGTCAATTTTCATACTAGATTTTAAATGCCTTGAATGCAAAATTAAATATAAATATTGGATGAAAAGACAAGCACGACTAAACTTCCTTCAGAGGTATTCTGGAGAGAAGCTCTCGCTCCAAGAGCATATACTATGTTAAATGACAATCTAATGAACAAACACATAGAGATAAAAACACGCAACTTTGCAATCAAGAAAATAGCATACCCTTTTAAGTTGCAATTTACAATACATGCAATGTGATGGGCTGTTAGTCTGTTACTCAATCATCTTCTAAGACAATGGGGCACGCATGATTTTTTATCAAGTAGGTGACAAATACACGTTGTAATAGACTAATATGAAACTTTTCTATTTCGGTTTGCATCCTTCACTGTTCAGATAAGTGAATTTAATTTTCCAGTACATCCAATATTTTACTTGAAATGTAGAGAATTCTCAATTTTGCTACGACATATGCAACGTTGTCCCTAGTTCAAGAGTAATTTTACATGGGACCAGTAATTTGAAGGAATGCTAGTATATAAGAAAGAGGGGGGAATTATAAGTCGCAGCAGTGGGTCTTTGGCCGGGCGATCATTAGCAATGGAGAGATGTCGCAAAGTCTTTTGTATAAAGCTCAAATTTCTAATTTTTCTCAGTACAATGATGTTCCATATCCCTAGTTACACCTCCAAAGTTAACCAAATGACTCAACTCACATCCTTATGGTGGCATCACAAAGAGGAATTTGGTACGTCTGAATGGCTATGTCCTACTGCTGATGAGGTACGATCATGGCAGAGTGAGGATGATGATTCAGGGAACATGGAAAATGATCTGATTAAAGATGGGCTTCCAGGCCAACCCTCAGAAGTGAAATTCAAACAGTATGCCGGATATGTAGACATCAACAAATCAAAAGGAAGAAGCCTCTTCTATTACTTAATTGAGGTCAGTCGTAGACCATCGTCTAAGCCGCTTGTTCTCTGGCTCACTGGAGGTCTGGTACTCCCTCCCTTCTTTCCTCTCTCCCTCCCTCCCTCTCTCTATCTCAATGTATTGGCAACTGTAACAGGGCCTGGTGGTTCTTCACTTGGGTTTGGAGCTATGTTGGAGCTAGGCCACTTTGGTGTGAACCCAGATGGTGAAACACTTTACGAAAGACCATATGCTTGGAACAAAGGTTGGTTGATTACTACTACTTCAAGTTATGTAAAAGTCATTGAGTAAGTGGTTGTGTTAGCTTGAGTCGTATGTTATGTTCCTATGATGCAGTTGCAAATATGCTGTTTTTAGAGTCACCGGTAGGTGTAGGATTCTCCTACTCAAATACTAGCTCGGACTACAAAACGTCCAGCGACAAGAGGACTGGTAAGTTTACTCACCCGAGGTTATTTGATCTACAAGATACAGGGACAACCTAAGAAATTAAGGGAACTCAAGTGGTTTGGAAACGTGATTTTCGAATGCCTTGAGCAAATTCTAAAAGTTTCCTTAATTTAACAGCTCAAGACACATATACCTTTCTACTGAAATGGTTCAAAAGGTTCCCAAATTACAAGGATAGAGATTTCTACATAACAGGAGAAAGCTACGCAGGTACTTCACACAAACACATACACAGACAGGAGAGCGCACGACACACACACATACAGACAGAGGTACACTGATGCATGTAAGAAAATTTCAGGTTATTACATTCCAGAACTAGCAGACGTCAATCAAAAGCAATAAGGAGACGTCCCCTACTACAGTGATTCAACTAAAAGGGATCATGTTAAGTACTCTGTCTTCTGAATAGTTGAGTATAGAAAGGGAAACCGAAGTACCAGTGAGTGAAAGAATGAAACTATGTAACCACAGATGATAAGCCTCCAAAGTGAAGTTCATCGTGAAAAGAATGAAGTGGAAATTGAGATTGATTCACTTCTCTTGTAAATGAAACAGATAGGAAATGGGCTAATGAACATTGAGATGAATCAAAGAGGACACTATGATTACATGTGGAGTCATGCATTAATTTCAGAAAAAACTCATCGTGGACTCATCAAGTACTGCTTCGACAAACCCAGCACCAAGATTTGCCAAAAATTTGAAATGGAGGCGAAGAAGGAAAAGGGAGATATAAATCTATACGCCATCTATAGCCCAGTGTGTCGAGCCAAACAGATTCCACCGTGTAAGTCACCAAGGCAAGAGGGTTATGATCGCTGTGAAATTAATTATGTCTCTGCATATCTCAACCTTCCCCATGTACAAAAAACTTTACATGCCAACACTACAAAACTGCCCTATCCTTGGGTGTATGGAAGCAGGTAAGGTTTAGCAACTTCAATTCCAAATTCTTAACATGTCATGCACCATCAGAAACAGGAAAATAACTCTCTCCCTCTATCTCTCTCAGTGTTGTGAGCCGTAACTGGAAGAATAAGCCATCAACCATGTTGCCCACATACAAAAGGCTCATTAGTTCTGGTCTTCGGATACTCCTTTACAGGTAACAGTATAGTTCTCAGTTTATTGTCACATATTTCTTCTCGTTCATAATACAGAGTGCATAACTGCTTATCATGAACAGCGGTGATACAGATTCAATCGTTCCAGTGACTAGCACTCTATATGCCATTGCTGCCTTAAACCAGACAGTGATCAGACCTTGGCACTCTTGGACTGATGAAACCCGGGAGGTTTGATCCGAATTAGTACTATGTTTGTTTTTAATCCAGGAACAAGAGGCTAATATAATGTGTCTTGCAGGTGGCTGGATACAAAGTAGTTTATGACGGATTAACCTTTATGACAGTTCGGGGCGCTGGTCATACAGTTCCCCGGTTCCAGCCACAGAGATCTCTTGCTTTATTCAAGAACTTCTTAACAGAGTTCAAAAATTCAGGATGAAATGTTCAGCTGCTGCCAAATGAAAAAATGGTGTGTACCCAACTTGGTAAAATAAGGTGAAACGATTGTGGTTGTCATCAAATAAAGTTATACGAGTCTTTTTCTTGTAATAGCAGTTCATTTAAGGTGATTGTGTTCATTCTGTGATAGATGAAAGGAATTGACTAGGCTATATACAAGCCTACAAATGGAATGCATTTTTCGATCTTTTAAAAAATATCTATTTCTTCCGAGAAATGGAAGAGAAATCAACTTTGATCGGATAAAATCCAATCAGGTACTAAAATACGTTATCTAGCTTCATGCTAGGTTACATGCAATCGGTCTTGCATAAATCAAACCTATTGAACCTGGTTTCTTCCGAGAATTCAGTCATCAGGGAAGCTTTTGCCCATCATATGCTCTTTGCATACATATCACCATGTCGTTGCAGATTTTACTCGCCCTCTTTGTTCAGTTGGCCCTTAAACTTCAGTTAATCAATATTCTCTTTATGAGCGAGTATTTCATCAATATTGAATTGAGCCCAACCAAATATGAGGTTGGCTCGATCACCTCGCAATCTTTTATACTGCGGGCATCCTTGCATTTGTGCTTATTCAGACCAAGTATGCTCAAGAGCGATATATTCAGAAATCTCTCTATCACAACATAACATAATTGAAAGACCAAATTAAATTCATTGGGAGAGATATAGTCACCTTTTTATAAGACTCGTCTTTAAAGGATAAGATAGTAATTATCTTCTTAGAAAGATTGGGTGCAGGTGTGGTGATGTTGCAAACGTTTAATCGGTCATAATTTGGGGAATTGAGAATTCATTTCAAAAAAGGTAATCTTGCGATTCAATGCATCAAAAAATGAAATCTGGTGCAAAAAATTAAGGAAAACATGATCTCAAAAAGGAAAAAATTAAATCTATTGTCCAAGATCATTAATAGCAAATTGTAACCTCCTTTGTCATTATAAGGCCATTGGTGGTGACTCGTAAATAAATAAATAAGGTAATTTAATTGTGATGAGTAATGTGCCATGTTGCAATGCATCAAAGATATGAAATCTGGTGCATAAAATTAAGGAAAACATGATCTCAAAAAGAAAAAAATTATGTCTATTGTCCGAGATCATTAATAGCAGTTTTGTAACCCCCTTTGTCATTATAAGGTCATTGGTGGTGACTCATAAATAAATAAATGAGGTAATTTAAATTTTTTATGATGACCAATGTGACACGTTGCACATCTAGTTAATTTTTTTTATATGTGGACGATAATTATTGGTTGGGTAATTCATGTAGGCGACATTTGTTCTCACAATGAGAGATTTTAAATGACAAATGACATGTTCAGATTAAACCTTAGCACTTGTCTGCTTTTATATTCTTTATTATTTATATAGAATATATAGATCTTTCTTGCTCTTCTCTTCTTGACTTCTTAGTTTCCTATAAAATCTCTCTCAATAAATCTCTCTTTAATCACCTCAATCAAATCCCTCCCACTCTCTTTCTGTGCAAACATATCTCTTCCTTAATTCTCTCTCAAAGCTTCATTATCTCCATTACTTAAATATTTCCTAATAATCTCCCTCCATATCTATCAAATACCAAAGCATCTCTCGCTCTCTCCCATTATTCTTCCCTCTCTGAAATCTGTCAATCATCATCATCCTTCTACGTCAGTTATCTCTCTCTCTAGCAATGGAGAGATGTTGCAAATTCTTTTGTATAAAGCTCAAATTTATAGTTTTTCTCGGTACAATGATGTTCCCTATCCCTAGTTACACCTCCAAAGTTAACCAAATGACTCAACTCACATCGTTATGGTGGCATCACAAAGAGGAATTCGGTACGTCTGAATGGCTATGTCCTACTACTAATGAGGTACGATCGTGGCAGAGTGAGGATGATGATTCGGGGAACATGGAAGATGATCTGATTAAAGATGGGCTTCCAGGCCAACCCTCAGAAGTGAACTTCAAACAGTATGCCGGATATGTAAACATCAACAGATCAAAAGGAAGAAGCCTCTTCTATTACTTTATCGAGGCTAGTCAAAGTCCATCGTCTAAGCCGCTTGTTCTCTGGCTCACTGGAGGTCTGGTATTCCCTCCCTTCTTCCTCTCTCTCTCTCTCTCTCTCTCTCTCTCTCTCTCTCTCTCTCTCTCTCTCTCTCTCTCTCTCTCTCTCTCTCTCAATGTATTGGCAACTGTAACAGGGCCTGGTGGTTCTTCACTTGGGTTTGGAGCTATGTTGGAGCTAGGCCACTTTGGTGTGAACCCAGATGGTGAAACACTTTATGAAAGACCATATGCTTGGAACAAAGGTTGGTTGATAACTACTTTGAGTTATGTAAAAGTCATTGAGTAAGTGGTTGTGTTAGCTTAAGACATATGTTATGTTCATATGATGCAGTTGCAAATATGCTGTTTTTAGAGTCACCAGTAGGTGTGGGATTCTCCTACTCAAATACTAGCTCGGACTACAAAACGTCCAGCGACAAAAGGACTGGTAAGTTTATTCACCCGGGATTATTTGATCTGCAACATACAGGGACAAACTAAGAATTCACAACTCGGCTCAGTTTCACATTTCTGATCCTGTTCAAAATGAACTATAAAAAGGACCGAGCATTCTTCCATAGGAATAAGCTTGATTTGGAAACCTAGCGTAATTTATTTAATCTAGTACGTGGTTTCCGAATGCCTCGAGTAAATTCTAAAATTTCCCTTAATGTAACAGCTCAAGACACGTATACCTTTCTACTGAAATGGTTAAAAAGGTTCCCACATTACAAAGATAGAGATTTCTACATAACAGGAGAGAGCTACGCAGGTACTTCACACTCAAACTCATTCCCAGACGGGAGCGCGCACGACGCACACACACGCACACACACACATACACACAGAGGTATACTGATGCATGTAAGAGAATTTCAGGTTATTACATTCCAGAACTAGCAGACGTCATTACCAAAAGCAATAAGGAGACGACCCCTGCCTCCGTGATTCAACTAAAAGGGATCATGGTAAGTACTCTGTCTTCTGAGTGGTTAAAGAATAGAAAGGAAACTGAAGTACCAGTGAACGGAAGACTGAAACTAATTAACCACAGAAGATGAGCCTACAAGTGAAGTTCATCACCATGAAAAGAATGAAGTGGAAATTGAAACTGATTCACTTCTCTTGCAAATGAAACAGATAGGGAATGGGCTAATGAATATGGAGATGAATCAAAGAGGACACTATGATTACATGTGGAGTCATGCATTAATTTCAGAAAAAACTCATCGTGGACTCGTCAAGTACTGCTTCGACAAACCCAGCACCAAGATGTGCCAGAAATTTGAAATGGAGGCGTCGAAGGAAAGTGGAGATATAGATTTATATGCAATCTATAGCCCACTGTGTCGAGCCGAAAAGATTCTGCCGCGTAAGTCACCAATGAAAGAGGGTTATGATCCCTGTGAAAGTAATTATGTCAATGTATATCTCAACCTTCCCCATGTCCAAAAAGCTTTACATGCCAACACCACGAAACTGCCCTATCCTTGGGTGAATGTAAGCATGTAAGGTTTAGCACCTTCAATTCCAAATTCTTAACATGTCGTGCACCATCAGAAACACGGAAAATAACTCTCTCCCTCTATCTCTCTCAGGGTTGTGAACAGTAACTGGAAGGATATGCCATCAACCATGTTGCCCACATACAAAAGGCTCATTAGTTCTGGTCTTCGGATACTCCTTTACAGGTAACGATAGTTCTCAGCTTACTGTTACATGTTTCTTCTTGTTCATAATACAGAGTGCATATTATGAACAGCGGTGATACAGATGCAATCGTTCCAGTGACTAGCACTCTATATGCCATTGCTGCCTTAAACCAGACAGTGATCAGACCTTGGCAATCTTGGACTGATGAAACCCGAGAGGTTTGATCCGAATTACTACTATGTTTGTTTGGAATCCAGGAACAAGGGGCTTATATAATGTGTCTTGCAGGTGGCTGGATACAAAGTAGTCTACGACGGATTAACTTTTATGACAGTTCGGGGTGCTGGTCATGAAGTTCCACGGTTCCAGCCACAGAGATCTCTTGCTTTATTCAAGAACTTCTTAACAAAGTTCTAAATTCCAGATGAAATGTTCAGCTGCTGCCAAATGGAAAAAGGGTGTGTACCCAACTTGGTAAAATAGGGTGAAACGATTGTGTTCGTCATCAAATAAAGTCATGAGTCTGTTTCGTGCAATAGCAGTTCACTTGAGATGATTGTGTTCATTCTGTGATAGATGAAAGGAATTGCTTGGTTATATACAAGCCTACAACTGGAATGCATTTATTATTGATAAACCTTTTTTAAGCCTCATTAGAAAATTGTACTCTTCCAGATAGAGATCGTGAAGCCATGTTACACATGAGAAAACTATATTCCTTTCCAATTCTATAATCTGTCACGTCTACTTCTCCCACTTTCGTTCCATTTAACCTACTTGTGAAGGTACACACCAGAAAACCACTCCAGTCACAGATAACAAGTAGTTTCATTTGTCCAAAACCTCTCTATTACAACATAACATAATCGAAAGACCAAATTAAATTCATCGGGAGAGATATATTCACATTTTTTCTTCATGTAATAATGAATGTGTTGATTCCTCAAGGGAACTGTTACCGAAGACTGGCGTATCCAATATGTCTTGTTTACAAGTGATTCGTCATGCAACAAGTTTGAAGGAGAGGTACCACAAGAAATCACACAGCAGTTACTCCTAAATTTGTTGTGAACCTAATAAGTCCTTGGTCCTCCCAGCCTCAGGATTCCAGTTTGATGCCTTTTTGAATGATTCTTACAATGGCGTGAGTCTCTGCGGATTGCCAAGTGCTCAAATAATGGATGATGAAGATTTATTTGATGTACTCTGGTTTGAGAGCCCCGCAGCTCGGGTACATATAATTTTTACCGTGATCTCAGGGGGTAGGGTTGGTGTAATTTAGCCATCCGTGCAAAGCAGGGGTATGCTGACGTTACAGAGGACTATGTCATCCTTTCAGCATCTCAAGTTATCCCAATCCTGGCATTCGATTGGACAGAGAGTTGTGTGGAAATTTTAGTCTCTTTGCTCTTGTTTCAGTCAAAGAGCAACCAACATACTCATTTATATCTCAAGGCTCGCGACAATATACAAACTCAAAGAGGGGAATCTTATACATTCAGACTATATAAAGTATAATACGCATTACATATACAACAAACACAAACTATCATCTTTACTCTCACAATTGTAGCTCAGACACACACACACACAGAGACAAAAGAAATGGTGAGACGCATGTAATTAGTTATGCCACTACTACTGTCTCCTTCAGATTTTCATCATTCGTGCATAAAAGATGAAAATATTTCTCTTTTGTAGTTCAAGCTCTTCTTATTTTAGAAACTTCAAACTATTTTAAGAGTTTAAATGCCATAAGAACCACCAATGAGCCACAGGCTGCCTTGGAATATATGGGAGACATGTAACATGATACTGTTGTTAATGTATCCGACTGTCTTTGAGAGAATTGATTTATCAGGCAACAAGTTTGAAGGAGAGATACCAGATTATATTGTAAGTCTACTTGACACTCGATCTCTCAGGTTATCGAGCAATGCTCTAACAGGTAACATTATGAGAATGCTTGAATCCTTAGATCACTCTTCCAACCAACTATCCGGGTCATACCACAAGAGCTCACCCGCACTACGACACTTGAAGTCTTGAATCTTTCGAGCAATCATCTAACTGGACCCATAACTCCGATTTGATACATTCCAAAACGGTTCTTATAGTGGGCGAACTTGGGGTTGAGCGGACCTTCATTGTGAAGGAAGTGCTACGACAATGGGGCACCACGTCATCAACCATCCCAGGAAGATGATGAAGAAGGTCTATTTGATGGATTCGGTTGGAAATTCGAGCTGCTCGGCTATGGCTGTGGGATGGCATTCGGATTGAGTGTTGGGTTTGTTAAGTTCTCAACAGGAAAGCCCAAAAGGATGGTGACATTTGTGGAAGAGGAGTTGTTTAGGATGATAAAGCAAACAGGTAAGCCCCATGCACAGGGTTTCAGAAATGCCCAAAGTATGTAATGTTTAGAACTTGTGATAAAAGCTTGCCTTTTGTATTGAGTACGAAAAATACCACAATATGGGAGTTCAACCAAAAAGTTACCAAAATATGGTGTTTTTAGAAACCTCGAGTAGAAGATGAGGTTTTAGTGCTTTAAAACCTCATTTACGACTTGAGGTTTCTAAATTTCACATGCGAAAAATGAAACTTCGAGTTGAAGTTACGGTTTTAATGGTTGAAACCCCAACTTCAACATGAGGTTTTTAGAAACACCATATTTTAGTATTTTTTGAGCAAACATCCATATTTTGGTGTTTTTGAAATCCAACGTCCATATTTTGGTTTCTTTCTCACAATCCGAGACCCGCTGGCTTCAAAGGGTACCCAGGTGCTACTTCTCTACTAATATGTGATGAGACGTCTACTACTCTATGGAAAACGTTTTACCCTAAAAGCTTAGTACTTTTCAATTTAACATTCATCCTGTAAAACCACCCCATCCTATATACATTACTAATAAGAAGTGTAACAATGTTTTGGAAATCTTTTGAGTAACTGTTTATCGGGAAGCAAACCAAATAGTTACGAGTGACTACCATGTGATTGCTATGGTTTTTTGATTTGCTGTAGTTGGCGGTGGTCATCCTCTATGATTGATCACCAACCCCCTCCCCAAATATTCTTGCAACCCATTTTTTCAACTGGTTAAGAAATTTTTGTCTGCTCCAATTACTAGAGTATAATAAAAGCGATATTGGCCCTTCATATAACAAGTGATACATACGAGAACTTCTCGGGGATGGTGAAAGGAGAAAAGGTTAGAGAACAAGTTTTAGGCAATGTTAAGATAATCCGAAAAGTTTATAGAACTTGTTCTATGGTCATTACTGTTTATACAATTTTCGGCAACTTCCGCAAAGTCGTGCTACTCGGTTTAGGAAGGGTATTTGGACTGGGTGTTGGATTTGCTATGTTCTCAGCAGGAAAGCCCAAAAGGTTGGTGATATTTGTTGAAGGAATAGCTTACGATGACAAGGCAAACACGTAAGGGCTATCCACAGGGTTACAAAAATGGGGGAGGTTATTGGTTTAAATTAAAGGTATTCGTATGACGACCATGGGTCTTTTCATGTTATGTAAGGGTTTCTAGTGCAGCCGCGGACTACTATGATGTCCACAACTTTGCGCCAGCAAGGCAATGCCATTTTCCAAAATCCGGGGACCTGCCCGCTACGAAGGGTACCTAACTGCTGTTTCCCAGTAACCAGTGAGGACACGTCCAGTCCATGACATCATGGGGACTTTTTCTATCCTAAAACTATTTTTTAACTTAAACCTTAAACCAGAATACTAGCTACCTCATCCAAACAGTGATTGCATCTTTTACTCCTACAATTTTACTTATCAATGTTTACGATGTGTAAGAATGTTTATAAAAAGCCAACATGATCTCTGCTGGGTGAGTTTGCCAATAAATTTTGGAGTCCTATTATATAATATTTCTTGGGGACTGAAAGGTAATCAGTAGTATGAGTGACCATGTGATTGTTCTGGTTCTTCCATTTGCTTTTGTTGGCGGTGGTCATTCTCTATGATTGATCCTCTAACTCGTCTCAAAATATTCTTCTAATGGTAAAGAAATTTCTCTCTGCTCTAGTGACATTGCATAATCCGGAAGCATATATAACTCGTTCTAAAATGGATATCCCAAGTTGATTATTCTACTAACTTAATTTTCCGCTCTACTTCCTGCCATACTCTTTTTCAAATCATTACTTTTTCACTTTGAATAGAATTATCACATAAAAAAAGAACATTTTAGCAAATCGAGCAAGTCAAAAGTACATTCTTAATCTCCATGAAAAGTTCACCCCGACACTTTGAGACGATGGGATTATCCGACTAGCTTCATACAGCTTCAAGAGGGAAAAAATAACTCTTCAACTTACATGACTTTCTGTCAAGGCATTCTGGTCAATGCTTCAAGAACTCGAGTGAAAAGTCACACATGGTTTATTATGAAGAGTTCACTATTCTTTTCATACCGGAACCCAAGTATCGAAACTGTTTCCAAAGTTGAGCGCCTATACACAAGTTGAAATAATTGCCAATAAACATTTAGTACGTACTGGTATATTACCTCCAGAATCCAGCATTACGGCTGGGTCCATTGCACTTGCACAAGCAACATTCCTTGTCGATTTCTATAATATCTTAGAGGAGTTAAGTGAAACGTCACTGCCCGTCTTTACTCTATTCACCCTAGATGAGTGGAGGCCTGATTAGATGCAGCCACCTGGACAAAAAAGAGCACCATGCTAGTGTTAGACAATTTGGATTTGTAGCATAACAATATTTAGGTAAGTTATGTACCCTTAAATTAAGCCAAATCTCAAGGTGAATAAGAGCTAAATAAGCAATGATATTCCAGAGCTGGCAAGTACAATCAACGAAAGAAACAGGATACAGATTCTTCGTCAGTTATCCAACTCGTAGAATCATGGTAACCAATTCACAATTTCTACACGCACACTCAAGATTATCAATGAGGAAAAATAAGTGGGAAATGGGATAATGAACAATGTGACAGATTAAGTTGAAAAAACAACGTGACGGAGTAAAGAGGAAACTACAAGTATGATTGGACACACACATTGATCTCCTACGAAACCTACCATGGACTTATAGACAACGAAAAGTCGATGATGTGTAACGAGTAGGATGATAGAAGTGGAACAGATGCAGGGAATATAGTTTTCTATAATATCTACCATCCGGTGTGTTTGGATTCATCAGATTCATCCAAGAAGGTTCAAAGCCCAGGGGAGATAATGCGTGCCTAAGTACCTCAATTCATTTACCGAATAGGAAAAAAATCATTTCCTTGTGAAAGGAACTGTGTTCATAAGTACCTCCATTGCGGTCATGTTCAAACAGCTTTTCATGCAAATGCAACAAGACTTCCCTACAATTGGGAACTTTGCAGGTATGGAAAGCTACTTGTTTCTACTTGTTTTTAACTTCCCTTGTTAAGTCATTAAAAGCACAGATAATGATTCTGAGAAAGGGAAGGACTGCCCATCAACCATGCTTCACATGTACATAAGGCTCATTACTTCTGGTCTTAGAAACTACTTTAGAGGTAATTCAATTTCTAAAAGACGTATTTGGTGCATGAACCACCATTGATTAGTCTTTTAAATTTTAAGACAAACATCGCATGCTCAGTAAGGGAACCACCATTGTACCTGTGTTGGACACGCAATATGCTATTAGAGCCCTAAAGCATAAAGTGATCAAACCTTGGCATCCTTTGGTCGGACGATACATTTCAAGTAAGGATGGAAAGGGGTCGGATCCGGATCGGATCATCCCCTTCTCGATCCCGATCCCACCAGGAGGAGTGGGATCCAGATCCGGTCCATATCCATTCGGATCATCATCGGATACGGATCGGATCGGGTTTCATTTAGAGGACCAATCCGGTCCGGAGATCCATATAGTATGTGGCTGGATCGGATGCGGAACGTCTCCGGATCAGGTTTGCAACAAAATACAAAAAATAACATAAAAAATACACTATTGTCTACTTTAAGGAATGTTCGTAAGTTAAGAAGCCTAAAATGCAAAAGGAAAACCTCTTTTGCTCAAGGTTACCTTTGTATTCATCTTGGAAATGTAAGTGGGGACGAAATATGGGTATATTTGTAAAGCACATATACGCCTGATCGGATCGGGTCGGACTCACGGTTGGATCCATCTTCGGATCCAAATCCGAGTGGGTCTGGCTTTCCGGATCCAAATCCGATCCAATTCGGATTCATACCTGATCCATTCGACTCGGATCGCTAGGATCTCGGATCGGACCGGACCGTATTGCCATCCCTAATTTCAAGTATGTCATAATCTATCTTTAAAATTTATTGCTTATTTTCATTACTTCAATCAAATCACCAGATGATGCAATTCTATCTACTTTTAAAACACATTATGCATATTCTACTGATGTCGCCTTTTGTACTTTCAGGTTGCACAGTGGTATGTTATGGGCTGACTTTCACTACAGTTTGAAATGCTGGTCAACATGTTCCACAGTGCCAGCCATGTAGAGCTCTTGGCCTTGTTTAAACCATTTCTATCGGGAAACTAATTGACTTCCCCTCAAAATTGTGAACGCCGACCACATAAATTCCATTATGATTGTGCGAAGAACATGAAGCCATTGACGAACACATTTGATGACGTCGAGTTTTACAATTCAGTGCCAATTCAAAAATTGATATATTATGTTACTCACTTCTAATAGAAACTAAAATTTTCATTTTCATGTCCAGTAAACCGGAATTACAATTTGTAACGACCCAAGCGGATTACTGTCCAGAAACTTCGTTTATCCGTACCACCGCATAAAAATGCTTAAGCCTCGAAGGTGCTAGTAGTAACCCACGTGGTTTACTATGTATCAGGCATGTCATCCACAATATTCTGATGTGGGACGATATATTACAATCCCCGCACCTTATATACTTGACGTCCTCGTCAAGTGTGCCCAGTCTCGATTCCCTTGGCTGGCGGGTGCCATGACAGCCCATAGCGGACACAAAGCAGCTCATTAGTGAGCACATGGCGAACCACGAGGCCACTACCCCTTTCCGGAGCCTCTACTCCTCCACCATGCACCGCGACGGAGCCCTTGCGGGACCAAGTTTGGCTCTGATACCATTTGTGACGACCCAGGCGGATTACTCACCAGCAACTTCGTTTATCCATACCACCGGATAAATATGCTTAAGCCTCGAAGGTGCTAGTAGTAACCCACGTGGTTTACTATGTACCAAACATGTCATCCACAATATTCCGATGTGGGACGGGATATTACATTACTTGTTACCAAATTTTACACCAATGTTCTAACTGACAGTTAATTGAAAACAGACATATGAAAATCATTCTGTCTGTTTCTAATAATGAGCCCATCAAATGCAGAAAAATGAACTGTTTCCATCAACTTATGGATGGTCATGACTACCTAACTTTCACTTAATGCCATTATCAATTTCCATATGGAATGCCTTGAATGCAAAACTGAATATAACAACGGATGAAAAAGACGAGCACACCTAACTTCCTTCAGAGGTATTCTGGACAGAAGCTCTTGTTCCAAGAGCATACCAGATTAAATGGCAATCTACTGGACAAACACATACAGATGCAACACGCCCAACTTCGAAATCAAGATAATAGCATACAATTTAAAATGGCAATTTACTATAAATGCAATGAGATGAGTTGTTAGTCTGTTACTCAATCATCTTCAAAGACAATCAGGAACACAGGATTCTTATCGGGTAGGTGACAAGTACACATTGTAATTGACTAATATGGAACTTCTCAATTTCAGTTTGCGTCCTTCACTGTTCAGAGAAATCAATTTTAATTTTTAGGGCAATCAATATTTACTTAAAATGTAGGGATATTCTAATTTTTTTGTCGATATCTGCAACGTTATCCGAACTAAGAGGACTTTTACATGGGACCATTAATTTGAAGGAATGCTAGTATATAAGAAAGAGGAGGGTATTATTCAGTGGCAGCAGTAGGGTCTTTGGCCGGCCGATCATTAGCAATGGAGAGATGTCGCAAAGTCTTGTGTACAAAGCTCAAATTTCTAGTTTTTCTCAGTACAATGATGTTCCATGTCCCTAGTTACACCTCCAAAGTAAACCATATGACTCAACTCACATCCTTATGGTGGCATCACAAAGAGGAATTTGGTATTTCTGAATGGTTATGTCCTACTACTGATGAGGTACGATCATGGCTTTGTGAGGATGATGATGATTCAGGGAACATGGAAGATGATCTGATTAAAGATGGGCTTCCAGGCCAACCCTCAGAAGTGAACTTCAAACAGTATGCCGGATATGTAGACATCCACAAATCAAAAGGAAGAAGCCTCTTCTATTATTTTATCGAGGCCAGTCGTAGACCATCGTCTAAGCCGCTTGTTCTCTGGCTCACTGGAGGTCTGGTATTCCCTCCCTTTTTTCCTCTCTCCCTCCCTCTCTCTCTCTCTCTCAATGTATTTGCGACTGTAACAGGACCTGGTGGTTCTTCACTTGGGTTTGGAGCTATGATGGAGATAGGCCACTTTGGTGTGAACCCAGATGGTGAAACACTTTACGAAAGACCATATGCTTGGAACAAAGGTTGATTGACAACTACTTTAAGTTATGTAAAAGTCGTTGAGTAAGAGGTTGTGTTAGCTTCAGACATGTTATGTTCATATGATGCAGTTGCAAATATGCTGTTTTTAGAGTCACCCGCAGGTGTGGGATTCTCCTACTCAAATACTAGCTCGGACTACAAAACGTCCAACGACAAAAGGACTGGTAAGTTTATTCACCCAAGATTATTTGATCTGAAAGATACAGGGACAGACTAAGAACTTTGGGGAACTCAATTGGCAGAATTCACAACTTGGCTCAGTTTCACATTTCTGATCCTGTTCAAAAGGAACCATAAAAAGTACAGACTAGCATTCTTCCATAGGAATAAGCTTTGATTTGGAAAGCTAGTGTAACTTATTTAATCTAGTACGTGATTTCCGAATGCCTCGAGTAAATTCTAAAATTTCCCTTAATGTAACAGCTCAAGACACGTATACCTTTCTACTGAAATGGTTCAAAAGGTTCCCACATTACAGGGATAGAGATTTCTACATAACAGGAGAGAGCTACGCAGGTACTTCACACTCAAACTCATACACACACACACACAGGTACACTGATGCATGTAGGAAAATTTCAGGTTATTACATTCCAGAACTAGCAGACGTCATTATCAAAAGCAATAAGGACACGGCACCTGCCATAGTGATTAAACTAAAAGGGATCATGGTAAGTACTCTGTATTCTGAATAGTTAAAGAATAGAAAGGAAGACCAAAGTACCAGTGAGTGAAAGAGTGAAACTAAGTAACCACAGATGTTAAGCCAAAGCGAAGTTATCATTATAAAAAGAATGAAGTGGAAATTGAGATTGATTCACTTCTCTTGCAAATGAAACAGATAGGGAATGGGCTAATGAGCCTTGAGATTTATCAAAGAGGACACTATGATTACATGTGGAGTCATGCATTAATTTCAGAAAAAACTCATCGTGGACTCATCAAGTACTGCTTCGACAAACCTAGCACCAAGATTTGCCGAAAATTTGAAACGGAGGCGTGGAAGGAAAAGGGAGATATAGATCCATACGCCATCTATAGCCCACTGTGTCGAGCCAAACAGATTCCACCGCGTAAGTCACCAAGGCAACAAGGTTATGATCCCTGTGAAAGCAATTATGTATCTGCATATCTCAACCTTCCCCATGTACAAAAAGCTTTACATGCCAACACCACAAAACTGCCCTATCCTTGGGCGAATGCAAGCATGTAAGTTTTAGCACCTTCAATTCCAAATTCTTAACATGTCATGCACCATCAGAAACAGGAAAATAACTCCCTCCCTCTATCTCTCTCAGGGTTGTGAGCCGTAACTGGAAGATGCCATCAACCATGTTGCCCACATACAAAAGGCTCATTAGTTCTGGTCTTCGGATACTCCTTTACAGGTAACAATGTTGTTCTCAGTTTATTGTTACATATTTTTTCTCGTTCATAATACAGAGTGCATATCATGAACAGCGGTGATACAGATTCAATTCTTCCAGTGACTAGCACTCTATATGGCATTGCTACCTTAAACCAGACAGTGATCAGACCTTGGAAATCTTGGACTGATGAAACCCGAGAGGTTTGATCCGAATTAGTACTATGTTTGTTTGTAATCCAGGAACAAGGGGCTAATATAATGTGTGCAGGTGGCTGGATACAAAGTAGTCTACGACGGATTAACTTTTATGACAGTTCGGGGTGCTGGTCATGAAGTTCCACGGTTCCAGCCACAGAGATCTCTTGCTTTATTCAAGAACTTCTTAACAAAGTTCTAAATTCCAGATGAATGTTCAGCTGATGCCAAATGGAAAAAGGGTGTGTGACCAACTTGGTAAAATAAGGTGAAACAATTGTTGTTGTCATCAAATAAAGTTATACGAGTCTTTTTCTTGCAATAGCAGTTCACTTAAGGTGATTGTGTTCCTTCTGTGATAGATGAAATCATGAATGGAATTGACTTGCCTATATACAATATTACAAGCCTACAACTGGAATACATTTATTCTTGATGAACATTTTTTAAGCCTCATTAGAAAATTGAACTCTTCCAGATAGAGAGAGAGGCCATGTCACACATGAGAAAACTATATCCCTTTCCAATTCTACAATCTATCACCTCTACTTCTCCCACCTTTGTTCCATTTAACCTACTTCTGAAGGTCCACACCAGGAAAACCACTCCAGTCACATATAACAAGTAGTTTCATTTGTCCAAAACCTCAGATTCTGTTAGTTCACTTCGATGGAAAGAATACGAGTACCCACCCCCCACTTTCAAATTCTATTATGAAGACAAGAGAACTGAAAATCATACGGGGAAAGAAATCCAATCCAACCCAAATTTTCGATCTTTTACAAATTTCTGTTTCTATTGAGAAATTGGTAAACGAGAAATCAACTTTGAACAGATAAAATCCAATCAGGTACTAAAATACCTTATTTTAGCTTCATGCTAGGTTTTATGCAGTCGGTCTTACATAAATCAAACCTATTGAACCTGGTTTCTTCCGAGAATTCAGTGATCAGGGAAGCTTTTACTCATCACTTGCTCTTGCATACATATCACCATGTTGTTGCAGATTTTCCTCGCTCTCTTTGTAACTTCAGTGGGCCCTTAAACTTCAGGTCAGCAATACTCTCTTTATGAGGGAATATTTCATCAATACTGAATTGGGCCTAACCAAATATGAGGTCTTAGGCAATGGTTAGGCATACCTTGATCAAATTGCAATCTTTTATACTGCGGGCATCCTTGCATTTGTGCTTATTCAGACCAAGTATGCTCAAGAGTGAGATATTACGCTGAAGAGAGTAGACTTTGAATGTCAACGTATCCAGACGGTCTTCGAGACAATTGATTTATCAGGCAACAAATTTGAAGTAGAGATGCCAGATTCTTTCGTAAGTCTACTTCACACTCGATCTCTCAAGTTATCGAGCAATGCTCTAACAGGTAACATTATGTTGTCACTGGCAAATTTAACACTGTTTGAATCCTTATATCACTCTTCCAACCGTCATACCACAATAGCTCACCCACACAACACTTGAAGTCTTGAATCTTTCGAGCAATCACCTAACTACATACCTCAAGGGTTCCAATTTGATACATTCCAGAATGATTCTTATAGTGGGGGAACTTGGAGTTGTGCAGGCCGCCATTGTGAAACAAGTGCTACAACAATAGGGCACCACATAGATCAACCATCCCAGGAAGATGATGAAGAAGGTTTATTTGATGAATTCGGTTGGAAAGTCGGGTTGCTCAGCTATGGCTGTGGAATGGCATTCGGATTGAAGTGTTGTATTTGTTAAGTTCTAAACAGGAAAACCCAAAAGGTTGGTGACCTTCGTGGAAGAGGAGTTGTTTAGGATGATAAAGCAAACAGGTAAGCCCCATGCACAGGGTTTCAGAGATGCCCAAAGATGAGGCTATAAAACCCCGAGCAACCTTATGAACTTGTGATGAAAGGTTGCATTTTGTGTATTGTTTAAAATGGTCTTTATAAAATGCCAGTAACGGTTGATTTGCTTCTCAGGGCTCAGTTGGAAAATGAGGTTTTCTTGGTTTAAATTAAATGTGGTTGTGTGACCAACGGTTCTTAAGTTCTTTCATGTTTTGTTAGGGTTTTGGGTGCAGCCACAGACCGCGGCCATGTTGTCCACAATCAGATGAGAAATGAACCAAAATGTGGATGTTGAGTATTAAAAGTACCATAAAATACACGAGCTGACGACAGCCATGCACCACCTGTGTCCGCGTTTCGGAAGGCACGGGAGTTTGACCAAAACATACCAAAAAATTGTGTTTAGAAACCTCGAGTTGAAAAGATGGGGTTTTAGGACTTTAAAACCTTATTTACCGCTTGAGGCTTCTAAGTTTCACGTGTATTTTAATATATTAGATATGAAACCACGAGTTGAAGCTAAGGTTTCAATGGTTGAAAGCTCAACTTCAACATGAGGATTCTAGAAACACCATATTGTTTGAACTTTTGGAGCAAACATTGATATTTCGGTGTTTTCGAAATCCAACGTCCATATTTTGGTCGCTTGCTCACAATCAGACACTGCAATTTGTCACAAGACCCACTTGCTACGAAGGGAACCCAGCTGCTACTTTTCTATTAATATGTGATGGCACGTCAATTAGTCTATGGGAAACTTTTTACCCTTAAAACTTAGTATCTTTCAATTTGACATTTAACCTGTAAAACTACCCCATCCTATATAAATTACTAATACATTTTTACTTTAACATAGAGCGTAAGAATGTTTCGGAAATCTTTTGAATAACTATTTATCGGGAAGCAAAAAAAAATAGTTATGAGTGACTATCATGTGATTGCTATGGTTTTTTTATTTGCTTTAGTTGGCAGTGGTCATCTTCTCTGATTAATCCTCCAACCCCCTCCCCAAATATTCTTGCAACCCATTTTTTTCTACTGGTTAAGAAATTTCTGTCTGCTCCAATCACTAGAGTATAATAAAAGCGATATTTGGCCCTTCATATAAAAAGTGATACATACGAGAACTTCTCAGGGATGGTGAAAGGAGAAAAGGTTAGAGAACAACTTAGGCATTGTTAAGATAATCCGAAAAGTTTATAGAACTTGTTCTAGGGTCATTACTGTTTATACAATTTTCGGCAACTTCCGCAAAGTCGTGCTACTCGGTTTTGGATGAGGAACGTTATTTGGACTGGGTGTTGGATTTGCTATGTTCTCAACAGGAAAGCCCAAAGGTTGGTGATATTTGTTGGAGGAATAGCTTACGATGACAAGGCAAACACGTAAGCGCTATCCACAGGGTTCCAAAAATGGGGGAGGTTAGAGCATCTCCAACCATGAGGGGGGAGGGGGAGGGGCAAAACCGTATAAAAATACGGACCATGTCCAACCATGAGGGGAGGGGGAAGGTGGGGGGGAGAATTTAGGCATGGGTGGGGGATGGTTAGGGTGCATTTCCCCCCTAACATCCCCCTCCCCCTCCCCCCTCCATTATAGCTAATTAATCCAATGTTGGGATATGTTAATTACACTTAATACTATTTTATTATTATAATATGTGTTTTTAATTACGATTATTACTATAAAAAATAAAAAATATTTTTCCGATATTGTTTTTTATTATTGTTATTATTATTATGTTATCATTTTTTGTGAATATATATATATATATGTATATTTATATTAATACTAGTTAATTACCCGTGCCCGGAGGGCACTATGCAAAAAAAATAATGAAATATAAACAATAAAAACAAAGATAAAACTTCTAAACCCTATAAATATGTATGATATTTTTAGCAAAATGATTATTTTTCTTCGCAGTTTCATGATTCTATAAATGATCCTTCAAATAGCCAAAACTACCATTCGAATCGTGCTTATATCAACTTGAAACCTAACAGTGAAACAAAGAAACAAAATGAAAGAGAAAGTTTTAATCAAAAAAAAAAAAATGAAAGAGAAAGTTAAAAGAAAGCGGAAGTGAGAAACTTGCTTTTAAAAACAAAACAAAACAAAAGTACAAATTTCCTCTTTGAATACAAGCTGAACATGCATAAAGGAAAAGAAAGACTACGTATTCCATTGATCTTATAGGAAAAAAAACATATCCAATTACAACAATAAAACGAAAAGGCAACTTAAATCACACAAAAAAATAACATTACAACTAAAAGGCAACTCAAATCCAATGAATCATTACATGATAAAAGGATTATCAATAATAAAAGGGATTTTGAGAGAAGTCCACATATTATTAGCATTAAATAGAGATTTTAATTTTTTTCTCCAACTATTCATCTTTTCCTCTAATTGCTCATGTTTCCTTTGGAGTGTTTTCCAACGTTCAAAAAGGAAATCATGAAGGTATTGAAGGAGAAAAAAAAAATATCCTTATAGAAACAGTTAAATGATTACAAAGAGTAACAAGAGTATATTACTATATTCCGTTTCCATATAATTAAATGATTAAAAGAGTAAATGATTCTTTCCAATTGGGATAGAATATTATGGAAGAAATGATGCAGGAATAAGAAATGATATGATTGTCATTAAGTATATACCATATTAACATTAATGGCAGGCTTGTAATATACATTGAAAATATGGTTATTTATAAAATATAGCAAGCGATAAAGAGCGGTTGAGATTGAAAGTTAAGAAAATCAACGATGGAGATTGCTCCGTTGAAATCGTTTTGGCGGGAAACACTGTTCTATTTTATTATATAGATTATTTCAGATTTATTTTTATCACTAAATAATTTATTTTAAATAATTAAATATATTTTAAAAATAAATAATTAAGTGGGGAGGGGAATGGTTGAAGATGAGTAGTAGTTTGGGAGAGAGAGAGGGGGAGGGGAGATTGGTGGGCCAGTGGGGGGGAGGGGGAGGTGGGGGAGGAGAAAATACGACATGGTTGGAGATGCTCTTATTGGTTTAAATAGGAGGTGTTTGTATGACATGGATCCTTCCATGTTTTTGTTAGGGTTTCTGGTGCAGCCGCGGACCACTATGCTGTCCACAACTTTGTGCCAGCAAAGCAATGCCATTTTCCACAATCCGGGGACCCGCCCGCTACAAAGGGTACCTACCTGCTGTTTTCCAGTAACAAGTGAGGACACGTCCAGTCCACGACTTCATGGGGATTATTTTTTTATCCTAAAAGAATTTTTTAACTTAACTTTAAACAAGAATATTAGCTACCTCATCCAAACAAGGGCTGCATCTAATATAATGTTTCTTGGGAACTGAAACGAAATCAGTATGAGTGACCATCATGTGATTTTTTCGGTCCTTCCATTTGCTTTGGTTGGCGGTGGTCATTCTCTATGATTGATCCTCGAAGTCCTCCCAAAATATTATTCTAATGGTAAAGAAATGTCTCTCTGCTTCAGTGACAGGTGCATAATCTGGAAACATATATAACTCGTTCTATGACCATTAACATTTATACATGTAAAAAAGGACAGCCCGGTGCACAAAGCTCCCACAATGCACGGCTTCAGAGCAGGGCCGGACCCACTTTGGGGTCTATAGTATGCAGCAATACCTTGCATTTATAACCATTAATGGTTATACATGTTGGTAAAATAAATCGTGCACACTACATAGAGTTGGCCATGCGGCATTCTTGGAGTTGCGTACAGAACTGTGCCCCATTGATTGCATAAACAATTAATGTAGCCATAATTTTCTGATACATTGCCTTCTGGGTTTTGGCAAACTCCTAGGTTTAAGGGTAATAAATACTACTGACTCTGAATGCTGCACGCACTTATTAACAGTCATTCCTAAGTGAACTAGTAGTATAAGAACGGAAAATATGCAGTGGTTCTAACAGCCACCCTTAGAGCGCCCAAAATCAGCTATGGAGAAGAACCCTGAAGTGTCCTTCTCCACGAGGCTGAAACTTCTCGTACTTCTGCTTCTCTTGCTGGTTTTCCATGGACATGGATCTCGCCACGACCAGGCTGGTCGATTGAGAGCCATGTGGCGCGCTAAGAGGCAAAACCAACAGAGTCTCTCCTACAATTATGAGTGGCAATTGAAAGAGACAAGTTTGGATAGGGATGGAGTGCTTTTTGATGTGGGCAAGATGGAAGATGATCTGATTAAAGGAGGGCTTCCCGGGCAGCCACCAGGTGTGACATTCAAGCAGTATGCAGGGTATGTGAACGTAGATGCCAACAACGGGAGAAACCTCTTCTATTACTTTGCTGAGGCTGTGAAGAATTCATCTTCTAAGCCACTCGTTCTCTGGCTCAATGGAGGTACTCTCTCTCTCTCTCTCTCTCATTTCATTCTTACTCGTACAAAATACGTTGACAGGGATAACTAAGATGAATGATTTGTATTCCCAGGGCCTGGTTGTTCATCATTAGGTATGGGTGCCCTGGTAGAGGTAGGACCATTTGGCGTAAGACCGGATGGGGAGACACTTTATTCCAGAACACATGCTTGGAACAGAGGTTAGTCCAGAACATCAACAAAATTTGAGCATTACGCCCCATGAGGACACTGTTAATTCCTAGATTTATATTTTATCTGAAAATTTTAAGTTTTGCAGCGGCGAATATGTTGTTTCTGGAGTCACCGGCAGGTGTTGGATTCTCCTACTCCAACACTACAACTGATTACAACATGTCAGGGGACAAAAGGACAGGTAATTAACTGCAAACACCCATAATTACACGAAGTGATACACATCTGGATATATAAGACTAGATATTCTTCTGCAGCACAAGACACATACACCTTTCTGGTGAATTGGTTCAAAAGGTACCCTCACTACAAGACTGCCGACTTCTATATAGCGGGGGAAAGCTATGCAGGTATACTCGAGCTTTTCACCCAAAGTCTACTTGATTAACACATTGACTAGGGAGAGTTAATATCTCAAGCTTCAACATGGCTCCAAAAGTGTTGGACATACATTATTTTCTGTTTTTATCCTGGTCAATGCCTAGTGAACTCGACCGAAAAGTCACACAAGGGTATTATTTGAGGCTCTCAATTCCTCCAATAGCAGTAGTAATCAAGTGTCAAACTAAGCCTACCAGTCCAAAACATATCACGTAAATATAACAGGTTAAACTAGCTGGTCATTCAGAATCGGTGTACTGTAACTGTACCTAATTGGTGCCTGACATACATAGTTACAATTTAATATACAGAAAGTACATCTATATTACCTCCATCCACGGATTTAAGGCTTTGTGCTCGCATCTATCGCTCTTGCACAGCAACCTTTCATTGTCGTCATTTTCTGTTATTGGCCATCTTTGCATCATTCACCTAGGAGGAGTTGAGGCCTGACTTAGCAATTATCTGAAGAACATATATATGCATACATATACAAATATTTCAAGTATTAGACAGTTGGGAGTCGTAGCATTGCGCCATTTCAGTAGTTTTACCTCATGTACCCTTAAACCTGGTTTACCACTATCCACTCGTACCCTAGAATGCGGAACACCCGCTCTCAAACATGGTACACAAGCGTTCAAAACGGTGTATTTGGCGATCCAAAGGATGGTCACTGTAACCTTTTTCAACATTTATGTACTGAGGGGAAAGTCAAGTGATGTCCACTGAGATATGTACTGTACTAAAATTTGATTTACAAATATTGTAGAACCACATGATATTTAATACATGAAAGGTGGCTACATTCCTACTAAGTCATCCAAAGAAGTCCACCCCTACTGGCTACTGCACCACATCCCATATCCCATCTCTGTTTCCATCCCACGAACGGAATAAGAGATAAATGAGGAATCATAACTTCTCACCCTTTAGTAAAATATACCCCTCTACTATCTCTTCATATTAGTTCGTCTGATCAACTATTTCTTGCAGGGTTTTACATTCCAGAGCTGGCAAGTACAATCAAAGAAAGAAACAGAATAGCAGACTCTAAATCAATTATCCAACTCAAAGGAATCATGGTAAGCAATTCACAATTTCAACAAAAGCACACGCAAGATTACCAAACAGGAGAAGTTTGTTTATTTCATTGTGGTAAATTCCGTAGGTGGGAAATGGGATAATGAACGATATGACGGATCAGAGAGGAAGCTACGATTATGTTTGGACACACGCATTGATCTCTGACGAAACCTACCATGGACTTATAGACAACTGTTTGAGAACGAAAAGTCCAAAGATATGTAATGAGTACGAGGATAGAATTGGAACAGACGCAGGGAATATAGATTTCTATAATATCTACAGTCCGGTGTGTTTGGATTCATCAAATTCATCCATGAAGGTAAAAAGCCCAGGAGAGTATGATCCTTGCGAAGGGGATTATGTTCATAAGTACCTCAATTTGGGCCATGTTCAAGAAGCTTTTCATGCGAATGTAACAAGACTTCCCTACAATTGGGAACTTTGCAGGTACAGAAAGCTACTTGTCTTTAATTTCCCTTATCAAGTCCTTAAAGGAACACAGCAAACACATGTTGATCTCTCTATGACTCTCTCTCTCTCTCTCTCTCTCTCTCTCTCTCTCTCTCTCTCTCTCTCAGTGATCTGATTGATGCTGAGAAATGGAAGGACAGTCCATCAACCATGTTTCCAATGTACAGAAGGCTCATTGCGTCTGGTCTTCGGATACTACTTTACAGGTAATTCAAATTCTGTTGGTGCACAAACCACCATTTTTTTATCTTACAATTTTAAGAGACGACTCATGAGGAATAAACTAAGCCGTTTTTTTGTCACAGTGGTGACACAGATGCAGTTGTACCTGTGTCGGGCACGCGATATGCAATTGATGCCCTTAAGCTTAAAGTGATAAAACCTTGGCATCCATGGTCTGACGATAGATCTCAAGTATGTTATAATCTATCTTTATAAATAATTACTCGTTTTTATTTCTTTATGAATCCCCAAATCATGCATTTATATCTAGTTTCAAAACACATCATGCTTATTTACTGATGTTGGTTTTGATACTTTAGGTTTCTGGTTATACGGTGGTATACGATGGGCTAACTTTCACCACAGTTCTAAATGCTGGTCATCAAGTTCCACAGTGTCAGCCACGGAGAGCTCTGGCCTTATTTGAAACATTTCTAGTGGGAACCTGATTGACTTCCCCTCAGAATTGTGGTGGCCGCTAATCATATAGATTCCATTATAATTGTGTGAAAACACGAAGCCATTGTTAATCTCATCTGCGGATGTTGAGTGTTACAATTCAGTGCCAGTTTAGAATTAATGTATTCAAGCTGTTCCACTAGTAATGTGTAATTGAGTTAGAATCATTTGAAGAACCACAACTTAATCTTAGTTTTCTTACAATTCGTCACTTACGTTTTTACAGGACTAGGACTGCGCTAATAACTGTTACATTTCCTTGCCTAGCTTTAAAACTCAAGTTCACTACAGAAGTAACATCTTCATCAGTTTATTTCTCAGATGTCTAGAAAAGACTTTTGATATCAAATCTCGAGGGTTTGAATAGTTCCAGGGAATTTTGAGGACATGTTCAATAATAAGTAAAAGGTTTTAAAAAGTTAAGAACGCATGTATTGCACATGAACTGTTTCAGAGTTGGTCTTGGTTCCGTTACTCAACTTCTAATAGAAACTCCAAGCGGAAACTTCATATTTCATGTTTATGCTAGTGTGCTCAGTAAAAACAGAATTACAATTCATGATTCAGTCACCTATTAACAATTGATGTATACTTGTTACACCAATGACCTAACTGACCGACCCTTGGATGATAAGATACAAAGGAATAACATTCGTGTAATCTGTCCCTAATAACAGAGCCCACCAAAATGAATCAGTTCTATCTACCTATGGATGGCCTTGAATGCGAAATTGAGGATAACACAGAACAAAAAGACGACAACAACAAAACTTCCTTCCGAGGTATCTAGACAGAAGTTCTCGTTTCAAGAGTCTAAGATTTTAAATGGCAATTTACTGTACAAACACAGCATGCAATACAGACGCAAAACGCAGGTACGCAAAAAACACAGCATACAATTTTTAATGGCCATCCATATTTTATACTATGGAGGGGCCAATTACTAATGGCAGCAAGTGTAAGTTTTGAATTTTTCTGAGGACCACAGCTCCATCCACCGTTTTTTACTTTTGTGGCATTCAATATTTCATTTAAAATGTAGGAAATTCTAAATTTTGCGACGATAACTGTAACGTATCCCTAGTTGAAGACTAATGAACTTCAAACAATATGCCCAATAAGTAAACATCGACAAATCAAAAGGAAGAAACATCTTCTATTTATGTTGAACCAGGACAATGCCCAAACTCTAAACTGCTTGTTCTCTGGCTCAATAGAAGTCAGGTTCCCTCTCTAGTTCTCTCTACCTCACTCTCTTCAAGTGTCTTGGCAGATGTAACAGGGCCTGGTGCTTCTTCACTTAAAAATGGAGCTATGCCGGAGATAGGCCACATTAGAGTCTCCAAGTATGTTCTTCTGTTAGCCTTAAAACTATATTAGTTTTGTTGATGTAATAAAGTTGCAAATATGCTGTATTTAAAGTCGCCGTTAGGTGTTCAAATCTCCTACTCCAGTACAAGCTCTGGGTACACAATGTCCTGCAACAAAAGACCGTACATTTCTACACCCAAGATCATAAATCATTTCATTTATAGCTGGTGCTGAAATTGTTTTCGCATATTATAATACTAGTAGCTAGTTCCCTTTCAGTTACAGCTCAAAACACGTAGCATTCTTCTGAATTGGTTCAGAAGGTTCCTGCATTACAAAGGCCGAGATTTCAACATAAAAGGAGAAAGCTATGCATGTAGTTTACACTCAAAACTCATACAGATACACGCACACACAGAGAGAGATACCTTATTCAGGGCGCTTAATGCTCAATTTAACTGGCAAGACCCTCTGCATAGACGTGTTTTTACCTCTTCAGACCCTGCTTGTGTTATACAGAAACATGTCAGGTTATTACATTCCAGAACTAGCAGATATTATTACCAAGAGCTATAAGGAGACAGAACCCGCCTCGGTGATTCAACTTAAAGGAATTGCGGTAAGTACTGTCTTCTGAACTTAAGAGAATAGAAACTAAACCGAACTGCCAACAAATGAAAGAATGAACCAAAATAACTATAGAAGATAATCCTATTACATGCTCTTCTAAGTAGATTTGGCATAGGACAAAACAGAATACACGCTGTTTCAAGAGCAGTTAATTTTTAAAATTAAATGCACATTCCTTCACTTATGCTGCATATGAAACAGATAGGAAATGGGCTTGTGAACATTGGGACAAATCAAAGAGGACACTATATTACATGTGGAGTCATGCATTAATTTCGTAAAAAAACTCATCAAGTACTGTTCAACAGAATACATGCTCTTCCAAGAGAAGTTTATTTATTTGACAAAAGAAAAGTAAAAGTTGACACTCCTTCACCTTCACTTATGTTGCATACGAAACAGATAGGAAATGGGCTTGTGAACTCAAAGAGGAGACTATATTACATGCGGAGTCCTGCAATAATTTCGTAGAAAATTCAATCAAGTACTATTCGACATACCCATCACCAAGATTTTCCATAAACTTGAGACTATGCAAAGAAGGAAAAGGGAGATGTAGATCTCTACAGCATCTATAGCCCATTGTATCCTGATAAATCAATTTCACGAGATGGTTATGAACCCTGTGGAAGTAACTATGTCACCACATACCTCAACCTTCCCCATGTACAGAAAGGTTTACATGCCAACACCACCACAAAACTGCCCTTTCCTTGGAACCCTTTAAACCTGAATGTTTGGAATCGTCAATTCGATGAACTCCTTAATAATTCATACACCATCAGAAACAGCGAACTAGCTCTCTTCCCCCTCTCTCTCTCAGTGATGTGAACCGTAATTGGAATGACATACTACCAACCATGTTCATATACAAATGGTCACACCACCAGAACTACACCACCAAAAAATCGATGCTAGTTAAGGATGACGAAAATGAAGTTGAAGATGGAGACTATGCACATGAACAAGAATATAAATATGATGAAGATGGAGATGGAGGTGCAAATGAACTACACTTACAACCAGCCAAATCAAGCTCCACCAGTGACTCAGCTGCCACACCACCAGTGACTCAGCCGCCACACCACCAATACAAGTATACAACCACCATTACACATAAAGCAACCACAACAGGAACAGCTGAATCCATAGCATATATGATACATCCATATTTAGAGCCCCAAATGGGACCATAAAGCAAGCCCCAACTTGAATCTAACCAAATCTCCAAAGTAATCCACAAATTGAAACAAATAAGAGTACAAAATCGGTTTCAATCAAGAGAGTGGAAGGAGAGAGTACCTCGGTTCACGTCATTACCACGACAACCGCCGGTTGGAACAACCGTCGCCGGAAAATTGACAGTCGGATTCGGAAAGAGAAAGAGCGGCGAAGAAGAAAACGGTGGCCGGTTACGCTGATCTGGCCTCCGGTTCTCCTTCCCCCCTTCTTTCTGGTAGGCAAAAGCTGAATTCCAAGAGACTCGTCACTTCCCCCTTCGAATTAATTGTTTTAACTTTTAAGGGTTTTAATTAACGTATGGTTATATGTTTTTAGAAAAATAGTGTGGTCTTTTTTTGAGTGGGTTATTTTATTTTTATTTTTTTTATTGTAATAACATCAAATTTTATGTCCAGCCAAATTTGAATTCCGGACATGCCCAAATGCTCTGTCACTGAGCTAGCACCCACGTTTTTATTTCTAATTATACGTTTTTATTTCTAATTATACCAAATACGGTGTTTGACATTTTACAACTTCAAGTTAATCATAAAAGAGTAAAATGAAGACTATGGAGAAGTATATCATAGATAAGATGAAATTACAGCAGCTCCCATTACAGCGTTTCGTGGAAATTACACGTTGGTCATCTCCATCAGACGAAGCTTGTACCATTCCTTAATTATTCTAAATGTGTTAACTTGCATAACTTGAATTTCACCGGCAACTAGTGTAAAGTGGGTTCTTCTATCCACCAATGGCATTTCTCAAGGAGATCTTTGTCGCCCTTCCTGTTTATCATGATTACAAAACCATTCACGTGTCTTAAAAATTGTATCCGCCCTCAGAAAAGAGGCCCTCAAACTCTTAGAGTACACATGGTTTTTTTCTGCAATTCATTATCTTCTTGTTCACTAATGAGACCTTCATCTTCAAGAAATTGACCTACCGAGTACATGGATCCTCAAATGGGTTCCGAAAGAAAATTGTCATCAATCCGAACAAGAATAAATTGGAATGAATTGTTCCTCAATCCAAAACACTAGTAAGAAATGGTAGCTCAACTGCCGAAAGGAATGAACATAACTGTTCTGATAAGCTATTTATTTCATTTTATTTGTTAGCAGGAGCCCACTATCTTTGGCCCACGGACCAGCTTGTTTTGGCTGGTCTTATTTCACCCTTCTCGACTCTGAACATGTGTTTGGTACTTGTTAGGCCGCTCAATTGTAAAATAAAATTGTTTTAATTTTAATTATTTTTTAGTCCTGTTAGCACTGAGTTTCTTCTTATGGATTCACCCTTTAGAGATTTTATCTCCTTGTGGAAATGGGTAGGCTCTATCTCTTTCATATAAAGTCCATCCACGTACTCTTATTCTTCACGTGTTTGCCTGCTTATTGGAGTGCGTTGCTGCTGCCCAGGTCTGGACTCTCTATAACGTTTTTCCTATAACGTTTTAGTAGCACTTTCGTTGTGATCATGACACATCATTGCGGAGACATTCTGTAACAATCCATATATTCTAAGATTATTTTATATCTAAAATAAATAGTAAAAGTTACTTTTTGTGATTAGTTAAAGTGTGGTGATAGTATTACATTTTAGTCATGTCACTAAGTAAACAATTATATTCATTAGCCATAGTTATCATTGTGTAATAATAGCAATATATATTTATGTCATATAAGTTGTGCACATAGTAAAGATGAATATGTTACTTTGTGATTAAGTTTCAGTAAGAATACATTTTAATTTGTTTCATACAGTTAACAATTATTAATGGTCGGTGTTAGTTGGTAACCTCTGTGTCTCTCAAAGGTCGGTGTTCATGCATGGAAAGTGAGTTGTCACAGGTGCCTTCTCAAATAGGAAGTCTGGGGTTCGATCCCTAACACCTCATGCTTGCATTTTTCAATAGTCAGTCCCTTATTATTTGCAGCAGCCTCTCCCTGAGTTTTTGAAAATGACACCAGCCACCCCCTATACAGCCCCCTATAAATAAAACCTCTCCTCCCCCCTCTCCTCTAAATAGTATTTTGCCAGTTTGTTGTTCCGATTATTTGTCCTGATTCAAAATTCTATTATTTATATTAGTTTCTCAACTCACTTGAGGTTCTAAAAAAGATAGAATTGTCAATTTTATTAGCAAGACTATAATCGGGTTATTATTTAGGCTATGCCGATTATTACAAAAGCGAGATCTTGACTTTCAATAAAGGTATGAGAAATATAGTTTTCACATGTACTGTAGTTACGGTCTATACGTGATTTATATGTTAATGCATCAATTGTTCAATTACCACGCATGCTATTCGTACGATGTTTCATAAGCATGATATTTATGTGATACATGCTTCATGATATTGTCTGATAACCTGTTGCAGTTTAATTGATTACAATATTTTTATCCAGTGGTTAGGCGGTACCTACTGGGGTTTTTGCTCACCCTAAAATATCTACAGGTACCGTACCGGGTTGATTGAAGAATATAGACAGGCTAGAATTATAACGTTTTTGAATTAATTGTAATGTTTATTAAGATTCGTGTTTTCGATAATTGTAAACGATTATTTATTAAATAAGTTGAAAAATGACGCTTTCATTCAGATTGAAAAGAATTGTATATTTTTAAGTTTCCGATGTATTTATATATGGAAAAGCGATACTGTTCGTATTTCTATCGCGACCGAAAATCATCCGTTCACTCTGTTAAATGGTAATTAAGTTAAAGCGAAAAGTCGGATGGTGACACATCCAACAGATCTTGACTCTCCATTAACTCAAATCCAAGTCTCACTCCAAAAGATAAATGCACATAATATGCACGTAATATGCACAATTTTTTTATAAGAACAAACTTCGCTCTACTTGTCCATCCATCTTAGAAGGTCAACATACAACAGTTCTAGTATTTAAGTAAAACACCATATGATTGTATTGAAATTTCATAATTATTTTTTGTGTCTAATTGAAGTGTTAAACTTCTTGCAGATTGTGTAGGTAGCATCATTTACAGGGGAAGAACAATCTGCAATTTGTTACAAACAATCTCTTGTCGAGGCTTATAATTCTGGTGTTCATCAAGGCTTGGCTACTGGATTGGGTACTAGAGCTTTTTGTGTGCACAATTATACACTTTCTCATTCGCCATTTCAAATGGTGGAAAGATGATTTTAGACCAGGGATATACTGTTGGCGATGTTATCCTTGTTATATTTGCGGTTAGGACCCCAGGAGGACTCCCCGCTGCTCATGGCCTACTTAGGACCCAGGAGTACACGTTAGATTACTTCATTCGTGTGCACGAACACTGCAACGATTGGAGTTTTCCTCACTATGGGGATGCCCGCTTCCGAAACCATTTAGTGGTGAGTCACTGCATCCTCAATGGACTTCCCAATGTGCAACCATGGCTAGCAATAAAGGATGTCTTCGAAGAGTTGGTCCACAAGGATGAGGATGGAAGCTTGTTACCCAACGAGGAGTATTGGAAGCATGGCGGTGTTTACATGTTCCGACTCCATGACCTATACGACAGGCTACAAGAAACGGCTAATTGACTCGTAAATAATGAGAATGAAGAACCAGAAGAGGCGGGTTCTCCCAATAACTAAAAAGTGTAGCATGCCTGAATCTAACTGGGGTTGTCTGATGAGGAACCCAAATCAGATTCGGAAGGGGAAGAGCCGTAGGAGGAGAATGCGCAAGAGGAAGAAAGGAGTGCTCAGGAAGATGATCACGAAAGGGAACAAGATGATGATGGAGCACATAGTGATGAGGAAGAGGAGGAGGAGCCCGAGAAGCTTCAGGGAGCCTACACAGCTTAAGCCACCCATCCTGCCCCTACGGATCTCACGAATGCCTACCTACCTCGTGATGTGACATACCAGCCCCAACAAGAAACCATCACCCAATATTGCACCTACATGATAGACCTTTGCAACGCGTGGAGGCTTGGCGGGACCCTCGCTTATTGTCTCACTCATCCTTTAATCACATGATACTTCATACTCGGCAAACTCCCAGGGTAAACCCGTTGATGAACTTGAAGCCAGTACTCCAACTTGCTTATCGAAATTGCCTGGGGGGGGGAGGGAGTTTGTACCCAACATCTCCAAATATAAGCACCACGAGAACGAGACATATAAGACTGATTCTCTTGGACTTTGGGCACGATTTTAGGACATAGCGCAGCAAGCGCAGGACGCAGAGCACCAGGAAGAAGAAGATGAAAAGGTCGATGAGTTTGGAATGGATGAAGGGCAAGTAGACATGGACTTAGACGAAGACCAAGAAGATGGAAAAGGCCAAGACCAGGATGAAGACGCACAGGAGGAGTTCATAGATTGGGTTGCCGATATGGACGAGGATGATGAGATAGAACATGAGGAAAATAATGAAGCCGACGAGATTGAGATTGACCCTGCTGATATCGAACTTATGTTCACTACTTATGATGAAGAGTAGATTCACACCCATCTCACCCTTAGCTTACCATTTACTACATTTCTTTTATCACGAGTGTGAACGTTTAGATTGCTTTAAGAGTTACGATTTCCTTTTGGAGATTGATTTGTTTTGTTGGATTCTTATGTGAAATATTTGGTGGTTGGAATAATAAATGCTTTGATTGTTTGAAACTTGTGGCATGCATGTATGTGGCTGGAGTATAATTTATTTTTCCGAATCAGAACTATATTAAGTAAATTTATATTTAAAAAGGTACAACATCACTATTATACTAGGAGTCGCAGAAATCCTCAAACAACAATAACCAGGGAGGTCAAATCCGCAACAACAGAACTAGCGAATGTTTCTAAATTCATTGATAAGCTTCCAATGGTTAAAATCATGTTACCTTCTTTTCTAAAAAAATATTTTAGTATAAACTTAATAATGGTTGACTCTAGTCCACAGTGATCATATATAATACCCCTCTCATTTTGCCTTTGCATTTCCTGTTTCGGATTTATGTAGAAACTGGACACGATGGTTGGAGAACATGGAACTCAGTCGTCGAGCAGACAGAAGCGGAGAATAGCTATAACGAGGGCAATACTAAAGAACCCACATATTTTACTCATTGATGAAGCAACAAGTGCACTTGATGCAGAATCTGAAAGGATTGTCCAAGAAGCATTGGATAGAATAATGGTCAATAGAACAACTGTCATTGTCGCCCATCGTTTAAGCACAGTGATCCACCAAGGAGAGATAGTTGAAACAGGTACCATATGACTCGAGTACAATATATGATTACAATACTAGCAACACTTTCGTTGTGATCATGACATATCATCGCGGAGACATTCAACGGATCTTGACTCTCCATTAATTCAATTCCAAGTCTCACTCCAAAAAATGAATGCACATAATATACACACAATATGCACGAAATTTTGATAAGTTAGGTGTTCATCAAGCCTTGGCTACTGGATTGGGTACTGGAGCTGTTTTGTGTGCACAGTTCTGCACTTTCTCATTCGCCATTTGGTGTGGTGCAAAGATGATTTTAGAGAAGGGATATACTGGTAATGATGTTATCCTTCGTATATTTGCGGTTATGACAGGTTCCATGTGAGTCGCTAGCTCTTCCCCCCCCCCCCCCCCCCAAATTAGTTAATTGTGTACAAGAGCTTTAAGATCCATCAATGAATGCCGCCAGTAAACTCCACAATTAGATCCATAATGGCACTCTACTTTTTTTCTTTGCTAAAAAAAACTTAGAACTTTCTTAATAATAAGTTCAATTATTTCCTCATAAAAAATAAGCCAATTAATTAGGGGCCGTGATTCTTATACCGGTCATTTTGATGGTTACACCAATTTTCCCTTGTCGTGACATATATACCCTTTACTTACCATTCCAATACTGTTTTGGATGATCAATCTAATATTTTCACCATTTACAATGTAATACTTCTTACTTTTGCAGATTATATTGTCATATTCTTCCACCTCTTCTATCCTACTAGTATGTGTTTAAACTGTTTTAATTACTTTTGACTATTAAGAAATCATAAGTTTTGAAGACGTTAAAAGTTGACACAGGAAGGAAGAGGAAGATGGTGGTTGGGTTTAGTGGTGTCATTAGTATTGTCTTGTGATGAAGATGTATTTACACAAGTTGAAATAGGACAGTTAATTCTTTGACCTTTTTTTACATAGAATTCATGAAGTGCTTGAATGTTAATTTTGGATGGATTTAGGTGTGTTTTGTTGGTATTGTGTTTGGGACCCACAGTAACACGAGAAAAGAGAAAAAAAAATATGTTAAGTTTATAGAATGTAACGGATGTGGTATGAACTACGAACTACGTCAAGATCAGGCCAAACAACAGGTCAGTATTTTAAAATTAACATTCCACAAACTTTACAGCAATGTTCGCTACGTTGTCAAGAAGCATGTCACTCGTTTTGGCGAGTGGCACCAACAAATGGAAGATGAGAGCGCTATAAGCCGCAACAATGACTATTATCCCTACGCGATCATCAACAATGGAGAGACATTGCAAAATCATGTCTTCAAATCTCAAATTGCTAGTTTTCCTCAGTACAATAATGTTCCATATCCATGTTTACGCCTCAGAAGTGCACCAAATGGCTCAATTCACATCCTTGTGGCGGTTAGATCACAAAGAAGAGTTCATGCCTGAATGGCTTAGTCCAGATTCTGACGAGATACGTTCATGGTGGAGTCAGGAAGACGATGATTCAGGGAAAATGGAGGATGATCTGATCAAAGGTGGTCTTCCCGGGCAGCCATCAGGAGTGAAGTTCAATCAGTATGCAGGATATGTAAATGTCAACAAACCAAAGGGAAGAAACCTGTTTTATTACTTCGCAGAGGCTATTAATCCATCCTCAAAGCCTCTTGTTCTCTGGCTCAATGGAGGTCATGATCTGTTTCTTCCTTTCTCTTTATCGGGTTCTTGGTCTTTTTCTCCAGGATTTGTCTAAATGTGTAGGCAAATGTAACAGGGCCTGGGGCTTCTTCACTTGGGTTTGGGGCTATGGTGGAGCAAGGACCCTTTGGGGTGAACCCAGATGGTCAAACCCTCTACACAAGGCCCTATGCATGGAACAAAGGTAGATTAGTCTGATTAGTCGAAAAATTGAAGTTTAGGATAGATCTCTTAGTATAAGGAGCAGCTTTTAGTAAGCTTACTATATCGGTTTTTGTTCATGTGATTGCAGTTGCAAATATGCTGTACTTGGAGTCACCAGCAGGTGTTGGATTCTCCTACTCCAATACCACCTCCGATTACAAAAACCCCGGCGATAAAAGGACTGGTAAGTTTCTTGAAGCTTGAGAACACGCTGTTTTCATCACGTTTCTGACGCAGTTCAAAAGGCGCGCACCATCACTTTAGCGCGTTATTTCAAAAAAAGACTCGCCTTTATTACTTTAACGAAATTTACCGGAAATAACGGCTAAACGTTGTTCTTGCTTGGAGGGATAACCGTGTCTCCTATATGCGTAGATAGGCGTTATTTCTTAGAGAGATAAACCGTGTCTTCTATACGTCACTCTTTCTTAGAGAGAAAAAATGTGTCTTCTATATGCATAAACGTGATTTTTCCTTAGAGCGATAACCGTGTCTTCTATATGCGTAAATAGGCGTTAAAGTCATTCTTAGAGGGATAAACCATGTCTTCTATATGCATAAATACGCAACTGTTGTAAGTTCTAATTAATACATAGCTGTTAAGAGTCCTGCGTTCCACCGCAAAATTAATTGCCAGTTGGGGGGGGGGGGGGGGTAGTAGCCCAAGTATCTTATTAGGCACAGGCGAAACATACAGAGTCCTGATGTGGGACAAACACAGATTCTCAAAACGCCCCCTCACGTGCAGGACGGATCGGTCACACACACCTCTGATACTTTGTTAAGAATCCTAGAGTTGTACCTCAAAACCAATTGACCATGAGAGGAGTATCCCAAGTATTTTATTAGACAAAGGCGACACAGACGGAGTTCCAATGTGGGACAAACAACGATTCTCAACAATAACAAGTTTCCTTTCTATTACAGCTCAAGATACGTATATCTTCCTACTGAACTGGTTCAGGAGGTTCCCGCATTACAAGGCGAGGGATTTCTACATAACAGGAGAAAGTTATGCAGGTAATTCACACTCGCACACACGCACAGACAGAGAGTGAAAGAGAATTACCTGCATAGCTTTCTCCTGTTATGTAGAAAGCGAATTTATGTAAGAGAATTATCACAGGTTATTACATTCCAGAACTGGCAGATGTCATCATCAAGGGCAATAAGGAAATAGCATCTGATTCGGCGATCCAACTTAAGGGAATTATGGTAAATTCTAAATACTTTCTAAGGTACAGTTAATCGTTCTGATAATATAAGGTACAAATTCAGATTCATTCTTTTTTTCTTTGAAATTAAACCAGATAGGAAACGGGATGATAAACGATGCAACGGATCAAAGAGGGCTGTATGATTACTTCAGGAGCCATGTATTGATTTCGGAAGATACCCATCATGGACTCATCAAGAACTGCTTCGAAAAATCCAGGATCAAGATTTGCCGAAGATTTGGCAAGAAGATGTGGGAGGAAATGGGGAAAATAGATCCTTACAGCATCTACACCCCACTGTGTCCAGATAAAAAGATTTCACCGCATCAGTCAACGAGGCGAAATGGTTATGATCCCTGTGAAACTAACTATGTTTCTGCATATCTCAACCTGCAACATGTACAGAACGCTTTACATGCCAATATTACCGAACTGTCCTATCCTTGGAAGAATATAAACTAGTAAGGTTTTCACATCTTAAATTTCCACATTCTTAACATCAGAAACAGCTAATTAACACTCTCTTACCTCCCTCTTCTCTCTCTCTCAGTGATATGAATGATAACTGGAAAGATAGCCCATCAACCATGTTTCCAATTTACAAAAGGCTCATTGGTTCTGGATTGCGAATAGTCCTTTACAGCGGCGATACAGATTCGGTCGTTCCAGTGACTGGCACGCTATATTCCATTGCTGCAATGAACAGGACCGTGATCAGACACTGGCACACTTGGTCTGATGGAACCACAGAGGTAGTATGAATCAAAACTTCATAGTATTAGTACTATGTTTGTTTCTGATTCAGGAAAAAAGGGGGCTAAATGTGATTTTGTGTTGTAGGTGGCTGGATACAAAGTGGTGTATGATGGATTAACCTTTATGACAGTTCGAGGTGCTGGTCATATGGTTCCAATATTCCAGCCAAGGAGATCCCTTGCTTTATTGAACAACTTCTTAGCAAAGTAATAAAATTCTGGATGAGATATTCAGATGCTACCGAATGAATGAAAAAAAATGGGGGGTTTGTACTCGACTTGGTAAAATAAGGTGAAATGTTTGTGATTTCTGTGGCATCAAATGGAGTTATATGAGTCTGTTCCTTGCAATTGCAGTTCTCACTTCTTAGTTAAAGTGGCTGAGTTCATTCCCCAGAATATCGTCGCTATGCTAGTTCTCCGTTCCTGCACCTGGAATGCATTTGTTCTTAAGATAAACTTTCATACGACTCGTTAGAGAACTTTACTTTCTGGATGACAGATTCAGAGAGAGACAATGTCACACAGGAAAAACCTTAAATAACATATCACTATGTAGATTATCCTATGTAGGCCAACATGGGTCTTATTCGTTTCTTGATAAACCTTAAATAACCTACTTCTAACCAGATTTCAGTGTTCCCTATGTTTTCTTACAAGTGATAAAAGAAGAGACTATGTCTTCATATATATCACCGAAATCCATCCACAATACAGAAAATTCTTGTGTTGCGGTAGTCAATATATACAAGTTATTAATTTGTCTCGTCTATGTATTATTATTATTATTATTATTATTATTATTATTATTATTATTATTATTATTATTATTATTATTATTATTATTATTATTATTATTATCGATCGGGAGTTGACATTTTATATCTGGCAATGTAAGTGCAACAGCAACTTGACTACCTTTATTTCTAGAAAGAAAAACTATCTGTACAGTCATGTTCCCAAGCATATCTAGTCAAATTTATGGATTGAAACATTTCATACGATATTAAGTAATACCCAATCCTAGATAAAACTGTGTTTATAAAGAGTACTCATATATTTATAGAGAACAGTAGCCTAAACTGCACTCAAAATCAGACGACTAAAGCCATCACTGATACTGCAGTTCAAAACACTTCAGCAAGGCTTGATCTGGAGAAAGCAAGTTCTTAAGTACAATGGTTGTGAGACAGGGAAGGAAGGAGTTCAGAAAGGCACCACTGATACTGCAGTTCAAAAATGGAACCGTCCTCCAGATGGACACCTGAAAGTAAAATGTGATGCATCATGGAAGAATTACAGTGGTTGCACTGCCATTGCTGCAGACTACTGGAGAAGAGACATGGCTCCCTCTGCTCTGCAAGCTGTAGCTTTGGCTGTTAGGGAAGCTTCCATTTTGACCTCAAGAAAATTCTGGGATTAAATGGGCAGAATGTGATAATAAGCTGAACATCATCAAGGGCAAGTTTGTGGTGAGTTGATGAGTTGTTTATGTGGAATTGTGTTGAACCAGCAAAGTAGTCTTCTTTTGTAATTTTCTTCTATTCCCATGTCTAAGAACTGATGGGCTCATAAGCTAGCTAATTTCTTTGTATTTGGAATCCCCTGTTTGTTCACATCTTTATATGTGTTCCTTGTTTCTTGTAGCCGTGATGGTCTCCATTGTAGTTTCAAGAAAAATGTCAAGCTAAATTGATAATAGTGGTGGTCTAAATTACTTAGTGTTTGGAGAGTGAAGTTTGGATGGGTCTTAGGTTTGACATACTTGATGCTCTTGGTGTGTTCTTGATATTCTTGGGTTGATGTTCTTGGAGTTCTTGATGATAAACATGGGCAAAAAAGTCAAGAACAATACACAAGGGCAATATGGTCCGAAAAAGTTTAATAACCCGCTTTCTAACGGAACATAACAGAGGGATGGTTTCTGTCCAAGGAATATTCCGTCAAATTGGTGCAGACTGTCTTTTTCCAAAAGTCATGGTAGCGGGGAGGATTTAATTCAAAAGTCAGGGGTGGTCAGTGTCTTTTACCCTTTACATTAACATAAGGAAAGTTGATTTTTTTTTTAACCAATGATCCATTGGGAAGTTGGAAGTTCAGATGGGAAGGAAGAGGAAGAAGGTGGTTAAGTTTAATGGCGTCATTAGTTTTGTTTTGTGATAAGATGAAGATGATAAAGATGTAGAATTGTAGATAGACAAGGTGAAATAAGGCATCTAGTTCTTTGACATTTTTACTACAATTCATGAAGTACTCAATGTTACTTTGGATGGATTCAGGGTCAGGGTGGTTTTGTACGTGTTTGGGGCCCACAGTAACGCAAAACGTGAAAGTTATATCATGTTGACAGACCGCAAGGAATGAGGTTAAGGACTACATCTGGACGAATTTAACTTTCCACAAGTTTACAGCAATGTTCGCTACGTTGTCAAGAGCATGTTACTATTTTTCACAAGTGGCGCCAACAAATGGAACAGGAGTAATATAAGCGGCAGCAGTGACTATTATCCCTAGGTGATCATCAACAATGGAGAGACATTGCAAAATCATGTCTTCAAACCTCAAATTGCTAGTTTTCCTCAGTACAATGATGTTCCATATCCATGTTTACGCCTCAGAAGTGCACCAGATGGCTCAATTCACATCCTTGTGGCGGTTTGATCACAAAGAAGAGTTCATGCCTGAATGGCTCAGTCCAGATTCTGACGAGATACGTTCATGGTGGAGTCAGGAAGACGATGATTCAGGGAAAATGGAGGATGATCTGATCAAAGGTGGTCTTCCTGGGCAGCCATCAGGAGTGAAGTTCAACCAGTATGCAGGATATGTAAATGTCAACAAACCAAAGGGAAGAAACCTGTTTTATTACTTTGCCGAGGCTATTAATCCGTCCTCAAAGCCTCTTGTTCTTTGGCTCAATGGAGGTCATGATCTGTTTCTCTCTTTTTACCTTATCTGGTTATCGGTCTTTTTCTCCAGGATTTGTCTAAATGTGTAGGCTAATGTGACAGGGCCTGGGGCTTCTTCACTTGGGTTTGGGGCTATGGTGGAGCAAGGACCCTTTGGGGTCAACCCAGATGGTCAAACCCTCTACACAAGGCCCTATGCATGGAACAAAGGTAAATTAGTCTGATTAGTCGAAAAAAAATGAAGTTAAGCATAGATCTCTTAGTTGAAGGAGCAGCTTTTAGTAAGCTTACTATATCGATTTTTGTTCATATGATTCAGTTGCAAATATGCTGTACTTGGAGTCACCAGCAGGTGTTGGATTCTCCTACTCCAACACCACCTCTGATTACAAAAACCCCGGCGATAAAAGGACTGGTAAGTTTCTTGAAGCTTCAGAACTTATCTGTTTTCGTCACGTTTATGACGCAGTTCAAAAAGCGCGCACCATCACTTTAGCGCGTTATTTCAAAAAAGTCTCGCCTTTATTACTTTAACGAAATTTACCGGAAATAACGGCTAAACGTCGTTCTTGCTTGGAGGGGTAACCGTGTCTTCTATATGCGCAGATAGGCGTAACAGCTAAACGTCATTATTTCTTAAAGAGATAAACCGTGTCTTCTATGCGTCATTCTTTCTAAAGAGAGAAAAACCGTGTCTTCTATATGCGTAAACGTGATTTTTCCTTAGAGCGGTGACCGTGTCTTCTATATGCGTAAGTAGGCGTTAAAGTCATTCTTTCTTAGAGGGATAAACATGTCTTCTATATGCATAAATAAGTAGGACTATCCCAAGTATTTTATTAGACAAAGGCGACACAGACGGAGTTCCAATGTAGGACAATTAACGATTCTCAACAATAACAAGTTTCCTTTCTATTACAGCTCAAGATACGTACATCTTCCTACTGAACTGGTTCAGGAGGTTCCCGCATTACAAGGCAAGGGATTTCTACATAACAGGAGAAAGTTATGCAGGTACTTCACACTCGCACACACGCACCGACAGAGAGTGAAATTGAATTACCTGCATAGCTTTCGCCTGTTATGTAGAAAGCTAATTTATGTAAGAGAATTATCACAGGTTATTACATTCCAGAACTGGCAGATGTCATCATCAAGGGCAATAAGGAAATAGCATCTGATTCGGCGATCCAACTTAAGGGAATTATGGTAAATTCTAAATACTTTCTAAGGTACAGTTAATCATTCTGAGAAAATAAGGTACAAATTCTGATTCATTCTTTTCTCCTTGGAAATAAAACCAGATAGGAAACGGGATGATAAACGATGCTACGGATCAAAGAGGGCTGTACGATTACTTCAGGAGCCATGTACTGATTTCGGAAGATACTCATCATGGACTCATCAAGAACTGCTTCGACAAATCCAGGATCAAGATTTGCCGAAGATTTGGCAAGAAGATGTGGGAGGAAATGGGAAAAATAGATCCGTACAGTATCTACACCCCACTGTGTCAAGACAAAAATATTTCAACTCACCAGAGGCCAAGGCGAAAGGTTTATGATCCCTGCGAAACTAACTATGTCTCTGCATATCTCAACCTACAACATGTACAGAAGGCTTTACATGCCAATATCACGAAACTTTCCTATCCTTGGAAGAACATAAACTAGTAAGGTTTTCACATCTTAAATTCCACATTCATAACATCAGAAACAGCGAATTAACTCTCTTCCCTCCCTTTTCTCTCTCTCAGTGAAATGAATGATCACTGGAAGGATAGCCCATCAACCATGTTTCCCATATACAAAAGGCTTATTGGTTCTGGATTACGGATACTCCTTTACAGCGGCGATACAGATTCGGTTGTTCCAGTGACTGGCACGCTATATTCCATTGCTGCAATGAACAGGACAGTGATCAGACACTGGCACACTTGGTCTGATGGAACCACAGAGGTAGTATGAATCAAAACTTCATAGTATTAGTACTATGTTTGTTTCTAATTCAGGAAAAAAGGGGGCTAAATGTGATTTTGTGTTGTAGGTTGCTGGATACAGAGTGGTCTATGATGGATTAACCTTTATGACAGTTCGAGGTGCTGGTCATATGGTTCCAATATTCCAGCCAAGGAGGTCTCTTGCTTTATTGAACAGCTTCGTAGCAAAGAAATAAAAGAATTCTGGATTAGATATTCAGATGCTATGGAAGGGTTTGTACTCAACTTGGCAAAATAAGATGAAATGTTTGGGGTTTCTGTGGAATCAAATGAAGTTATATGAGTCTGTTTCTTGCAATTGCAATTCTCAGTAAAAGTTGTTGTGTTTATCATTCTCTAGAATTCCGTTGCTACGATATGTTTTCAGTTTCTACACCTAGAATGCATTCGTTCTGAAGATAACTTTTATATGACTCATCAGAAAAATTCACTTTTCGGATGACAGATTCAGGATAAATCTCAGATAACATATCCTATGAAGGCCAACAAGGGTCGCATTTGTTACCTGATGAACCTTATATAACCGACTTCTAAACCAGATTCATGTGTTCCCTATGACCTATTTCTAAGCAGATTTAAGTGTTCCCTATGCTTTTCTTACAAGTAATACAAGATAATTCCCGTGCTGGAGGTGTCAATATTCAGAGATGCCTAATTTGTCTCGTCCGTGTATTATTATTATTATTATTATTATTATTATTATTATTATTATTATTATTATTATTATTATGTTCAGGAGTTGACATTGTTGATTAGTAGATTTGCCGATGCAGGTGCAACAGCAACTTGACTTGCTTTATTTCTAGAAAGAAAAACAAATCTAAGATGAAAAAAGGAGAATGCAGTCATGTTCTCAAGCATACATAAGTCAAATTTGATGGATTGAAACATTTCATAAGATATTCAGTAAGTAATACCTAATCTTAGATAAAACTGCGTTTATAGAGAATAGTCAAATTTCTATTCTATAGAATAGTGTACTACCTAATCTCTATAACAAAATAATCCCACTAGCCTATATTGCAATCAAATTCAAACGAATAATGCACGTTGAAAACACCTAACAACTCACGTAGTAGTATGTTTACATTACCTTAAATAAATACAGTTTTTTTTTTAATTAAAGTATTTGGAATGGGCTACCAAATGCTATCTGTGTATCCAAAATAAGTGGCTCCGCCTATGTCTTCTGGATTTACCCAAGAAATTGATCCAGGAAGAATACGATAATTGAAGACGCAGACCTTTGAAGTAGAATAAAAGCAAGGGAAATAAGAAAACACGGTCCTTGAACAATTACCTTGTCATTTGGATTTGAGGATTTTCACTGTAGTCGTCAAGTTTGATCGTGTCTCACATTTTGGATTTTTCGTAATCTAATCTACAAAGACATCCAAGAACATCCCTTTCATTTTCGCCATACATAAGCAGAAAACTATAAATATTCGTTAACTAACAAAACCATTTGAATAATCCTACACTTAACCATGATCTTAACGACGGCAAATAATTAAAAATAAAATAAAATAAAAGTTAGATATAGAAAAAATAAACGGATGCGTGCACACAAGTAGAGAGTTGGCACCACAAAGTTGATCCGTGACGTTTTACTAAAAACGTAGACGGATTTCATTAGCGAGACGCAAAGGTAAAGTTAAATCTAATATATTTGGGTATAATATAAATTGCAGAAACTGTTGAGTTGTTTTCTACCGGTTGTTTGAATCTGAAAAAAAAATAATGAAAATTTGTTACTTCATTAGCTTTGCTTTACCCTTGATCAGTGAAAGTAATTACTCATAATTAGAAAACTTACTTTTCAACACTAAGATTGGGCTCCATGGGTAGAAAACTTAAATCATTGCAGGATTTGGCTAAAGGTAAGGAAATTGATTTCAAGAAAACAGTGTCATTAGACAACATTAAAACAGAACCCTCAAGTCAATACCTGTGACCCATTGTGGGAGAAAATGTTCATAGGATCCCATTTACAAGAGAAATGTGTTAGAAAAGGTGATCATATTTACTACTTCAGATCATAAAGATGTTTCCTAAACTCCAGTACTAATTTGGATGAATTGCACTCCGGATCCCCAACATGTTGTATGATTCTACTTCGATCCCTACCCAAAACACTGATCAGTGGTGGAGTCAAGAATTAAGAACAGTCGAAGCGAAACTCAATGTAAATTCAATAGCATTGACACTAATGTAGGAGTTCGGAAGCAACAGTCGAAGTGTACTTGATAAAATAACAACCTCTCAAAACATTCAAAACTAGGGGTATTAATGAAGTTTTTGAAAATTCAGAGGTGACAGCGGACAAGTGTCACCCCTTGCCCTTGTGCAACAGAAGTTCTAGACGAAGAGGTTATCCCAGAGTCCAGGAGGACCTCAACCCCTCTCACGAGGCTTTACAAAGGAAACCACAATTCAACCACCTTGAGAGGTTATCAACTCGAACACAGAGCTTCGAGTTGGTGACAGTGTCATCTAGAGGTGTTAACAGGGGCGGCCCACGGTTAAAACCAGACCGACCCCCTTTGAAATTAGTAATGCTATATGGACATAATTTTAGACATAATCATAGACATAATTTCTAAATGTAGTCAAATCAATCCATAAATACCAAACACTTAGGAAACATTGACACATAATCAAAATCACTAAAAGTATAAATTATGTCTAAAATTATGTCCGTTTAGAATTATTCCTTTGAAAGAACCCTAACCTGACACGGTACAGTCCCCTCTCACGCCTTAGCCCAGCCCAGCCCCACACCTCCCTAGCCCGTCCCTTAGCTGCACCGGTGCATGTTTTCCCTCGACTGAACCGGCCCCTTCTGCCGGCCCGCCCATATATTAATATTTATAAATATTTTTATTAACATATAATTAATATACCTGGACCAGCCCCCTAACCCTTGAATCCGTGAAGGTTAGGCACGGGACCGGTCCGGATCAGTTTTCAACAACTCCAACTCGCCCTCCCCCTCAAGGCAACTAACCCGGCCCGACCCATCCTCTCTCAGCCCGCCTCCTAACTCGCCCGACCTTACCCTTTGACACAATGAGTCTTATCAACTCAATACATTCTCATTGGTTTTCTCTTACTTTTGTTTTATGATGTGGGAATCTGCAACCACTACTCTTTAAGAGCACCTTGAGTAAACTTCTGCTTTACTGTGATAGCCTGCAAACCACACTAGAGAAGTAAATTAGTCTGAGAAAACCACATTAGAGGTAAACTAGTCAAAGAAATTCGGACTGACAGACTCGCAGTTAAGGAGGCTAACATGTAGCTTTAGGAATTACCTCAATGTTTGAACTCAAGACCTCAAGACAAATGTCAAGATGATTAACCTGACGAACTCAACTACATCCCGAATGATTGGGTTTCTTTTACTTGTTTGGACAACAAGCAACCAATGACATCATTTGTGCAAAAAAAGACCATTAAACCCCACCTCCTAAAACACTTTCACTTGGCCATGCTAGTGTGAAAGGTAAATCATGGTGACACCAAAACTCAAGTATCAAGTTGGTGAAAAGAAATTGACAAAATGTAACAATAGCCTGCAATGGGTTGGGTTTTCAAAAGGCGGCTTTGCTCTTCTCTCTTTTTCTCTATTTAATCTTTCATTGCACCACAATTCAACAAAATCCCTCTCTCAATCCAATTGGTTTTTCACCACACACACACACATACACACACATGAAAATGGAGCTCATGTTGCCGTCGCCGGCCGGCGACTTCAACTTCGACAGTGCATGCACGTCTCCCTACGTGACCGCCCCTTCAAGCCCCCGCCGAATCAACAACAACAACTTCTTCTTCAGTGCCCCCACCAGCCCCACACGCATCTCCTCCTTCTACAACGACTTCAACAACTTTTCCGGCGACATGGACGCCGGAAAATCAACAATACCCTTCGAATGGGAAGAGACGCCGGGAACACCCAAATCCACCGGCGACGGCGACTTCGAATTCGACTTCAGCGGCCAGCTAGAGAGAGCCTCCCTCTCCGCCGCCGACGAACTCTTTTATGGCGGGAAAATCAAGCCCCTGAAACTGAAACCACCACCGGGGATGAATTTGATTGAACCCAGATCAGATTCGGAGAGATTGACTGTTCTGAGAGATGGGTCGTCGCTGGAAAAGTCATCGCCGGGCGTTTTCAGACATGGGTCGTTGTCGCCGAAACAGAGGAAGAGGAACGAGATCGAACCCAGATCAGATTCGCTGAATTCGACTGTTCTGAGAGATGGGTTGTCGCCGGATTACGTTTTCAGAGATGGGTTTCCGCCGGGATCGTCGTCGCCGGTCTGGTCGCCGGCGGGGAGGGGAATTTTCAGAGATGGGTTGTTGTCGCCGAAACAGAGGAAGAAAAAGAACGAGACCGAACCCAGATCAGATTCGCCGAATTCGAGAGTTCTGAGAGATGGGTTGTCGCCGGATTACGTTTTCAGAGATGGGTTCTCTCCGAATTCGTCATCGCCGGTCCGGTCGCCGGCGGGGAGGGGAATTTTCAGAGATGGGTTGTTGTCGCCGAAACAGAGGAAAAACGAGATCGACCCTTTCGAAGCAGCAATTGAACGGACCCGTAATCAGAATCCGACGGAGAGAGGGAGGGAGAGAGCTATAGATTCGTCGATTTCCGGTCGCCGGAAAAAAACCAGGTCTCTATCTCCGTTCCGGGTCGCCGACATTTTCGACAAAATTGAACCGAATCAGCAAATACCCGGTTCGACTAAACCGACCCAAACGTCGTCGTATTCGATGTTCTTCTTCGCAAAGAAGTGGAAATTGAAAGATCTGTTACTATTTCGGAGCGCATCGGAGGGTCGTAAAGAGTCGTTGAAGAAGTATTATTCGTCGTTGAGGAAAAACTCCGGTTCGGTGGAGAATTCGAGTTTCCGGTCTACAGAGAGCGCCGGTTCGGTTTCGAAGAGGAGAGGACCGGCGGTGTCGGCTCATGAGATGCATTACACGGCGAACCGGGCGGTTTCGGAGGAGATGAGGAAGAAGACGTTCTTGCCGTACAAGCATGGGTTGTTTGGTTGCCTGAGGTTTAACCCGGCGGTTCATGAGCTCTCCAAGGGCTTGGGTTCTTTGACACGTGGATGAACTAGGATTTTTCATATTTGATAAAAAAATCGCGTTATATTAAATTATTAATTAATCACATCAAAAAAAATAGCACAAATTTTTGTTCCCAAATTACTCGATGAAAAATGTAGAAATGTGTAAAAAAATAACAAAATTATGTTTGGTTCTTTGAATTGATAAAATGGGTGTGAATTAGATTAGCCGAGTTACATTTTAATGTATTATTTTCTCTTATAAAATATTTTTTCGCGTTCGTTTGTGTTGAAACCGGATTACAATTCATTGGATGTTTCTTTTCTGATATGATATTCTATTTCATCTGTCTGTATTTAAGTATGAAGTCGAGTTACATACTATTGTGTTTTCTTTTCTTCTGATAAGATATTCCATTTCCGTCGGTGTTGAATTTTGTATAGCATGAACTTGCAAATGCGCTAAAATGTTGGATGCCTTGTACTCTCAAATTCATTTATGGAGCAACCACTATTTACTCTTGAAGTAGAGTAGTGTTATTACGCACCAATTTTTCAACATTCGATGCTAAAAATAATCTGTCGTAACTAAAAATTGTAGCATCAGTGCTTGTACCATAGTTAATTTGATGGTCACGATTCTATAAACTAGGATATCTAAGAGTTTTGTTATTTCCATGAGTAGTATCGGGTGAATATTAGCCCTTAAACTGGAGATAAATCACGATAGAGATCTGAGGAGAAAGATTATCGGGTTTTACACCAGTGACATACTCTATCCATTTCAAAATTTTATTCCCCTATCCTCCACTTGTCCCAAAATTATTGTCAACTTTCCTTATTTAGCTCAAAATATAATGAGTTATCTAATTTACCCTAAAAAATAGGTTAAAAGATAAATATATCCAAATAATTAATAATATTAGTAGAAGTGTAAAGATTAAAAGTAGGACTGCAACTCGGGCGGGCTGGACGGGTTGGCACCCCTGTCCAAGCCCGAGCCCGAGTTCTGTCATGGCTGCCCAAGCCCAACCCGACCCGAGTTAGGAGCATTGTCAACCCGTCCGAGCCCAAATTCGTATAAATCAATTCGGGTTCGGGTTGAATTCGGGCTAGTATATATTAAACTTAATATCTTCTTAAAAACACAAGAGAACAATTAGTTGTTTGCGAAAAAATAAATCAACTAGTTGAAGAACAAAATAATGATTAAAAACATTGCTAATACTTGAAAGAAATGTAGCATATTCATGTTAGATATGCTACATAATTGTTTCAAAATATAATAGTTATACGTAGTGGTCATGCAAATCGGGCAAATCGGGTTTGCCCGTCGCTCGATATTTGTGCCCAAGCCCGACCCTAATTGCAATTCGGGCTGAGAATTCATGTCCAAGTCCGTTCAAATTACCAAAACTATGTGTCCGGGCCCTATTTATGTTCGGGCTGGGCTCGGGTTGGTCGGGTTTAACCCGCCCAAGTTGCACCCCTAATTAAAAGTCCTGTTAATAGCTAATAACTGAGAACTCGAACAAACTATTAAGTACTACTAAGTTGTGTGATTGTGATTGTGACATTTAGGGTTAGGAAACCTTCATCATCTTCACACTAAAGAAATCAAATTTCATTAATTTATGTTTGAATATCACAATCAACCATCGTGTTCTTTTGTTAATAATAAATAAGAATATCGAAGAAGATCTGTACAATTTTCAAAACTTATTTGTCTTGAGTTCCATCACACGTAACCTTTGCCGGCAACTGTCCTACTTTAAGACATGTACACCTATATGTTATTCGTTTGAAAGCGAAATAAACACTAGAATGAAATTTGATAAGGGCACTTTGGTTATAAAACTTGAATTGTGTTCCATCTAGAAGGCTAGCCGTTAACAAACAGGTGAGGGACAACATATATTTGGGAATGCTCATAAACACAAATGACATAGTACAAGTCAAGTCTCACTGTAGTCTTCGAGTTTAAGGATGATATTGCTTATCCTTCAACTTCGTCTAGAAGGGTGAGCGACGACGTGTATTTGACGAACAAATCCGGTCAGTTGTAGTCTCGAGTTCAAGGATAAACTGTGTTGTTGCAGGACTTATGAAACATTCTGCTATAAAATGTGTCCCACTCTCGGTACTCTTCCTACTAGTACTTTTTAAGTTAAATTTTATTTTTCAAGATTAAATGTCTTCTCCATTAAATGAAGTTTGCCATAATCAAGTGGGGTTTTTGCATGCCAATGCCACACTTTATAACAGCTACCACAATTAAAAGCCTAACTCTATCAAAAGCCAAAAGCCACGTTACTTATGTCCGCTGCTACTACTACTAGTCTACTAATAGTACTATTACATTTACATGAATAAGACACCACATTGAATAAAATCTAATGCATTGACCTTTATGTCAAGAGACTCTTTGGTATGGAGAAGAAAGAGATGCATTATCATTGCATGTGTGGATCAAAATGAATTTTCTTTAGAGGAAATTTGTCTCACTTTCAATTGATGATGATGATGTGTGATCTGAGTGTTTCATTCAAATATAGAATCAGAGACCAAATTGATGAAAAGTGAGACAATATTTGTTGAAACTAATCATAACAGATCAAGAAAAACAATGACAGTACTGAGAGAAATCTAGCGGAAGCTTGTACTGTACCAGTAGTACTTAGTCTCCCTCTATCTTCCACGTTTGACTTTTTCTTTCGTAATCGGATTTGACCCGATTTTTCGGATAGCAAGACGATGCAAATTTTGATAATATTTTATGATGTTGTAGAGTAAAGCTTACTCAACAACACCTTGCAAAGTTTACCAAATTTTTGCATCATTTTACTTATCAAATCATCGAACTGAAGTGACCCAATGAATAGTGACAATATGCAAACTTGGAAGATAGACATAGAACAGAGGAAGTACTACCTCTGTTTAGCCCGAAATTTCCCTGTTAGAACTTGTTTCCAGTATGCACCGCGTCACTGTAACCCCGGCAATTAAATTAGCAAAACAATGCAATAATTTGTTAAATATTTTCATGATGTTGTAAAGTTAATTCTGCAACACCACAAAAATTTATAAAAAAAAATGCATCGTTTTGCTATCCAAATCACCGGGTCAAAATGACACAATTACAGGTGACGAAAATCAACTGAGAATCTATATTATAAATTAGGACGGTTGACTTTAAAATGTTTTTTAGACCGTTAGATTGAATTAATCCCAGTCTTTAGATCTCACCTACTACCCACTTACCCACACTACTACTCTGTCCCAGCTCTTGCCCATCATTGAGAATATTTGACTCGTATATGGGTCACTTTGACCGGGTGATTTCGATAGCAAAATAATGCGATTTTTCGATAATTTTTTCACGGTGTTACAGAACAACTTATACTCTACAACACCATGAAAAAATTATTAAAAAATTAAATTACTCTGCTATCCAAATCACTGAGTCAAAGTGACCCAGTGAATAGTGGTAAAAGTCAAAATGATGGGGAAGAGTTGGGACAGAGGTAGTACTCAACAACTCACTTAACTACCCACTCTTTTTATCATAATTACAAAAAACTAGGGGATTATCCGTGCCCGAGGGCACTATCCCAATCAAAAAAATTAACAAAATGATAAGAAGTGGGATGAAAATATGCATCCACACATATTCTTACCGAAATATTATCTCTTGGAAGAGAAAAAAATAAAAAATGTTAATTTACTCAACCATTACAAAAATGGGGGAAGTTAAAAATTTGTGGAGAAAGTGGAGAGAAGTTACAAAAGGTGGTGGGTGCTAGGTGAGATCTAGGGCTGGGGTCGATTCAATCTAACGGTTGAAATAAAGTCAACCGTTCTAATTTATAGAATAGATGAGTTTCTTTTGTTCTTGATTATTTACTACAATTATTTTTTTTTTGTCTTCATTTTATGCCGATGTTTGTAGGTGAAACGTGTTTTTGGGGTAGTGCCCTCGGGCACGGGCAATCCCCTAGTTTAAGACGAAACAGAGATACTACTTCACAATTCACACACTCATTCATGACTTCATGTAAGGTTAATCGTTTTTCTCGTGATGCAAATTCACAGCTGCTATCTTTCAAACGTGCATTGGCTAAACTTCTCCGTTAATCAGCAAACTACACCAGAGAAGTAAACTACAAACAGCTACTATGAAACTTAACACCTCCACACAATGACTTAGGCATGCATGTTTGACCACTTCCCCTGTTTAGAAGGTTAATCTATGAAAGGACGTTCTAAAAAACAAAGCAAAACAAAAATATGGAATGAAACTAACAATCCTTCATTTACTTGACTGCCCAAAATCCTTCATTTCCCAAGTAAAAAAATCCATGGAGAATTAAAAATACCAATTTCAAATTTTACGACATTTCCATGACACCTTACTCGTATCCATTATCCATACTTAATGTTTCTCTACGAAATGATATGCACATTACGTAGGCATCATATTAATGGCCACCAGCAGCCATCTTCTGTCACACAGCTGATTTATCTGACTGCTTCCAAGTCAATAGAGATGTCATGCTGCCTCAGAGCCAAATACAAGAACGCACAGAGAGGCACGCGTGTTTTAAGCACACAAATGTGCGCATGTTAATCTTAAGAGGAGCCAATGCAACTAGCGCTTATTAGTAATCTCCAGAAGACCATCATAATATATTGCTAAATCTTTACCTATTCATATCCAAATTGAGTTGCTGCCAATTGCTGTTGTTAAACATAAACTACATAGAAATAGAAATATACTAAGCATCAGCATAAACTCCATCTGGGTTCTCTTCAAAAACTAGGTAAATTGAACTGATGAACCAATTAAGGGAGTAAATTTTCAACCCCGAAGTGTACAGACACACATTACAGAAAATGCTTGACAAACAGTGACTCGGCAAGTAACAGAACAGGGAACAGGTTCATCAAATAATGACTATACCAGTACATAGAAGCTGTACTAACCGAGCACTCAAGTAGAAGAAAGTCCCTTCCGGTTTGCAATTCCCTAGTCAAATTGACCTGCATATCAAGTGTTACCACAGACATATCAGTCCTATATTCAAGCTGATTCACACAGTACATATAGTCATGGTAATTATGCAACTCTCGAACTCACTGTGTGTTAAACCATAAATGCGATGAGTTGATGTGAGGACTGAATTCCACCAAAGTAATTTCAGTTACAGAGACCAGTTAATGGTTTTTCCTACGGTAAAAGACACTTTCGTCACCTCTAGTTTGATTGAAGGACACTTTCACCCCCTTCAGTGTGTCGAACTTCAAGTAACTTACACCCTCTGATCGTGAAGCCGTTAGACTGGGGGCGGAGAACGTCATTGAAAATAGTTTTTGAGACATTCCCCACCCCCCCCCCCCCCCATCATGCAAAAAGTCTATTATACCCTTCGGTTACCCCTACATCTTGCATAATATGGGGGTAACATTGTCCAACAACTATATTTAGTGACAGGTCTCAACTCTAGAGTAACGATGTCACAATATGGGATGCAAGTTTCCTGATTTTGGCACCCTGAAGGGGTGAAAGTGTCCTTCAATCAAACTAGAGGGTGTGAAAGTGTCTTTCACCCTTTTTATAGAGTGTCCTTCAATCAAACTAGAGGGTGTGAAAGTGTCTTTCACCCTTTTTATAGACATAGAACAGTCACGGCCAGCCAAGATTATTGGGACTTCAATCAACACTATGCATGTTTCCTCTGGACATGTAACATCCAAATGGAATCTAATTCAAGGACAATAATTAGAAGGCGCATGGTCTACCAATTTCCCTTTCTCCTTTTGGCTGATCTCTGCAAGACTATTCCAAACAGAAAAGTATCAACTACGTACTAGCGTGTGGACTGGTTGAAGGCTCCCCAAACCCAATTTCATGGACCATCACTTGGTCTATTTTGGAAAACTAAAAAGGTAACAACTAACAAGTAACAGAACTTGCGTAGGTCTGACCTAGATATCTCCAAATCCAAGATATTCACGATAGGGCCATTTCACCTACATTGTATCACGGTCTTGTATTAACCTGTGTCAACCAAATGGAGTTCAATTTAAGGACAATAATTCCTTCTATAGAACAGTCACATCCATAATTATCAGGACTTCAACACTATGCATGTTTCTTACGGACATATAACATCCAAATGGAATCTAATTCAAGGACAATAATTAGAAGGCGCATGGTCTACCAATTTCCCTTTCTCTTCTTGGCTGAGCTCTGCAAGCCTATTCCAAGCAGAAAAGTATCAACTACTTATTAGCCTGAGGACTGGTTGAAGGCTCCCAAAACCCAATTCATGGACCATCGCTTGGTCTATTATGGAACAAAAAAAGGAAACAATTTACAGAACTTGCGTAGGTTTGATCTAGATTTCTCCAAATCCAAGAGATATTCACGATATGGCCATTTTACCTACATCGTATCATGGTCTTGTGTCAGCCTGGGTCAATCAAATGGAAATTAATTTAAGGACATTAACTCCCTCCATTCATATCATTCAATCATATTTACAAATCGTAGCACTAGTAGTAATGAGCAATTTCGATAAGCAGTTACAACTTCCAAGAACAGCACTTTTCCACTCCAGTATAAATTTGGCATGAGCCAATAGGTAAAAAGGACTATATAAGCACAAAAGGTGCGCAAATGGATTAAATTATAGTATCATAGAAAGGAAACAGAATAACCAACTTTTTGTATGCCTTAGTAGAAGCCGTAATGAGTGCAAAACAAGCTTCAGAAAGAGAGTACCTCTGTAGAAGACAAGTTCTCCTGCAACAATGTCAATCACTTTCTATATAGACCAAGTAATGGCTTTTCTCTCTCTTCCACTCTCTTCCTTGCGGCTTCTCTTGCTTTATGTGCAGCAGATTCAGCTTCAGATAAAGCTTTTGGCTTCTCACCATCTCGCTTTCTCTTGTTATTAAGAGTGAGAGATGAAGGAGCTCCTTTAACAGATCTCATGGGATTTAGAGGTTTCGAAACAACTCGTCCAGGTGGAGTCTCATTTAGAGATTTGGCTGAAACTGATCCATCCACTGAAGCTGACATGGGCTTTTTCAGAAGCGGCTTCTTCACAGTACTAGAAGAAGCTTGAGCAGCAGAAAGCGCCTCTTCCCGTGTTACCCATTTACCTGATTCATTCAAGGAAAGAAGCCATAAGAAGGATGTCTAATGGTGAACAATAATTAATGGGTCTGAAATATATACAATTGTAGATTTCTTACCTAAAGCATCGGTATAGTAGAAGCCAGAAGCTGGGTCGTAGTAACACCCATTACTCTCGTTATAGTAATACCCAGAAGAGCTTTCGTACTTCCACTCTGTCATCATTAAGAGCGATAGAAAAGTTAAATGATAGAACTCAAAGAAAAAAAGATATGTAATTTTCTAGTATAAACTAAACAATTGTCAAATCATAGATGTATTAACTACTCCATAGAATCTATTTGCAAATTGGTCCAAAAAATCACATATATCTGCAGCTGGTTTACCAAGTTACGTCATTAAATAATTTGATCAATTGATGAGGAAATGAGACATATTTTACCAAGCAAACCCAACATTGCCACATAAACACATCCATGCCACTTTGAAAGAAAAACAAGATTCACTGACATGCGTATGGGTGAAGAACGTGGGATGTATCAAGTATTTGGTTCTAGTTCTTACGATTAAGGCAAATGACAAGGCGACATAATTAGTAAATAGTATTAGAATAGTGTCCACTTGTACGCAATGAATTCATACCATCTAAAAGAACAATTGTACCGAAACATACTAGGTAATTGAGCAAATTGAGCACAGACCATTTAACATAAACAACTGAACAGTGCCAACAAAGACACTGCAACTACAGAAACAATGCATTTTCTTCAACAGTGCCAACAAGACAAAAAAATGGACAAAACTTGGGTATGAAACACGGTATAGCATCCACATTGACTTTCCTATTCATGTCGGCGAAGGTAGAGTTAATAGAACTATGCAATTTATCGGAGTTCAAGATCCCCACAATTGTAACATATTTTTAAGTTTATCAGTTCCTCCTTCCCACAAGTTCTGACTTTTCTGATATGGTGAACACAATCTACTAGTTCTTGGCATAGATCCTTCGACAGACCAACTCAACAGGTCTACTAGTTGAGCTCAGCTCATGTGCAGGATAAGCTCTACTGCGAAATTCTAGATTTGACCTTCAGGGTTTCAGCGCATTGAAATAAAAGAAATAACCCCGCCATAAAGATTTCAAAAGAAGAAACCTTATGACTAACAAGCTTTTGCATAGCCTGCAAAACAATACCAGCCCTCTGTACTCCAAAGCTAATGCTTGTTTATATAAGAAATATTTACGAAGGGAAACTTGACGTAACTCCTATAAGAATAAGCAATACCCAAGCATAAGGTGTGCATACCACATTCAGAGGCCAAATAACTGCATTAAGTAGCACTAACAGCCAAAGTACAATTCATAAGCTAAAATATATTACCTTCTCCAGCAACCGCAGATCCATCACCTTCATTTAAATCTCTAGCCACTTTAAATGCTGATATATCCTTCTGATAACTACGTGAAGCTTTCTGACATACATGGAATAACAGATATTTTATTAGAATAATAATAAATAAGGAAACAACAACTGAAGTAACACACTTCATCCATACCCAGTTACAATGCGCCTATGCAGAGAAACATGTAATAAATTTAAGTATTTGACTATTCTTGGTGAAACTAACACAAGCAACATCAGACCCATCACTGTCCTCTGGAGTATCTAATGACTTTTCCATGGGGTGAGTTGCACAGTATCCATAACCAGGACTAGGAGGCATTGGGTTGAAGCCTTGAAGGTGAAATTGGACATATTAATTAAAGTGAACGCCATCGACAATATTCCTTAGTAGCAGAATTGGTGAGGTGTTAAGTTAAGAGTTGATGGACTATCCTCTTCCTTAAGGCTTTCCGTAAGACAATTAAGTCTTCTAAGAGATACGAAAAACCCACTATTTGTACGTAAGTAGACACTCGTCTAAAAAGCATTCTTTCTAGAATTCATAATAGTTTTTTTCCGCTGTGTGTGCATCACTGTCTAGGCGGGTGGCCCGGGTGGAGAAGATTAATAATGATGTTCTTTGTGTAAATTATGGAGGAGCTCAAGTATGTCGAGGAAGTTTGCGATATGATTTGTAGACTTACTGAAGAAAAGGGATTGAGTATCCACACTTTTATCCGGGCCTTGGTTCATAAGTTGGTTTCTAGATTACGGGTTCTATGTTTTGGGGGATTGTTTCACAATCCATAACTCATGTACTGCTTCGCTTGCCGAGTCTATTTAGTTGACCGGGTGGCACCACCCACAGTCCCACAGTCCTGAAGTTACTCACAATTTTTTATGATGATTCTGAGGATAGGCAGCCACATAAAAAGCATCATGATTGGCTCCCAGGGTACACGTGTAGGCCATCGGCCGGACAGGGATAAGTATTAAACTTCCTATGGAATAGAATGTCCTTGCTTCTGTTTCCATAGAGTGGAGTTAAGGTTTTGTCTTGATCATAACCTCCTAGCGTTTTTGTAAGTTCAGTTATCGGTTTTAGTTATGCATCCAAAAGAAAGAGCGGAAGGGGATGAAACTGCATATGCAGAATGTAAGAAAAAAGGATGACAAAATTACTTTCTGGATGTGAAGACATTGACTTTCTGAATTCAGACAGAAACTTCTTATTCACAAAGAGACCATGAGCAAACATTGATAAAATCATCAAAGGTTTTACTAATTTAAATGACATACTTAATATGAATGACATACAAAAGTTGACAACAACACTACCACACTAAAATAGCTAATGGGTGTAACTCTTTCACCAATGCATGGATGAATTGTGAAAAGACAGTTATATACGATTAAGATAAGCTTAACAAATACAAGCTAAGGCCGTACATCCTACCTAAGCATATACTACCTCCGTTCTCTCTGAATCTTCACCTTTTGACTTTTTCTTTAGTAATCGGATCGGGTCACTTTGACCCCGTGATTTGGATAGCCAAACGATCCAATTTTTTAATAATTTTTTTATGGTGTTGTAGATTGAAGTTTACTCTACAACATCGTGCAAATATTATCAAATTCTTGCATCATTTTACTAATCAAATCACCAAATTAAAGTAATTCAGTGAATAGTGGTAAAATGAAAATGGTGAAGATTCAGAGAGAACAGAGGAAGTAGCAATTACTCGCGAGTCATGATAACCATAATCAAAACACTGTGAGTGAGCATGTTAATTACTAAACCCTCTGACAACCAATGACGGCGGACGAGAAATTCATGCAAAAAAAAGTGTCAATTCATTAGAAATAAAGACTTACAGCTTCAATCTGTTCGAGGGCTTTAGCAGCTTCCTTCTCTTTCTTATCTTTGTCAGCCTTCTTTTGATGCATATCAGAGAGCTTCTTCGTAACCGCGTCCTTGTGTTTCTGACCAAGCTCATGGTTTCTGATACTTGAAGGATTGTTGGCTATGAAAAGCTTGCAAGTGTCACACCATTTTTTACCCTGACTAACCCAATACTGAAGAAAGCGCACACAAGAAGATAAATTTCAATCAGATAACCAATTAAGACCTATAAAGAAGCCACAAAAGAAACAGTAACACACAGAATTGAAAACACACATGGATTTCGTATAAAAAGGGCGAATTTCGTTGTTCTACTTCACAATTGTGAACCAAATAACATGAATTGACGAATTTAATTGCAATAACACACAGAATCAGACGCTTATCAACAACAATCAGAACTGGAACAGCGAAAACCCTAACTTTCAAAATTTCAATTTTACCTCCGTCATGGCGAGGAATTGGATCTTTTTTCCGGCGCCGGTTAGAAATAGAACGCCGCCGGTGAAGTTTGATCGGTGAAAGAAGCGATTGAAGGAGTCAAATCTAGTCGTTAGAGCTTCAAATTCGTTTCGATTTCGTTTGAGTCTCTGAGACGACGAAGAACAAAGCCCTAGAGATTTGTTCACGAGCAGCAGCTCAAATACTCTCAAAACGTCGCCGTTTTGTGTTTTTATTTCCAACGTGCAAGAGTACGGGCTGGGCTAGGATTGGCTGGGCCAGATTTAGCCCAGGCCCATATAGGACAAATTTTGGTTCATGATATTTGGGAAATCTCCAACGAGTTAGGAGTTATCTTTCACTTGTCTCCCAGAACTTTGTAATGAATCTGCTCGATATGGATAGTTGGTAGAGCAAGATTAGGAAATCTTTCGTCTAGTTGGGCTTATTGATACTGTTAGGGTGCCTTGAATTGGTCAAAGGCGGCATGTGGTAGGGAAAAGTCAAAGGCGGCAAGGTATTAGGAAACAATTGTGAGGCGGTGGGGTTTTTTTCCTTTGATGTCCATAACATTGGTTTCTCTAGTACTATATATAAGATCTAGTAGCCACGCTTCTAGGTATGTAAAATTTGTTGTAATTGCTCATCTTTTGAAATAAATTGTGTTTTTTCGTCGTAGACTCAGTTAGTGAATCTTTCGCTAGCCAACCACGTAAAATCTCTGTATTCGTCTTGATTCGTTCTTCTTTTGAGGTGGGTTTGTCCTAACAAACTGGTATCAGAGCAAAGTTGTCGATGCTTCAAAATCAAGGTGAAGCTAAAGAGCTAGGGTTTCACAACTTGGTGAAAACAAAGTTAGGGTTCTGCGATCTAGGTGGAGCACGCGACTACTGTTCAAGATCAACCAAGAACGATGTCTGGACTGATGTTGAAGATCGATAGGTTCACAGGAGGAAACAAGTTCAGACTGTGGAATATCAAGATGCCTGCATTCTTGAAGTCGCAAGGTATCTGGAGTCTTTTGACCGCGGACAAGGGAGGCATGAATGTTGCATCGGCATAGTATAGGATGATGGAGGAGAAGGCACATTCAAACATCATGTTGTGCTTGTCGGATGACATTATCATGGAGGTCGCAGATCAGACAACGGCAGCTGCTTTATGGGTCAAGTTGGAGAGTCTCCGCACGAAGAAGTCACTCGCAAGCAAGTTGATCCTCAAGCAGCGGTTGTTCACTCTAAGAATGCTCGAAGGTACAGCTATCAACGATCACATTGATCAATTAAATACGATTCTTCTAGATTTGCGCAATATTGGCGAGAATGTAGATGATGAGGATGTCGCACTTATTTTGTTGGTATCGTTACCACCATCATACAAGAAATTTGTGCAGTCCTTTATTTTGAATAAGGACAGTTTGACTCTAAAAGAGGTGAGATCATCTCTTCGTTATAGGGAATTTCGCCATAAGGATGCAGGCACAGGTACACAAGACCATAATTATGGATTGATGACAACATGGGAGAGTAAGAAGAACAAGAAAAGTCAGTTTTCTGGTTCTAAGTTAGACGATGATATTTGTGTTTGGTGCAAGGAAAAAGGGCACTGGAAGAGAGATTGCCCGAAGCGAGGACAACAGGAACAGAACGGGTCGGCAACTCTGAGGAAGAATTTGTTTTACTAGCTAATGGGGAAGACTTTGTGATCGAGAGGACTGGTGAAGAAGAGATTGATGGAGGAGTCCAATCTAGTCGTTGAGCTTCAAATTTGTTTCGATTTCGTTTCAGACTCCGAGTCGATGGAAGGAGACCTAAAGACTGTTCACACGCAAATACTGAATGACTCTCTTACGTCGCCATTTTATATTTTTTATTAATAGAATGAAGAGTGTGGGTTGGGGGATTGGTTGAGTTAGATTCGCCACGGGACCATATATGACATGATGAAGAACGGGATCAACTTCCTTTACGGTTCAAGATGTTTAACCCAGCCCGTTCATCAAAAGAAATCCAATATACACACACACACACACACACACATATATATATATATATATATATATATAGGGTAAAAGACAAAAACCACCCCTTGAGTATGGGGTATATACAAAAAAACCCCTCGTGTTCGGGGATATACGAAGACCACCCTCGGAGTTAACGGCAGTTAGACTAAGACCACCCCTCTGTTAAAGTCATGTTGAATTTCATTTTTTTGTGACCATTATACCCCTGAGCAGCTGCAATGTCTAAATTGCCCCTTGAAGAAACATGTATTAACAGTTTTAATATGACATTTATGCCCTTCATGCATATATCTATTTTAAACCTAATTATTGTAATAATTACAACACATTTTGACTTGCTTGCATCAGCATATGGTGTATGTGAAATTACTGTTTTACCCCTGGGTACTGTTCATCTGGACAGTTACCACCCCTGGCACTGTTCACTTGGACAATTACCACCCCTATTTTTACTGTTCATAGGGACACTTTCCACCCTTATTAAATAATCAGTTTATGTAGACAATTTCCACCCTCCTTGGTATTTCTTCATACCATGGACAGTTACGACCCTTTAGAGTGTTTGTTTTTGGTGCCAACAGTAATGTTTTAACAAACATTACATCCTCTTTTGTCCAACAAGTCATTACTCCTTATTTATTCCAACAAACTAGCCAACCTCCAACAACTACCCTCCATAATAAATGCTTCCCTCCAGTAACTTCCCTCCAATATTTTCCCTCCACAAATCTCCCTCCAAAAGTTCCCCCCTAACAATGAGGTGCTATTTATTGGCCATCCCAGAACACATTTTTTTCACTACAATGAAAGCCCTTTGTTGCTAAACTTGTGTCTTCCTTCCCCAATTTTCACGCTACACATTAAGGCAAGTTTAATTCTTGTACGTAATTGTTTTTCCCTTCCATTATTTACGGTTTGTTGTGTAGGTACAATGTCAAGCTCGAGCAAAACAACAAAACAGATTGAAGAGTTCTTGACGTACGAGAGAAAGTTTTGCTTTTGCGAGGTGCCTCAACGGGCCGACATACGAGTGACCGAGTCTAATGAGTACGGTAATAGGGGACGGCTCTACTACGTTTGTAGGAACGATAGTTGTAGGTTGTGGGGTTGGTGCTACCCTATTGGTCACGGTGCAACGTCCTCACATTCACGTGACGTCTCTGGGATGTCTGGCAAAGTAGACATGGCGCTTGCACAATTGCAGGGATTTAACGAGAGGTTGACACGGTTGGAGTTGAAGGTACAAAACGTGTCTGCAATGGACAAGCCTAATCAAGCACCGATTCTGATTTTGTCAATAGCAATGGTGTTAGCACTTGCCGTTTTGCTAGTTAAGTAAATCACAAATTTTTGCCTACTGTTTTGTGTTATTTAAGTATTGCTTAATGAAGTTTTGTTTTGTTTTTGTTATCTTGTTCTGTTGCGTCTTTCATGTTAAACATCACAACTATGTTAAGTGGTTTGTAGTGTTTTAAAAGTAGTGCTCTGAAACAATTGAATTGAAATATAAGTCTACAACAAACAACTTGGCACCAAATATAAGGCTTTCATTGATATGCCAACAAAAAGTGATGACAATTGAGCTGTCTACGTATCCAGAAACTTTCCAACACCCTAAGTGTGGAGGACACTATCTTAGCTGTACAAAAACCATCCAACACTTCACAAGTGTGGAGGCCACCAACTTCAGCATAATCAAAATACATCTTCACAAAAACCATCCATCACATCACAAGTGTGGAGGATACCTACTTAAGCATTCACAAAATACATTCACAAAACCAACAAACACTTCAAATACCAGTGTGGTGGATATCAGCAGCCAGAAACTAGTTCAAAATAGATACAAAATATACCAAAATATACCGACATACACATCGATTGTTCTATTTCACTACAAAGACCAGTGGATGTGTATGAATAGCCCCGTCATCCGTCAATCTACGGCTGGGAAGAACTCTGAGGTGGGACTTCAGATTTGTTGTTCTTGCTCCTAGTTACCTGCAAGTACATTAGTGTACACCAAAATGTCATACAATTGCTATGCTATCACTTATACCCCCATAATAAAAACAACAATTTAGAACTTGTTACTTACCCTGGATGGTTGTTGTGACATTGATACTCCAGAAGTCTTGGCCTTCTTCTTAGGTGGTCCTTGGGAAGAGCCTCTTGGATTTGAAGCCTACAAGGTACCAACATTTTGATTGTTTTTGAGTGCTAAAGGAACACAGAAAACATACACTACAGAACTGAAATAACAAAGACAGAGGGGTGGTTTCTGTCCACCCAGATTACCTAGACTAGAGAACTTAAATAACAGACAAGGGGGGTGGTAAAACATGCACTAGATTACTAAAATAACACATGCAGAGGGGTGGTATTTGTCCACCCAGAAAACATATACTGGAGGACAAAAATATCTCAGACAGAGGGGTGGTATCTGTCCACCCTCAAAACAGAAACCAGGGTTTTAGCATAGTAAGGCAAAACTCAGGGGTGGTTTCTGTCCACCAAACTAACATCCACAACCAGTTTGTCAAGTGGAAGCCAGAATTCTAAGAAGAGGGGAGAGTGTTTTTTTTTTCTGTAAACACAAACTAAATCAAGGAAACGTACACTAACCTCGTGAGCCTTCCTCTCCTCGTACGTCATCTTGTGAACAGGTACCTTTCCACATGTCCTGGTGTTGTGTCCCCATCCTTTGCACTTTGCACACTGAATAACACCCCTCTGCGATGCACTAGCTGGACTCTCCACATTTTTATCCCTTCTCCTCACAGCTTGAGGCCTGCCTCTTTCTCTCTTTGTCTCAGGTGGATCTGGCACTGCTCCAGTTCCCGGGCCCCAGAATTGGGGATCAGGTATGGGATGGATAATGTACTCTCCATTCGCCTTCTGGAATGTCTCTTTGTAGTAGCATCTGCATTCAAAAAACAAGGATTCAATCAAAGTTCTTATGCGCAACACACCACAATAACAACTTTACCCGGAAAAAAAAAATTAAAGTGCAGGAAATATACCTGTCCACAAAGTGTGCCACATCTAGTCTAGCATAAGCCATACATGTGACACTGTGCTTGCAAGGTATGCCTGTCAGCTCCCACGAACCACAATCACATGTCCTCCTGTCAAGATTAACAGCAAATCTTTTGTTCACCTCATCCAACACTTCAAATTCTCTCATACTTGCTGCAGCTATAGTGCATTTCCTGCCTTCCACTTTCAGCTTCTCAACCTTCTTGTTTATGTTTTCACAAAGCATACCCCATTTCTCACTCAAAAGATATCTGTTGTGTGTCCTTACCATCATCTTCTTTCTTGTTCCATCCAATAGGGGTACAATTGCTTTTTCTCTCAACTCAGCCAGCCAACCGTTGAAACTCTCTGTATGATTATTGGTCACATGGTCGCTCTTTGTCCCTTTGCCAAAGGCATGTCTACTCCAATATTTTGGGTCCAATTTCAGCAACCAAGCGTGAGCTTCAACATTCAAACCCTGGATTTTCTTCATGGCATCCTTGAAGTCACTCTCCGTGTATGCTCTACTTGCAGCCCAGAAGTATTTAGCCAACATGACACCTGAAAACTTCCCCCTAAAGTTGTTGAAAAGATGCCATGCACATCTCCTATGTTCTGCCCCGGGAAAGTTCTCTTGTACAACCTTGTCCAATCCCTGCAATATTAAACACAATGTCAAATTACATTCCAAAATCTGCAACAAAATCTCAAAAACATGGTTTAAAATGAGAAGGGTGGTTTCTGTCTACACAAAAGCTGCAACATACAGTTTCAAAAATACAGGGGTGGTTTCTGTCCAACCTCTACATATGCAGCAAACAGTTTGTACAATTACAGGGGTGGTTTTTGACCACCCAAAAGCTGCAACATACAGTTTCAAAAATAACAGGGGTGGTTTCTGTCCAACCTCTACAAATGCAGCAACAAGTTTGTACAATTACAGGGGTGGTTTTTGACCACCCAAAAGCTGCAACATACAGTTTCAAAAATAACAGGGGTGGTTTCTGTCCAACCTCTACAAATGCAGCAAACAGTTTGTACAATTACAGGGGTGGTTTTTGACCACCCAAAAGCTGCAACATACAGTTTCAAAAATAACAGGGGTGGTTTCTGTCCACCCTAAAACTGCAACTAAGAAAGAAGGAAAAAATTGGTAATACCTTCTGTCCGTCGGACATGAAACAGAATTGTGTATCAACTTCTTCAAACTTCAGTTCATCCCTTAGCAACTGCAAGAAGAAATGCCATGAAGCCATTGATTCTCCCTCCACAACACCCCATGCTATTGGATAAATTCCATTGTTCCCGTCTAGGCCAACTGCTGAAAGAAGAGTACCGTACAATCAATGCAAAAGACAAACTGTTTAGTACCCTTGAATAGATAGCTAAATGAAAAAACTTTGCTAATTGAAAATACATTGGTAATTGAAACAACTTTACCTTGTAAGTAATAGTCGTAGGACTCGTTGTGTAATTAGTAGAGGACTAATTGTGTAAATTAGTGTTGTAATTTACTATTTAAATATTGTGAATAACAAATCAAAGGGACGGAAGTTTCTTCAACCTTTATGGTATCAGGACTAATTGTGTAAATTAGTGTTGTAATTTAATATTTAAATAGTAAATTACAACACTAATTTACACAATTAGTCCTCTACTAATTACACAACGAGTCCTACGACTATTAGTAAGGCCCTTTCAAGTGACATCCATCTAGACCAATCAGTGGCCTACAACCATTAATGAAACCTTCCTTCAAGCCATGAACACACATGAACAGCCTCTTGAACTTAGGCGTACCAATTCCACCACCAGTGTACTCAATTTTCAAGGAAGAACCAGGGTTTGTCAACAACAGCTGATCCCTATAGGCAGCCAGTAGCTCATAAGATTTTTTGTGGCTACCCTCCAACTCATCAATTGCCTGCTTCTTTGCCCTGTACAACTGCTTCTTAGGTATCTCTTCAAGTTGATACTTGTCTTTTAGGAAATCAGCTGTAAAAGACAATTGTGCAGATACATTTTAGTTTGACGAATAAAATAGGTAGTCGCAAAGTAATCAAAAAACAAAAAAAAAAATACACATATACAACCTGCAGCAGTTAGAGACATGTGTGGATCTCTTCTAAAACTGTCCATCAATTTGCTTGCCATCCATGGTGCACTTGCTTCTTTGTTCTTTGAGATTCTAGAACATGAGTGAACATCATACAAAGTCTTGATCTTGAAGGTCTTGTTGTCTTTTAGCCTGCTAGCATGAATCCTCCACTTGCATCCATTCTTTGCTTCTTTGCACTTTAATGTTGCCCTAGCAGGTTCATTCTTGATTCTGTCCATTGCAAATCCTTGTTCAACAGCATAATCTCTAAGTGTTTCTCTGAAATGGGCTCCATCCCTGTACACCTGCCCAACCTCCAAAACTACTTCCCCTTTCTCATTCTTCCTTGGTGGCAGACCTTCAACAGCCTTGTACATGTTACTGCAGCCCTCTTCCAAGTCAGAATCATCAACTGGAGGACCCACATTGTCATCTGAGTTGTAGTCCGAGAGTTCATCATTTGCAGCTTCAATTTCCTCATCCACCATCATCTCTACATCATCTTTATCAAACACTCCAGTAGGGTCCCAACCATCATTATCAGAACCTGCATCATCAATGTCTGAGTCTGCCTTCCACTCCTCATCTTCACTACTCAGCCCATGAACATCATCAGCATCTTTGAAGTACTCCTGCTCCTCAGCTTCTCTTCTTCTCCGAGTCTCGTCATCAATGGGCACAGCAGGTGGTGGTGCAACCCCATCCTCATCACTAGAGTCTGAAGGGGAATCTTCCTCAGTTGTATCCTCATCAAGTAGTCTAGTGAATTGTGTCATCTTGGGGATTTCAACCGATTTTCTTGCAGCAGCTTTAATATCCGTCCATTTGTTATGCTTGCTCCCTGAAGTTGGAGGTGGTGGAGGTGTGCCTTCTCTCCCAAATCCAGCAGATGGTGGAGGGGTGGTTTCTGTCCCAACATCAACAGGATGTATAGGGGTGGTTCCTGTCCCAAGCCCAGCAGATGGTGTACTTGGTGTTTCTGTCTCTATACCAGCAGCAGGTGCAGGGGTGGTTTCTGTCTCAGCTGCAGATGGTGTGGGGATGGTGTTTGACACAACAGACTCAACAGCAGCAGGTAGAGGGGTGGTTTCTGTCTCTGCTGCAGAAGGGGTAGGGGTGGTTTCTGTCTCAGCTAAAGAAGGTGTATGAGTGGTGTCTGACACAACATACTCAGCAGCAGCACCTTGAGGGGTGGTTTCTGTCTCTGCTGCAGAAGTGGTAGGGGTGGCTTTTGTCTCAGCTGCAGAAGGTGTAGGAGTGGTGTCTGACACAACAGACTCAACAGCAGCACCTTGAGGGGTGGTTTCTGTCTCTGCTGCAGAAGGGGTAGGGGTGGTTTCTGTCTCAGTTGTGTGCCATGTGAGGAGGAGTGGTGGCTCTGTATCTGGAGGAGAAGGGAGTATGGTCAAGAGAGGAGGAGCTATGTCATAGGTGATGTGTATGCAAATCACATAAGTCCTCCTGTGTGCTATTAACATATCTAACAACCCCAAATCATCCTCTATTTCAATGTGCTCCCTCCATGCAAGGGGGTCTGCATACCTCACTCTGAAGCCAATAGGTCTGTCAACTGGTAACTTGCCATCTGCTGTCTTGGTGATCATGTCCAAAAGATTTTGGAAGGATGTATCCATATCCACAAACCCCATATGTCCAAGGTGCCTACCACCACAATATAGATGCAAATACCAAACTTGATCTTCATTTAATAAGTCCAAGTTTGGGAAAGGATCCATGCCTGCAAATTGCAAAGAAGTAGGAACTAATCAAAATCAAATACAAATTAGAAACAAGACTGTAAATACTAACCAAATACAACTACACTGTAAATACAAACCAAATACAAACAAGACTGTAAATACAAAACAAATACAAACTAGACTGTAAATACAAACCAAATACAAACTAGAATGTCAAATATACACTGTAAATACTAACCAAATGCAAACCAAATTACAAACAAGATTGTAATTACAAACACTTTACATTTTAATTGCAAGTAAACAAATACAAGAAAAATACAAACTAAAAACCAAAAAACCAAATACAACACAAGTACTACTGAAACCAACAGTTTACATTTTTAGAAGGACTTTTAGTTGAGATAGACTAAACACATTTTAACAAAGTGACAGTTATAGTAAATACACACAAGGGTTGTTTATACAATCCAAATACAGAACAAATACAACACAAGTACTACTGAAACCAACAGTTTACATTTTTAGAAGGACTTTTAGTTGAGATAGACTAAACACATTTTAACAAACAGGGTTAATCATGGTGGTAAAATAATACTAATAACAAACTAAGAATACCTTACAACATGTGTACAAGTACTAATTTAGTACAAACAAACAAAGTGACAGTTATAGTAAAAGACAAAAACCACCTTTCAGAGGGTATTGAAACCCATTACTCACACATACTGTGAGTACAAACAAACAACGTCAAACCTAACACACTTGACATTTACAGTAAATGACAAAAACCACCTATCAGATTCAAACACACTATTAAAATATCCAGTGACTACAATATTAAACAAGTGAACACAAAACAGGTAGATTCAAAACCCACTACAAACAACATGCAGACAAAACCTAGAACACAAAACCTAGAAACAGACAATCAATTCCACATATTCGAAAAAAATCAACAGAGTCTTGCAATAGATTCAGTAAAGGCTAGGCCTTTTGAGGGTTCACAGACGGTTAGAGATGTAGAGATAACCCTAGAATTCTAAACCCTAGAAACACAATCCACTCCACAGATTCACCACAAACCAAACACAATCTTGCAATGGTGGATATGAAACACAAACCCAACACAGACAATCAAACCCACAGAACCATATAGCTTTAGAGTTAGAGAGAGAGAGAGTAACGAAATAGTTCTTACCTTCAACGGCCGAACACAGATCGAAGAACACCCAGACTCCGGTCGCGATTAACGGTCGCGATTATCACCGGAGACCGTCGAAGAACACCCAGACTCCGGTCGGTTGCACAGACACTCTCTCTCTCTACACTCTTCGAGGGGGAACGGTGAATGAATCGGGACAGGAGTTACCCCATCCGAATTCTTACCACACATTTATGGTGGTGGTTGGGAGAGGATAAGGGGTACAACGGTCATTTGAAAATACCTCTTTTATAATTTCATTAATTAACTCAGTATGACAAAGGGTAAAGTGGTAAATTACCCCTGTCCGTCTCACACCGTTAGCTGCCGTCCACCTCCGAGGGTGGTCTTCGTATATCCCCGAACACGAGGGGTTTTTTTGTATATACCCCATACTCAAGGGGTGGTTTTTGTCTTTTACCCATATATATACTATTTCCGTCATTGTACGCAAAAATATTGTTAAAGACATTTCAACCATCTTGCACGCATAAAGTAACGAATATATGTCTTTATAGTATCAAAAAATGAATCTCAAGTTAATCAACTTTTTTTATAAAGATCAAATAAATTGTCGTTAACATTTAGTCATGTTGGCATATGTATTTTTTATTTCAAATGTTGTATTTTTTACATATATTTTTAATTGTTTTTCCTCATTTTAAACGAATACTAAGCAGGCTCTTACTATTCACCACAAACAGTATGCCTATCATTAATTATTTTATGCAACTCAAAGTCACTCAAAACCTTAGTATCCACCACGAAGAACATGGGCACATGTATTCAAGGATTAGGAATGACAATTGACGCTCTTGAGTTTTTCAAAACTTCTATAGTATCCCTAATTTTGAGTATTTTTTTCGGTGGCGCAATTTTATTAATTAGACGGATACTTCAACTGATTTCGAACCATTACACTAGTACTCTTATTATTGGCCCTGTTTAGATTACAATATTTTATGGTTTTAAAAATCTAACTTGTGTTGTGTTTGGATATGAAAGTTTGGGTTTTGAAGTTTTGACTTTTATGTGAGTAGAAAAATGAGTGGAATGTGAGTCTTACAAATTTTGGGTTGAGGTTTTGGTTAACTTGGGATTGAGATTAACCAAACCTTTTTATCCAAACCAGGCCATTGACTTCACATAAAATTATGTCCCGACTGTTCGTAAATATTTCCTCCGCTGCTGAGGAAGAACACAATTGCTCACAAGGCAAACAGTCCACCAGATCAACATATCTTTGGTCAGATGGTCATAAAGTTCGTTTTCTTCAAAAAGCAAACAAAACTAATCATACATTTTTTTATTTTTATTTTTTGGTACAAGGTAAGAAATCTACTACTACCCTACGTCTATGGGGGACTCGAACCCGAGCTGGCTATAAGGCTCCCTAACCAACTGGGATAGCCGCCGAGCTCAAACTACTCATACATTGAATTCAGAACTTATCTTGCTGGACCAACTCCTGGGTCAGTTTCCAATTATCCATTTATCAGGAGTGAAACTTCTCACAACTCAGGACTGAAAAATCCAAAAATGCATCATATATTCATATGGGATGACAATAACTGGTACTACTGGAAGATCGAACTTCTTATTATTTCTAATAATGTTCATATTTCTTGTTAGACATAACATATAGATGGTTAAGATTCAAAAATAACAATTTATTGTTTTAGAATATCAGACAAGTACCACTGGAACCAATCTAAACTTTCAGTGGAAAAGGTAGATATATTACAAGTAAGCAAAGTGTTCCTTCTATAAGCTAAGAAATGATCTGTGAACTGATCCCACTATTAATTTTTTTTTCACCATTGATTTTGAAAATATCTAACACTAGTAGTCTGACTACGGAGTCCCTCATGAACAGTGAAAAAGAAAAAACTATTTTACTATATAGATTAGCATCTTCACCGGCGAATAACAACGAAGACGCCAGTTCCTGAGATCGCCGGAGAATCGTTGCTAAGTATGCAACATAATCTCCGTCCATTTTTGTATGCGCGAGAGGTCTTCTCAGTTATAGCATTCGTTACGAAGCCTTAACAATGTTCCTGCTAGGACCGTGTAATAGTTTGACAAAACCCATAAAGCTCAACTTCCCATCTGCAGGTCTTAACCAGTCCCTAAGAACAACATGAACTGGGACCGATGCACTCAGAGCTAATTCCTGCAAACCGCAAATTTCTAGTCAAACATCGGATTAGTGTATTCTAGGCATCATAATCCAACAGTTACATTGAAATTTTACTTACTGATGCAAGTTCCTCGATGATAATAGCTCTGTTGCCATCATTCTCAAAGAAGAAATCATACGCCAAACGAGCATGTTGTTCCCACGTATCGAGTCCCTCTAGCTGATGTACACTTAATGCAGCCGCAGTGAACTCCTCAAACTCCATTGTTCTATATTGAAGCGCATTTAGCTGCCACAAAACACGTATTAATAAGTTTTTTGGCTGCCAACGCTAACATTGCAAAACATATCTACCAGAATAGACTGGTTTTGTAAACCTCACCCCAAAGTTTGTAGGATCCACATTCTACTCATTTTTCTACTAATATAAAAGTGAAAACCTCAAAACCCAAAACCCTCGTATCCAAACACAACTCAGGCTTGGTTTTCTTAACCATAAAACCTTGTAATCCAAACAGGAATAATATGATAAAAGGCAAGATGGGCAAATACCGACAAAAGAAAATCAGGAACACGGGACTCCTTCATCGCATCCGTTGCGTTTTTCATCAGGTTCTGCTCGAAACAAAAGAAACAATCAACATTTCACATCTACACGATAGAATACGGCATCCAAAAACAAGACTGGAAAGAGACCAACCGTTCTAATATCATCCAGTTTTATATTGCCCGCTTTGTTTGGGCCTAACAACGCGAATTGTTCTTTCAGATAGAAAATCTCATTCGCGCTCAATGTCTTCGACAATGCCTGCCAATAGAAACATGTGATCGGAACCAATGGTTAGCTGATCTGAAATACTACCTCTGTTTTGCCAGAAAGTTCCCAGTTGATTTTAGGGAGAGAGGTCACTTTGACCGACTAATTTAGCAGACTATATGATACTAAAATTTGCTAATTTAAAAATACCAAACTTTCGTATCATATCGTAAGTTATACTAGTCGGTCAAAGTGAACTGTTCCCAGATACTGGTGAAACAAAGGGCAAAAAATAAACAAAGGGCAAAAAATGAAAAAGAGTACAAAACGCTGAATTGCGAGAAATAGATTTTATACACACCCTTAAGGCAGCCTTACGCAAAGATGAAGATCGCATATAGCTCTTCATCATTCTGAATATAAGAACATCAATGGGGGCTTTTACACCGTTATAATTCCGCATCCAAGGATGACCTGCAAATAAAGAGACCGGGACACTGTTAAAAAGTCGAATAGGGAAAATATAACAACATCCTCAAGAACACCAAGTCATAGGGGTAGTTTGGACGAGATAGATTATTGAATAATCCAAACAGGGCCTTACATAATGCCTGGGCAGCGGTCATCCTCTTGCGAGGATCTTTACGTAGTAGCCTCTTAACGAAATCATTGGCCTCCGGGGACAAAGCGGCCCACGGGTCTTCATCAAAAATTGGTTCACCCTTGAGAACCGCGCGGAAGACTCCGGTCTCGGACTGGGCCCAGAACGGACGACTGCCAGAGAGAAGAATGTATGCTATAACTCCCACACTCCACAAGTCGGCTTCTGTAGTATAAGATCTATGTAATACCTCGGGAGCAACATAGTACGCACTTCCCACGATATCACTAAGCATTTCATCTGACAAAAAAAGCAAGCGTGAGTCTTGAATAAATCCTAAATAAATCCGGGCATCGAAGAGGGAGAAAAGGGGATATATGTGTAACCTGGTCTCACGAAATCTGATAAGCCGAAATCTATAGCTTTTAACCGGGTGTTCTCATCCTTTGTAGTGAATAAAAAGTTCTGAATAAAGAAACAAAATCAACTTAGCTCATATACAATTACAAAGAAATATCTTGCAAATAATACCAAAAAAAATAAACATCTCCCGAATGTTCTTACGAGAGACATAGGAAGGAAGATGTCTCACCTCTGGTTTTAGATCACGGTGAACTACGCCTTGGAGATGACAGAAGGCGACGAAATTCAAAATTTGTACCAAGACGGCCTTGGACTCGTCCTCCGAGAATTTCCCACCTCTACTTAATCAGAGAAGATAATTACTGATAGATATTGCTCCATTTTAGTAGTTTCTTTCGCTTTCATGGAGTCAACATAGTTTTGGTAGGAGAAAATCAAAATTCAAAAAAAAGCTTTCCCTCCAAAATGATAAACAACTTCAAGAAATCTAAAAGCAGCAAGAAAAGGTGAATCTGATATCTGAAAGAGATAATAAGAGAATACAGTACCTTGCAAGAATTGTATCCAAAAGCTCCCCGCCTTCGCATAACCTGAAACGTGCAGAGAATGACAAATTAATTTTGAAAATGATAAATTTCAAGTCATATGGAAGGATAAAATTTGTTTATAATTTACAAATTATCAAAAAAAAAATACAAATTTTGATGACGTGAAAACCCGCATGCACTACATTTCTGCTGCGCACAAGGTAAACTCCCACTCTAAACCAGAACTAAGAGGCAACCCCAATGTTACCTTACCTTGAACTGGGATCACTACGGTCCGAGGGACAGAAATGGGAAAGCAGAACACTATACCCTATGGAACTTGATATGTTAGGGTAGGCTCCATTAGATATTCTGCTATGAACTTAATCATATAGATCACTCAAACTACTCTATGTCTACAAAATTTTGGAGTCAATATTCACCGTTTCGAATTTCTAGTTTACCATATCTCGAAAAGACTGATCCCAATTTGCGATTCGGTAAGGGTATGAGTCAATTATGCTAACACGTGGTAAACCAGCATGAGCAGGCCAAAAGTCAACTCCTAGAATTTCCCCGAATTTTGAACTGAAAGTAGTACTACCTAGCACGTGTACCCGACCAGCTCAACTGCACCCTGAATGATGATTCATACTGTATCAATTTATGTTCCTAATAAACTTAGGATTTGCAGGAGTAGGGGTTTTTCAAATTGTGCCTAAAACATATCAAGAAACGCGTAATAGCAACTTCAAATGCTTACTCCATGACTATGTAGACCTTCTCGTGATCTTCGAATGCATCGTAGAACTCGACAAGGTTCTCGTGTCCCGACAAAAACCGGAGTATCTTCACCTCCCTTCTGACATCCTCAATTGCGATTGCAGTGGTCATCTGAAGACACACAAAAAAACCAAACTTTAACATTCTTGGAAAGATCAAGAATACTCTGTTTCTACTCTGTTCCTACTCTGTTTCTATTCAAATCATTATACACCAATTAAGTTTCAGAGAGAAAAATACCTTAGCTTTGAGTATCACTTTCACGGCGACCTTTTGTCCTCTCCGGTCACCTTTCTTCGCCGTCGCAGAATAAGTATTCCCAAAATGCCCTCGACCCAATTCTTCCCCAATTTCATATCTACTATTGAATTGCTTCATAAAGCCAAACCCTTTATCCAGCTTCGCCGCCGCCGCCGTCGCCGCCGCATCGCCGCCGTGGAACTCCTCCCCCTCCGGTATCACCCCCGCATTACTCGGCCTCGCCGTCCCATTACGCCTCGCCAGAAACGACTTTATATGCTTCGCCGGCGACGGCGGCGGAAAGGGCCTCCTGAACAGCCTCCGCGGCGTCAAACTCTCCTTCTCCGCCGCCGGCGACGGCGGCGCCGGAGAGGGGAGGAAACGGGCCGGGCTGGGGCTGTGGAAGGGGTAAAACGGCGACTTTTGAAGTGGGTCGTCGTCGGAATCGTCGTTTGACCGGCGGTGGTTGTGGGTTGGGGTTTCGTGAGGTTGGGGAGTGTTTTCTGGGGCTTTTTCTGGTAATTGGCCTCTGTTGGCAAATGGGTTTTGCTTCTGTGACTTGGAAGTGCAAGCTCCCATGGCGAATTGAATTTCAGAGAGAGATTGAGAGAGAGAGCTTCAAAAATGCTCCAATGGCGGTTTTGGAGGGAAAATTCTTTGGATCTGCAAAATTGGGTACTGGTGGTGATAAGTTGGCAACTTTGTGGGTTCTTCTTTTCTTGGGTTGTGGGTTTAGAATGGAGAGATAAAGCAGAGAACTTTATGATTTATGAATGAATCTGTAGAAAAACAAGAAACACTGGTGCTACTCTTATAAACAGTGCTCGAGGAAGAAGATGAAGAAAAAAGGAGGCGGTGTGACACTGAAATCTGACGTGGCGGCCACATAATAATGGTAAGAATTTCTTTGACTGATTTTTCATTAAAGTGAAAGTGGAAAAGTAATTGATTTACCAACTGTAATCTGCTTTTCTCAAATATTACCAGGGCGACACGTGGCATATATTGCCTTTTTTTCTACCCCATTTGCTATTTATTTAGGAATTTTCCAATAAATTATAATCAGACATAATCTTAAACAGAAGTTTGGACAATAGGTGAATTCCTAAATGTGTTCATGATAATAAGCGATCTTATGTTACCTAATCAAACGTGGAATAGATAAGTTGTTAATCCTAAGAATTTCCCTCCAAAACCGCCATTGGAGCATTTTGAAGCTCTCTCTCTCAATCTCTCTCTGAAATTCAATTCACCATGGGAGCATGCACTTCCAAGTCACAGAAGCAAAACCCATTTGCCAACAGAGGCCAATTACCAGAAAAAGCCCTAGAAAAAACCCCCCCAATCTCACGAAACCCCAACCCACAACCATCGCCAGTCAGACGACGATTCCGACGACGACCCACTTCAAAAGTCGCCGTTTTATCCCTTCCACAGCCCCAGCCCGGCCCGTTTCTTCTCGCCGGCGCCGCCGTCTCCGGCGGCGGAGAAGGGGAGTTTAACGCCACGGAAGCTGTTCAGGAGACCCTTCCCGCCGCCGTCGCCGGCGAAGCATATGAAGTCGTTTCTGGCGAGGCGCCATGGGACGGCGAGGCCGAGTAATGCGGAGGTGATACCGGAGGGGGAGGAGTTCCACGGCGGAGATGCGGCGTCGGCGGCGGCGGCGGCGAAGCTTGATAAAGGATTCGGCTTTATGAAGCAGTTCAATAGTAGATATGAAATTGGGGAATATTGGACATGTACTCCTTCTTTTCCTCGGTCGGAATGGTGTACATTCATAGCTTGATGTTAGTCATCATAGGAGTATCTATAGAATTAGTTGATGACATTCCATAAATGCTCACGATTTTCCTAATGTATCCTTGATATGACAAGAAAAGCTTTTTCTTCTTCCTTTCTCTATAGACCTCAACTCCTAGAATTTTCGAGTAGCACTCAGATCCTTCATCTCGAATTACACGATGAGAGACCTCTTTAAATATTGGATGTCCTCCATATTCTGAGTTGCAATCAGATTACCATCCATATAAAGAACCAGGTAGATACGTGACTCGCCTTGCAATAGATGTATCATGATAAAATGAATGTCTTGGAGCTTCAACATGTCCAATGTGTACAGCGAAGAATATTAAAAGGATCCGAGCATGTACCTGCAACAGAAAAGAACAACTAACTAAACACAAAGATTAAAAGAGAGTAAGAGGTTAAGCAAGGGTAAGAATAAGCCAAGTCAGACATCTGAGGGGGAGACAGTATGAAGGGTGATGATCCAAAAGATTCGAACCTCTATAAGAGAAAAACCCTCATATATATATTAGTCTCAGGACAACTATTATGAGAAGTTATATAACCGCACGGGATGGTTATATAGCTACCTCGCACACGTGTATCTTCAACCGTATATATACACGAGTGTTTTGCATGCCTCACAGATAACTGAGAAGGGTCGAACGCGAGTATAACCATAGCTCGCGTGCGACGAGCCCTACTCTAGCCTCAAATCCACTTAGACTCCCTTGAATCCCGTATGGTTCGTGTGCGAGGAGCCGTGTCTCACAGCCCCCATATTGAAATGTGATAATATGATAGCAATATGTAATGCTCATGGAGTACCGGTAAGCTTCACCTTTGGATACCACGTGTCCCACAACTGGAATACATTAATTACACTATCTAACCCCACCATAAATGTTTCGAGTATCTACAGGTCATTCAAAGTTAAAGTTGATGAATCAACTGATTGGGGCATTTTTACAATTTTGCAAACTATATGGGAATAAGTGAAAAAATTTAAGAGTTGTAGATTTCAATGAAATGACTACCTGAGAGTGTTAGGAAAGGTGTTTGCATATTGTTGAACATAGTTTAGCTTGTTTGGGAACCCAGACTTGGTCAGGGACTAAAGTGTGATTTAGTCAAACTTCAGGGACTTGAGTGCAAACAACCATAACTTCAATTGTCAATCTTATGTAGGGAACTATGGGACTTGGAAACTCATGAGACTTGTCAGTCGGGCATAACTGAGGAGGGATCTAGGAATAGTTAGGGACTGTACTGATAAGACTAAGACTTTAGGGGGGAAATTGTCATTTTTTATAGTTAGTCGACATGAAAACTGCATGTGAATTCTACCTCGCTAATGAGGACATGTTTTGATAGTTTTATATATTTGATGTGTAGATTTGGGATAAAGAATCAGTTTCACTGATCAATGAACTAGGCAGGATCTCAGGTAAGCATGTGAATGCTTAATTGCTGTTAAGAAATGTTGGATTTCATAAGTGTCTATACAGAAAATACGATATTATGGAATGACTCATATCTGTTTCTGGACACTTGGTTTGTTTTTGTATTATGTCTTTCTCTGAACACTTAGTTGGTTATTGTGTCATGGTGTTTCTAAATACTTAGTTGATTACCAATTCACGATTGTCTCTAGAAACTTATATGGAAATTTTTTTCTTCAAACATCATCGAACACATGGGACCGGTATACAGGGTTTTATATTAATTTGGGACATAGCTAGCCCCCTACTGTAAGCATCTAGTACTACTCTCTGGGATAATGATAAAGTAGGGGGATGCACACTTAAGGTTTAGTTTGTATTGGGACTTGGAATTGGTTTTGGTTCTGGTTTTGTTCTGATTTTAGTTTTGTCTTTCTTTTTGGAAGTGAATTTGGTTTTCATAACTCTCTGGGTAATGCAACTTGGAATCCTCCTTATAAGGCTGAATTGGGAGTCATTGTGTCTTACATGATAGTTGAATAAGTGATATATTCTTCTTTGTGAGCTATTGTTTAAGTCAGGATAATTTGATGGTGCATTTGTAAGTATGATTTTAACGTTTTCAAATTATATTTATATATCTTATTCTGTTATAAGTTCTCTCTTACTTTTTGTAATCTGACGTCTTGACGTCTATGCCTTCTATAATTTGGCAGGTGAGTACACTGGAATCCAGGGAGGAGTCACTCACATAGGAAAATACACATCTGCATATGCAAACTATGATAATAAGTATCTTCAAGTTTCTGGTCCTTTAATTCAGTCTCGTAAAAGAACAGTTAGGGTTGGTTTCCTTGATGAGCACTTATGTGCTTAGCGGAGGACATCTTGGACAATATGGGGAATCTATGTGTAATTCTCTAGCACTCTGGGATGGGGGTGTTACAAGTCATCTTAAAAATCTGAGGAGAGTTAAGAGGAACTGCCTTCATCCAGTCAATAACCAGAGATTTCAAGGGTGAACTAAACAGATCCTGCTGGTGGACTCGGATGAACAGATCGAGACCTTCATTGTGGGGATCTAATTTATCTGGTGACGTAGGAACGATATCAAATTCCAGAAAGAAATTTTCAACCCATAAACGATAACACATGGATACGGGACTTATCTCGAAGAATACGCAAAAGCCATCAGGAAGAGTATATCACCGAAACCTAAAGAACAAAGGAGTGGAACCCACCGTCGATTGACCTCTTAAAGGTTAACATCGACGAGCATGAAAGCAGAAAAGAAATTTGGCCAGAGTGGGTATTTTCATAGCATATCATCGGGGAGATGTTCTTGCATCAGTGGCGAAAGGATCTATAGATGCACATCGGCAAAGGAGGCAGAAGTTATGGCAATAATTGAGGGTCTTAAACTAGATTTGGACTTGTGTTTCAAAAGGATAGTAGTTGAAAGCAATTGCTTTGGCTAAGTGAAGGAAATGGAAAGTCGAGCTCATGGTCACACAACAGTTCGGTCAATTACCGAAGCGTGTTGGAGAGAAATCATAACTTTTTCTCCGGTGCATCAACAACACACGGTAAGATCTGGATATGAGGCATCCCATTCAATGGCCCAATTTGAGTGCGTGCTTGAAGATTATGTCATTTGGATAGAAGAGAAGTCCAACTGGGCAAAAGATATACTCGATAGAATAGATCCGATTGTGAAACCTCTTTAAGTTGATGACAATTAATTCCTCAAAAATTCTAACTGAAGAGTTATTTGATGTTGTCCTTTAAAGAATCTAAGATTCTAGCAACAAAAAATTTGTTGGAAGAAGAAATCATTAACCAAAATCAAGTAATTGTTAAAAGCTTTGTTGTGAATAAAATCTTGATTCGATTTACCTCGATCGTACTCCTTCTATTTCAAGGAGGAATACGCGTGCACTCCAGTGGCTTGCTCCGCATGACGATTAAATAAGATCACCGATGTTTCCGTCAAAGAAGTTACGAGACAACATGTGGAGGTGTCGTTGTCAGAAATTCAAGAGGAGACTTTATAAGAGCTTTTGTATTTTCAGTACAAGCACCGAAGCAGCATCACTCAGATCTACAGTTACAACCGTAAGATCTTATAAATTCATCGATTTGATCCTTGAAACAGACTCGCAATCCCTCGTTCATCATCTGAAGCGCCAACAATTCTATGGATCAGAAGCTGAGAGGTTTTATGAGGAATGAGTTATCGGAAGGATACATAGTTTCTATTTATAGAGAACAAAACGGTTTAGCAAATATTATTGCCTCTTTTCCTTATGGGGGTAATTTAGTCATTTTAAGAGAAAACATGTTTCCAAATTACCTTTTTGTTACATTTTTTAGTTTTTTTAGAAAGTCGTCCAAACTAATTGGTATCAAACTTGGAACTCGGTCAAGCCCAAGGGGTTGGCCCAGCCTTGGAATTTAAGAGTTCGCACCCCATTGATCTCAAGTTCAGGGCCACTAGAGATTGCCATGACCATCTGAAATATAGATATACCTCTGGACACTGCGAATTTATCGATGGACATGCAAGCTGATCCGAACACCACAGTTAATATAAAGTTCCCTCAAAAAGACAAAAACTTGGAACTTGGTCAATGGTGTGGTTTAGCATTAAATAAGTACCAAGTTTTTTTAAAATGAATAAATTACCAAGTTCAATTTCAAAAGAAATCAACTTGAACTGTATAATTAGTTTTTGAGAGTATCTTAAAACAGTATTATTTGATCACTAAAAGTTGCACACTAGATTTTATTAGTTCTTGCTACAATTAAATCAAACCTTACGTCTAGTCGGGTTCGAACGCGAGACATCATGCAAGAGTTTCAAATGTTCTACAACCGAGCTAACACCAAATTGCTACATTTTATTAGGTTTACTTGTCCGGTAATAAAAGCACAAGAAGTTATTACTATTATTATTTTGTGCGAAAAGAAGTTATAGAGTAGCAGCTGCAAGATCACTTGTTGCCCATAAACAATTAAATTAAGTATTAGTAGTTAATAAATTAAAGGAGGATTGAAATCTGAACGTTAATCTAAAAAAAAAATATGAAAGTTGCGGCTATGAGATAATTGATACTCTTTTGTTTAACACCAATTATCATCTCGTGCACTATAGGAATTAGTTCATCTAGCTACGAATCCCATCGAATTAACACGGGAAATTCTACTAACCATTAACTAAATCAAGTGTCATTATGTTGTGTGTCTGCGCTGCGGTGCGTCACGGTAGACAGTACTAGGATTAGTCAGATGATTATCAATTATTACATATTTGACAGATTCTGATTGACAAGGATGTGCTCCTTTGGAAGCATTTGCAGCGATTTTCGCTGTACTCTTGTCTAATTCGGTAAAAATTGTGTTCTAACCCTAAACCTCCTTTTACCACAGCACCACGCCCGTAGGAATAAGGTTATTCGAGACTTGGTTTTACTGCTGGCATCTTTTCTGTTGATTGGTTCTTGGTCCGTGTTTTGCATTACAACATTATTTAACACATAAAATTGATTTAAAACAAGGTTGTCAAACAGACACGTAATACACATACAGACCGTTCAGGATGTGGGGCTGAGATTTGTCTGTATTATGTCACTCTTCTAGACCGCATGATAGAAATGAAACAAACTTTCCTATTATTACAATCAAACGTCAGGATATATGTTACATGATCTATCTCCGGCGGAAAATTGATATTGATCACGTTAATAGATTCAAAATGAAACAACTTTCCTATTTTTACAATCAAACGTCAGAATATATCTTATATGATCTATCTCCGCCGGAAAATTGATATTGCTTTTTTTTTGAGAGAAAAAATTGATATTGCTCACGTTAATAGATTTAGAGAAGTATCACCGTCCAAACCAAACACTCCATGCAAAGCGACAATAATCATTCATCAACTCTGCTGTATTTAATTGACTCTGATTTTGTTTATTTTTTAAGTTTGCCAAAAAAAACCGACTACTTTCTAATTATTATTATTTTAAATAATACATAGATGAACGAATGAATGAACGAATGATATCTTCTAACATCTTTACCTAAACCTGCCTCGAAACAACAAGAAAGGCCTCCACAGAATTAACAAAAACATATGTCTAAAACAAAGGATACAACAAAAGCTACAATCAAAATCTCGTAATTTTTTTTGAAAAAACAATGTATACATCCAAAATGTTTCCGTGTCTGCATCAATTTTTTTAGCTAACAGTCATCATTTGTCAATCCGTCAATCCACAAATATGTACATTAGGGGTCCCATAAATATGAAGTTGTACATTAGGGTATGATAATATGGATTTTTTTTATTCTATTGTGCTCGGGTAGGACGTGATATGAGGCATGACATATAAGTACCTGAATGAATGAAGGTACACAAGGGTTGAGCTAATGGTGAGAAGTGGGGTTTATAGCCCTCACTCAACTTCTTAAAAATGAAAATGTACTTCTATATTACTTAAAAAAAACAAATTTAATCCCTTAAAAGTTTCATTACAATTCCCGCTCGATTTTACAAAATTAAATTTTATACATATTTTGTCTATTTTTTTGAAATTAACCCTTATTGTACCAAATTCTCGGATCAACTTCTAAATAGATCGCTTTAGATTTGTTTGGGGGTAATTTTGGGCGTTTTCCACCACCCGCTTTATCCCCTAATAACGACTTATCTCTAGACAAAAATTGAGAAGAAGGATAAGGTTGGATAAATTGTACGTATTGTCTCGTATACGAGACACCATGTATAACTTATCCACATTAATCGCTCCATACATTAGCCGAACAATGCATAGGGGTACGTCTTCTACTAGCCTAATCCGATAATTTTGATCACATCACACGAGGCAAACATTATCGGCGATTCCATCATCCCATCCGTTTCCCTACAACAAGATATAGAAGGAGGTAAGCCACTGACGTTTTCTCCAAGATAGTTTTTCAATGTCTTCAAGTTCGATTTGGCTAAGGTAATGTCATTTTCTCAAACCCTAGCTGGAGAGCAAGGGTCATGAGTACAACCATGACACATAGTGTGACATGAACTCACCACTCCAAATAGGTTTCCCCATCAGGAGTTACATCATGTAAGATGTCATTTTCTTTCTCACCACACGTTGCCTTCTTTTTATGTTTCTTAAAGACTACACATCAGAATAACATTCCCACAAATTTACCTTGGCACAACTTTTCTTACTATTTTTCATCATTATCATAAACAATGGGTTTGGTTAAGAGACTTTTAACTCCCCACCCAACTTATTAGGTGAAGTTTTCCTTAAACAATACATCAAACTTGTAGAGGGTTAGAAGAACTTGATAATTCACTTACTTCTTTCTGTATGGTGAGTGTAGGAGTCGATTTAGACACTGAGTACAAATATAATTTAGTTTATTTTACATTAATAATTATTTATCTTCTATACGTCCCCGCAAGATGGAAATGAGATCAATTTTGGACTTCAGCGTAACCAGTGTAGTGCGAGAGAGAGCTTTGGTGAGACAGTCACGAAGTTGGTCCGCAGAGGACACATGAGACACCCCGAGAATACCAACCTGAACATCTTCATGAACAAAATGAGAATCCAGGACAAGATGCTTCACAGGAGAGTGAAAGACCAAATTGGAACATAAATACGTGTAATCAATATTGTAGCAATAAAAAGTCACTGCAGGAATTGTGTAACCTGTTGCTGCATACAGCAGAAAGAAAATCCAAGGAAGCTCAGCAGACGCGGCTGCAACGCCGCGGTACTCAGCTTTGGAGGAGCGAGCTATCGTACTTTGCTTCATGTAGCTCCAGGACACGGTATGAGATACCGCAAATCACATCTAAGGGCATTTCGATCATTTGACATTATTTTCATCGTATGATATTTTTATCTGTCAAGGTGGTATGAACATTTCAGTTTTTTTTCCGAATTGTCACAATCTCTATTAAGTGTTAGTCACTTCTCTTCTCATCTGGAAAAAAACAAATGGTGAAATGAACAACTCCTAGCTAGTGTGAAGTTGAAAAAACTCTCATAATCTTCTCAGCTTTTGTAGGTTGGAAAATCCTCTTAATCGTTTTAGCTTTCGTAGGTTGGAAACCACTCGTGTGAAAACACATGACTGTTCGAGTTAGACTTCTACACCGCATCTACATGTCCGCCGTCAAACCCTGAGCAACCTGAAACAGGCACCGGACGCTTCTTTGGGCACTCTACTACCTCGTTGGCATATACCTCAGATGTTTATGAGCTATTTACTACTCAAAATTGCATTCATGCCATCCAAAATTTTATCGATATGTATCATGCATAAGTTTGCTAAGCACGGCTAATTCATCGGCCTTTTTGCTTCACAAAGTACATATAACAAGGGATTGTTTTGGTGCCCTGAAGTTGTTTTAGTTCTTTAATCTGTGCGATGCGACTGCTGTTCGGTGTAGATATTGTGAAAACTAGTCCACAGCTGATTGGATGTTTCAGCGCCCAAGACGTGGGAGAGAGCATTGGGGAGAGTGTACTTATAAGAAATGGGACCAGCTGATCTTGCTAGTACCACGAGCTATAACCAGGATTCACCTGAGTAGTAACAAGCTCATAAACATCAGAGGTAAACGCAAACGTTGCAGTAGAGTGCCTAGAGGACTGGCCGGTGCCGGTTTCAGGTCGCTCGGGGTTGGACGACGTGCGGTGTAGTAATCGTAACTCGGGTTTCATAGGAGCAGGAGGGGATCCGAGCCGTCAACGTACCCCCATGAGGCCATGTCGGATTGAAGTTGGAATGTCTAGGCGCCATGATAAACGATAGATGGGTATAATAATTATTTATTATTATACAACTGTAATTTAATAATTCTTACTATAATAATTATTTATCTCCTATAAAATTTCAACGCAACTAGTTACCGGAACGCTTCTACACCCGATGGACTTGATTACAGAAGACCTTTGTCACTTGCCTGCAACTGAAATGAGACTCAATCATAGTTGTCGATGGGGATCGCTTTAATTTCATCGGCTACTGTGAAATTACCCACTGTACGGGCAAAGAACACCATCTGCTGCTCAAGGGTAAACTTTATGTTCTCAGCCTGTAAGCATCAACATCAGAAATTAGAAAGTTATCTAACTCTTGATCTGGTTTTCTCTTCATCAGAAGAGGTCAGATAGTTAAATTCTACTTTTAGAACAGATCAAAATCTATTTTTTTGGGACAGCGTGCCCAGCGACAACATTTCGTACCATGCGAAATCCATGAGGCTCTCCTTCGTACTCGACAAGAGCCACAGGCAGCCCCTTTTTCTTCAAGGCTGCGTGTATTTTGCGAGCTTGATCTGGATGCACAACCTGTGATTTTTTTCAGCCACAAAACTATTAATAGTATAGCTTGTTAAGGTCTAGAGCATCCACAGTAGACTATTCAAATAGGAAGTCGATTTGAATAAGTACAGTTCGCAATAGACTAGTTAAACCAATGCTATTTTCGTCTCCGGATTTCATGCTAGATAGATGTGGCGAGTCAACACTGTCTAACTATTCTCATTTTTTTATTTATGATTTTAGTTTTAGACATCAGTAGTACAAACAACACACTATTGGAGCAGATCTACCTTGCTAAAATGAATAAGTTAAGTTCAGACTAAAATTGACTATTTATGCATAATACTATTGCGGATGCTCTAAGAGAGGGGTCATACCTTGTCTTCTAAACCTTGGAACAAAATTAGAGGGCAAGAGAATTTGTCAACAAAATTAATCGGTGACCTCTCAAACAAGGCCTCTTCACTCCCTGCAATCAATTGAAAGAGTTACAAACAAGAGCTCAACAACAGAAAAAAAAAAAAAAAAAAAAAAAAAAAAAAAAAAAAACAAACAAACAAACAAACATCATCTGCTGTAAAAAAAGTTCAATATATTTACCAACAAGATTGCTGATATAGTGGGATTCAAATTTGTGTATCTCTGCTTTCAGAGAGGTCAAATCGGCTACCTGCATAGTCCAAAAGAGGAGCTTGTTAGCCAGAACAGGACAGGATTCATGAGATTAGTCGAACTGCATCAAATGTTGTTCAAACAAATTTAGAAATGTCTCTCGGTTGTCATTTTAGAACCTCCTCAAAATATGTCTATTTTGGTGCTTACGCCTACAAGAGGATCGTTCTGGTTTCTAGCATACCAAAAGGGCTCACTTAGGTGGAAAATTCCATAAATGATATTTCCCACCAAAATTTAGGCTGCGATAGTGAATTAGTGATGTGGTTCTGGTGGTTAAAAAAAATAACTAATTAAGACATGTTCTATATCAAGATTTCACGATATCAAGACATGTACTCACTCCATATAAAGAAGCTCCGGCCTTGAATGTTTCACAGAATGCAAGCGACGCTAATGTTGTGTAACCACCAGCTGAACAGCCAGTTATACAGAGCCGTTCGCCATCAACCTTTCCACTGTCCACCTAAAACCCAACAGTAACCAACTCCTAGAAAGTTAATTGAGATAGAATTTTTCATGCAATCATAAGGGAAGAGAACCGGGTTACCAAAAAGTTAGCGCAACGGCAGCAATCGTTAACATCAAGAATGCCCCATGATCCCAACAGTCGCTCGCGATACTCCCTGCCATAACCTTCAATCCACATGCAAGTTACTTAGTTCATAGGGTTTGAATACAGGGGCATTTAACAGTTGGCAAGGGCAATATTGGACCAAGGTACCATAATAGTGTCTAATGTCGTACTTGGTTATGTAAGATAGATCAGAAATAACAAAAGACCAAATGAGAGGTTTATCATAGGACTAGGAAGCGAGATCGACGGATCGATCTAGTCACACTCACAAACCAGCTGATACCGGAAAATGGGAAATACCACCCACTGAAAACCTGAATAAACTTGGTCCTCAGGACTCATGGTGTCAAAGGGGCCGGGCCACCGTGCAAACCGACCCACCCGGACCCCTGTTCCCCCTAACCCGGCCCTAATCACCCCCCCCCCTCCCTAATCCAACTTACCCCCTTCCCCCTCTAATCACCCCCCTCCCCCTAACCCGGTCCTCAAATAGGACCAGGGATGGCCCGGGTAGAGTTTTCCTTCGAATTAAGCAGCCCGGTCCGGCCCCCTTAATCCCAGCCCACACCCCCCTCGGTTCAGCACGCCCCACCCAGGGCCGGGCCAGCCCCCTACAACCTCATTTACTTTATACCGAAATGATCAGTTATACAGAGACGTTTTGCCCTCTATTTTTTTTAAATGGCTAATTAGGAGCGTAATTTGGTCCACCTGGACAATAAAATATTAAGAATTATATAATATAAATTATATTAAAAATATGCATATAATAAATAATAATAATTGACTGGGTCGGCCCGGCCCCCTCAAAAAATAGGGGGTTTTGAGTCCGGACCGGTCCAGGCTAGAAAACCTCCAGGAAAACACGTCTAAACCGGCCCGGCTCAGCCCTTTGACACGACGACTCAGGAAGCTGGTGTTAATATAGCGAATGCATTCAGTTTAACAACAGACCTGTGCTCCCACCGTAGTTAACATCCACAAATGCCCAACCTCGGCTAGTCCAGTATTGGATACTGAGATTTAAGATTCCATGTGCCTCATCCGTTGGTCCTCCTGTTAGATTAAACATAACAAACACACCATGAACAGATGCAGAGAAGTCTCCAATTCATCTTTTGATTGGTTACTAATTACATGAAGGCGACGATATAGTTGTGACCCTTTATGTTGCGGTCCTTTTGACACATATGGACATACCAATTCGAACCCATGTCTTTCAAAAGTAACAATTTGGGACCTCATGTTACAAACTAGTAGTAGTACAAGTTAAGAACTTCCATCTATTATTTCTCAAAAAAAAAAAAAAAAAAAAAAAAATCCATCTATTTTTGTCACTTGATTGGACATGTAGCAGATAAAAATAGGACATATATTACCATTGCCAAAATATCAATTCTAAAACTATCTAACGAACAATAATATTGCTGAACCCAACAAAAAAGGAGATAAAAAATTGACAGAGAGAATAAGAAATGGAAGGGAAGAGAAAAAATAAAAGGTAAAAGCATCACAATGGTAGGCAGAAGGTATCTATCATAACCTGCCCCTTGTGAATATATATACCCATGAGAAAATATAAAAGGTAAAAACATCACAATGGTTTTATATACCCCATAAGGTAACTATCATAACCTGCCCCTCGTTTACAAAATATACATTCAGGAAAAATGGAGAAAGAAGCACACATGGCGATTCTTTCTTTGTGCTAGAAACTTTGGATGTCAAATTTGTGGTCTTTTTGAAAAAAAAAAAAAATCTCGTTCAGAGATTTTGTTATTGATGCAGAACGCACCAGGAACACAAATGAACCAGAAACGGAATCACCAAAGATTCGTCACTATAAGCAATCACAGCTCAATATCTCAATAACTCAAAAAGTTTTATTCATAAAATCAAACTCCTTACAATGGGAGAAGGGGGACTTATTTATAGTAGGGGTGCAACTTGGGCGGGTTGAACCCGACCAACCCGAGCCCAGACCGAACTTAAATAGGGCCCGAACACATAGTTTTGGTAATTTGGACGGGCTTGGACATAGATTCTCAGCCCGAATTGCAATTAGGGTTGGGCTTGGACACAAATATCGAACGACGGGCTAACCCGAATTGCCCGATTTGCATGACCACTACCTATAAATATTATATTTTAAAATAATTGTGTAGCATATTTAACATGAATATGCCACTTTTCTTTTGATTATTAGTGATGTTTTTAATCATTGTTTTGTTCTTGAACTAGTTGATTTGTTTTTTCGCCAACAATTTATTATTCTCTTGTGTTTTTAAAAAGATATTAAGTTTAATGTACTAACCCGAATTCAACCCGAACCCGAATTGCTTTATACGAATTTGGGCCCGGACGGGTTGAAAATGCTCTTAACCCGGGTCGGGCTGGGCTTGGGCAGCCACGACAGAACTCGGGCTCGGGCTTGGACAAGGGTGCCAACCCGTCCAGCCCGCCCGAGTTGCAGTCCTAATTTATAGGAAAACTAAACCACTTCTAAAAGGAAACAACTAATCCTGCCTAATCTCTGGAATTCAGTATTAATGATGATAAATAAAAAATCAATCAAGACTTTTGACTTCTTATTCGATTCCTTATTGAGATAATCATCGCCCCAACTTTGAGTTAATTTCTCCTTAATTGATTCTTCATCATTCTCCCCATCTAGAGAAAACTCTACTCTGTAGAGTTTGTAGTGACAAACTTTGAGCGACTCATCCCAAGAACCAAGTACTTCCAATACATATCACAAGCAGGGAAGTCTGGACGACCTGTCCAATGAACCAAAAACTTCCAAGAATCACCATCAATCAAAGCTTTAGGTTGCATATCCCAATAAATCAACCACTGCAACAAATTGGTCCGAGGAATTAACTTGGGACAATTCTTCCAAAAAGTAAGATATCTCCAAAAATTGTTACGAATTGAGAAACTTGGACGCTTTTTCCCATGAAACAAGTAATTCAGCAGCTCATGGTGAACAAGAACTTTGAACACTTCTTCCAAGAATGAAAATAATTCCAACTCACACCGTGCGAAGATTGACACAAGTTGCCACTAAAACATATCAGACATTCTCGAGTTACGTCCTGATACGGAAGAGAATAGTTGAACACGACACTTCCATTTACCGGTTCAACTTTAAACTGAGATGTCGTGAATCCACAAGTAGTTTTTCTTTCACCATGTAACAAGACTGGTGTAAAATCCTGAACCTTCCAAGTTGTACGAGAACACATCATATCTTCGTACTTGATAGAGCAACCAGCAAACCCATAGTCGGGAGCAAAGTAGATGCCAACATAGTGCTTTTTGTCTCCTTGTTTTAAGTCAATGCCAAGTCTCGAGTTGCTTGTCTTGAAAATACTAAGAAGACAGTCAATATGGTACAAGGCGAATGGCTTAGAAAGGCTACCGTCAATAGGTGCAATGGTTGTATTCTCGAGCTTTGTGGGCCTTAGCATGACGTACTTGCTGATTTGGATAGAAACGGAACTCCATTTCCACATAGTCACAATAGGCTTGTCTATCGAACTAGGAAGCTGAAATCCTTGACTTAGCTGAGTGTCATAACCGAGTTCTGATTCTATAGTTGTAGGATAAGTCTGAACGTAGTCTTCTCCTCGGTCCTCATTGAAGGTCTTAATCTCAAACTTTGTCAATATATGTTCACGTTTTGTTGTACACTTATGCAGGACTTTCTTCACTAATTGTCTGCCTGTTTCTGTAACTTCTGAACAATCTGCCAAACATTCAAAGAGTGGATAAATGGACTCTGCTAAAATGGCATCACTTTCATAAAGTAAAATACTCATGATACTCTCCATATCTTCAAACACTGATGGGGGATGTTCGAATGTGATGGTGGTGAGAAATAAGCGAAACATAACACGGATCAGATCATCGCACTCGAGATCGAGCATCAACACAAATACCCTACAACCAGCAACAATATTGAGAATATTGACTGCTTTTGTGTATGAACGATTTGAAGGATTCGATAAACTCCCCAAAGAAAACACGATGAGCTCAAAAATCTCCTTCATTTGTTCATCCTCATAAGGTAGAATTGGGGCTGTAATTCTTATTAATTCGCAAATACAAGTAATCACCGCAATCCTCACATCGTTGTTCGGATGTTCCAAGAGATCTTTCTGAATCAACAATTTTGCGTATGTGGGGAGAACCCCCTGCAATGCATCTGGCGGGGATTGCTCAACATTGCTCAACAAATATTCAACTCGATCAAGTATAAGAAGAACTTCATGAGTTGATGATGGTAGGTGCACGAGTTTGTTTACAACATCTTCCAGTTGCTCGGGAATGTCCTTTCCTTTGAGCCAACTTGGTTGTAGTTTCAACCAACTAGGTCGTAAGTCGAACATACTTCCTTGATTCGTTCTTGAAAATCTCTCATGAAGAGTTGTAGGCTCACAGTGAGTAGGTTAGACTTGAAAGTTCTGTGGACTTCTTCAAGTGATGAATTCGTGGGCGGTTAATATTGGACGGCTGCTGATACTAGGAATATACGGACCAATAAAGCTGATGGGAGGTGGGTTAAAAGGGGAAGTACGGGTTAAGGGTTTGAAGGGTGAACTTGACTTCCCTCTTTGTTTTCTTCTCCAGTAACAAGAGAATCGCTTCGAGAGTGGGGACTACACGTTGATCGGCTAGGTTCTCCTGCGATTTGGCGGTGCACTGCTTGGATCTTGCGCGAGATCTTCAGGAGGTTGTCACAGCGGGTCAGTGGCCTTTCTATGTAGCAAGATTGAAGAGCATGCCTGCTCTGCGAGTTCTTGGTCTTCTGTTTCTTCTCCCTTTCTTCCTCGTGCCCTGATTCTTCTTGTTCTTGGTCTGCAGTGATTGTGAGGACGAAGGTGTAGGTTGATCTGGCGATAGAGTTGTGGGTAGAGAGCAGCAACTGTGATGGTGATCGGTTGTTGGACCAGTCTTACCTTTTTGTCTTGTCTGCTTCTCTTCTTCGTCCTCTTTGTCTTCTGCTTATTCTCTTCTCCTCTTTTCCCTTTCGCTTCCCTTTCGCTTCGTCCTTCAACTTCTTCTTGTGCGTTGATGGTTGCCCCCCGAGGCTTCTGGTCAGATCCTGGTGAGCAGACGAATTCTGACTTCGGTGTCTGTGCAGCAGCAGCAGTGGCGGGTCTGGAGTCCGGATTCGGTTGGTTCTGGTCTAAGCTTCACTTGGGCTGAATATTCTCTGATGTTGGTGATGGGAACGTCCGCGAGTCCGGGCTGTAAGGGAGGCGGAAGGAACAGTGAGGCAGCGACAGTGTCGATGAGGCAGAGGCCGCTGTGACTAAAGGCGGAGACGGACAGTGGTGGATCGGAGTTGGGCTCTGATACCAAATGATGCAGAACGCACCAGGAACACAAATGAACCAGAAACGGAATCACCAAAGATTCGTCACTATGAGCAATCACAGCTCAATATCTCAATAACTCAAAAGTTTTATTCATAAAATCAAACTCCTTACAATGGGAGAAGGGGGACTTATTTATAGGAAAACTAAACCACTTCTAAAAGGAAACAACTAATCCTGCCTAATCTCTGGAATTCAGTATTAATGATGATAAATAAAAAATCAATCAAGACTTTTGACTTCTTATTCGATTCCTTATTGAGATAATCATCGCCCCAACTTTCAGTTAATTACTCCTTAATTGATTCTTCATCAGTTATTCTGCAGAAGCTGATCTGGTGATGCCGAGTGAGTTTCATTGGTAATGCAGCTAAGATCGATGCCTGTTTCCTAACCACAAATCCAAGCGCTCCAATTCTTATCAATTTGATCTCAACCATGCTTTAAACCCGCCTAAACTACTTGTTACCGCGATCGGATTTGGTTTCGGTTTGAATTTTACATTTGGAGGAATCAGTTACAAATTGGGAAAGGATTCTCAAATGCAAAGCCAGTTTGGTGAAGAAAAGCAAATTCATTGATTATATCTGAGTCCAGATTGACTTCATATGTTTCAGCCTCACTCTTTTCAGTGTAGAATATGATAAAAAAAGGGAATTGATTCTTACACCGGTCTTTTTTGTTGGTTACACCGGATTTCATTGGTCATGACATTATTGCCCTTTCAATTAATTATAAGTAGTAATTTTTTCATTTATTGTGTAATAGTTTATTTTAGGCAAGTTTACAATTCAAACATCCTCCAGTAATTTGGCCATTAGTGTTTGACATTCTTTTCACTACATGATGATTTCTTATGGGTCTCCGGACTTACCTTTTGTTCGAACGTAGAACCTCCATATTTACTGTACTTCAAGTTCGTACTTTCTTCTATCTTTTATTCTTGTTTATATTTTGTGCAGAAAAAGCTAACGAAACGATGGAAGATATGATCTCTCGCGAGAAAGGGACAACGATCTATGTCACTCCTAGGCCTATTGGTGGTCTCTGGAAACGGATGAGTCAGGTGACGCTTCTAGGCCACAGAGTTACTGTCAGCTGGTAGCTCTCAGTACAAATGGTATGCATCAGATCGAGCAGCTCCTCATTGAGAACATATCAAACTGAACTCCACATACTCCATCCACAATCCTCCGTGCTTTGTTGAGCAGCTCCTCATTGAGAACATATCAAACTGAACTCCACATACTCCATCCACAATCCTCCGTGCTTTGTTGAGCTGCTCATAAGTTTGAATGAGATCCATGCACATCACCCCAAAGTTCACAATCTTCTCTTTGAATGCCCAGTCTTTTTTGGCTGTAATGCATTATATACATCATCCATGAATACTGATGTGTTCTTGGTCCGGGAGAGCTCCAAACATAACTGAGTTCGACCCATAAAAATGTTGTACTCAAAAGTGAAAACTTATATTGCTGAATTTCAGTGAAATTCGGAAGTGATATTCATGTAATTAAATTTTGCATTTAATACCAAATTAGACTAATTCGTGCACGACTTCCAGTCAATAAACTTCTTACAAGTATAACAAAGAACAATATATAATTCGGGACCAATTGTAAAATTGATCATGTGGCTATGTTTGTTCTCTTACACCAGAACAGTGAGTTAACTTCAAGTAACAAAAGTGGATTCCATCACCCGTTTAGTTGTTTATTGCTTTAATCTCATACCTCTAATGTTAAATTGATTTTTTGTTAATTGTTGTTATTGGAGAAGTCAATTGAATAAAATCGTCAATGGGATGTTTGTTTGCCATTTTGTAAGCTAAACTTCCTTACAAAAATGTCAAACATTAATGGCAAAACTATTGGAGGATTTGTATTGTAAACTTGCCAAAAATAACGATTACACAATAAATGAAAAAAATACCATTAATTGATTGAGAGGGCAATAGTGTCATGACCAATAAAATCCGGTGTAACTAACAAAAAGGATCGGTGTAAGAATCAATTCCCTAAAAAAAATGGCGTAATTTATTTGATTAATTAGACCAATGTGATAGTTCTTGGAAATAACCGTGGCTTTCCAGCAAGAGTGGAGGCTTTTCCTCTTTGCTAGCCTCACAATGGGGGTTGCACGGCGGATAGAAGTACGCATATGCATTTTGACCAGCTACGTCTGTTGGAAGTTCAATGAACTCTGGTGAGCTAAAGTATGATTTGTATATTTCAAGGTCCGAGGAACAAGACCATGTTATCTGAAAGTCAACTGCCTTAGCGTTCTCATCATCCAAAGTCACCTGCCAACAAGGTACGGAAACTTAAAAAATTGTATTAATAAAAAAAAAAAAAAAAAGTTCAACAAATATGCAGAAATGAAAAAGAGAACCTTTGCCAACGACATTGGGATGATTGCAGAAGCCCCCTCAATATATAGGGAACCTTCCCCTGAGATCTAACCACGTACAAAGAATGATTCATAAATATTCACCACAAATGTATTCAGCATAAAATGTATGATTCGGCTGCACACATACAATATTGGAAACATATGTGAAAGGAACATCAACTACTGACAGACTGTGCTGAGTTTCATCGATGATACCAACATATGACCTCCCTTTCTGCCTGCAGATATGGTTACCAGATTAGTAACTTAAAAATTGCCAAAACTGGAAAGAAAGACTGTCTTTTTTTTTCTAAAAGCATACCGGTAACTGCAGACTAGAAGATTTTTTGAGTCACTGGTTGGGATAAAATCATAGGAATTGTTCCCGAAAACCCACAACGGTCTGGTGAACTCAGCATCCAATGAATAGACTGCTTGAATTTCACTGTGCTCTTCAATCTGCTTTAAAAAATGGCCATACAACAATGAACAAAATTGCAGCTTTAGAAAACCAAAGAACAGACACTTAAGATGGTGGATGACTCGTAGTTTAAAGTTTAAACGCTTAGAGCACACTCCTACATTTTGGGTAGTATTATTCTCGCACAAAATAAACTGTTTCTTGCTATTAACAAATTTTTAAGTCTTCAAATTTGTGATGATGTACATGTTTGGAACCAACAATTCTGTAACCCGGCTGTACTTGATTGATGTGTAAATTAAGGCATTTTGAACTACAGTGAAAGACTGCAAAATCACATGTAGCATTATAAACCAAATCTGAGAACCTTTATAAAGTTGCAGGTAAACAACATCAACAAGTTCTAGCTATGTACACGCACAAAATTAATCAACTAAAAGAAAAATCCGACTTGACGGATGTGCAAATAGGAATCCAAAATAAAATTACAGAACTAGCATCAATTCAAGTCTAAGGGGCAGTAGAGTTGAAGTTCTGCAAAAACATGACTCAAATCCAGAAGGCGGAGGTTAAGTTCTTATTGAGTAGAGACTGAAGCTAGTTAAAGACATAAGTTACAATTACCCATTTGTAAATATTCCAAAAGCCAGAGATTCTGTCAGTAATGAAAAACAGTTCTCCTGCAATACCACAACGTATGTTTAATTGGTAGTATATGTAATGCTCAGGCTTTAAACTTCTATCCAAACAATTAATATAGTCCATGATTTGAACACCTGAGTAATGCATAAGCTGTGAACAATCTTCTTACCTTTTGCGGACCATTTAGGCTCAGTTGGAGATTCTATGAAAGAAGGATCTCCGCCGGCAACACAGACTTTCTTGTAGCTATCTCTGCATAAAATGATTCCAGAGTGCGGTCATTCACCATCTATATCATAAACCATATGCTATTAAGAGGAATAGCAACAATATATCTCAATTTGTTTTTGGATTTGTTGTCATTCACCATCTATATCATAAACCACAAGCTGGTATTTGAATATTGTTATTCTTGTCATTCAGCACGATGGAATTTACTAATTAGTACTACCTCTGTTTCTTCTCTTTCAGCCTATTTCACTTTTTGTCACTACTTCACTTAGACCCGATGATTTGATTAGCAAAACAATACAAGAATTTGGTAATCTTTGCATTGTCTTGTAGAGTAAACTTTACTCTACTAAACCAAAAAATTGCCGAAAAATTACATTGTTTTGCTAACCCAATCACCAAGTCTGACCCAATTAAGGATTAAAATGTCAAAACGGGGAGAGAAGAAACGGAGATAGTATTTACTGTTTTGCAAGCTTGTACAAGGTTCTCTCATAGTTCTATTTGTTGCACAGACACTGGCTAACATTTGAAGAGAGGGATGGAGTAGGAGTACTACATTTTGGCCCCACCGAAGTAAAAAAGTTCCATATTTATCCGTTGTAATATATAGTCGCCCCCTACTCTTTAAGAACCCTGTGTCTGCCTTTGTGTAGAGAGTTAATATTTGTTATCTTGAAAGCAATAGATTATCATCACCTCCAGTCCTAACTAAACACTATACTTCTTCCAGCCTTTATTTGTTCTTTATGCAAAAGCGCTTTTAATCTAATTCTCACTAGAATCGAATAAATTTCCTTCTTAATTCCTATTTGATGTCATAAATGGAACTATATCACATGTAACTAATATGCACCACATGATCTTGAATGTTTTTTAAGTTAATTTCTCATATGAAATCACAAGAGAAGTTGCAGAGGAGGCATAGTTTAATATTCACCCTGTCTCGGATGTGTAACCAACCCATAGCTCAGCTTTATCCCAATGCATATTGGGATGGTTCCACTGTATCCATGCTAACCGATCACCTTTCGGATCAATCCGTGGGTAAGCATAGAAGTCACTTCCAGAAACCAACACTTTCGGCTCTGAATTTGATCAGAAAAGTGAACTCTTGTGACTACAATAACCATTATTATGCAGGTTCAATTTATTTGCACAAAACTGAATGAATTTTTACCCTGCAGAGTTTTCCCGAACAGGTCGATACCCACTATTTCTGTGGCCGGCTGTGAATTATTTCCGCGATGATCTATCAAATATTACGTAATATTAATAAGTGCAGGTCTTGAAGTATCAAACAGCCAACACGCTACATACATCATTTTTTCGCGATCATTATTTATGTACCTTCTCTAACACATATATAGCTGTTAAAACGCCAATCGAAAACCCCGTCAGCATAGCGAACTACGGAGCCGCCGTAATTGGGAGTCAGTGGGACTGGGGCTGAACCTGCCATCATCAGTTTCAGATTTCACCATATCATCAAAAGGACAGCAACTTCACAATCTACATAATAAGCAGCTATGGGGAATAAGCTATCCCCCAAAATATAACATGTGGTATAAGTTATCTCCCTCTACATAATAAGCTGCTATGGGGAATAAACTATCCTCCAAAATATGATATGTGGAATAAGTTATCCCCATCTACATAATAAGCTGCTATGGGGAATAAGCTATCCCCCAAAATGTGACATGTGGAATAGTTTATCCCCACCATATCCAAGAGACCAAATAATTCATTATAAGACAATCTCAGTCATTCAAACTTGTGCAATTAACATTCTTTTTGTGTTTGTTTTTTGTGATCGTGCCCACGGGCATCGGATATGCACTAGTCTACATAATAAGCTGCTATGGGGAATAAGCTATCCTCAAAATATGACATGTGGAACAACTCACCCCCATCTATATAACAAGTCGTTATGGGGAATAAGTCATTCCCAAAATGTGACATATGAAATAGCTTATCCCCACTATATCTTAAAAACTAAATACTTCATAATAAGACAATCTCATTCATTAAAACTTAGGGAATTATCATACTTTTATTGTGGTCAGGATATGCACTAGTGAAACAATATCTGCAAAGAGAGAAACCATTTTGAGCTGATGATTTGACTTGCCAAACGATACAAGAACGTGTTTCACACTCTTTAACTCTATAACATTATAAAAACAAAAAAAAACATAAAAAAAAAACAAGTTTCGGGGTCGTTTGACTAGTCAAACCATCGCCTCAAAATGATTGCACAAAACTGTCAACAGGACACTCATTTTGGGACTCAGAGGGAGTATAAATTTGGATTTTCTTGATTTCCCATTTACCACCATCAATGGAAATAACTCAAAAAGTGATGGAAAAACTAACCCTTGGAGCTCAGGGATTGTCTGTACAGCCTCTGATCTTGAGAATTGGAGAATACAAGAGTGTCTCCAGAGACAGCAAAAGCCCCACCACCATTCTCTTGAGCGGTTGTCTGGACTGAGAACCCTTTGGGGGTAATATCCAAAGAGGGTTCATCTTCTCTAACAAGGACTACTCGTCTTCAAGACCAAAAAAGACAGAGAAAATCAAACAAAGATTGAAGCTTTATGTGAAAAGATTGTGTTTTGTGATGTACCCAGAATCGAAAGGGCGAGACTTTTGGGGGTCGAGAGCGAAGCCCTCCAAGCGTTTCTCGGAGTTGGAGACTAGGTCGGCGGTGATGGGTGATTTCCATGAGCCGTATGGAGTTGTGATGTTGTTGGTAGATAGCTGAACTGGTGGTACTACTTGAGAAGAAGCCATTGAGTTCCACCACAGTGATGATGATGAATTCGATTCTTGAAAAAACTTCTTCCTTGATCAACAAGTGATGCACAGTAAGACGCACTATTTTACTAAAACGGCGGGTACTTAAAAGGTGTGTTTGGTGTAGACTTTTTGGTGGATTTTAATTCAAAATTATCTTTTTTGTTTTATGGATTTTTTGTAGAGGTTCGGTATAAATTTTTTGGAAAGGATTTTTGATTTTTATATAGTAGTGTAGAATAGGTGGAAAAAGAAGTTGGGTTTTGGTGGATTTTTTGTGTCTTTTTTCCTCACATCGAGAAAATGGCGACAATGTCTTCACACAACAATAAAACGGTTACATCACTAAATATACAAAAATTGTATAATGGTAACTTTCACTAAACAATAAAACTGTCACATCACTGACTCTTAACAGTACCAACTTTTTCTACCAAACTCATACATCTTTTTTTTCGAGCTTTTGTGTCACAGACTTTTTTCACACAATCTTAAACGACAACTTAAAATCCAACAAGTCCACACCAAACCCACCCCTAAGTCTCGGTGTAATTGAAACTGCACGAGTAACTATAGGTTAGAGCGCTTTCGCTTCGGTTGGAATCAATCATTCCACTATTGATGTAACAGAATCCGGAATGTTTTATATCGCTGTAAGTGGTACAAAATGGACTGACTTCTTCTTCCAATCACTTAGAATTCCTATCATTTCACTACTTTACTCAATGAAGTAAAAGACTGAGGAAGCTACCTCGAAACAGAAGTCAAAGAAGAAGCGGCCACTCCTGCTCATTGCTCTGCTCCAGCTCATGATGCTGAAGAGTCTTTCTCTTCTCCTGCTCAAACAGGGGAAGCTTTATTCTTTATAGTTATAGTAAGAAGTGGCATTTGCAAAAGCTCAGATTACGTCTTACCTGAACTCCAAAGAAGTCATAGTAGGCAAACTTCCTTTCACCCACGTATCAGATGTGGTTGTTGAAAGAGATATCTCGGTTTGAATAATGATGCGCAATGTCAGTAAAAGTGAAATTTTCTGACAAAATCAATATTGCTGGTAGTTAAGTGACAACGAGATCATGCTGCAGGGGATTTCCTATCAAAATTATTTTAAGTATTCTCGAATAGAGTAGTAAAATTGGGAAGGAATAGATCAAGGAAGGAAGTCAACAGCGGAAATCGGAGAGATCGAGGGAGGAGTTGAGAGGAGGAGGCTGTGGAGAGGTGAAGGAGGAGGAGAAGGAAGAGAAGAAAAACTAGAGTTGCAAATGGGAGGAGAATGATGAGGAATTGGGTAGGTATTCAATTCATTAAACTAGAGTTTCAAAGTTACCAACACAAAACATACCAAAACTGTGAACTCTAGTTTTTCTTCAAATCATTAGATTTAGAAAAACTAGAGTTGCAAATGGGAGGAGAAGGATGAGGAATTGGGTAGGTATTGAAATCAAATAATTTATGGCTAGACAGAGCAAGCATATCGTATGGAGCTCTAATTAGGGTTCGTCGTCACCAGTCATCTTTTCACAACTGGGTTAATCTTGACTTCGAGCTTCCAATTCAAGAATGCAATATTGTGGTTTTCAGAAGTTTTAATAAATTAAGTTATCTATAACTTTCTATTTGTATCATCGCCTTATTTAGAAGGCTGACGGACGACTAGGTTGCTGGGTAGAGGCTTCGGTGCCGGCAAAGAAGCTTTGTTACAGAGATGTTTTGCGAAATGGGTTACGAATTGCACATTCTTCTTTGGAAGGACTGTGTATTGGGGACCGGAATTGCGAGAAGAAGATAGTTGGTCAGAAAGGTAAAAATTATCGCCTATATTATAAAATTGCGTGTTGTAATTATCACTACCCAAATAATAATAATAATTCATGATAGGTAGCTTCCAAAACAAGAGATGTCTGAATTTGTGTTAAAACAAGAGATGTCTTTTTAAGGTAACTACATTTTTTTTACCCTATTACAAATCTCAATAAATCCTTAACTGCAACGAACTGCTACTGACAGTGTGAGAGAGCACCCGTTAGAAGAAACACATGTTGCCGCCTCCTGGGTTAGAAATAATTCCTTAAACTTGTAGGAAAAGGTCTCCAACGAGTGATGTATTATATATATACCCCTCACCAACAACCCTCTTTACATTAGCAAATATAATCACACTTACCCTCCTCTCTTCTCTTCATCATCATCAGATATGAAGCTCGATCAGGTGACTTTCGGCCCAAATTTAACTTCCATGAACTTTTACATATTTTTTCTAGTGCGACAAAATTAAGATTCAACTCTCTTTTTCTCTTCAACCCTAAACGAGTTATGATTATAAGGAAAGATTTGGAATTGTGACTAGTTATTATAGTTTCTTTAATTAGCTTACATTCTTTTTTGATCATCAGGACAATGCGATTCAGATTTTTAGATTCAGAATAACTACAGACGAAGAAGATACTGAGGAATTCACCACTTCGCATTCAGAAAACAATGAAAAAGGGGCGTGGTCTAGTTTCACCGCGGACGAAGATCATCCTCGTGACAAAGCCCGGTTGCCGGACCCCACCAATGGACAGAAACCCCAAATTACCATCCAGCCCCTCCAGGGTGGAAAAGACCTACTACTTAGTGTCGCCGCCAAAGCTCAAGAAGGAAACCCATAGTTGTAAATTCGGTACCGGTGCCCGTTTCCGTTTTGCTCTTGTGGGACGGAACAATCCGGTATCCAGACGGAACGGCAATCCGTTCCGGATTTACTGCACTTTTGACAAAATTACATATATATACTATATAATACACATAATATGTATTTTAATAAAAATATCTTATAAATTTAATTCAATTAGAACATAAAGTCTAGTTATTTACTCAAATAACTTATTTATAACATCACATATGTTACGAAAATAAATGACTACAAGATTTAATATGTATTTAAAATGAACTATGGTAAGCAAAATAGAACAATAAGAGAATAAATTAAATGTACTTAATAGTGTCTAATGTCCTACTTGGTTATGTAAGATAGATCAGAAATAAGAAAAGGCCAAATGAGAGGTTTATCATAGGACTAGGAAGCGAGATCGATCTAGTCACGCTCACAAACCAGCTCATACAGGAAAATGGGAAATACCACCCACTGAAAACCTGAATAAACTTGGTCCTCAGGACTCATGGTGTCAACGGGGCCGGGCCACCGTGCAAACCGACCCACCCGGACCCCTGTTCCCCCTAATTCGGCCCTAATCACCCCCTCCCCCTCCCTAATCCAACTAATCCCCAACCACCTCAAATATGACCAGGAATGGCCAGGGTAGAGTTTTCCTTCGCATTAAGCAGCCCAGTCCGGCCCCCTTAATCCCAGCCCACACCCCCACCCCTCGGTTCAGCACGCCCCCCACCCAGGGCCGGGCCAGCCCCTATAACCTCATTTACTTTATGCCGAAATGACCAATTATACAGAGACGGTTTGCCCTCTAATTTTTTTAAATGGCTAATTAGAAGCGTAATTTGGTCCACCTGGACAATAAAATATTAAAAATTATATATATAAATATAAATTATATTATAAATATGCATATAATAAATAATAATAATTGACTGGGTTGGGCCCGCCCCCTCAAAAAATAGGGGGTTTTGAGTCCGGACCGCTCCAGGCTAGAAAACCCCCAGGAAAACACGCCTAAACTGGCCCGGCTCAGCCCTTTGACACGACAACTCGGGAAGCTAGTGTTAATATAGCGAATACATTAAGTTTAACAACAGACCTGTGCTCCCACCGTAGTTAACATCCACAAATGCCCAACCTCGGCTAGTCCAATATTGGATACTGAGATTTAAGATTCCATGTGCCTCATCCGTTGGTCCTCCTGTTAGATTAAACATAACAAACACACCATGAACAGATGCAGAGAAGTCTCCAATTTGATTTTTGATTGGTAACTAATTACATGAAGGCAAAGATATAGCTTTGACCCTTTATGTTGTGGTCCGTTTGACACATACGGACATACCCATCCGAACCCATGTCTTTCAAAAGTAACAATTTGGGACCTAATGTTACAAACTAGTACAAGTTAAGAACTTCCATCTATAATTTATCAAGAAAAGAATGAATTTCCATCTATTTTTGTCACTTGATTGGACATGTAGCAGATAAAAAATCGGACATATATTACCATTGCCAAAAAATACAATTTTCAAAAACTATCTAACGAACAATAATATTGCTGAACCCAAAAAAAGGGAGATAAAAAATTGACAGAGAGAATTAGAAATGGAAGGGAGGAGAAAAAATAAAAGGTAAAAGCATTACAGTGATAATATATATACCCAGAAGGTACCTATCATAACCTGCCCCTTGTGAATATATACCCGTGAGAAAATATGAAAGGTAAAAAACATCACAATGGTTTTATATACCCCATAAGGTAACTATCATAACCTGCCCCTCGTTTAAAAAAAATAAATTCTGGAAAAATGGAGAAAGAAGCACACAAAATGGCGATTCTCTCTTTGTGCTAGAAACTTTGGATGTCAAATTTGTGGTCTTGTTGAACAAAAATATCATTCTCGTTCAGAGAGTTGTTGTTATTCTGCAGAAGCTGAAAATGTATCTGGTGATGCCGAGTGAGTTTCATTGGTAATGCAGCTAAGATTGATGCCTGTTTCCTGACCACAAATCCAAGCGCTCCAATTCTTATCAATTTGATCTCAACCACGCTATAAACCCGCCTAAACTACTTGTCACCACGATCGGGTTAGGTTTCATTTTGAATTTTACATTTGGGGGAATCAGTTACAAATTGGGAAAAGGATTCTCAAATAAAAAGCCGGTTTGGTGAAGAAAAGTAAATTCTCATTGATTATATTCGAGTCCAGATTGACTTCATATGTTTCAGCCTCTCACTCTTTTCAGTGTAGAATATGATAAAAATGGATTTATCTAATTAATTAGAATATGTTTCAGCCTCTCCTTATAGTTCTTGAAAATTACCGTGGCTTTCCAGTAAGAGTGGAGGCTTTTCATCTTTGCTAGCCTCGCAATGGGGGTTGCACGGCGGATAGAAGTATGCATATGCATTTTGACCAGCTACGTCTGTTGGAAGTTCGATGAACTCTGGTGAGCTAAAGTATGATTTGTATATTTCAAGGTCCGAGGAACAAGACCAGGTTATCTGAAAGTCAACTGCATTAGCGTTCTCATCATCCAAAGTCACCTGCCAACAAGGTATGGAAACTAAAAAATGCTATTAATTTCTAAGAACAGCAGTAAATAAGACAGATCACGAAATACACAGAAATGAAAAGGAGAACCTTTGCCAACGACATTGGGAGGATTGCAGAAGCCCCCTCAATATATAGGGAACCTTCCCCTGAGATCTAACCACGTACAAAGAATGATTCATAAGTATTCAGCACAGATGTATTCAGCATAAATGTATGATTCAGCTGCACACATACAATATTGGAAATATATGTGAAAGGAACATCAACTACTGACAGACTGTGCTGAGTTTCATCGATGATACCAACATATGACCTCCCTTTCTGCCTGCAGATATGGCTACGAGATAAGTAACTTACAAAAAGTCGAAAAATTGGAAAGAAGGACCATGTTTTTTTCTAGAAGCATACCGGTAACGGCAGACTAGAATATTTTTTGAGTCATTGGTTGAAATAAAATCGTAGGAATTGTTTCCGAAAACCCACAACGGTCTGGTGAACTCAGCATCCAATGAATAGACTGCTTGGATTTCACTGTGCTCTTCAATCTGCTTTAAAAAATGGCCATACAACAATGAACAAAATTGCAGCTTTAGGAAACCAACGAACAGCCAATTAAGATGGTGAACGAATTTTAATTTAAATGCTTAGAGCAATCTCCTACTTTTTGTATAGTATTATTATTATCGCACAAATGAAACTGTTTCTTGCTATTAACAAATTTTCAAGTCTTCAAATTTGTGATGATGTACATGGAACCAACAATTCTGTAACCCCACTGTATGTGTAAATTAAGGCATTTTGGACTACAGTGAAAGACTGCAAAATCACATGTAGCATTATACACTACTTCCTGAGAACCTTTATAAAGTTGCAGTTAAATAACATCAACAAAGTTCTAGCTGGACACGCACACAAAATTAATCAAAACTCAAAGAACAATCCGACGCGATGAATTTGCAAATAGGAATTCAAAATAAAATTTAAGAACTAACACCGATTCAAGTCTAAGGGGCAGTAGAGTGGAAGTTCCGCGAAAACATAACTCAAATTCAGAAGACGCAGGTCAAGTTATTGAGTAGAGACTAGAGACTGAAGCTAGTAAAAGACATAAGTTAAAATTACCCATTTGTAAATATTCCAAAAGCCAGAGATTCTGTCAGTAATGAAAAACAGTTCTCCTGCAATACCACAAAGTATGTTTAATTGGTATATGTAATGCTCAGGCTTCAAACTTCTATCCAAACAATTAATATAGTTCATGATTTGAACACCTGAGTAATGCATAAGCTGTGAACAATCTTCTTACCTTTTGCAGACCAATTAGGCTCAGTTGGAGATTCTATGAAGGAAGGATCTCCGCCAGCAACACAGACTTTCTTGTAGCTATCTCTACATAAAATGATTTCAGAGTTCTGTCATTCACCATCTGTATCATAAACCATATGCTATTAAGAGGTCGAGCAACAATGTATCTCAATTTGTTTTTTGGATTTGTTGCCATTCACCATCTATATCATAAACCAACATGCTGTTACTTGAATATTGTTATTCTTGTCATTCAGCACGATGGAATTTACTAATTAGTAGTATTTACTGTTTTGCAAGCTTGTACAAGGTTCTCTCATAGTTCTATTTGTTGCACAGACACTGGCGAACATTTGAAGAGAGGAATGGAGTAGGAGTACTACATTTTGGCCCCACCGAAGTGAAAAAGTTTCATATTTATCCATTGTAATATATAGTCGCCCCCTACTCGTAAAGAATCCAGCGCCTTCCACTGTGTAGAGAGCTAATATTTGTTATCTTGAAAGCACTAAATTATCATAACCTCCAGTCCTAACTGAACACTATACTTACATTCTTTATTTGTTCTTTATGCAAAAGCGCTTTTAATCTAATTCTCACTAGAATCGAATAAATTTCCTTCTTAATTCCTATTTGATGTCATAAATGGAACTTTTGATGTCATAATATTTGTTGTTTGGACTGAGAACCCTTTTGGGGTAATATCCAAAGAGGCTTCATCTTCTCTAACAAGGACTACTCGGCTTCAAGACAAAAAAAGACAGAGAAAATCAAACAAAGATTGAAGCTTTATGTGAAAAGATTGTGTTTTGTGAAGTACCCAGAATCGAAAGGCGAGACTCGAGGCAGAGGAGGCGGTTTTGGGGGTCTAGAGCGAAACCCTGCAAGCGTTTCTCGGAGTTGGAGACTAGGTCGGCGGTGATGGGTGATTTCCATGAGCCGTATGGAGTTGTGATGTTGTTGGTAGAGAGCTGAACTGGTGCTACTACTTGAGAAGCCATTGAGTTCCACAGTGATGATGATGAATTCGATTGTGGAAAAACTTCTTCGTTGGAAAAAAGACACAAAAAATCCACCAAAACCCAACTTTTTTTCTTTCACCTGTTCTACCCTACGTACTATATAAAAATTCAAAATTCACTCAAAAAAATTCATACCAAACATTTAAAAAAAGTTTGTTGCTCTGCTCTTGTTTTGTTGGCTGTGATAGCCTATTCATTTGAATGAAATTTCATTTTTCCAAAAAAAAAAAAAAAAAAAAAAAAAAAAAAAAAAACACTCTACAAAAAATCCATAAACCAAAAAGATGAATTTTAAATTAAAATCCACCAAAAAGTACGCACCAATTCCACCCGCCGTTTTAGTAAAATAGTGGGTCTTATGGTAAAATTGGTGCGTACTTTTTGGTGGATTTTAATTTAAAATTCATCTCTTTTTTTTTTACAAAGAAACGTAGCATATCATTAAACAACAACAAGGGGAAAGCCGTAGCAACATTGTGTGCAGCAGTGTGAGCAAGCTGCACTGCAGAACGAGGAACAAAAGAGAAAGTACATGAAGTAAAAGACTTTGCATCTTGCAGTATTTCATGGCGGAGCATAAAAGTATGTGGGTGCGACTTGGATGTCCGAAGTTGTGTGATAAGGAATTGAGAGTCTGTCTGAAGATGGATATTCGAATATACATGAAAGAGTAACCATTTAAGTGCTTGGGAGATACCACGAGCTTCAGCTTGAAGAGGTGATAATGCGTAGAAAGTGAAATGTCCACGAATGTGAGGATCATCTTTGTTAACCCAAGCTGCTGCTGAACGACGACCAGCTTTCCATGTAGCGTCCACAACAAAAGTAGCACAGGGTGGAGATTGCGGGGACGGGGGGTGGTTGAAGGTTATGGTGTGCTGGGAGGGTGTACAGGTAGGAGGAGGCTGTGATTGAGCATGAAGATGGGAGCGGGTTGAGTGACAGGTTGCTGCAGCGGGAATGGCTATGAGAGAATTCTTCGGGGTGATAGCAACGTGCTTCATAGTCAAAGAGTTCCTGGCGAGCCATATTTGCCGGAGGACAAGAATCGCAAGGATTCTATCGTCTTTTGTGGGAAGAGATGTGAGAAGGGTGAGTAGGTATTGGTTGGTGGAAGTAGGAATAGTCATCGGATGGCGTATGCCGAGACTGGATCCGAACCAAATAGCACGTGCATGTGGACATTCAAGGAGACAATGCATGATGGTTTCAGTGGTCGAGGAACAGAGATCACAGAAAGGGCTGAGTATGGGAACCTGTCGTCTTTGAAGTTGAGCTTTAACGGGTAGAGCACCCACTATGACTCTCCAAATGAAGAAAAAGAGCTTCGGCTGGAGGGAGAGTTTCATAATAATATGCATGAGGGGCTGAATTGAAGGTGAAGGGACAATACCAGGGTCGAAAACCATAAGTGCTAGCCGATGCGCAGAGCTGACATCCGCAGTGTATTTCCAAACAATGGTATCCGGCTGGTCGGCGGTAACAAGTGGGATTGTCTGAATACGTCGAACCTGGTCACTTGAAAAAAACGAACTCAAGAGAGTCGTGTTCCAAGCCAGCTTGTCCACGTGAATGAAATCTTTGACCGTAAGCGAGGGATACATGTGTAGAATAAGCGGCGTAGATTCTGGCGGGGTTGGCTCGTCAGGAATCCAAGGGTGGACTAGCGGATGTGTATTATTGCCATTCCCAATTAGCCATTGAGAACCTCTAAGGGCTAGTAAGCGACCCCAACAAATACTACGCCATCCCCATGAAGAAGATGAAGGCGTTTTAGCCTCTATGAACGAACTTTGAGGGAAATAGCGTCCTTTAAGAACCCGAGCCAGCAAGGTATGTGGGTTTGAGATAAGATGGAAAGCTGTCTTGGAGAGTAGGGCCTGGTTGTGTGCCTCAATGTTGCGAAAGCCTTGGCCTCCCAGCTTAATGTCGAGGGAAAGAAACTTCCATGATTTCCAATGGATGCCACGCTTACAATTCTTAGACCAAAGAAAACGAGCCATTATTTGTTGAAGTTCCTTGTGGAAAGAAGCCGGAGCCTTGTAAACTGAGAGCATATAGGTGGGAATAGATAGTAATGTAGCCTTGATGAGAGTGATCCGTCCAGCAAAAGAGAGAGAACACTGTTTCCAAGTAGCAAGTTTGGCTCGAACACGGGCAAGAATATGACTGAAGATGGCATGTTTTGGCAGTGTGAAATCCATGGGGCTGCCAAGGTATACCCCCGGCTGCAACACTTGCTTGATTCCAAGAGTATTAGTCAGATGTATAACATGTTGCGGGTCCATATTGGGGCTGCAGAACAGCTCAGACTTGTGAAGATTTATAAGTTGCCCCGATTGATGACAGTAGCAGTGAAGAACCTCTTGTAAGTTGTCAACAAAATTATCAGCATATTGTTGAAAAATGAACGTGTCATCTGCAAAAAGGAGGTGAGATACCGAGGGAGCCGTTCTTGCAATGCTTATACCTTCCAAATTTCCAGTGGCCGTGAGATGATTAATGGTTGAGGAGAAAGCTTCCGAAATAATAAGAAATAGAAATGGCGATAACGGGTCACCTTGACGCAAACCTTGTGATGGGCTGAAAAAAGAAGTAGGTTGTCCATTCACCAAGACTGCGGATGAGACGGTGGAGATGCACATCATAATGCTGCGGACATAAAGGGGGCCGAAACCCATCTTGAGTAGGCACGATTGGAGGAAGCTCCATGAAACACGATCGAAAGCCTTATTCATATCCAGTTTAAGCGCAAAAAAGGAGGCTTTTCCTTGCTTCTTCTTGCGAATGAAGTGAAGCAATTCATGAGCTAGCAAGATGTTATCTGATATGAGTCTACCTTTTTGAAATGCAGCTTGTGTTGGCGAGATAATATGAGGAATAACACGGGCCAGCCGATTTGCCAACACCTTTTGCAATGATTTTGTAGGTAGTGTTGCATAAGCTGATTGGGCGAAAATCATTGGCAGATATGGGCTCCCGGTGCTTGGGAATAAGAGTAATGAACGTGAAGTTTAACTCACGCAACATAAATCCCGTGGAGAGTGGTTTCAAGACCGCCTTCGTGAGTAGTTCACCAATAATATCCCAATGGGTTTGGAAGAATTCCGCAACAATTCCATCTGGCCCAGGCTCTTTGTTTTTTCCTAATTGAAAGACAGCTGTTTTAACCTCCGATGGTGTGTATGGTTGTTCCAAAGTTGCGGCATCATTTTGGGGCAGCTGGAGATTAAAATATTCAGTGCACTGGAAAGTAGTCCCACGGCTGTCGTCTTCTGTGGGTTGAGGCCGCAGAAGCTGCTTAAAGTGAGTTGTCATGCAAGTCATAATCTCAGTCGGGTCCTGCGTGAAGCTACCGTCTGGGGTGTTGATGCCCACGATAGTCGTTTTATTTGTCTGCAAAGTGGCTGCTCGATGGAAAAATTTTGAATTTGTATCGCCATGTTGAAGCCAAGATTGTTTGGACCTTTGCTTCCAATAGATTTATTCCTCCATCATTAGTTTATCTAAATGGATCCGTAAAAACTGCTCTTCTTTTGCAATACGCATGAGGCAAGCAGGTGGGAGATGCGAAGAGCTCAACTGTTTTTGAAGAGCAGCCATGTCATTCTTGGCGTCGAGGATGCGGTTTGGCAAAGATTTAATAGTTGTGGACGCCCAATTTCTCATATGTGTGAGAAGGAGCCCTTGCTTGCGGACGTGAGAATAAGTAGAGGAGCCCGAAATGGATAAGGACCATACTTTTGTAGTGATCTGCTTCAGAGCATCGTGGAGAAGCCTGGATAATTCAAATCGTGGAGGACGCTTAGGTTTAAAAGATTGACCCTCCATGTGTAGAATAATTGGACTATGATCGGATCTCTGAATGGGCAAATTAACAAGCAACGCTTTGGGGAAGAGGGAGTACCAGTCGGCTTGGACAAATACCTTATCAAGCTTTTCGTAGGTGACTTTCCTTCCTTGCCTTCCATTCCTCCAAGTGAAATAAACACCATGGGACGGGAGTTCAATCAAATGGTTTGCTGAAAGTAATGACTGTATGAAGTGAGTACCACGGGGGGTGGCTGACTTGGCTGGAAATTTGTCATGCAAGGACGCAACCTGATTTATGTCTCCAATAATAGCAAAGGGTTGAGATAAATAATCCAAGTGGTGTTGTAGAAGGTCAAAAATTTGTTGCCGTTGCGAGAATTTTGAGTGTCCATAAAATAAGACCAAGTTCCAGGGACCTCGTCTCGAGTCAAAGACTTGTAGGATGATGAACCATAAGCAGGTAAAAAGCGGAGTAACATTAAGTGTGGAACGCCACATAGCTATGAGACCGCCTTTAGTACCAATAGCATCCGCACCGCAAAAAGAGTCATATCCAAGAGAGCTCCCCAAGAACAAAAGATCAGCCACCGCCTTCTTAGTCTCCATTACAAAAGTGAAACAAGGCTGATGTTCAGAACATAGTTTTTTAAGCGAGTGAACCGTAAGGTCATGTCCTAACCCCCTACAGTTCGAGCTAAAAAATTTCATGGCGGCGATGGAGGTCGGCGAGCAACCTCCATCGATTTACAGTACAAATAAAACTCGTCACTAAGGTAGTACATCACAGTGTCGTAGTCGTAGTCAAAATAGGCCATGAAAAGTATTAAAGCGTTCCTCAAAGAAGACCGAAGCAAGGATGTGATATGTCTCAGTGAATCTGTAGGGGTCTGTGAATAGTGGCATGAAATCAGGAAGAACATCTGAAATTCGAGGGCTCTTGGGCATACTCTGTTGATGCTCTGTGACTGGTGATTCTCTGCGTTTCCCTGTAACTGGCATGGAACTATATTGACCTTGCTCGAAGCCTGGCGGCAGAGGAATAGAGGACCTGCTCCGTTTAACTGACCCTTCTCCGTGAGAGGATGTCCCGAGATGGATTGGGGGGTCGTCGTCAGAGGAATCGGTGCCCGGCGGGGAAGCAGCCTTTCTCTTGCCCTTATCAAGGCCTTTGTCCGACGAGTTTTGAGAGAGAGCAAGGGGCTGGCGGTTCTGCAAGGGGGCCTCACGAATTTGCAGCGGCGGCAGTATGGGGCGACAATTTTCAGGTCTGTTCGCCGGAGAGGATAGCACCTTGACTGTGTCAGTACCAACTTCGAGGGAGATGTCAAACATGTCGTCGTCCCAATCTTTTTCAGAGCAATGCAACACTATGGGATTTTTTCCTTTGGAGGCCATAAACGATGCCCAAAAATCAGAAATCAGTGCCCATTCTTCTTCTGTGGGGATGAAATTTTCATCCAATAATTTTTCAGCCAGAAAGGGTGGAAGTGGAGCTGGGTGGGGTACAAACTGATCGTGATTATGTTCAAGGGGTGGGGGAGTTGGCGACAGTGAGGGTGGAGATGACGATGGAGTTGCGGGGGGTGTATGGTTCGGAGATATAGCTAAGGGGGGATGGAGAGGGGCTTGAAAGATGTCTGCATTTTGAGCCACTTGTTGTGGATCCGGGGGCTGCTCTTGGATGTTGAAAAGGTTATGGGGTTGGGCACCATGATGTTCCCAGTGACTGTCGTAGAGTTGTATGAAATTGTCATAGTGGGCCTCATTGAAGTTTGGGTGAGAATATATGAAAATCTCGTTCTGAGTAGTATCAACTGCAGGATGCAGAGGCGTGTTGTGCTGGAAAGGATTGAGATGGGCTGGCATGAGGAGTACTGGTGAGGCAGGCGGCGTGGGAGGCGGTGAATGTGGTCGTCTCCATTGATTCCGGTAAAGGCTGAGTTGGGGTTGAGCCATTATGGGAGCATTGATGGCAGCAGCCATTCGTTGAAGCCTTTGATCAATCAGAACCCTTGCTTGGTCTGCGGTAAGAGTACAGTGACGGTGAAGGTGACCAATTCGACCGCATGCGTTATAGTACCGGAAGACTCTCTCCGGCTGACAAGCAATCCAACGAATACGGCCAAGGTCGTCCATAAGATAGAACCCGGGTATGATGGGGTCATCTGGGTTTACCCAAACTTGGACCCGAAGGTAGCCGTGTGGTCTGGAAGAGGAGAATGCAATATCAGATCGTGCAACATCTCCGAGGAGGGAATCAAGGAACTCCGCGGTGGCTGGGGTGAAAGCTCGAAGGGGTGTATTATATAAACGAAACCAAATAGGGAGTCTCGGCGGTGGCAACTCGTCTAGCGACAGGGATGGGTCCCAGTGATCTACCACCAATAGGGCACCATGGATTGAGTATGGACCTCCGTACAGCACACCAACTAGCTCGTTAAAGTCTTCGAATTGAACCACGAAGAGATTTTTGTGGAAGCCAATAATCTGCAGGTCAGATTGGGGTCGCCAAAGTTGTCGTAAAAGGGGAAGAATTTGGTCTGGATTGAAGGCGGTATCATCAACAATACAAATGGTGAGACTTTGGTGGGGCGTGGGTTCGTAGTAGTCGGAGATGGCATTTGGGATGTAACTTTGGACACATCTACGAGCTGGGTCTTCTGGTCTTCCAGGAGGGCGGTAAATTCGAGGAGTAGGAAACAAGCGGTTTGGTGGCCGGGGGGGGGGGGGGGGGGGGGGGCGGGGGACATGCAAATGGCGTGGGTTCAAGACGGGGGAAGGTGTTGGGGCCCTTTGACGGTGGTGGGCGGAGGCGGTTGTGGGTGTAAAGGAGGTCGGCGGTGGCCAAACTTTGGTGGCGGTGGCGGTGGTGGATGGCGGTAGCCTTGGCGGCGATGTGGCGGAAGATAGGGGTTTTTGTCCATGGAACTGGGTTTGATGGGAGAAGAGTGGTGTTTTTGATGGTTCAAAAGTCCATTGATGGACTCCATTAAATCTTGGTGGTTTCGGATAGAGGGGAAACCAGCGTGCTAGGGCGGAAACCGAAGCGTCTGAGGGGTGGCTTAGGCTAGGCTTAATGATGGAAGGTGGGTTGTAGAGTTTAGGTGGGATATTGTTACTGGGGAGGTCGCCGGTGGCGTGTGGGGTTGGGATGAGAGAGAAGCTGAGGGAGATGGAATCGGGGAAAGAGAGATTTGTATCAGCCAATTTCAATTTCCAAGCAAGTGATGATTATCTTGGAAATAAACCCTAGCTGCAGAGAATGAATTAAAGAAGCTGTGTAGCGTTTTGATGAAGAACAGACGAGGTATGGGTTTGTTGGGAAAACGCAATATTAGGAGTAGGTAGGTTGATGAATCCAAGTTTTGAGATCTTGCTGTTTTGCTTGTTTGCAGGTAGTAATTATAGCTTGAGTGGAGTGGGAGAAATGGTGGATCTGCAGCAGAAGAGATTTGGTGGAGAAACCCAGAATTTGCGAAGAACACGTATGGTGATGAGAAGAACAATATAGAGGATTTTCTCTCTCTAGAATTTCGGTTTTTATTTGTCTGTTACTTTCATATTAAAATTCATCTTTTTGGTTTATGGATTTTTTGTAGAGGATTTTTTTTTTTTTGGAAAAAGGAAGCTTCATTCAAATGAATAGGCTATCACAACCAACAAAACAACAGCAGAGCAACAAACTTTTTTGTAGAGGTTTGGTATGAATTTTTTTGAGTGGAAACTTAAATTTTGGATTTTTATATAGTACGTAGTGTAGAACAGGTGGAAGAAAAAAAGTTGGGTTTTGGTGAATTTTTTGTGTCTTTTTTCCTCACATCAAGAAAATGACAATAATGTCCTCACTCAACAATAAAACTGTCACATCACTAAATATACAAAAAGGGTATAATGTAACTTTCATTAAACAACAAAACTGTCACATCACTGACTCTTAACAGCACTAACTTTTTCTACCAAACTCATAGTACATCTTTTTTTTTTGAGCTTTTGTGTCACAGACTTTTTCACACAATCTTAAACGACAACTTAAAATCAAACAAGTCCACACCAAACCCACCCTAAGTGTAATACCCCAATTTTATACAGGAGGATAGGTTAATAATTTTGATAGAGTTTAGGGTTATAATTGTGATTTACAAAAGTTCTAAATCAATTAATTAAAGAATAAAAATTGAAATTGTAAGTTTTGAGACATTATAGTTGGATAAAATTTGAGGGGTTATAATTGTAGTTTTCAAAAATGTAAAGTTGTTAGTTTGAAGAGTAGGGAGATAATTATAGTTTAGAAAAGTTCAAACTAAATTAGTTCAAAATTTTGGAGGTAGCTGTAATTTCAGAAAATATAAACTGGTAAACTAAATATTGGTTGGGGGTACAATTGTAGTTTTCAGAAGTTATAAATTGATTAAAATTAAATAGTTGGGGAGGTAAATGTAGTTCAGAAAAGTTTGAAACTAAACTGAATGAAAGTCTGGGGAGGTTAGTGTATTTTAGACAAATGAAAGTGTGCAAATATTTTTACATGTAGGGGGTTGTAATTGTCTTTTATCAAAGTTAAAGTATGCAAATAACTTATACTTGCACATAATACATATAAATACTTTTAGCTATTCGTATTTTGTTTAACCCGACCTGAATAAAAGTATAACCCGATATAGTTGTACGTATAATACGCGTAAACCGTATTTTATTTTAACCCGACCCACAACCCATATTTGTATTTATTTATTACTTTTCTTCCTCTCTCATTCTTTTCTCTTCTTCCTCCTCTTGTTTCTTTTTCTTCACCCGTACACACACCCACACACATATCCAACTCCTCTCCCTATTTCTCTAGCAATTTAATGCATTCCTCTTCCTCCTCATATTCCCCTATTAGAAATTTCATCGCCCTCCTCCTCCTTCCTCCACCACATCTCTCCCTCCCTACCTCTCTACCAATTAAATACATCATCTCTACCATATGTTTCTCCCTCACGTCATCAATTCATTCCCCCCTTCCCTCATTTTTTTTTCACCTCCCTCACAACACAAAACATTCACCCTCACAAAAACACACACACACCCTCATTGATTTTTTTTCTCTACTCTCACAAACATCTCTCTCTCTCTCTCTCTCTTGCTCCTCTTCTCCCTCACGGAAAAACACACACACACACCACCCGACCCATCTCACACCCCCCTCAAGTCCCTACATCCTCCTCTATATTAACCCCTCAATTTCCTTCTACACAACAACAACAACAACACCATCAGCTTCTTCCTCTTCCCCCCTTCGGCAAAACAACCACACCCAACAACAAACACAAAAACCACCACCACCTCCAAAACCACCAACATCACCACCATCCCTCCTCCTCTACCTCAATCTCTCCCTCCTCTGCCACAAGAAAACAGCAGCAGCTACAACAACATCATCACCACCCCACAGCCAACACCACCACCTCCTCTATTACCGTCGGCAACCACATCGGCCACAACCCCTCCTTTTCTCTTCTCGTCCCAAACAATCAACCCCTCTGTTTCTCTCTCTCTCTCTCTGTTTTTCTGAGACACCCAGCCACACCAACAACAACAACATCACCACCAACACCATACCCGTGGCTCACCATCACCATCGACACCACTACCTCCAGACCTCTCTCTCTCTCTCTCTCTCTCTCTCTCTCTCTCTCTCTCTCTCTCTCTCTCTCTCGTCACCCATCTCTCTGTTCTCATCTCTCTCCCTCTCTCGTTCTCTGGTCGCAAAGAATCACATAAGCAGCAAGAACAACGACGGCGGCACAGGCCACCGCCGAATTGGACCCGGAGACCCGACCCGACGGGAAGGCAGCCGCCGACGCTCCTGATAACTCCATATTTGGAGTTATATTCTTATATATTTTCTTACCGTTTTGCGTGTATTCCGATGCGTTTTGATGGATTTTGGATCATTTCTTGCTAAATTTGTGCATGTTGAGTCTTTGCACGTTAATGATGAGTCCGGGCACTTTTTGCATTAATTTTGACTATATTTTATCACGTTTGATCTTCCGGTATGTTTCTCGTGTTGTGGTTTTCAGGAACCGGGAGCTTGGGACGTGACATTGGAGCAAAAGTGAACTTCGGAAAAGTTGGAGGCTCAAAGGGATGCTCGGGAAGTGAAGACGAAAGGAAAAAGAGCAAGAAGATGAAGTTTGATTGGTGGAAGACCAGAAGTAATCGTACGTTTACCTCAAGATAATCGTACGATTACCTTCAATGCAAGTAATCGTACGATTACATCAAGGTAATCGTACGATTACCTCTGCGGCCAGGATCGGATTTTTGGGCTATTTTCGCTATTTTGGCATAGTTTTGAGATGTTTGAGCCACGGAAGACTTAGGAAACATTGGGGAACGTGTTTGGAGCAGAAAACACATTGGGAGACGTGCTTGGAGAGCTGGGAGCTAGGTTGGAGAGCTTGGATCATTCGTTTGGCTTCTAATCTTCGTTTCTTCTCTAGTTTTTCATATTGGATCATGATACTTTGTATTTTGAACATGATTATGAGTAGCTAAACCCTTATTTTGGGATATCTCGTAGGAAACTAGGGTTTGATCACTACACTTGTGATTTATGGATTTGCTTGCATGCTTTTGAGCTTAATTGATGATTTCTTATCTAGTTATGTGTATTTTATGAGTTTCATCTATCTTTTCTATTGGTAGACGTATTAATAGAATTGTGCTAGGTTATGAACGATAGAGGAATCTACGATTGTTGCCCGGAAAATTGAAATACACACTAGCCGTATCTAGGGTTGAGGAATCTTGCTAGTTAGCTAAGAACAAGAGTAGAATTATCATCGTAATGCGTGTTTGAACTTGAGTAAGCTAGAGGAATCAGTTACGATAGTTTAGGCATAGTTATTGGTTGAGACATCTTCAATATAAAATTGCTCGTTTAACTAGAACAAGAACTCATCGTGTTAGTAGAACATAAATCCAACGTAGTGTGAAATACCTAGTGATCCGTAGAGATATCCTGAATTTGTTCAATCTTGAGAAACATCAAAATCAACGCGTGCTTATTAATCTTGAAATAATTCATTGAATTATTTGGGGATAATTGTTATTTTAATTTTTAGTATAAATAGAACAAAACAACTGCGCTTTGCCCACATAAAGAATAAATTTAGTAGTTAATTTACACGAAGTCCCTTGGGTTCGACAAACCGGACTTTTCCGATTATTACTACACCGACAACTGTGCACTTGCAGTTGGAGCGTGTCAAGTTTTTGGCGCCGTTGCCGGGGACTTCTGATAAATTAGCTATTATTTTTCTCTTTAAGGATTTACTTTTCAGTTTATATTTGTTACTCACCTATTTTGTGTGTGTGATCCGTGTTTCAGGTCTGATTCATTTGGTGCATGTCACGTTCTAGAGACGAGCCTTTGCATCCAACACTTGAAGACCCGGAATCCTTATTGCGAGCACAGAATAGAGACAAGAGGAAAGCAAATTCAGTTCAGATGGACGAGCAAACTAGAGCTGAGTTTGAGAGGTTCCGCAAAGGCCTCGAAGATGCGGAAGCAGCTAGAGCTGCTGCTGTGGAAGATGCAGCAAATCGAGCAAGGGAAACTGAGCAGCTTAGGGCTCAAATGGCTGAGATGCAGGCCATGATTGATCGCATGAATCCCCCGAATCCACAACAACTCCCTGGTGCAGAAATAGTTTATAGAAACAATGGAGGAGTTAATGGTGGAAACAACGGTGGCAATGGGAACAATGGGGGTAATAATCGGAACAATAACGGCCGGAATGAGGTGGAGCAAGTCAACAATGCTGAGGAGGATGAACGTCCTTTGGTGGACTACTTCAGGACTACACCGGAGGGATATCAGCCCACCAATGTCAGGCCGCAGATTAATGCCGCGCATTTCGAGATTCGCCAACCGTTGATCAATATGGTTAGGGATGAGTGCTTATTCACTGGAGCCCCGAGTGATGACCCACATCAGCACTTGTTCAATTTCGAGCAAATTACTTCTACCATGTATGACCAGAGAGTTCCAATCGAGACGATAAAGCTCATGCTTTTCCCCTTCTCTTTATCGGGAAAGGCAAAGACATGGCTTATGGAACTTCCAGCAGGAAGCATAGTTACATGGGCAGATTGTAGCAGAGAGTTTCTCAGGAAGTATCTTCCACCATCCAAGGTTGCTCAACGGATGGCTGACATAACCAAATTTAAACAGCAGGAAGATGATTCTCTGGGTGACACGTGGAGAAAGTTCAACCAGCTCCTTCGCAGATGCCCTACTCACGAAGAGCCATGGTATAAACTTCTTCACTACTTTTACAATGCTTTGGACAGGGAGACTGCTAGTGAACTAGACATGATGGCTCAAGGCAATTTTATGGGGATGGGACTACAGAGATGTCGTGATTTGCTAGATAATGTAGCAAAACGTGAATCCACGAGGTCTGAAACTCGTAGAAGCGCGAAATCAGATGGGGCATTGGTTAGTCAGATAGAGTCTATGGTGGAACAGAAATTTGAACATCAGATGGCAGTGATGACGTCGGCTTTCAGTCATTTGAATCCATCGGCACAGGTGAAGTCAGTGGGAGAGATGGTAGCAGATGCAAATCAGGGATATGGGGATGGCATTGAAGACGTGAATTACATGGGTCAACAAAGACAGCAGCAATGGCCAAACACCTATCATCCCAACAATCGCAATCACCCCAACTTCAGCTATGCCAATCCGAATAGTGGTTTATATGCGCCAGGTCATAGGCCAAATGTTCCTTACCAAGCTCAGAGACAGGTTCCACAACAACAGGCTCCAGCCCCATCCTCAGAAGAACAGGATACAAATGCGATGTTGAGGAAACTGTTAGCTAGCAACGACAAGATTGAGAGTAAAATTGTCGCAATGGAAGCCTCGTTAAAGAATCATGAAACACAAATTGGCCAAATAGCTAATCAGAATCCTCGACTTCCACCAGGTATACTTCCGTCCAACACTATTACTCCAACTGAGCAATTGAAGGCTATTACTACTCGCAGTGGGACCACTACCCAGGATCCCCCATATCCTACCCATGCGCGAGCTGAGGCGACTAAGGCCACTGAAAAAGCCTTGGATGAAGAGATTCCCGTGCCTACCGTGATTCCCCAATCAAAGGACACGGTGAGGAAGTCGGATGAGAAACAGAAGCCAAGGGAGGAATACAGTGTGCGAGTGCCATACCCGCAGAGATTGAAGAGTCAAGAGGATGCCAAGCATTTCAAGAAGTTTGTGGATATCTTCAAGAAACTGCACATTAATATACCTTTTGCGGAGGCCATTTCACAAATGCCTAAATATGTCAAATTTCTCAAGGACCTCCTTTCTAATAGGAGGCGCATGGATGATTTTGAAACCGTGACTCTGAATGAGGAGTGTAGCGCAGTTGTGCAAAAGGCGCTACCAAAGAAGATGAAAGATCCGGGCGGTTTCATCATTCCTGTTACATTGGGAGATGCGTTTCATGGGAGGGCATTATGTGATCTTGGTGCAAGTATTAATTTGATGCCCACATCGGTTTTTGAGCAACTTGGTGTTGGAGATCATAAGCCTACCAGGATGTGCTTGCAGATGGCTGATCGCACTATAAAACGCCCCAGGGGTGTTTTAGAGGATGTATTAGTGAGAGTTGAAGGACTCATCTTCCCAGCGGATTTTGTGATCTTAGACATGGAGGCTGACGATGATGTTCCTCTTATTTTGGGCCGTCCATTCCTGGCCACTGGGAGAACTATCATTGATGTGGCCAATGGAGAGCTGACTATGCAGATCAACGATGAGAAGGTGGCCTTCAATGTATTTGAGGCTATGAAGTTTCCCGCATACGCGGTAAGCGAGCAGTGCTTTGGTGTGGAGGCATACACACCGGACGAAGAGGACGATATTTTGTTGGAGCAACTATATGAGGAGCTGGCTATACTTGATTCCAGCGAGAAAGAGCAAGCCTTAGATGTTCATTGGCGCCAACCATTACCCCTCTTTAATGAGGGAAGCAGGAAGATTCTCACTCCTTCTCTTATTACTGCTTCTGTTTTAGAATTAAAGCCTTTACCTGTTCATTTGAAATATTTGTACTTGGGATCTAATGAGACTTTACCTGTGATTGTGTCTGTATGTTTGGACAGGGAACATGAGGAGCAGCTTCTCAAGGTACTACAGGAGAGAAAGGCAGCTATGGGATGAACCATAGCAGATATCAAGGGGATCAGCCCCACAGTTTGCCAGCACAAGATTCGGCTCATGGAAGATAAGAAGCCGGTAGTTCAGTTTCAGCGCCGCCTCAATCCTCACATGCATGAGGTGGTCAAGAAAGAGGTGCTTAAATGGTTGGAGGCGGGCATCATTTATCCCATTTCCGACAGCACATGGACTAGCCCGGTGCAGTGTGTCCCTAAAAAGGGAGGTAAAACTGTGGTGGAAGGGGAAAAAGGTGATCAAATTGCTACTCGTACTGTTACTGGGTGGAGAGTTTGCATGGATTACCGCAAGCTCAATGATGCCACTTTGAAGGATCATTTTCCCCTTCCATTCGTTGATCAGATGCTTGATAGGCTGGCACATCATTCTCATTATTGCTTTTTGGATGGGTACTCCGGGTACAACCAAATAGCAATTGAGCCAGCTGACCAGGAAAAGACGACATTCACTTGTCCTTATGGGACCTTTGCTTTTAGACGCATGCCTTTTGGGTTATGCAACGCACCTGCTACGTTTCAGAGGTGTATGATGTCGATCTTCTCTGACATGATGGAGCAGAATTTCGAGGTATTCATGGATGACTTCTCGCTCTATGGTGATGGATTCGAAGACTGCCTGCAACAGTTGGCCCGGGTTCTGGATAGATGTATTGACACCAACCTAGTGCTCAACTGGGAGAAGTGTCACTTCATGGTTACTGAGGGTATTGTTTTGGGCCACAAGATCTCCAGCAAAGGATTAGAGGTGGATAGAGCCAAGATTGAGGTTATTGAGAAGCTTCCTTACCCTACCTCTGTCAAAGGGGTAGGGAGTTTCTTGGGACATGCAGGGTTCTATCGGCGCTTCATTAAAGACTTCTCGAAGATCACGAAGCCTTTGTGTGGATTACTTGAGAAGGACGCAGTTTTTGATTTTAATGCGGAGTGCAAGTCAGCTTTTGATTTGCTCAAGGAAAAGCTGATTAGCGCGCCTATCATCACCACACCAGACTGGACCCTACCATTTGAGCTCATGTGTGATGCTAGTGACTATGCGGTGGGAGCAGTTCTGGGTCAGCAGAAAGATAAGGTAGCTCACGTCATTTATTATGCCAGTCGTACTCTTAATGATGCATAGGTTAATTATGCTACCACGGAGAAAGAGATGTTGGCCATCATATTTGCATTGGACAAGTTTCGTCCATATCTTGTGGGTTCTCAGGTGACGATTTTCACGGACCATTCAGCCCTCAAGTATCTTCTCACCAAGAAGGATGCCAAGCCAAGATTGATCCGGTGGGTTTTATTGATGCAAGAGTTCGATGTGGTAATCAAGGACAAAAAGGGGGTAGAGAATGTGGTTGCAGACCATTTGTCAAGACTGGAGAACGATAAGCAGGAAGATTTGCCCTTCGAGAGGATTTTCCAGATGAGCAGCTTATGGTTGTGGTTGCAGCTGTGCCTTGGTTTGCTGACTTGGCGAATTTCAAGGCACTAAACATTGTACCCAAGGACATGAGTTACCACCAGAGGAAGAAATTATTTGCAGACGCGCGACAATACTTCTGGGATGATCCTTATCTGTTCAAGTTGGGAGCAGATAATGTATTGCGGAGGTGTGTTGCGGAACCGGACACGTTAGAGATCCTTAGACATTGCCACGAGTTGAATTGCGGGGGACATTTCGGCAAATCACGCACAGTTGCTAAGGTACTTCAGAGTGGTTTCTTTTGGCCAACTTTGCATAAAGACGCCCATCTATTTGTGCAGCAGTGTGACCAGTGCCAAAGAACAGGTAATATCTCTAACCGAAATGAAATGCCTCAAAATTTCGTGTTAGAAGTAGAACAGTTTGATGTGTGGGGAATTGACTTTATGGGGCCATTCCCATCTTCGCTTGGTAATCTGTATATTTTGTTGGCGGTTGACTATGTTACCAAATGGGTGGAGGCTCTGGCGTGTCCAAAGAATGATAGTGCTACAGTTGAGAGATTCTTACGCAAGAATATATTCACAAGGTTTGGAATGCCTAGAGCCATTATTAGCGATGAGGGATCACACTTTGTGAACAAGGTTTTTGCCAATACCTTGAGCAAGTATGGGGTAAAGACACACAAGATCTCATTGGCCTATCATCCACAATCTAATGGACAAGCTGAAGTGTCTAACCGTGAGATAAAAGGGATTTTAGAGAAATCTGTCAATCCAGGGCGCAAAGACTGGGCTCTACACTTGGATGATAGTTTATGGGCATACCGGACTGCATACAAGACTCCCTTGGGCATGTCTCCCTACCAGCTCGTTTTCGGGAAATCGTGCCATCTGCCGGTGGAACTTGAGCACAAAGCGTTTTGGGCGTTAAAGAAATTAAATTTGGATGCTAAGCTCTCTGGTGAGCAAAGGAAGCAGGCATTGCTTGAGTTAGAAGAACACAGGTTGATGGCATATCAGAGTGCCAAGATCTACAAAGAGAGGACCAAGCAATGGCATGACAAGCATATCATTCCACGAGATTTCAGAGTGGGCCAGAAGGTATTGATATTCACCGCCCGACTGAAATTGTTTCCGGGCAAGCTGAAGTCAAGGTGGAGTGGTCCATTTACAATTACAGAGGTTTACCCATGGGGATCGCTCGAGGTAGAAGCTGAGAATGGGAACAGGTTCAAGGTAAATGGACAGCGAGTAAAACCGTACGTGGACGGGAATTTCATTGGGGTTATCGAGAGCCTCAAACCAATTCCCGATATCTGAGCTCATCTAAGGTAACTTGGTCGGGCCGTCGACCTTAAATTACAAAGCGCTTGTTGGGAGGCAACCCAACCTATTTACTGCATAGTGTAGATTTCAATACTGTTTTGTTATTTTATTTTGTTCTAACTATTTGAGAGGTGCGAGAGAGTGGATTTAATATTTTCAATGAGTATGTGCAGGAATTCTTGGTGGAAGACCTATTCCGGATCCCCCTTCTTGATACGCGAGTGAAGAATTGCACGAAAAACGAGAAAGAGCAGGCCAAAACGCGTATCGGGACCCGGAATGAAGAAATATATGATTGACGCCATTCCTACACTTACTCAACACACGCACCTGGGGGAGATCAAGTTCCCGGACTCCCCTTCTTGATATACGCAAAGAGGACGTAAATAAATTGAGAAAGCTGGCACAATGGCACGGATTACGAGGTAAATTTTTGAAGACAGGACTGTGAGCTGATTTGAACAGTGCCATAGTGTAGGGGTGGTCGAGAGTTTTCTGTGGATAGGTGGACCGCGTATATCGGAGTCCGGACGAAGAAGTTATGCCAAAAAGGATGTTGCGAAGAGGAAAAAGGAGCCAAAAAGCATCCGGAATTGCCAAACGGGCCTTTGGAAGCGCGAAATTGAAGAATGAAAGGTTCCCCGGACTTTGGGAATTTTTCTACACGAGAAGAGATCCCGCACTCCCCATCTTGATGAAGGTGATTGCAAAATTTTGAAGAAAGCGACGAATTTGGCACATTTTGGGTATTTTTCGCGTAATTAGGCGATAATTGAGGAAAGTTGGGGAAAACGATCCGGAAACGGGACGTGATTTATGTGAGCAAGACTTACGTCGAAAAAGGGATCCAAAGGTGCAAAAATCACACTCATCGGAGGTCGGGATCAAAACACGAGGTAAATGTTATATTTGGCTAACAAATAAAAAAAAATCCCCTGCACAAAAGTAGGTAATCGTACGTTTACTTTTGCCTTAGAAAAATTTTGGGAATGTGGTGGAAGCAGATTGTTTAGCTAGGTCGCACGACCTACCCACTAGGTCGTACGAGGTAGTAATCGTACGATTACTTTCAAGTAATCGCACGATTACTTGCAAGTAATCGCACGATTACTTAAAGTAATCGCACGATTACTTCTGAAGGGTCAGACACACAGGTTGAAATTTTTTCTTTTTTCTCTATCTTTCACAAACCCTCCACTGTCGACTCCTTCTTCTTCCCTCTGCAATCACCACCACGACCACCATCTCCAGCCGCCACCACCACGTCCATCCCTACAGCCGCCGCCGCCGCTGCTCTCCCCTCCATCCCCCGACCACCGCAGCACCATCCAGCCGACACCACCACCGAAGCTCTCTGCCCTCTCTCCATCAGCACCACCACGCACCTTCTCTGCACATCACCGGAGGGAAAGAGAGAGAGTTACTGACCTCTTCAATTGGGGCTGTTTGGTTGAAGATTTGGGGGGATTGAATACTCTAGGGTTTCGAGTGAGAATCTGAAATTGGGCGCGATTGAGGTCGAATTCGAAGAAGCTGCTTTAGGGTTGTGACGGGGACACCGCAAGGAGCAAAAGGCACACATGGATTGAAAAATTCGGAAGAAAAATTTCGGCGACCCGAAAACAGCCCGGGTTGTCAAAATTCTGCAAATTCGTGCCCGTAAGACTTGCTCCGGGCACGTAGGTACGTCCTAATCTCTCTCGCGATTTCATTACTCGAGTCTTAGGCACGATTGAGTAAAAGCCCAATTTAATTTTTGTTGCGCTTAGTAGCGTGCTTGGGGGCGATTGCTTAGAGTCCTAGGATTGCGTGCTTACGTGTTTAACTGCTTCATATCTGTACACAACTTGTCACTGTGCACTTGCTTTTGTCGCGTTAATTGCTTTATTTTGTTATACTTGGTTAAAATGAGCAAACGTGCGAGAACAAGTCGTGATAACGACCCCGATTATACATTACCTGGGGGAAGTGGGGTGAACGTGCCTGAGAGTGGGTCTGAGTCTGATGGGGGTGACACGGGTGGCCAATTGGTCATCCCGTTATCCCCTGACCTTAGGGTTTTTCATACACCCGTTCCATCCCAATTGCCCCCATTTAGAAAGGATCGTGGTCACAAGCCGGATGACGAAAGGCTGGAAATTGATAGGGGCGGGGTCTTTTGCGATTATGGGTTTATTTCGGCGAATGCCCAGTGTTTTTACCGATCGAACCCTAGGATTAATAGAGGTGTCCATGCCGAGAAAATCTTTCCACTTGAGGGAGTGCCTGAGGACCTACGAAAGGTCGCGAAGGCCGAAAATTTTGCGGGGTGGATGGAATTAGTGAAAAAGAAAGCCAGTTCTGTGCTGACTCGTGAAATTTATGCAAATGCGAGACACACTGATGAGGGTGAGACGTCTAGGCTCAATGACCCTCGTGTCATTTATTGTCGTCGGAACTGGCTAGTTTTGTCCTCTGAGAACATCGCCGCAGCGCTTAAGTGGCCCCCGTTGACAGCACCCTGTCAATTTAAGGTTTATCTGCAGAAAGACCAACAGACGCTCATTAATGAGGTGTCAGCGTTTTGTTTTGCGGGAGTGCCAGGAGCCGACTGGGATAGGTCTAAAACCAATATCAGACATTGGAAGATCTCAGTCGGATACTTGCTGCCTAAGCCAAGGTGGCTCATTGAGTTGTTAGAGTCATGGGTGTTGGGAGTTTCGGCTCCCAATTACGTTGATTTTGAGGTGTGTCTCATGGCTCTGTGTCTATCGAGGGGGCATCGGATAGACATTCCTAGGCGGATCTTCCTGTATTTGCACGAGAGGTATGAATCGAAAAACAAGAAGTCTGCGGGCCATAGTTTCTTACTCATGCAACTAGCTCAGGATTGCGGGGCCAGCGTGCCTGAGGAAGAGCTAGACCTCAAACCCAAGGCTCCGAGAATGTTTGACAAAATCCCGGACCCGTTGAAGGATGTAGTGGTGATGGAGGCAGGAGCTAGTTCTAGACCTCCTACAGGAAAGGCTAAGAAAAGAGCCTCTTCCTCGCGAGCGGCTCCTACTCCTCCAGCTCCTATTCCTCATGCTCCTACTCCCGTTCCACCTCAGCCAGTACCTCCCCCTGTCGTTGACCCTGGCCAGCCGAGTGTGAGCTTAGCGGACTTGATGGCCGAGTTGAGATTGACCAGGACTATGACCCTCACATCCCAGGGTCGGTCCCGTGACTATGTGGCTGACATGAGTGCTAGGCAGTTTGAGCATCATCGCAGTAGCATGCGTAACCTCGGTCAGGGACTACGTCAGGTGAGTCTGCATCAGCACCGTCAGGACCAGTGGCTAGAGGCATTGGCCACTCATGTGGGATTCCCGAGAGATCAGTGGCCTAGTGGCCAAGAGACCTACCCTGGTGCCTACGAGTACCATTCGGATGCCTATTCCGGAGACCAGGACCAGGACGACGAGGATTCGTCCGAGTAGACTTACCAGTCCCTGCATTTGAATGCTGAGTCTTTTCGCTTGTCTATGCATTCGTTGAGGTCAACGACGCGTTCAAGTGTGGGGGGGTTCCTCAGCCTTTATTAGCCAAGTCCGTGTCTGCATTCACCAGTTACATATAGGTTGTTTTTGTCGTATTGTGAGTCCGTTTTAGTAGTCCGTGTCGTGTTTATAGATATTGTGTGTGTCGTATTGTGAGTAGTTTATGTTTAGTGCACGTTTTGTTTAATTGAGTCCACCTACCCGAATCGAGTCAGTTTCGAGTCTTCTTTCGAGTCGGCCCATGCATATAGAGTAGGAAATATTATCAAAAAAAAAAAAATCAAAAAAAAAAATTGAAAATTGAGAAAGGGCAATCAAAAGAAGCTTGAATTTGGAAAATCGAGGAGTGTGAGAACTTTAGGCATAGGGTATGACGTGTGACCGAGAATGACAATGTGAGTTCCCCTTAGTATGTATAGAGAGACTTTCTTTACGGGAATACCTACCTATTTTACGACACTTAAATGATTTTCAAATCTAAAGTGTGTGCCTTGTTTTCTTACAAGAGTTGAGCTAGGTGTGAGCTAAACAAGTCGAACATTCATGTGTACGTCTTAGGTAGTCGCCAACCCGCCTCGTAGTGGCACACAGAACAGCTGTGCGAGGTGTGTATTAGAGCACTCACTGCTTATAGAACTTACCTTGTAGGACCACTAGTAAACCCTGTTTTGAACCTTGGATTCTTTGATAACCTCTGGACTTAGGGTGACGACTCTTGGCCTTCATCATCGATTGGTTAGAATCACCGCTTTAGTGCGTCACGAGGGTGTTTGTAGTTGAGGGGGTTCGATGAGGGAGTACTTCATGATATATTTGAGTGAGTCTTACGTATCGCATGTACTTCATTTCTGATTATCGAGGGGAATGCGAGGGTGAGTGAGAGTAGGCTTGCGCACTTCGGTGTGGCGGTGTTCCATGTCATTACACCATGGACACAGTTGTGGAGAGCCGTGAGTGCGTGGCATCTAATACGCACAAATTGGGTTGGGTGATTTGATTGGTGGATCGTGCTAGGGATCGTTTCTTTTCATCATCTTGGTGTAGGAGGATCGGTTGGATTAAGCACGAGACTTATATTGCTTTGATTACTTGAGAGGGCACATGGGTATATTCTAGTGTGGGGATGTCGACTTTTGACTACGGACATAGAAATTGAGCTTGTGACGACTCCATCCCCATACTTGTACTTGGATTTGTTTGCGGCTTTGTTTGGTGGCACCGTGTATTTCATTGAGTTAGGGGGAGATGGATTTTACGTGTGATATATATTCATTGGATTGTTTACTTCCTCCCCTTAACGTTTTTGTTTGGCTTGACACTTGGAAGACCACTCGAGATATACGTTGTACAAGTTGTGTTTTTGGATATTGAGAGATTTGAAAAAAAAAACATAAAAAAAAGAAAAAAAAAAGAAAAAAAAAAGAGAGAAAAAAAGGAGAGATGAAATAAAGGAATAAAGTTTGAGCTTAATGAAGACCGAGTGGTGGAAGCAACTATTTCATTGACGGCGATGTTCATTTTATGCATGTTTCACGACGGTGGCCACGGAGATCGTTATTGTACCCGGGTTTGAGGGGATCGAGGGCCGGAGATGGTGAGTTTCGGGTTGCGGTTCCTATCATCGTGGTGAGGGTGTGTGAGATGTGGGTTTTAACGTGAGAATGTGACGCTTAGGACTTGTTACTACATGATTATCCTTTTGTCCCTAAGCCTCTACATTCTAACCCGTTAGCGGGATAGGAGCTCGGACCTTGAATGTGGCTTAGCCTAGCGTAGCCTCTTATTTATCAGCACACGCGAAGAGGTAGGTTATTCTTACACGTAGTAAAGCTAGGCTTTCTATACCAACTAAGGAAAATTCTTGTTGTCAATTTTAGTTGCAATTCATACCTCGTTCCTAGATTCTTCATCACTCCATGAGAACCGTTTTAACGTAATTGAGATTGCCCGATCTCGCCTAAAAAGATATGTTGTGTATATATGTGTTTAGTAGGATCGAGTCATATAATTGCATTGCATCATATTGTTGCATCGTTGAGTCTTGTATTGAGTCGTCGTGTGTATTGAGTCGGCTAATTGAGGGTAGTATGCAATTGGTAAGTTGAAAAGTATGCAATGGTCTTGATTGGAATAGTTGACTCGAGAGGTGAGATGAGAGGAGGAAGGTTCGGATGATTTTTGATAATTTTGATTTGAATTGTTGCTCGGGACGCGCAACGGGTAAGTGTGGGGATAGTTGATAACTCCATATTTGGAGCTATATTCTTATATGTTTTCTTAACGTTTTGCGTGTATTCCGATGCGTTTTGATGGATTTTGGATCATTTCTTGCTAAATTTGAGCATGTTGAGTCTTTGCACGTTAATGATGAGTCCGGGCACTTTTTGCATTAATTTTGACTATATTTTATCACGTTTGATCTTCCGGTATGTTTCTCGTGTTGTGGTTTTCAGGAACCGGGAGCTTGGGACGTGACATTGGAGCAAAAGTAACTTCGGAAAAGTTGGAGGCTCAAAGGGATGCTCGGGAAGTGAAGACGAAAGGAAAAAGAGCAAGAAGATGAAGTTTGATTGGTGGAAGACCAGAAGTAATCGTACGTTTACCTCAAGGTAATCGTACGATTACCTTCACTCAGAAGTAATCGTGCGTTTACTATTGGGTAATCGTACGATTACCTTCAATGCAAGTAATCGTACGATTACATCAAGGTAATCGTACGATTACCTCTGCGGCCAGGATCGGATTTTTGGGCTATTTTCGCTATTTTGGCATAGTTTTGAGATGTTTGAGCCACGGAAGACTTAGGAAACATTGGGGAACGTGTTTGGAGCAGAAAACACATTGGGAGACGTGCTTGGAGAGCTGGGAGCTAGGTTGGAGAGCTTGGATCATTCGTTTGGCTTCTAATCTTCGTTTCTTCTCTAGTTTTTCATATTGGATCATGATACTTTGTATTTTGAACATGATTATGAGTAGCTAAACCCTTATTTTGGGATATCTCGTAGGAAACTAGGGTTTGATCACTACACTTGTGATTTATGGATTTGCTTGCATGCTTTTGAGCTTAATTGATGATTTCTTATCTAGTTATGTGTATTTTATGAGTTTCATCTATCTTTTCTATTGGTAGACGTATTAATAGAATTGTGCTAGGTTATGAACGATAGAGGAATCTACGTTTGTTGCCCGAAAAATTGAAATACACACTAGCCGTATCTAGGGTTGAGGAATCTTGCTAGTTAGCTAAGAACAAGAGTAGAATTATCATCGTAATGCGTGTTTGAACTTGAGTAAGCTAGAGGAATCAGTTACGATAGTTTAGACATAGTTATTGGTTGAGACATCTTCAATATAAAATTGCTCGTTTAACTAGAACAAGAACTCATCGTGTTAGTAGAACATAAATCCAACGTAGTGTGAAATACCTAGTGATCCGTAGAGATATCCTGAATTTGTTCAATCTTGAGAAACATCAAAATCAACGCGTGCTTATTAATCTTGAAATAATTCATTGAATTATTTGGGGATAATTGTTATTTTAATTTTTAGTATAAATAGAACAAAACAACTGCGCTTTGCCCACATAAAGAATAAATTTAGTAGTTAATTTACACGAAGTCCCTTGGGTTCGACAAACCGGACTTTTCCGATTATTACTACACCGACAACTGTGCACTTGCAGTTGGAGCGTGTCAGCTCCTCTACTATTCTTCGTCCTTTCCGGCGACTTCCCCGACCTCCCTGAGGTCCGACGATCCAGAAGACACCCAGAACCAGCCACCAACGCCACCGGAGCGCCACTAATTCCGGCGAGGTTTCGACTCGACTTCGGCGAGCGATTTCTTTATGATTCGGTAACGGTTTTGATCGATTCTTGGCATGAAACTCCTTAATTTGACTTGAATTAGATTTCTAGATGATCAAAACAACATGGGTATCATAATATTAAGAGAATCGTGAGTTAAAATTTGAGGTTGAAGAAGAGGTTGTACGTGGGTATGAAATGGGTGATTTTTGTACTTTACAGAAACTATGGGGGAGGTATTTGTGTTTTAATTAAACTGTTTAATAACTTTTTCCATAACCTAAAGCATTATTATTTCTTTATTATCATTAATATTAACTAATCAACTATTTTAAATATATAAGGGAAAATAAATATTTTTTTTTGTAAAGAAAAAGGTAAAAATTTCTATAAAATTTGAGATAAGTAATAACTAAATAATACAATAAGTTAACCAATATTTATTTTTTGTGTATATAATTGGATAATTGATAAACTTGTAGGCGACGGGTTCTTAAACGAGGGCTACGAGAACTATTTCGAGTTATTTAACGTTTCGATTAGAGGTAAGTTAATATGCCTAGCCTCGCGTGCCTTTCCTTCTTTCGCGTATCGCGTGTGTTATTTGTGAACTATTATTATACATGCTTTATTTGATTTAATTGCTTTTGAAATATTCTGCTTTGAAGTACCGTATAAAATGATAATCCAAATCTAAAATAAGAATCTGAAAGAAGAACATCTAAATTCAATTGTGAAATGAGGACTACCATATTACGCCGTTCACGGGCCACGATTATTCAAAAGGAGCACACCGCTCACATATTGCTCAATTTCAAATATTTCTCATATATCAAATGTTATGAATGTGCCACACCGGTTTTACTTGGAGCTCCCAATTCACATCTTGTTACATCTTGAAAGAAAATTCGTAATTATGTAAAGTGGAAGCTGTTGTGCGTGGTTTTGTGCCATATCCCTGATACGAAACATTTCTGACATATTGTGGTTGGTTACTGTTATGAGATTATGAGGCGTTGACCTCCTTTTGAATAGTTATGGTTATGAGGCGCTGTGATGCGAACCTCCTGTGATTGAGTTATGGTTATGTGGGTGCGTTTCCACATTATGAGAAAGAGGTTGTGGATTGGATATGGTCACTCCCCGTATCAACTAGTTACTAAAATGAATTTCTGGACTCGATTCCTATCGATGAGAATTTATTATCTTGAGATTAAAGTAATATTGTGAATTGCTATTAACAGTGATTTCCCGAGATGGACCACATCTTTGGGTTAGAATACGGAATTCGAGATCGTTACAGAGTTTGACACATCAAATCAACGTGAACGCTTTTCCCGCGAATATTTGATATTTATTTATCATCGAATACGTTATTCATGTCGTATGTCTCATAATCTGTTTACGTGCTATGGATGTTAGCTTACTCAGCCGTTTGCTGATCATTTTCTATAAAAACTGCGTCGGCTTTTGCTATTTTAAAACCGCATGTTACGAGTAGGGTGGGAGCCGTTCACGACGCCGCTGGCTAGGGTATTGAGCTGCTCAGCAATTCACCTAGCATTTTTTTTTATTTTGTAAATTATTGTATTTATACCATTCAGACAATGTCACTGATTTTTCGAATGTATAATAATTATATTTGGATATTCGATGGTTGTACTAACTGTGAATCGACGATCCTTATCCGTTCCCAATGAGGCTCATCACCTCGGGCGGAGACATCTCTACCGATTCATGCGGCCCGGCCGGCCGTGTGGTTTGGTGTGGTGTTGCACTAAGTCTCGGTGTAATTGAAACTGACTAGAGTTTAGAGCGCTTTCGCTTCGGTTGGAATCAATCATTCCACTATTGATGTAACAGAATCATGGATGTTTATATTGTTGTAAGTGGTACAAAATGGACCGACTTCTTCTTCCAATCACTTAGAATTCCTATCATTTCACTACTTTGCTCAATGAAGTAAAGAATGAGGAAGCTACCCCGAAACAGAAGTTGAAGAAGAAGCGGCCACTCCCGCTCATTGCTCTGCTCCATTTCCTGATGATGAGTTTCATCTGACCAAGAGTCTTTCTCTTCTCCTGCTCAAACAGGGGAAACTCTGTTCTTTATAGTTATAGTAAGAAGTTGCATTTGTCAAAGATTAGATTACGCCTTAGCTGAACTCCAAAGAACTCATAGTAGGCAAAGTTCCTTTCACCCACATATTAGATGTGGTTGTTGAAAGAGATGTCTCGGTGTGAATAATTTTTCGCAATGTCAGTAAAAGTGAAACTGCATTGGGTTTTTCTGACAAAATCAATATTGCTGGTAGTTAAGTGCCATCGAGATTATGCTGCAGGGGATTTCCTGACAAAACTCTTTTAAGTATTCTCGAATAGAGTAGTAAAATTGGGAAGGAATATATCAAGGAAGGAAGTCAATAGCGGAAATCGGAGAGATCGAGGGAGGAGTTGAGAGGAGGAGGCTGTGGAGAGGTAAAGGAAGAGGAGAGGAGAAAAGAAAAGTTAGGGTTACAAATAGGAGGAGACGAACGAGGAATTGGGTTTTATCGGGGTGTAATTTATTTGAATCTCAAGGATAATTTTGTCTTTCCAGTCCATCTGTTAGCTCCATTAGTTAGTAAGGGTGGTTTTTATATATTCCCGAATAGTAGGGGTTTTTGTATATATTTTAAACAACGAGGGTATAAATTATCTTTTCATTGTCTATAAAGACGTTAGAGTTATGGTTACCGAGGTAAACCGCTTATCGTACATGTTAGGAAGAGGAGGCCCAACTAGCTTATTGTTTAGTGTGGACGATCCCTTGTACATAATTAGCAACAAGATATTGTTTGGTGAAGGAGCCGTTTGGCATGAGTTGCTGTGTGTAATTGTTCATAGTATTGATACATTTTGTGTTGGTAACTTTGTAAGTAGTATACATAATTATGTTTTGTCCATTTTGCTTTTAGCTTTTTAACATCTCGCCGCGGGAATTTGTTCACAGTTTTTGGTATATTTTGTGTTGGTAACTTTGAAACTAGTATATTTAACTATGTTTGGTCCTGTTTGCTTCTAATTTGATTATATAGCTGTTGAAAGTTGAAACTAGTTGTTTTAGTTATGAGAAATGGAAAATAACATACATATTCGGATTCTTTATCTGGAAAATGGCTCATCAAGCTCTTCCCACGAAGGCTTTCTTAGCAGCTTGAAACATCATTCTACATACCTCATATTCTTTACGTCATTTTCATCTGGAATTCATTGATCTTCCTTTTATCTCCTGCTACTTTTCCACAAGCCTTTGGGAAAAATTTAACATCAATCATCCACATCTTCACAGCCACTTCACATAATGGATTAAGAGTTGGCCCGGAATCTCTAAGCACCACCGAGCTCTTGAAACAACATGCGTCTTTAGTTAACAAGTAGGGGAAGAAAAAGCCAAAGCCTCGAGCTTCTTGAGCAGAGAAAGGTAAAGCAGTGCTAGTTTCAACCCTCAGCTTGTGGTTCAAGATCAAAACAAGCAGGTTGACCCAACATAAGTAAAGTTGATCAAGTTTTTCACAGAAAAATCGGGTTTAAGGAAGGTCAAATCAGCTTGAGGCGCTCTTCGGATCCATCCCTAATTGATGTTCTGAATTTGAGTAGTATTGATGACTCATCCCAATTATCTCTCAATCTACTATTTCAAATTCACTCATCCAACCGCCACCCCCCCCCCCCCACCTGCCATCAAGCCGGCAGTGCTTTCTGCACCAGGCCTCGGGTGCAATCAGGGTCTTTGACCTAAGGGATGTACAATCCCTAACCCCGTCCCACTTTCATATTTAATTTCACATGAAAATCGTGCATGAACATCAACATCGATAATATCATCATGCTAACAACATATCAACAATCAACACAGTTGGTAGCATGTATCCAGCATAGTCACGAATATCAACAGTATATTCGAATAGCAATTTCAGCAGCATCTCTGTATGATTCAGATACTCAAATAACAATTTGACGGCACCTTCATATGAATCATATATCAACTTACAATTTTTACAATAATCAGGCATAGCATCGACACAGCGATAACAACTCGATAATTATCTTCAAATAATAGTTTATAACACGTGCCCGAATGCATGATCATAAAAAAAGTATGATAATTACCTAAGTTTGAATTGCTAAAATTATCTTATTATAAGTATTCGGTTCTTAAGATATGATAGGGATAAACTATTTCACATGTCACATTTCGGGAAATATTTTATTTCTAATAGCAGTTTATTATGAAGATTATTTCTGTAGTAAGAGGCCCATGTTATATAAACAAACCCATTGGGCCAAACCCAAAACTAAGTCTCTCTGGTTCACTCTCCCAACCGGCGAAAATCAAAATTTCAAAACTTGAAACCCCAAAATCTTGAAACAGAGCTCTCTCTCTCTCGATCTCTCTCAGTGCTCAACTTCAGTCTTCAAACCTATCCGCCGGAGATCAGTACTCCGACGTCCACACCGAACCCTGAAATGGGTCCTCCAAAAACCACCCGTTCGATTTCCCAGCAAGCCTTCGACGAGATGGTGAAAGAGAACATCGACGACCTAGGAATGGAACCCTCAGAAGCTCTACAGGACGCCATCGAAACCCTAACCCTCCAAGCCGTTGATCTCTCCGGTCCGGCAAACGTAAACCCCTCAAAAATTCAACCTTTTCACTGCCACCAATCCAAATCTAACTTACCCACTTTTTTTTTTTTTTTTTTTTTTTTTTTTTTTGCAGGGATAGTCACTTGTGTTCCTGGAGAGGGTACTGTGAAGGACAACCCAGTGATTCAGACTTTAGAAAGGTTGAAAGAGGTGAATTCAGATTGGAGAGATGTGGGTGAGGTGGTGGATTTGCTTGATAGATTGAATGAGTTGTGTGTGATTGAAGGATCTGGGAATGCTTCAATTAGTAACAAGAATGGTGGGTTGGATTTAGTTTGTTCAGTTTTTGACAAGCTTAGAGGTGGTGGGTGTGATCAGGGTCTTGTTTCGGCTTTGAAGACAATGGCATCCCTCATTCATGGTATGTTTTTTGAAAACAATGCGGGTGATTTAAGGTCTTGTTATGATCTCTCTTGCTTCCTTGTTATGATAATTCCCTAAGTTTCAATGGCTGAGATTGTCTCATTACGAAGTATTTAGTTCTTACGATATAGTGGAGATAAGCTATTCCATATGTCACATTTTGCGTATGACTTATTCCCAATAACATCCTATTATATAGGTGGGGATAAGCTATTCCACATGTCACATTTTTGGGGGATAGCTTATTCCCCATAGCAGCTTATTATGTAGATGTTAGTAAAGCAAATGGATGTATATATTGAAAAAGATGGAAAAACAGAAAATGGAAAGAGAGAAAGATGATGAAAGCATCAAATCCATTTCTGAGAACAAAAAGGAAATACAGTACTAGGGTTTATATTCCTCATACGAGAGGAATTACAAATACTAAAAGTATTGTGGCTAAAATGTAAAAAGAAGAAAATTGCTAATAACAGTCTTCACGTGGCAGCCAATCAGGTGCTGCCACGACACCCTTCTCCAGCTGACACGGACCAATAGGAAAAGAAGAAGATAACTAACACAGCTTAGAGTAAAACGACAGCGTTCTACTAATGAACGTTTAAATCATCTAAACGTTGTGATCGGACGGCAACTGCTCCATTTGAGATTTGATCCAACGGCTACTGCTATCAACTTGATTACTGTTCATTTGGTAAAATAGATACCAAATGAACAGTACCAAAACCAAACTAAAAACTCACTAGATCAATCTGGAGCAGTCAGTACTTCAAGACCCCCCCTCAAGTTGGAGAGTGGATGATATTAACTCCCAACTTGGAAAGCAGAAAGCCAAATACAGCCGGATGAAGAGGCTTAGTGAGAATATCAGCAAGCTGATGACTTGAAGCCACATATTGAAGAAGAAACACTTTCTTTTGCACTAAGTCCCGGATCAAATGACAGTCAATATCCACATGCTTGGTTTTATCATGGAACACAGGATTAGCAGCAAGCTGAAGAGCTGAGCTGCTATCACAATAAACAATGGGAGACTGAAGCAGAGAAATCCCAAAATCAGACAAGAGAAACAGAAACCATTGCATCTCACAAGCAATCACAGCCAGGCTTCTGTATTCAGATTCAGTAGAACTTCTAGAGATAACACTTTGTTTCTTGGATCTCCATGAAACAAGTGAATCTCCAATATAAACTAGATAACCTGAAGTAGATTTTCTAGTATCCAAACACCCAGCCCAATCTGCATCAGCATAACCTATAAGATGAAGAGGAGAGCTAGATGGAAAGATCAAACCTTGAGCTGGAGCATTGCTGAGATATCTAAGAACATGATGTGCAGCTTTAAGATGAGTTGCTGTAGGCTTAGAGACATATTGAGAAAGCTTGTGAACAGCAAAACATAAGTCAGGCCTTGAATTGCACAAGTATAAAAGCTTCCCAACAAGTTTTCTATATATGACTGCATCAGAAACTGATAAAACATCACCAACAGAAGCTGAAAGCTTGATACTGGGATCCATGGGAACTGATGCAGGTTTGCAGAGAGAATAGCCAAACTCTTGTAAAATGTCCATAGCAAACTTTCTTTGACAAAGAGTGATACTGGAATCAGTTCTAGCAATCTCAAAACCAAGGAAATATCTCAAGAAACCCAGATCTTTGAGGTGAAACTGATCATTCAAAAGAGATTTCAAATGCTCTAATTCTGACAAATGAGTACCTCCCAAGATAATATCATCCACATAGACCAAAATGCAAGTGAAAGAAGCAGAAGTTCCTTTGACAAAGAGAGTATAATCAGTCTTACATTGTCTGAATCCCAGACCCAAAAGAGTGACTGAGAATTTGCTATACCACTGCCTAGAAGCTTGCTTGAGACCATAAAGTGACTTCTTCAGATGACAAACCAAATGAGCATGAGTAGGAAAAATAGAAGAGACAGATTTAGGAACAACATACCCTGGAGGTAGAGTCATGTACACTTCCTCCTCAAGATCTCCATGGAGGAAAGCATTGTTGACATCCAGTTGTAGTAAATGCCATCTTTTGATAGCTGCTAATGCTAGAAGACACTTGAGAGTAGGAAGCTTAGCAACAGGTGAAAAAGTCTCATTATAATCAATCCCTTCTGTCTGAGTGTAACCCTTGGCAACCAATCTAGCTTTACATCTTTCAAGCTCTCCATTAGATTTCAATTTGACCTTAAAAACCCATCTGCAACCCACTGCATCATGTCCTTGTGGCAAAGTAGTTATGATCCATGTGTGATTAGATTCTAAAGCTTTCAACTCAATCTGCATTGCCTCAACCCAACAAGGGTGTTTACAAGCTTCTTGATAGCTAGCAGGTTCTATCAGATGTGCATTAGAAACAGAAATGGGCACAGAAGGTGTAATGCAAGCTGAAACTAACCTTGGTCCAGCTAGCACATAATCTTGTAAATAACCAGGTGCTCTGACCTCTCTAGTACTTCTTCTAGGTTGAACAAGTGCAGGAGATGGAGGTGAAAGAGGAGCACTTTCTGGAGAGGAGTTAGAAGTAGCTGGAGACTGTTGACCATAGTGAAAACAGGTGTCTGATTGTATAGAAATAGGCAGCACCAAATCAGTATTAGCAGAAACAGAGTGAGATGATGCAAAAGGGAATGTCCCTTCATGAAAAATGACATTTCTGGAGATCTCAAACTTGCATTCTTTCAAATTATACAACTTGTAACCTTTCATACCAAATACATAACCAAGGAAGACACATGGCAAAGCCCTTGGTTCAAATTTTGTTCTCCCTTGCAGAAGTGTAGAACTATAGCACAAGCAGCCAAAAACCCTGAGACTCTTGTAATCTGGCAAAGTGCCAAAAAGACACTCATAGGGAGATTTATTCTTTAGAACTTGAGTAGGAATTCTATTAATTATGTAAGCAGCAGTCAAAACACTATCTCCCCAAAACCTTGAAGGAAGAGAAGACTGAAATTTCAAAGCTCTAGCAACTTTGAGCAAGTGCTGATACTTCCTTTCTACCACAGAGTTTTGCTCATGAGCTTCAACACAACTAAGTTGATGAACAATTCCTTTCTCAAGCATGAAACTCACCAAAGCCAATTCTTTTGCATTGTCACTTCTTATTTTCTTGATCTTGACACCAAATTGTGTTTCTATCAAGGTGTAAAACTGTGGTATCAAAGTTTGAGCCTCAGATTTGTGAACCATAAGATATACCCAAGTCATTCTAGTTGCATCATCCACCAAAGTCAAGAAATATCTATGACCAGCATAAGTGGGATGATGATAAGGACCCCATATGTCAAGATGAACCAACACAAAGGGTACACTCTCCATTTTGCCAATGCTTGGATAATGGAGCTTATTCTGCTTGGCTTGTGGACAAACATCACATTGAGAATTGTCAACACTGCTACTAGTGTGTAAAACATCATGTAACCACTTCAATTTGATGTCTGAGAGATGACCAAGTCTATTATGCCAAATTTGATCACTTAGCACATGATTGCAATTTACTGTAAGATGAGAATAAGTCATTTTTGGAACCTTCAACAAGTAAAGACCATTGAACTTAATTCCCATTCCCAGCAAGGACTTAGTCTCTTTGCTCAATATATGACAAGATTCAGCATCACAAAGAAAACTGCAGTGTTGCTTCTTGGCCAATTGTGTCATAGAAATGAGATTGAACTGAAAAGCTGGTACACATAGGACTCCATGTAGTTGAAGAGTAGGGGTGAGTTGGACTTCACCTATATGAGACACTTGTACCTTTTGACCATTAGGCAAACAGACAGAAACATCATCAACTTTAACAACATTATTTAGTGAAGCTAGATCATGACACATATGATCTGTAGCCCCACTATCAATAATCCAAGTGTCAACATCAGCTTCATAATTCTTCAAAGAACCCTGAAAACTATAACTATTAAGCACACCTCCCATAAAATGCTGATATGAGGAATCTCCTTTTGAATATGAGTGAGGACTTTCCATCATACTAGAGTGGTGACTGTGAGAGGGAGAATTAGAACTTGAGTCACTATGAGATCCTTGTGAGGAATGCTGCATTTGAGTGTTAATATAATTCATCATTTGCTGACATTGACTAGGAGAGAAAGGAAAACTAGCTTTGTCTTCTGCTGCTTCAACATTCACACTATGATTGGTGTTGACACTGTGAGCTTGAGACTTATGCTTACTTTTGAAATTAGCTGGATAACCAATCAACTTCCAGCACTTTGCCTTGACATGTCCTGTCCCCCCACAGTGACTACAAGTGAGTTTAGGCCTTGATGTTCCAGACTCATTAGGGGAATTATGCACCCCATGTGGTGGATTCCCATAACTCTGACCATGATGAAATGGAGAGGAGTACATAGCAGCATTGCTAGGTACATTAGGGACATTAGAGTACATGACCATATTAGGAGTTAAAACACCAGAATCAGCACTAATAGTACCCTGCATCTCTTGTTGAACCACTTTAGCAAACACCTTATTAAGACTTGGCAAAGGATCCATTAGAAGAACTTGATCTCTTACAGAAGCAAAATTGGAGTTCAAACCCATGAGAAATTGCATAATGTGTTCTTGTTGGGTCTTGTTATGTATCATTGCAAGCACATTGCAAGTGCAAGAGCTCAAGACACCACAAGTACACATTGGTAGGGCTGTATAGTTTTCCAATTCATCCCATAGAGATTTAAGTTTAGTAAAATAAGCAGTGACACTAAAACCTCCTTGTTTTAGATTAACTATAGCACTGCTGAGCTGAAAAATTTTAGGCAAATTCTTCTGAGAAAACCTCTCTACTAGGTCAAACCAAATCTCTCTAGCTATAATAAACTACACTAGAAGCAATCTCTTTGCTTACAGAATTGATTAGCCATGAAATAACCATTCGGTCACATCTCTTCCACAAGGAATACAACTCAGAGGTCCTATCTGGCTCAGAAATAACTCCATTAACAAAATCTAACTTGTTCTTAGCTTCAAGAGCCACAATCATAGATCTGTACCAATAATTGAAATTATCACCATTCAGGACTTGAGTAACCAGAACCATACCTGGTGAATCTGAGTTATGAAGAAAAAACGGCGAAGATCCGTCCAAATGAAGCCTATCACCTGTTCCTCGAGACGATGATACATCGGCTTCTTCCGGAAGCACCATTTTGAAAAATTTTGAAAACAGAGACTAGATCGGCGTGAGAAACACAACCCTAGCCTGTGTAGAGGAAGATCAGGAACGAGCCAGTGGCTCTGATACCATATTGAAAAAGATGGAAAAACAGAAAATGGAAAGAGAGAAAGATGATGAAAGCATCAAATCCATTTCTGAGAACAAAAAGGAAATACAGTACTAGGGTTTATATTCCTCATACGAGAGGAATTACAAATACTAAAAGTATTGTGGCTAAAATGTAAAAAGAAGAAAATTGCTAATAACAGTCTTCACGTGGCAGCCAATCAGGTGCTGCCACGACACCCTTCTCCAGCTGACACGGACCAATAGGAAAAGAAGAAGATAACTAACACAGCTTAGAGTAAAACGACAGCGTTCTACTAATGAACGTTTAAATCATCTAAACGTTGTGATCGGACGGCAACTGCTCCATTTGAGATTTGATCCAACGGCTACTGCTATCAACTTGATTACTGTTCATTTGGTAAAATAGATACCAAATGAACAGTACCAAAACCAAACTAAAAACTCACTAGATCAATCTGGAGCAGTCAGTACTTCAAGAGTATATAGTGCTAAGTGTTGAGCTTTAGTCATTTGAGTCGTATGCGATCAGTAGCAAGTGTTCATTGTTTATGCAAATGGGGAGCGATATAGATAAACTGCTAAACAGGGGCGGATTCAGAATTTTGTCTCAGTGGGGGCTAAGATTAAGAGAGTGAACATTTTAAGGAGAAAAAAAAACTACTAGTAAGGTGTTATTGTGTAATTTCGGTGGGGGCTAAAGTGTAGACTATACAGAAAATATAGGGTAAAATCACAAATTTTGAAATTTGAGTGGGGGCTATAGCCCACACAATTGTCTATGTGGATCCGCGCTTGCTGCTAAAGCTAAGTCGCAAAGGAGGTTGAGTTTGATCTCTCTAGTCCCCATAATGGTTTTCACTTGATTAAGCAAAATGTAAACAAGCTTAGTGGAGCAAATGGATCTATATAGTAGCAAGTGTTTTACGAGTCATTTGTGTCATATGCGATCAGTAGCAAGTGTTCATTGTCTGTGAAAATGGGGAGAGGTATAGATATAACGTTAAAGCTTAGTCACAAAGAAGGTTGAGTATGATCTCCCTAGTCATCATCATTGATTTGACTTGATTAAGCAAATGGTAAACAAGCTAAGCTAAGCAAGTATACAGTATACACACTTTTGACTGCTTAGCCTCTCATTCCCTTTTGTGTTACACACTGTATTACAGTCGGATCTAATTGATACAAGTTGTGTTAACCTGCTCAATACTAGAATTAATATGCAATTCTATGGAATCCACTCCACATTGTAACCATATTGAGATTATTATTTTTTTCATTTGTGATTACTAGTAGTAATTATGATGTTATATGACCTATCATTGGGTGATCCGGGTGTAACCCACTTTCAAAAATGTTTGGTTGAGCATACTTTGAAGGATACTCACTTGTTCGACAATTCCTGTGCAGATATTCAAAGTAGTGAAATATTTCGGAAGAATGATGGACCGAAGATGGTGGTGGGTGTTCTAAATGACAATCTTCAAAACTTGAGTATCGTGAATGGTGTATTCTCCGTTATTGCTGCTGCTGCAACTGGTAATGAGGTTGTCAAGGAATCATTAATGGAACTGAAAATTGAAGAGCTTATAATCCAAATATTGAGGACGCATGGTACAGGGGGCGTCGACAGTTTATACGATGCTATAAGAGTCCTACTAACACCTGATGATTATCGGGTTGTTGCATCACAAGTAAGTCAAAAACCAGCTGTTATTTATAATGTATCTATGTGAGTTTTTAAGTCGTAACTACCGTCTGCACTGATATTGTGTCCAATGTTCATCTGTTAAAACCATAGGTGTATGGTTATGCCCGAAAATTTGCCAAGGTTGGAGTTGCAGAAGCTCTTGTAGATTCGCTGAAAGAAGGAATCAGTTCACCAAGCTTACTATCAGCTAGTATCGCTTTAAAAGCTGTTGCTGTTAATGTACGTAGAGTCTTTTAATTGGTTTTTGTTTTCGTTTCTGCAATTGATAACATCTGCTAAATATCATAAAGTCAATTAGGCTCCACTAAACTTATCCCAGCATATATTTGCCTGTATGGTCTAATTTCTTGTCTTTTCTGCCTTTGCTTGCAGGATGAGATATGTAGGTCTATTGCTGAAAATGGAGGTGTAGATTCAATTCTTCAATGTATTGATGATAGTGGTGAACAACACAATCAAACTGTGGCTCGAGTTTGTTGTTCTTTGTTGTCCAAGGTTCTCTTCTAAATCTATCATTGTACTTTATTTGAGCGAAAACCTCACTAAAGCATGCAGAGAAGATATATTTTAATATAACTTGTCGTTACACTAATAAGAGCTTAAGTTTTGGTCATGCTGGAGCATTCCTTTTTTTTAATCCAGTAACCTAATGTGGTATGTGCTTCCAAACCTATGTTAGATGGGCTCTTCCATTTTCATTAAGCGCTTATCCAGCTGACATGCAAGTGTAAGGTCGAGGAACATGTAAGCATTAGAATGCATGAGTCATGATGGGTCATTCAAATGTATAGTGTTAAGCCTTTCAGGCTATTAGAAAATTAAATTCTTAAAACATATTCTTAAGTTACATTATATTAACTGATTAAAACCTAGAACGTGTAGTTTCATGCATCTTTCCACCATGACACCTCCCGTTATGTACTCCAATTAAAGAGTTGATGCAAGGACATCTGTGATCTGGTTGCATACGCACATTTGACACTTGCAATGGAGCCAGGTAGCATAGCTTAGTTTGAAGAGTGACTTGTTGTTGGTTTATTGATTACCATTAGCAAGTACGGGGCAAAGTCAAGATCTATTCTGGGAGAGTCCCCATATCTAGACCAATACATTTGGTTTTACAACCCCCATTTTCCCTGGTTCCTTCGTTCTCTTTCTTTCCTTATTGGGCGGATCTATTCTTTTAATATCTCGCTAATACCCCTATTATTATGACTTTTGACCAAAACTACCATTATTATAATAAATACATGAAAGCCCTGTCTGAGTTCACACTTCCTCACTAGTTGCATTTACAAAAGACAGTTTTTTTGTTGCCCCCATATTTCTGGCTCTGCCACTGATCTCAGACAATTTATTGTTTGTTTCTTTAGTTGGCAGGAAGCGATTCAATTAAGAACTCTGTTGTTGAAAAGGGGGGATTGGATAGACTGATCAAACTTTCAGCTAGATTCGCTGATGATCCATCCGTTCTGCAAGAGGTATGACGTGGGTATCTACACTTTCGCAGATGCCACAATGTGATTCAACTACTACTTCATACGCAACTTCTTATCACTACTCAACTGAGATTTTGGATTCAAAACTATGGTTAGCTGAGATTAGATTGGGGTTGCAGTGAGTTCACGATTTTGCAGCCAACAGTCATTTTTTGTGATTTGATTAATGGTAAGCTGTAGGTGTTCAGCATATGGGCTACGGTGTTGGTAGTTATTGTTGGCCGAACTCCTAAAGCCCTAAGTCAAGGTGTCAAAGGGCTGGTCCGGGCTCGCATGGGGGCCGGGCTTGGAGGAGGGCTGAGAGGGGAGGGGGCCGGGCTGTTGGGGGAGGAAATCGATCCGGACCGGTTAGGGGCTAAAAGCCCTTGGGTTCAGGGCCGGGCTAATCCGGAGGGGGCTTCTTCTGTGAGGGGGCCGGGCCACTGGGCATTAAACGCGACCTGTACCATTTTCGGGGCCGGGCTGGGATCGGGTTGGTGTTCTGGGGGGTGGGCCCTCTTGACACCATGAGCCCTAAGTTGGCTAAATGTGCATTGGCTATCAGCTTTAATAAAAGCCTTAGCAATGCAACATGTTTGCTACGAAGCCTTCACCTTCAGCCATCCTAAATAACTTCCAAAATTGCACTTTCTTTCGTGAAGCTTACTTCTCATTTATTATTATGATTTTTTAGCAAATGCTAAAACACAACATAATTAGTTTTGGTCTAGGTGCTAATCATAATTTGTTTTGTTTGTTCTAGGTCATGTCTATCATTTCCATACTCTCATTGAGATTACCAGATAATGCAGCACGCGCCATTGAAGCCGGAGCAGGAGATCTTGCTATCCAAGCCATGCAGAAGTTCCCAGGAGCTCATCTAATGCAGAGGAATGCTTGTTCGATGATCAGAAATCTTGTGGCCAGGAACCCAGAAAACAGGTAAAAGATCCCTTTCTAATCTTGCACGATCTACTTATAACTTCTCTGTTGCACTTTTCGGCAATGTTTCTTCCTATGAAGTTTTCCATGGGGCTTAAAGCTTCTTCTAATTCATTGTATCGGAATAATTCATGGCATAAGAACATCAGGCATAGGAGTAATTGTTATTCGCTTTTATCACCTTATAATCTTATATACCTGAGACACTCTTAGAGACTGATCGGCAACAGTTTAAAGACAGGAAAAACAGCTAAAAAACACCAATCTCGGTCTTTCTAGAAAGGCTAAAAAATAGGCAGAAAAACAGCAAATCAAGTGTATCGATTGAAGTTGCCAAACAGGCACTTAACCCATGTCCTATGATACGTAACGCTTCTGAATGTCCTTCTGGGTTAACAATCTTGTGTTATCTTCAATTCTACTACTTGGCATCTCTACAAAAATGTCCCTGAGAGAGCACTTTTTCTAAATATATTTTTTGTTTAATTGGACAGAACTATTCTGCTTAATAACGGTATCGAGAAGATCATCAGGAAGGCTAAAGAAAGCCATGAGAGCTGCAAAGCTGCTGCTACCGATGCGCTCAGAGATTTGGGGCTCGATGACTACAACTTGTAGGTTAAGCTGCTATTGCCATTAGATACTACTAAAGCTTTACAACTTGTGTGTTTCCTCTATTGCTCAGTTATTGAATTTACCTACTGAAGTAGTGGTTGTGATGGTGATTGTTATAGCAGCATCCTGTAACTCAACTATGCACAATTAGTGCATTGCTCGTTCTTTTGCTTGGAAAATTGCGTGAAGATCGTCTCCTCTCGTGTACGTCCTCTTGTATTACAGTTGATGGCCGCTCCAGTTACTTATGATGGTTATTGACACCGTAGGTTACCTTGTTTTAGATGACATAGATTATTAGATAGTACTTCAACCACCGAGTTAATAATCTATCAAATAATCTATCTCATCCAAACTAAGCCAATATTAATGTCACGGGAGGATTAGTCTCATGTTGTCAGCTACACGGACATAGGAAGATAGGGGAGAGGAAATTGGTTCACAAATACTGTTTTTAAACGTGTTTTTTTAGCGGATACCATACAGGGTCTTGGCAGTACTACTACTCCCATTTGTGGTTGATCACCAAATTTGTACCACTGAAAATGGTTATTTACTACTGTGAGTTGTTTGACTAGTCATTGTGGTGGTACCAGAAAACTGGTCAGGTTTGTAAAGTCCAGAGAACCAAAAACAAGAATAATAATAATATTACAGTACTGTCCTCTACTAGTCCCTCCCACAGAGGGTGGTGGTGGTTGCCTGGTGGTGGCGATGGTGGCCTTGGGGGTTGCTAATTGTTACCCGACAAAAGCTGCTTTCTTTCACATGGTTTCATCCAATCACAAATGGAATCTCTATGTGTTTTCTTACTCTTTTACCCCTAGTCCTTTACCACCTGACATGGGAGACATTACATTTATTGTGAAAGGTATTTTTGTCAATGAATAAACTATAAAAAACCACCTCTACCTCTGTTTCGTCTGAAATTTCTTAATTTGATTTGTTTTTCACACGTAATCACGTAACTTTAAGTATATGTGTTTTTCGATAGCAAAACAATTGATATTAAACTTTACTCTATAACTATACGAAAAAATTATCACGTTATTGCATCGTTTTGCTAATCAAATCATTAGATCAAAGAATTACGAGAATGGTGGAAAAAAATTATAGCTATCAAAATCCACACTCATTGTCTCAATCCTCTCCGATGAGGTCGCGGCCTCCCTGCTCGTGCTCTTCCTCCACTTCTCTCTTAGTCGGAGGCACCAGAAATCAAGTGGTCTTCCACGCACTCCAAATAAGAGAAATTACACAATAAGTTTAAGTAATTGCTTAAATTTTAAAATTCACTAATTATCAATTGATTAGCTAGTTAGTTTAAGCATGCACCACAACCATGAATCGGATTTTTTTGACTTTGCAGGATATTTTGGTCATTTCCTTATTAGTTACTACTACTACTTCATTTAGCATATCTTGCCTCATTACTGCATCATCCAAACAGAGTATTTTTGTAAAGAGGAGTGAATTAAATTTGGATTCACTACCTTATTCCACGTTAATTATATCACATGTCATATTCATGGAAAAATTATATTATGTGGGTGATAGGTTAAGTGGTAGAGCGTTAAAAACCCCTCGTGTGGTCCTGAATTCAAATTTGATTGATGACAAAAATAATTTTTAAAAAAAATAAATAACATATCCTGTTATTTTGTATCCCCAACCCAAACTAGGCCTACTGGTAGGTAGGAGTATTTAAAACCATGTACCAAAAAAAAAGCTTCTATCGAGCGAGTGTTTTCTTAACATACAACCTCAAAATTAGCTTAAAAATTGTTGCGAATATGCGAACAAAAAAATAACTTCTCTAAATATGAATACATGGTCGCATTAAGTGATAGTGCTGTCGACTGTTTTATATTTCTTGACAACTTGAATTTCATTATTGGGCAGGCATGTGTGACATTTCAGACGTGCAATTAAATTTCATAATTGGTCTTCTTTGACGTCTAACGAGGAAAAAATACTCTGTTAATTTGATTTTGTCATCAAATTCGTTAAAACAAAATAAGTTAAATTACTTGTTGATAACATTATTTTATTTTCATTCATCACGAGTAAACGAGTAATGTTAAAACCTTAAAGTAATAATCTTCTGTAGTTAGGATAGTAGCTCAAGTGGTAGAGCATAAAAAGTCGTCGCATGAGAATCTGAGATCCTGAGTTTCAACCTGGTTGACAGAAAAAAAAACCTATAAACAAGTAATGATAAAATCCAATAGTATTCCCAAAAATGTCTCAAAACTGGACATGACCGAGCACATAAATTACCAAAATAACCATTCTCTCTTCAAACCACCAAAATGGTATGAACAACCCAAATTTCAAGACCCGGTTCTTTCATGCGGGTCCTGCCGCTCCACTTCCTCCGCCGCCGCCTCCCGCCGCTCCTCCGCCACTTCGCCGCCGCTGGCCGTCGTAACACCGCCGTTCGCACTCTCCACAGCCTCCGTTACCCGCCGCATCCTCGGCGGAGGATAGTCGACCCGACCATCAATACAAGACCCGCATTTGGTCTCAATCCAACCCTCGAAATCGTACTGCCCGTACCCGAATATCCGGCGACCGGAGCACAACCGGCCGATCATTATCGCGATTGCCCCCAAGAATGTGATGACCGCGAGGACTCCTATTAAGGGTCCGACCGACCCGTGACCCGGATGGGCCGTGTAAGCTTGTTGGATCCCTTCCATGGGCGGTGGTTGCAGAGGTTCTATGGAGGTCGACATTGGAGTGAAATCTTGAAAAAGAATTGATTTTTATCTCTTTCTGAGTAATGGGTTTCAGACCCAGTTCATGGATTTGGGAATCTTTCAAGAATTGAACCAATGAAAGTTGAGAAAATTGAAAAAGTTCAGTGCTTTATGGTGTTTAGAGAGAGACAGAGTAAGGAGCTAAAGGAGTTAAAACATTTTCTTGAATCTTTTGACTGAAAACAAGAAAACCCAGTTCAAGAAAATTGAAAAAGGTCAGTGCTTTATGGGTTCTAGAGAGAGACAGAGTAAGGAGCTAAAGGGTTCAAACATTTTCTTGAATCTTTTGATTGGAAACAAGAAAGGGTTTGTGGTGAAATTGCATAAAGTTTCAGGCTTTGTGGTTCAGAGAGAAAGATACTAGTAGTAACAAGTATAGAGAGAGGACTTCTTGAGAATGTAAAGAAGTATAAAGATTTGTCTGGAGTTGGGCTAAAACATTTTCTTGAATCTTTTGATTGAAAGCAAGAATGGGTTTGTGATGAAATTGCATAAAGTTTCAGGCTTTGTGGGTTCAGAGAGAAAGATACTAGTAAGAAGTATAGAGAGAGGACTTCATGAGAATGTAAAGAAGTAGTATAAAGATTTGTCTGTATTTGGAATTGAGGGTTTTTCAATTTTTCAATGGTGAGATTGGGGGAGGAGATGAAGATGAGGAAAAGGGAAAAAGTTGGAGTCTTTGGAGATGAGGAAAAAAAGTGGAGGGAAAAGAGGGGATGGAGGGAGAGGGACAAGTGTGAGTGGGGGAGGAGAGACTTCTGAAAAAGGAATTGCTGAAATTTTTTCAAAGGTATTTATTGAGTGGACTGGGCCTGGCTAAGGCTAACCTATGAACCCAAGAACTACCACTCTGTTTCTTTTTTTTCACCTCATTTATTTTTAAATATTTATTTGGGTTAGTTTGACTGGGTGATGAATGTTTTTTGATATTTTTTATTTTATTTAAAACAATTTTTACTGTACAATACAATGAAAAATTTATTATAAACTTTCATCATTTTGCTATACAAATCACCCAGTGAAGAGTGGAAAATGTGAAATAGAGTGAAAAAGAAGAAATGGAGAGGTAGAAAAAGAGGGAGCACTTTTGTTCAAATAAGTCATGGATGGTGTGTTTGCTTTTCTTTGCTGAGAACCTTTTTTGTGGTACAGTGAGAAAATGTGAAAGGATGACTTTGACAGGGATACAAAATGGGCAATGCTTAAAGCCTAAAGGGACTTGAGGGATGGAGATTGGAGAGTCTCTATGTGCAATCTCTTCTTCTTGTTGCTCTTCTGCTTTGAAAACCAAAAAGGCAATTTGATTCTCTTCCTCTCCTCTCTTCTGTTCACATCCCAGGATTGGCACTTGGTGTTGCTGAGATAGGTTGGGACCACCAGAACAGGTTTGTTGGATTTCTCTCTTTCTTTTCTTGCCTGGCCATGAAATTGGTCTCTTCATGACTCTAAAATTCAAAGCTCAATCACACTACTAACTCTGGACCAAGGTTATCTTTCGGGTTGTAGTTGAGTTTGTCAGATTTGCATTCTTAAAGTTCTAGACATTGTCTAAAAATTTTGAGTTCGAATTTTTAGATAACTCAAGGGATGTATATTGACTTTCTCAACTGCGTGTCTGTCAGTCTCAATTTGTTTAGGCGGGAACTGATACGGGTCAGCCGTATCATATGTGCCCGCCATATTATGATTATCGTTAATGAGTGTCAGTTGTTTTATTTATTTACTTAATTATTGTTATTAATTAGTTATTTCTTTCATTAGTTTAATTAGTTGTTTATTTAATTACTTAGTAGACCGGTCTTGGCCAGTAAGAGTCCGGAATTATGTTTAATTATCTATTTAAATAATTGTAGTCTTCACTCATAATCATGGAATAAGAATTGTCATTTGAATTTATTTCAGTTTATTTTTCGTAAAGTAATCTTAGTTTATACCGTAGCTTGCCTACTTGGGATACTGGTTTGTATCAGAAACTTAGTTATCGAATGCGGGTTCTCTCGTCATAAAAAAAAGTCTCTAGACGGTTACTTATCTCATTCAAATCTCAGGACAGTCACACCCTAGTAGAGAAACTAAATCTGGACCACGACATTCAAAGCTCAATCACACCCTAGTGCAGAAACTAGTACTCCCATCTTTGTACCAGGACAATCACACCCTAGTAAAGAAACTAATCCTCCCAACTCTGGACCACGACATGCCTCAGCTAGCCAAGAGTATGAGAGCTGTAATTTTTACTACGCTGTCCCCATGGAAGGTGTGACAGCAAATAGTGTGGGTACCACCTTTTTCTAATTGAAGAAGGTCATGCATATTAGTTGTCGGAAGCAAATCTTGCGAATTTCATCTTCCATATCTTTTAATTGTGTTCATGTTAGATCTAGACTCGTACCCCCGCGAATTGCGAATTGGATCACGCGTTCCGAAACGTGGAACACCAGCGATCCAGATCGCTTAATTTGGCGATCCCTAATTTTTCACTATTTTCACCTAAAGCATCTATGTAGAAGGAGGAATTTTGCTAAGTTACATCCATTTTTTGAGTATTGATTTTTAAATATTTCATATATTAAACAGTTTTACACTTTATGATCTGCAATAAATGGTAAAACAACTATAAATGTATCCAAAGAAGTCTACCCCTAGCGTACCGAATTCAATAAGATACGGCGTTCCGCGATCCCGTTACCGTTCCCGTTCCACGAATCGGAACGATCCGCGTTCCAAGTAACTTAGATCTAGACTATTCTTCAACGACAGAAAATATTTGGTGTAGTCTCACAAGCATTTTGTTTTCGGATGGTAGATGAGGAACTTGAATATACTACTCTGTCCCAGCTCTTTCTTCCCAATTTAATTTTTACTACTATTCATTAGGTCACATTGACTCGATGATTTGGATAGCAAATTGATACATTTTTTTGATAATTTTTTATGACATTGTAGAGTAAAAGTTGCTCTATAATATGGTGTAAAAATTATCAAAAAACCATATCATTTTGCTATCCAAATCACCCGGTCAAAGTGACCCAGATATGAGTCAAAAAAGTCAGATGAAAAGAAAGAGCTGAGTCGGACTAGTAACCAGTGTGTCTGTTCTTTTCGATGTGTTGGACACAACCGTGGCAAACCTAGTTATGGTGTAATCAGAGTAGCAACTCGATTATAAGATGCGGACCTCAATAAGAACAGACAAACTAGTTCACATAAGTCAGATATTCGCTACCCCACACAAACTGAAGATGTCAAAACGACATGCAGGTGCTAGAGAGAATCTGATCAGTAGTGTGTTGGAAAAGTGATGGAAATAAAAGACATGGAATATTTGCTCAAAATCCTTGGTTCTGATGATTTTTCTTCTACATTTTGGCAGATCCAAACCACCTCTATTCTTTCTCTTTTTTCCACTTCAACTTTTTTAATTATATCTGGAACACTTTAACAAGGTCATTTGGATCGCAAAATAATGTAATTTTTTGATAATCATTTCACCGTATTATAGAACAACTTTTATTCTACAAAATTATGAAAATATTATTTTTTATGAAAATATTATTACAAAGTTACATCATATTAGTATCCAAATCACCGGGTCAAAATGACAAAGTGAATAATAGTAAAAGTCATTTTGGAAAGAAAGAAAGAGAACATACTAGTACTACCAAAACACACCACTAATTCCCTTTCCTACCTCTATTTCACTTTATTTTTTCTGTTTGACATTAGGGATCTTTGACTAACTAATTTAACTAAGTGATGATACAGATAGATAAGATATGAACATTTTCCTATCATATTGTTAGTTAAATTAATTTCTTAAAATGACCCCTAAAATCATTCAACAAAAAAGGGGAAACAAACCCAAAATCATGGATAAAAGACACTATCACCCCTCTAGTTTCATTAAAGGACACTTTCACCTCCTTTGGTTTTGAACCGGACACTTTCATCGCCTCTGTGTCTGAACATCCAAAAATATACACCCCAAATTGTTATACCGATAGTCTGAAATTGAGAACTTTCAATAAAATTAATTTTGGGGACAAATTTGTCTTCATGTTATGAAATTGTAGGCATTACCTAATTAGAATTTTAGCATGATATGGGTCAAATTGGTTTCTAAAACTATTTTCAGTGCAGATTCTACTCTCATACTAACCCTTAGGTAGTCCTTTGCCCCGGTGCCGGGGTGCGTCTTTTACCTTCCCTTTTAGAAAAGCGGATCTACGCCCACCCTCTCCCTTTGGTTGAGCTGGTCTACGCCCACCCTCTTCCTTTGGTCGAGCTGGTCTACGCCCACCCTCTCACTATCTTCACCCTCGCACCCAGGAAATGTAAACGCCTAATCTACTTCCTCTCTCTCGCTCAACAACAAGCCACCTCTCTCGGTCTAGCACCAACGTCAAACCAAAGGATCTAACCCGGACCGGAACCAATGTAATACCATAGGAGCTATTCTCCATTTGCCCCGGTGTCACAGTCATAAAAGAGTAAATTACTTGAAGTTAGGTACACTGAAGGGGTGAGAGTGTCCTTTTAGAAACTAGATGTGGTAAAAGTGTTTTTTAATGAAACTAGGGGGTTGATACTTGATAGTGTTTTTTACCCCAAAGTTATCATTATTACTTCTAGTACCAGTATGAGACAGGGGAAGAGAGTGAGATCACCATGGATTGCTCAAAGACTGAACACTTTTTCATTGATTCAAGCTCTGCTTGTCGGCTTCTTTTCCGATTCTTCCTGATTCTCTGTAAAAGACACATTCACCCCTCACTCCCTCAAGCTTGGTGCAACGACACTTTTATCCGTTCTAGTTTGGGAAATGACACATTCACTCCTTGAATGTGCTAAACTTCAGGACACTGCATCTCCAGCAGTAGGAAGTATTACCTCCGTTCTCTCTGAATCTTCACTGTTTGACTTTTTCTTCTGTAATCGGGTCACTTTGATCTAGTGATTTGGATAGCCAAACGATACAATTTTTTTAATTTGTTTGATGGTGTTGTAGAGTTAAGTTTAATCTACAACATCGTGCAAAGAGATTACAATTTCGTTATTACCAGTAACGATGGACGATCCATTTGATTGAATCCGATCCAGTGTAATTGAACTTCGACTCATTGTTTTAATCGAACTTTGAGTAGCAAGTTCAATGAATGATGTAAGTCATAAAAAAATTTACTACCAAAAAAGAATTTCGACAAATCAATCCCTATACGACTAGGAATTATTTTAATAGAGAATTATTTTGCAAATTAGCAATATAAAAACTCATGTAACTTCTCTTTTTTTTCCTCAAAAAAAAAACTTCTCTTTTTCATTTAAGTTTCCCCCTTTTTCTAGTGGTTAGAGAGATTTTTGGTTCCTAAAAAAAATGATAATTTTGTTATTTCTCAAAAGAGGTGGCACTTTTTTATTTGTAAAAATATTGGCCCATGCAGGTCTCGAACCTGCGACCTTCGCGTTATTAGCACGACGCTCTAACCAGCTGAGCTAATAGGCCAGATGAAGGAATTTGGACATACTAATTTAAATATAGATAAGTAATTACTAGTTAATTCCAATAAATCAGGTTTTTGACCTAAGAAATAGATCGTCAATCCAATTTAGACAATTTACTCCGAGATTTCTGTGGATTTTTTTTTTGAGCAAAGATTTTCTGTGGAATTTGAGTTTACATGCACTTGTTTTTGTGGTTTATTCATAATTTATTGGTGTCCTTTTGCTAATAAGAGGCATAATAAGAAACTAGATGTAATTCGTTTGGCCAATTACGGACAAGCACTAATATGAAGACACTTGAAAATAATAACCTATTGAGAGCATGTTTAATGTCTAAATCATGAACTGTTTTGAGCATTTTATATGAATAGACCAAAACACCATAGAGAACTAGAGATTGAACAACCTATGTTGGTGAAACAACAACTCAAGTCATTTCCACTTATGGCTACACACATCTTCAAGCCATGATCAATGGCCCTGTCTGGAGATTCAACAACCTATGTTGGTGAATCAGGTTTTGACATAAGAAAGAGATCATCAATCCAATTTAGACAATTTACTTTGAGATATTCTGTGGAATTTGAGTTTACATGCACTCAGTTTTTATGTGGAATTTGAGTTTACATGCAGTCTTGCACTCAGTTTTTTGTGGAATTTGAGTTTATTGGTGTTGCTTTGCTAATAAGAGACTAGATGTAAATCATTTGGCCATTTGCAGTTGAGAATGCTAATACGAAGACACTTGAAAACACCATAAAGAACTAGAGATTGAACAACTTGTGTTGGTGAAACAACAACTCAAGCCATTTCCACTTATGGCTACACACGTCTTCAACCCATGATCAATGGCCCTGTTTGGAACCGAAATATTTCTGATTTTTAGAATGTTACTTTTGAGTGAAATATCTAAAATCCTCATACATGCATAGTAATGAGTTAACATTCGCGGCGACGTAGTCCTATCACCTAATTGAACAACCGCCCAGGGACATAGCTCTGCTAGCAAAGAAGGCTGAGCCGCTGAGTGTTGTAGTAGCTGCTAAAACCCTTGAGTGTCGGTGTTCGAATTACGTTCTCAACAAAAACAAAATTTTAGAACGCAAATTCCTTTCAGGCTGATCAGTTGACAAGCGGCACAAAACACATCCCGTAATTTACATCCATCACTATCACCAGAGCAGGGGAGCCGAGCCACGTCTGGCGGTTTACATCCAACCACTATACCCATCCAACCACTATACCCAGAGTAGGGGATTGAGGACCCTCAGGGTTAAGGATCAACCTAATTGAACAGGCCATTCAGAGAAAGGGATTGGGAGACCCTCAAGATGCAGGATCAACCTAATTGAACAAGGCCATTCAATAGGGAGATTCCTCTAAATGAACTCAAAAAACAGCAATGTCAAACATTTCGGTGAAAATGTTGCATTGCTACATCATACTATTACTATAGTTTATGGAAAATCGGTAAAAATGTCGTATAATTTATCTAGGTTTCACCGTTGCAAGTGATCATACAACTCAACAAATAACGATAAAATAAAATTCCCGCAAAAAATTCACAACCCTCTTCTTCATCTATACCAAAAATTGTTATTATTTCTGATTGCCGCCAAATCCCCTCCCATGAGTGGCTCTCGTCTGCAAAAATTCATGGATGGATCATAGTACTACTCCTGAGTTCTCTCTCAGGTGTGGGTGTGTCTCTTCGACATAACATAATTCTCTGATCTTTCTTCTTCTTCCCCTTCTTCATCCTCCTCCTCCATACTTGCAGCTCCAGTTAGCTGAAGTGGCCCTGCAGGAGATCGCGACTGTGACCTACTTTGCTTGGATGATTCACCTGACTGATCTTCCCATAATTCACCTGAAACAACCATGGACTGATTCGGAGGAGGAGCGGCACCGGATCTTGGAAGCCGGCGCATATGAAGCCGGTATTTCTGCAGTCACGTATCAAAATCAGAATTGGGCTAATTCATAATCAAGTCCAAAACCAGAGTAGAGATTTGGGTAATTGAAGATTTAAGTGAATGAAATCTCAATTAGGAGGACAAAGTATTCATTGGGGCTATCCCCACCATGTGGCATGCTTGCATGGTGGGGCACGCCAATCAGTTTCTGATGAACATTCAAAAAGTGGTTCCATGTGCCTGATGCACATTTGTAAACTCTGATTGACGTGCACCACTAGATACTTTCTCAATTAGTAGATGTTCATACCTGTAGATGGCTTTTGACTTCATCATTTGTGAGTCCTTCGACTTGCATGTGTTCTCTAATCAGCTTCGGCGTTGCCACTGCATAGAGACAGAGAAATAACATAAGAAGCTTACATAAACAGGTGGCTGTGACTTGTGCCACTACATTTGACAATAAACATCGTCAAATGCAGAAGAGAAGCAAATATGAAACAGAGAGGAGAAGACTAGGAAAATTTTAGTATCTTCGGGAAACAGATGATGACATTGAACTTGGATATTGAAGAACTTCATTAATCATGTGCGCGACGAAGTTGTTTATCAAAGAAAACAGTATAAAGTGGTTTTTGCCCCAATTCCTTTTCAGCTAATTGGGCTCTGAATGCAATGTAGGATTAATATTATGTAAACACCAAATCGCAAATGGTTGAAGGAACCAAATTTGAGAGATCATACACAGAAACTAGAACTTTCCTTCGCCTAAAGAAAACAGCACAAAGTGCTTTTTGCCCCCATTTGCAGTTAATTAGGCTCTGAATGCAATGGAAGATAAAGAATATGAAAACACCAAATAGCAAATGGGGAACCAAATTTGAGAGATGATACACAAAAACTAGAATACTCCTCCGCCAACATAAACAAATGCAAACTTTGTTTACAACCAAACAAGAAAATCCAGTTCTTTGTTTCGTGCATTTACCAGTAGTGTTGAATATGACTTGAAGTCAAAGGCAGCAAAAATCAAAGGCAGCTAAGAGATTTAGAAAACAAATTGGGGCGGCAAAATTTGGCAGTTTCTAGGTTGTTTCCTTATACGGTCTATAGTCTTTTTGGAATGTCTTGGGCACTAAGTCGGTCCTATATTGATACGGTTAACCGTATCGTCATCACGTATTATTATTTATTTACTTAATTATTGTTAGTAGTTTATTTATTTCTTTAGTTAATTAGTTTATTATTTAATTAGTAGTAGATTGGGCCGAGCCCATTAGGTCAAGTGTCTAGCTAGGGTTAGTTTATTTTACTATTTAAACAGTGTAGTTCTTCAGTTATAGTCATGGAATAAGAAATGTTTTATTGAGTTTATTCAGTTTATTTTCAGTTTTGTTTCGTTTTTCGTAGTAATTCGTAGTCTCACGAACTACTGGTAGAGATTCGTAGCCTCTCTCAAGCTACTGATACGATACTGGGTGTATCATATATGTCTATATAAGGGACCTACCTTGTGCCTAAACATTGAGGGTTGTCACTATGGCCTTTGGCCATAGTGTGGGTTGTATTCGTGGTGTTTCTCTCAAATAAAATCGGGATATGGGTCGTAGAGATGCTAGCTAATAACTAGTTAACCACGTTAATACTTGAGTTCTTGTTTCATCGTTATTATCATCGTTCTAAGCTAGGTCCAGATCATAACAAACTAGTATCAAAACTAGTATCAGAAACTAGTATCAGAGCTCGTTTCCGCAGGAGGTTTGTCCTAACAAACTGGTATCAGAGCTCTGAAACAAGAGTTCTGTTACAACAAGTAGATTAAGCAAAGAAGCTAGCTTAAGGACTTGGTTAAGGTCCTTAAAGCTCGATAAAGAAATAAAACACAGTTTAAAGACTATCAAATTTCACAACTTCATTTGAATTTCCATGAACATTTCAAAGCTTGAGACTGAAGTGCTGAGTATTATCTAACCTTGTGAGCCTCCAAGTTCCTGCAGGGCACTGACGAATCGGCGATGCAACTCCGGCGACCAGCATCTTCTTTGTTTCCGGCCACTCTGCAAAGGCTGTAAACTTGATGAACCATTAGGTGTAGGACTTGCAACTCTCTGGCCAAGAGTGGTGGTTTTAGACTTAAAACCACTCGAACCAGATTCTTCTAGAAGGTTCTTCGTTTCGGGCACGACAAGGGAAAGTTCAGCTACAGCTTTCCCCTTGTAATCCTTCTCCTTGAAAGGCATAACAGAAGATCCACCAAATGGCATATACGCCATAGGTGTAGGTACACCTCTATTTGACTGAAATGGATCATGGTTTTCTCCAACAACCTAAAATCACCACAACAACAAAAACCCTAATCTCAAAACGGGAATTTTTCGATCGCGATCAATTTTATGAAAATTACTTGGTAATTGTAATTGATGATACCTTCGAGAGATGTGTATCTGATTTTTGCTCATTCTGTTGAGATTCATCATCAATGTTCCAGAGCTGCACAGAACTCATCCAATTCCTCTTATCTTTAACATCACTTGCATCATTAGCCTTCATTTCTTCTTCATCTTTGTCATTGCTTTTCTTCAATGGTATGAATTCTCTGGTTCTACAATGCATTGATTCCTCCTTCAAAATTGCAATAGCTGCAGAAGAAAATGAGGAAAAAAAAACACACAAAACCATCAAACAATATACTCATGTTCAAACCCTAAATTCACAAACATGACAAACAAATTCTCTAAGGCTCCGTTTGGTTGGTGGTAAAACATTTTCCTGTAAAATGTTTTCACTTGTTTTAGTGTTTTGGTGCTGTTTGGTTGGAAGTATAATGTTTTCCTATAAAATGTTTTCCCTCAAATGATGTAAAATGATTTACACGTTTCAAATCCGTAAGCCATTTTCTGGAGAGTGAAGGAGCACAACAACAACTCATACTAACACCTCCACCACCACTACCACTTACCTCCACCACGACCCATCATCGCCACCCACCTTCACCGCCACCAATCACTGCCATTTCCGTCACGGCCCACTGTTTTGTCAAGAGTCAACCAAACACGAGAAAATAATTGCAGGGAAAGCTTTTTCACACAAAACATTTTACGCGTAAAATATTTTTGCTTGTAAAACATTTTACTGCGAACCAAACAGAGCCTAATTAATTCATCAAATTGTTCATAAACCCAGTACTCAAACAGCAACTAAATCCAAAACCCATCTCTCATTTTCATCTCAAACCCTAACTTCACAAACATCACCAACAAATACTATTAAATTCATCAAATTGTTCATCAACCCAGTACTCAAACAGCAACTAATTCCAAAACCCATCTCTCATTTTCATCGAATAGCCACATAAAACTCATCATATCATGAAATTGAACAAATACCCAGATCAAAAACTCATCGAATTATCAAAATTGAACAAATACCCAGATAAAAAACGAACCGTCATTGATGAGAATCATGCAGAGAGGAAGCTCGCGCTTAAAGGCATCGATCTTGTTCATTTCTTCTTCCAATCTGTGAATGAAATCGTCAAGCTTCGGTAACCTCTGAGAGAGGTCGGCGATGGTGTTCAGTTCTGTGAGGAATTGGGTGATCGATTTGGGACCCATCTTCAATCAATCAAATCCTCCTCTGTAACCTCTCCTTGGATCTATTTCAAATTTGTTGTGTGATCAGATCATTGAAAGGAAGAGGATGTGAAGAAGAAGAAGATCAGAGGGTGTAATTATATATAGGGATTTGATTTAGAAATGGAGAATATGGAAAATGAGCTTTTTTGTGTGTGTGTGTGAGAGTGAAGATTCTTTAAAATCAACGACGGAGGTTCTAGACAGAGAATGAGATAATAATAAATATAATAAATGAATTTATTTGAAGAAAATAAACGCAGCATAAGAAGAAATCGACGAGTCGTCGCATATTATTCTGTCGACGTGTTCCGAGATTTTCGCTCACTCTGTTCTCTAAGGGTAATTATTGCTTGCTCCAAGAGCAAATATTGCAAGGTGCTTCAAGCAACACGTCATGAATATGTAGGAATTTCACTTTCTTTTGTTTGCCTCTCGTTCTTTTTCTTCCTGACGTGTCATGTGCTGTATGGTTAGAGCAAATTCACATCATTAAAAAAGCAAACAAAAATTTCTCGTTGTCTAAACTTTGTTTTCTAAGTTGACCCTAGAAGTTGGGTGGAATTTCACTATGCTAAATTTCATTGTACTTTGCACTCTCTGTTTGTGTTATTTCGTACTCTAAATTTTACTGAAATCTGACTGTTAAAACCAGACTAACATAGTCACAATTAAGAAATGCAAATGATGGACTTTGACATAGTGAGAACTGTGTAATTACATTGAAAATAGAATGTGAAAATAAGTTGATTAAAGATATAAAATAGCAAAAGGAAAAATTTAAGTTTTTTAATATGAGCTGAAAATTTGCATAATGTAATCTACATATTGTTAATCTCAATTGAAAAATTGTGTGGGAAACGAATTTTTTCTTTTTTGAGGAAATCTATATATATAATAGCAGAACGAACGTTTGCAAAAACTTCCATAAACGACAACTCCTATTATTTTCTCACTTTCCATAAACGTGATCAATCAATTTAAAAATGACGGCTAAGTTTTAAATTCAAAACAGGCGTCCATTTTGTTCAAAAATGACGGCTGGGTTTGAAAAGATTTTTACGATTTTTTTTATATAATATTGTTACGATTTTGTTTGAAGTAATTGATAAGATTAAGATGTTTTAAAAATATTAACTTATCCAATACAAATCATTATCTCCCTCACTTTTTACGCCTTTATAAACTCCTCCATCCATGTAGTCTTCTACCATGAGAGTTACTGAAAATTTCGAATCTCAAAATTTATGAATATCTCTCCATATTAACGTTCTCGCTTCTTCTCTCGAGTTCACTCATTTGCTCAAAGCAGAATAAGAAACAAAGTAGCGGCCAGGTTTGCTTAGTTCCTATGAAGCTTAACCAACATGTTATTTTTAGATCTTCCCCTATTATTTTTAGTTTATCCATAGAGATTTTAAACACACGATTTGAAGATTAAATCTGAAGCATATTATGTATCCCTATGCTCATGTTAAGGTAATCTCTCTACTCTCTCATAAAAATGTGAATTTCTCTATACGAATCAACTGCTATTAATTAGCAGGAGCTTACAGGGAAGATTTTAACATGTCAGGTTTGCTTAGTTCGTATTCTTATCGTATTCATATATAGTTATGTGTTTTCATTTTCACACATTAGTTGTAGTGTTCTATTTTTGAGTAATCGCATTAGTCTATTTTTGAGTAATCGCATTATGTCAGGAGCTCTTTTTTGTTTTCTTCTCGGTGCATGAAGAAAGAGCTCTCATCTGTGCAGGAAGAAAGAGCTCTCAAACTACCACAACTTATCTATGAGGCACTAAAATGGCAATCCCTTTATTTGTCAAAAGTTTCTTATTATGAGCACTGTAAATGATTAAGGTGTAATCTATATATAATAGCAGAACGATGCTCATGTTTTTTTTTTTTATGTCCATTGCGATATTTGTTGAAAACATGGATATTTTTATGTCCATTGCGATATTTATTGATTTTAAATTAGGTTAATATCTAAATCATGCAGTGTTTTACAATTTTGTTTTACATCTATTTTCTCGAGACAACATTCTCTACAACGTTTCCGACTCACTCCTAAACCATCTCAATCAACAGATTCAATTTGCAATTCATCGGATAAGAGTACCAACTAGATTGGAAACATTTCCATGGGTTGCTAAGTTGATGGTTAGAGCCTTAGAGGACTTCGTGAGTTTACTATTGGGAGTTAACAAATCTTACGCTTCTTCCGTTTGAGCTAGAGATTGGTTGAATATTCATCCATAACAGATCTTCCATCTGAGCTAGAGTTGGTTGAATCTTCATCCACAACAGAAATTCGTGTTAATCTTGAAATTTCGTAAAACATTTCTAATTATTTTTGTTGTGACAATTTTCATATTATTTAGATAAAGTTGCTTTTTTGCCTACGTGCCTCAGAGCTCATACTGCCGGAAAGATTCGGAAAAATAATCTTTCAAAGACGATTTTGTTAAATAATTTAAAAAAAATACTCAAAAATTCCTAGCTGATTTTATCAATGATATCACGGATCTAAATACTTATCCAGTGTTTAAAGATTGTAGATAATATATTTATCACTATCTTAGTCTACTTTAGTTTTGAATTTTTGAATCCTACTCAATATCTAATTTATTATTGTTAATTTTTATGGTTATCTATAAAAATAATTTATCGAGAAAGATAAATGATGGACTAGAAATATATGGCTAGGTTGTTACCTTTCATGGGGTCTTGAGCTTTTACACAAAGATGTAACGGGGTTTCCTAAAAAAGAAAAAGACGTAATGGGGTTCGTGAACCCACCCATTTTGAATGATTAGTAGGTGCTTTTCTTCTAAAAAAAGGAAGGGCTAAAAATGCAAGCGTGATCGATGACACTGTTGTGGAATGTGGATTATTTCTTTTTGAGGAATAGACGGTTTTGTATTAGAAGATGTGCAAACTCCAAACATGTCTACAAAAACTAATTTATCACTATGCTTCGGTGCCACTAATGTACGACTACAAAGTATTTATTAAAATTGATAAGAACGGGAGTGAAAGTATGAATATTGCCATCATTGTCATTTTTAGTCAATCGACTGGTAGTGTCAATTTACCTAACTTAAGCAAAAAAAGACTATTTTTTAAACACTTAAAGTAAAAAAAGGTGACATATCAAAAAATATGAACCAATTTAGAACAAGAAAGTTAATGACTGAAGTTTGCAAAAAAAAAAAAAAAAAAAAAAAAAAAAAAAGAAGAAAGTCAATGAATGATATATCGGTATGTACTACCAGTACATCAGTCGATAGAGTAATAAGAATGAGTCTGCTGTTTTGGAACTTTATCAAACAGCCAATTTTCATTACAAGCTGATAATAAGTCTATAGCATTATTTTATTGAAGTTCCTAAAACCATTGTTTTCTCTCTCTATCTTTTTTTTTTTTTTTTTTTTTTTTGAGGAGAACCATTGTTTTCTTAAATAAAGGTACCTAATTATACTACCAGTTTGAGCATGCACTGCTTCATTAGAGTAGATAAGGTAGTTATGTATGTCCAAATCTTCCTAACCACCCTTTAATATTTTTGTAAAACTTAAGCACACACTATAGTAAAACATTAAAACATTAGATTATTAGTTTACTGAAATTTTATATACATAAAATATTGCTAACTATTTCAAAAAAAAAAACGTAAAATATCGCTAACAATTTTAATTTAAATATTTTTTGCAAGCTTCTCAAATGAAAATTATTGTAGACAAGTAATAACTTGAAAAGTTTAAATTATTAAAACGATAGGGCTGAGAGCTGGTGCAAAGAAAAAATTCTCTTTTTCCTCATGATTTCTTAAAATTAATTTATTTGTAATTTTTTGTTGTTTAATGTGTAATTCACTTTTATTTAAAGTTGATAAATTCAAACTTCCCGAACAATACAGGTTAAAGAAACATTATCATTTTATCAATGTTATGTAAGAGAAAGATAAAATGGTTAGTGAGAAAAGTTACAACGAAAGTAGTAAAAAGCTTATCTTATGACTTAAAAAGAACAAGTGACCATAAAATGTTTAAAGGAAGCAATGTGAAAGATTTTTAAGAAAGTACTCAACAAAAGTTGTTTGTGCTGTAATGATTTCTCGGCTCAATTTATTTTTACAAGGCAAGAACTTCTTACATCATAAAACGCACATAAATGTTAGCCCAAAAATTAGAACTTGGTCATGATATGGGAAAAAATAACATTTACCTAAGAGTGAAACTGGATGATGATATCTAAGGAGAAAGAGTATTTACACAAGGTTACTCATTCATCAATTAAATTTAGCTTAATTTTCGTGTGAATTGCATTGTTATTATGTATGATTTACGAAATTTTGTGCAATGCACGAACGGTTGTAGATTTAACTGCATCGTGCCCTTATTTTCGATGTGTGCAAATTCAATAAAATAGAAATTATTCAACTATTCTTTTCCACAATTTTTAAAAACAAAGTATATTTCGTGCGATGCACGGATGGTTTGCTAGTTTATTATTAACACAACTCACTGAACTTTGGACTACATAGGACGATAAGTACTAAATTCATAAATTGGGTAATTGTCTAAATTCACTTGTTGTATTAATCACGGGAGACCATCTCCGTGCCACGTCTTCTCGGTGCGTGAACCTCAGGGGAAGTGTGCGATATCATCCGCTATTTTATTAACCTCTCGATAAACGGAATTGAATTTAAATGATTGATTCTAATCGAAACGGATTAAAATCAGGATTTACCAAGTCTCATTATCGAAATAGAAAAGGGGTAAAGGTGTTTTTTCATCAAACTTGACGGGGGGTGAAAGTGTCTTTTACCCATGTAAATGATGATGATCTCCCTTGTTTTTCTCTTTCTTTCCTTTACTTGCTCGCTACTCTTCAAGGGTCTCTCGCCCTTGTCCCGTTTATGCGCATTCCTCGTTTTAGGGTAGATTTAATTTATTGTTGAAACCATGACGAATAATAATAATAATAATAATAATAATAATAATAATAATAATAATAATAATAATAATAATAATAATAATAATAATAATAATAATAATAATAATAATAATGTAGTTTAGTATGGAACTCGTTAAGAAAAACATCATATACTGCACAAGGACTAGAAGTCCAGGGCTCACTTCTCAAATATTATTAAATGGTTCTGTTTATGTATCGAAAATCTCAAATCCTTATGCGTTTCAAATTCGAAGAATCCATAAATGTATTCTGGCTGGACTAAATTGTTGTAACCAGTTTAAAGTTAAGTTTAAAAATATGCAAGGGCTAAATATGTTTCCCATAGAGAGAATAGAATCTTATATCAGTGTGAGCTAAATTGTATAAAAAATATGGCACACTATAGGAAATGAATTTTTGTGTGGGGAACACCTATTTAGAAGTTGAAATAAATCATTTTAAGTTAATGCGTTCGTTAACTATTTAGCATGGCAACCACGTACATGGGCAGATGAACAGTATTCAACCAAGAGTATATAGTTTGGTTTGTGTTTAAGTTTTTCGTCAAACTAAATACTACAATCTAGTTGTGGTTTCATCTCCAAACGAGCAAAATCATGTATACCTTCAACAACAAATTAGAGGATTGTTGCAAATGTATTGGTCTTTTTCAGTGATTTTTATGCCGCTTATCTTCTCCCCCTAAATTTTAGTGCATGTTTGGTTAGAGATTAAAATCTCATTTGAGATAAAAATCTGTCAAAAAAATTAATCTCATTTGTTTCGTAGATTTTTTTGAGTCAGATTTTAATTTAAGTTGGCCAATAATCTGCAGATTATATAATCTCCGATTTTGGAGATTTTTTAGGTTTAACGTCAGAAATATCATACTCTATCATCTCGTTAATGCATGAATTGTTAATTTGTGCAAACGGGTAACATCTTAGACGTATCATAAGTTCAAATAAAGACATTTTTTGTAAATTTCAAAGTAAAAGCTACAGGTGTTGCCAAACGCAATTTAATTTTAATCTCATATTTTCAGCACATGCCAAACAGTTTTCAGATTATAATTTCAGCTAGCTTATTCACCCCAGATTACTTTCATCAGATTATTGGGATTTTAAGCTGGAACCAAACAGGCTCTTAGTTAGAGTAGTCCTTCCATAGCCAACCTATTTTGTTTCAAATAGATTTTTTTATTCAAAATATTATTCACTCTGAATTATTTTCAGCAGATTATATTCAGATTTGAAGTTTGAACCAATTAAGTTGTTAGTAGTATTTTTATTTTTGTGATATTTTTGGTACTTTAAAATAGACACTCTAACAAACAGGCTGTGACTAGTTGGGGGTGATGGGTTAGCCAAACCAGCTAAAGTTGGGCAAAAAGCAAATCTTGCAAGTGGGATGGGGATTTTGTAGAGAGACAAAGTGCATAAGATTGGGAGATTCCTCCAGCAGAAGAGGACATCAATCAAGCACAAGCAGCACAAGAGAGAATAACAAAAGCATCTCTTTATGTGTCTCTTAGAATCCAATTAGAATAATTTTGCTAGTGACCTTGCAAATGGAATCTCATCAATCCTAGGCGGTTCCAATATTCATTTATCTCATAAATAAAGAATAAAAAATTAAAAGATCTTCAGTTCTCTAAGGCCAACTCCAATGGTTGGCTTCGGGGCGCCTGCTATGCGGATTAGCACCTCCAACAGAGAGGTGGCGGCGGTGGGGGAGGCGCTTAATCACAGGCGGATGGCGCGGGGGCGGGGGCGGCGAGACCGCGGGCGAGACCGCCTGTGGGCCTGCAAAATCGCCTCCCTCTCTCCTCTTCTACTGGTTTCTTTTTTTCTCCTTTTTTTTCTTCATTCGGTTGAGAGATTTGGTAGATATAGGAGAGGAAAATTAGGAGAAGATTGTGGGATAGAGTTTGAATATAGGAAGTAATTAAGAGCCGCGCTTTTTATTCGTAAATTTTGGTAAATTAGGGGCATTTAACTTGATTTATTTTTTTCTCAAAAAAAAAAAACTTGATTTAATTTAGTTTCTTTTTTTTTGTTATGTTTGAGATAACAATTAAGGAGACCAATTAGGGGAAAATGATAGAGATAATTGCGATATAATTAAACTTCTCCAATTATTTTTTTTTTTGAAATAGTACTCCGATTAATAGTTATCTATTAGTAATTAATCTAAAAAGTTACCACTCCGTCCCAGCTCTTTCTACCCAAACAGACTTTTGTCACTATTCACTTGGTCACTTTGACCCGTCGATTTGAATAGCAAACCGATGCAATTTTTCGATAGTTTTTTCGTGGTGTTGTAGAGTAAAAATTTCTCTATAATACGGTGGACAAATTATCAAAATATCGTATTATTTAGCTATCCAAATCACCCGGTCAAAGTGACCCAGATACGAGTCAAAAAGTCAATATGGGTAGAAAGAGCTGGGACAGACTGGTATCTATATTCTCAAAAAAAAAGTTATCTATTAGTGATTACCCCTTTTCCAAATTTATGTTAGCAATTATATTTTCACCCTTAATAAATTCTGATCGAATTGTTCAAAAAATCAGTTCACTCTTAATAATTCATTTAATGAAGTGTAGGAAATATAAAAGTAATGATGTAATCCAAAAACAAGTAATGATGTAATTGAAATGATTTATTTTTATATTTTCTTCTCAAAAAATATAAAAATAATAATGTAATTGAAATAGTTGAATAAAATAATAAGTGGTGGTGAGTGTAGGGGGCTGGGAGACCTCCACTGTTGGAGGGTAAATGGCAGTATTGTGAATATTAAGAAGTTAAATAGTGGGACCAGAGGGTGTTTAGTGGTGGGGGAGACCTCCACCATTGGAGTTGGTCTAGAATGCCTATTTCTTTTTTCCTTTTTTCCTTGCAGACTGCAGTGCACTAGGCCATGCTTCATGCTGGCATTACAAATTGGATTAATTTCATTTAGCCCCGTGATTAGGGTGTGTGTACAAAAGACCCCCTGAAGTTCCACATGATTTAATTGATTTTCATGTGGTTTCCTTTATGTGCAATTCTTTCCCTTTTTTTTTAAGAAAAAGCTGGGTCTGTATTAGGGATCAATGCCCAATAAATCATGATCCATTACATCGTTGGCTCACATTGGCTTTTCTGGTAAAATACTATTGCTACCTGGTACAAGTGCTTTTTTGCGAATAAATCAGCCACCACGTTTACTTCTCTGTGAATTAATACTAACTCAAAATCAGTAAAGGATTTAAGCAGTGTACTACATCTATCAGCTATAAGGGATGCCTCATTCCAAGTTTTCCCTCTATCGAAGCCGAAAGCTGCGTGGCTTTTCCGTTGCTCTTCGATCGCATTCCATAATTCTCGAATTGCAGTAGTAGAGTCAGTAGCAACAACTATCTTATTGAGACAATATAGTTGCGCAAGTAACAAACCTTCTTCAATCGCCGTTAATTCGACCTCTAGTGGAGATCGTACTCGCCGTGAATGTTTCAAAATTCCGGCGACGTAATGTCCTTTGCTCTCTCGAATCACTGCTCCAGCTCCACCTTGCCGAGAGAGCTCACAAAAAGCTCCATCTGTATTGACCATTACTGTACCCACTGGTGGTGGTTGCCAACTACCTGGTGTGGTTGTAACAGCTTCTTCACCGCCATTCGGGGATAGCTCGAGGCACTGCTTATACGCCGAAAGGTAGTTCATAGCTTGGTTGACAATCTTCTGAGCATTGCCTTTCTATGTTGGCTGTGTTGCTTCCATAGAGACCACATAAGCGTCACCCATTTTTCACAATCGGACACTGACAGCGTAGAGAGTAATTCTTCTACCCAATTGTGAAAAGTGCCAGTGTACCTATTGAGAAAACTTTCGCCAAAGCTAAGGATCCAGACTTCTCTTGCAAGTTCACACTCCATGAAGATATATTTTTCGGTTTCCACTTCCTGGCTGCACCATAAACACTGGAGTGGTACTTTGATTCCTCTTTGATGTAAGTTTGTTGCTGCCGACAACGTTTTGGACCAAGCTCTCCATACATGGTATATGAATTTTTTGGGAACTTTGAGTTTCCAAAGTTTTGAGAGCCATTTATTCCGAGGATTTGGATTTGATGCACCAGTACCTTTATCTTCGAGTTTAGATTGCACTTTGTAGCCTGTTGCGACTGTATATTCACCTCATTCTCCATAGTACCCGACTAATCGATCTTCTTGTTCATCGGGTGGTAATTGAATCGCCTTTATTTCCTCCGCATCCACTGGGAGGAACAAATTGTCAACTAGGTCACTGTCCCATTGTCCTCCACCCCGCAGTAGGCTTGCAACTCTCAAATCAGGATCATATGTCGTAGTGATTATCTGGAACCCCCTGGGCCTCGGTATCCACTTGTCGTTATACACTTTTACTTTGCGTCCATCCCCAATCCGCCAATATAGACCCTTGGACAATAAATCTCTGCCTGCTAGAATACTTTTCATAGCATATGAAACAACATTATCCTAAAGTGCAGATTGTACCCGCACTATTTGATTAAGCATCATGCCTCTACCACAACTTCAAATTTACATGTGAAATATCTTGTTAGGGTTCATCTGGATGGACTAAAATGAAAGCGATGTCAAACTAATGACATGAACGGGGAGGTGCAGTGCTCGTTTACACTTCTAATTGTAGCCGTCCTTTTTGTGAACGCTGTCGTTTTGTTGAGAAACAATTTTGGGTCGACTTTGAACTTGATTAAGGACAAGTTTGGTTGACTATTTGGAAAATCTAAAAGTGGTTATGGAATCCTTAGAATTTGGAGATAATCCTACCACTTTGTTTGTCCAAAATAGTGTTCGAATAATGAAAATTTTATGCATGAAAATGAGTTGTTGGAAACACTTAACTATTTGTTTTTGATGTAGTTGCTTCGGCCATCTCACGTTTCATTGGTGAGTGCACTCATCCATCGGACAGTTTTAAAACATTACTTTGAGCAATGTGTTAACAGACTCCTCAGGTCACAGTAGCGGGTTTTCCCGCTGCAGAATTAGCCCCAAAAGGTAATTTAATGGCATTGGCGGATCTATGTAGTGAAAAGTGAGGGCGGTATGTCCTACTCAATTTTTTAAAATTATAATTTAACCCTTTTATTTCGTTAAATGAAGATTTAGCCTCCACCAAATTCAAGCAATCACCATCACTATTTAAACATATATGTAGTTTGATATTTGTGACACTAAACCTCCAACACTTTCGATTTCATAAAAAATCCATTATGTAATTTTCATTTTGAGAGAAATGGTCCTCAATCGTTAACTGAATTAAATTAGATTAACAAAAAATACTGTAATACTCATAATATAAAAGGGTATTACAACCCATCACACGACCACACGTGATGAGTATTACAATAAATTTTGTTAATTTAATATAAATATTTTAATGATTGGAGGTTATTCGTCTCAAAATAAAAAATGCATAAAGTTTTTCTATAAAATTGAAGGTGTTAGAGGTTTAGTGTCAAAAATACCAAACAGCGTATTGTCTTTGTGTAATTTGTCCGTCAAAATATTATCTTTGAAAATTTAGGGGCGACTAGACAAAATCTTGGATCGACATCTGCTTACTGGGTCATTAGCTTAACTGAACATCACCTTGTATGAGACTTTTTGTAGTTTTATCTTGAAAGCCCACTCCATCATGTTAATCACCTTGTATGAGACTTTTTGTAGTTCTATCTTGAAAGCCCACTCCATCATGTTAATGTAGAAAAGGCCCAATGTCATTTGTTGGGCTAATTGCATCTATCTTGAGAGCCCACTCCATCTATCTTGAAAGCCCACTCCACCATGAATACCAAATATTTTCTTATGAGAAATTGTTTTTGTCGTCAACCGAGTTTGAACTCGAAACCTAATACAGGGACTTCCAACACTCCAGCACTTAAACTATAACCCTAGCTCCTAAATACGAAATATTCGAATTAATCACATGACCTCAAAAAAATTAATCAATTTTTGAAAAATTGTCTCATTATTGTTTTTCATCTATGATTATTCGATTGACTTGAAATGAGTAGTGTTACATTATTTATTACCATTCATTATTCATATTGAGAAAACGTCTCAGAGTACCAATTACGAAGAAACTAATCTTAGTATTCTATATCTATATTTTTATATACAATTCGCTTCAATTATAGAACATATGTTAGAGAGAAAGATAATCAGCATGCTTTGTGACATTGTGTTTAATAAAAACCGAAGAGAGAAGAGAATCACCCATCCAGGGAGAGCGGGCAATTTGGTTCTATATAGTGTAGAACAAAACACACCTCAATTTTTGTCGATATTAGTTATATGTCTAATCAACCTAGATCAGTTTAGATCACCCAAAAAAGAAGAAAGAGAGTAAAACTTATCTCTTTTTCTTAGGTTTTCAGATCTCGTCAGGTCAAGGTGGCAATATAAGTCGACCTGTGTGCCAAAATAGCCCGACTTGTGTGGGTCTAAATTCTCCACCCTCCGACACGGCCAAGAACCGGCCCGCTCCACCCTTCGAATCGGCCCACACCCGCCCCTCTCCTCCGGCCTAAACCCGGCCCGACCCGGCCCACTCTCACCTTGAGTTCCGGGTAAAATCCGGAAACCAAGGGTAGTGTAGTCTTTCCCTCTCACTGTCTAGGGGTAAAAGAATCATTTCAGTTCCGGAGTCCTATCCGGAAACACTGATTCCTAGACAGCAATAATGCATCTGTTAACCTGGAATAAAAAAACAATCTTCTTCTCCGTCGTCACTATCCACTCTCTCTCTCTTTCCACTTTGATAATAACTTTCCTCTTTCAGAAACAGAGCCACATTAAAAATCACATTTTTTTCATCTTCTTGAACTCCATAAAGCAGAGCCATTTCACGAGAGCTTCCCATTATCATCTCACCGCCTAATTATTATCTCCTCCTTCTTCTTCTTCACCGTCATCACCCAAAAACCCTAGCTTTTTTCCTGAAAAAAAACAAGAAAAACAAGAAAAATCAGTACTTGGTAGGGCTAAAGTTCGAAACTTTTTCGCTTCCTCTTCACGAGCTCAATTCAAACTCCAACCACCAAATCTCCAATCTTGTGATCCATCTCCATCCACGTCAAAGATCAGATTTTTTTTCTTTTTAATTTTCGCGCCATGATGATGATGGTTCTTGGTGCTTAAAAGCCCTAATTTTGAGGTTTTGAAGATGGATCGATCGGCGATGACCGGCGGCGGCGGTGGTGGCGGCGGTCCGGTGTCTATGGAGATCCCGATCATGCACGACAGTACGAGGTACGAGCTTGTCCGAGACATAGGTTCCGGGAATTTCGGGGTCGCGAGGCTGATGAGGGATAAGCAGACCAACGAGCTCGTCGCCGTCAAATACATCGAGAGAGGATCAAAGGTCAGACCTTTATTTCAAAATTTTAAATTTTTCAAGAATTGGTTTCTTTTTAGTGTCAAAATTCACTCCTTTATTGAGAGTCATGTGGTTGATGTTCACAAAAGTCCTTCTTTGGATCAAAGGTCACCCCTTTTAAAAAAAATAAATAAAATCTTCAAGAATTGGTTGCTTTTCAGTGTCAAAGTTCACTCCTTTATTGACAGTTATGTGGTTTCTGTTCACAAAGGTCCTTCTTTGGATCAAAGGTCAGACCTTTATCTCAAAATTTCAAATCTTCAAGAATTGGTTTCTTGATTTTCAGTGTCAAAGTTCACTCCTTTATTGACAGTTATGTGATTGATGTTCACAAAGGTCCTTCATTTCTTGACTGAAATAAACCAGAGATTGAACAAGACTCATCTGGATTGAGAAAACCCAAAGTTCAATTTTTTTTATTTTTTTTACTTGGTTTTCATGAAAAGGGACTTTTTTTGAATATCAAAGGAGTGAAAGTAAAACCCTAGGGATTTGTGACTAATTAATTGATTTATAGCTTTGCTAATATTGGTTTGTTCTGCATAGTTATGTTATGTTTAGTTGTGTGTTTTGGCATCAAGTGTATTATTGGTATGGTTGTTGTGTGCCACCTCACATTAGAGTTGTTACTTACTAGGATTATTAATGATAATTTCAAGCTACCACACCGGCCGATTTGTATGGTTGTGAATTACTCTTGTTTAGCTGTAAATTGAAGTATTTTGGAGATGGATTTGTTAGTTCAAACATGTTATTATACAAGCCGAGACAGAGATTGATTGATGCCCTAGTTCTTGATCTACTTCATGTTTTGGCGTATATATTGCTAAAGGAGCCAACAAGTTCTTCCGAATTGAAACATTTTCGATACTTGCTTAGTTGCTTTCACTACCCATCTTATTTGATTTGCTTGGTGTAAACTGTGTAGTAAGACTTTTCAATACTTGTGTAACAGATAGACGAGAATGTGCAAAGGGAAATTATCAACCACAGGTCCTTGCGACATCCAAATATCATACGATTCAAAGAGGTCTGTTTCCCCATCCACCCTTCTTTACCGATTTATCATTTTCTTCATTGTATGTAGAATTGGAAATAGTTTTCTTGATGTTGAGTAACTCCTGATCTAGGTGATATTAACACCTACCCACCTGGCTATCGTGATGGAGTTTGCTTCTGGAGGAGAGCTCTTTGAGCGAATATGCAATGCAGGAAGGTTCAGCGAGGATGAGGTTTTTACTAATCTTCTTAATGTTTCTTTGCAAGTTCGCTATTTACCCTTCTGGTTTCTTACAATATCTTGGGTGCAGGCACGGTTCTTCTTCCAACAACTCATATCAGGAGTTAGCTACTGTCATACAATGGTATCTAAACAAAGTTCCCATTTTTATTGTTGTCATTGCTCCTTAATCGCATCATATGTATCTCTAAGTTGGGCTCTCTTTTTTTTTTTTTTTTTTTCCTTTTGAAGCAAGTGTGTCATCGTGACTTGAAGCTGGAGAACACGTTACTAGACGGGAGTCCAGCTCCAAGGTTGAAGATTTGTGATTTTGGTTACTCCAAGGTAATGTGAATTAAGTGCTAGAACACCTGTAATCTTCACCAAGTTTAGTAAATACCTGTAATCTTAACCAGTTTATGCCCACACGTCCACACCAAGAAGAACATGTTGGATAGAGTAAAAAGAAAGTTATGAATAAGTTGAATAAATGAAACATGTGTAAATGAGCAATGATTTTTGTTTCATCTAATTACCGCTCTATGATTTATGCTTTCTGACTTGTTGCTATTTACAGTCTTCAGTGCTGCATTCACAACCAAAATCAACTGTCGGAACCCCTGCATATATAGCACCAGAAATTCTGCTGAAGAAAGAGTATGACGGCAAGGTAAACTTTGGTCTGAAATGAGTATATGATTTAGATTACGAGTATCTAAACTAGTTTTTTGAGACCTACATGTGTGATATTTAACAAGTTAAAGAAGATGCCATGGTATGGAAATGAGGCTTCCCTTTGCTGTTAAAACCGTTGCTACGCGAAATTTACAAGTGCTCACTCAAATTCAGTAACTGGAAATGTCCTGTAACTGATCATAATTTTTTTTTGATTAACCATTATGAAGGTAAATCGGATTTAATGACCAGCGCTTGGAGACCACCATCACAACTGTAGACACCGCTGCTAAACAGCAGATCCACGACTTCTTGTATCACATTCAATCTATTTTCAATTTTAGTGTTCAAATCAAACCAAATCAAAATGAAGTCAATTCATTCTTCCCAATATCACCTTGGCTTCTTTGATCTCTTGACCTCTTCTAAGTTTCTCTTACCTCACTCTCTTCGCCTCTGTATTTTCAGATAACGGCCACTAGCAGGCTTATTTGGGCATGTTTTGTAATTTGGTGAACTTGAGGTGTAAGAATGGAGTAAGATTGGGTTAAGTTAGATCATTTAGGCTGATTTCACAACCACACCGTGATAAAATCTTTCAGTTAAATCATTTCTGCAACTTGTGGTTCCATGACTTCTTTGAATTAAGATATTCCACCTTCCCGGCAGGAATAACCTCCCAAAATTAATGCTGATGGAACTTTAGGGTCTATTTTCAAGACTTGCCGTTCTTTCAGTGCGTTGAGCTCTGTAGAATTTGGAAAATGCATTCACTACTTGTGAAAACTCCCTCAATGTGTAAATAGTATATAACATGTTACACAATTATTAAACTTCTTATGTTGCATTTTGACTGCAGATTGCAGATGTCTGGTCCTGTGGAGTAACTTTATATGTCATGCTAGTTGGGGCATACCCATTTGAGGCCCCTGATGAGCCCAAGAATTTCCGCCAGACTATACAGGTATTTTATTTTGGTTTACTTATTTTTCGACCCCCTCAGGTATGATGACAACTTAGCTTTAGATGATGACTCGCGGGTAATTTTGTGTCATGCAGCGGATACTGAGTGTTCAGTACTCTATTCCAGACTATGTTCATATTTCTCCCGAGTGCTGCCATCTGATCTCCAGGATCTTTGTAGGCGACCCCTCAAAGGTCAGTTGTTAAGTTCTGCTCAGTGTCTCTTTTGCCAGAGTTTACTCTTGGAACCTTCCTGATTAACGGAAGTTGTCTATTTTTTCATTGGCATGAATACTGTTTCGTAGAAAGTAGTTAATGATGGAGAGTGCAAGGATTCGGAATTGCAACTGTGTCATTTGAACACCCCCCCCCCCCAGTACTCGTGGGGATATTGCTTGCTTCATATTAATCTATAAAGCTGGGAGAAATAGAGGACAAAATGGTCATTTCGGCAGAAAATAAATAAGGGTTAGAGGGTGCCGGGCCGGTGGGAGTTGTGGTGGAGGGGGCGGGCCAGTCCTTTCTTGGGGAAATATTACCGGTCCCGGTCCTAGTGGAGGCGGTTGGGGGGCGGGCAGGGTTAGGAGGGGGTTGGGGCCGGTTAGGCCGGACCCCCTTGACGCCAGTACCTGTGTGCCAAGTCAAGGGCCTAATGTCTGGCAAAGACATGACATGCCAGCATGTCTTATCTGTTTCAACTAGATCCTGAATAAACTGCTTTTCAGTATAAGAGCCTCTAGGGAGAGAGGAGTTGGGGCACAGAGGGAGGGGTTGACTTTAAAGAGTGAAGTATAGGCACTCAGAAGGAGCTCAAGTTCAAGAATTTGCGTTTATACTGAAAGATTTAGTGAATGACACACCATATATCGCTCTCGAAGCAGCCTGTTATAGAATTGCAGGGCTTAAAGGGTACAATTTATGCAACACGGAGAAAATGGGAAGCCTCTTCATCTGGTATAGCTGCTTGAGGGTTTAGCTGTTTAGCTCAATCTCTAACCTTCGATGATTTGTCTCCATGTGTAGGAGCAGTCTTTAGGTACAGAGAGATACCGGAACTGATTTATTTTCTCACGGAGTAGGCATTCTGTTGCTTTGCCACAGAATGGTCAAAATACTCCAAGATATGCATAGTTGATTTTTTAGACAACCTCCCAACATTTGAAACTTTTAAGAATTCAAACTTGGAGCATCTCCAATGGGGATGCCAATTCTGATTCTAAATGTAGCATATGAATAGTAGATTGGGCATGTAAACATTTCATACTCCAATGTATAAATCCCATGCAATGCTATCAATAATGCTGTTTCAAATTTTAACTATCATTTTGAACTCTCAGCCACTAATTTCGTGATATAATCATGTACCATCAACTACCATATTTATATATTTTTCAATAATTTTATAATGGTAGTTATACTTTACCACTTAATTTTTAAAAACTACTATATAGCATTGAAGATTAATGTGATGATTTTTGGCCACTATTTTTTTATTTTGGCGTTTAGTTATTTATTTTGGAAGTACAGATTTAAGTTCGTGTGCGTTGTTGAAAATTAGCTTAAAAATTACCATAATAGCATTTATCTAATTAAACCCACTTAATAAAGTAGTTGAAAAACACAATAATGATATTTAGGTAATAAACACCCTTAAAAAAGTAGTTGAAATACCCAATAATGGAACTGGTGTAAATGATACAACTCAAGAAATCAAGGGATATAATCCTGGTTCTATCTTTAGCAATCAAGATAGAACCCCATCGGAACACCAAGATGCTACAATTACAGAATTGGAACCATTTATAGCATCCCATTGGAGATGCTCTCTTAGGGAGTTGTGGACATTTAGGAACTTTTTGTTCAAATAGTTTTCACGTCAGATGACCTTGAAGTCCAAGTTGCGGAACACTGATACTTAAACTCTCCAATATGCTGGTTTTCGGACAACTTGGAACATTACATGGCTAGGAAACCTCAAAGATAAATTGAACACTGTAGGGTGCACACATTTACTGAAAAGCAAGTATAAGAAACAACAAAGGAAAAAGACTTCTGAAAGTTCTAAGTTATGTTCTCCTATCATCTTATCATTTTACTCACTAATTGTAGCAATTAGCTTTTGGATAGGACAATGAAAAAGATGTACAGAAGAAACCATATGTTTGAAGGTGTCTCCCAGGATTTTTGCATTCCCAAGAGTCTCGCATAATCGTCTATTTATATAGCATCTCCAAAGTAGTACTAGATTACGTAATAAGAATCAACCAAGAAGAAATCGACATCAAAATCGCACAATCATGCCTCTATATATATAGCATATCCAAAATAGGCCTGGTCGTGGCCCGAGCTGGACTTGGTTGGGTTGGGGTGGGCTGAATCGGGCCGAGTGTCTAAAACGGTAAACCCAAGCCCAACCCTGCCCGCCGATCGTGTTCGAGACTCAAGCCCAAGTCTGTAACATTCTAAAAGAATTTGAACCCAACCCAAACCTAACCACGGGCCAAAAGATTATTTTTATTTAATTAAAAGATAAAATTAATGATTGAAAAAAATAATTATAAGACATTTAATATCACCTTAAGAGAATATATCAATCACAACATTGGGCGACTTCGACATTTTTCAACAATTTTTTCAATGTTCTGTATTTAAAATATCATATCTAACGTGTAATTTATAGAGTACAATTCTATAGGTACTTACATATAGAATATTTAATATACTTACATATAAATAATAAGCGTAATGGTGAGTTCGGGCCAGGTCGGGATGGGCTTGGGCCGAAGTTGCTTAACCCAAGCCCAAGCCCAAGCCATATGTTTGCCGGGCTCAAATTTCAAACCCAAGCCCATGGTGGGCCGGAATTTGTTGAACCCAAGTCCGTAAAATCGGGCTCGGTTGGTCGGGCCACTGGACCGATGTCCAGCTTTACTCCAAAGTAGTACTAGTTTGCGTATAAAAATCAACCAAGGAGAAATCCCCATCAAAATTTCTACCTTGAGACTGAGTGGGAGCTTTGGTTGAAGCTGCATTTAGAGATGTTGTGCGACTCTGAAAGGTCAGAGTTCTGGTAGGAAGATCAGTTGTATTCTTTTTTTTTTTTTTTTTTTTTTTTTTTTTTTTTTTTGCCTTCATTACTTCATACATAGATCATCCTAACGCGATTCCTTTTTGTTTTTATCATATCAAAGAGGATAACCATACCTGAAATCCGGAACCACGAGTGGTTCCTCAAGAACCTTCCAGCGGACCTCATGAACGAAAACCCCATGGCCCAATTCGAAGAAGCCGATCCACCAATGCAGAGCATCGATGAAATCATGCAGATAATTGCCGAAGCCACCATACCCGCCGCCGGAATGAACAGCACCCTCAACCAGTACTTAACAGGCAGCATGGACTTGGATTACGACATGGATGAGGACCTCGACAGCGACTGCGATCTCGACATCGACAGCAGCGGCGAAATAGTTTATGCTATGTGATCGCAACTGATAGCTTCTTCTGCGTGTTGTTTTAACATTTATGTTGAAGATAAACGACGATACCAGAGCCAATATCTGAAAATGGCTCTTCTGGGTCAAGGAAGGTCTTGCAGCCAAGTTGCAGTATCGGGACACTTTTCATGTCCCAATCGTCGACTTATAAACTTCTCTATGTTTGCTGCCTTTCCGTAGTTAGTTAAAGACAATGTTGTACTACTAGTATTTTGTATTGGAAGATGATGCATGTTGTAGTATTATTAACCGGGTTACTTAGTACTACAAGTACTATGTTTCCTCAGAATGTAGCATAACTTTTATTAGTGGTTGTTCCAACAACTTATATTTATACTAGTAGTTGTTTTTTGGGTTTGTTAAAGCTTATCGAGTATTGAGATAACCGGGACACAGAAATTGTGATTCTGTTGGGTCAGTGCCTAGTATTTGAAGCTTTCAGTTGTGATAAAATGGTTTCTTGATATTGAAAAGGGCCGGTTGTTTTCTAGCTAATCCGAGATGGGATTGATAGGTCTGGACTGTGCAAAGATGCTGTTACTGACACTGAAATTGAATTTAAGTACTAGTTGGGATTCACAGGTCTAACCAGTACCAGGAAGTTGAAATTGAGTTAGGTGCTGGTAAAACTGAATCCACTCAAAAGCCCTGAAACGGGAACGACGTAGCGAACATGGTCAACTGTATGGAATACTAATGGTTCTTTGGAGTAGACTCATGGAGATAGAGTTGCGCAATAGCTTCTGTTGGATAGCATTGAAAGAGAAACTTTTTTTTAACACGAATTGAAAATAACAAGTTCTGATAATCGAATCTGTTAACGAAAAGAATAATACAAATTGCGCCCACCAAGGGTGTTGTTGCATGAAAACATTGGTTGCTGAATTGTATCCCTAGAATTGTAACTCGAGATAGAAATGCAGTATTCATACTATGAGTAGTATTCTCTAAAAAAAAAGAATAATACAAATTTGGATGGAAAGGGAAGAATAGCACAAATAGTGGGTGCATATGAAGAAAAAACGAGAAACCTGGGCTGAGAAAAAATAATTAAATAATTAACGAAAAAAGTGAACCCGACGTGAATCGAACACGCAACCTTCTGATCTGGAGTCAGACGCGCTACCATTGCGCCACGGATCCGGATGTTGAGTAATCTGGTAATTGTATTATTTAACAATAACTATCTGACAAAGATAAAGAAAGAATATATTAAAGAATAAAACTCTAATTCAGCCATTGTAACGTAGTTGCATGTGAATATAAACCCTTCCATTTTACCATGGTTGATAAAGAAAATTCCGAATGAAATTTCCAAGATATTTCAATTGAGTTTAGTCAGTTCAACTTCTCCGACATAAGAATAAGTCAAAACATCACATACACACCTACACCTAACATTTGATTATCTCGGCTACGTAAACTTAATCCCCCCGACTTCTAAGATGCTTCAATTATTATGCTTTAAATAAAAATATAAAATCCCTCCGACAAATTTCTCCACATGTCACAATCCCCCGGCTTCTAAGATGCTTCAATTATTATCGAAAAATTTCATTGATAAAAGAACAGTACCGAAAGACGGTTGTTGTCAATCTAGTCACGGTACACCTATACATTTGATTGGAATTTTAAATCCCAAAACCAACACTTTTATTACGAAAAGTGATGATTGATTAACATAAACACGATTGCTTTTTCCCCTCAAAATCAACCACTAATCATAAACAAATGAACCATTGATGCCCAAGTGGGATGGTTCTCACCATTCATGGCCATTCACTTTGTTTACTTCACTTTATTCTTTTGGTGGGCACTTTCATGGATAAGCTTGAACCACAACTGCATTATTTAGTAGCAAATAATGTCACCTTCACATACAAATATCACTCCTTGTCTTTCGCTAAAATCCTATGAAGTCTTGCATGCTGGACTTTGTTGGACCTGAATGAATTGCAGCATTATTAGAGAGAGAGATGGCTATTGCTATATATAAAATGCCCATTGTGGTTTTCAAAAGCCATACTACTAAGCAACCCCTTTTGACAAGTTCTTTCTCTATATATAGTTCTTGAAACTAGACAAGAGAGAAAACAAACTGCAACAAAGAGAAACTTTAAGTGAAGCAGAAAAGAGTAGCATTTCAAGAAGAGTTGCAAAGACAAGATTTTCATTTCAAGAAGAGTTGCAAAGACAATATCTCTATTCTATCTCAAGAAATGGCGATTACAAAGTTCGGAATATGCTTGGATATGCTGAATTTCACCATCGAATTCGCTATCCTCTTCGTTGAAGCCTTGGGGAAGACGATGAATCAGAGCTCTGGTCTTCATGGCCCTGTTCCTTATGTTGGTGTTCTTCCATAGATAGATAGAGAGAAAGACACAGAGCTTTAGAGAATCAAACTGTATAGTGCCTTCTAGATTTCTTCAATTTCTTTCTTGTTTCTGATCCTCAATATTCACAAAATTTTGTACTATTATTAGATGTTCTTCAATGAATACAGATTTTTTTTTTTCAATCAAGCTGTAAGTACATGTTGTAAGAGTTAGTAACATGTACTTACAGCTTGCAAAAAAAAAAAAAAACTCTTATAATGTTGTAGAAACAAAGAAAATCACATATACTGATCTAGAGCAGACATAGTTACAAATTTTCCAAAGAAAATTCAGAACTGCATGTAGTTCGTAAATATAGGATCTAACTATACTGATCTAGAGACGATAGGAAAAGAGCTCAGAGCAAATGATATTAGCCATGTTTGGATTAGCTTAATCAGTAATATAAAATCTTACAATCTAAATTAAGCTCAATGGCAGATGCAGAAATTCAATTTAGCGGGAGCCAAGATATATTATATGCCTACATAACGAGGGTATTAAAATCAAATTTTGAAATATTAAGGATAATACAACGATATTTTGATATTTTTTAAGGCCAATATGAAGTTTTTGTAATATAATACATAAAGTTACGGGGGTGTTAAATGAAATTTGAGGACCTTGGGCAACCCCCTAGGTCTACCACTGATTAAGTCCTTCAAGGATCTTCTTCACCATGTTCTTGCCAATGATTTCCTCACAAAATAGCCTTCCCACAATGTGGTGTTGTTGAGTTGTGTCTAACTATTTCTCGGTCATCGTCTAATTCCAGCCTCTGCTCGTTCACCATAGATGGAATCTGTGGGGGACTGATTCGAGGAAAGAAAATAGTAGAGCAAATGTCTATCAGAAAGCGGATTAAACAAAGGGTGAGTTTGGTACAACTTATTTGCAAGTTGTCTTATAATTTTATGCCAAAAAAGTTCATGACAAAAAAGATGAAGAAAAAATATATATGTGTTTGGTGTAAAAGTTGTTAAGTCCAAAAGTTCAAGAAAAGATTCAAAAACCCAACTTTTTCTTATGTTCATTTTTACACTATGAACTTATAAGTCCAAATCCAAAAGTTCAGCTTATAAGTTGCATACCAAACACTGCTTATAAGTTGTCTTCAACTTATAATCCAGAACTGACTTATAAGCTGCTTATAAGTCATACCAACCCCCCCCCCCCCCCCCACCAAAGTAGTTGTGTTTCTAGAGACAAGAGAGAGACCTCCCTGATCTTCTAAAAATCTTATTTCAGACCCTGCCAAACGTAAATATAATGTCAGCTAGTATTTGGTCGAAAAATATATTCTAAAGAAATTTCAAAGATAGTTCATTCAATTGAGTTAAGTATGTTCAACTTTGCGACAGAAGAAAAAGTCAACAATCACATAAACCCTTACACCAGAAATTCGATCCATCTCTGCGGTTTCTAAGATGCTTCAACTAGTTGTTGCCAATCTAGTCACTTATACATTATATTGGAATATTATATCCCAAAAACCAGCACTTTTATTAGCAAAAGTGAGGATTGATTAACATTAAAAAGATTTGCATTTTCCCTCAAAATCAACTATTAGCTATAAACAAATGACCTATAGATGCCCAAGTGGATGGTTCTCGCAATTCATGGCCATTCACTTATTCATGAGCACTTTATTCTTGTGGGACACTTTACGGATAAGTTTGAACCACAATTGTCTAGCAAAAATGTCACAATCTTATTCTTGTCTCTTGCTAACATCCTGCCAGCGTTGAAACTTTTCAGGATATACTCCGCAGAGCATCAGAACCATAGAATACTGCCGGTCCAGAGTATTACCATTCTGTTTCTTCTCTTTCTCCCCCTTTTGACTTTTAGCACTATTCATTGGGTCACTTTGATCCGGTAATTTGGATAGCAAAATGAAGCAATTTTTTGACATTTCTTTCATGGTGTTGTAGAAGAAGTGTTACTCTATAATGCCATGGAAAATTTATCAAAAAATTATATCATTTTGCCATCTAAATTGTCGGGTCAAAGTGACCCAACTTCGAGTGAAAAAGTCAGTAGGGGGAGAAAGAGAAGAAACAGAGTGGTATGTGATTCTGAAATTATTTAAAACACTACAAAGTACGGTATCTATGTGTATTATGTAGTTTTGATACTCCATAAAACACTATGTAGTGCAAAGTTGTGTGATTCTGATATGCATTGGGTCCTTAACAGAAGAGTACCCGAATGTGGCAGCAAGGAAATAAGCAAGAATAACCTGCTGTTGTAGTTGAGGTTGCTCTAGCATCTGAACAGACTTTGCAACTCGGATCATGAACCTAAATTCATGAAATACGAAAAATCCACTTGTCAGGGCTTCTATCCATCTCTTTCAGCAAATCTGGTACTACATAGAGAAGTATATGTTCATTAGAACACGAGTACCATAGAACAAATAATATGATGTTCCAGTTAACGATAAATGCCAAGTCATAACAAACTTACTGAAATTGATAAGCTGAAAAAAAATTATCAAAGAAGAAAACAAAGCACTCACTACATTTAAATGTCTTGCAAACTTGACTGTTTTCTAACTGCTCAAACAGTCCAAGACAAAACCCTGCCCTGATTATAATTTATTTTAGATGAACATGAAATGTATCAGTTACCTTGTTCAATTGTAAGAACTCAATCTAACCTATACATTTAATTGGAATATTAACTCCCAAAACCAGCACTTCTATAAGCAAAAGTGATCATTTATTAACACTAAAAATATTTGCTTTCTCTTTAAAAAACAACTACTTCCACTGTTTCTTCTAGAATGTCCTAGTTTGACTTTTCAGCTTGTAACTGGGTCAATTTGACTCAGTAATCTAGATAGTAAAACGATATAATTTTTTGGAAATTTTTTCATGGTATTGTAGAGTAAACTTACTCTAGAAGACCCTGCAAGCATTACCAAATTCCTGTATCGTTTTACTAATCAAATCACCGGGTCAAAGTAAGCCAGTAAATACTGATAAAAAGTGAAGTAGGCTGCACCTGAACGAGAAGAAACAGAGGTAATATTAATTATAAAAAACAAATGACCTATGGATGTCCAAGTGGATGGTTCTCAACATCTATGGCCGTTCACTTATTTAGGAGTAAGTAGCCCTAATGTACTCCTGATTTTCTCTTAAAGTCTCGATCCCACAGCTCAAAATAAGACCGTTTAGTCGTTTACATGCCTCATTTAAAAAAGCTGCTTGTAAACCTAATTTATTTATTCGACACTTTGTGCCATTTCACTCTATAAGAAATTATCTCATTTCTACTTCTCTATGCTGTGTTCTTCGTATTTGCCGAAAGCTTTGAAGATCTCAAATAACTTACTCGTCTGTAAAGCTGAAGACAAATATATGTTGACCATAACTATCCACTGTGCTCAGTCTAAGAGATTCCAAGCCCCTTCAACAATTTTCTTAGCTGTGTTATTGCCTAACGATTTTCTCATATAATAGTCTTCCCAATAGTGTGGTGTTGTCTAAATATTTCTTGGTCATTGTTTAATTATCCTAGTTCAAACCATGCTGGATGTGGACATATTTCAGATAGTATTTGCTCGAAATAAAAGGTTTAAATAAATTTCTATGATAGTTCATTCATTGAGTCTAGTCGGTTCAAATGTCAAGCATCACATAGAAACATATACCTAACATTTGATCATCTCAGCTATATAAATTGAACAAAACCCCTCCAACCAATCAATGTTACCATGTGTCACAATCCTCTCTCCATTTTCTTTATCAACATGCAAGAACTTCATTGATAAAGAAATATACAGAAAAACTCCAGAACAGTTGTTCAACTAGTTGGTGTCAATCTAGTCATCAGTACACATATATGGGAATATTATATCCCCAAACCGGCACTTTATTTAGCAAAAGTGATGATTTATAACACTAAAAATATTTGCTTTCTCCATCAAAATCAACTGCTAATTATAAACAAACGATCTATGGATGCCCAAGTGGATGGTTCTCGCAATTCATGGCCATTCACTTATTTAGGAGTACTTTATTCTTGTTGGACACTTTATGGATAAGCTTGAACCACAATTGTCTAGCAAAAATGTCACCTTCACAGACCAAGCTCACTCTTGTGATACGGGTACGATAGCTAAAGTCAGTTGCTTACACTTTTGGGGTAGTTTTCTTGGAGCTTCTTATTGGACGTAAAGCAATTACCTGACCTCAAGGCGAGCATCATTTGGTTAGTACCGCAACACTCGTAAAAGCAATTTCCCGTACGATCCTGAAAAAACGAAACAGCAATTTCACCTTGAGGTCAAGGTGAATGTCAAGGGGAGGAAGGTTGATACGGGTAGGAATCGTATCAAAACACGGCGCAGACAAGGCGTTGCAGAAAAGTAGTAGATTTATTTAAAGGATTATTAGTTAATTAAATAGTTATTGAAAGTGTTATTAGTTCAGGTAGTATTAATTAGTTGTTAGAGGGGCTTGGGGGTAATTAGTAGAAGTGCTATTAATATTTATATGTTACGCAGGGTCAGTGTTTTAGCTATCGAATGAATTGATTACAAAATTGTCTTTATTCGGTCAAACCCTAGAATTTGGAGAGTGCAAGCCTCTACAGTGCTGCAAAGGAGAGAGTAGCGTCTATACACCTACAACCCGATAGCTAAAGTGCTATCATCTTGTCTCTAGCTAAAATCTTGCCTGATTTGAAACTTTTTCAATGGACCATGATCATGAATAGGATATGCTCTGCAGACCTTCAGAATCACACAATATCACATGCTCGATGAATTATGTGTTTCTGATACTCATTATAACACTATATAGTTCCGAAGCTCCATGAAGCACTACGTAAAGCAGAATTGTGTGATTCTAATACTATGCGGAAGAAGCACCACCTAAACATCATCATAGACTATGTTTAAGTCTCTCTCTGCCAAGACTTACATGTCAATGTCTTATTGAACTTTGTCGGACTCTCTAGATGAATTGGAGCATTATTAGAGAGATAGAAAGAGAGAGACTGGATATTATATTATGGCCATTGTTGTCTTCAAAAGCCATATTGAGAAATAAGAAATGGACTTCTGCAAGTTCTTTCTCTATATATAATTCTTGGAAGTGAGCACGAGAGAAAACACAGAGAGAAACTACTCCTATCACTTAGCCACAGAGAGAAACTATCACTTAGCAGAAAAGGGAGTTGAATAGACAAGATTTCTATTTCATTTCAAGAAATGGCGATTACAAAGCTGGGAATCTGTTTAAATATGTTGAATTTCACTATCGAATTCGCCGTTCTCTTGGTCGAAGCCGTGGGAAAGACGATGAACCAGAGCTCTGGTCTTCATGGTCCTGTTCCTTATGTTGGTCTTCTTCCATAGATATAGAAAGACAGAGATTTAGAGAATGAAATTGTATAGTGCCTTCAATTTTTCTTGTTCCTGTCCTTCAATTTTCACCAATTTTGTACTTACTAGTATTAGATGTTCCCCCAATTATTACATAATTTGTTAAATTTTGTACTTCAGATTACAGAAATTGTTCCAGAATTTGTCAGATTTTGTACTTCAAGTTTCTTTCACCAAATGGTTGTCAAAGAAGTGAATCAAATCAAATAAACAATAAGAGCAAGCAAATTATGTTCTTTATTCGAAACCGGAAAAGGTAATGAATCAATAAACTACAGATTACAGTTTTAGTATTCTGGGAACATTTGTGGCGGTGGCGACGCGCACGCGGCACCCAAGCTTGGCGGCAAAGCTATATCATCATCAAAGCTTCGGGAAGAAGAAGTAGGGGCAGGGGCAGGAGAAGGAGATTGAGGTTTTCATGATCTGGAACGAGCAAGAGAACGATGGAAACACAATGAACAAGATCACACCAATGTAACGTAGTTCACTAGCACGATTGCTAGCTACGTCCACGGTCCGAAACCCTTGTTTACTGAGAGAAACAATATGAATACAACCTACACTACACAAACATGGAATAACACTCGAGCTCCTCAAACCCTATGCTAGTAGCCCTCTTTTAACCCTCTCTGTGTGTATCGTTTGAGAACCAGAAGGCGAAGAATTTAAATAATGCTACAAGCGGCAGTGGAAGGCTGGAAGCAATTGTATCCAAGCCGCCTTTGTTCCTTTGCCGCCTTTGACTTTAAGTCATATTCAATTTCAACAGAGGTGTTGGTGGTGGTGGAGAGAAGACGGGTGGTGGAGGGGAGAAATAAACCGGTGCTGGTGCGGCCTGCAGCGATTGCTTTCCTAGAAAGGTCTGAAATCATTGTAGGAGTTGGAGCTGGGACCAGAATCTGTGTAGGAGCCGGAGCAGGCATTGAGGAGGGGCCATATAACGTTGTACCTTTGTTCTAGAGCTACTTTACTCTCATTTATTATATGTCAATGATTGTCTTTCCTTTCTCAATGGATCGAAATGCTCCATTGAGAGGATGAAACGGGTTCTCACACGATATACTGTAGTTTCTGGTCAATAGATTAACCCGATGATAAGTAGTTTCTCCGCAGGAGAAGTAATCTCCTTAAATAGGAGAAACCAATTTTTTGGTTGGCTGGGTTTTCGGCATAAGTCCCTTCCAATTCAGTACTTGGGTGCTCCCATTCTTGGAAACGTCCAAGAATTGCATATTACGAACTTGTGGAAATGGTTCATAATCGAATTGCGGGTTGGAGGGCCAAGCTTTTATCTGACAGTGGTAGACTGACGTTGATACGGAGCATGCTTGCCTCCCTTCGTAATCATTTGATCTCGGTGGTCCTTGTTCAAAAGACATTAAGAGACTTCACTCATTTTTTTTGATAGTTGCTCATCCTCTAGGGAGTGAAGGGACGTTAAGCACCGCGAGAGAGGAGCACCATTGTATGATCTGAGACACCCACTTATTCAAAAGGTCAACCTTATGAGTTAGATCCAAAATCATACTATATTAACCATGAACCTCATGTCCACCATCCCGATATGGGACAAACTGCTCACACATGATACCCAACAATCTTTCGCTTCATGTGTGAGCCCTTCAACATGCTCCCCCTCGTCCGGAAGCATTTGCCGAATTTATTGGAATCGCCTTTGTGAGAGTGCACCGGACCACCATCTGCCAGACCACCAGCTGGAGCAACACAGGAATTTGGCCGTCTGCAGGAACACCTGGTCCACCATAGGGATGGCAATATGGTCCGATCCGATCTGTGATCCGAGCGACCCGGGCCGAATGGATCGGATCCGAATCCGGTCCAATTGAAAATGGATCGGATTTGGATCAGGAAAGCTAGATCCGATCGGATCTGGATCTGGATTTGGATCTAAGGGCAGATCCAACGGGTTCCGACCCGATCCGATCCGACATATATGTGTGCTTTACAAATATATTCATATTACCTTCACACTTTCACTTCCAAGAAGAATACATTAGTAATTCCAACCTACAAAACTATTTTTGTTGTGTTTTAGGCTTCATAACTTGCGAACATGCCTTAGCGTATGAAATACTGTTTATTTCTTATGTTATTTTTTGTATTTTATTACAAACCGAAGCCGGATCCGATCCGACCACGTATTATATGGATCTACGGATCGGATTTGGATCAGCTGGATGAAACCCGATCCGATCTGATCCGAATCCGGTGATGATCCGAACGGATCTGGATCGGATCTGGATCCCATTTCTCCTAGTCGGATCTGGATCGGATCAAGCCTGATCCGATCCAGATCCGACCCGTTGCCATCCCTAAGTCCACCATTCATGGAAGACTCATCCATGAGAACACCGCACATCTCACCCTTGATTCACCACGGCAGCGCTGGTCCATTCATGAAAGACCCATCCATGAGAACACGGACATCTCACCCTTGATTCACCACGCCAGCGCGCACGAACCATCGGCTCTGATACCACTTGTAGGGAGATTAAGCACCGCGAGAGAGTAGCACCATAGTATGATTTGGGGCACCCACTTACCCAAAAGGCCAACCTTATGAGTTAGGGCCAAAATCATACTACCTCTGTTTCTTCTCTTTCACCTTACTTCACTTTTTGACACTATTCACTGGGTCACTTTGACCCGGTGATTTGGTTAGCAAAACGATACACGGATTTGGTAATTTTTGCATGATCTCGTAGACTAAACTTTACTCTACAATACTATAAAAAATTTCCAAACAATTACATCGCTTTGCTATCCAAATCACCGAGTGAAAGTGACCCATATACGGGTAAAAAGGTCAACCGCATGGGAAAGAGAAGAAACAGAGGTATTACTATATTAACCATGAACCTCATGTCTATCATCCCGATGTGAGACAAACTGCTCACACATGATACCCAACAGGGATAGCACCCGGAGACACTAGATTGGTTGGGACAGACTCTCATTTCCTTTTGAGGAAGGAGGTTTGGGTTTTCTTCTTTGATAAGTTTGATTCATATGAGAACGACTTTGAGATGAGATTGGTTGTTCTTACTATAGGGGCATTCTTTTTTTGGGCATTTCAATCGATGACGTTGTGGTCCTCTTGGTTCTCATCATGTGGCTCATCGCGGCAACTTCCTTTAGTGTATGGTCATGCAACAATCCCTTCTAATTGATGAACTCTCCCTTAATTAGCGGGTTGAGGGGGATACCGGATTTGGAATCCGACAAAATTGAGGGTTTTCTCACTACACTCATGTCTTCCTCTACTTCGCCCACCGAATAATGTATTCCCTTGGCACACACGGATCTGGTTATTCCAAAGAATGATCGTATAATTTCTCTAGGGATACCTCTGTCTCCAGATATTCTTGTTGCGTTTCTCCCTTATGGAGACTGCTAATCAAATATTTGTCATGGGAGAGTGCCCACAAATATGTAGCTCTTTCGTGCTCTTTACCCTGATTCTTGCCCTTACACTATCCACAGCACGCTACGCTTTCTCTCTAATGGGATCATTCTGGTTCAACCTCTCAGATTCACTTCCCCGGACTATTGTCCCCTCCATATCAATTGCTGGGAGCTATGGACTGCCCGCAATCGGGCTATTTTAGTGAGTAGCCTGTGACTGCGTTTGCAATTAGCATGGTGTTTACCCATGGTTGAGAGAGTTACTGCCGATGTTCACCCAGTCCCGAGACCTTGGATTGTTGGACCACTCAACTTTGGCTCAATTGCATCTCCCTTGTCTCCTCATGCCAATGAAGATAGGAGCTTTGATATGTTGGTCTCGCCTTGATACTGATCAAATTGCTCTTCATTTTGATGGGTCAGTTCGATCAAGGCAAGGTGCAGGAGGGAGAATCTTTCTTTACTGCAGCTTATGCTTGTAGGTTCGGTTCCTCCTCCTCAGTTGAGGCAGAGGCCAACGCCCTCCTAGACTAGCTTACTTTTGCCTACACGCATGGTTTGTCTGTAGATCATATGTTTGTAGACTCTATGCTTGTCATCCAAGTAGTCATGGGATCGTCGACCATTCCTTAGAGAATCTACCCTATCATTATGTCATGTCATACATTTCTAGTTAGGGCACATGTCCAACACCCCTGTTAGCAGGGTAACATGGTTGTGGATGGGCTGGCAGCCCATGGACATCTTTGTCATCATTTTCAGAGTTTGGGGTCCCAAGCGAAGCTCCATTCAACGATTATTAGTCTCTATAGGAAGGACATGTTAGATCTTATGTATTTTCGTCCTCCTTAACACGGTGTACTTCTTCGTTTTTTTTTACCCTTGTCTTAGAGACCAGTTGTAGTAGTGGGTAAGGCTTTATGTCCCCCCATTTTACCTCGAACGGCTTTATGTTGAGTAGTACCTGGGGTCATGCCGCTCTACCTCCTAGGTAGGTTCTTCAAAAAGAAATTATTCAATTGAGTCTAATAGGTTCAACTTTGCGACATTACGAAAAAGTCAATTATCGCATACACATACAGGAACAATTTAACAGTGTGTCACAATCCTTTCTCTCTATTTTCTTTTACAATATGCAAGAACTTCTTTAATAAAAATATAATATAGAGCAGTTGCTCAACAAGTTGTTGCCAATCTAGTCACTAGTACACATATACATCTAGTCACTAGTACACATATACATTTAACTGGAATAATATATCCCCAAACCGGCACTTTTATTGCCAAAAGTGATGATTGATTAACATTAAAATGATTTGCTTTCTCCCTCAAAATCAACTACTAATTATAAACAAATGACCTATAGATGCCCAAGTGGATGGTTCTCACCATTCATGGCCATTCACTTATTTAGAAGTAGTTTATTCTTGCTGGACACTTTATGGATAAGCTTGAACCATGATCACTCTTGTCTCTTGCTAAAATCCTGCCCCAGTTAGAAACTTTTCAGTGAACCATGATCATGGTTAGGATATGCTCCACATATCATCAGACTCACACAATACTGCATGTTTATGTATTATGTGATTATGATGCTCCTTAGAACACTATATAGTGCAATATATATGCATATTATATGGTTCTAATGCTCCGTGAAACACTATGTGATCCGAGTTGTGTGATTCTAATACTATGCAGAAGCACCACCTAAAACATTGCCACAGACTATGAAGAAATCTCCCACTACCGAGACTTACATGTCAATGTCTTATTGAACTTTATCAGACTTCTAAATGAACGAGAGCATTATTAGAGAGTGGGAGAGAAAGACAGAGATTGGATATTATATTATGGCCATTGTTATCATCAAAAGCCATATTAAGAAATGGACTTGTGCTGGTTCTTTCTCTATATATAGTTCTTGAAAGTAGGCACGAGAGAAAACACAGAGAGAAACTACTCCTATCACTTAGCCACAGAGAAACTATCACTTAGCAGAAAAGAGAGTTGCAAAGACAAGATTTTTTTTTTTACTTCAAGAAATGGCGATTACAAAGCTGGGAATTTGCTTAGATATGCTGAATTTCACTATCGAATTCGTTGTCCTCTTGGTCGAAACAGTGGGAAAGACGATGAACCAGAGCTCTGGGCTTCAGGGCCCTGTTCCTTATATTGGTCTTCTTCCATAGATAGATAGATACAGAAATACAGAGATTTAGAGAATGAAACTGTATAGTGCCTTCAACTTTTCTTGTTCTTGTCATTCAGTTTTCATCAATTTGTACTTTACTAGTATTAGATATTCCTCAATTATTACAGAATTTGTTAAATTTTGTGCATCAGATTTCATAATTTGTCACCGAATTTGTTAGATTTTGTACTTCAGATTTCTTTCACCAAGTTATCAAAGTACATCAAATCAAATCAACAATAAGAGCAAGCAAATGTGTGTTCTTTTTTTCGAAAACGGAAAAGGTAACAAATCAATAAAGTACAGAATACAATAGTATCCTAGAAAATTGGTGGCGGTGGCGATCCGTACACGACGCCCAAGCTTGGCGGCAAGCCGCAACACAATATCATCATCGAAGCTTGGTGGAGGAGAAGTAGGGGCAGGAGAAGGAGATTGAGGTGTTGGTGGTGGTGGAGAGAAGACGGGTGGTGGAGGTGAGAAATAAACCGGTGCTGGTGCTGGTGGCTAGAAAGGTCTGAAACCATTGTAGGAGTTGGAACTGGGACCGGAACTGGTGTAGGAGCTGGAGCTGGAGCTGGGACCGGAGCCGGTGTAGGAGCTGGAGTTGGCATTGAGGAGGGGGCATATAATGTTGTACCTTTGTTCTAGAGCTACTTTGATTGTTTCTCATTTATTATATGACAATGATTGTCTTCTCTTTCTCAATGGATTGAAATGTTCCATTGAGAGGGTGAAACAGGTTCTCACACGATATACAGCAGTTTCTGGCCAGTAGACTAACTCGATGAAGAGTAGTTTCTCTGCAGCGGAAGTGATCTCGTTAAATAGGAGAAACCAATTTTTTGGTTGGCTGAGCTTTCGGCATAAGTCGCTTCCAATTCAGTACTTGGGTGCTCCGACTTTCTTCGAAACGTCCAAGAATTGCAGATTTTAGTAACTTGTGGCAGTGGTTCAGAATCAAATTGCGGGTTGGAGTTCCAAGCTTTTATCTGTGAGCGGTAGACTGACGCTAATCCTGAGCATGCTTGCCTCCCTTCCTATTGATTTGATGTCGCTGGACACTGTTCCGAAGACAATACTTAAGAGACTTCACTCATTTTTGCTGATTTTTTCTCGTCCTCAGGAGAGACCACCCAGAGACACTGGATTGGTTGGAATAGACTCTTATTTCCTTTTGAGGAATGAGATTTAGGTTTTTTGTCTTTGATTCTTATGAGAACGACTTTGGGATGAGATTGACTTGGTCTTTGGGATGAGATTGACTTGGTCTTACTATCAGGGGCGTTCTCTTTTTGGACAGTTCATTGGACGACGTTGTGGTCCTCCTAGTAATCATCATGCAGCTCAAGAGACTTTGATTCATATGAGAACGACTTTGGGATGAGATTGACTTGGTCTTACTATCAAGGGTGTTCTCTTTTGGAGAATTCATTCGACGACGTTGTGGTCACGCAACAATTTCTGCTCATTGATGAATCTCCCTTAATCAACTGGTTGAGAGGGATACCCGATTGATTTGGACTCAAACAACATCGAGGGTTTTCTTAGCGCACTTATGTCTTCCTCTACTTCGCCCACCAGCTGTCAGCTGATGTATTCCCCTGGCGCACACGGATCTGGTTATACCAATTGCCGACGAATATAGGGGTCATCATGTACCGGTTGATTTTTCTGGCAGTTCCAAGGGATGATCGTATAATTTCACTAGGGATATCTCAGGTCTCCAGATGTTCTTGCTGCGTTTCCCCCTTCGTGGAGACTGATAATCACTTATTTGTCTTGGGAGAGTGCGCCACAGAGAAATGTAGCTCTTTTCGAGCTCTTTTCCCCATTCTCGCCCTCACACTATCCATGAAACGCTTTCTCTCTGGTGGGATACTTCTGGTTCATCCTCCCAGATTCACTTCCCACGGACTATTGTCGCCTCCATCATTTGCTGGGAGCTATGGACTGCTCGAAATCGGGATATATTTAGTGAGCACTCTATGACTGTGTCTGCAATTAGCATGGGTGTTTGCCGATGGTTGAGAGAGTTACTGCCCCGTCCTGAGACCTTCGACTGTTGGACCGCTTAACTTTGTCTCAATTGCACCTCCCTTGTCTACTCGTGCCGGTGAAGAGAGAAGTTTGGATAATGGTGGTCTCGCCCTCCTGGTCAAACTGCATTGACCACGGCAATCTAGAGGAGGAGGAATCTTTCGAGATCGAGATGAAAATTTTACTGCAGCTTACGCTTGTAGGTTCGGTCCCTTCTCCTCAGTTGAGTCAGAGGCCAACGCCCGCCTAGACGGGCTTACTTTTGCCTACACCCATGGTTTTCTTAGATGAGCTGGGACTAATATTTCGGATTGATGTATTTCAGTGATATAGACACATACACCAAACATTTGACCAACTTGGCTATATAAGTTGATTCCTCGGCTTCTAAGATGCTTCAATTATCCTTAAAATTAAATAAAACCCCTCCAAACAATTTTTACCATGTGTCACAATACTTTCTCCCCATCTTCTTTTTCAATATGCAAGAACTTCCTTGATAAAGAAATAGTTCAAGAAAACACCAAAACAGTTGTTCAACTAGTTGTTGCCAATCTAGTCACTAGTACACCTATACATTTAATTGGAATATTATATCCCAAACCCAGCACTTTTATTGGCAAAAGTGATGATTTATTAAGATTAAATGATTTGCTTTCTCCCTCAAATCAACTACTAATTATAAACAAATGACCTATAGATGCCCAAGTGGATGATTCTCGCCATTCATGGCCATTCACTTATTTAGGAGTACTTTATTCTTGTTGGACACTTTATGGATAAGCTTGAACCAAATTTTCTAACAAAAATGTCACATTCGCAAATTAAGCTCACTCTTGTCTCTTGCTAAAATCCTCTCAAGTCGAAACTTTTCAGTGGACCATGATCACGGTTGGGATATGCTCCGCAGAGCACCAGAACCACAGAATACACTTTAGAACACAACGTAATGCAGTATCTATATGTGTTATGTTGCTCTGATACTCGATAAAACACTATGTGGTGCTGAGTTGTGTGATTCAGATACTTCGCAGAAGTACCCCCCAAACATTGTCATTGACTACCAAGACTTACATGTCAATGTCTTATTGAACCTTATGGGGACTTCTAGATGAATTGGAGCATTAAAATTAGATATGATATAAAATGTCCATTGTGGTCTTCAAAAGCCATGTTAAGAACTGACTTGTGCAAGTTATTTTTCTATATATAGTTCTTCGAAGTGGGCACGAGAGAAAACACAGAGAAACTAATCCTATCACTTAGCCACAGAGGGAAACTGTCACTTACCAAAAAAGAGAGTAGCAAAGACAAGATTTTTATTTCGTTTCAAGAAATGGCGATTACAAAGCTGGGTATCTGTTTGGATATGTTGAATTTTACTATCGAATTCACCGTTCTCTTGATCGAAGCCGTGGGGAAGACAATGAACCAGAGTTCTGGTCTTCATGGCCCTATTCCTTATGTTGGACTTCTCCCATAGAGATAGAGGAAGACGAGAAAGATTTAGAGAATGAAACTGTATAGTGCCTTCTAGATTTCTTCAATTTTTTTCTTGTTTTTGTCCTTCAATTCTCACAAATTTTGTAGTTACTAGTATTAGATGTTCCTCAAATATTACAGAATTTGTCAAATTTTGTACTTCAGATTTCTGTTTCTCGTGTTAACAATGGAACAAATGGTTAACAAAGCAAAGCAACTCAACCTAACAATAAGAGGGAGCGAATGTGTGTTCTTTATTTATTTCGGAACCTGAAAAGGTAACAAATCAATAAACTACAGATTACAGTTTTTAGTATCCTGGGAACATTGGTGGCGGTGGGGATGCGTACACAGCGCCCAAGGTTGGCGGCAACGCTATTTCATCATCGAAGCTTGGTGGAGGAAAAATAGGGGCAGGGTCAGGAGAAAAAGATTGAGGTGTTGGTGGAGGTGGTGGTGGTGGTGGTGGTGCAGAGAAGACGGGTGGTGGAGGTGAGAAATAAACCGGTGCTGGTGCTGGTGCCGCCTGCGGAACCGGAGCTGGGACCGGAACCGGTGTGGGAGCCGGAGCTGGGACCGGAACCGGTGCAGGAGCTGGAGTGGGACCCTCAGAGGGTTCAGGCCATGAAGTTGGTGGTTCGGAGATGGACGGTGTGGGAGGGGAAGGAGGTGAGGCAGCTGGCTTGGGTGATGGAGCTGGTAACGGGACTGGGGTCTGTTTGGGAGCTGGAGGTGGGGGCGAGGCCTTAGGTGGTGGTGGTGGTGGTGATGGAGAAGGTGGGGGCGGCGACGGGGTTGGTTTTGGTGGTGATGGGGTTTGTTTTGGTGGCGATGGGGTTGGGTTTGGCGGCGATGGGGTTGGGTTTGGAGGTGATGGGGTTGGGTTTGGTGGCGATGGAGTAGGTTTTGGTGGTGATGGGGTTGGTTTTGGCGGCGATGGGGTTGGGTTTGGTGGTGATGGGGTTGGGTTTGGCGGTGATGGAGTTGGTTTTGGTGGCGATGGGGTTGGTTTTGGACCAGGCCTCGACTCACCACGGTTGCACGACTTGTTACAATCCACCGGTTGGGCAGCGGCGGCGGCGCAGGTGTTCTTGTCCTTCTGCTCACGTTGGTGAGGCAAGCAATTCCTGTTCGTCTGCAAGGAAAGTTCCGGCTTGTAACAACTCTGTGCCACGCCGGAGAAGAAGTTGTCCTCCAGGTTCATTTTGCTCAACTTAGGCAACGCACAGAAACCTTCAGAGACACTACCCCTAAACTTGTTGCCCCTCAAGTTAAGGACTTCAGCGTTCTCCAAACCACCGAAGCTTTCCGGCAACTCTCCTACAAAGTCGTTATGGCTTATATCGATGACCCTTGTGTTGACAAGCTGACCGATCTCACGAGGCATACACCCGCCCATTTTGTTGTTCTGAAGATTCAGCTCGTTGATGTTCTTCATCAGTCCAATGCTCTGGGGAACACACCCGCTAAACTTGTTGTTTGAGAAAACCACCACTGAGGCACTCGAGTTCCCAAGGGTCTCCGGAATGTTGGAGGTGAACCTATTGTTGTTCAAGAAGATCGCGTCTAGGTCCTTAAGGAAGAGCTCCGGGGGCAACTTGCCTTCGAACTCGTTGAACCTAAGGTCCAGGTATTTCAGCCTAGGCAACTCCAGGACAACCTTGGGAAACGGGCCCACAAACCGGTTGTTGCTAAGGTCGAGCTCCGAAAGGAGGGGCAGGTTCCTTATCGTGTGGGGGACGACCCCACAGAACCTGTTGGAGTTAATGTGGAGGATAGCAACGTCGGTCAAGTGCTCGAGCTCCGTGGGGAGGTGTCCGGCGATGTCGCCGCCGTTGAGGTCGACACCGGCAACGACGTGGACGTTCGGATTGTCTAGCGCCGGAGCACAGAAGACCCCGTCGTAGCTACACACGTCGGGGCCCACCCAGTTCCCGGTGAAGTTTTTCGGGTCGGAGTAGATTGCCTTTTTCCATGCCTGGAGAGCCTGGTGGGCCCTCTTGAGCCTGGCGTTAGCAAAAGTGAGGCGGAGCTCTATTTCGTATTCGACCTCGGCGGGGCGGCTTTCTTGCCCGTGGAGAATGCGAGCGTTAAGAGAAGCGGAAGAGAAAGACGCGAGGAAGAACGGGAAAAGGATGAGGAAGCAGCCGAAGGGCTTCATTTTATTTTATTTTTTCCTTTCTTTTGAAGGATTGCGGAAACTCCTTATTCACACATTCCTTGGAGAAGATGCCCCAAGGCTGCTTATTGATCAAATTGTGTGTAATGAAGGAACTTATATTGACATGGGCGAGGGACGAAGGAAGCGAAACTAATGGTGTTGAAACTGGTTTACTATATTTAGCTCCTGAGTTCTTGGAGACCATTGTAAGACCTTAAAATTTGGAGGCAAAAATAGATGTTCGGTTAAAAACTCTCCCCTAGGGAATGAGTGTATGACAATTGCTTCCATTTAATCTCCTAGCATAATGTTATTTCAATGTTCATGTCCATTTCACCATAACCAAGCTCAAGAAGGAATACTCACTTCATAAACCTCTGAAAGCGCTAGAACGAATAACATAGAGGACGTAAAAAGAATGTTCAATACTAGTATATGCGCAAAATGAAAACAGATAAAAGCATTGATTAGTTCATGGTCTATAACAATGTTTTAAACAAAGACCTAACTGCAGACCGGAGCAAATTTTCCCTAACATTTCTTGTTCATTTACGCATCTTGAATCCGTTCAACAAGGTATAAATCATCAATTTCAATAATATACTATGAATCTAACAAACATATTGAGAAGTTCATGTAGCATATTAGCATATTAGAAGCTGTTTCATATTTCAGGTTGAATGGAATACCAAGTAGGGAACTTACCTTTTTGTGTTCATTCTTCTTCAAACCTCTTTGGTTGGTTTAGGCAATTCATCGAACACGTAAAAGGCGTTCCTGGGTGGCCCTTTTTTCTGTGTCTTATTGCTGGCAATCCATCCAACAAAGCAGCTAATAAGCAAATGTAGATACACAAGGTAAGCTTCTCTATCTCCTCCAATGGTGTATAAACCTAACAAAAACACAAAAGGAAAGCTTGAAATTTTCAAATTTAGAAAACGAGTTTAGGGCTGATTCTTGATTTCCCCTAGAAACTTTGAACTAATTCTACTAACAAATTAGAAGGAACGCAGTTCAGAGAAGAGTGGAGCAAGTTTAGCTGAAAGAGGTCCCCGAGAAATCAAGAAAAACAAGAAACATTGTAATCTGTGAAAAGCTGTAATCTTTAGTTCATTTGCTTGAAGATTTGTGAAGGGAAAGAGAAGGGTAATGTACCTGCGAATTGGGGTTTGGGGTTTTCAGTTTTTTTGATCGGTCGGACTGGTTTGTGTTGCCGGAGGACACGAAGTCCGGTGTGAGGTGATGGTTTACCGGCGAAGAAGCCATTTTTAGAGAGCTGTGTTGGTTAATAAAGGGACTGTGGTCTTAAATGTATGTTAAACCTCCACTTTTAGCTCTCATTCTTGGACTAACCAATTCTTTGAAAAATACTCCCTCGGTCCCTGCCCCACCAAATAGGTTAATCTTTCTTTATTTGGACGTCCACAAAATATGTTTAACTTTCTCAAAGGGATTGATTCTTACAAAGTAGAAAATTATTATTACAAAGCCACTAACATTATTTATGCATCTAATGACCAATGAAATTGCACAAACGATGTTAGTGACTTTGTAAGATTTATTTTCTACTTTGTGAGAATTGCTATCCTTCTCAAAATAGTCATTTTTTATTTGGAAAATATCATGTTGCCGTTTATAAAAGTTGCTGAGTCGTCTTCCATTAACCTCTTTCCCATAATAAGTAGGGGTATTTGGGATTTTTTGTAGTTTTTTTTTTTTAATAAAGCAACTCCTTCCTCATTTCATCTATCTGATGGAACGGAGAGAGTACTCAATGATAAAGGTTGAATTTCGTATGACATTTTAAGATTTTAAGTCCAATTTTTTAGTTGTTTTGGTATACTTTATTTGTAGTTTAAGTCGACATATAAACTTACTTAGGAAAAGTTCGGTGAAAAAAAAAGTATAAAAAATGACAAGAGCATTTGGTGAAAAATTCATTCACTAAAAACATTTAAAACAAGCTTCAAAAGCTCGTTTCTAGACACAATTTTACACTATGGACTTACTAAGTCTTTGGACAAAAAAAACCTATAAGTCCAAATACAAAACTCCAACTTATAAGTAATGCCAAACACAACTTATAAATTGGCTTGAATTGTGCTTATAAGTCATATCAAACACACTCGAATAAGTTAATAAGAAAAATGTATGTGTTGTGTAAAAAGAGTTTGTTTTTCTTAAAAGTTGTTTAATATTTTTGTTGGTTATGAATGATTACCAAACAAATATGTATGGCCAGGTAGCAATTCGAATTGGGCCCTCCAACTTCTTCAAAACGATGTAACGGGAATTAATCCTCCCGGTTATTTACATGAATAAATAGAATTTGATTTCTCCTCCAAAAAGAAGTATACTGGGTCAAATTAAAAATGGTAGTATGTAACTAAAAAAAAATGTGGGACAATCTTAGATGCGGAGTAATGTGTTGACGAAAATGAGATTTAGCTGTGATGAGAGAAAGGCAAATCTTTGAAGATTATTAAGTCACTAGAAAAGTGTTTTGCAAACCGCTTGACTCTTGCTCGCCCTAAAACGCTCTATCAATGTTGGATTTTGGATATTGTTTCTCAACAATCTACCGAACAACCATGACCATTGGTTGCTAAAATTGCCAAGATTTGGGTCAGACTTGCGCAGTTCGACCAGCTAACCTTTTGTCCTTGGTTAGTAATCTCTCATTGCGAACTTTGTGGAAGGAATGTTGTCCTCTCTGGTGTCCTTTTCAAATCAAGTCGCTTATGCTTTTCACTTTGATCAAGGTTGTGTCGGCCTCAATATGGTTCCTAGGAATAAGGTTTCCTTTTTATGTTTTAGTTTGTCTGCGTTGGATGTCTTTGTAACACCCCCAAATGGCCCAAGCCGGAGACCCGGGGATGTCACTCCGTACCCGAGAGGAGCCCGGATACAAGGAGATTTTATAACATGGTTCGCAAGCACAAAACATCCACAATAACAATTAAATCCAATTGAAAATATTGCATTATTAAAAATACAACATCCTAGCCACAAACCGGTATAACAAACTAAAGTGTTTAAACTAATAAGGAATTCAAATTCAAATGAAATACTACTTCTATTATCCCATGTGATGCGCGTCCCCTTCTACGCCAGATAACCATCTTCTAAACCTGTGGTGCGGAATGAAAAAGGAATACCACAGTACAAAATCAGCATGAAATACTGGTAAATAAACATCCAAACATGTAAAACGATGATGAGGTAGTTATAAAACAATGACTCATTTGTAAGTAAGAGTTTTTCGCAAACACAGTGGTAATAAAGTTGACTCTTGTATTAAAACATAAGAGTTCCCAATTCCATAATATTTCCAACCAATTTCCATAATCATTAAGAAAATTCAAAATCCATCGTTAACTTCTTTCCGTTAACAAAAAACCAAAAATCCATTATTAATTCGTTGTGACGGGGGAAACCAAACCATCTCGCAAGCATCCAAGACCTTAAGTGTCGACACCCCCAAAGAATCTAGCGTCCAGAGGAGTGAGTACAGGGAGCTATCCGGGGACTTGCAACCGGATTAAATAAAAATAAATTGAAACGGAAGACCGAGATCAAACCGTCCAACGTCAATGGTAACCATACCACAATAATAATAAATGTCCCCGCACAACTATTTCACTTTACGTATTAATGCATTATCATTAACATGGTGATATTTCCAAGAAAAAACATTTATCATGTAGAAATCACATATTGCATGTCACGTCACATAAACACATTTTGAGACGTAAGGAAATACAAGAATTCGTTTTGACACGAAAGATATAAGCACAACTAGGCTTGGCATATTTACTTACCTTTAATCTCAAGCAAAGCAAATCACTTTCTAGTAATACTCGACGTGTCATTTGTCAATGAAATTGTCGCCTACAAATTAAATAGTATCCTAATCAACACATTGCACACGAAGTCCTATAGGTAAATGAAATAAATCCCTTACTAACTCTCCCCAACCTTTACTTAAGGCGAACAACCTCTTTTATAGAAAAATACACTTTATAGAATTAACGTTTAATATTATAAAACATAGCTATAGTTATAAAAATATAACTTATAAGATTAACTAATTATTTCCCTTATTATAGGGTAGAGAAGCATATTATTTTTCCCCAAAAACAATAATAATTCTAATAGTAGTTCCCCCCAGCCAAACGAGCCTTAGTAGAGAATATAAGTTATAAACTAACTTTATTTAAAAGAAATAACAAATTTATTTGTGGAATATAACTTATTCTAATTTGTTACAAACTTATAAAAATAAATTAGAAATATATATTTCATCACCCTCATATTATATTTTTATTTTTGAGTAAAGATGAGTACCAAAAAGATCATTTTAAACTTGTGCAAAAAGAATTGTCCCTTATGGGGTTTGAAACCATGACCTTCTTCTCAAACTTAACCAAAACTTTAACTATTAACTTTTAACCACTGGGCCACAACCCGTTTTGTTATCCCTTCCCATATACTATTAATATGATCTAACTTTCAATGATAGTCAAAAATAAAAAAAAGAACAAAACAAAAACAAGAGAGAGAGACGGATTTCGTTCTTCATACCCGAACAAGAGGAGAAACGATGACGGGAAGGCATGGTGGAGGCCGACGGTGGCGTCGGGGATAGGGCGGACGACGGCGGCGAGGTCGCCGGCAGCGGCGGCAGCGGTGGCGGCCGGGCAGCGGCGGACGGGAGAGAGAGAGAGAGAGAGAGATTGAGAGAAATTGAAGGAGAGATTGAGAGCTATGAATTGGTATGAGAATTGCTCTGAGATTGGGGGGTTTATATAGGCTAGAGGGTGAGAAATCCGGCGAGGATTAGGAGACCCATTTCGAAAATTTCGATTTTGAATCGAGACCAAAAATTGGCGAAATTGAGTTGCTTGATGCTAAATTATCGAGCCTTGATGAGTTTAAATCGAATAGGGACCGATTTGGGACAAACATCAACGAATTTGGTGAAGATTCGGAGTGGTAATGGTGGTGTTTGGGTTGGAGATGGAGTTCTTCCTCCATGGCAGAGTTTGAGGAAGAAGATGACTATTTTTAGGGTTAAAGACACTTTCACCCCCACTGTTTTGGATAAAAGTCACTAGCACCCCCTGAATTAAATAAAAGACTCTTTATAAAGTTGAGAAAATACATAATAACCCCAAATAGTTACTAGTAATAAAAATTAACTTCCTATCAATAAGATTAGCTCCCAACACTTATACTAATATCATATTAACACCCAATGTTATCATAAAATATAATAGTAGCATATTAACACCCAATACTTATAATATTATTATATTATCACTCAATAATTATAGTAATATCATAAATATCCATATTCACAAAACGGGGTATTTCAGTCTTTCTTATAAGCATATGGACATTGACAAACTCCACTAACAAAGCTTCAGAATGCTTCTACTATTTTTCCTTTTGACAACCATGACCTAGTTTGAACCCAACAAATGGGGTGTTCTAGTTATACAACCAGTTGATTCACAAGAAGTCATTCATCGACTAATTGCTTGCGCGAGTACCTTATGTCCCCTCCCTGCTCCACTCTATAATCTCCTCATAGTGAACCATGCCAATACTGACACTGGCTTCTCCAACTTGGGTCTCAAAACTTGCAAGAGATTCAAAATACACAACTCCGGGCAAGCACACTTTGAACGTATATGTTTTTAATTTTAACTCTATCTTCTTTGCTGTTTATTTAATTTTTTGGTTATATATTTTCTCGTTTCTTAGATTAATACGATGCTATTTATTTTTTAAAGGAAAAGTTCTTTTGCTCCAGACCGAACAATGTTGTCCATATGTCCCAAACATAATTCAATACGAATGTTGATCCTTGTGGCGCATCTGCTTTTGATCTCAATTTTCTGATTTTGGTATTGTCATAATTTTATTATTTCTCATGCGAGCGTTTGGAGCATGGCGGTCTTACCCTCTACAAAATACATACTAATTTATATGACTAAGGATATCATAAGACATTCATCGTGTACCAGCTGTATGTGCCTGGACTTTGGTGCTTGAGCAAACCATATAGTTGCTTCAACTGAATAACCCTCACAACAAACATATTGCAGGGCGGAAGATGGCAGTGTAGACCGCCGCGAATAAATCTTTTGACCCCTAAAATCTCAATCACAAGCGACCGATTATAAAAAAATCCAACTTACGGACAGTGGGCAGCTCAACTTGACTCCATCGCCTATATTGTAACCACGACCAATTAATTGGCGGCAATGAATGCTCAACCTAGGGTTGGAGTAGCAAATTGAGGTTAGTTTTTTTCACCCTTGTCGTGTACTAGTAAAAACCCCGTGGCAGAAGCCACTACCGAATTGACGATTTGAATCAGTTTAAAATTTTCCTAGATATACCACATTATCACAATAAATCAATTTTCTAAACATAACCCAAGTGGCATGTAGCCAAGTAACACTACTATTAGAAAAACTATCCAAAATAATAAAGTCACCCAACTCAGAATCGTTTCTCAAAGCCGTGATAATTTCATGGTCCCCACATATTAGTGGCCCCCAAAAGTTTCACCTATGCCACTGGCTTCTCTTAGTAATCAGTGGGCTTTCACGGGTAATGATTGATGGGAACATTTGTTTTACCATCACTATAAGCCCTTTGATCTAAAACAATCCAACGGTCATATTAAAGCCACCAATTGATATAGCTACAGTAAAACACTGTCCTTTCTTTATATATAGGTTTAAATTAACACGGCCAGCAAAATGCATACTGTAAGGAGTTATGTTTCAATTCTCATGTTGGTGGCGTAGTATCAGCAAAGGCACGCTGTAACAGGGTTTTAAGTCAGAAGTTATATCTCTTTTATAATTACATTAATACGAATTAGGTACAACAATTGAGCGCTAATTAGCACTATAACTAATTGAATTAGTGATCGTTAATTAATCGATTACTATTTACGATCACATGCACCATGTTCAGAACATGGGTGGGAATTAGTGGTTTTTCTTAGTGTACAACAACTCAAAAACAACGTATTAATTGCATGAATAGTCTTTTGTGTTCTAATTATATACTACCTCTGTTCATGTATTTCTTCTTAGTTTGACTATGGTCACTGTTCATCTGGTCACTTTGACCCGGTTGTTTGACTAGTAAAATGATTCAAAAATTTGGTAATTTTTTCATGGTTTACTCTACAACACTATGAAAATACTTGAATCGTTTTGCTATCCAAATTACCGGATCAAATTGACATACCTACGGGGAGAAAAGACAAACTAGGAAGAAACATATGAAACAAATATATGACATGATGAAGCATATGGGTACATATTAAATACCATAGTGGTACGATGATGTCACTAACATGCTATTAATTTAGGTAATTATATTTGAGCAACACCGATTAATTATTTGCCTTTATATTTATCATATTTTGTACATCGCTACATGAAAATTTTAATACTTAGTCCGTTTCTCCAAATAGTTTCAAGTTAATTACAGGGAGATTACTTTGACCGACTAATTAAGCTAACGATGTAGTAAGAAAATTAATTTTCTAATTTAGTGCTAAGAAAAATATACAATATTATGAAAAGATTAACACATTTTCACACCATATTGTAAACTCAATTAAACATGGTGCACAGGAAAGATTATGTAAAAGGAAGGTAGTAAATGGTTTGTTACTATTAGGCACGTGGTGTTATGACAAAGTAATATTTAAAAAGTTTTTCCTAAAATAAATATTTTAAAAGTAAAGTGCTCGAGTAATTTCGAAAACTAGATTACTTGTGGTATTACGCCGCCGTACCAACATAGTTCTGATTATCGCTACTCCAGCCAAACAATTTCAACTAGATCTCATGCTAATACGTAATGTTTAACTAAATTGTAGGTGTAACAACCAGTCATCTCCCGGATAGTAAACATAATATATTATAAGTGTCAATGATAATCGGTTAACTGACCTACCAATTAGATAAGCGTGCCGCTCTCAGCTCACTGTGCGACATAAAAGTCGAGCCCCTACACGAAAAATAAGTCGAGTTATCGACTAAATTGGGAAGGAATAAGAAAGTGAAATTCCGAAATATTATTTTACATGCTGTCCAAGATAAAAACTATAAAGAAAACGATCTCTCATTTGCCAGAAAAGAAATCTTCTTGTAAGCGGTAACTGAATATATCTCTACTTATTCAATGAGTTATTTTAAAGTATCCGCTTATCTGTAATAAGCTGGGTGTGAAAATGACGAAATTCTAGTGGCAGAGAGGCTGGAGGGAGGTACATGAGGTCGATAGTCTGGGATAAATTGAAGGCAAAGAAGAACATCGTCAGTTTAGACTTCGATGACATGCAAAATTTTAGTATGTCTATGCTAGCAAAACAGTTATGAAAGATCATCCTAAAACTAGAGACTTTTGTGACACAAATATTGTAAAGACCTTAATTTTTTTTAAGCCGAAACAAATGTCGACAACTCTTATCTTTGGAAGAGTATTATCTCGACAAAAAGTTTAGTGTTGAGCGGCTGTCACTGGAAATTAGAGAACTGGGGGTGGCTGAACGCCTTTCAAGATTCATAGTTGCTTAGAACGCACAACTTCAAGGCGTATACCCCAAAAACCCGCACGAAAATTGTCAGTCTCAGTAATAATTGAAAAGCGTAACTAGGATGTAGAAAAACTAAAACAGCTAAAAAACATCGTTTTTTTTTTCAAACCAAGAAGAACATCATATCACTACTAGAAGCAAATATAATTACATAAACGCTAGACGGGCGCCGAGAGAACCACGAGCTTACATTACAGATAGGGCACACTACCCTAACCAAGCCTCTAAACATAGCAGGCTAACCAAAGACAACCTCTAAATGAGAGCAAGCAAACACAAAAGGTTCCAACTCTCTGAAACAAACGACAAAGATTAGATACATCATAAACATACATAGATCAAGAACCACCAGTACATTAGGCATCAATAAACAGCATGATGGCTGCAACAAGCTCATCACCAGGAAGAGGGGTCAAAGCTGGAGCCAGAGAGGCATCATCTGGGACAGGCAACGACAAACACGAAGGAGAGCTAGGGGCAGCCAATACAGGAGCATCACCAGGCGCAGGCAGAGCCAAAATATCCACACTTGAAGAGCAAGGGAACCCTGGGGAGGCAAGACTGCACAAGGGAGCGCATCCGAGACAAACACCAAAGCAGAAGGAGCAAACTGAATACGTCCAGGCACCCAAGCGGAAGATCACCACCAACATCCACCTCCACTAAACCAAGATCATCTATAGCAGAGTAATAAAAAACTAATAATCATAAATTAATTGTTCATAATACAAGCTGCCAAAATGGAAGCTGCCATGGCAGTAATTTGCTGCAAAAGAGTGCTAGTGCTGCCATGACAGTAAATGCGATAAAGAATGATATCAAAATTGATGTATTTCTTAAAAAAAGGATGCAATAATTATTACTCCTAAAACAATTAAGTTTTCACTTTTAAAACTAAAATTAACTTCCTTCAAAACAAAACCAAAATTAACCAAATGAATAAAGGTGGTTTTAGTCAAAGCAACACGATGCCGTTTAGTGAAAAGGGAACGTCGGCCTCATTGTTGCCTAGGGTTGAAGAAGTAACAGAAGAGAAGCTGATAGATGAAGAAACCCAAATCGAAGAAGAGATACACCGGAAATTGCAAGATGGAGTCAACTCAAAGACCTTGGACATGGAAGCTTTCAAGATGGAATCCAGACGCTTGGTGGTCAACAAGCTCATGGCAGAGGACTTCCGCACAAAAATGCAACTCAAACGAGAATTTCAAAGGACTCGGAACACTGACGATGGCAAGAAAAAGAAAAAAGCAAAATCAAACGATGGCGGATAAGTTTCTGCTGAATTGGAAGAGTTGGAGGTTATTGAGATCCCATTTGTTGATAAAGAAACAGGAGAAGAGCTTCACTCATTGAAATTACTACCGGCAAGGAGGATGATAACAAGGGGCATTGATGGAATATTCCGGAGCCAAGAAAGAAACAAGATGATGGAAGAACAAAAAGGTAACAATATGGCTGAGGAGGCGGGCCTTACCACGCCCCCCAACCCCAAATGAGAGGATGTGTTTGGAATTGCCGGGGGTTGGGACAGACCCCGGCAATTCGACAAATAAAGTCCCTAATAAGACAGGAAGATCTGAGCTGGTGCTTCTTGTCAGAAACAAAAATCAATTCCAGCAGGTATGTTACTCAGTTCTCTCGCTTGGGTTTTGAAAATTTTGAATGTAGTGAGCCAGTTGGTAAGAATGGTGGGATTATATTTATGTGGAAGAAGAACTCCCAGTTAGAAGTAGTCTTCAAAAATCGATGGATTATCACTGTCTTGGTCCATAGCAGTGATAATAGAGGTCCTTGGATTCTCAACTGTATCTATGCCCCATGTCAAGAAGGTGCCAGGAGGAGATTATGGAAGCAAATTGATATGATATATCACATTTTGTGGTATGCCAATGGTTATTATTGGGGACTTCAATGAGGTTCTAAGTCAAGATGACAAGCTAGGAGGTCGTCCTGTGGCTAGCCATTCGCAAGGAGGTCTGAGCAAGTTGATCTTCGAGTTAGGGCTCATTGATATGGGCTACATTGGCTCAAAATACACGTGGTGCAACGGATGGGATAAAAGGACAATTAAACAGAGATTAGACAGAGGACTTTGTGACAGTGAATGGAGGAATTTGTTTCCAAAAGCCACGATTACTCATCACACAGCTAGCACCTCAGATCATGTTCCACTGCTACTTGATTTGGATCCAAGGAAGAGAAGGGGGTCAAGACCTTTTAGGTTCGAGGCTATGTGGACAAGAGATAATGGTTGCAAAGAAGTCATTGCAAACAATTGGAGAAGCTGCACCAACAAGAGTACTGTGGATAACTGGAACTCAAACATCAAGAATACAAAGTCAGCTCTTCTAAAGTGGAACAGAGATTTCTTTGGTAATGTCAACCACAATATCAAAAGAACTCAAGAAGACCTCCTGAAAATTCAGCATTTAAACACTGTGAACACTACTGTTGCTGAGAAAAGCCTAAAGAATCAACTAAAGGAGCTTCTGAGAATGCAAGAAATTATGTGGAAACAGAAATCCAGGATTCAGTGGCTCAAAGATGGTGACTCCAACACCAAATTTTTCCATACCACATCAGCTATAAGGGGTCACAGAAACACTATAAACAGAATCCTCAAGGACAATGGTGAGTATGCACACACAAATGCTGGTATTGAAAAGGAGTTTTGTACCTATTACTGTAACTTGTTCAAAGCCAAAAACACTACCATTCCCCCTTGGATAGATGATCTCTTCCCAAACAAAATCAATGCTGATCAGTGGCCTGACCTCTGTGCTATTCCTTCACAAGATGAGATCTATGACACTCTGTTTCAAATGGGAAGCTTTAAGGCCCCTGGGCCTGATGGCTTTCCAGTACTCTTCTTCAAACAATACTGGTCTATCATCAAGAATGAGTTCTATGATATGGTCCAAGGTTTCTTCAAAGAAGGGAAAATGTTGGGTAACATTAATGAAACTTTCATTGTGCTAATCCCCAAATGTGCTGAAGCATCCAAGGTGACTCAATTTAGGCCTATAAGCCTCTGCAACACAGTGTATAAGGTCATCTCCAAAATTCTTGCAAACATGATTGCCCCTATCCTGCCTTCTATCATCAATCCCAAGCAAGCTGCTTTTGTTAAGGGGAGAGTGATACAAGAAAATGTTACTCTACTCCATGAATGCCTACATACCATGAAGAAGAAGCAAGGTAAACAAGGTTTAATGGCAATAAAAATTGATTTGGAGAAAGCTTTTGATAAACTGGAGTGGAATTTCATCTTTTCAGTGCTTAAGTGGTATGGCTTCCCTCCTATTTTTAGAAGATGGATTGAGGAGTGTGTGAAAACTGTGTCTTTCTCCATCATTATAAATGGTACTCCCTCTGTGAAATTCTCCCCTTCATGTGGCATTAGACAAGGGGACCCCTTATCCCCTAGTCTCTTCATTATGTGCTCAGAGGTCCTGTCTAGAATCTTGAACTTTGCTCTTGGTGATAAACTCATTAATGGCATAAAGCTTTCTAAGAACTGTGATCCTATAGAACATCTCATGTTTGCAGATGACTTGGTCTTACTGGGGAGAGCTAACTTAAATGAAGCTGAAAATCTTAATTTGTGTCTTAGCCTTTATGAAGACATCTCTGGCCAGAAGGTGAATAAAGGCAAATCTTCAATTTTCTTCAGTAAAAATACTAGCCCTGAAGTGAAAAGAGCTATCAGAGAGCATATGAATCTTCAAAAAGGTAGCAAAAAGGCCATATACCTAGGGCTCCCTATGTTTCTGAGCAAAGCTAAGTGTGAAGACTTCAAAAGCCCCATTGAAAAGTTATACTGCAAAGTTGCTGGTTGGAAAGCCTCTACTCTCTCTTATGGAGGCAGGTACACTCTAATCAAAACTGTGCTTCACTCTATGCCCTCTTATGCTATGTCTGTATACAAGCTCCCTACTACACTCCTACAAAGGTTGGATGCAGATTGTGCCAAATTTTGGTGGGGTTCTACAAACAGCAAAAGAAAAGCTCATTTAAGGAAATGGGAGGATTTATGTACTCACAAAAAGGAAGGAGGGCTTGGCTTTAGGATTATGAGTAACCATAATGATGCTCTTTTGGCTAAACTAGCTTGGCAGCTTTGGATTGGCTAGAAGAATCTTTGGGTTCATATGTTGCTAAGTAAATACTGCTCCAGAATTGACTTCAACAGAATTGATGAGAAGAAAGCTGACTCCTTTTCCTGGAAAGGCATTTTAAGGGCTAGGAAGATTATTGAGCCTAATGCTATCTGGAGAGTGGGGAATGGTAAGTCTATTAACATTTGGGAAGACCCCTGGGTCCCAAATTTGGAGCTAGCTAAACCAATTCCCCCTGATGATGTGTGGAGAGCCCCCAAGAAGGTAGAAGACCTGATTGACTGGGATCTAAGAGGATGGAAAAGCAACTTGCTGCAAAGGTGGTTTACTGAAGAAGAACAAAAAGCCATTCAATGTGTTAAAGTGCCCATAATACCAGTAGAAGATACTTGGGTCTGGATGAAGGATAGGAGTGGCAATGTAACCACCAAAAGTGCTTATTTAGCTCAAACCAACCACAGAGAACTCACAACAGCTGATAATATCTGGAGCTGGATCTGGTAAGGGAGATTACATAACAGGCTAAAATTCATGCTCTGGAGAGTTGCTAGTGATCTTATCCCATTTAGAAACAGAAACAGAGGTGAAGAGCTATGCCCACACTGTGGAAAGTATAGGGAAAGTTCTATCCACCTTTTCTTCAAATGTGAGGTAGCAAGGGGGGTATGGTCATATAAGAGTGGACACCTACCCTGAAGGAAATATTAAAGATTGGATCTCCAAGTTGTAGATCCACAAGAAGACCTGAACAAAACCCTTCATCACAAAGAATGGATGAAATGCTTGTGTGCTGTGATCATGGAAAAAATCTGGTTATCCAGAAATGCTATCCTATTCAAGGACTACAAATTCTGCTTCCCTAAACTGATTACTGATATTGAAAGGGGATGGTGGGAACATTCTCAAGTTCTGAATTGTGAAAAGGAATGCTTAGCCCAAAAGATTCACCCAGTTAGTTGGATTCCACCAGACCCAGGTTTGATAAAAATTAACTGTGATGCTAGTGTGAAAGATGGAACCTTTATTGCTGGATTTGTAGTAAGAGATGAAGGAAATAGGATTCTTGCTGCTGGAGCTATTGAAGGTTTGGATATAAATGTGGAAGAAGCTGAATTCTGTGCTGTGGAGATTGCTATCAAGAGATTGAAACAGGAAGGCTGGAAAATGGTGTGTGTAGAAACTGACTCTTTGTTAGTTGCAAACTCCTTCAACAAAAATGGTCAAGGTCATTGGAAATGGGAAGCTAGAAGAAATGCTTGTCTTCAAGTCCTGGTTGCCACCAAAAGCAAAGTTTCCTACATCCCAAGAACTGCAAACTCTGTTGCCCATCAGTTAGTTCATTGGTGTAAAAGTTTTGGGGTCTCAGAATCCTTTAGTTTAGAGCAGATTTCAAATTTTGGTAGTGTAGCTGATCTCTCTGTAGGGGCTGATCACCCCACCTTTCACTCTTTCCCTCAATAAAAATTTTCATGCTTATCAAAAAAAAAAAAAACCAAAATTAACAATCCTCATTAAAAAAAGAAAAACTAAAATTAACAAATCTTGATAGTATTAGGAAAACAGTAGATTGAAACAGAGTAGATGTATGTAAGATGCAATTTCAGAGAATTTGAGGTGTCCCCTCCCTCCCTCTTCATCTCCCTCCACCTCCTCAACGACGATTAGGTCCCTTTCACCTCTCTCAGAAGACCCACTAGCCAGACGACACAACGACACGCAGAGGTACCACCGGTATACTTTCCAAGCTAAATTACACAACTTTCCGGAAGAAGAAGACGACGAACAAGCCCTAGTTTCAAAATTCAACCCGATCAGAGGCTGTTATTCCGAAGCTCAAACTCATAATTCGTTCATGGTGGTGGTTTCAATCCTCCTTTAATTGAAGGTCCCATCCAGCGATGAAGGCCATGGTGACCTTGCAAGATCTGATCGAAGAAGCCAAGCTTCGCACCGTCTATTGGGCACTATGCATCTTCACCGTCACATACTTTTTGACTCGTAAGCTTCGATCTCGATTCTGGGTTTTGACCCCTTTTCCGTTTTTTGTTTGTTTTTGAATTCAGCTTCTGTGGGTGTCCAAAAAGGTTCGATTCTGGGTTGGGGTTCTTTAGTTTCAAGTTTCTAACCCTTTCCATTTGATTTCAAAAAGCTTCAATTTTTATTTTTTTAGCTGATTCAATAGCATCTGAACATGAGTTCATTTTACTATGCTTGCCTCCTGAAATCTTTGCTCTCATCTTAAACTAGGCATGTTTAAAAATTTAAGATTTGTGATGTCAATGAAAGTGCAGGTCTTAGGAATTGTTCATAGAATCACATAAAATCTTGTCCATGATAGTTGATTAGCATGTCTGGTAGTAACATTCTGAAAAGATACTACTTTTTGTTCTTATTGATGGTTCAATGCAGATACAAGTAAATCAATGTGGACGAATGTTCCGATTGCGATTTTGATTGTCTGTGCAATACGGATTTTGTGCAATGAGGTGGAGTTCCGCTGGAAGGTGAGGAGAATTAATCAGCAGTCTTACCTGGCGTTTTTAGAGAAGAAACAGTTGTCCGCAAATGATTCTCGGCTGACAACTACTCCACCACCCCCAAAGTGGAAGAGGAAAATCGACTCACCTCTAGTTGAGGCTGCCATGGAGGAGTTTATCCAGAAACTCCTTAAAGATTTTGTGACGGATTTATGGTACTCGGATATCACGCCGGACAAAGAGGCACCTGAGCTCATGCATGCGATAATCATGGATGTTCTTGCAGAAATATCTGCAAGGCTGAAAGAGATCAACTTAGTGGACTTGTTGACAAGGTATTTCTGCATCAACTACTCTTAATATTCAAGTCAACTTTTTTTTGAGGATAAGGAGAGGGGGAAAGCTCTTATCTTTGTTGAATGTCAACTGTCCGACATGTCACTTATATGACGATTTTCTATTTTGTGGATCAGAGATGTAGTTGATTTGGTGGGGGATCACCTAGATCTTTTCAGAAGAAACCAAGCTGCAATTGGTGTGGATGTCATGAAAACACTATCATCGGGAGAAAGGGATGATCGTTTGAAGCACCATCTTATGGCTTCGAAGGAGCTTCACCCTGCGTTAATATCTCCTGATTGTGAGTACAAGGTGTGAGTTGAGTTTTCTGATGCTTTCTTAAGTTATTATTGATTTTCACTGGATGCAATCTTATGCTTTCACTTATTTTCAGGTTCTTCAGAGACTTATGGGTGGACTACTAGCTGTTGTATTAAGACCACGGGAAGCCCAATGCCCCTTGGCTCGATGCATTGCTCGAGAGCTTTTGACTTGCTTGGTAATGCAACCTGTTATGAATTTCGCAAGCCCCGGGTGAGTTCTTTTGAACTCGATATGTTATCGACCGCTTTATGAGATATGTGCTCAAATACTTGCTAGAATTTTGTTCCATACCATTGTCGTTGTGGATAGAAGGCGTCCCATTACCCTCTTGTCTTTACTTGACATGTAATCTGTGTAGTGTGTACAAGTCCTAAATATTCCTAGTTATGTCATCATACATTGAAATTTACTACGAGTAGGATATCTGATTAACAGTAGAAGCTTTCTCCTCAGAAGAATTCTGACATCAGTTTAGACTATTAAGTGCAGCACACGTACACATTAGGAGAAAGAAGTACTCGCGCATACACCACAAATTTAACTTTGTAAATTTGGTTATGAGAGCCCCCAAAGGTCAAAAAGGTAAAACTGTGTATCTTATTAGGAGTATTTTCTAAAACTGATTTCCTGTGGGGTATGCTGTTTGCAGTTGAGATATTGGTAGTGGATGAAGAAAAGAATGTTCAAAAGCCTCCAAATACAATTATACATTCTATAGTATCATGTAAAAGGAGTACCTATAAAATACATGTAATGAAGAAGTGGACGTTTGATGACAAAGTGAAGTTTTACTGCCAGAGGCCAATGATGGATTATTTAACTGTTAGTTTGGTTAATTGTATGCAAGTGGATATGTTCTGGGAAGTTGTTGCTCATAGAATGAAAAATCTAGAATGTCTCATGTGATCTAATATCTCAGTAGCTAAAAGAAAGTGGTCACTAACAGGAACTAGTGCAGCAGTGCTGCTGCAATGGATACTATCACGTACGGTAACAACTTTAGGTGTACTAAGAAAGAAACACGAAAAAAACTTGGCAGTTTTACCACCCCTAGAAGATTAGGTAGTTAAACAGCTTCAAAAGCCATATCCAGCTTAATAAGTTCATCATTGGCTCCTTGAGATGGCACGAAAAAGTTAACTGTTCTTGATGGTATAAAGTAACTAGGAGGCCAATGATGAATGATAGTATTGTACTTTGAAAAAACATAAAGGAACCTAGGAAAGTGACTTCATGGTATGGTAATTCGTAGTTACAATTTACTAGATAGAGAATGTTCCTTGCTATGTACTTCCATGCATCTTTGATTTCATGTGATTATAAAAACAAGAGACTGTAATTGCGTCATCTTATGAATGTGAGTCTGCTTACTCGCCAGTGGGCCAAGTCCGAGAGGGATCACTTATAAGTTTTAAAGAATTATGAGTGTTGTGAGAGCGATGGGATAATTTATTATTTTGTTACGACTTCATGAATTTATGATCCCTAAAATTGAGAACCCCTCGCATAAATGAATTACTTGTGTCCTAACTCCTAAGTAGTAAGAATTGTGGTCTGTTTGAAATTGTTTACTACGTTTCTAGCTCCCCTTCGATACATTGCAAATCAGCTCGTTTTGTTTTTCTTTCAAGAGATATCTTCACTTGCCTCCACACCGTGTTTCTTAATTTGACCCATGTCAAGAGTGTGAATATACAAAGCCTCATAGGCATGTCATACAAGCAAGATATGGAAACTTACATAGAGCACATACCTTTCTATTTAGAGTAGTCGGGTCGTTTCTTATTTGATCTCCCATGCTATGAGTGAAAATACAAAGCCTCATAGACCTCTTATGTAAACTTGAGACCCCATATGGCCTACCTACTCCTGATAGTTAGGTACGTGCTCAATATAAGTTGCCATCTCTTGCTTTTTTTTGAGGTTGAGCTCTGTGGTAGACTGGCCCACTTGAGGTTTGAAGTTCAAATTTATTAGAATTCGACATCAGCTAGAGCAGAACAAGAATAGTTTAGAATGTATAACTTTTGATATGGTGCTCGCTATGTATAATATATTGCTCTTGCATGTTAAAATGACAAATCTTGAAAAGATTCTCCTCAAATCTACCAAATCATGAATTGGTAGCCGGAGCATGAGTGCATATGAATGACTAGCCAACTAACTTCTGAAGCGGTGGTCATAACTCATTTGTTGTTTTTTTTGTAATGGGATTTCCAGTTCAAAAGACAAAAGGCTGCATTAGATGCGTGGCTGCCACATATGACATATCTAGAAAATATTCTCATGAACTCTCATTGTAAATGAGATTATATGCATCTTATATGATTCCTATACGAGGTTGATGCTTGTTGTTGCCGAATCGTTACTAACATCATTTTTTTGTTCTTGTTTTTTGGAGCAATTAAGTCTACATGCACGTTACTTCTTGTTTTCTCTCACAATTGAGTTTCAACTCTTCTGGTAACAAACTTTACTTGCTTCCAGGAGTATTAATGAGTTGATTGAACATATCTTCCTTTCTACCAATGATGGGGAATCTAAGATGGAAAGTAATGACCAGCCACCTAATGTGGGTTCTCACAGTGACCATGCTTTAGTTGCAGAAGTTATGCTCAGCGATCTCTCTTCAAAGAAGAGTGCCTCATCCTTGAATCAGTCAACTGATCTGACATTGTTAAGTGGCAAGAAACAGGGAGAAGTATCCACATTTACTCCTGAGAAGATTAATTATAATCTAACTGGAGAGGAGTCCTTGCATCCTCGGTCAGCGGACTGGGCTCGGGTGCTGGAGGCAGCAACCCAGAGAAGGACGGAGGTCTTAATGCCTGAAAATCTTGAAAACATGTGGGCTAGAGGAAGAAACTACAAAAAGAAACTTCAGAAGACTGATACTGGAGGACGTCAGTCTCTTGTTGGCAAGGATGCAGGTTTCGGTACCACTGAACCTGCCAAAGGTTCGCGGAAGGAAGAGTTAACAATTAGGCCTTTGTCTTCAACAGACGACAAAGCCCTAGTACAGTTACCTCCGAAACCTCATAACGATACCCTAAGTGATAGGAACAACATTGTGACACATATCACTTATGGCCAAAGCAAGGAGCAATCAAGTGGGCAAGTACCTCATGTTCGTGATTTGGTAGCTAGCGTTCCTCTTAGTGCTGGGAATAAAGGTGGACTAAAGAGATCAAATAGTACTTCTGACATCCAACAAGCTGACATGGATAACGAATTCAGAAGTGAAGGTAGCAGGCCTTTTATTTCAGAGTACTACAGCCCTGGTTCTGGAAGGTACAACGAAGCACATACTATCAAGAGTGCTTCAGATACTGTTTTCCAAAATGAAGGAACCCACAGTGCCAAGCTCAGGTGCCGGGTAAACTTTTACCTCTCTTTTCTCTATGTCTCTGGATTAAACAGCTGGCTTCAATTCCACTTCTATCTGGTCAGCAGGATCTGACGCGACAAAAATATGTACAGGTTGTCGGCGCATACTTCGAGAAGCTTGCGTCGAAATCATTTGCAGTATATTCTATTGCAGTTACCGATGTTGATAATAAGACTTGGTTTGTGAAGAGAAGGTCTGTCCTTTTCCTCGTTTTTGAATTCGAATGAACTGCTAGGTTATAGATTTTCTTTTTTTGGCCGTATGCTATGGAATAATGACATTGATACTGGAATAATCTCTTACATCAGCTATCATCCCTGTGTTTCTTACAGCTTAGTTTTTCTATCTTCATGTTCTTGCTCCTAGCCTTAATATTTCATTTGGACATTTTCTCTAACAGATACAGAAATTTTGAAAGATTACATCGTCACCTGAAGGATATTCCTAACTATACACTACATTTGCCTCCGAAAAGGATATTCTCCTCTAGCACAGAAGACTCTTTTGTTCATCAGCGTTGCATTCAGCTTGACAAATATTTGCAAGTAGGATTTCGACCTTCTCCGCAAATTTGTTGAAGTATCTTAATCTTATCGTCATTTTTAATTTTGATATACTGTTCAGGATCTACTGTCAATAGCGAACGTTGCTGAACAACATGAAGTATGGGATTTTCTTAGTGTTTCCTCAAAGGTTTGCATCTTGCAACTTTGTATCATGAAATGGACTTTTGTCTTTGATTGTTCTGCTGTGATTCTGATAGTTGTTTTTTTCTTTATGAAGAATTATTCTTTTGGAAAATCTCCTTCAGTAATGAAAACCTTGGCAGGTATTTAGCTTGTCTCCCTATTTGAACTACTAGAATGTCTATTTCGCGGTTCTTTATGCTGTGTACTTTGTAAAGAAAATAATTTAATTTCCGAGGTGATCCAAACTACAAGCATTTATGTGTCTCGGTATTCATGCTGTGTACATTGTGAAGAAAGAATTAAAATTTTGAGGTGATCCAAACTTCTTACCGATGCACATTTAGGAAACACTAGTAGCAATTTTATGACAAGTTTACCAAGTGACTTTGTTTTGCATTTGAGTTGTTTCTGGGTCCTTCATGATTAAGAGGAGTCATAATGTAGCTGCAGATGGGGGAGTTTCCTGCCAGTGGCTTTAGAATGTATAAGGCTTGATAAAAATGGACAAGCATCTTAACATATTAGTTCACATAGCCGTCACCTGAACAGCTCATCTCGTACGGAACTACTTCCTGTTAGTTCTGTAGCATTATTTCTTTCTTCCTGTGTAAGATAGTCCATTTCTCGTCTGCTAAGTGCCGATTGTTTGAAAATACTAGGTTGATGAAACACACTCTTTATAAGATCTTTATCTGGTCTTTGTCTCTATTGCTCATGACAGTAACTGATATCGCGTTTATCAGAACTTTAAGGGGCAATTGTTATTTCTCTGGTAATTCTTGAAAATCACTCTTCTCACATCTTAAGCAATCCTTTCCTGAATTCAAACAGTGAATGTTGATGATGCGGTGGATGATATTGTGCGCCAGTTCAAAGGGGTTTCAGATGGCTTAATGCGGAAAGTTGTTGGTCCATCATCCTATCCTTATGAAGACACTCAATCTATTCCTGGCAGGACTTTATCCTTGAATCCTGATGAACTCAGTAAGCATGTGTTGTGGGAAAATACAACAGAATCAGCATTAAGTGTTTCTGACAATGAAGAAGGTGACAAAGATGGAGCTCCTTGCCATGAAGAAGTAAGTTCGGATGCACAGGCTAACGGATGGCATTCAGACAACGAACTAAATGCCAAGAGCTACCCACCTAGGGTAGTCCAGCCCATTGAGGATTTCAGAAGTTTAGACTCTGAGAAGACACTTGGTTCAGCAGCCAAATCTTTATCAATCGGCCAGGGTGTGTATCCTGCTGCAGGTTTCCTAGACACCTCTGACTCCCTGAAAGATCTGGTTGGGGTCCCACCAGAGGTATGGAGCAGTTAACATATGGTCTTGACTTACTGATGAAAAGACTGATATGTATGTATTCCTGTAAGGATTAACTTCAAAAACAATACCCGTGGTTTACCCTGAGTCCACTTTGCATACCTATGGCATACCCCTAAACCACAGGTTTGCAGTTTGATCATGACTAAACCAAAGGTGTACACAATGGGTTCTGAGTAAACCACAGGTTCGGTTTTTGAAGTTAGTCTTCCTTTAATTGAGTAACACATGTTAGAGTCCAATTTCATCTTTAAGAGCTTGTTAAGTATGTAAAAGTATTGTGGCTTTCTAGCCTTTAACATAAAAGAACCTACTACTAGCAATCCCCTAAAACTGAAGTCTCCATCTGTTGAAGTAGCCAGCTAGGTAGTCTTGATGGTATTTCATGGTTGGCGAAGTTGGGTTTGAGTAGAATAGCAGTATTCAACCGATCTCATTCAGATTAATGTTCTTGAATTAGATTGCCATTTGATCATTTGCTTTTTTCATTCGCCTAACCTTTTACTTGTTTATTATTTCTTTGCAGTGGACGCCACCTAACTTAAGCGTACCCGTGTTAAATCTAGTTGACAAGATGTTTCAGCTTAAAAGAAGAGGGTGGTTAAGGTGAGTGTGTTTTACACCACTTTTCGTGGGCGCTATGTAGTTTGATTTCTGTTAAATTCATGATAATGTTCTATACTCATCTAAGAAGAAATTATGTATTTGTATTTTTAATTAATAGTCCATGTACGCTTAGTTGCTCTTTGGTCACATGAGGTTGGAGGCATCTAGGGTAAAACCATGTCGATAGACACTCAATGTTAAGAGATATTTCACGAGAGCACTGTTGCTTTTGATACAAGGTACCGAGTGTAGATCTGTCAAATGTGCACGCCAGCTGGCAAAGTAAGAGGGCTTTCAATAAGCCGAAACTGCTGCGAATACCAATTTATGGCATGTAGCTAGTATTTTAAGTTTCTCCCATGGGGTGTCATCCTGGTATGCGGCAGTTGGATTTGGCACTATGACAAATTAGCACCTCAGCGAACCAATAAAGTCCTAGGACACCTTTGTGCATTTAGGCTCGCACATTACGCCATAGTCCTTGCTGTCAAGGGGGCCGGCCCGCACTAAAATGAGCTAGGACCGGCCCCGGACCGGCCCCCTCCAACACCCGAACCGGCCCAGCCCCCTAATCCCCACCCCGGCCCCCAACCTGGTGCGGTTCGACTTGGCCTCCCTTGCCCCCCTAAAACGGTATTGTTTATTAATTTATATATATGTGTATAGATATTATACACACACACACACACACACACACACACATATTAAAACCACCCTCCCCCCTCAACCCCTAACCCCCCGATTTTTGGCCCGGGCCCCATGGGGTTCAACTTCCATCAATTTCAACCCGCCCTGCCCCCTCTACCATCGGGCCCGTGGGGTTCAACGTCCCTTGATTTCAACCCGGCCCCCTCTACCATTGGGCCGCTAACCCAGCCTGCCCCCTCCCAATCAGCGCCCACCAAAATCGGCCCGTCCCCCTGACACCTTGAGTCATAGTACTTCATATGGTACTTCATGAATTATTCATCTTTTACATTGGTGCAAACTATGACATTCACACATTGCGGTTAGTTGACCATTCATAATTATGACATATAAACATGCAGATGCATTGCATTGTACCGTACACTGATACACGACGCAATGACCGCTCATGTCCAACTTTGGGATTGGCAAGGATCTTTTACATTAAACTTGCACGCAAAACTTGTCCCTAAATCATCTTATTGATATCATAGTCATCGGATTGGCAACTTACTGATAAGTAATACCGCCAATCAGCCGTTACCTACTGGCTTTAGCTTAAGACACGATTCACACAATACCCCTTGCCTCTGCTGTAGGTTGATTGATGAAAGATGCAGTATACTAAAAGACATGTAATCACCATGGCATTGCCTAAGTGTTTGTTTTTTGTCATTGCAGAAGACAGGTTTTATGGATATCAAAGCAAATATTACAACTAATGATGGAAGATGCAATAGATGATTGGCTTCTACGACAAATTCGGGTTCTGCGAAGAGATGATGTTATTGCTCAAGGAATCCATTGGGTGCAAGATGTAAGTATCCATTTATTAGTCATCCTCCTTTGTCTTGCCTCTCCTTTGTCTTGCTTTGGCACGATGAGTTGTAACATATAAGAATGAGATATAAGTTAATAATATTTCTTTTACCTTTGGGTTTTCATTGGCAGGTTCTCTGGCCTGGTGGCACATTCTTCACAAAGGTAAATGCACAAAATGAAATAGACGATTGCCAACCTAAAGGAAAGGCTTCTCAAACAACAAATACCCGTGGTAAGGTGTCTACGCCAGGGTCCTTTGAGCAACAGCTTGAGGCTACTCGGAGGGCGAGTGATATCAAGAATATGATGTTCAGTAAGTAACCTGGTCTCTCTTCTCTTCCTTTGCTACATCAAGTCTGTTCTAGCCTATCTTAGATTAACTTGTTCACTTGTTCACAATGGTGAATAGTGGGGAACATGAATGTATACTTAGTGAAGAGAGAAGTTTCTGCAAGTTGTGAAATCAGGAAACATGGCTCTATCAAGCCATATGATGCGAGTAATAAATACAACATGCAGATGTGTACACTATTTGGCTAAATATTGTTACGAACATGATATATTTTGCTCCTTTTGTGTTCTTCGTTTATATCAGTTCTAGTAAATATGGTTATGGTGGCTTAGCTTCTTTATTTCTTTGTTCAGATGGAGCGCCAAGTACTCTAGTAAGCCTGATAGGGCATAAGCAGTACAGACGTTGCGCTAGAGATATGTATTACTTCCTTCAGGTAAACAACATTTTTTTATTATTAAAATTCCAATTGATTTCTTACAATATTTCGGCATTATTTGTAACTTGTGAATTAGCTATTGGAGGACAGGGGTTTCATGCCCCCTTTAAAATGTAATCTTACCCTTGAAAACTTCCTTTATCGATGTCAGTGCACCAGAAAATTTTTAGATATCCCAATAATATTAGTATTAATAACTTGTTGTAATTTGAGAAGTTACTAAGTACATGGAAGCAGACATTTACCATGTTCCGAATTAGATCCAGAAATGGTTTCCAGTGTTTCAAAGTCTTCTTCTTCTGGCTCTATAGCTGCTGCTTGTGACTAACAAGTTTTTATCGAATGTTGCCATAAAAACTGCAGTCTTCAGTGTGTTTGAAGCAACTTGCATATGGAATACTAGAGCTGGTGCTCATATCAGTTTTCCCTGAGCTGCGTGATGTTGTGAAGGATGTTCATGAGAAGATGAGTGCTCAAGTGGTAGGCTAGTAGCGTCGACGTGGTATATTTTTGGATGTTGAATCTGAGAAGTGGATGTTTCGCGTCGTCGATCTTCATCTTCTTCCACTAAGAAAATGAGTAGATGATTTCATGCAGCTGTTGTGTTGTCGTCAATGTGGCTTTTCTTCTTCTGCTTTGGTGATGATGAAAAGATGTGTCGACAGATGTACAGAAGAAGTCAGTCGTGGATGTGGTGGTGCCGTTTAGTTTCTGCTCTCTACCGTGTTTCTAACTGTATAGAAATATACGAATTTTGTACAGAAGTATTCATTATTGTAGGCCAAAAATCTATCAGCCTTTTCCAGATGGTGTTTGTATTTAATCTGCACAGTTTCAGATATCAGGATAGACAGCTACTAGGAGTCTCTATCTATTCATTTATTCATTGTATTGGTGGTGGTGTTTAAGTGGATTTTTTTCCTTTGCTTGTGGTTTTATTTTATGGTGCATGTAGAATTCTGCTGCAGCTGTTACTTTTCAGGTGCGTACTGTGTAACTCCTGCTCAATTGGGTCATGGTAACACATGCATGCATGTTTGGGTTTCTTCCTAGTTTGACTTTTATCAGTATACACGGGTCATTTTGACCCGATTATTTGATTAGCAAAACAATGCAAGAATTTGATAATCTTTACACGGTGTGATAGAGTAAACTTTATTTTATAACACTATGAAAAAATGTCAAAAGTTGTATCTTTTTTATATTCAAATTACCGGGTCAAAGTATGGTTAGGGGTAAAGAATCAAACTAGGAAGGAACAGGCGAAACGGAAGTTGTAGTTTACTGGGTACCGTTGTGAAAGGGCGGATTGCTTCCCTTGTAATTCTACATCGCTTCATAAGCCGAATTCAATACAATTGTATGTCTTAACTCTTACTCTATTCTAGTTGCTTGTTTTGGCACCGATCACACAACTGCTCGCCTGGAATTAATGAAAGCAACAACAACTCATAAAAATCTCGTGCTATTTTTTTTCAGCGATCGACCGCATTTATGGTTTCCCAAGTGGTTCTGGAGCTTCGCCTCGTATATCGACCTGCCCGTGTCGCATGCCTACTATGGGCAGTTGAGTTTCCCACTGAGATTTTTCGAATTAAGCTGAACTTAGCTGCACACCTGGACCAAATCCTATCGGTTAATCTCTAATGTTGTTGTGGTTTACTTAAACATTTCTCAAAATAAAAATAAAAATTTGATTATTAGTGCAAAAAAAAAAAAAAAAAAAAAAAAAAAAGCGAAGCGTCCCTTTCCCGCCATTTCTCTGTTCTATCTCTATCTCTCTCTCATTGGGCGATTCACAGATTCAGAAGATCCTTCGAGAGAGAGAGAGAGACGACAATGGCAATTAACAGGAGAAAGAGAGCTCGCCCACTGAAAAACCCACTCGAAGAAGCCTCATCATCATCATCGCCGGCGAAAACCCAAGAAGACAAACAGCAACACGACGACGACGTTTCGGTTTCTTACGAACAGCTGAGAGAGCAGAGAATCAAAGAGAATCTGGAGAGGTTACAGAAGCTCGGAGTCATGGACCTCACTCGCAACCTCAACTCCCTTCACAAGCGTCCCAAACCAAACCCTAGCGACAAAAAGCCACCGACTTTGCCCTCTTCTGACCCACCCAGACGCTCTTCTCGGTAATTACTCTTCAATCCCCCATCTGGGTTTGTCTTCTGAAAGTTCAATTTCAAATGGGTTTGTGCTTTTATCAGCCAATTTAGGATTTTTATTTTTTGGGGTTTCTTCAGGTTAGTGAATGTTGCTAGGGTTACTTATCACTCTTCAATCCCCCATCTGGGTTTGTCTTCTGAAAGTTTAATAACATATGGGTTTGTGTTTTTCTCAGCCAATTTAGCATCTTGATTTTTTGGGTTTCTTGAACTTAGTGAATGTTGCTAGGGTTACTTATCACTCTTTCAATCCCCCATCTGGGTTTGTCCTATGAAGTTCAATTTCAAATGGGTTTGTGTTTTTCTCAGCCAATTCAGCATTTTTATTTTTCAGGGGTTTCTTTAGGTTAGTGAATGTTGCTAGGGTTACTTATCACTCTTTCAATCCCCCATCTGTTTTTGTTCTATAAAGTTCAATTACAAATGGGTTTGCGTTTTTCTCAGCAAATTTAGCATTTTGATTTTTTTGGGTTTTTTCAGGTTAGTGAATGTTGCTAGGGTTACATATCAGGAAAACAAGAAGGTTATTAAGAGTAAGGAATTGGAACCTGTGGAGAGTGAAGAGGAGAGTGATGAAGATAGTGAAGGGATTGAGATTTATATAGAACAAAGTCCAGTACCCGAGATTTATACAGAAGAGCACCTGAAGCTTTTGGGTGATTACGAAACAGCTTGGACTCTGTTCAGTGAGGGATACGGTGAAGATGGCGAGCGTGAATATGATCAATTCAATCTGAGTTGCCACCAATGCAGGTACATGAGCACTTAGATCATTGTTCAATAAGTAAAAAATTTGGGTTTTTCCTTGTAGTTTATGCTATCCAAGGGTCTTTGAGTTCAGTATTCTGACTATTGGTTTGTGTTTTTCCCTGTAATACACATATATCTGATGAATTCGGCGTTCTGGCTATTGATAAAATTTTGGCCTTGTTGAGAAGTCCCACATCGGACATTTAAGAAGAAGAAATTTAATTAATAAGTATCATGGGCTACTCCCCTCATTGCCAATTGGTTTTGAGGTGGAACCCCATGGATTCTAACATGGTATCAGAGCCTCGGCTCACACACGTGAATGGTCTAACAACCCACGTGCTCACCGCCACCCGCAGACAAAAAGATCCACGTGTAGGCCAAAGAATGCCACACGTGAGGGGGCGTGTTGAGAAGTCCCACATCGGACATTTAAGAAGAAGAAATTTAATTAATAAGTATCATGGGCTACTCCCCTCATTGCCAATTGGTTTTGAGGTGGAACCCCATGGATTCTAACAGGCCTAATTTTACTGTAAATGTAAGTCCTAGTCTTATGCTATCATAGTTCAACAAGTGTTTGTCCTTGTAGTTTATGCTATCCAAGGGTCTTTGAGTTCAGTATTCTTCTGACTATTGGTGAAGTTTTGGCCTAATTTAATGGGAAGTGATGCTTTTTGGCTCCACATTTTTGATGGAATTGGTCACTGTACTTTTGTTTGGTTGCTTGTTTCATTTTCTATTCTTTCCCGACTCGTTTATGTTATATTACACTGACGGTCACTGTTTGATAAGATAAGGGGATTGTAGTAATGCCATGGGTGAAAAAGAAATTAGTTTAGTTATAATTACTCGAGCCCAGGAGTTGTACCTCCCTTGGACCTTGGTGATAATTTGGAGTATGAAATGCCTTCTTGCACCATTTCATTCACGTGGCTCGACTTTCTCAGTGATCATGTCCCATACTTTTTTTATAGATTTTTGAATCCTGTTCACAGACGATAGGGAGGACCTCTATTGAATAACCATCCTGTTCAATGAAAGCTTTACTTTTGCATTTCGGTTTTCTTGTGGGACAGTTGATGCTCTCATTTACTTATTCTCTATTGATCTTATTATGGCTTTACTTGTATGGAGGAGGTTCAGGTTGGGGAATGTAAGGAGGAGGCGAGCAATTTTTGATAGTACACACAGGGTTCTTGTTCATGTCTTATTTTTAAATGCCTGAATCAGATACGACATCCGAGGCTTTTGCTTCTTGAATTTTAATGAATCTAAGGAGTTATAGCTCCTTGCTGTATGTCTTCGACTTCCATTCAGTGGGGTTGATTTGTTAGTTTCTCCTGTAGGGCTGCCGTAACTATTATGTTTACTTTTCACTAGTCTTGTTTTCTCTCATATATTTGATTTGTATATCCACATCCATAACCTTTTCCCCAATCTCTTTCAGGCAAAAAACTCGTGGGCATCGTACAAATTGCAGCTGCTGCAGATTGGGGAGCTTTTGTGGAGATTGCTTGTACATGGGGTAAATTAGTGAACTTCTAGTCATTTTTGTCCTGCTCTTAAGATATTAGAGTCTTCTATGTCATCCTTACGACTTGACTATAATGACTGGGTTTTTTGATTCACTATTTTGTAGATTTCAGTTGTTGACTTTTTTGTTTCTATCATTGACTCATTTAAGTGACTCATATGTTATATTTTGGAATGTTATTAGATAACTATATCATTATTAATATTTATATGCTAAGCTCTCTTATCATGTGTTTCTGTCAAATTTCAGAAGAGTGCAAGAAGGAGAGATGATACTATTATTAAAAACAGCTCTTAGCTTTGATTTATTTCTTCTATAGTATCCACTAACATCTTTACTAGGATAAGTCTGAGTCAATGAGTCACTACTTGAAATAGATCTAGGAAGCACAGATACTTCAAAAATGGAGCCGTAACCTGTGGATACGGATCGGACACGGATAAATATGTGCTGGACACGCCATATGGCTTGTCAGGGGTACTCCAGTGTTTTTATAATGGGTTGGATACGCTGGGACACGGCGGGGCTGTATATATAAGAGACGTATCCTTGCCCTGTCGTATCCTCATTTTTTTAAGAAAATGATAGTATTCCGTGTCCAATCCCGTATCGTATCCGTCTCCGTGCTTCTTAGAAATAGATTTAATTAAATATGTTATGTTAATAGGTTGGTATGCAACATAAACTAAAAGTACGATCTTATGGCTATATAGAGTTACATTATTGCCATTCCGTGGAGTTTAACCATTAGTAACACTTTTTAAAAATTTGATGAACCAAAATGTCTCGTAACACTTGATGGATAGTATTCAAAACCCGCCCATCTATTTAATTAGTATCTAGATAAGTCAAATATGGATTGACATAAGATGCTTGAATCCTTCTAACTATTAGGACAGCTACATCCTAGTATAAAATATAATTTGCTACTAATACTAAATGCATGCTCCCCTAATGCAATGTTCATAACGAAGCTCTGGCAATGGCCTGTCCCTGGTAGGCAACAATTGTTCTTGCAACGAGTTCTTTACTTGAACTTGGGCTCAATTCTCTGTAACTCGAGTTAATTAAACTTAATTAACTTTGAGTTCCACTCTCCTATTGATGAATACGTGTTGCTCAGTTGCCTCTAGTATGTTCTCTTTTGCAAATGTAGTAGTATCAGTCTGGTATATGGAGCCATCACAGGCATAGGCAGACACTGAGTGTCTAGAGAAGATATGGTCCCTGCCAATTTTTGGCTACATTAGTACTATTTATATCACTATGAAAAATCCTTTTCTTATTTTCATATGTTAGGGTCCCTCCAAATCTCTTTAACGGAAATTATTTTGGTTATCTGTGTGGACAGATATCATTAGAGTTTAGACGAGTCTATTTTGTGTAGCAATTATAGTAGTACTTACTACTTATAGAAGCCAATTAATTTTTTGGACTTTTGCACTTTCAATACCATGTTTTATCTCCCCCTTTTTTTTAATCAATCTTTTTCTGTCCAACTTTTTTGAACTTGTCGAACTTGCACTCGGCTAATGTAAAATTTTGTATCTCTTTCTGTTTACTTTTGCAGATATGGGGAGAACGTGTTGGAAGCAAATCAAATTAAGAAGTGGACCTGTCCTAAATGCCGAGGAATTTGCAATTGTAGTCGTTGTCGCAAGGACAAAGGATGGAAACCTATTGGCGATATATATACCAAGGTTAAACTCCATCTAGCTTATGTCACCCTCTTTTGTAGTATAAATTTCTTCACAGACCTTGTATGCTCCTGGACCAATATAAATGCTTAATACATCTCCTCCTTTGCCATGGTTATTTAGAAGCTTTAATGTCCAAGTTCTTCATGTTGATATCAAAATTGAAGTAGTAGGCTCCTGTCAACTACTATGCATTAAAATGAGCTGTTATACGAATGTGTTAAATTGGGTGTTTGGATGGGTTGAATTTTGGTTTTCCTAAAACAATAATCTGGGATGTTTGATTGGGTTAGGTTTTTTTCTTGGTCCTCGGTTTTTGAACAAAAGAAACCGGATTCTTATGCTATAAAAAACCAAAAAACTAGCTCTAGCAATCTAGCCAAACAGCCTCATTGTATCCATCATTGTTTGGGGGCATTATTCATCATTGCTTGCGGTGATTGGTATCTGTTACATGACCAGGAAAAATGGGAGTAAAACAGTTAATGAACCGCAAAATCTAATTACCGTGACCATGAAACAGGCGTCTTATATTTTGCAATTAGAATTTCAAGTTCAGTAACCACCGTGAAATGAAGTGAAAATTATATGGGTTCTGGGTGTGTATAATCCCCCCAATAGATTAGCATTTTGGACTAATCTCTGGTAAATATTTTTCAGGTTTCGAAACTAGGGTTTAAGTCGGTGGCACACTATCTCATTCAAACTCGTCAATCTGAGCCCAAGGAGGTAGTCATAGTTGATGAAGACGAGTTTTCTCCCTCTGGATCCCCTGCTGCAAATCCAGAAATCACCACCCTATCTGGTGATAAGCCGAACTCAGGTAAGTATAGCGATGATGAGTATGTTGAAGAGGATGATGAGGCACACGACGAAACTGATGATGGTGATGACGAGGAAAGTGATAATGATGATGATGATGATGATTAACTTGTAAGTGTAACAAAAAACACCAATTCTGGCGCGAGATTTTTTGTGCAACAGCTGACGAAAGTCATGTTAGCATATCTTTTGATCCCTTTGACATTTCTGCTCAAATGGTTTCAGTTTCATGTTGTGGCGCTATGATCTTACTCTATAGTCTTTTGGCCATGACCAGTGTATGCACAGAGAACTATGATATGTAATGGTATGTTACCAAGACTTATTTTTATCTAATGGCATGTTACGGTTGTAGGAGGCACTATTCTTATTTCCCTAGAATCTCTAAATAGCACGCTACGAATAGTTCAGAATCATGATTGTATTATCAATGAGGATGAAATATGTGAATCGTGTTTTGAATCACGAAACCAGCTCAATTCAGTTCTTGTTTCAGTCAGCAGTTTTGGAGCTTTTACAGGTAGATGATTCTTATGTTAACTTCCAATAAGTACTCTGTAATGAATAATGATGCTGGGAAAACCCTTTTTTTATGATAGTGAGTTAATGTGGTAGAAGAATGATAATGGTGATCTGCTGTTTCCATCTCTCTCTCTCTCTCTCTCTCTCTCTCTCTCTCTCTCTCTGTGGCATGTGTGGAGTTATGGACCACCTAGGGAAAGAAAGGAAGGAGGGAGTGGTGGTGGTTCTGCATGAGCTTTCAGCTTGCTATTTCTGGGTCTGCATAGATTTAGGAAAACCCTATCTGCAGAAGAACAAAAATGGCACTTCTATAGCTACATGAACGGATGCAATGAATTCTCTCCTTCAAAGAGAGAGAGAGAAGTAAAGAAAGAATTAGCTGAAAAACAAAGGATTAGCACCATCCAAGCCTCAGATTCTCTCTTTCAGATTTGTTCTCTCCTTCAACCATGGATGACCAGAAACTGTGCTTCTACCACATCGTCCGTCCCGGCTTCTTGCATTACCAACCGGTAATACTCTGTTCTTCACCAACACTAGCATCTCTCTCTCTCTCTCTCTCTCTCTCTCTGCTGGTTTGGAGCAAATTTTTGTACTTTGTGAATTCATATTTCCATATCATTTTGCTTGGACTAACATGTTTTTTACTGTCTCAGCTAATCCCTCAAGCCTTCATCAGGCAGGTTGGGACACTGGCAACAGATCAGAAAGCCAGTCTGAAATGTTCATCAGGTCGTAGGTGGCCGATCGAGCTCCTTAAAAAAAGGGGTTCGGTGTTTCTTGGAGATGGATGGAAGGAGTATGCAATCGCTCACTCTTTGCGAAAGAACGACTTTTTGCTCTTCAATTATGATGACAACATGTGCTTTGATGTCCGGATCTTCGATTCCAGTGGATTGGAGAGAGTTGAAGATGGCTGCCGGCGTCAACAGATGAGGCTGAATCGCCGCGATTGCCAGTCCTCTGCTTATGGGCAAGACAACATAGGTACTCACATTGCTCTTGAAATCTTTGTTCAAATTATGAATTATTGGTCCCAAATCTCCAATGAAACTAAGGGTTGGTTTGGGATTTCTTCTGCTGCCAGCACAACTGTTTTTTTTAAGCAGAAGCAGTTTTTAGTGTGTTTGGTAAAAAATATTATTTTGACTTTCCGGATACAATTTCTGCCGTTTCATAGCAACTTTTAAGAAGCAAGGGGAAATGCTTTTCCGCTACCTGCTTTTGATTATTTTATCTCGAATTAAACCTTGCAATTTTTTAAAAAATCAATATTTATCTTTACACAACATGAAATATATTTTTGTCATTTTACCTTCCCAGTTGATTTTACCTAGAGCTGTCAAACGGACCGGTTAACCGGAAAAATTGGCCCAAAATTACCGAGTTTCTTGTAACCGAAACCGAGCCCGATAAAACTGAACCGAAACCAAAAAGATTCGGGCTATGGCCGGTCAGACCTTCTCTGGAACCGTGAATCGGCTCAAAACCGGCCTGGTTTGAACCGATCCGAACCAATAATCGAGCCAGGCCCATAACCGCTCGGTTAACCGAACCGGTCCCTTTCCCACCACTTTTGAGTTGTGACCATCAAAAAATCGTTTTTTAACCGGCCCGAGCCCGAACCCATACTGAACCTGTATACCCCGTTATGGTTCCGAGCCCAAACCGAACTGAGCTCTGTTCAAGGTTTCTCAGGCCGATTTCGGTTTAGGTTAACCGAGATTACAGCTCTAATTTTACCAAATATGAATTACTATATCAACATTTCACCGTAGCTTTAACGTAATATCTCCTAACAACATTTCATCTAACATCATCTTCTAGCACCGCTACAGCATTCCCATACTAGCCCTAAAGAGTCTGGATTTGGACTTGGTTTCTCGTAAACAAAATGAAACAACTACTACTTGTGTTTGGATATAAACAGCTAGGCTTTGCTTACTTGTTTGTAGCAACTAGCAAGTACTAATAGCTTCATCAGAGCAACAGCTTTTCATAACCTCTAATTTCAAATTCTCTTAAATGAATTGCCTTTATGCTTGAATCAATACTCAGACAACCGTTTAATCGTAAACCAGGGAAATCCGAGGAACTCAGGGAGAGAGACGTGTATGAAGTCACTGAAAGGGAGGAAATGTTTATGTCGTTTGCGAGAACGAGCAACCAGAAGGTGAAATCTTTTGAGGACAGCATCTATGGAGCTCCACAAAGGGAGGAAACTTTTCTGCCATTCGAGAGAATGCGCAACCAGAAGGCGAATGCTGGTAAGAAAGACGGGGAAGATTCACTTCTTGATGTTCTTTCTTTACTTTATTTCTCACTCTCATTATTGCACGGCGTCTATGAATTTACAGACATCGAGGAAGATTTCGTTCCCTATGAGAACATTCACCACAAGAAGGTGAAATCTGGTAAGAACATCCATGTTTTGTAGCAAGTGCTAGAAGCTTCATCGGATCACCATCTCTTCATATTTTAAGTATTTTTATAATTGTTTTCGCACAAATCATGTCTACGCTACCATTGTCATAAACCAGGGAAGGTCAGGGAATCGACTGAGGAAGGCATCTATGAAGCTTCTACTCTGAGGGAGGAAATTGTTGGGACATACAAGAAAATGGGCACTCAGAAGATGAAATCTGGTAAGAAACCTGGACACCTGGTACTTTGTTTCTGTTCCACATCTACTTGACCGATTTGATTTCATTAAGTTTTAAAAAAACCCTGAGATTGGTCATAAGTGTTTCATATTAGAAGTACACAAAGATCAAATATTCAAATGTGTTGATAAGTCCCGCATCGGTTATCCTTGCCAATTGGTTTTGAAGTGGAACCACATGGATTCTTACAGAATGAACCGGGAACACACATCCTTACTTTTTAGCATTCTTTTTGTATGAATCAGGAACAGACAACCCTTGCCATAAGCAAGGAAAGCCCCAGAAATGCCCAGAGGAAAAAGACATCTTCGTAGTTAAGGTAGAATCCGAGGATGATCTCCAGCCATTTGAGAAAACTAGGTACCCAAAGGCAAAGCAGAATAAGAAAGATGTGATGAAGGAAACCGGATCATCATCAGCATCAGCGCGAAAAGATCGAACAGGAAAAGGAATTAGCAGGGAATCTGAATCTTTCCGCTCCAAATTCCCCTTCTTTGTGAAGCATCTGAAGGAGTATAACGTCGATAAGCACTTCATTCTAGTAAGCAAACCCTAAACCTACATTCTGGTAATTCTTCTCTTCAGTTTTCTTTTGGGTGATTGATTCTCACATCTTTTGCAGACCGTGCCTAACGGCTTTGCAAAGAAGCATCTTCCAAGTGAGAAGTCAAAGTTATTGCTGTGGGATCCAGAGGGGACGAAGAGCTGGGAAGTGATTCTCAACCCGTCGGCAAGCCAGACCAGCTTAGGTGGAGGATGGAAGACTTTCGCATTCGATAACAACCTCAGACCGGGACAGTGCTGTGTTTTTGAGCTTGTTGAGGATTTGCAGTTGCGAGTCCACACTTTCTCGTCCTGAATTGATCAACATTTTAACTACTACGTACAACTGTTTCATCATCTCTGGTGTTTGTGAAGCTATCTGATTACTGTCTGGTGATTTTCCTTTGGAACTTATTCGATGTGTAATTGATGATGTTATCGGTTGATATTGACTTGAACTACTTAAAATGATCTTGTGTTTTCCTTCACATAGTGCCCGGATTGTAGAATGCTAAAAGTTTCGGGTTGGTGAGTAGCGAATTTGAATAGAGAGAGGCGCAATATCACATTATTGATGGCTTGAACATGGGGTCAACTCACACGTTAGTTTGGCTCAAACCACGTTCTAAGAGTTCATCGCCTTGATAAAAATTGTCAAAATTTACCTTTTTTTTTAGTAATAACTCTTTCGTTTATCAAGACGTCAATTTAGAGTTTGTTTGTGAATACTGTGACTTTTTAAAATGCTATTGTTTTAATATATATACTTTAAAGATTGCCGTTTCAATATAGGACCATCAATCGTAACCCATCCCTTTGGGTTAAAAGGTGCTTTCTTCTTTCCATGTTGCATCAATCTCTAGCCTTACCAGTGGATGTGATGGCTAGTCGTCGGCGTTGAAGTGTTGGTTTGCTAAGAGAGGTTTATGCGATACTTGTCTTAAGTGAGAGGTTAGCTTCTCTCCTAATTATCACATTGAATAATTATAAAAATCTATTGCGAAAAGGATCCAATTGCATAGTGATACGATTTTGATTAACATGTTTTTTTGTTGAGAATAAACTTAGCACTGTATTTAATATAAAATTAAGCCAAGAATAGAGTAGACTGGAGCATATATGATGTTTTATGCACTTGGCGAAAAAGTACTACAAAAAATATGACAATAGAATAATTAAGCCAAATGTCACGTCCGGCCCTTCAATGAACAAATTCACTTTTCCCAAAAAGAAATGAAAAACACTATTTTAAAGAAGAGACGTATACAACTTTCTAATATATCAACTTGTTATTTAAAGGAATGTGTATGTACGGTGCGTATATTCGATTTCTGAGAGTAAAACGACCCGAAATTATGTAAACAATTTTGTCTCTTAAATCTAAACCTAAAAAGATCTAAGGATTGAAGGGAATGTTCAAATCCTTATCGATCAATTATCAGGGAAGTCAGCAAGTCAGATTGACTCCGATGAAGCTCACTCAAACCGAATTGCAGAGAAACTCAAGAACTTCAAGACAGTGAAGTGGAAATGGATCCCAAAAGAAGTCAGTAGAGAGACTCACAAGCTCTCATACTAAAAAAATGGGAGATAATAGATGGTAAAGTGATTTCCAAGAGTGGTTAAAGTCCCAAAGTGATACAATTGTCAATTTAAATCTCATTTGATGAGTTACAAAATGCCATCTTTTCAAAAAAAAAAAAAAAAAAAAAAAAAAAAAAAAAAAAAACCTAAAAATAAGTTTTCTAAGAAAACCTAAGAAGTTCAGAAAATTCCCTAAAAAAAGGAAAAAAGAAGAAGAAGAAGTAATAGTATAGAGGAAAGTGCAGCTAGGGTCGTAGTTCAAGTGGTAGAGCGTTGGAAGTCCCTGCATGAAGTCTCGGGAACAAACCCGGTTGACGACAAAAAAATTATCAAAAAATAAAAATAAAAAAATAAAATAAAAATAATAATAATAAAAAAATAGTACAGAGGAAAGTGCAATTAAAAGGTTTTATGGGGATGCATGTGTAGTTTTTCATAATAATTTCTTGTATTTATATATACATTTGTCTAGAGAGAGAAAAGACCTTGTGCTCTCTCTCTAGTCTCTCTACTGCGCTGAAATGGACCCTTCACCAGCTGATCGCCGCGATTGGAACCACCCTTTTCCGGCGACGGCGACGGCGCCGGCGATCCCCCACTCCGTCAGACCGCCGGCAGAAATTCCCGGCGCCGATTTGCGGCGACCCAACAACACCCAAAGAGACGAATCTTCTGTCTTCTTCAGGATGGTTCTGTCTTCTGTTCTTCATGACAAGAAATTGGTATTAACCCTCTTCTCAAAATCTGATTTTTTTCATAACCCACTAATTCGATTTCAGTTTTTTTGTTCAATTTGTCACTTTCGAGTTAAACCCAAACTTTGTCTTGGTGAAATTGATGAGTTCTGGGTCTGATTAGTTGAGAATCAATCAAATCAACTGATTATAGCTAGTTAAGTAGTAAAAATTAGTTCTTGGATTCAACAGAGGTAATAGAAACAGCTAGGTCTAATTTGGTGTATTAGGGTTACATGGGGGTAGTAGTAGTAGTAGTAGGTGGAGGTTTTAGGGTTTTCTTTCCAAAAGCTTTATTTCACATTTCATTTGCAAATTGATCATCTTATTCATCACCATGTGTCATTGATTTTTCAAAAACCTGATCAGAAGGTTCTAAAAAAAGGAAGCGGCTGACGTATCGGTTGCGGTCGCGTGTAACGGGATCCGACTATATCGGAGGGTTGTAACAGAGAACGGGGATCGAATGTGTGAATTTTAGAAAACATTCACGGACGTTTTCTCCGTTTTTTCCCCTTTTTTACCGATGATCCCGACCCAAAACGGCCGTTTTCCCCTTTTTTTCCGTTTTTCCCGTTACCGACGCGGAACGGCCATTTTTTGTGTGAATAAAATTCACACGACGCGTAACGGGAAGAACGGTCGCGCTCTCTGCCGCTTCCGTTTCAATACGGCCGCTCCACGCCGCTTTTGCCGTTTTTTGAAACCCTGCCTGATGCCATTTGATCATCTGTTGTTTCTATTTGGATGTTTTTCCTAAATTTGATTCTTGAATATTACAGAAAATCCCAGGAAAGTTATCCAAGAAGATCATGAATGAATTCCCGGCTGTAGCGTCTCTCACAACTCCGGACGGCTGTGTTCTTTCAGTTGGGTTAAGGATGATTGATGGAAAGATTTGGTTTGTCGATGGTTTGAACGATTTTTTCAGGCACCATTCTATCCGCCCCGGATATCTTCTCCTGTTCATGTACGAAGGGGAGTTAAATTTCAGTGTGCAGATATTCAACGCCGCTGCATCAGAAATTCAGTATCGATGCAATTCTGTGAGTAGTTTTGAAGGAACCAACAGAGGGATTGATCGTGCTGAAATGTTGAATTCTTGCCCTCCTTGGCAATCGCCTAGGCCTAATTTGGTGAAGTCCAATTTTGACTTTGGTTTAGATGAGAATGTATCCAAGAACTCGGATAAGTTACAGGCTAAATATGTTCAGTACGCCGAATGGAACTTCAATGGGAGCGAACCTTCTAAGACCTCCAAGACTAATGGAGTAAACTTAGTTGAAGTTTCAGAAGGGTTACATGGAAATGGAACTCGGAATGTAGGTATTCAGTGCGATTTCAGCGAGCTCGTAACATCTGCGTACAAAATCAGAATGAATACTCTGAATGAAAGACCTGAGAAGCCCAGGAAAAGGAAGAAGGGAAAGGCATCTAGTAAGCTCCTTCAACTCTAGTTATATTGTTAAGTTTCATACTCTGAAATATATTTGTTCTTTGACATTAAGAATGTGATAACTTGCAGCTGAAGTTGAGTCTTCGTCGACACAAGGCAGAGAAGTGAAGATTCCTGAGAATGAAGCAGCTTTGTTGAGGAAGTGGAGAGTTATAACGCCCGAAGAAAAGGAGAGAGTGCTCAGTGTGGCGAAAATGTTTCAGTCTGAAAATCCGTTTTGCAGGGTGATTTTGCGGAGATCTTATGTCTACAAGGGAATTGGACTGGTAAGCCACTTATATCACGTGTTTTGTTATCTTGCATTTGTTACATTCTTCTGCTTAAAACGGTCTTTTAAATCAAAGCTTTCCACAAATTCCGGAATAATATTCTGAAGTTTGGTCACCTTATTTTTTCCCTTTTGTCGTTATCTTCTGTAATAAACACGAGTAAAGGGCATCTCCAATAGTGACATGAAATTTTAATGTAAATTTTAAATAAAATTGCTCATTTGCATGTTGTATAACGATAATTTGATACGTCTTCTCCAATAGTAGCATGCAAAGTAAAGAATTTATCTTTATTTATTGTTTATCTGATTATTGTGGATGAGAGAGGAAGATATAATTTAGGAAAAGTGTTATCAACATGTAAGAAAAATAGGAAAAGAAGTTGAGAAAAAATAGGAAAGATGATTTGAATTTTTTTGCCGCCAGGTTTGGCAATGGATTTGCATGTTCTGTATTTTGCATCTTCGAATGCCTCTTCTATTTGAGTCCATTTTTTCACCAACTCTTTTAAATTTAACATAAAATATCAATTTCCATTATCTCTTGGAGATGCCCTAAGGAATCTGTTCATTTGGGGTACGCCTGCATTGTCTCTTTAAATGGTTAACCTGGTCTTTTGTTCCAACACAATTGGGTTCTCACCTTTTTATTTATTTATTTATTTTTTTTTTTGGGGGGGGGGGGGGGGGGGAAGAAATGTGAAAGATGTCTTTGTACATTTGTGTGTCATGGTGGTAATAGGGCCGGCCCGGTCTCGGCCCCCTGCCATCCTAGGCCCCGGACCGGACCCCTACGAAGCAGCCCGGCCCCGAAACCAGTACGGTTCGCGTTCCTCCTCCAAAAGCCTGCCCCCCCCCCCCCCTTCTCGACGGCCCTCTCCGGGCTAGCCTGGCCCCCTTCGGTCCGGGCTGGCCCCTCCAAAATAACCTGCAGTACCCCTCTCCGCCCCGAACCTAAGGGCTTTTAGCCCCTAATCGGTCCGGATCATCTCCTCCCCCAAAAGCTCTGCCCCCCACTAGCCCGGCCCTTTGACACCATGATTTGTTCCTATATATCCAGTGATTCAATAAGGTAACAGTACATAGTAGCAACAGTTTATTAGAGACCGTGGTCTTGAGGATTATTTCACAATTTCTATTCACTTGTTACGAGATTCTTCATGCTATTTGGTACTCCGAAAATGAGTAAGAAAGGAAAATGGGAGGGAAAAGAATGGAAAATGAAAGAAAATTAATATTTCCTTCACTTAATTATAGGAAAATAATTAAGAAATAATGTACTCTTTCTTTATTACAATTTTATACCCCAAATTTCATAGACAACTACAATAAAGGACTTGTAGTCTCTTGCAACATCACAATCGACATAGCAATATCGGCAACAGACCCACTCATCACTACGGCAGTACTCATCACAACCAATCAACAACCACTGCCGCCACCTGTCCACCATCTTCACCTTCACAAATCAACTACAGCCCACCATCAAAACCCTGATTCCCCGACCGATAAAATAAAACCAACACGATCTCTGATGAATGGCTATGGGGATGAAGTGGAGAAAGAAGGCCAGTTTGACCACGGCGACCCACTGTGGTGGGATTCTCTATAATGGCCTTGTTTGGATGTAGTGGTTTTTTGAAAAAAAATAAAACTAGAAACACAAACCAAGCAAAAATTAGGTCCCCACGTAACTAAAAAACCAAAAACAAACTAAAACTTTCCAATACCTTGTTTTTTAGCTAACAAAAAAACTAAAAACCGACTTATCCAAACATGTCCAATATCACCGATCCCGAACTCTAGTCACCACTATGAGTCCTCTGCTGCTGCCGGCAACGGCGGGTGTCAAGGTGGCAAGATGGGCCGACCCGTGTGCCAATTTGGCACGGCCCGCCCTGGCACGCTCTAAACACGCCCCAAGCACGGCCCGCTCCACCCTCCGATACGGCACGGCCCGCTCAAAGGCGTGCTCAACCCGTGGCACGGCTGGGTCACGTTCCTCCCCTAGCCCCCCCCCCCCCCCCCCCCGGGCCGTGCACGACCCGCACAAACAAGGCCCCTTCGATACGACCCGTGCACGGCCCACCCCCTACAACCTGGCACTGCGGAGTTTCTAGAATTTGTTAGCACGGCCCGGCCTACCCCTTGGGACGGCCCGTCCCCAGCCCGCCGCGCCTCAGCACGGCCTTAACCCGGCACGGCCCGCTGCCACCATGAGGCGGGTGTGATATCTGTGATTTCCCTCAATTTTCTATTGCTTTTCTTTTCCTAAAATTTTCTTTTGCTGTCAAACAAAAGAACCCTTTTTCCCCAGAAAACCATTTTCCTTTTCCATCTATTTTCCACGATCCAAACAGGGGCTTAGGGAAGTTTATTATCTTCTTATTTTGACTGAGGCAGGGCCGAGTAGGGCATGGGGGTAACAAAAAATGAAGAATATCTTTGGTCCATCTGTATTATAAAGGTAACAAAACATAGTAATGACATTTATTAGAGAACATGGACTTGAAGATTGTCTCGCTTCAGCTTACTTGTTAGTCACGCTATTCCTTAGGTCTTGTTTCGAAGCTCAGAGTTTGCGCAAGAAAGCAAAAAAGATAAGAAAATGATAGAAATTTAGTTTTTTTTTTTTTTCTTTTTTTTTCTTTCTTTTTCAATATTTGGTAACTAAGAGGACAAATTCAAGAAAATCTAATGATTATATACTCTTTCATACTCCATATTAGAATGGTACCCATACAGCTATAATTATTTCAATTGCTACCACAATATTCTGTGTAATTTCAATAAAAGCCCCAACGCTCTTAGAACATACATCTATTACCCCTGCAAGTCTGCAACACCATCTTCGATTCTATCGATAGACCAGGGATCACAAAGCCGATACAATCATAGAATAGCCATCGTCACCTAATGCCACCGCGTCGAACCCACATGACACTCAAGCTACTACCACTACCGTCACCATCTTATTCGAGTGACCATTATTGTAAGTATGATCCACATTCTCTCTAAATCATCAAAAGCCCTCATTTTACAACACCCGCCACGTATACCCTGCCACAGTCGCCACCACCACTACCACCCAATTGCCTCCGACAAAACAAAGCAAGTAATCACAGCCACATATCAAATTCATATATATTGAAATAGAAGAAGATAAGAGAATTATGAGTTTTGGATCCAAACAACATCAATAAATAGCCTTCTCCCAAATTTTCTAATTGGTTGCCACCGGCGTCTATTGTTTGTCCGTTATTCAGTCAGAGCCACAGGGGGTTGAGAGCGGGACACTTATAAGTTTTCTCAATCTTTTCCGTCCGATCTGGGCCGAAATAATTTTCCCAGTTTAGCTTTTGTAATTTACTTATAAGTTTTCTCAATCTTTTCCGTCCGATCTGGGCCGAAATAATTTTCCCAGTTTAGCTTTTGTAATTTCCTTATTTCCATTTCGCTTTCTTTTCCTTTTCAGTTCGTTGACATCCAAACATACAAAAATATCGCGTGGAAATTATTTTATTTTCTTTCTAAGTTCCAAACATACCGTAGGGAAGTGTATTTCATTTGTTACTCTGACTCGAATAGGGTTCCATGTTACTCATGGTGTCAAAGGGCCGGTCCGGACTGGCATGGGGGCGGGCTTGGAGGAGGGCTGGGAGGGGGCGGGGTCGTGCCGGGCCTTTGGGAGAGGAAAGTGATCCGGACCGGTTAGGGGCTAGAAGCCCTAGGGTTTGGGGCTGGGAGGGGCCAGGCTGGGGGCTAGGCTAGTAAGGGGCCGGTCCGGAGCCGGGTTGGTGGGTTGGGGGCCAGGCTGGGCCGGGTTTGGCTGCGAGCCGGCCCTCTTGACACCATGACATGTTACCAGAGAAGAACATGTAGAAGAAAATAGAAGAGGAACATTAGCATGTCAAAACTTATCAACGACATGTTATCTTTTTATTTGAATCATTACAGATTTTCTATCATCTTATTGCTCCTTAAATACTAAGAAAAGCCTCTAGAGTATTCTTGCTTTGACAAATCTTCTGTTGCAGCTCATAATATCCGCTTTAAATTGTCTGTGTCCATGCAGCATATGCCGGCATCTTTTGCCGAGAAGTATCTCACCGGAGTCTCAGGGTTCGTCATGCTTCAGGTCTCCAATGGAGAAAAGTGGCCAGTCCGGTGCCTCTGGAGGGGTGGTTCTGCTAAATTAAGCAAAGGATGGCCCGAATTCGTTTCTGGTAACAAGTTAGAGGAAGGAGATGCTTGCGTGTTTGAATTGATGAACACCGGGGCAGATGTTGTGCTGAGAGTTACCATCATTCGCTTAGCTGATGTTTCTGTTGCAGCAGGTCCTGTGAATCAACTTCTCCTTCACCCGCCGCCGCCGCCGCCGCCCAACCAGCAGCAGCTAGTTAGTCGCAGATAACATTCTTAACTTGCTGAAATTGTGGAGGGCTAGGGTTTCTTGTTTCATGTGAACTTTCTGTATATTGAAACTAATAGGGAGATGAAAGTCTAGTTATGGAGTTTGTACACCTTGTTAGATGTTTTTTTCTATCAAATATTAGGAGAACTTGGAGAATATCTTCATGTGTTTATTCTAGCTTATTGCTGTTTCTTTTTTGATTAACCTATCCAAACATGCTTTGCTACCTCCGTTCCCTCTTTCTCTCCCAGTTTGACTTTCATCACTATTCATTGGGTCACTTTGACATGGTGATTTGATTAGCAACATGATGCGAGAATTTGATAATCTTTTCATGAAAAGATCACCAAAAAATTGTATCATTTTGCTATCCAAATCACCGGGTCAAACTAACCGTATTATGGATAAAAAAAGTCGAACTGGGTAGAAAGAGAGGGGACAGAGATTGCTTGGTCGGGAGTCAATGTAGGACTAGGGGCGCCACCCGAGTTCTTAAAACTAGGTCCGACACCGCATGTTTTGAATGTTTTAGTAGTGGTACTCTTTCATTAACTCCATATGGAGATGTGCTCTGACTACGTTACATGTACCCTTACTATTGACTTTACATAGAAATTGTGTCACATCTATTCTAGACTGTCACGTCTCAGTGACTCAACACCACCTCACTCAAGGCTAAAATTCTCTAAAAATCACTCTTCGTCTTTCCATCAAGTTCAGTCTGCGTAAGCATAAAGTCTTGTAAAGAAACAAATTAGGCACTCTATTAGTCCAGTGCCCTAGAGCAGCAATAGGTGAACATGCTATTACGGTCCCTTCTCTCATAATGGTAAACCACCTCACAAATTAGTCTTTTCTTAAATAACTTGTCAAATGTTCAAGGCTTGGTGAATCTCAATTCTCAACCATCTTGAAAAGAAGTTGCTTTTATAACTTAAGTGCCAGTTCCTTTCTCTAGAAATAAGCTCCTTTTAAGTTCCTACTACTTTTCAACCAACCATTCAAATTTCAAAGCCAACCCTTACCCTTATCCAACTTCACCCACAAAACCACATCTTCTCATCTCTGCATTCTTCCTCCACACCCATTCCTCATCTTCTTTCTTCAATCACCTTCACAATGGCAACAGCCCTCTCTCCGGTGACATTCACCGCCGCAACCACGGTGGTTTCAGGCCATTCCTCCACCCAGAGGAGAAAACCAACCATCAACTTCATTGGAGGATTGAATTCCTTTGGTGGACTCAAAGCTCACACCACTGTGGCCTCTCTTGGTGTCCCTGTTTGCTCAGAACAGTCATTTGCTAAGGTGGTTGGCTCTCTAAAATACTCATCAAGAGGCAGAAGAAGTGGTGGTGGTGGTGGTGGTGGTGCTCTTTCCTCCACCTGCAATGCTGCAGGAGAGATATTCACTATCGCGGCGATCATGAATGGGCTTGTTCTTGTTGGAGTTGCAGTTGGGTTTGTGCTTCTCCGAGTTGAAGCCTACGTAGAGGAAGCAATTGAGTGAAGAAGATCGAGTTCTTTTTTTCATGGTTGGATTTGTCAGTGAAGATGGTGTCCTTTTGTACTTACATTTTGAGTGATTTATGATCATCGAAGCAAAGATTCTTTATGTAATAGTACATGTTGAAAACCATCTTAAAGATTACGCGTACATCATTCGACTGGATTGGCCTGATAATATTATAATGTGTCTGGTTTGGTGCAGTATTACACTATAAATAGTCCGATTCAGATTATTCCTTTATGTGGGGAGGACTAAGAGTGTGTTCATCCATGAGCCCCCGGGCAATTTCAAGTGCCCGTGGGACAGTTTGAAGGGCACCGAAAATAGTTATTTTCAGAAATTCTGATGTTGGAGTGAGATGGTGATTATGGCCTAGTTTGGGAACGGTGTGGCCATGCTAGAAGTTGTTGTGTGAGAATCACAACGAGAAAGTTGGTGTGAATTTCAGATAATTGTTCGGTCATATTACGTGAAAACTGTGTCACACAAAAACAAATCAATGGAAACTGAGTAACTGTTTGGAGTATATAATTCATCATCATCATCTGAATTGTCACACAAATCAGAGTCTATAAGCCCACAAGCTAGGGGAGAAGAGCCAACAGAGTTATGTATCTGTTGCGCAAACTTGCATTCTTCAAGAACATGTTCAAATCTTTCAAGAAGACGAAACATGCAACTACAAGACCGATATAACTCATAAATGTGTCAATCGGAAGCCCTTCAATGATCATTTCTATCGATATATATACCACGAACAATGTCTCGCCCATGAGGGTAAACATAATACATGCATTGATCTCACACTCTTCTTCTTCTTGATGATGTCAGGCATGGCAGCAAATGTCATAAATCTGGGCAAAAGCTTCTTCTACTTGCGGAAAAGCTCTGGAAGATGGGCGTTGGTGAGCTTAGTCCTGCTGGTGATCTCTTTATTCTTCTTCTTCTTCTTGTCCTTGGACTTACCAGGAAGGCCATCGTTCTGAGCCATGGCTCGCCGCTTGGCGGTGTTAGTGGCGGGCCTCATCCCATTCTTTTGAAGATCCTTCTCAATGTCAATCATATCACGCGGCAGTTCGATGCTACGGAATAGCTGTTTCAGGTCGTCGTCAACCTTGACAGTCTTGTGGTTATGAACTCGCGGATCATTTGGATAGGCTATGTCCTCTTGGGAGTCGAAGTTTGACAGCAACCAGATGTCACCAGATGCTTTTAGAGCCTAGAAAGAAATGCAGACTTGAACTAAGAACCAAAGTAAATGAGTAGTAGTAATTAGGAGGCAAGATGAACAAAAGTAGCACATACAATTCAGGTAGTGACATTACACAATATAAGCGATTGATAACATGAAAAGTAACAAAATGTCAATTATGCCCACAACTTGCTCTATTCTTCGTCACCACCATCATTAGGTGATAGTAGAAATTGCAGGTCAAAAATCGACCAATTTTCAAACATTTGTCCAAGTAGCATAATTAGCCTGCTCAAGTGCTTGAAACAGAGGCGATGGTGGTAGGTGGTGACTGAGAGAGAGATGGACGAAGGGGAGAGTGAAAAGATTTCAAGACCGTAAATTGGATTATATTTTGAGGTAAATTGGTCCTTTCAACAACTTCATAATCTAATCCCATGCCTTAGAGGCCTTATTAATCTTAAGGGGGTATCAAATCCCATTAACTTCATCCCTACACCAAACAGCATCTAGTACCCGCCTACAAGGATTCACAATTGTCAGAATCTTACAATTCACTATTTGGATCCTACGATTCGATTCGCTTCTTCATCCATGAAACGATGTGAGCCAGAGGGTGAATCTTAAATCCCGAATCAAGAGACCGAATTTTACGATTCATTTGCGATTCAGAGATTCAGCTCGAGAGTCCGATTGAGATAGTAACAGTTCCAAAAACAATACATGTCTCCTTTTTCGCTTTTCGCAAATATGTTTGTTTGCTAATACATAGTTCTTAAGTCTACGGCCAATAGCTTCATGTCAATTTCCATTCTATTGGCATCTTATAGTTCCTTGCTCTACATACATTTCTATATCTTCATTATTCTCATCTTTTATATGGTACAGCTCATAATAACTAGTATTAGCTGCGAGTTACCTTCAAACTTGAGCTTGCTTATTGTTAAAATATGAATATACTGTTCACGCATGTTATAGTTCTACGGAATGTGATTATATATGATTACAGAGATCGCAAGTGAATTTTTACTACTTACGACTCGATTCGATTCAGTGAAGGTGAATTTCGATTCTCTCTAAATCCCAATTTGACAACTATGCAAGGATTCATATCAAATGGAGTACGCCATTCTTGTAACCCCACCAAACATGAAATAGAAATGAACGAATATAACCTTCTCAACATGTCCACAGTTTTAACCACTTCTCCCAATTAGTGCATCCAAGGCCAAAGTTACACATGACAAAACCACCTCAAACGACTCTCTATTTTATACTCCATTGGTCGAGACTTAGATTCTTTGCACTTGTGTCATTATGTGAATTAGTTTTCATAGTTATACCAATCATCCACCTCAGCAAGCTCATTTCTACCACTCATTTATTGACTTACTACTTCTTAATAGCCCAGCACCCATCTCACAATCTAAACTTTGAGCCCCAAAATGATTCAACACTAATACGAGAGTGGCTTAATTCTATAAGTTTGAGTTTTCTCTATGGGTGGGCTTTGCAGGTCCCAGTAGAGATGAGGAAAGCAAGAATTGTCAAGCTTTGTGATTGCGAAATGATACTGAAGTGTCTTATGACGGAGCTATTCTTCGAAAGGAGTACTGCCCAGTGTTACCAAAATTCACTCGTACCACCGCGAATTGCGAATTGGATCACGCGTTCCGAACGAGGAACACAAGCGATCCAGATCGCTTAATTTGGTGATCTCAGTTTTTTTTTCCAACAATTATAACCTGAAGTACGTGGAAAGGAAAATTAAATTTAGATATGTTAGGTTACATCTATTTTTAGAGTATTGAATCTTAACTGTTGCATATATTCAGCAGTTTTATACTTTATGATTTGCCGAAAATGGTAAAACTCTTGTAAAGGTATACAAAGAAGCCTACCCTTGGCGTACCGATTCGACAGGGTACGCCTTCCGCGATCCCGTTCCATGAACCGGAACGATCCGTGTTCCAGGTAATTTAGGTACTGCCGTTGGACTTTCTAAAACCCCTTAATAAATTTATCAGGTACTTCTGGCAAGGAACATTCCAAATACTCCGTATTCTAACATAGTTCTTGGTTGTAGGATGACTATGATGCCTCTCCAGTCCGACGGGCTTCCTCTTCGGGCAACAACTAAGGCCATTGACGTGAAGAATAACATCGAAGAGCAGATGGCAATATGGACAAGGCAAACCCCTCCACAGAAAATATAATTAGGGCCATTTAAACCCTCCCCACACCTACACAACTCCTACTATGTCAGTTTCAACTGTTCAAGTTTCTGAGACAAAACAATTGAAAGGATTTACAGAGGCTTCTTGGGGAAATTAGGAATCAGCACAATTCATCATTATTCAACTACAATATAGTCTGCAGGGTCTTTTGTGTGATGGAGGTTCAGGGAATAGGTGGCCAGTCTATATAAATTAACTTACTAGGCGCTTTTTGGTACAACTTGTGAGGCTTAGTTCTGCTTTGACCGAGGTTGATGGTGTTCTAAAGAAGCTATTTTCCTCCAATCGACAACACAGTTACAAACACACCCAAATCAATCTCAGAATCAGTTGCAGAATGGGGTTCAAGATAAGAGGATATTGTTAATCATGCACATGCACGGTTGATGGTTGATGCTAGCAAACGAAGCGAAGTGCTCTATGTGCTATAGGTGTGGCAATAAGTGGATAGCAGGTCTCCCCAAAATGGCCCACATATTCGTTTATAGCTGTATTCATGTTGCAGGTTCTGTAGGGATGGAGAGCCTGGTGAAATTTAGAATGCTACTGACACGGGTAATGAAGTTAATGAGAAGGCAACTAATCAAATTTTCTAGCTTTATTTTACGTAGAGTAAACTACTACCTATGTTGCAGACTTGCTTGTCAAAAACTCGCAGTTAATTCTAGGTTCCATTTCTCTGTTCTGTATTTGTCTTAAAATATAGATCTCAAGTTTTGTGGTTTAACAAAGCCCGGACAACTGGTTTTCCACAAACACGACTAGTGCCAACTCCACTTGATTCCGTGGTCAGTATTTATTTGGTGGCCCTGACAATAGGTTTTCTTTATGGAAGGGTTTTATGGGTCTCGGTAGAGCTACCAGGCGTGTTTTATGACACTGCTATTCTCCGAAAGGAGCACTGCTGTTGAACTTTCTAGAACCCCATAGCAAAGTGGTATCTGGCAAGGAACACTCCAAGTAGTCCGTGTTCTAACATACTTCTGGGTTTTAGGATGAATATGTTGCCTTTTTCATCCGACGTGCTTCCTCTTTAGGGCTACATTTAAGGCCACAGACGCGAAGTTTAACATCGCAAAACCTCTCCACTGGCAAAAAACAATTAGCTTCATTTAATCCCTCCCAAAGTAACATCCAACTAAGTCAGTTTCAACTATTCAATTTTCTGAGACAGGGCAATCGAATAGATTTACAGATGTTACTCAAAGAACATTGAGAGCATGCATAATGAGCATTTACCCAATTAGACCAGCCCTTTTATGTTATGGAGGCTCAGGGAATTAACTGGACCTGGCATCTGTTCTCGGAGCATCTTTGATACTACTTGTGACACTTAGTTCAGTTTTGACCGGGATCGATGGTGTTCTATAATAGCTATTCTCCTCCAATTGACAACGCACATAGTCACAAACACATCCAATTTGCAAATGGTATCCGAAAGGTAAGAGGATTTTGGCAGTCATCTTCACGGTACTTGATAATGTCGAAGAAAGTGAAATACTCAACCTGCTTTAGGTGTGGTGATTGGTGGGTACTAGTAAGCAGGCCTTCCTCAAAAAGTTCATTGATTCATATTTGAGGCACTCATGTTGCAGGTTGTGTAGGGTTAGGAGAGTCTGATAAGATTTACTTGGTAATTGACACAGGGAATAAGCTTAATCATTAATGATGAGGAAGCGCTAACTAAATTCACTATATTTTCTTTACGTGTAGTGCATCATAACTATGTTGCAGACTTGCTTGTCCAAAAGTTGCAGTTAATTATGGGTTTCATGTATCCGTTCCGTTTTTGGGTTAAGATAGAACTCAAGAAAAATATTGTGGTTTTCAATAAAGCCTGGAAAATTGGTTTCGTACAAATATATCTGGTGCCAACTCATTGGATTATGTGCTTCTTTGTTTGGTGTCCCAGACAATTCATTTGAAGAGGTGATGGATTTCTAGACGACCATACGAGGAGAATGTTAGTTTGTTCATTTGGCTTTTAATGGATTAATTGGATCCAGTGGAAGAACATAAAACTTGAGCACACCACTCATTTCTTCTTTCCTCACTAATTCAATTGATCCTTGTACACTTCAGCTGTTAAATTTATCTTTCCACGGGAACATGGCCATACTTCAATTCGACCTTCCATTTGTTCATTTTCAATGAAAAAACACAACTAACGACCGAAAGCGAACAGAGAAACTAACCTGTAAATCCTCCATAACATTGGGGTATGAGTCCTTGAGATCAATGACAGCAATGCCCTCTGGGAATTTACGCACTAAGAAGAGTAACTGATCCCTGTCCTTCAGGTCGTGCTTGGACTGTGAACAAATAAATGGCAATAACGTCCGCCATTGTGGTTGGGTATAAGCACATAATCTATAACATCTTACAGAAAATAAAAGTAAAGAAATAAAGTTTGAATTCAAAAAAGGGTTTCAAGTAAAAGTTTAGTAATAGTACCTTGTAAGAGAAGTACCGCCCATCATATCGCACTTTAGGGTTATTCCTCAAACTGTCAAAGACAGCCTTGTTCCCATTTATGTCAACATAGACAGATTCATTTATTTGCTCGGGAGTTAAGGCTTTTCTAGTCTGCAAAACAGAAACGAAAATTACAATGTCTATTATATAAAAGGTGCTTCCATAGAGTAACGCATTAATAACCTGAGGCTAAATTTGACAAAACACAAGCATCTGTAGAATATGGCTGACATTATTAGGTTTTGGAAGCAGGAATATCTCCAAGTTTACTGGTCAACTATTAAAAGTTGATGAAAAAGATCGGAAGGTAAATATTCAAGAACTTCCTTCCTTAGACCTACAAAGGTCAAGGATGGTGAAACCCTATGACAAACTCTGATATCAAAGTTAAAAAAAAAATCGCATGCCAGCAACTAAGCTAGGGGCATCTAACCACTGGAAGTTCGAACTCAACAAAGTCAAAACATAAACTAACAAAACTAGTATTCCAAATTCATGTATCTAGTAACAACATCAGCATGTAGAATGCAAATTCCACCAAAGTTCAATTCTCCAGTCAAATGCCGCTAAGCCTCTAACGTAATTAGTCTGCAAAGCCTAAATATACCGCGTTTTATCTTCCAATATGCATTGAAATGAGGCACAATATCGTTGGTACATAAAATGGAATAGAGATCTTTCTTTAGAACCCAACTATTTTCTCTTGTAAAACCTCCAGATTAGAATCTTTGATATCAACCATATTTTTTACAGGGGCTGCGGCATTCCATGAAAAGCAAGAAGAGACATTATGATACTTAGTCCGTTCTCTCTCTATCTTCCATGTTTGACTTTTTCTTCCGTAATCGGATCACTTTGACCCGGTTATTTGGATAGCCAGACGATGTAATTTTTTGATAACTTTTTATGGTGTTGTAGAGTAAGGTTTACTCAACAACACCTTGTAAAGTTTACCAAATTCTTGCATCGTTTTACTAATCAAATCACCGAATCAAAGTGACCCGGTGAATAGTGACAAAATGCAAACTTGGAAGATAGAGAGAGAACAGAGGAAGTAGATAAATAACTCCAGGCATAGAGACAAATCCCATGTTTTACACTGCACAAGATGCTAGGTTAAAGCTGACTCTTTAAGCTAAGTCTCCTATGTTCTAACTTCTAGAGAAGAAAATGCTAAAAATTCTACCAGTGGAACTTGCTTACGTTCTCAAGATGCTTCAGTACGTCGGAGTGATCAACTAACAAAGAATAGTCACATCAATCACCAGAAGGATAAGTAGAAACTACCCATTTCAAGACTATTATAACTTCCAAAACACATTTCTATGAGTTAGCTTATTATACTACTCGACCATAAATGACTTGTTGTCAAACACCCTTAGCATTAGATTATTATGATAAAAAAGCACCAACCAAAGGAACATTTTTCTCAAGGAAATGTCCATATAACAATAGACTACAAACAAAAGAAATGTACCTCCAGCAACAAGTCAATCACACGCTTAATCTGAGCACCAACAGGTCCTTTGCGTATACTGTTAATGTGCTGAAGTCTCTCAGTGTCATTTGAGAACTTGACAGCAGGGGCAGGAGGCTTTGTAGTAGCTGAAGTAGACGGGCCGACAACCGGGGTCTTCAGATTCACTGGCCTGGACGGCGCTGATTTGGCTGCAATACTTGTTAGGGTTGACTGGCATTTCTCTTGCTGCTTCTTGAATTTACTTAAACTCTCTTGCAAAGACATCTGAAATGCAAAAATAAAATGAGAAACCTTGTTTATGGCATATATGAAGTGACCAAATGAAGTATTCCAAGTCAAATATGAGATATGTACTAGAATCATAAAAATTCCAAGCCCTTGAAAGATTAACAAGAAAGCTGAAAAGTACTACTCTATATGGAGTGGTCAGTGCAATTGAATTTTCTGCAATTGGTGTATAAAAATGAAACCCTTTTTTTACCAAAGCTGAATCAAAGGCCAAAACCCATATAGCCAAAGCCAAATTACATGAAGAAAAAAGATAATTTTGAAACCAATTATCAAAGAAACCCTATATTCAGGAACCAAAAAATCTCAACTTTGAGCATTTACTGGATAATAGTTGACATTGTTGTATCTGGGTTTTTCCTAGAAACAAGGATAATAAGACAATTACAAGGAAAACACCAAATCAATTAGACCCAGATCGAAAAAATAAAATTTAGCTCTGGGAAGTCGAAATCGGCGCAATAGAAGCAGACAACTTGATGTTCTGGGCATGAAAACAGCGACCCAGTAACAGAAAGATGATCGGAAAAGTGAAGTAATCGATGCAAGTAGGAGAGTAACAAGCAATCAATCGATGTATATACCTCTGAGATGAAATCGAGCTCTGAAACTCTCAATCGGATCTTGTGAAAGGTGTGAGGAGAACAATCGAGAGATTAGGAATCAAGAAAACGAAGAGGGTCTCAGAGGCTGAGATCGAGAGATAGAAAGGGGAAAGAGGGTCACCGGAAGTAACAGAAGCCACCACCACCAAAGAGGGAGGAGGAAAGAAAGAAGACGACGATGATGAAGATGAAGTAAAGAAAGTCCCAAATTCAGACAAAATTACACAAACCCACCTTGGGTTTTCGGAACCAAAAAAACATACCCTTGTGTTTTACAACAAAACTTAACCAAAAGTCCAAAAACTATGCCAAGAAATCTTAGTGCATAGTAAGTACTACTTTTGTTTCTTCAGAAACACCATACTTTGCTTTTTGTCACTATTTATTGAGTCACTTTCACCCTGCAATTTGATTAGTAACATGATACAAAAAAATGGTGTTCGTTGCATAGTGTAGTAGAGTAAAGTTCACTCTACAACACTATGAGAAAATTGCCAAAAAAATATATCGTTTTGCTATCTAATTCACCGAGTCAAAGTGACGCAACTACGGATAAAAAAGTCAAACCATGACATTCTAGAAGAAACGGAGGTAGTATAATATTTGTTCTTTCTCTACGTTTTTTTTGGACGTATCTTCTCTTTTTCTAAATTTTATTTTTTAGCAACTCTTTTGTGTAAATGACACAATTGTCCCTAAAAAATACCTCACAACATTAACTTGGTGGTGTATACAAGGGGTACGGACGGATAGATCTGAACGTGTACATGTGATAGACAAGAACAAATACACAATACATATGAAGAACTAAATGGTTAAGCAAGCAAGGGTAAGAGTAAGCCTTGTTAGTGATCTGAGATAGAGACGATATGTAGGGTGATAGCCAAAAGATCGAACCAAGAATGGAAGACAACACACCTATATATAGGGGTCTTACGACAACAGTTACAAGGAGTTATATAACCGCATGCGACGGTTATATAACTGCCTCGCACGTGTACGGTCGATCGCATATATAGGCGTGTGATTCGCAAGACTCTCAGATAACTGACAAGTATCGCACGCGAGTGTAACCGTTACTCACTTGCGAAGATCATTACTCTAGCATCCAAGCCACTTAGACCCCTTGACTCCCGTATAGTTTACATGCGAGGGTGACCCTGTCTCACAACCCCCATATGAATAAACGTGAACATAGAGATAAGTATGTAGTGATAGTGGAGTACCGTAAAACTTCATCACTGACTGTCACATGGACGATGAACGATATACATAAGAAACACTATCTACATGTGGACACCACCATGTAATTTTGTGTATGAACCAGGGATAGAAAGGTAAAAGATGTAACTATCTTAATTGATGAGCATATATTTTCTCTTTGATGTGAAAACAAGAATACGGAGGAAGTATATTTTGTTATTATATATTTAATGCATATTTATAGTCCGGGCAGATTTGGGGCCAAAATAATACTTAATCCGTTCTCTCTCTATCTTTCAAGTTTGACTTTTTCTTCCGTAACATGATCATTTTGACTATTATTTAGATAACAAGACGATTTAATTTTTTGATAATTTTTTTATGGTGTTGAGAGTAAAATTTACTCAACAACACTTTGCAAAGCTTTCTAAATTCTTGTTTCGTTTTACTAATCAAATCACCGAATTAAAGTGATCCAGTGAATAGTGACAAAATGCAAACTTGAAAGATAAAAAGAAAATATAGGAAGTAGAGCTCAAGCCCAACCAAATTTGGGCTCAATTCCTTTACTGAAGCTCAAGTCAGCCCAGAAATTATCAAACCCAAACCCTACTAGCATCGAGCTGGGCTGGCGGGTATCTTTAGCCGCTGGACGAACGGTATGCCCTAGTTTAATGCATGTTTTGTTGATGAAATTAAGCCCCAATGAAACTATAAGGGGGGTTTCAAATCTATGATCCAATTAACTATATAATTTAACATTTCTGTGGAGATGGAGAGGCCGCACGTGCTTTGCCCTTCCATATCTCTTACAAGGTTAAATTGCATCAGCGGTACCCACAATTTGATATCTATAGTTTTAATTACAGCATTCACAGCATTCATACTTTTAATTTGTTGCAACGGTGGCACCCTCCGTAACTTTCTATACATATGTGGATGGAAATATGTAAAAGACTAGTTGTATCCCTCATTTTCAATCCGGATTTTTATAAATGACAACTTTTAGCGACAAATTTAAAATGTTACGCAACATTAAGTTTTAAAATTGATTTTTTTAGAAGAAAAATTGAATCATTTACTTGTACATTTAATAATATCATATATTTTAAAAACCACATTTTTCTACTAAAAAGTAATAGCAATCACGATAAATATTTCTCTCGATCGAAAACGTTATAGAAAACTTATCAATTATTACCATGGCAAGTAAATAATTAACAATTTGTAAAATTTAGACTTGTGAGTAAAACTAATTCAAAATTTAATTATTACTATGACAAGTGTGTTTTTACATATACATTATATATATATATATACATATGTAAATAAATAAATAAATTCATTATTCTATAAAAACTATTTACAAAATTATAGGGGTGAGAATTATTAGGGGCACACTAGTCTTTTTTATACATTTCCATTCACATATGGATGAAAAGTTAACGGAGTGAACCGCCGTCGCAACAAATTGGAAGTATGAATACCGCGAATGCTGCAATTTAAACTTTGGGTACTAAATTCACAAAAATACCAAACTACGGGTACCACCAATGCAATTTAGCCTAATTACAACAACATTATAAATAAAAAAAAAAAAAAAAAAAAAAAAAAAAAAAAAAAAAAACTTTAACAAATCCCTCCGGGATCATGGATCTAGGTTACGGGCCAGCCGGGCTCCGAACGACGGACGTAGTTAGCCTCGCAAGAGCACGAGAACGCTAAGCCCATGAGAAATTGCTCAACTGTGCTTTTAAGCAGCCTCGTAGTAGTTCAACATTCTAATAAGCAACTCTACTTGAAGTGATACAAAATACCGTTAATTTAGTCCATAGACCGATACTAAAACTAGTGGAGATGTGAAGTTCGAGTTACAATAAGCTACTTTCTCTTAAAAAAAAAAAAAAAAAAAAAAAAAAAAAAAAAAACTACTCTTTACTGAAGTGTTACATCAAAATGCAAAAATAAATTTATAAACGATAATATGTAAGTTTCGGTACCAAGACGACAAAACAAAAATATCTTAACTAATTGAATAGAAAGTTGCAACACGCTTCTTCCAATTTAGGAAAGAAACATCGTACAAGAAACTAATGTTACACGATCACCATCATCAAACATCAACTTGTTCTTTTCCCATCTAAGTTTTCATCTATATTATAAAATAGCATGGTTTAACAAACTTTTGAATTTTCAACCCTTAGATTAAATTAAGCTCATCTCTACCATTAGATCTTACCTACTTATTACATTTCTAACTACCCACTCTCCTTGGACATGCCTAACTACCCACTCTCTTTGCCTTTGGACATCCCTAACTAATATGAGAGAGATTTCTCAATTACATCCCTAACTTGGAAGTTATTTTTTTTTTAATTATTTTTTCACCACATTTGTAAATATAATTTTTAGATAACACCTCTAAATTAAAAAACTATCCAATTTAGGGATAGTGCCCTCGGGCACGAGTAATACTCTAGTCTATAATAGAAAGAACAAGAACCTCACATAGGGTGAGAGGATAAGAAACATGGAGTTCTTCTTCTTTTACCTCTCATTTTTGGCCATTGTCCTCTCTAGTCTCATCTATCTCAAGCTATCCTCAACCAGGGCCAAGAACAAACCTCACAAAAATATTATCATTGATCATGAGAAACCCCCGCCGGAGCCGGCCGGAGCGTGGCCACTCATCGGCCACCTCCACCTTCTACCGCCAACGAAACCCCTCCACGAAACTTTATCCGCCATGGCGGCCGCCAACGGACCGGCTTTCTTCCTCCGGCTAGGTTTGAGGAAAGCCCTTGTGGTTAGCAATTGGGAAGTAGCAAAAGAGTGTTTCACAACCAATGACAAAAACTTCTCTACTCGTCCCAAGTCTTTGGCCACCAAGATCATGGCTTATGACAATTATGTCCTTGGCTTTGCACCATATGGAGACTATTGGCGTGAGATCAGGAAGCTAGCTACGGTGGAGCTATTGTCAAGCCATAGGCTTGAAGTGCTCAAGCATGTCAGGGACTTTGAGGTCAAATCACTCATCAAGGAGTTGTTCAGAATATCGGTAGCGAAAGAAGGGAAGAGCCCTGTGGTGGTGGAGATGAAGGACAAGCTAACGGAGTTGTCTACCAACATAATTCTACGGATTGTCGCCGGAGTACGGTATGCAAACTCTAGTGTTATTTAGAGCATCCCCAGAAGTAAAATGATTTTTGGACTAAATTTGTTCATGTTCTAATTTTATTCCAACACGTGTAGTTGGACTAAATATATGCAACACTTGTGTTCCTCCGTTTCACCGTGTTATAACCGGGACACTTTGATCCGGTAATTTGATTAGTAAATCATGTAAGAATTTGTTAATATTTCCATGATACTGCAGAGTAGAATGAAAACTATATTGTTTTTCTATCTAAACCACCGGATCAAGTGTCATGGTTAGGAGTGAAAACGTCGAAACATGAAGAACTTGGCTAAACAGAGGAAGTATGACATTTTTGGGTGATAGTATGCATGCCCAACAAGTTGGTCGATCATAGTTAATTCCCATATTAGGGATGACAACGGATCGAATTTGTATCGGATCAGCTAGCATCCGAATTCGATACATATATAGGGGTTCGGATCAGATCTCATTGAATTCAAATCGGATTATACGTCGGATCGTACAATATCATTAGTTCATCTAACCTATGATAATAATGAATTACAATTAAATTTAGATTAGTTTTCATTTTACAAGTATAAATTCATTAATTTTGTCATAACAAAATCATGATGTCAAACTTATGATGATGTTTAAAGTTAAGATTGTATTAATAAATGTATAATATATATTTTTTGAGAAATTGTTTTGTCGTCAACCGGGTCCGAACCCGGGACCTGATGCAGGGGCTACCAACGCTCTACCACTTGAGCTGTAATAAATGTATATATAATATTGTTAGTAGTAATAACATAATTGTAATTCTTACAAAAATAACATAATTGGATCGGATTTCACGGATCACAAAACCTGTGATCCATGTCCGATCTAATTGTGGACCGGATCGGATCTGCTCCCATCGGATTAGATCCAATTACCATAAAATATGTAATAAAATGTAAATGTTAAATATTATTGTAATTTCAAATGTGTGAGACATACACGGATCTCTATCTTATTGTATTTTATCAGAAGTCTTATGATATCGATAATAATTAATAGTTTACATTCAACTAACGGAAAACAAATTATCACTGTCAGGACTGACACAGAGATGCGAAGATGTTCAAAGGCAATGGGAGAATTTATGCGTTTAGCAGGCTTGCTCATGGTTTCGGACGCTATTCCATTTCTTGGCTGGATAGATACTTTGAGAGGCTACAAAGCCCAGATGAAGAATGCCGCCAAGGAGATGGACTATGTGTTTGGCAGAATGGTGAATGAACACCGTCAGAAGAAAGCCGCCGGAGGCAACAAAGAAGCTGGAGACAGTGACTTCATCGACGATATGTTGTCCGTGATGGATGATGCTGGACCTGAAGCAGACACTGTCATCAAAGCCACTTGCTTTGTAAGTTAAATGACTCGAAATCGATCCATAATTTTAAGAGTAAAAGACACTTTCACCCTTTCCAATTTGGAAAAGGACACTTTCACTCCATCAGGGTGCCAAACAGAAAACTTACACTTCTTATTGTGAAACTGTTAGTCTAGAGTTGAGGTGTTTCACTAAAAAGGACTGAGACAAATTTGCCTCTATATTATGCATTAAGCAAAGTGTAGGGTTACTCAAGGTATAATTGACTTTTGTATGATATGGAGGGGAAATTTGTCGATTTTTTTTTCCGAGCAATGCACCCACCTCTAGACTAACAGCGTCACGATCAGGGGTGTAAAATTAGTTGAAGTTTGGCACTCTGAAAGGACTGAAGTGTCCTTTTCCCCAACTGGACGGGAGTGAAAGTGTCCTTCAATACCCTAACTTAAATTGTTATTGTAACCCCCCCCCCCCCCCCCATTTTAACCGACTTTGTCCATATGCAAAGAATACCATTCAGAAATCATAAACTAGCATGTTACTAGCAGGGTCGAATTGTGGACCTAAGGGACTCTGAATGTTCTACTACTGAGTTAGCACTTCATTTGTAATTTTAACTGTTCTGAATTCATATTTCTTGCAGAGTATGATATTAGGCGGAAATGACACGACTGCGATTACTCTAACTTGGGCAATCTCATTGCTATTGAACAACCGAGACACGCTAAGGAAAGCCCGGGAAGAGTTGGAAGCCTTTGTAGGCCAAAACCGTCAAGTGGAAGAATCGGATACAAGAAATCTTGTCTACTTACAAGCGATCGTCAAGGAGACGTTGAGATTGTACCCGGCTCTACCTCTATCGATATCAAGGGAAGCAATGGAAGATTGTACGGTAGCAGGCTTTCACGTCCCAAAGGGGACACAACTCATAGTTAACCTCCGGAAACTTCATTATGACCCAGAGATTTGGCCCGATCCGTTTAGTTTTAGGCCCGAGAGGTTTTTGGAAGATCAGGCTAATTTGGACGTTAGGGGTAAGCATTTTGAGCTACTGCCGTTTGGTTCGGGGCGGAGGATGTGCCCGGGAATCACATTTAGCCAACAAGTTATACACTTGACTTTGGCTAGGTTGATTCATAGTTTTGATTTGGGAACATTGTCGGACGGGCCGGTTGATATGACCGAATGCGTTGGGTTAAGTTGCCCCAAAGCAGGCCCGGTCGAGGTCTTGCTCACACCTCGACTCGAACCGGCATTTTATGAATGCAGGTAAGAAAACGGCAATGTATGCTTATTATAATGCACTTGTTACGCGTTGTATTTAATTCGTTAATGTTAAAATAATACGTGTCTTTTTGTACTGTGATCAAGGCGTGGTTGTGGTCTTTGATATTGTGACCCTCATTAAACACTCTTGGACATTCTTTAGAAGTTTCCGTACCCGCTGACAGGGGCGGATACATAAACTGTGTTCAGTAGAGGTTAAATTTTAAAAATATAATATGTTAAAGAAAAAATGTATGTAGCAAGAGTTATTATTTAATTTCAGTAGGGGCTAAATCGCATTTAGTAGAAATAATATAGGATAAAATCATAATTTTTTAAAATTGAGTGAGGACCATAGCCCCCACATCTCTGTGTAGATCCGCCCCATGTCCAATGTTAGCCAGTGCTTCTAATAAAAACCAGCATGGAAACCATCAACTCTCGGCGGTATATTCGACGCCATCTGGAACAGAGCCTCATGGACCTGTGGTCTGTATAATTTCTCTCGAGCATATCCTGATCAACAGCTTTGACCATTTCGACGGAGCGATTTAGCGATTGTTGTATGATTCTTGTAATTGGTATATTTATTGATTGGAAAATTATCAAATAGTCCATCACACTCAGCTATTTTTTTTTACCTAGTTTCCAACTTGTGATTAGTTGTCATTGAATATGACAGTGTGGTAGTTGCATTTGTAAATTGAACTATGTCATATGATACATGTAGGTTAGAGTCACACATTATATAGTACATACTCTTCTGTTTAGTTTCTGTTGGAGAAATATAGGTGTTTGACCCAACTTTGGACCCGGTTGAGCGAGAGCTCACTTGAGATCTCGCTCTAACAAACACATATCTATATACTAGGGTAGTAGATGATCGCTTCAAGACCTTATACGTTAAAATTCATGAAGTGATGAATGAGAAATAATCTGTTGTAGTTGGATATTTTCTCAATTTTAGATTGTGAAAGAGTGCCATATTGGATGTAAGAGTTAGAATTGTATATCTATCCCAAATTTGACCAACAAGGACATGTCCTTTAGGTGTAGAAATTTTACAATGGGAAGAAGACCACCTAGTCACGGCTGTGACTTTGGCCTTATTCTAGCTTAGTATTTTTGGGCAAGAAACTAAGTTTTGTTTTGGCAGCCCATAACGGTGTTCCGTTTCCATAATTAACATAACAATTGCAACTGTATTTTGTATCTGCTTATTTTCACTGCCTATAAAAAGGCAGTCCTCGATTCGTTCTGATCTCACTACTTTCACAACGGAACTCTCTAAAAATTCTCCGTCGCTAATCTTGTTCGTCGTGTGCTATAAACTGGTGCTTCGTTTAGGGAAGGGTTTTATCCCGGTAAACAATTTGTCTACTGTATCATAAATAAAACGAAGCACTAACTATGGGAGGCGGATACTGTTTCACGGAGATTGTTTTGTATGAGACTCTCGTCCAAATCGTATCTGCTTTCAGTCGTCTCACGTAATAAGTCTGTATTCTAATGCTTTGTTATTTGTTGCTTGCTATTTCTTCTACTAACAAAAACAATCAGTGTTCAGTTTTTGTAACAGCGTCAATATTTTTAATTTTTTAGTAGTTTTTTGGAATTTTGGGTTGGCAAATGGTATTATTATAGGAAAGTCAACTTTCAATGCATTCAGGTAGGTGACCCAACATACCATCAATCGCACCACATCTTATTTTATGAATGCAGCAAATGATCAAACAATGATTGTGTGATACAACAATGATTCGAAACTCTTCAGATTTACATCATTTCGAGGACCAAAGTTACCAGAAAATAAAATATTGATCGTCTTTTCAGATAACATGTCATCACTGATATAACATACTTAATACTTTTTATCACTGGTCATGTCTTTGATTGTCCTTCGGTTGCAACATATTTCAAGTAACACCCTTGTTGCATTGCTTCAAACGATTTATCCTAGGTCAACGGCTGTTGGCGCTACCACATATATTCACATATCGGGTAACATTACTGTTGTGAATCTCCTCAAACTTTGACGAACTTGTCTAACATCACTATTCTGAAACTCTCCAAATTTTGATAGACTTGTCTAAACTTCCGCTATAGAGTATCCAACGTCGATCACAGTCTGGCGATTCTTCATCCTTTTCGACAGCCAAGCACTTGACGGGTCCGGAATGAGCGGCTAAAACCGCCGAGCACGTGTGGTCCCCACCAACACCTCTCCTCCACACACAAATACTTTTATCCGAAGAGCCACTAAACACCAAATTACCGGCCACTGCAAGGCACAAAACCGCCATCTTATGGCCCCGGAGCACGCCGCCATGGTGAAACTGCTTTCCCATTTCCCAAAAATTCACTAGTCCGTCTGACGACCCGCAATATAAAGTTGTTTCATTCACCGCCAGCGACGTTACCGCACTTTCTTGCTTCAAAAGTTCCTCCACCAATACATGTTTCATGGATCGACCCGTAAACTCCCTCCTCCAAACTTTCACCGTCCCGTCGGCCGACGCGGTGAAAACCAACCCGCCAGACCCGTATACAACCGCATTTATAGCATCATCATGGGCATTTATCGACTCCAAGCATTTGAAATCCGATATTCTCCAAACTTTTAGGGTCCGATCCCATGAACCCGAATAAAGAAGCCCTTGCTCTTCATCCAAGCTTAAGGAGGAAACCGAGTCGAAATGTTTGATCCACGGGACACTGCGGCTTCGCCGGACTTGAATGTAGTTTCTCGGACTCAACGAACTTTTGACGTACTCTTTGGTGGTCGGTAAATTACCCACCCGCTTATACGGGTTCGGGTAACACCTGGGCGAGTGTTTCCATACCCGGATTTTCCCGTCTTGGTGGCCCGTGAAAACTTTATCACCCGAGACGACAACGGCTTTCACGAACCCGCTACCGGATTTGAAACCCGAGTACTCCTCCAGATTATTCCAAACCCGGATATTCTTTTTATCCGAACCCGTATACAATAACCCGCCCGATGCAGCCAAAGAGTAGACGTGCCCGTCTTCACGGGCAATCGACCCGATCAACCCGTTTCTATCGAGATGTTGACCCGCCGGAGCTCGTATCCACGGCGACTTCACGTACGGCGACCCGTGACTCTCCGGCGACATGTTGCTGCTCTTTGGAGAATTCTCGCCGGAGGAGGAGCTTCCGGCGCCGGTGGAGGCGTTGCTGGAGCGGTGGTCGGAGTGGGTATCGTCGGAATTGTTGTGATCGGAGAGGATTAGTCGCCGGAGACTGTTTTTTTCACGAAACAGGGTTGCTAACAAACACCCGTTAGTTTCACTCTGTTTTGTCATCATTTTTTAGACCACTTGATGAATTGAAATGAAAAAAATCAAGAAAGAAGGCTAAGGTTTCTTCCTTTCTTTCTTGTTTTTGAATGATATTAGCTGAGAGGGAGAGAGAATCAAGGGATGTGTTTGTTAGTTTCAGAGTATGAAATTGTTGATGGTGTGAAGCAGTTTGAGATATGATCTCTTGTGTAGTAGTACTCTTTGTATGATGTTAGCGTTTATATACACGAGAGAGAGTGATCAGTGGTGAGCTTTGCAGCTAAACAGAGACACGTGTTACCGGTTTTAATTAAGTTAATTTGCGTAACAAAGATCTCCGGCAGCCAAAACTGGCTGAGCCGGTTAAAGTAGTGATTTTTGAGTTGCTCCTCCTAGGCTAAGTTTGGGAATGTTGTGATGATACTGGAAGGTGCTATTAGTTGTGTGAATATTAGTGCGAGAAAGCTGTTGTGAATTTTAGATGAAATATTATTTGAAAAATATTTCATGAATGTTATGGTGAAATATTGATATTGTAATGTCTAGAACTGGCATAAATATAAGTCTGATCTATTCTTGCTTCAATTTTTACACCTGTTATTGGAGCTATTTTATGGGTACATCTAGCCTAAATTTATGGCAAAATATATTTGAGAAAATTCACTTACACTCTTCAATTTAAGACGATATAAAAGAACTTCACTAACACTCTGTACCACTACCAGCTCTGTTGTTACTTACACCCCTCTGTGCATTCACAATGGATAGGAAGAGAGAGAACGGAGGTGGTACTAGCTTAGTAGGATAACTTACCCAATTCAGTTGTCCTGACACATTTACCATTGCATATGCTGCAGTGGTCAATCCATCCCTTCTATGTATTCTTAACATGTGCAAAATATATGTATTATATTGTAAGTTTTGTATGCGTTACTGAATATGGTGCAACTATTACAAGTAAAAGTTGAGACTAACTAGATGTTAGACTTATAAAATTTGGGATTAATTGGCCTTTGTAGCATCTCTAAGGTAAAACTTGAATTCGAAAAATTACTCCGCCCCAGCTCTTTCTTCCCAATTTGACTTTTGTCACTATTCATTGGGTGACTTTGACCCAGTGATTTGAATAGCAAACCGATGTAATTTTTTGATAATTTTTTCATGGTGTTGTAGCGTAAAAGGTGCTCTATAATATGGTGAAAAAATTATAAAAAAATCGTATTATTTTGCTATCCAAATCACCCGGTCAAAGTAACCCATATACTAGTCAAAAAAGTCAGATGGGAAGAAAGAGCTGGGACGGAGCTATTTGGACTTTTACCACTATTTACTCTACAATATCATTAAAATATATTAAAAAATTATATAATTTTGATATCTAAATTACCGAATTAAAGTGACCCAGTTACATGTGGAAAAGTAAAATTATGACAATCCATAAAAAACGGAGTAAGTAGCCGCGTAAAAAGAGCAGGGGTGTAAGTCACAATATATTTAGTAGTCTTAAAAGACGTGAGTGAAATTTTGTAAACAAGAAGGATGTAGGTGAAGATTTACAAAATCTGAGAAAATGTAAGTGAAAATTACCCAATGTGTTCGTGTAATCTCTTAGAATGGGGGAACCGGCTGTGCTGGTAAACAGGTTCGGTGGCGGGAAAATGTCAACGATTGGACAAGAAACGGACACGGAGCCAACAATAAGTTGACCGTTGGTGACAGTTAGACAGTGACCTTCACAAGGATATGCGCCACGTATGGTGGCTTGGAAATCTTCTGTTGCGGGATCTGAACCACTACGATGTGGCCACGTAATGTTGAGATACGTCACCGCCGTCATCATAACAGATTCATGAACGGGAGCTACGGGATTGCGCGCCATATGTCAGTGTGCAACCAACTCAGATGACGTCTTGGAGCGAAACTACCGACACGTGGCTGTTAAACAGGCATGGCATGCAACTAAAATAAGATTATCAACAATTAGGAGCAGTTTGTTAATTTGAGACTTTCTCCCATGTTGAAGCAAAAAGGGGTAGGGAGTATGGGCACACGAAGACAAATGTTACACAAAAAATTAAAAAACAAATGGTTTTATTCACTTTAAAATAATTATTCTGATTAAAATACAATTCGTATCATTATCGATAACTCACTTATTTTTCTGTCGCTTACAATATCTTACATCTCGAACCATATCACTTCTATATAAACAAAAGGAGATTATTCTGATTAAAACACAATGCGTATCATTATTGTTATCTCACTTATTTTTCTATTACTTACAATATCTTACATCTCCAAGCATATCACCATAAAAGATTATAGTTTTATGTAAAAATAGGAAGTCATGAGAAGAAATGGCATGATACGGCAATCAATTTTTTATGAAAGCGGGCAATCATATTTTCTCAAAGACTAAGTAGGTGTACATTTCAAGAAATCGTGAACCTTCATTTTAGCAGCTCAATCACAGAAGATTTATCCATTCAACATCTAAACATAACACAATCTCGCCTGTCCCTCATAAAAAAATACAGTTGAAGTTAAAGTTATTGATCGTCGTTTGTAATAAATATCTCTGTTTTTTCTAGAATCATAAATATCTCTTTGCAAGTAAACTACTTAAGCTCGTCACTAATAGACCAGAGATAGTGGTTTAACGAAAAGAGAAAGATAACTTTATGGTCAGCTCCCTGATTAGTGACTCATATCGCAAATAGTGAAAATGTGGAAAACCCCTTAAAAGTAATTCCGTATTTAAATAGACCATCTTTTATAGTGCTATTGGTTATGTGTTGCTATAAATATGCAACACCTGGTGCTAAAGGTCTATTTACATAATTCAATTGTCATCAAACTCATGACAATAGTGAAGAAACAGGGATTAGAGACGTCAATTGAAGACCAATTGCATTTAGATTATAGGACATAATCATTAATAATGATAAAGTATAATGTGTGCTGTTATAAGGTTGTACACGTGAGCCTTCAATTTTTTTTACTAGAAAAAGCAAAAAAATGATATTTGTGCGTTGATGCATTACTTGACCTTTTAATAGAAAGTTGTTTAACAAACAACATATACATAATACACTAGAGATTGATGAATGATTGAGGACGATAATCGAATGCTGGTTTGAATTGTACCATCATAACATTGAATTATTGTACCATCCATATTATTGAGGACGAGCATTTGATTATCGTCCTCAATAAAAAAAAATGATTGAAGACAGTAATCAAATGCTGGTTTTGAATTATTGTACCATCCATAACATTGGATTTTCACAATTTCGTAACAAGAATTGGGTGCATGTTTGACAACTCTGCACTTTGTTGGATACATAAAGTGAATATGGTTCGACCCGCTTCAAGTATTTGATTGTGAATAAACCTTAGCTATTCATTGCTCTTCTCTTACTCGTATTCTGTGGCGGAGGCAGGAATTACGAGTAGTCGAGGTAAAATTTTAAGTAAAGTAAAAAATATGGACGCTTTTAAATGAGTTTGGAATTGCCCGGCATTTTTTGTAGTTAACAAGAGGACACAACTGTCAAAATGTTCAAAATAAAAAGGTGTAACATTAGTCTTTGAAAACTAGGGGGGGGGGGGGGGGGGGGGGGAAGTGCCACTCCTGGCATTCAAGTGCCTCCACACCCCTGCTACCACTGTGTGAGTCTACTCAATAAACATACGTGCAAGTGTCAATTAAGTAGTAGAGCTTATATTGCCTAGTCGTTTGTTACATTGTTCAATTTATGTGGGTTTTTTTTTATGACGTGGAAACCCGCAGCCAGTAACCTCCGGGTGCACATTAGGCTCGCAGTTGATAAGGCAAATGGGCTGTTCTTATGCTGCTCCAAGGGTTGAACTCAATACCTCAAGACAAATGTCAAAGTGTTGAGAATGCTACTCGACCAACTCAACTACACTCCGAAGGATACAATTGATGTGGTTTTAGTAGGTCGTAATGATACTCTAAGCTTGTGTATCTGTTGTAGGAAAAAATTATTTAGACATATATGTTTGATTACAAAAATAAATACAGAAAGCGGGAAAAACTTATCGATCTGAAGTGTCGAGGCACGGAACCGAATCCGCTGTCCTTAAGAACAATTTCGCCCCCACTAGGACTCCCTCCTTGGTGCAGATGTTGAGGCGGTTGTCCTCCAGGATACAACGACGTGTCCCGGTTGGTGTGCACTCACCAAACCCGGAACATGAACTCCTCTATAGCTTGACTCAAGAGCAGTGAACAGTGGTGAAGAAAGGAGTGAATTGGATGATGAATGTGTTGGACGGATTTGGTTTATAAAGAATTGTTCAGAGCTAATTTTGGAGAGAATTATTTCGGAATTTATTGGAAATTAAAGTGAAGTAGTGAAGTAGAAAGTGGCAATGTGGGACAAATTAAAACTCAAGTTTTTGAAGCACACATAACAATCCCCCACATGATTCAAAAACAGAGAAAAAAAGAAACAGAGTGCTCTTGAGTCGATTCCAGAGATGCAGTGATGTCGATGTCTTGTGGACTTGAATCGACACTTAGTGATAACAGGGCTTGTTCCACTTGTGGTGAAGGTGAACATAGTCTTGAACCTTCGCCCTTGAGTAGATCAGGGGTCCTGCTCACACACCTCCGGCTGTGCTATGACGAGTTCTCCACTTGGCGCCTTTAGGCCATGCGCCCTACCTGGATATTCATGAGCGCTCTAGAGAGTTAGCCCCAACTCTCATAGGGGGCGGCCCCACCCCCACACTCACATAGGTGAACCCATCAAGTGTGACTGCAACACACCACCCATAAGGGCTATGAGTTCATTAAGAGCATAGTGCTCATCCTTATTTATTTTGCAGAAAACACTTATTTACACCATAGGGAGGGACATAAAAAAATAGTGTTTTATTTGAGTTTCTCCATGACTTGTTATTACCCATTGAACCTGTTTCCTGGGATCTCCATTCATGCAGGTTGGGTTGCCATCATGGGAATCTCACTCTATGGGCTTGAGTCCCACCCCCCTCGATGTATCAGCAATTATCTTCCTTGCTAGCCCCTTCGTCAGAGGATCTGCCATGTTCTTCTCTGACCTCACAAAGTCCAGGGCAATCACACCATTGCTCATTAAACTGCGTACAATGTTGTGTTTCAGGCGAATATGTCTCTTCTTTCCATTGTATGTCTTGTTCTTTGCTCGAGCTATGGCCGCCTGTGAATCACAATGCAAGGAGATGGATGGAACCGGCCTTTCCCAAAGTGGAATGTCCGCCAATAGGTTCCTCAGCCACTCGGCCTCATTACCTGCCAATTCCAAAGCAATAAATTCAGATTCCATAGTAGAGGCAGCTTTACAAGATTGTTTAGAGGATTTCCACGAAATTGCACCCCCACCAAGGGTGAACACATAACCACTAGTAGAGTTGGTTTCATCATTGTCTGAAACCCAGTTAGCATCACAGTAACCTTCCAGCACAGCTGGATAACCATTATAGTGAAGACCATGGTTCATTGTCCCCTTTAGGTATCTCAGTAATCTGTTTAATGCGATCCAATGCTCTCTACTTGGATTATGTGTGTACCTGCTCAATCTGCTCACAGCATATGCAATGTCAGGACGAGTACAGTTCATCAAATACATGACGCTTCCAATAATTTTAGCATATTCGTATTGAGACACACTAGTTCCTCTATTTTTCTTTAGATGCATGCTCGGATCATAAGGAGTTTTAACAGCATCAACATCATAAAGATTAAATTTCTTGAGCAATTTTTCGACATAGTGTGATTGAGACAACACAAAGATATTTGACTTACGAATCACCTTAACACCAAGAATTACATCTACCTCCCCAAGATCTTTCATATCAAAGGTGGAGCAAAGGAACCTTTTGGTTTCATTCACAATGTGTAAGTCAGTGCCCATGATTAACATATCATCAACATATAAACATATAATCACGCCACGTGAATCAGAAAATTTAGAGTAAAGACAACTATCAGATTCATTCACAATGAATCCATTAGCAATTAGAGTTTGGTTAAATTTCTCATGCCACTGTTTAGGAGCTTGCTTCAGGCCATATAAGGATTTAACAAGTCTACACACTTTATTTTCTTGACCTTTGACTATAAAGCCCTCGGGTTGGTCCATGTAGATTTCCTCCTCTAGATCTCCATTCAAGAAGGCAGTTTTCACATCCATCTGATGTACTACAAGATTATGAATAGAAGCAATAGCAAAGAGTAGTCTGATGGTGGAGATCTTGGTCACGGGAGAGTAGGTGTCAAAGTAGTCAACTCCCTCCTTTTGTGTGTAACCCTTTGCAACTAGTCTGGCCTTGAACTTGTCAATGGTTCCATCGGCCTTAAGCTTCTTTTTAAATACCCATTTACATCCTATGGGTTTTGTCCCTTTAGGAAGGTCAACTAATTCCCAAGTGTGATTAGACATAATGGATTCTAACTCACTATTCACTGCATCTTTCCAAAAGTTTGCATCTACTGATTTCATTGCCTCGATGTATGTCTTAGGATCATCTTCAATGATGAAGGCAGTGACAAAGTCTGGTCCGAAGCTAGTCTCTACTCTTGCTCTCTTGCTGCGTCTAGGTTCAATATCATTTTCAGTATCTAGACTAGAGTTTTCTAAGGAAGCACCATGAGAGGCAATGGGGGCCCTCTCTTTCAAAGGAAATATGTCTTCAAAGAATTCTGCGTCCTTAGCCTCTATTATGTGGTTTGATTCACTCACTAAGAATCTATAAGCAGCGCTATTTTGAGCATAACCAATGAAAACAGTATCAGTGGTCTTGGGTCCTATTTTGTCTCGTTTAAAACTAGGCAGTCCCACCTTTGCTAGACACCCCCACACTTTCAAATATTTCAAGTTAGGGCTGTAGCCCTTCCATAGCTCATATGGGGTCTTATCATTTTTCTTAAAAGGGACCCTATTCAGGATATGGCACGCGGACAAGATAGATTTCCCCCACATGTTCGATGGTAACCCAGAACTAATAAGCATGGCATTCAACATGTTCTTTAGGGTTCTATTTTTCCTCTCGGCTATACCATTCTGTTCAGGGGTGTAAGGAGCGGTTGTCTCGTGAATTATACCATTCTGCTCGCATAAGGATCTTAATATGTCACTGTCATACTCTCCTCCCCTATCGGACCTTACCCTTTTGATTTTCCTATCAAGTTGGTTCTCTACTTGAGCTTTGTATTTTATGAAACATTCTGTGGCCTCACTTTTGGCTCTCACTAGGTAGACATAGCAGAATCTAGAGTAGTCGTCTACAAAGGTTATGTAATATCTCTTGCCTCCCCTACTTTCATAATTTTTGAAGTCTCCGAGGTCAGTATGAATTAACTCTAAAAGTTCAGAACTTCTTTCAACCGATTTAAACGGCTTATTATGAAATTTTGCCTCTACACAAACGTGACATTTTGAACTCTCAGAATTCTTCAAATCAGGGATTAGGCTGAGTTGTTTCATTCGTTTAACGGAAGCAAAATTCACATGGCCTAGTCTAGCATGCCAAAGATCAATGGGCTCAGCAATATAAGCAGAAGAGGTAGTCATTTTATTAGTGTTCTCGACACTTAAAACAAAAAGTCCATCAGCAGAGTATCCTTTCCCCACAAACTCGTTATTACGAGTAAGAACTAACTTATCAGATTCAAAAACAAGTTTAATACCAGCCTTATTAAGCAAATAACCGGAAACGAGATTTCTACGCATATCAGGAACATGTAGCGCATCAGTTATGGCGAGGGTTTTACCAGATGTCAGCTTCAATAAAATTTTACCCTTACCAGCCACGCTAGCTGTGCGCGAATTACCCATGTAGACGATCTCTCCTTCAACGGATTCATAGGTAGAGAACATGTCTTTGTTGGTGCAGATGTGCCGAGTTGCTCCTGTACCGACGATCCACTCCATGGGGCTGCTTACCAGGTTGACCTCTGATACTACTGCTGCAATGATTTCGGTGTCTCCCTCTGCTAGGTTTGCTTGCGGTCTACTACCTTGCTGTGTGTTCCCATCCTTGCGGTATCTGCATTCTGATGCATAGTGTCCAGTCTTTCCGCAGACATAGCAATTACCCTTTTTCTTCTTAGCGACTCCTTCTGGTTTCTTGAAGTGTGGTTTTGTTCCGCCGTGTTGCTGCTTCTTTGGGTACTTGTGATGATTCCCATGTCCTGAGTTTTGCCCATTGTATTTTGCACCAGACTTGACTTCTACGATGTTTGCCCTTGACGTGAATTCTTGATTCATCTCTTCCTTGAGCTTCTTTCTGTTGGCTTCCTCGATCCGGAGATGGATGATGACATCGTCCAGGTTCATGTCCTTGGTCTCGTGCATCAGAGTGCCTCGGTAGTCTCTCCATGATGGACGCAGCTTGTGGATCAGGGCAGCTGCTAGGAAAGCATCATCAACCTTCATGCCTTCTGTCTTGATGTCATGGATCTCGTTCTGGTATTCATGGATTTGCTCCAGAACGGTTTTGTCATCTGTCATCTTGAACTCTAGGAATCTGCTCACCACATATTTCTTTGAGCCTACATCTTCAACTGAATATTTGATGCGCAGTTGTTCCCATATTTCTCTAGCTGATTTAAGAGTGCAATAAACATCAAACAGGGGATTAGACAGATAATTCAGTATATGCCCACGACAGATCTTGTTATCTCTTTCGAACAGATTGATTGAAGCACTACGAGCTGGTTCAAGTGATTCATTTGGAACTTGATCTTCGTACAAAATAGTATTTCTAAGAAAAATAGTATTTTTTCTGACCAGCGTTTGTAGTGATTCCCATCAAACAGTTCTAGTTTAGAGAGATCCGGAACCGTATTCATTTTCATAATCAAACCGGAAATTGTTCTTAAGATTGTAGGAAAAAATTATTTAGACAGATATGTTTGATTACAAAAATAAATACAGAAAGCGGGAAAAACTTATCGATCTGAAGTGTCGAGGCACGGAACCGAATCCGCTGTCCTTAAGAACAATTTCGCCCCCACTAGGACTCCCTCCTTGGTGCAGATGTTGAGGCGGTTGTCCTCCAGGATACAACGACGTGTCCCGGTTGGTGTGCACTCACCAAACCCGGAACATGAACACCTCCATAGCTTGACTCAAGAGCACTGAACAGTGGTGAAGAAAGGAGTGAATTGGATGATGAATGTGTTGGACGGATTTGGTTTATAAAGAATTGTTCAGAGCTAATTTTGGAGAGAATTATTTCGGAATTTATTGGAAATTAAAGTGAAGTAGTGAAGTAGAAAGTGGCAATGTGGGACAAATTAAAACTCAAGTTTTTGAAGCACACATAACATCTGTGCGTAAGTTAATTTTCAAATGTTGATGCTCTTAGACAATGCATTTCCGCTTGAGCCCAGGCAATGTGTATTTTCACTTGTCAAACCATGTTTGGATTTAAACGGTTGAAAAGTTTTGTACACACAATTATTGTGGCCCATTAGCTCATTTGGTTAGAGCGCCGTGCTAATAACACAAACATCGCAGGTGGGAAACAATCTGCATGGGCCATTTCAACCTTTTTCCTTTGGGCTTTTTCATATAGTTGGGTTGGTTTTTGAAGATATAGTTGTGTCATAGGAGTTCTTATTTCATTTAGCATAGGCTATGAGTCCAAAAACCTCCAAGGTCCAGACTACGTTTATACTAGTACAAAATACAAATTTGACCTCTTGAAACGAAACTATCAACACGTTGTACACACAAATTTTGCAAACTCAACGAAAAGGACGCAAAACGTAAGTGCACAATTTTAATTTATATTTAACTTGATTTAACGCGGGTACAATCCTCTTGATTTTACACCGGATCAGAAACCTCTGATTAAATCTCCTACTTCTTGACTTTGTTGACTTGTAGCGTGATGATGACAAGCTTTCCTCAAAGAGACGAAGTCGGCGATGTAGTTGACTTTTGACCTTTGAACGGCTAGATTTGATGAAGAACGGTCCGTGGTTTCAAACTCCAATATTGAGGAACTTGAGGTAGCAGGACTTGTGTCTTCGGGCTTTCGCGCAATGGTCGTGTGGGGTGAATCTTGAAAGAGGGCTCGAAAGCTTGATCTCAATCGCGCTTCGTAAACGTTTGCGTTCTTGAATCTCCGGCGGAAGGCTTAGGGATCTTCAAGAAGGTCTTCGTGTGCGTTCGCGTCCTTGAATCTCCGGCCAGATGCTTGTGGATCTTCAAGAAAGTCTTCGTGTGCGTTCGCGTCCTTGAATCTCCGGCGAGATGCTTGTGGATCTTCAAGAGAGTCTTCAAAGTGTTTGAGAGCTCTGGCGTTTGCTAGCACGATGATTTTTGTGTGTGAATGAGAGTCTCTATTTATAGACCCACACGTAGGGACTAGTTTTTAATAATCCCTTGATTTCTTTGGATTTATTGCGTAAAGCCCCCTCGACTTTATGAGGGATCCCGTTCAAGGACATTTGGGCTTTAGTTGCAATTTGATTTAACTCAGCAACAAGTAGGCTCATCTCCCCTATTGGGCTTGGCACTAGACCGTGATGAGAGACCCGTTGCATTTGTAAGGCTCGCCGCGGCCCGATTTAATCGAACTAATTAAAATTAATTTAACTAATTCATAAATTTTTTTTGACATTTTTAATGTCTACAAATTAGCCCCCACTTCAAGGCATAGACGAGGTGCTAGCTTGCTAGCAACGGAGTGTAGTCTTGAAGTATCTTGACGTGCATTGACAGTTGTGAAATTCGTACATGATTTGTTTAGACTTCAGTGTCATGCCTATGTGTGTGAAACCCCTTTCTGACAACAATTATTGATATCAACTTCTTGACGCTTGGTACTTAACATGAGACCAGCCTTCATTTTCTTTACGGCTCTGAGCGATCAACTTCTCTAAATTAAGGAAATGAACTATTGCGATCAAGCACAATAATATTTATTTCAATCTCATAAATAGTGTGCTGACGTAGTTATCAATCATCTCGATTCGTCACTAATGTAACAAGAAATGATTGATTCTTACTCAGTAAGAATTTCCATCTGGTTGCACTACTCCCTCAATCATTCCTCATTTAAAGATTTGCAGTATCCCATGTCATGACTTTAAAAGGTCCACCCAATTCCAATGGTTTTCAAGCAGCTGTGTTTCAATGGAGTTGCATCTCGCTGTTTCATACTTTTGCCTCTTCTTTTGTTCGTGTGTGTTTTCTTTCTTTCTTTTTTGGTGGCTGTAGATAGTGCTTTCTGAGCTGACAGATCTTGGCCACGTGGCAACCATCCAGCACACCATATTGTGCTCCACACACACTGGATCACCAGCCGAGCTGATCCATGTGGGGGCTGCGAGACAGAGCCCTCGCATACCACTGCACGGGACTTGTAGGGACTTAGTGGTTTGGAGGCTAGAGTAAGCCCTGTCGCGTGCGAGCCAAGCCCGCGCGCGACCTTTAGTAGCTGTTTTGAGAGATTTATGGCACGAGTTCCATAAACCCGATCAATCCGGTCAAACCCGGTCAACCTCGTAACGGTTCCGGTATTCGCGCACCACGTGCTGTAACGGTCCCTATATACTCGGACGAACGTGCCGTTATGGTTAAGCTAATTAAGCCGCCATCAATGGGCGCATTAACCACACTACAACGGTCACGTTCTCTGCTATATATAGGACGTTAACCTTTCCATACAAAGGAGAACACGCCTGCCATACGCGGAAGCTCTGCCAAACCTCTGTCTCTCTCTCAGACATTACTACTGACTTACTCTCTCCCTACACACAACCCCTCTCTTCCTGTGCGATCCCTGATCCACTACATACGGTGTACATGGAGGTCTCCCCGCCGGAATCTCTTGTGCACATTTTGGTGAACCCGACATGAACTTACCAACAAAAGCAACCATGTCTCAGGAGGATGATATCAGCAACAGATCGCCCTCCACCGAAGCTCCCTCGGGAGACGAGACCCGCCGTACTCCCACGACTCCCGGCGAGACACCGACGCTAGAGTCTTTGGACGCCACTGTCCAGAGTCAGGCGAAAGCTCTCAAAGCCCAGTCTGCGCAATTGGAACGGATCTTGGCCGTTCTGGGCACCCTTGCGCCAAATCCTTCATCATCCACCACTGTCCCTCAAGGAGGAGGAGCCCCTACCGCTCCGGGACTGGGAGTGTCAACCACACCTCCCAACCCCAATCTGCAGACTCCGCCGGCGACTACGCAGCTGCCTTCGATTCAGGGGTCAACAGCTCAGATGTTGCCTCTCGCTGCTCACACTCCTCAGCCCTCGGCTTTGGCGTCTAACCCAACTCTGCAGTACCCTTTGCCTCCTCCAACGGCAATCTGGGGGAATGCGAGTAGTCAGTATGCTCCCAATCCTCCGACGGCGTATGTGTCGCCCCCGCCTGCGGCAACCCCTCCGTCAACTACCGAGGGGAGCATTCCAGAATGCATGACGTCTCTGCAGAAGCGCATGGACACTATTCTGGCTCATCAGTCATTCGCGGATACCATTATCCCGAAGTTAGACAACGATCCACCTATTCCACGAGAGATCTATCTCATGCCTAACCCGGCAGGGTACAAGGCCCCTAAATGGGATAAGTTCGAGGATGTCAATGGAAACGCTCATGAGCATGTCATGCGTTTCATTGATGTCATGGGGCCATATGGAGCTGATCCCAAATTGCTGATGCGAGAGTTCCCGAAATCTCTAGGGAACGTAGCGTACAAATGGTACCGAACATTGGAAGCCGGATCCGTGAAGACTTGGGACGACATGGTCCAGAAATTCTACACCAAGTTCTTCCAGATGGAAGAAAAGGTGACGATGATCCATCTCTCGAGAATGTATCAGAAGCGCGAGGAGGACGGGATCACTTTCATCAAGAAATTCTGGGCGAAGTCCTTGGAATGCAAAGATCCAATGCTCGAAAGCCGGCTCGTAGAAATATGCCTGCAGTGCATGCGAGATGAATACAAAGGTATGCTCATCAATTTGCAAACACCTACGTTTTCAAAGCTAATCGAGTGCACGAAGAACATCGAGCCTATAGTCGAGAGGCAGAAAAAGAAGAACGCCCCGGAGCGATCTTCGAGCGGCACCACCTACAAGATCGGGAGATTCAGTTACAAGAGGGGACGCGAAGCTGAGGTCAATACAGTTTCACCCCAGAAGCAAGCGAAGGTTGTGAGCTTCGACGTGCCACCCCTGCCATGCTCGGTAGAGGAGGCAAGCGACCTCTGCAGGCAGTGGCGCAAGGACGGTGTCCTACCGCCGCTCGAGAAGACACCCTCCAAGGAGATGGTGAGGGACCCTAAGTGGTGCGAGTACCATGGCAAGGTCATGCACCCCACAGCGGAATGTAAAAAGCTCAGGTTTACATTCGACCAGAAGATGAAGAACGGCGAGCTAATCGTCAGCGATCACAGGAAGGACGTGCGCAACAACCCACTTCCTGCTCATACAGAGCAAGGCTCGAAAGGCAAAGAGGTCGCCATGATCTCGATAGTAGACTTGGAAGAAGTCGCAGAGGATGGTCTACCCATCGTTGCCGAGGTCCATGAAGACGAAGACTACAGCATGGAGACGGAGGATGAACGTGCCGACCGGATGAAAGGGTCGCATGGCTTCAGCAGATTCTTCGACGAGATGAACTTCTCCGGGAAGTGCCGGACAGATATGACGAAAGCGATCTTAAGGATAGCGGAGGACTACGAGGAAGACCTCGTAGTCTCCAACGGGAAAGTCATCAGGGCGTCCCGCTCTACAGAAAAGATTATGACCTTTTCTGCCAGCGACAAGAGGACGGATGCGAGCCACCAGAGGCCTCTGTACGTGACCGCCATCATCAATGGCGTCGAGTTCAAACGAGCGTTCGTCGATGGAGGAGCAGCGGTCAACGTCGTTTCGCTCCATACACTGAAGCTAGCAAGGATCCCCGAGCACAAGATCGTCAGGCGTCCATCTCCGCTGATGGGATTCGGAAGCGACTCTAGAATGACGATCGGATGGATCCGCCTGGGCGTTCAGATTGGCAAAATCAAGTGCTCAGCAAAGTTCTATGTCATAGACGCGAACACCACGTACCACATGATTATAGGTCGAGCCTGGATTCATCGCTTCGACGCAGTTCCTTCAACGGCTCACCAGGTTATGAAAGCTGTCTGGAACGACAGAATAGTCGAGATACCGGTTTCGACGAACCCATTCAACCTGGACGAAGCACATCTCAGCGAGGCGGTGTGGTTCACCGAGATGGCGGACGAGCAAACACCTGGACCATTCAACCCTACTCCTTTGCCTCTCTGGGAGGACATCAAGGACCAGTCACCTGCGGGAGTAATGGTGACAAGGGAAGATGCAAAAGAAAAGCCGCCTACACGCGAAGAGGCGCCGCGTATCGCATACCATCGAAAGAATGTGTATACTCTGAAGAGAATCGCAAAGCATGACCCCGAAGGCAAGGAGATAGAGAGCTTCTACGCCAATGGGAAGAAATGCTATCGCATATGAAGGTGCGCGGGGATGTCCTCACACGGGCATGGGGATATCCCTGGGCAAATCAATCAAATCGAGCAAATAGCGCTGACGGAAGAGCCAACACAGGGCGCTCCAGACGAGAAACTCAAGGAAGCACCTGAATGCATGGAGGATAGGCCCAGACCGCAAAAGCAAGAACTAAAGGAAGTGTTCCTCAGCCCGAACGAGGAAAAGAAAAGGCCAGTCTTTCTAAGTGCGGATCTCACAAGCGAGGAGGAACAAGGACTGCTGCAGCTCCTAACTGAATACAAGGACGTGTTCGCATGGGAATATGATGAGATGTCGGGTCTGGATACAAGCATCACCATGCACCGTTTAGACATCATCCCAGGATCTAAACCGGTAAAGCAGAGTACAAGGAGCTTCAGGCCGGAGCTCAACGTGAAAATCAAGCAGGAGATTGTCAAACTCCTGGATGCTAAATTCATAGAGCCGAATCATCATCCCACATGGCTGGCCAACATCGTGCCAGTAGTGAAAAAGAACGGACAGCTCCGCATCTGCGTGGACTTCCGAGATCTCAATCGCTTCTGCCCCAAGGACGATTTCCCACTGCCCAACATCGATTTGCTTATCGATTCAACAGCGGGCCATCGCATGTTCAGTTTCATGGACGGCTTCAGCGGGTACAATCAGATCAAGATGGATCCCGAAGATGCTCGGAAAACTGCGTTCATCACTCCAGTAGGGGTGTTCAACTACACAGTGATGCCGTTCGGTCTCAAAAATGCGGGTGCAACCTATCAGCGGGCCATGATGGCTCTGTTTCACGACATGATGCATAAAGAAGTGGAATTCTATGTGGATGACCTGGTTGTCAAATCCAAGCACGAAGCAGACCACCTCGCAGATCAGGGAAATTCTTGGGATGCGTGGTTCATCGCCAAGGGATCGAGCCTGACCCTGCGAAAGTATCAGCTATCACCGGCATGACGCCACCCCATAACCAGAGTACATTGAAAACATTCTTGGGAAAGCTATCATATCTGCGAAGATTCATCCCAACGATTGCAGAAATCACCTGCTGTTTTAGTGCTCTCCTCAAGAAGGACGCCGCGTACAACTGGGCTCCGGAGCACGAAGCTGCATTCGAAAAGCTGAAGGATTTACTGACGTCCTCAAAAATAATGATCGCACCTCAACTGGGATCACTGCTTCTGCTATATCTGACATCAACAAGGAGATCTATAGGAGCGCTCTTGGCTCAGGAGTATGAAGGCCAAGAGAGGCCTATTTACTACACCTCTCGCATCGTGCAGCCTGCTGAATCAAGGTACACAGACATCGAACGTCATTACCTTGCCTTATTCTCTGTGATAGAGAAGTTGAAACACTATTTTGCATCACACAAAGTAGTAGTGGTCACCAAGAGCGACCCTGTACGATATTTGCTAACTCACACTACTCCGGGCGGGAGATTGGCGAAATGGTACATGACCATCTCTCAATACGATATCACATGCGTGCGACCGCGAGCGATCAAGTCGCAGGCGGTAGCAGATCTGTTGGCACAGTTCCCCGACAATAGCCACGAACCCGTGATCGAAGAAGAGCTCGAAGGCCCTGAAATCTACGCAATCGACGTGCCCTATTGGACGCTCCACTTCGACGGTTCGTCAACCAGGAAAGGCGGAGGCATTGGGATAGTCTTGACAAAGCCAGACGGGGAAGTCATACAGATGTCCGCAAAGCTCAACTTCGCAGTCACAAACAACGAAGCGGAATATGAGGCTCTCATCGCAGGGCTCCGTGCGGCGAAAGCTTTGGAAGTAAGCAACTTAACGGTCATGGGAGATTCCAAGCTGATCGTTAAGCAAGCCTCGGGCGAGTATGGTTTGAAGGTGATCAACCTCCTGTCTTACCGCACCCTAGTACAAAAGCTGATGCAGCAATTCTGCGATGTGAAGTACGAGCACAAGCCCCGAGCAGACAACAGGCATGCGGACGCTTTAGCAACCTTGGGATCTAAGGTCAGCACTGACAAATGTCCCGCAAAGATCTCTATTGAAGTGCGAACATCGTCGGCATTGACAGAAGATGCGTGCGACGACGAATACATGGATGACACAGACTGGAGGAAAGCAATCCTACAAGCTATTGCGGAAGGCAGAAGCAGTGAAAGCTGGGCACTCACAAAAGGGTACTGCATACATGACAACACCCTTTACTACAAGGGTCCTGGCGGAATACTCATGCGATGCGTCTCCGAACGAGAGGGACAACAGTTGTTAGAAAAGATTCACCAACATGCTTGCGGAGAAAGCGAGGTGTCAATCTACCGGAAGGCTCAGAGATATGGCATTCATTGGCCAGATATGTCAACACTTGCGGCCCTGATACAAGGGCAGTGCGAGAGTTGCGCACTAATCAAAGATTCTCTACTCATCGCTTTAACCAACGATGACACAGATTGGAGGAAGCCACTCTTTGATTATCTCACTCAGGGCACCCTGCCCGAATCGAGAAAAGAGGCCGAGAAATTGAAAAGGAAGGCAGCTCGATACGTAGTACAAGAAAACCTGCTTTGGCGAAGAGGTCACGAAGGCAACTTGCTGCGGTGTCTAGACGGCAGAGAAGCACAAGAAGTCATGGACCTTTCCCATCAGGTAGAGCATCAAGGAGGTGCGAAATTATGCAGACAACTCCTCTCAATTGGGTACTTCTGGCCCACGATGGAGGTCGATTGCCGCACCAAAGTGCGACGCTGCCAGGAGTGCCAATTCAAAGGGAACCTAGTGCACGCTCCCGCCGTGGATCTACATGCATTGGGGACGCCATGGCCATTTCACACATGGGCTCTGGACTTCATCGGTCCCATCCGGCCAACGTCGCACGGGAACCATTTTATACTCACTGCAACTGAGCTATTCACCAAGTGGGTGGAGGCAATACCACTGAAAACGGCAAATGCGCTAGCTGTGGTCAACTTCATTCAGGAAAACATCGTATGCAGGTTTGGAATTCCAAATACCATTCTTTCAGATAACGGTACTCCCTTCGTTAATCGCCAGGTAGCTGCGAAGTTAGCGGAGTACAATATCTGGCAGATATGTTCTACCCCTTATTAACCGAAGGGGAACGGGCAAGCTGAAGTGACCAACAAAACGCTGTTGAGGATTTTGAGCAAGATGGTCGCGGATGACCACAAGAAGTGGGCTGACTTTCTAAGCATAGCTCTGTGGGCTTACTGAACTTCTCCAAGGACACCCACGGGGGCCTCACCGTTCCTACTATGCTATGGAGCCGAGGCCGTGGTACCTGCGGAGGTTAGAGTCAATTCGGCAAGGCTGGCCTTCCATGCACTCTATGAAAATCAACGCGATCATGACTTAGTCTTGCTGGAGGAAAAACGAGAACAAGCCAAAAGGACCAACAAGCGGTACCAGGAAAGAATCGCTCGCGCCTACAATAAGACGGTCCAGCGAAGAGATTTCGCAGTTGGAGACTTGGTCTTGCGCGCATCTGACCACTGTATGCGAGAAGCAACTCACCCGAAGTTCGCAGCCAATTGGGAAGGACCCTTCGAAGTCACAGAGGTCTTTGACAGTGGCTACTGCAGCATACGAAGGTTGCACGGCACAACCTCAACCCCGAGTTCAGTCAACGTGCGCTGGATTAAGAAGTACTATCCCTGACTTCTCTCATTTCATGCGTTTTAATATAACGTCGCTTAATGTCTTGTGTGGCTACGATTTACACAATCTCCTCTCCCATATGAGAGGATTGTAATCCCATCTCTCCCATATGAGAGCATTATAATAAGAAAATTCTCCCAAATGAGAAACTTCATATTTCTGCATGTCAATTTTACTTTATTTCAGTTTGTTATAACTGTTAATAATGAGTCATCCGCTACAATAACAATCCGCAAATGCGATCTTAACTGATCATCTAAGCCTATCTGTCACGATAGCAGCCTATGCAAATGCGATCTTAACTGATCATCTAAGCCTAGCTGTCACGATAGCAGCCTATGCAAATGCGATCTTAACTGATCATCTAAGCCTATCTGTCACGATAGCAGCCTATGCAAATGCGATCTTAATTGATCATCTAAGCCTATCTGTCACGATAGCAGCCTATGCAAATGCGATCTTAATTGATCATCTAAGCCTATCTGTCACGATAGCAGCCTATTCAAATGCGATCTTAATTGATCATCTAAGCCTATCTGTCACGATAGCAGCCTATGCAAATGCGATCTTAATTGATCATCTAAGCCTATCCGTTACGATAGCAGCCTGTGCAAATGCGATCTTGATTGATCATTTAAGCCTATCCGTTACGATAGCAACTTATGCAAAAACGATCTTAATTGATCTTCCAAAGCCTATCTGTTACGATAGCAACTCATGCGGAAAACGATCTGAATCGACCTACTAATGCCTATCTGCTACGATAGCAAAATTGTGCAAAATGATCCTAAGTGATCTACAAAAATCTATCTGATATGATAGTGCTTGAATCTGAAAGCTAATTACAAGCCCATCCGCCAAGGTGGCACAACTGCGAAAATACGATCTCGAACGATCTAGTCGATCATCTGCGAATTCATATAGCAGATGGCAAATGCGAAACATGTACGTAGCATTATGCCAGGCGAAATATGCTGAAACACATGCGATGTTGTATTTTGTTGTAACAAAACAGCAGATAATACAAAAGGCTATTTATCATTATGAGCCGAAAAGACTTACAATTTATCTGTCTAGATAGCAGCTTACAAGAGAAAAGCTCAAATCTAACTACACAGCCAACATGGCTTACAATACGTTCAAAAAGTAGCTGACAAGCCAGCACAGACACACCACGGGAGTCCTGACTGAAAAGGATGAACCCACCGGTCCTAACACCGGCAATGCAATACGCAGATCTGCGGCCAAAGATCTATAGCAAAAGGGATGCTGCCGCGAAGAGATCAACTTGTCACTCGCTACGTCCCTAGCAGCGAGACATGGGAAACGGTACGTTCACGACCCCAAGGGGTGACAAAGGCCTCTGTCTTATCAAGATAGGCACCGGAGGAACTTCCTGTTCCGGCGTATGCCGCCGTGCAAAACAGGGGAAGCAGTCATTCCTCTGGTGATGGGTTCCTTGTCATGATTGACAAGGGCATTGACGAGCCTCCTGAGTTCAAGAACGAAGAGGCAAGAAACCCTCCTCCAGGGACGCTGGAGGAGAATTCCGCCGTTCATTACGAGACGGTAGCACGGTCACTTCGGCGCTGCACCTCACTGGGAGGCGGCCGGAAACATGACCTGCAAACATAATACACGAAGAAAATTCTTCGAACACACATGAGATATCATCTCCATCTTCTTTATGATGGTTATAAAGAGCAATATTCCTCATAAAGTGGATCTTGGAAACTATTTCTATAGCACAAAGCGCAAACTCAGGATTCAAAACTTGAAGTTGCCATGAATCAACGAAAAACAAGTGTTGAAGCCAGCAGTCGTAAGGACTCACGGAAAAGCACATTTTTTTTGGGATGAAGAACCCAAGTAGCAAAGACAGGGTTTATATAGACCCTGTGGAGACTTTTCAGTTGCCAAGGATGAGTCAGCAGAATTCGAAAAGAGGGTAAGTTCAATCACTTACGCCTTGAAAAGCGGTAACAATCAATTACCCTACTAAAGGCTACGACGATTCAATTGCGTATCCTAATAAATGACAGATGGTCATGATTCGGATGGACTTCCCAACGAAAGCGTGCTTATCTGCCGAGAAATTAGCGCGAAAATCAAGCAGAATATCAATTGCTGATGTCATAATTGGATATGCACAGAGATATCCTATCAAATCCCGGAAAGGGCAAAACGGGCATTCTTGTTGTTAAAAAAAAGAGGGGGAGAAACCCTAGCAACATTACATTAATGTTTCAAACATTACATTAATGTTTCAGCTATTTTCTTGCTATTTTTCAAAATTCGAAAAGTCAAAGCAAATTCTTGATCAAGGAGTCTTGGGGCTCGAACTGATGGCTCGGCTTCTCTACCTGTTCCACTTCTTGCTTCAGTAGCTCGCACCTGGCATTCATCTCATGATAGAGCTTCAGAGCTTCATCAACCTTTTGCTTTTGCTGCTCCACCTTCTGCTTCTCAGCTGCGAGATTCTGGTGGCCGAGTTTCAAAGTTACGGCTGCGCGAATCAGCGTGACTCTGTTCATAAGAAATTTGAAACCCAGTCTGCCCTGGACTTTGGTAAGAAAATTTTGGCACATGCCACATAGCAATTCAGCACTCTTGACAGAAATGGTCGCAGGCGTAGCCGTAGACAGCTGCTCCAAAATCCAAATGGCTTCAGTAAGAAACAGCCTCCTGTCGAAGGGCCCTATCTCCAGAGATCTCACAAACGATTGGGGGTAGGTGAGGCGCATTCGAACCACCCAGTCCACATCGGTTTGCTTCAAACCTGAAGAGATGTCAAAACTAAGTTATGATGTCAAACTCGCAAGTAAATAATGCGAGATGCGAACAGTAAAGCTCTGCTTACCAGTTCCTTCCAGAATCTCATGAAGAGAAGGAATGCGCGCTGCCGAGGTGGTCGAAGACTGTCCTCGCTCCATAGCTCTCCTATCAGCTGCGAGCTCCAACCTCTCGTAGTCAGGAGGAAGAGTGTAGGCCGCACCAGCTGCGACTGCATTCCCAACCTGCGAGCCCCAAAAGCTCCACGCAGGAATAGGTGCCACTGGCTCAGTCATCGCCGGAGGCGAAGGGACAGCCTAAGTCGCTTGGCGAAGGACGTTCTCAGATGCGAAAGCATTAGCAGCACTTGTCCTTACTTCCTCAGCACCAGTATGGACATCTTCATCCATTAGCACAGCATCTGCTTCAGCATCATCGGAAAGTTCGATGATGTCCTCGAGAGGCTCACTTGCGTGTTCAGCAGCTGCGACAGGCTTCTCGGTATGGGAGCTCGGAATCGGAACATAGGACGCAGAAGGCTGACTTCTCTGCTCCAGCACAGGTTCCTCAGCATGGACTGCGATATTAAATGCGATAATATGAGGTAACTTGTGCTATAAGTTATTTCGCTATCTTTACTAAAGCTAAGAGTAAGCACCTCCACGCGAAGGTGGGATTGAGGTATCTTCATCATACACTAAGGACGTGGAACCATGTCCTATTAGTGTCTCCTCACTAAGCAAGTCTTTAAAAGGAGCGTGACCTGGGATGCGAAGAAACCAGTCATGATCCTGTTTCAAGTTGCTCAGGTCTAGCACATGCATATCGCTCAAATATTTACCTGAAGGTTCTCCGCACTTGTCTACTAGCCAACGGAGGATGTCAGTCTTTGACACACCATGCTTTAACGCACCCACAATAACATCTCTATAAGTTACTGCGAGATTGAAGATCTCACCTTTATCGCCGCCTGCGATTTCCTCAAAGTCCGCTTGGACTTGCTCCAGCGCTGCTGCATCCTCTTCCGGAACCGCATCTTCCTCCTCCGCCTGGGGAACCATTTCTTCGGGAAGCTCATCTTCCTCGCTATCTGGACGCACTAAGTCGTCAACATGTTGCTCTTCGAGGCTCCGCTGTCTCACACGCTCGAGCTCCTCCTCTTCCCGCTGTCTCCTTCTTTCAGCAGCCTCCGCGGCTGTCTTCCTGGACTCAGCAAGAACGTCCTCGCTTATGGGATCGTCTGGAATGCCAGAATGGGTATCTCTCTTTTGTCTCTTGGCCAAAAGGCCACCGATGATCTCATCATCATCATCATCTGCGAGGATATGATTGGAAAGAGTTATAAAAAATTTACGATGATAGGAAGAGAAATGCGACGGAAGTACCTCCTGATTCTTCCTCATGCATCACAACTGTTGTTTCTTCTTCTTCATCACTTTCTCGGGGCTCCTGCCTCTCTTCCTCTTCCTCTTGGTTGAATGGAACGAATGTCTCAACTGCGAGCTCTTTCCGCACTTTGCTGGGCATGCGACCTTTGCCTTTGTCCTTGACAGAAAGGGACCTCACCGGAGGAGAAGCTGAAGCACTTCTGGGGGAAGATATTGTAATTCCCTTTTGCCTGGGTCTCTTCACTCTCGGCGCTGCAGTCGCTGGAGGGGACGGATCATCTCCAGGAGGAGACGGAGCCGGAGCATTGTCTATCAGCGAGTCAGCAAAAGCATTCATGACTGCGCGAATCTTGGTTTCGACCTCAGGGTCCATCCTCCATGCTAAACGAAACGACTGCTTTTGTCTTCTGGTGGCAACAATGGTGTTAACCAATGATTTGGAGCGATCACCAGATGCGAATCTCCGCACATGACACTACAGCAAACAGTACAGAATGAAGACATCAGCATAAGAAAATCAAGAAGCTTAACGCACGCGAAGAAATTGCTCACCTCAACAAATGCCTTGCTGTATATGACGACATGTGTGTCGCCCTTCTTAACTGCGGCGACCTTCTCCTTCAGAATGATGTCAGGACACAAATGGTTCTCACGATCCAACAGTGAGTAGCAACCATATTCAGACTCGCTCAGGCTGCAATTGGGGCGAAACGGAAAAGAATTTCTCTTGATCAAGGGAGCTCTACTTGGCTGCGCGGCCGACTGCGTCTCAATCCTCGTTTGCTGGGCAATCCAGTATGCGAGCCAGTTCTGGGAATAGCCACCCTCGCGGGTCCCTGCAGGCTGCTCAAAAGGAAGATTATTCATGAAGACTGTCTTGCACTCCTTTGTTAGCAAGCGCTTATAGCACCCTCTGATAATGGACTGGGGCCAGATTGATGGAGCCACCGCGTCAAAACCGAATTGGGGAGAAACTCGAGTGGGGTCAACGTCCACGGTAATCTTTTCATACCTCGGCGCTAGCTCACGAATATGCTCTGCGAGGGCAGGAAGGGAACCTCGCAGACACCAGCAAAAGAACTCGCGATAGCGCTCATGAAAGTGCGATCCCTTTTCGAAGAGCAGCTCTTCTGAGAAGACAACACCCTTAGAGGGGTACATCCTTGGAAACCATCGCACGTTCTCAATGCGCGTGGCATAAGGCCTGGCAGTAAACTCTTTCCGTTTGTCGCATATCAAACTCCAAACACACTTGGTGTTGCTCGCTCCAAACCACCTCGCAGCCCTGCCGCTATTACGCTCTTCCGTCTCACCTGGGGGACACCACTTGTCGAGCTTGAGAGCAGTTGGAGCATAGGATGGCCATCGCTCGAAAACCCACATTGTCAAAAAGGAAATATTGACAAAAGTCAGTACATCGAGGCGGCCACGCGACTCTTTCATGGCCAGAACCAGTTGATCAAGCCTATAGTACAGCGTGCCCAAGACCAAGGGTCCGAGTGCGACTCTCTGGCCAAGGGCGAGCCTCACAGCAAGTGGCAAAACATGGTAGAAGACCCCGTCATGTGGGTGACCATCAATCAGGTACCTCGACAACCAAGCACAGAGAAAAGCACAAAGGGTCAAGTGATAGCCTTTACCCTCTACATAATTCTCGGCCTCTGGGTTCTCACTCAGAAGCTTCTTAGTGATGCTGCTACTCGCATAGTCTCGAAAGAAGTACTGCAACCATTTGTTCCAGGTGTTCTTCGCAGACGTATCAACCAACTGCCAGTTTGGAAGGGCCTTTGTAGTGGTCCAGCTTCACGGCAGCACCCTTCATAGCACGAACGGCGAAGTATACGCCGGCATCATCAAGAGTCGCAGCATGATTGGTCAACACGTGGTCAATCCACTCATCCATATAGTCCAATTTCTGAACGAACGCCTGGGTAGAAATCGCAGTGTAAGGGAAGTGCCCGTTCTCGATTCCCAATCGAACCACATCCTCGGAACCAATCAACTCGAGCAAGGCTGAGTTAACTGGGCGAGTCAGTGTCAGCAATCGCTCAACCGGGACAGGATCAGGCATCCTCTTCGCCTTAACCCTCGCATGGTAGAAATCTTTGCCGCCTAAATAGGGGGCTTTTTCGCCACAAGGCCTGCGGAAGGTCGGGTATCTCTTCATCTTCCTTGACAGGTCTAGTTCCTTTTGTCTTGGCCATTCCTGCGGAAGAGCAAGAAAAAAGGGGGGAGAAATACCACACTTCAGTTTGAATTTTGAAATTCAAGATCTATGCAAAGAAAGACGAACAGTTTCTGGTATCAATTTCAGAAATCAGGGAGTCGCAAGATCTCACATCTGAAGTTCTTATTGTTGAAGGATTAAAGCAAAAGTGGGTTCAAAGATCAAAGCCTCTTCACAAATTTCATGGATTACAGATTCAACGCAGTTCAAGGCAAACACTGGTATCTCAAATCAAAATTGAACAAGGCCAACCTTGTTTTCTTGAAGCCTGCTTGGATATGCACAACTGAAGAACACGATTTGCAGTTCTGAACTGGTGACTGATTATCTGAATCTGCTCTCGAAGATCTCCGGGTACCATTCACTTTAAGAGAAAGAAGTGATGCTTTGCAATAATGGGGGATACAAAGTATTTATCCAAAACAATGAAGGGTTGCGTCCTTTCAGTAGTGGAATCGCAACCGTCACCGTCGAATTGCGCAATCACAGGACAAGCTGACGTCACGCCTAAAACCCTAAAGGCCAGACGACACGACTCTAGGGGTTTTAGGTCATAATGGCACGCACGGGGGCTGAACTTACCCGTATTTGAATTGGTGCGTGGCGGCGACGCGTATGTTGGTTTCCGCGCATGGAAGCCTATACAGCTATGATTCTTCACGCGCAGAAAGGGGGCTAATGTAGATAGGGCTTTCTGAGCTGACAGATCTTGGCCACGTGGCAACCATCCAGCACACCATATTGTGCTCCACACACACTGGATCACCAGCCGAGCTGATCCATGTGGGGGCTGCGAGACAGAGCCCTCGCATACCACTGCACGGGACTTGTAGGGACTTAGTGGTTTGGAGGCTAGAGTAAGCCCTGTCGTGTGCGAGCCAAGCCCGCGCGCGACCTTTAGTAACTGTTTTGAGAGATTTATGGCACGAGCTCCATAAACCCGGTCAATCCGGTCAAACCCGGTCAACCTCGTAACGGTTCCGGTATTCGCGCACCACGTGCTGTAACGGTCCCTATATACTCGGACGAACGTGCCGTTATGGTTAAGCTAATTAAGCCGCCATCAATGGGCGCATTAACCACACTACAACGGTCACGTTCTCTGCTATATATAGGACGTTAACATTTCCATACAAAGGAGAACACGCCTGCCATACGCGGAAGCTCTGTCAAACCTCTGTCTCTCTCTCAGACATTACTACTGACTTACTCTCTCCCTACACACAACCCCTCTCTTCCTGTGCGATCCCTGATCCACTACATACGGTGTACACGGAGGTCTCCCCGCCGGAATCTCTTGTGCACAGTGGCCCTCCCTAATTTCTTACGGTATACAATAATTTTTTTCCTCATATATTTTTGTTTTGGGTCAACGCATGGCACCTTAGAAGTAGCAGGAGCTCCTCCGTCCGTGAAATTGAATGCGAAAGAGGGCAAATGCTGAGGTGATTTGATGGTGCTGACGCTCAGCTTCGAGTATTGGAAGCAGTGGGTATCTTGTTCTCTTTTGTTGTCAGACTTAAAGCAGCGGCACCATGGTGAAAGTGCGTCGCAAATGGTAAGTAATACTATTTCTCTAAAGAAGGGTATGGACTATGAGGCTGACAATCAGGAGGTTTCTATACCGCAACCTTGACGAGCCTTGTTGACGTTTTCGATATGATGCACTTGATCGCTCCATGCTATGATAATGTAGATGAAGGTTGGATTTGCATTTTTTTTTTTGAACTTGCAGGTTCTTGGAGCTTCAAGTGAGAAGTACTGAAGAATCTGAATGGAGTTTTATTCTATGACGAGCTTGGTGAAGAATGTTCACCAGTCAGCCAGTCAAATAAATAGAGTTGTATATGAGCTAATCGAGGATATTTCAACAACATCTTAAGGCGGTCTTGGTCAGCGGAAAAGAAGACACTGAAGACGAGAAACAACCAACACAAATTGATCCTGGACGTTGCCATTGTCAGCAGATGGCGGGGAACTTGGGCGGTTGTGAGCTCCCGTTCAAGCACAATATTAACTTACGCCAGAGTGGCGCGAGATTTGATTCAATGCAGCAGTCAACCTAGCGTCCGCTGGTAGTCGTTTGAATTCTTGTACAAGCTTTGACTGTGAAGATTGCAGGAGTACGAGCCGCGGCCTCCATGAAAGCGAGGATTGTTATTTACATGGTAAAGGCTTCCAAGATTCCCAGAAGACGCCGACACAAGATGTGATCCAAGGGAGACTTAGCAGGCTGTGCTATTCAAGGCTGAAGACCTGGTACACTACTAAGAAGCAGCTACAAAGGAGAATTTGACGAAAATCCCAATTTGATCCGGCCCTGGAACAACAAGAATCAGAATCAAACTCAAGTCCCAAGGAATTCAACATGGCAATTGGAATCAGTACCAGCAGCAAGAAGATGGCGTGATCTTGGACCGGCTGTAAGCTCGTGTTGCAAGAAAACCAGCAACAATATGAACTAGCTATGAAGATGAAGCCCTTTTGATTTCAGTCGGCTATGGGAGCAAGACAAGTTCGCTACAGTGCACATGGACAGCAATCACCCTGAAGATTGAAGCATGAAGTTTATGATTGTGAACTAGCGATTGATTTAAATCAACAAGAGGAGAGAGTGCTCATAGGTGAAGATGATGACCACTGCACTCATCGACACAGTACCACAACTAGGAACGGGCAGGTTTCGAGGTGATCTTTATCACGCCAACAACAAGCTCATGTAGCAGTGAGGGGGAACGGGCTTTAGAAGCACTTGAATCTGTGTTCATAAAGAAGTTTGGCGACCGGGATGCAGTCTGCACTGAGGTAGAAAGCACCTAGCGCGGAGAAGGCAGCTCGGAGACCACAACACCACTGAAGAATTTGGGCTCGAGGGAAGTTTCTTTATGGTGGTTGGCGACAAGATGACGGCCATGACAAACATGAAAGCGAGACGGCGGCCTTGAGGGTGGTTGCATTTGGTAAAGCATCAGCTGATACTGGACCTGAACCGAGTTTCATTTACTGCAAGACAACCTAAAAGAGCAGCGGCGACAGCAGCATCGAGCGAGCTATGACGACCTTCCACGTTGTGATTGCTTTCAAGTGGCATAGTGCACTTGAAATATGAAGATAATGGTGAGTGTGATCCTTAGAGGCTGAGTCCAATTAAGCAATCGTCAAGGCGACACACACATCATGATACTAGGAAGGCAGCAACTATGGCATACACCAAGAGCAATGAAGATATTGAACTAATTTGATGTCTTGATTGCAGCGTCTATGATTTTTGTTTTTTTTTGTTGTTGTTGTTGTTGTTTAGCTTGCAGATCATCCAAAATTCATCATTTAGGGAAGAGAAACGATTAACTTAAGCCACCATATTAGTGGAGGTGTATTTAAACTGGCATAGCTATATTTGTGGCTATGGGACAAGCTTGGCTAGTGGGAATGACAACCACAATGGTCATACACAATGTAGATCAGAGTGAAAGACTAACAGGATCAACGGAGACAACTGATCATAACTGATAGCAATAGCAGCATCAACGGTGGCTGAAAGGGCAGCGGGAGCACCAAGCAATCAAGAAATAGCGACCACGTACGTGCTGTGATCGGTTCCAAAGACAGGAGGCACTTTGGCCGCTGAATTCAAGACGTATGTTGCAGTGAAGACACGCATAGTCAAGATGAAACAGGTAGCAGCTAGGGACGTAGTTTCAACAGTGTGCTACAATGCTATTTTGGTGCTTGACGAGGCAATGGTGGTGATCAAGGGCAAGAAGGTGTTAGCTAACGGTGAATTCAACGAAGGGCTCTTGGTGCTTACTGAGTTGGACATGAAGCCGATCAGCGGGCTATGACGAGAACAAGCACGGTGACATTGCAGTGAAAGACGTGATCAAGCCCTCATTATTAGGTAGAGGTGGATAGTCTATGAAGAGTATCTCTTTGCATAATTTCAGCAATATGCGGACAAAGCTGAATGTCATTTAAGGGTATTTACCCATGCGAAATATGCTGGATTGACTTCCAAATGCGGGGAACATCAGGAATCTACAACGAAGTAGTTGAAGAATTGCATATTATACTGGAGACTTTTGGTTAATAACACATCAGTTTCACGAATGTTATACTGACCTCATGTCCCGATGAATGTTTAAACCATTGTTTTCACATCGTATAATTATGCATTTTCATTAGAGAAGATCCATTACTTCCTTAGAGACCCTCCTGTCAGCTTGTAGTTGAATTCTTCATTTTTTTGTGTGCTGTAAACCCAATATGCCAAATATCTATGCAAATCCATATATTGAATAAAACAATTACTCGTAGTATTCGTTCAACGTAATCTCTTCTTTTCCCTTATGTTTCTCTTTTATGGACACACATCCATTCATATGAATAATGCATCTTGAAATTCGACATGATGATTGCTGATGATAGTGACCTTGTCATAGTACGCTTTCGGCTTATTCCTTACATCTCAATATGGCTATTTTTTGACAAAAATACCGCATGTCGTTTTCTGTAATCAGGCACCGGGACACTTTAATGAGCCGTTGCCATATTGCGCCATGGAGTTGGTACCCGAGTTCACGTCAGTATGATGAGGATCTTATCCAATTTTGTAGCAGCGGGAGTTTTAGATACTCTTTGAACGCGTCAGGTTTATGGTGAATATGATCAAAATAAGAAGCTCTACTATGTGCCCAGGAGCTGAACCCGAGAAGGATTTTTTTAGTCGAGTTCAGTTTAGTGGAGGACTCCTTTGTGATGCGGGGCTTATCTTCAGAGTTGAGCATTGGCGATGTGATAATTGCCTGAGCGAGAACCCGTACTAGACGTTTTCAAGCTGGACATTGACTTGATGGGCACTTATTCATGATGAAATGTGTCAGGTAGAAGTTGTCTTCCTTTTTAACAGGATTAAACTTCAACTTTACACTCATATTCCTGAAAGGTTATCTCTGGAGGGGACAACATACACAGCGACTTTAGTCCGAGCTTTGATGGATTCTAACGAATCCTGCCCTGTCAAGGGGTGTTATGATTTTTTTTTTTTTTTTTTTTTTTTTTTTTTTTTTTTTTTATGGCTGAATTTGAAACAAGATTTCAGGCTGCCTACGTACCTTTACAGGATCAAGCCAAACGTAGTTCATTGTTTTTTTTGTTTTTTTTTTTTTTTTTTGTTTTGTTTTTTTTGCATCGTGCAATTTATACTCATGCGACAAGGAGTAAGTACCCTCTCAGGGGTAGTAGTGCTTCAAGAACTTCCCGCTGATCGGACCAACTCTTACGCCTTCTCCGTCGATGATACTGTAGGCCCCGTTTGTGTAAACTTGGAGCACGGTGTACGAGCCATCCCATTTGTAGCGAACTGTATTCCCTGTTCCATGGGAGGTAATGATGGGTCTTCGGACAGCAAGCACGAGATCTCCGACTTGAAAATTATGATTATTTTCCTCCATAATCATTGCGTGAGAAGAATTAGCACATCTTCCTTGCTCTTCGGTGTTATTTGGGCTTCCCTTTGTCACGACTACCGTTCGCTTCTTCAGTTTAAGCCCTCTTTCCGTATTTATGACCCAAGACGTCAAGCGCTTCATTCTAGAGGGGATGATACTCTTAATCTCTTTTTCTTCAGGCAAGTTGGCCACTTCACTTTCTTGCTATCGAGACAAATTTTTAGGTCGGGTCATCCTCATATCTTTGATTCGAGAAAATACAGATATTCGAGGTGCACGTACACGCCTCCTTTGTGCCATTGCATGGCTTCCCAATCTTGAAAATGCAGAAAATCTTCGAGGTGCTGGATCTATTCGATCTAAGATGGATGTACGAGTATGTCCCTCTGTAGAGATTTCTTCTTCCATCTCCTCCCCTTCATATGTGGAGATCATGTAGGAGGCCATAACATGGTTACACTCTTTCGCATCATCAAAATCAAGTATTATTTTGTTCTTCCTTGCGAGATCAACCAACAATTCTTTGAGTACGAAGCACTTTCTTGTGAGGTGTCCTAAGATTCGATGGTAATTGCAATACTTTGGGTCACCGGTTCTCCCCAATTCTTCTGGACGTTTGCACTCAGGAAGCTCGATGACCTTTTTCTCGAGTAGTTCTTCTAACATCCCTGGCACGTCATCATCCGGGAAAGGGTACTTCTTCTCTTGTAGCTCTCTCAATGTTATACGATTTTCCCTTTGCGGACGGGAACCTTCCTTCTTTTCCTTGGACGATATCCTCACGGGGGCTTTAGTCACGACCATGGATTCCTTCACCTTAGGTTTGAATAAATTTTCCTCATTGTTCTTCTTTTCATGACGTGGTTTCGTGATATGGGGTTTTTTTCCTCCATGGCGTGCTATGCTTATTTCCATGTCGTGGGCACGAGTGGCTAGTTCCTCGAATGTGCGCGGCCTAATTCCTTGGAGAATGTAAAGGAGCCCCCAGTTCATACCCTGCATGCACATTTCCACTGCGGATACTTCAGACAATCGATCTCGGCAATCGAGGCTCAAAGCACGCCACCTGTTAATGTAATCTATCACCGGCTCGTCTTTCCACTGCTTCGTGTTCGTTTGCTCAATCATGCTCACGGTACGGCGAGTGCTATAGAACCGACTAAGGAATTCACGCTCCATTTGATCCCAACTGTCTATGGATTCAGGGGTTAAACCGATGTACCATTCAAAAGCATTATCCTTGAGAGTACGAACAAATTGCTTTACTAGCCAATCTCCTTCGGTCCCTGTATTGTTGCAAGTCTCAATGAAATGTGCAACGTGCTACTTCGGGTTACCCTTTCCGTCAAACAGTTGGAAGGAGGGAGGGATGTAGCCTTTAGGCATCGGCAACCTATCAATCCTTTGAGTGTAAGGCTTGGTGTATCTAATTGACGTGTGCAAAGTGCCGCCATATTGCGCCCTCACAGCATTTTGGATCAAATCGTCCAACTGTTGCATGGAAAACGGAGGGATAAGCGTCGAGCTTCTTTGTGGAGCCGCCTCACGCTGTAATGCATTTGATTGTTGCAACTCATTGGCATTCAGAGGTTTTATAACGCCGCTAGAATTTTCAAAAGCTGCGACATTATCTTTTGCAGTTGGTTTTGGTGGGTGCGAATCGTCTTGGCTCATCTCAACCACGTTCAAACTCTCTATCTTGTTCATGAGCGAGGCAATTTGGAGGTCCTTCTCCCCGACGGTCCTTTGGAGTTTTTCGATTGCCTCCATCATGGCCCCCAATTTCTCTTCGACGCTAGACGCCCCTGTCGTCATTGCTTGCACAGCTAATGTACGAGATGACTCCTCTTGATTCAAAGGATCCCAATGTTTGGGGCTAGGCGAAGACGAACCCGATTCCAACCCTGCACTTAAAGTCACATTTACCTTTGGTAAGTTTCGACACTGCGACGAAGCTTCGAGGGAGAGAGTGGAGGGAAACGATGAACGTCCCCTCTTAGCATCCGCTTCTTTTGCCGCAAGAGCGTTCTCGTGATTCTCTTGAATCTCTTCAATTTCTTTCATCTTCCTTTCCATGTCACTTGTAGAGACGGAAGAAGTCTTGATTTCACTAAGGCTTTTGGTCGCCTTTGATGCAACGAGTTGCTTCGTGAGAGTCGCCTCTACTTTCGCTTTGCTTCGGGTAAAGTGCCCTGAAGACGTATTGCTGCTGCTTTGCGCTTTCCTTGATGCCATTGGAATACGACGTTCCAGATGTAGGAGAAAAAGATGAGAGGAAGAGAGGTCCCACTGGGCGTGCCAAAATTTGTACACACAAATTTTGCAAACTCAACGAAAAGGACTCAAAACGTAAGTGCACAATTTTTATTTATATTTAACTTGATTTAACGCGGGTACAATCCTCTTGATTTTACACCGGATCAGAAACCTCTGATTAAATCTCCTACTTCTTGACTTTGTTGACTTGTAGCGTGATGATGACAAGCTTTCCTCAAAGAGACGAAGTCGGCGATGTAGTTGACTTTTGACCTTTGAACGGCTAGATTTGATGAAGAACGGTCCGTGGCTTCAAACTCCAATCTTGAGGAACTTGAGGTAGCAGGACTTGTGTCTTCGGGCTTCCGCGCAATGGTCGTGTGGGGTGAAGCTTGAAAGAGGGCTCGAAAGCTTGATCTCAATCGCGCTTCGTAAACGTTTGCGTTCTTGAATCTCCGGCGGAAGGCTTAGGGATCTTCAAGAAGGTCTTCGTGTGCGTTGGCGTTCTTGAATCTCCGGCCAGATGCTTGTGGATCTTCAAGAAAGTCTTCGTGTGCGTTCGCGTCCTTGAATCTCCGGCGAGATGCTTGTGGATCTTCAAGAGAGTCTTCAAAGTGTTTGAGAGCTCTGGCGTTTGCTAGCACGATGATTTTTGTGTGTGAATGAGAGTCTCTATTTATAGACCCACACGTAGGGACTAGTTTTTAATAATCCCTTGATTTCTTTGGATTTATTGCGTAAAGCCCCCTCGACTTTATGAGGGATCCCGTTCAAGGACATTTGGGCTTTAGTTGCAATTTGATTTAACTCAGCAACAAGTAGGCTCATCTCCCCTATTGGGCTTGGCACTAGACCGTGATGAGAGACCCGTTGCATTTGTAAGGCTCGCCGCGGCCCGATTTAATCGAACTAATTAAAATTAATTTAACTAATTCATAATTTTTTTTTTGACATTTTTAATGTCTACACACGTGAATATAAACATGCATGGCATGCAACTAAATTAAATAATAATTAATTAATAACGAGGATTTTGTTAATACTCCATCGGTTCATTTTAATTTTAATTTTATTTTTTGACTTTTCACACATATTAATGTATTCGATAAAATTGTCAAAAACATCACGTACTTTCAAAATTATCCTTACATATTAATAATGATAGTATATGTGGATCTTTATGAAACTACTACAATTATGTAATTACTGAAAATGATAGTCGAAAATATTAGGGGCGTTTTCAAGAAAAACACAATATTGAGACTAGACAAGATGACAAACATGAGTAGCATTTTGGGACGAAGAGTGTATTAGAGCATCTTTCACGGTGCATCAAATCCTATATTTGATTGTGAAATTTGATTTTTTTCGACCTCCCACAACAAAGCATCAAATCATCAAATCACCAAAATGTTGATGAAAAAGGTAGGTATGGACATATGCAGAGAAATATAGTTCTCCAGTATGAATAAATAAATACATTGACTAAAAGATACACCCTCTGATTTTGAGAGAATCATATAGTTTCTGCTTATGTTGCTAGCTAGAAGGATTCAAGTCAATGTAGAGACTAAAGATTGTTGGGATGACTTGAAACACTGGGATGACTTGAAAGCCCAAGTGCTCATACGAGTACATCAGGTAATCGTACATGTTGGAGAGGAACTCGCACGAGCAGAATTGTTGTCGCACGAGCAGCAGCAATACCCATGCCAGGAGAACTCGGGTCGTACGAGTAGGTTCAGCAGCGGCAGATTTGGGGTTTGCTTCGGGGTGGCTAGGTTTATCAATTCAGACTGGTCATATACACACATATAAATATATATATGTAAATTTGAGTTTTGGCTCTCCCAACAACTCCTGCTTCATCTACCCCGGAAGATCTCTCTAAGGCCATTATCCTGTGTATTGATATGTAATTTATATGTAATTTCTGTGTGGTTTATTTTGTTCTAAGCTCCTCAAACAATTTTCCCTTTGTGCAGTATGTCGTTCAGGGTCTAGGGAGTGCCCTGTTTTATGTTTGTTCCTTTTTGTGCTGGCTGCCTTATGCTTTGCAACCTTAGTAGGCTGATTGTGGTTACGGTCAGGGAAGGACCTATTCATTACTCAGCAGAGGCAATGCCCCTTTTCATTGCATATTTAAAGATGTAAGTAAAAATATATCGAACATTTCTCTCTATAAAAGTCTTGAGAAATATACCATGGCCCCAGCCAATAAAATTTTCTAGGCCTGTCCTTGGTTACGGTTGTTCGAACATTTGGTGTCATGCCAGTTTGCTAAAAGTTCTTCTATTATTTTGCCAAAAAAAAAGGTGCTGCATCGTTGTTGAATTACTTCTAATGCCTTATCATGCGTTAACAGTTGTGGCCGCAAGCATACATGTTATAAACATAAAATAATTATTGGTCTGACACTCTCCAAACTTTGACAGACTTATCAAAACTCCCGCTATACAATATCCAACGTAGATCCCTCTTTTGCGACTCCTCGTCCTCTTCGACGGCCAAGCACTTGACGGGCCCTGAATGAGCGGCTAAAACCGCCGAACATGTGTGGTCCCCGTCTAGGCCTCTCCTCCACACACAAATACTTTTGTCCGCCGAGCCACTAAACACCAAATTACCGGCTGTCGCAAGGCACATAACCGCCAACTTATGGCCGCGGAGCACGCCACCGTGGTGAATGTACTTTCCCGTCTCCCAAAAGTTCACCAATCCGTCTGATGACCCACAGTATAACGTTTTCTCGTTCACCGCTAGCGATGTCACCGCATTTTCTTGCCTCAAAAGTACGTCCACCAAAACATGCTTCGTTGTAGTCCGATCCGTGAGGTTCGCCGGGTCCATTCTCCATACTTTGACCGTCCCGTCAGCCGACCCGCTAAAGACCAACCCGCCCGGCCCGTATGCAACCGCATTGATAACGTCGTCATGGGCATTTATCGACTCTAAGCATTTGAAATCCGATATTCTCCAAACTTTCACGGTCCGGTCCCATGAACCCGAATAAAGAATCCCGTGCTCTTCATCCAAGCTCAAGGAAGAAACTACGTCGGAATGTTTGACCGACGGGACAACGTCGTGGCTTCGCCTGACATGAACGCAGTTTTTCGGGGTCAACGAAGTTTTGACGGACTCTTTAACGGACGGGAAACTACCCGCCCGTGTATACGGACTCGGGTAATTTCCCGGCGAGTATTTCCAAACCCGGATTTTTCCATCTTGGTGTCCGGTGAAAATCTGATCACCGGATATAACAATGGCTTTCACCAACCCGCTCCGGGTCTTAAAACCCGAGTACTCATCCAGATTATTCCAGACCCGGATATTCTTTTTATCCGAACCCGTATACAACAACCCGCCCGAAGAAGCCAAAGAGTGGACGTGCCCGTCTTCCCGGGTACTCGACCCGATCAACCCGTTTCTATGTTGACCCGCCGGCGCTCTTATCCACGGTGACTTCACGTACGGCGATTCTTGATTCTCCGGCGATTCTTGATTCTCCGGCGACATTTCGTGAACAGAGGCGTTGCTGCTTTTTGGGGAATTCTCGCCGGAGGAGGAGTTTCCGGCGCCGGCGGAGGCGTTGCTGGACCGGTGGGAGTCGGAATCGGAGTGGGTATCGCTGGAATTGTTGTGATCGGAGAGGAATAGTCGCCGGAGAGTTGTTATGTCTGGAAACAGGGGAGATAAAGCTTGGCTCTGTTCTGTCATCATTTTGATGAATTGGAATGACAAATCAAGAAAGAAGGTTAAAGTTACTAACTTTCTTTCTTTTTGAGAGAGAGAGGTGCTTCAAATGATCTGTTTGATAGTTACAGAGTATGAATTTGTTGAAGAAGATGATGGTGTGAATTGAGACAGGCTAGTGTTTATATATAGCACAGAGAGATCAGTGGTGAGCTAAGTAGCTAGACGGAGGTTTTTGTAAGAGACATGATCACCCCCTCAAGTTTGACACGAAAACATTTCACCCCTTTTAATTTGGGATAAGTCACTTTCACTCTGCAAAACTTCAAGATATTAATTGTTAGTTGGAAATATTCGACACGACACGACACGACAACACGACTCGAGAACGACACGAAGTTTACGGTTTGGGTCGACACGAATCCGCAGCGGGTCATTAGTGGGTCGACCTGAAATTGACGTGAAAATAAATGGGTCGGGTTAGGGTCAACCTGGACAACCCGAAAATGACCCGTTTCAACCAGGTTAACACAACTTTAACAATCTTTTTCATCATTGGCATTATTTTAGGAAGCCACATAGGCGAAATCCGAAAAATATGTGGGTCGACACGATGACCCGACACGAACCCGCAACCTAACGGGTCAAAATGGGTTGACCCGAAAGTGACACGGGGATAAATGGGTCACCTTTGGGTCAACCCGTTTATGACCCGACACGGTTCGACCCGACTCGCGACACGACGGGTTGACCCGAATTGCCAGGCTAGTTGACAGCGCAACCGCTTTCCGCCAGTATAAACAATTTCTAATACGTTTGGTAGAATTTATTTTTGACTTTTTCGGAAATTTCTAGTGCCCCATAACAATTTTTTGAGGAAGCAAGGGGGAAGCAGGGGCTAAGTTGAACATCAATCGTCGGTTGAAGTTCATTTTTTCCTCGTTTTTCTTTGTATTTTACTCAAAAAATGGATGTTGCATGAGTTATAGGAAATGCTATGAAACACAATTTAAAAATATCTAAGACAGCTAAAAGAGGGTTTTTATGCGGAGTAATGTTATATGTTTCAAATCATGTGTCCCAAATTTATCTTAAATAGTTAATGTCAATATACGTCTCAAACATTCATGACAATGTCATTTGGGACACATGATTTGAGACATGTAGTATTACTCTTTTATGTAACTGAGGTTCAAAGTTCAAACTGCCTAGCAGGAACCGGTTGTGCCGGTTGTGCCGGTAACGGCGGCGGAGGAAGAGGTAAAATGTCAACCGTTGGAGGAGTGGAACAGACACGGAGCCAACAACAAAAGTTGACCGTCGGTGACGGTTAGACAGTGACAATCACTAAGATAGATGCTCCACGTAAGGTGGCATGGAGCTCTCGTGTGGCAAGATTTGAAACCCAACCCACTAAGATCTGGTCACGTTAGTCTACTGTCCCATCACACGGAATTTACGCTCCCATATGTCAAAGTACAACCAATCTTGGACCGAAATACTGACACGTGTCTGTTAACATGAATGGCATGCATGCAGCTAAACAAACAGTTCGTTTCACCCAAAAAGACACTTTGAACCCCTCAGGTTTGATGCAAAGACACCTTCACACCTTCCTGTTTTGGAGATGGCACTTTCACCATTTAAGTGTTTCAAATTTTAAGACAACTACACTCTCTAGTTGGGTGAGTTTGATGTAGACATTTCAGATTTTAACATTTCATAAAAAGATGTTGTGAAAGAGCGTGTGATACAAGAATTAAAGAGAAAAGATGATTTCCTCTGGTAAAAATGGTAAAAAAAGTTACCGATATACTCTTTTTTAACTATTCATTACCTTGTTATACTTGAATATATATGGCATTATTGTTATTTTCATTATTAGAGGTGAAAAAGTCAAAAGAAAGTTCATGAAACTAACTTTTTTCTTCTACTAATTTTACAATAAAAGCTAAGAAGCGAAAATCTAGAATTCCCAAGAAATTCATACCAAACATATACACATATTTCAAAAATAAAAAATAAATACCTTTATATTTAAAGACCAAGAAAAGTCCATACAAATCTCAACCGCTGTGATTCCAATAGTATGGGGTTGGTATCCGTCAATGACAGAAGTTTTAGAGACATATTTTCCCTCTTAAAATATGGTATGACACAATTAGGGCCTTAACTCTCCTAAAGTTAGGGGCACTCCAAAACCTAAAGGGGAGTAAGTGTCGTTATGTTAAACGTGAGCGGTGAAAGTGTATTTTCACCCTTATTTATTTATCTTCAATAATTATGTTACTTATTATTCAAAAGAAAATTAAGTTACAATACAAAAACGTATCATCAGCATCAAGATCTACTCTATTTTATATTGGTTATACATATAATATAGTTGTATATATTATTAATTAAAGATATGGTTTTCTATAAACAGAAAGTCGTATACTTCGATTGTCCATTGGAAGAAAGAAGATATTTATTCAGACACCGATGCAGTTTTGTTTATTTGATTTTGATTCAATTTTTTAAAATGAAAATAGTATTCATTAGATGACCAGAGTAATTTACTCATCTTGTTGGGCTAGCACATAGATTAAAAACTCTGCAGGCATATGTCCTTTTGCTTCTAGTACCTATAATATTGTGAGAGTCCTCGTCAACTGACGCAAATTGATGTAAGTTAATCATAATTATGTTCCATTTAAAATGACAATATGTCACCAATTTTATTTTTTATGTTTTATGTCATTGAGGCACCATCCTTGTGACTTCTCTAATTGGTGAGCAATTTTTTAAAAGACAAAATACCAATGATAATTATAATGGTCTGTATTTTTTTGATCGTCATAATGGTCTGTATTTAACATTTAACTGCGTGAACTCAAACAATGAGAAGAAATGGTGTCATACAATAATCAGTCAATCACCGTTTCTCGAATGTACAGTTTGGAAAACTGTGAACTCAATTTTAAGAACTCTGCAAGTAAGCACTAGTTTTGTGGAAGAGCACTAGTCAGTGCATCTAATCTCAAGTCCAATTCAGATTATGTTAGACTAGGAAATTCTGATTCAGATTATGTACATTGTAAATAAGAAAACTAGGAACTCAATAAACAAAGCTTTTGTCTATATTCAACATCTAAACATAATATGATTTTGCTCGCAACTTTCACAAAGGTGAGCAGCGGAGATAGAAATTGGCCAATCACGGGCACAATTTTAAATATTTTCTCTTGTATCTTTCCTTTGAGGTACTAAATTAACACATTTATCCGAAGAAAATAATATACTCGACAAAATATTGCAAAATGATGTTTTGCAACTATTAGAAAATTGTCTTATATTATTAGGGACAACTTCAATAGCAACTAAAGTGAGGTATTTTACGAGAGCATAAATATTGACATTGACATTGACATTGACATTGACATTATATATAACAATAGCAACTAGAGTGAGGTATTTTACGAGAACATAAATATTGACATTGACATTATGTATATAAGTTGCACAACATAATATATCAAGTAAAAGTGAGTGTGAATTTGCATTTTTTGGAAGCTTTGGGGAGGGGGCAAGTGACCTCCTTTTGACCCCAAGAGACTCTACCTAGAAAGTGAGCAACCCATTCAGGATTTACGCGGTGATTAGAATAACCACTTCTTAAAAATGTATGCAGTTGAAGTTGATACTTGTCGTTATTAGGAGTAATCCGAATTCTATCTAGAAATAATTACAAAATTTGGCCACTAATACATAGAGAAGAGAAAGATAACAACTTGTACGGGCAAAAGACACTTTCATCCCTTCTAGTTTGACTGAAGGACACTTTCACATCGTTCAGTTTCAAAAAGTTCGTTTTCACCCCTGTAGTGTGCCAAACTTCAACTTACTTATACTCTCTGATTGTGACTCCGTTAGTCACTATGTCATATGAAGATAGTTTTGGTGTCAAAATTGCCTCCATATCATACAAAAAGTCAACTCTAACCCTGATTAACTCCATATTTTACATAACATGTGGACAAGTCTGCCCCAAGAAGTATTTTTAATGCTAAACACCAAGACCAGATTAGCGACGTCACAACATGAGGTGTAAATATTATGAAGTTCGACAAACTGAAGGTGTGACATCGTCTTTTCCCGAACTAGAATGGGTGAAAGCAGGGACGTATTCATGATTTCATGACAGTGAGGGCTAAATTAAGAAAAGAAGGGTCAAATTTAATTTTTAAAAGTTGAGTAGCCCCACTAGTCTCTTGATAGATCAATGGGTGAAAGTATCCTTCACTCAAACTAGATGGGGTAAAAGTGCCTTTTACTTTAACATTTATGGCCAGCTCCCTGATTAGTGACCATAATCCCAACAGAATGAAGTGGCCAACCAGAAAAATCTTGAAACCCTTCAAAGTAGAATGAGTAGTCCAGTAATTCCTTATTTAAATAGATATGTAACACCTGGGGCTACTTTTCTCTTTCTCATCATCAAACTTATGGTAATGGTGAAACATGGATTTAGGTCGACATGACTGAAGATCAATTGTGTGCTAATGAGGTGTATCTTTGATTACAAGATAGTAATCATTCATTACTTGACCTTTTAATGAGGTGCATCTTTGATTTAGGTCGACATAACTGAAGACCATGGTATATAAGTTGTGCTGTTATTAGGTTGTACACGTGAGCCCTTACTTTTTTTACTAGAAAAAAGCATGAATAATATTTTGAGCTAAGATGCACTACTTGACCTTTTAATAGAAAGTTGTTCAACAAATGACATATTTATACATCAATAATTGAGTGCATGTTTGGTATCCGGATTTTAATCCAAGATTTAAGTTTTGACAATGAGATTTCTAATGACACAGAAAATTATGCTGATAATCTATAAAATTAAAAAAAGCTCTGGCCAATTGAAGTATCTTCAAAATTAGAGATGCAATTGAACATATATGGAATAATTATTTTAATATATTTTGATATTTCTATGATCGATTTTCATTTATAAGTGGGTGTATTCAATTAGTTGAGTATAAAGCTCTTTTTTGTTAAATGAATTGAATTAATAATCTACAATTCAGTTCATACCAAATGTTATCCTAATTTTCAGTTCAACTGAATTTTCACCCGGTTTTTCGTATTTTCAGCTGATACCAAACAATTTCTCACGTGATAATCAAGTGATGATATTGGCATGAACATGGCATTTTCATAACAGGAATTATTTGTATTTTGACAACCCTGTTGTAAATTGAATTATTGTATATATTTTGTTGGTGGATGCATAAAGTGAATATTGTCCAAACCTCCAAATTAAAATATTTGGTTGACTTTTTAGTTGTGAGTGTACTCAACAGAGGGTTCACGTGTTTTTCTTTCTCTGTTTTGAGAAGAAGTGTTTTGATATTTTGTCTAATCGTTTAATGGATGTGATTTTAGTAGGATGTAATGATGATTTAAACTTCTAAACTCCCGCGTGATTTGATTGTCAACTATTTGTGTGTGGTCTGGTGATTTTGTTATTTAATGCGATTTTTTTTGCGTGATTAATTCCACTCCATCTGGTTGGCTTGTGGGATGTGAGAAGATTCTTAAGCGACATGCGTTTTCACTGGAATTTATCAGAATAAGTGGTTCAAGCAATGCTTGTATTAAGTTGTCAAAACACTTTTGGCAGCATTATTTTGGTCATTTTTCTTCTTTTCTGATCAACAATAAAAAGCACCAATTTTGATTTCAAAGAAGTTTGAACTATAACGTGTCCAAACGATCGAAATTGCCTGTCTTTTATGTTTTAAATGCTGTTAAGTGCAACATCAACATGGCCTATTAGCTCAGCTGGTTAGAGCGTCGTGCTAATAACGCGAAGGTCGCAGGTTCGAGACCTGCATGGGCCAGCCTTTGTGTCTATTTTTGTGGGCTTCTTTTATAGTTGGGCCCAACAACTTTCCAGGCCCAGTCCATTTTTACACAGATGACTACTGAACTCACCCTAGGGCTTTTCATTCACCATTTTCGTTCGTTTCGCTTCAACTGAGGAGAGAAGAGAGAGAGATTAAGGAAGGATGTTCCCGTCGATGTTTGCTCGGAAACCAGACAAAGAGGTGGCTCTGAAGCAGCTCCGGACACACGTGGCTATGTTCGGCGTTTGGGTCGCCGTCGTTCGCGTCACGCCTTACCTTCTCAACTTCCTCTCCGACGACAACCACCAACTTCTCAAGCTCGATTTCTGACATCGCAACGGTAACAACCTATTATAAGACAAGCCTTTTAATTTTTCATTTTTTTGTGGGATTTATTGTGGGGGGTTGGAATTGAAATGTTGTTAATGTTTCTGATTACTGTGATTTAAGTTCAGTTTTTGATGTCTTTGTATGGTCACTGAAAATGAACACATCTGAAAATGAGAATAGGTAGTGTGAGGAGAGTATGTTGAAAGAGTGTATGTATAAGATGCAAGAGGGAATTTGTGGGATTTCTTGTTATTAGGGTATCAAATTTCTCTATTTGGAATGACATGATCACTCTTAGGCTCTGTTTGGTTGGCAGTAAAATGTTTTACAAGGGAAAATATTTGACGCGTACAACGTTTTGTGTGAAAAAAGTTTTCCCTGCAATTATTTTCTCGTGTTTGGTTGACCCTTGCCAAAACAGTGTGCCATGACGGAAATGGCAGTGATGGGTCGTGGTGGAGGTAGGTGGTAATGGTGGTGGAGGTGTTAGTATGAGTTGTTGTTGTGCTCCTTCACTATACAGGAAATGGCTTACGGATTTGAAATGTGTAAATCATTTTACATCATTTGAGGGAAAACATTTTACAGGAAAACATTTTACTTCCAACCAAACAGAACCAAAACAAGGGAAAGCATTTTACAGGAAAATGTTTTACCACCAACCAAACGGAGCCTTAATGGATTAAGGTTGATGGATAACTTGAATTTCATCCCCATGGGAGGATGTGAAAGAGTAGTCCCTCTAGACACTTGTGAGGTGTGGCTGTGAGAAGTTGTATTTGGGGTTTGTCAATTTGAGTAAGATTGCGGATACTTGGGCCGGAGGTATGTGGTTATGGATACCGGATGTGTGCTGCATATGTGTTAATGCCACCTATGAGTTGATAGCATTTGGGGAGGATTTAGGTGTTTCCTGCTATGGTTTTACTATTTACTAGGGTTTGATCCGTTATCTTTTTTCTCTTTTGGGAAAGAGAAGGACTGGAAATTTCGGTGCTTGAATTAAGCGAAGAATTTCAAAGGGAACCTTTTGAGGAAAAGTATCTATGGTCATTTCAAATTAACCTTGGTAACTAAGTTCAGTGAGTTACAACATCTCTCCCGATAACCCACATTACAAACTAAGTATTCGGGAGATGGACCTTAAACTCAACACTCTGTGAATTAATAAAATAAAAAGAACATTCATCTAAGCTCTTGACTACACCTCAAGACGTTCCAATAAGGGACCAATTGAAAAACACACACACAGTGTGTGTGTGTGCGTGTGTCTGTGTATTCATATATGTGTGTATGCATATACTTGCAGGGTTGGAAGTTGGATACAAGACACAGCATACACTAAGTAAACCATGCAACCCTATCCCCCAGCCTTACATGAGTACACCACATCCTCTGATCACTTATACCACATGTGAATGTACTGATGACCGTATATACATATATGTATACATACTAGGCCACATTCTCTTGGTGGAAATGCTCTGGCTATGAAGACTTGGTAGTTTCATATCATCGTAGGATTCTGGCTGTTAAGTTGGGGTGAAAGCATCCGCGTTGGAGCCCCAACCTCTGGGATGATCTATAAACAGATTCATACTGTTGGTCGTAGTGACATAATTTTAAGAATGCTACTTCAGGAGCAAACCAAGAACAGAGCTACAAGTTCCAGTATATTAAATCAACACCAGTAAACTTGGCAAGTTTGCTTCTTCCCGTGATTATATTATAGTTAGAATATCCCAACAGGCCGTATGCACTGTAATTTCTTCTACATGGACGAATCAATTAGACATTCCCTATTAACTATCTGACTGAAACATGGAGGAAGCGGGGCTCTCATCAACACATTAAAAAGCTTCAACACAGAAACCTTTTAATCTATACTTGTACTATAAACCCATTATTGATAGATTATCTCAAAACCTACCCAATTCAGTCTCTACTATCTACAATCATAAGAGCGCGATGATAAGAAAGTGTGGCCTAATTGTCGCCACATCAATTTCACCAAGATAATACATGATTCAATTTATCACTCTTCATCTCTCCACCAATGCAATATGGATTGGGCAAGACCCAGGGCAGTGGGATGGGCACTCAGGCCCGGAGCTCTCTTCTAGACCACTCATGTTACCACCCCAATGGATGGAAACAGAAATGCCTTATATGAACAATGCCTTGCCCAGGAGTCCCACCAACCCTGCCCGGGCTGACTACAAACAGCCTACCACATGGCACAAAATAGCCCTTCTTCAAATTTTCCTTCCAACATCAAATTGCACTGCTTTAGCTAGGAGTCTCTGTACTCTGGTGTTGTCTCTCCTAATAATGTAATCAAGTAACTAACGATAAGTGACGGTTATTATGAAGCCTTTCTATCAGCGAGTGCATAAATTAGACTCTAAATGAATAGTTTGTCCTGCATTCGTCTCTCAGGTTTCTAATTTTTCCTCTCATGGTGTTTTTTCTTGTGCAGTTGTCATGTCTTCTGGAAGGATCAAGGACCGCTAGCTGTTTTTTTCCCCTTCTCTTTCTCTTCAGTAGCATTTTATGTTTGCTGTGGCAGATGTATGTGATTATTAGGTTATCATGTTTGGCAAACTTGTGACAATTAAAGCCTTGGATAGGTGAATTACACTATTGGAGCATGTTTTGAAAGTGAGCCAGATGCTTTGAGTGTGTGTGTGTGTGTGTGTGTGTGTGTTTTGAATTGAATGGCCGTGGCCTATCTGCGTATTGAAGGCTTGAAATAACTCGTTGAATTGTAGTCACTTGTATGTTGATGGATAAAGCACACACGGACACATCATGGCACTGACTATAATTTGTCTGCAACTGGTATTTTTTGTCAACTCTGTGTCTTGCCCTGTATGGATTATAGAAAGTTACATCACGTGTTTTTAGAGCAAACCAAAATTTCTCATTTGCAAATTATACTGGAGCTTATTGATTAATTGGTTGTTCAAATGGTGGGTTTTCGGCACTCTAACAGGTGGAGATTTTTTTTTGCAATTGATTTTTCTAATGTCATGGAGAGAGAGAGAGAGAGAGAGAGAGAGAGAGAGAGAGAGAGAGAGAGAGAGAGAGAGAGAGAGAGAGAGGTTTATGGAAACCAAAAGAGGAATTGACGCACCCTCCTTAGGTAGTGTTTGGGGTTTGGATGGATAATCACCGGTCAATTTCAAGAAAGAAGAGGTTATTGATGGGGTTTGCTGGTTGTAGATTTTTTTTTTCTATGTTGTTTTGTGGTCTCTCATGACCACAAATTCATTCAAGTGTCGGCAAAGGTAAGAAAAAATAGCAAGTCGTTTAAGGTTGAAGTGTCTAATCAAGCCTTCATTATTTCACTAGTAAGCATTCTTATCATGATCATTATTGACATCAAAACATTTGCCAGCCACCAATTTTGCTCCGTCTCTGTGATGGCGACTAGGTTTCAGTTGCAGAGACAGGGTCTTGATTTCTCCGGTGATCGGTATTCGTCTTGACGAGGAATTGAATTCCAGCAGAGAGAGAGAGAGAGAGAGAGAGAGAGAGAGAGAGAGAGAGAGAGAGAGAGAGAGAGAGAGAGAGAGAGAGAGAGAGAGAGAGTCTTGATTTCTCCGGTGATTGGTATTCGTCTCGACGTGGAATTGGATTTAAGCACACACACACGCACACATAGAGTCAGTCTTGATTTCTCCGGTGATTGGTGTTCATCTCGACGTGGAATTGGATTCCAGCACAAACACTTTCACAGAGAGAGAGAGAGAGAGAGAGAGAGAGAGAGAGAGAGAGAGAGAGAGAGAGAGCCCATGTACCATCATCATCATCATCATCATCAAGAATCAAGAAGAAGATGAATGAGGAGGAAAGGGAGGAGGTAGCTGGTTCAGTGGGGACAAGTGCAAGCTTTGGTCTGAGATTAGGCCAAGCTGTTTTCTCCTCTGCTTCTCTTCTTTTCATGTCTCTCGGTGAAGAGTTCTACAGCTACACTCCCTTCTGGTATTCTCTCTCATTCACTTCTCTGCTTCTCTCAATCATCTTCTCTTTTGGATTCTGGTGGTAACTAACTAACTAACTAACTCTTTTGATTCTGCAGCTTCTTGGTTACAATCATGGGTTTAGTCATCCCTTGGAGCTTCACTTTAGCGATGGTTGATGGCTACTCTACACTGGTCAAGTGCCCTCTTCGCCATCCAGGGATATTGCTCATTGTCATACTTGGAGACGTGGTATGCTTTATGCTCTCGGTTGTGACCCTTTTGGGCGCTAAATATGTGCGTACTACTTGGTCTGTTTCGCCAGAATCTTCTCAGATAGCTTTAGATGTCACTTTGATTGACTAGTTTAGCTAACGATATGATACGGAAGTTTGTTAAATTTTTTCATGGTATTGTATTGTGAAGAAAGATAACAATATTATGAAAAGATTTACGCATTTTCGTATCATGTCGTTAGCTAAATTAGTCGTCCAAAGTGAACTGATGAATAGTGTACTAGGAATATTCTGACAAAACAGAGGAAGTACTATGTATTTATACCACTCCGTCCCACCTCTTTTGCACCATTTGAACTTTTGTCACTATTCACTGGGTCACTTTGACCCGATGATTTGAATAGCAAAACTTTATAATTTTTAAATAATTTTTTCGTAGTGTTGTAGAGAAACTCTTATTCTACAAGACCATAAAAAATATATCGAAAAATTATATTGTTTTGCAATCTAAATCACCGGGTCAAAGTGACCCAGTTACGAATGAAAATTTCCAATGATGCGTTTGAGGTGGGACGGAGTGGTATGTGTGTGTTTGTTTGTGTGTGCGCTTCTGATACATGTTTTTGGATTTTGCCATAAACAGGTCTTATCGGTTCTAACGCTAGCTGCCGCTAGCTCGACCGCTAGCGTGGTGGATCTGCTGATTCAAGTTGGGGACTCTTGCCCTCCCAAGTACTGCAGCAGGTATCAGATATCTGCTGCTATGGCTTTCTTGTGTTGGTTTCTATCAGCCGCTTCAACTCTTTTCAATATCTGGCAACTTCCTTCCTTGTGATTTTGACTATTTCTTCCTGTATATTATGTTCATTTCTATTGTTTTATCCCGTGTATATATACTTTGAAAAATATTTAGAGCAAATATACGAAAAACATTGTGAGACATTGTAAAGAAGAGTTCGGAAAATATTTGGAGAAACAAGAGGCAGAAGGAAATAGATAACATTAAAAGACGAGGAACAGGGATAACTGAAAACACCCTTCAGATGTTTCTTTGTGCCCCGAAAGAAAGAAAAAAGAGAAAGTGAAATGGAAAAAAAAGAGAAAGGGGGAAATAAAAATAAAGGAGTCATTTGAAGTTATTTGAGCAGATTATTCCTTTGATGATGCTTCTTCTTATTCCAACATTCAGAATTCTTCACCATATGGGTAGTAGGATGCTTTTATCTACTTCTTTCGAGCAACTAACTCAGCCTGTTTCGCTATCAACTTGTACTTCATGTCTCCAATAAATCTCTCCCTCTCCTCTCTCTCTCTCTCTCTCTCTCTCTCTCTCTCTCTTTATCCGTGCACGTCACCGGTGACATATATTCTCTCAGTTGTGTATTATGGAGAATCAATCCTGTGCTTATTATTTGAAGTTCTTATGCATCCTGGTGGAAGTAAAAATATCTGTTACTCAAACTTCAGATCCCAAAGACCAGTTACATTAGTATCAGATTTCTCAGTTATCCTCTATCCATGAAAATAGTACTAATTAGCATCTGATTCATTTGGCTGTATACGGTTAATTACTTAGGGCCAGTTTAGGAATGCTGTGGCGACACAAGAAGCTGTTGTATGGGAATGACAGTCAGAAAGCTGCCGTGAATTTTATATAAAATGCTTACGGCGGTTTCATGTTTGGTAAAATCAACTGTGAAACTGCTTCAAGAGAGTGAAATGAAAAACATATATGACACATTAATTCCATAAAGATAAATATTGAACATTTTAAAAATGGTTGTAAGGTTAACATCAGTTGTAGAAGAACAATCAAAAGCAGGTTGCGAAAAGGCAGCTCCCTGTTTGCTTCCTAAAAGCTTGCACAGAAACTATCCGAAAAGTTCAAAATTTTGCTGTCGGAAAGCAGGTGCATTTCCCAAGCTTCCCTTAATTTCTTCTCTTCATTTTGAAGGAGAAATTGAGATTTCTTTATCCAGATTGAGGAGGATAACGTAACGAACGGATGAAGAAATCAAGGGGGTTAAAGTTAATTACCCCAAAACCAAATATATTCCAAGAGCTTTGGATTGAGAAATCACACAAAAGTGAGAAAAATTCTTATTCTCTTCTTCTTCTGGGTACATGTACCAATATGCCTTGTGTCTTTCTTATGAACACTCATTATCCACCATCACAAAACAACCCTCTCAGGCATAAATCCTCCAAAAAATGGCTTCAGCCATAAGCCAAAATGCAGCTTTCTAAATCTGTAACTCTCATCATTTCTCATAACTTCTCTTTTGTGGTCCTCCTATTTGGTGTATAAATATGTACTACTACTACTACTACCACCTGAGAGCACACTTTTCTCAGCTGCTCACCAAAAAAAACCATGAAATACAGTGAGATATCTCACTTCAGCCACCCTCAACACAAGCTCAAATTCGACTACACACAAGTCCCATTCAAGTGTGATGGTTGCAAAGAAGCCGGCATAGGCTCCCACTACAAGTGCACCATCTGCGACTTCGATCTCCACGTCCACTGCGCCCTCCCTTCGCCAACCCTATCCCATCCTTTCCACAAAAAATGCTCCTTCCAGTTCCTCGCGGGCCCACCGGATCGCTTCGCGAGGTACTGCAACGCGTGCGAGAAGGACGTGACGGGGTTCCTCTACCACTGCAAAGCCTGCGGGTTCGACCTCCACCCGTGCTGCGCGAAGCTTCCGATGGTCCTCAACGACGGCGAAACAAAGCTCTACTTGTACAAGAAGGTGAGGTCGTCGTGTCACCGGTGTGGGAGGAAAGGGAGGAGTTGGAGTTACCGGTCGAAGTGTAAGCGGTATGTTCTACATGTTGCTTGTGTGAAGGAGATGTTGGTGGAGAGTTGGCATGAGGTTTATTTTGGGAATAAGAAGATGGATAGGTTTAGGATACCTTGCCTTAAGGACACACTTCAGGCACCTCACAGGAGAAGGAAAGGGAAATTGAAGAAATGCTGTGAGATGGCTGGCTTGGCTGTTCAGTTTATCGTATCCGCTGTTCTTGGTGACCCGACGACTCTCATTGCTGGGGTCGTTGGGTCGCTTATTTCCAATCAGTAATCTAGGACAAAATCTTCAGGATAAAATCTTTGTACTTGAGTTTAATCAGGATTTAGGTAAATTAGGATCTATGTTCAACTACTGTCTGTTGTAAATTGTAACTCCTAGTCTGGTATCTTTTCTTGTCTCGTTCAATGTTTTTTTCCACAAGCTGATGATACAGGTGCGTCAGCAGAATGAATTCCGTAAGAGAGAAATAGAATGAAATATAACTCAAAAAGACATGAATATTATCTGATATCCCGAATGGGTGAGACGAGATTGCTTTTAGAGGGTGTCTGGTAATGCTTTTACTTTCTAGGACACTGATGTCAAAGAAGTATTTGTCGTGTTTTGATAAATTGTTATTTATCTGTTTTCTAGACAACAACTGCTTTCCTACCGTAGTTTTTGAGAAGCATGGGATGGGTTTCCTTGTTATCCATAACAATAAATTGAAAAATTACTTATTTAACTGTATTAAAACTCTATCGTGTTGAAAATGTCATCGAAACTTACAACAACTATAAAACAATAATTACTAAACACAAAATGCAAAAAGTGCATTTCCACAACATGTTATATTATATATGGAGTTTACCAGATGTTTTTTTTAAAATGATTTCTACATCTTCTGCATAAAAAATATCTAAAAAGACACAACATTCCCAAACTGACCCTTAAGATGTTCACTCATGGCTATTTTGATTAGGAGATTTCAGATTTGCCCTTGCTTCTGCATTTTGCGGTTCAAGGTTGAGACGAAATAGGTTTCATTTCCCTCTTGATAGCGGCGACTAGTTGATCATATGCTTCTGCCCAAGCATCTTTCATCTCCGGTGACCACATTTCTGGCACCGCTTCTTTAATAGTCTCCAATAATGCGAACTTTGTCACCTACGTCAATGAGATAAAACAGTCTAAAGCTCGAGCTCTAGTTTGAACCTGTGAAGAATGATATGTTTGCTGACAGTACGATACGTGCATTATGGAAATTGACTGATAACCTCACACTGTATTGATTTTACTAACATCGCCCCAATATTTTTTATTATACTAAAATCACGCAGCGACAACATGATAACACGTCTGATTCTTGAGGCGCGATGTCAATAAAATCATTACTGCGTATATTTATCTTTCAATCCTCATAGATGTATCGCATTGTCAACAAACATATACTATACTGCATGGAGGTATATGTCAAAGGTTCTTATTATAATTACCTCAAAATGTTCGTCAACCACACCGTACATGAAGTGAGTGGCTCCCAAGTCTTTCAGGCTCGACTCTCTTACAGTGACTCTCCCAGCCTTCCGGAGTTGAATTGCTGACTCACAGGTCTTCAAAATATGCAAAAACAACGTTGTCTTACATACCATGATGTTCCAAAGCTATGTTTAATGCTACTAAACATAGGAAGATCAGAAGAAATTTGCTTACCATAACAAAGACTGTGACGGCATGAGGTTTGAGCTTTGGGTTCTTTTCCACAGGAACATCTGAATCTTTCAAGAACGAGAAGAGCTTCTTTGCTGATGGCGCGATCTCAAATATCCTGTAAATGCATCAAACACCAATATCCGAGGTTAATTATTACATCACATAGTCAAGGATTGTTTGTTATAAGGAAATGAATGTCTGAATTGGCTGACTTTAAGAAGAATTTAAGACCCAATTCTCCGGAATTCTTCTTCATCGAACTCCATGACTTTGTCACCAGAGCTTCTTGCTCTTCCGTGAAAGCTTTCACTCCCAGTTGTCTTTTCCTCTCGACACCTTCAGACCCGAAAATCATTTGCAGATTATAACCAAGTTTTGTCATGTTAACATATTGAGACACAACTAAAGTTGGCTTTGCTGAAGAGGCTAGAAACTGTTCATGTACTTTTTTGTGTGTGTTTTCACCTGTTTGGGCAGACCACTGTTCATAATGAGTATTTCTAAATAGTTTCTGCACAAGTGGACATGCATGTGGCAGAGGTGCGAGAGAGGGACATCGGGACACTTTGAATTGCCATGGGCATGAATCTCTAGGCGCCCCAGATTTGATGGAATGGTAAATAGTGATGGAAAGGCGAATAGTTTGGTGCTCGAATGAGGTGGTGTGTAGATATTAGTGAACGTGCTCTAACAAATGAAGGTGTACATGTGGCACAAAATTTCCTATTAGTCACTACCAGTCCGTCTCTGCTCTTTGTTCTCATCTTGACTTTTTGACTCGTATTTGAGTCACTTTGACCGGGTGATTTGAATAGCAAAACGATGCGATTTTTTGATATATTTTTCACCGTATTATGGAGAACATTTTACTCTACAACACCATAAAAATTATTTTGCTATCCAAATTACCGGGTCAAAGTGACACAGAGAATAGTGACAAAAGTCTGGATGGGAACAAAGAGCAAAGACAGAGTGGTAGCCAATAAGCCTCAGACTTCTGGAATCCAGAGGTTTTTTTTAGATGGGCCCCATTTGCAAGAAAACGTGAAGTAGACCCGATTTTCTTGAACTTAATTAAAATCTCAACTTATTAATATTTTTCCATCGTGTTAAAGCTACTGAAAAGTAGTACTGAGTATAAAGCGGATATCTAGAGATATAAGGTTTTACTAATCAAGATTACCGACATGTCTTTTAGTTTCGGGCTTAGAAAACTTACTTGTAACTGTTTTGCTAGTTCTGCAAACTAGTCTTCCTCCTGATCCATCTCTACGGATCCAAGAGAACTCCAGGGCATTTGGCCATGTTTTCTTTCTCGCGTAAACCTTGGAGGAACTCGTAGCTGCACCGACATATTTCCCCGCAATCAGCCAAAGTTTAAAAAAAAAAAAAAACATTTAAATCAAGAAAACAACCAAATAATCATGCCCAATGCCATGAAAAGTCAAGAAACAGGAGTTACCATGGGAAGATAACAACATTGATCCATCTGAAACAAGGGATTTGGTGTTTGAAAGATTCATGGCCATGTCTTGTTGGTTGAAGTAGAGACTGTTGTTGATTGCAGAAAGAAATGGAAATGGAGCAGATTAAATAGTGAAATTTTGAGCCTTCTTTCCTTTGGTATTTCTTAAACCATATCTTGATATAAATCTAAAACTATGTGCTGAAATAGTTATGGTTTTGTGACTTTTGTCACTTGCCTTATTATATGTAATAAGTTGACCATTGCTTTGATCAACTTGGTGACTTGAATAAAGAGGTGAAGCTGGATCTGGTGAAGGAACATGCACCCATGGAGAAAGAGAAACAGAAAAACAACTCAAACTTTATCTAAAAAAACGTGTCATCGCACAAGTAAGCCTCTCCGAAGAGAGAATTCATTAAATTGGCCTCGAAAACAGTGCTTGAATCCAGATGGTGGCGTCTAACGAAAAGAACGAAGAAATTTTTGGAGTGACCTTTGGGATAGTGGCAGAGTCAGGAATTTCTTGAAATTGTTGGCAGTCATTCTATATATAGAAAGTGGTATCGAAGAGTGGCGCTATATATAGAAAGTACCATATATATCTTTTTTGCCTGTTACCAGTGGCGGAGCTAGGAAATGAAGTCAGCCGGGACAAGATTCACGAAGTCAAAAGTCAAAGTTAAAAGTCAAAGTCAAAAGTCAAAGAGCGGGATCCCAAACAAGACTACCAACATCAATAATTGAAAAATACGTGCTTGGAGGCTCTTGAATCACGGAAGGACTACTTTCCGCATTAGGTTGAGGTGTCGATTCTACTCTCGGCTTCTTTATCAAAAATTTATCCATAACGGTTGGAACTCTAAGCCCTATAATACACAAACATCAAATTAATAATGCAAACATTACTCATATATTAAAATTCGAGCACTTTAATCAAAGAAAAAGAATGTATAAACCCTAAATTTGGGTCTTGTAAACTAGTTTTTGGGTCTTGTATCAAGTTCATGGAACCCTAATTTTTGTTCATGTCCATCAATTGCTAAGAGCCTAAGAGCCTAAGATAATCTATTGGTAAGAAGAAAGAAGACTAGAAACTGCCGGCCATCGGCGATGCAGTGGCGAGGACGGCCGGCGAGCAGCGACGAGGTGGGCGGCGGCGAGGAAGTTTGATCCTACCCGTTCCTTCGTCGTCGTCACTCTGGAGTCTGGAGCGTCCAGTGCTCCTTCCGTTTTCCCCCAATTCGTTTTTCTTTCAACCTCTTTTCCCAAATTCCAAACGTGTCTATCAACTTAAAAAAAAAAAAACAAAAAATCGAAAACAAAAACACACTGCCAGAGAGGGGACTCGAACACGGACATTGAAATATATTCTAAGCAATTCGAGTAACCGCTCGGACAAGTGGGGGCAAAATTTCATATATCTCAAGAATTAGTCATAAAAAATCTAAAAACCTATGGGTACTAGTAGAAATTTTCAAATTTCAGGGGGCAGTTCCCCCTCCTTTGCCTACGTAGGTCCGCCCCTGCCTGTTACAACCTCTATTTTGTTTGAATTAGCTTAGAGAAAAATAATAATGGTTTTAAGAAACCTATGTCGTTACCACTCTGCACCTGAAAACACACAAATCATGACTCATTAAACAGAAAAGAAGTGCAAACACACAAAAACTGTGAGGGCATAATAGTTATTTCACAACAAAAAATTGCTAAATAATGAAAATAGGTTAAAAAGGACGGAATAACTCAATAAGGAACAGGCCCATTCAAAAGAAACAGAGGAAGTACACAAAGATCAATACTTACCTTAAATTTATTAAGGAAGTTAAGTTAGGTAAGCCTGTGTACCGGGTCCCACACACAGCGAGAGCTTCGTGCAACAGACTGTCCTTTATTATTAAGAAAATTAAGAAATATACCCTGCTTGAGAATGACGGAAAAATCACAACCAGAGGGCACTCTTTATACATTCGATCAAACGAATAAATATACATACTATTGTGATACGCCTATCACTCTAAGGTATCAAAATACCCAGGAACCAAAAACTATAAGCAAACTCTAGAAACTGATCAGAAACTCTCCTATTTTCATCTCTATGCTGAAGGAAATTTAGTTTTCGGACCTGATATTTTAATTTACTGAACTAATTCCTGGGAGAGCAGATAACGGAACGTGAAGTTATGAGATGCCCACTCTATTCTCTTCCAGAACTTTCCATCCCGCTGCTGCTGAAAGTTTTTTCTTACGTCACTGGGCATAAATTGCTCGATTGTCTCCATCAATCCAACAGTCGATAAACAACAATCTTTTGCAAAATAGTCCAAAATTTTAGGCAGCAAAAGTTTCTGTCCCTTTTGTGCCCTCAAGGCACTCTGGATGTAATCTTCCTTTGCAGCTTCCAGTTCCTGATATACCCCCTTTGGGGTATACATTCTAATCTGAGGACACAAGATTAATTATTTATGATTTTATCCCCCACTATTTTAGTATAGAAATATAAAAATGAAATTCTCAAATAATATGAAAAATGTTACCGCGGGATCAGAAGAGCTCCCAGAACAAACTGCAAAATATAACCGTGGTTCTGGATGATTTATTGCATATGCTTTACGTGCATCTCTAACCTTGAACTTTGTCTTGGGGAAGAACAACGATTGAAGCCACTAAAAACGCATAAAATTCTCATTAGCCCCATTTGAAAACTTCCTGCCTAGTATCATTCCCATACCTTGTATATAATTAGCCCTGTTTGCATGAGCTTAATTAAGATTTTGAGATGTTAGGTTGTTGAAATGAGTGGTTGAGGTTAAAACAGTACAGCACTCTCTCCTTATCTCAACCACTCATTCCAATAATCTGCAATCTCATAATCTTAATTGAGCTCATCCAAACAGGGCCAACATTGTCTTTTGTTATGAATGTCAAGTTCAGATACCTGTCCTGGGCGAGGCAACCGACATCCTAATATTGAATTCTGTATCATGTCTACGCTAATGTGGTGTCCTCCGATGTTGTAGGCAGCCTGAAACTCCCATGAATTATGAAGTTAACGAAACTGAATTGAACTTATTTTTTACTACGTAGAAAATATCAGAGTTCTCACCTTGAGGAGTAACGATACTCGTTTCAGGTTATTTTGGGGAATCCCGTAAACCAGGAACGCCTGAAACATTAAAATAACAAATCGGTTTCACTTTTCACAACTTCGTCAGACATTCAGACCAATCTAACAACATAGGCGAGCAACTATGTGAATTACATGCATTACTAGCGCGTTGTGCACGTTAATCCAGAAAGCGAGCTTCTCCTCGTGCCTCATCTTCCTAGGGTCAACCTCTTCCAACCGCAAAACAATTGACCTGCAACGATTCATTGCATTTTGTTAACAAAAGTCTAATCCAACCTTAAAATTTCAGAGAGCTCATGAAAGATTTGGAGACAGACCTGAAATGTTCCAGCATATGCTTGACATGCCTCAACCTCTGACTATCTCTAGAAATCATAGTCACCTCGATGGCCGCGCCACAACCTCCGCTGAATTCCTTTGACTCGGGCAGCTTCACATCGTATTGACTGAGCGGAGACGAGCCGCTGCTGGTAGAAGAGAACGAGATCGGAGAGGAAGGGAAGCCGTGAATGGTCAAAGGGGGGTCGGCTAATTCACAGTACACAGCTGAGATGCACTTGATCATCTCCTCGGACAAGGAGTTTGGTGTCTCCAAATTATAGTTGGGCATACCGGTACTAAGATGTTCCGCCAAACTAGTTGAATTGTGATATCGCTGCTAAAAACAGACATCAGAGGTTCTCAGTTTCAGCAAAAATATGCTGGTATCTAGAAACTACAGACATCAGATGTTTTCAGTTGCAGCAAAAACATCTTCGTATCTAGAAACTACAAACATCAGATGGTTTCATTTGCATCAAAAGCATTCTTAACTAGAAACTACACACATCAGATGTTCTCAGTTACAGCAAAAATATGCTGGTATCTAGAAACTACAGACATCAAAGTTTTCAGTTGCAGCAAAAACATCCTGGTATCTAGAAACTACAAACATCAAATATTTTTAATTGCAGCAAAAGCATCATGGTAAGTAGAAACTTCAAACATCATATGTTTTCAGTTGCAGCAAAAGCATCCTGGTATCTAAAAACTACACACATTAAATGTTTTCAGTTGCAGCTAAAACATCTTGGTATCTAAAAACTACCCTACGTCAAAAAAATCAGTTACAGCAAAAACATCCTGGTATCAATAAACTATAAACATCAGATGTTTTCAGTTGCAGCAAAAACATCCTGGTATCTAGAAACTACAAACATAAGATGTTTTCAGTTGCAGCATAAACATGTTGATAAATCTAGATAGGTTTATGAAGATAAATAAAAAGTTGCTACCTCCATCATTGATAAAGGCAAGGAATGGTACAAGTCAAGTGTTGGCGGAGCTCTAAAGGAACGGTGAGACAGCGAGGAGTGGCAGCGGTGGATGCTGGAATCCGCCAGAGTCATCCTCCCTGAAACATCACCCGTTTCCCTAAAGGAATCATCAAATGTTTCATGGTACGAGAGAAAACGACCCGAGCTCTCATTTTTCACGGATGAATCTTGCAATTTAGGTTGAAAGGCGATATTTCTATACATTGAGAGAAGATACTTCTCCAGATACACGACCTCCAGCTCTAAAACCGCTATCTGCTTGATCAAATCCTCAGCAGGCTGACACGAAAAAAGAAAGAAACAATCAGACACTAAACCAATCGTCAATTAGGGGAGTAGCCCTAATATCTTGTTACGCACAGGTGAAACAGACAGAGTCCCGATGTGGGACAATTAACAATTCTCAACAAAAACAAGAAACAACCTTATAAGTGTCTGATGTTTTTTCACTAGTTGGATCGTGAGATAGAGGCATGTTATTGGTCAGTGCTCTTTCCAGAGCAGACCGGACCACAAATTGGTCCTCAAGCTGTTTCTGGAGATGAATAATCTGCAAACAGGGCAAAATATCGAATGAAAATCAATGAAAAATACAACAATTTGATTATTCATACGAAGGTTCTGGGGGTCGATATACACCTCTTGTTTAAGAGAATTCTCAACATCGGCTCCTAGCGATTGCTTCATCTTAGTACTAGAATCTTTTTCTTCTCCCATATCCTGTGGTCAGGAAACAGAACTAATTATGTTTCGATTTTGAACATTTTAAGGAAACAGCTTACAGTCATTGGTTGTACATGTTGAATATGAAACCTAACAATACATGAAAAATTTGTGACACCTTCAATCATAATTACCCAGAAAAACATCATTTGAGCAAGAAATTGGGAAGCAAAAGATGAGCTCTTACCATGTCCATGCCACTGAATATATCTTCTTCCCTGGTTCTTTTCATGAAAGAATCGCTGTCAAAACCCGAAAAAACAACATTGGTTTCTGCTAAACATTTGATTTTGTAATACTAGGAATGGGGCTAATCATAGTATTAATCACTAGTAATTTCTTCTAGAGCTTCAAGTTATACTAGTGATTCTTATCAAATGCAATTTCAGATTGAACAAGAAAAGTGCACAAGGAAGTGACAATGAACTAACCTCTTTGAAAACCTTGTGCTCTTTGGAGGTTGAAGAACTTTTCAACAGCTATCTTTCAAAAGGATTAAGACCCATGCACATGAAACTTGGATGCAATAGCAGAATCTAAGGATACATCCAAGAATCAAGAAAATGACTGCAAAAAGAAACAAAAAAACACTACACACTGAGAGAGAGAGAGAGAGAGAGAGAGAGAGAGAGAGAGAGAGCCTTACATGGGATACTGAACAACTGAAGCACTGAACCCATTACTGTTTCATATTCTCTCAAATGGAGAAATGTGGCATGTGATATATTCCAAGAGTCCAAACTGAAGCTAGAAAACACATGACTTTGCATATAGGATTTTGGGATTTATAGATTCACAATTTTGTACAATGTGTTTTTTTTGGAGATACTTTTGTACAATGTGTTTTTGGTAGTGGCTAGTGAGGGATGCCAGGTGGTATGTTTTGTGACTGGTCACTTGTCTAAGAAAAGCAATACCACCTTTGTGGTAGTAGTTGGCTTTTTGCTGCATTAAAAGATGTAAATAAGCTTTTCATTGTAGAAAGTCATATTGGTAAAGGGTAGACTTCAAAATATCCCAAAATCAGTAAACTAAATGACAGATAATTACATAGGTGTGAATGTGATACATCACTATACAAAAGAGGTGATGTTACTTATGTCAATTTGGATGATACACAACACAGCTACACATAAAATTTGAGTTTTCTCAAAAGGAATGAGAGAAGTATTCTGAATCCTGTCAATTGTTGGTGCAGGGCATGCAGTAGTTTACCTGTCTATGATTTGTACAGAAGTTAACCATGTTTATCGGCTTTTCTTAGTAATAATCCAAAGGATCTTGCCTAACTTTCCCTAAAATATTAGTTATTTAGCAATTATCACTAGAAACATTTGTGGAAATGGACATTTTGACACACCTAAAAGGCTAAAAAGGAGGTACACATGCAAAAGAGAGAAATATAAAGGTAGAGCCTCAAAAGGGCTGAAAGTTGAAGGGGGTCAAAGGTTTAAAACAAAAGTGTGAGAGGCTGTTGTTGTTGTTGGAGTGAAGTGACTGGTTTTGGTGAGCATTCTTTTTCTTTATAGAGCTACCCCATTGTCCACTTCTTCTCTCCCTTTTCTTTGATATTGGATACAGCCAAACATGGCTCTTCTTTGGTCTTCTCACACACACTCCCCATGACTAGAAACTAAGTAAATAACAAAAGTTCTGTACCTTTTGTTTTTCCTGGGATTGGGTGCTCCTTGATCCAACAAAAAGAAAGAGATACAGGTTACTGGTTTCTTGGAGGGTAAAAAAACACTTTCACCCCACTAGTTTTACTGGAGGACACTTACACCCCCTTCCAGTTTGGAAAAGGACCCTTTCACCCCTTGAGTATGCCGAATTCAAGTAACTTACACCTCCCGATTATGCCACTGTCAGCCTGGGTCACTGAAAATAGTCTAGGAGATAAAATTGCCCCCCACAAACCATACAAAGAGTCTATTATACCAATGGATAACCCTTACATTTTGCTCCAAAGGCTATTTTTAGTTACATAACCCAACTCCAGACTAACAGTGTTACGATATGAAGTGTAAGTTTCTTGAAGTTTGGCACTGAAGGAGTGAAAGTGTCCTTTCCTAAACTGACAAGGAGTGAAAGTATCCTTCAGGGGGTGAAGGTGTCTTTTACTCTTTATTAGAACGTGTAGTTCAGGTGAAGAGAGTTTTGTTTGTTTCGTTTGTTTTTGTTTTTTTTTTTTTTTTTTTTTAATCGCATTAATACATGAAGTGATGTAAAAAAATTATAAGCATGGTTATTTTAATTTTCTTATTCTGGTAAAAAGTAAGTTGCGAACCTGCTTCGGCTGTGAAATATATTCGATGCACAACTACTTACAAGCTCGTTTCTTTGGATTTCCTAGACCATCTCCCACGCAATTACAACCACTTTGTACAAGCTTTTAAGATCAATTACCTGTGAAATTTTACCCTATAAAAATGTATCCGTGAAACTTGAATCATGCATTTAGCCAAAAACAGATGTCACCTCGGTAAACTGAATGCAAAATAACTAATTCAGCATCATTATGTGTGTTCGTGGAGAAACAATTTAAGAACCGATGCCTGAGAAGAAACTGACAGACATGCTTCCCGACCAATTTAAAACTTCGAGTCGCGACCAAATGTTTCGAATTAATTAACTAAAACCCATAAAAAAATACAAATTATGTAGGTGAACTACAAAATTGTTGACAATTTCAATGTCATTAGAATTAGTGCAGAGTGGGATTAGTTTTCTTTCTACACTCTTAGAGTCTAGAACAACAGAGTTTGAGAAAGATGCTTTGGTTTTGTCTGATCATAGCATTAATTACTGCACAATTAACAATAACTAAAAAACACAGACATTACAGAATCATTTAAAGGTCAAACAAGAACCTACTAATCTCAGAAGTTACAGTTTTTGAAAAGCAAAAAAGTTGCATATTTTATGGTAAAAAAGTGAAATGGGTAGTTATTCAAAAACCTTGTTACAGAAGAATCCTTTGACCTGTAGAGGAGCTTCTTCTGGCAGTGCCATAGCTTGTTGGCAACTTTCAAGTTTGCAACCTTTCCTTTCAAAGAATCAATCCTGGTTTGAGATGAAGACATGCAATCTGGACAAAGAATATGTTTATGAAAAACAGAGTTATCTCCGGTCCCAAACATAAACTATAGTAGATTCATATACAGTTCTGTGTATTTTAAAAAATGTTTGAATACAGTCTCGAACTGGAAACCTGATGCTTGGAAGAAGGGCCTCAATAAACTTCCTTCAACTTCTCTTCACTTCAGTTAGTGCACATATAATGTTACCATCTGTTGCATGACTTATTTTATTCAAGAAAGCCAAAACAAAAGCTGAAGAATCTTTTTTGCATAGATGGTTGAAGAAATCCAGAAGAAGGCACATGGAGGAACTTTCCAAAGACAAATGAGAAACACTTACCAGTCAAATGTTAATGATAAACAATGAGTAGAAAAAATGCACTCTCAAACTTGGGAAGTAGTAAACAACCATAGATTAAACATCTACTTTGTTATCTAATGCTCCAACTCTCAAAATAGTTTTTTTTTAGCAAAATATGAAGACAGCCACCCTACCTGTCCCAACCACCAGAGAGAAATAAATCAGGTACACAGCGGCCTCCTAGCGGGAAGGGCTAAACTCCCACTCTGTGACTCGAACCTTGCACCTTGGAGCAAATATGCCCCACCGAGTACCAACTATGCTACGCCCTGGGCGCTCAAAATAGTTTTATTTTCTACTTATATATGTCACGTGACGCAATTTACCAGATATACTCCTTGAATGACAACCGTACTAAAGAAAAATGCTAGACAAATCGGTATATTGAGTCATCAAGAAGAAGTTGAAGGAACGCCAAAATTTGCCATTTCAACCAAAGTCGAAAATCAAATACAGCTAGCTGTACATTATGTTCCTATAAACCAACTCTCTTCAGAAAAGGAATAAAATCCTCCAGAAGAATCACCCTAAGTGACCAACCTAGGCCTTCTATCGTTTCAACTCTAGAAGCTAAAGAGTTAGAGCTACAATACACTTGTAAAATGAAAAAATCTGCATACGCCGCCGTGTCTCCATATCCACAAATCAAATGCGCATCAGAAGGGTAAATCCAAATTGACAGATTGAGCTCAGTAGCACTGTGTCAATAGCCAGTGCAAGGATCTTCAAATGCAATCATACGGAATACGTCTGTTGCTAACTTCTCCAAGAAGATGGCAAAACCTGAACAGCCGGTATACATGATTAGCAAGTCACTTCTGCGTCAGATGCAAAATAAGTGCTGCCACTTTCACCAAATTTGAAGATGTAATTACAGGGTACTTCCTTGGCAATAATCACCAAACCAGTACTAAAAAGCACAGCAAGCGCGTAACTACAAAGTTTTCAACATTTAAGGAAAAGGCATGATGAAAGAATGGAGTGTAGCTGAAATGGGAATGTTGAGATGAACGAGTGGAAACTTTTAAGAATCGTTGGTTATCCCACATCGGAACTCTGTCTGTCTCATCTTGCCTAATAAGATACTTCCCTAAATTGCCAATTGGTTTTGAGGTAAAACCCCATGATTGTTAACAGAAACAATATTTAATTGGCTAAAACCTAATGATTTAAGGCGTATATTTGATCCAGCTATGAGGATGTTGAAACAAACTGCTTGAGGAAGGAGGTAATTCATTAAAAAAAATTAGAGTTAAGAGCATAACCAACTTTTTTAACTGCAGCTTTCTCCGTCAATTCACATGTTTCAGGCAGAATTATTATTTTTCTACAACAAGCCATGCTTGGGACAAATGAGAGAGGTCCACGCCAAGAGAGTGCCTAATTCTCCAAGAGCAAAGCCACACAGTAACTAAAAATTTTGATAGATCCTCGTACACCAAGAAGATTGCGATAATTTATTTCCTTTCGAAGTAGACCTTCATTTTCATATCTTAGTTGTTCATCTCAAAACAGAAATTTACATGCTAATATAACTCCTGGCATAAGTGGAAGGGTAACCCTGAACAGGTAATTCAAAGACAGCATAATAAGGATTCATCATCAGACAAAAGAAATCACGTGGATGGATGCAGAAGGATACAAACACGGTGTCGGTAATTCTTTGCTGTTACTTTTGCATTTATCGAAAGCAGATCAAAACTAAGGAGTCAGAAGAGAAAAAGGTACCTGATCAGATAAAGAATATCATCAGTGTTTCAGAGGTTTAGCCTTGCGCCTGTGGCCAAGAGTGTTTACAAGATCCTTACGAGTACAAACAGGGAACACGTTGATATTTTTAAGCAATTTCAACCTCCAGAGCACATAGGGGAAACTGAGCTGGTCACGTGATGTGAAGCGGACAACCTCGTTGAACCAAAGACACATCAATAGATCTGTCATTGGTGTATGCTCCCTGATTATGACAGAGGCTTCATTTAGCGCTGCAAAAAAAGTTGAAACTACCTTAAAAACATCATCATCAATATTCATAAACAAACTCTGATGAGTGCAAACACCTAACAAGTGCTTCACATGGAATTAAAATGAAACATGCATGAAACGGGACATTGCCCTCGATGACTTGGCTACAGATAGAACTGGAAGATGCTTTAAATGGATTCTTAGTACTCGTATGTTTGTCAGCCAATAGAGAGGCATGACATTCAAAATATGTTACTCTCCCACTTTCCGTTCTCGCTATATCTGCCTATTTTTTGGGTATACGATCCTGTTATATGTATTACTACAAATGAGTTTGGTTTGACTTACAAGTTTATGTCAAAAAAAGTCTGAGACAGAAAAGCAGAATAAAAAAGACTGATGTGTTTGGTGAAAAAGTTTATCTACTAAAAAAGTCTAAGAAAAGCTTAAAAAACCCAACTTTTTCAACACTCATTTTATACACTATTGACTTATATAACTCCAAAACCAAAAATCCTTCTTATAAGCCCATAGAAAACACAACTATTAAGTAGCTTATAAGTCATACCAAACTCATCGTACACCTCCCAATCCTTGTTAAGGTGAATGGGTTCCGTGTCTGTATGAAATGTTTAAACTCATTGTTAAGGATTAATGCATTCCGTGTCTGTATCCTTGCTTCAAATATCACAACTACAGCATAGTCTAGTGTACCGACATGTTTGTATTAAAGCATGGAATTGTTAAGAAATATTATTTGATGCAAGCATAAAGAACATACCTTTCTTCCCATTGTACTTCTTGTTCTTAGGGAGCCCATCCTGACGATACTGTGTCAACTGCACTTTGACCTCCTCAGGGTTAGCTTTATTTTTCTGGATTACACCTTTAGCCTCTTCATAGACACTGGCTCGAGCTCCATGCTCTGAGATTGCAAGTGAAGAGTTTGTTCTCCAAAGAAGTGCTTCCAAGACGCCTAAAGGGTCTCTCCTAAATTGAGACTTTGAGTCCACCCAAATTGAATATCTTGCTCGAGGAAACAATCTATGCCCTAGCATCTAAGAAAACCACCCAAAAAAGGTTAGATTATGGCAACATATTACTTTCAGTTATTTCAATAATTGGAAAAAAAATGATGAGTTAAAGATCTCTTTCTTAAGAAAATTAAGTCCTTCCATCCATTTAATATTACCTTGGGAATTTTACCATTTAACCGTTGGTCTGCAAAAGGTAGCTCCCTCACGATCACAACTCTCCATTTACCGACCATATGGTCCTCATCAATTGCATGTCCTTCCAATTGCTGAGCTTTTAGAGTAACTTCATCCCAAAATGCCACGTAACACACCTGCAATGTGAGCATGGTGAGATATACAGCCTTAAAACAAAGTGTTAAAGCATTGTGCATACAGCATAGGTGATGAATGCGGAAGGTTCTTTACTTACAGACCTTTCTGAGTGATGTCTCTGACATTCCAATAGGTTGATAAAGATCATCACCACCACCAAATGCACAAGTTGAAACCACCACTTCGCATGTATTCATGTAGTTTTTGTCCTCGTCTGAAACTTTGAATCCACCTTTTTCACTATAGAAACCGCAATGCAATGAAACAGTCTCATTTACCTGAAATGTTCATTACAAACATAAACATGGAGAACACAATACTCGGTGAAACACACTTCGAAAAGAATGCATAAGATCCTAACCTTGAAACTTGCATCCCTCTCCTCCACTGTCTGAAATCCAGTGAACAAATTAAATCTTGCGGTCCCTTTACGCCACTGTTCCAGAGCAATGTTTTGATCAACATGAGATTCATCGTTCTGCGACATGTATTCAACTCTCTTAACAGGGAAAATAGGAGCTCCATCAGAAGAAGGGAGGTCCAAATTTTCCAGTTCTTCAGGAGGCAACAACTTCAAGCAAACTAATACAACAAACAATTCTGTCATGGGACTTTCTACACTATTTCCATTAAAATCAATCTTATCAAACGAATTACAGAAATCCACATAAGCCCTAGGATTATGTTTCAAGAATTTAGTAAAAATGAACATGGCTAAGTAGCAATGTATTAAGGGCACTTTTGGTGTTGGGATTGGAAATTGGGGGTACAAGGGGTCATACAGTATTGATATTAAGAGAGTAATAATTATATAGGGACGATTATGTAACATGTTTGTTTTCACCATTGTAAACAAGGGTATGCAGACTTTAGTATTCAATCCCACCTACAAGGTAGGATTCAATTTTAGGCATATAAAGGCATGTTTGATGCAAGGATAAAGAAAGGGTACAATAATAACAATACCAGTAGCGGTAATAACTGGTGTTTGATGCAGGGATCAAGGGGGGATTCAATCTCTCCTTATTATCGATACCCCCTGTATGCCTAAACTCTAATCGCACCATGTAGGTGGGTCTTGATACTCCTATTTATACTGGTACGAACAAACATACTACGTAATCCTTCTTATATAACTCCCTTAATATCAATACACCCTATAATACTGTAGGGCCACTGGACCCCCAATATTAAATCCCGACACCAAACGTGTCCCAAGGATATAGATAATAAGGGGGACTGAATCTCCTTGAAATTATCCCTGCACCAAACACCCGTTATTACCTCCTAATTGTATTATTATTGCACCAAACACCAGTTATTATCCTCTACTGGTATTATTACCCTCTTTTATCCCTGCATCAAACGTGCCCTAACATAAGTAACTAAAATCCAACTAAAAATGGCAACTTCATTCTATGGGTAAGATTATTTCAGTAAAATCCAACTAATTAACTCATTAATTCAGCGAAATTGAGACTTACGTTCTCTGGAGCCATTAACAAAGTGGGTTATCGGTTCGACCCGATCCAGCGTCGTCAAATTCACCGACGTTGAAACCTCCGTTCTCGCCGGCGATTCGCGAGTGACGTGGACCAATCTCCACCCCTCGAACAGCAGTAAAGCTCCGGCGAGGAGGAGTAGAATCGCCGACCACCATTGACAGAAGAGCTTCGCCACCGTTCGCCGGAATATTCCGTTCCTCTTGCGGCGATTCCTCCGTTTCCTGACGGATTGGAGCCTCGACTTCCGTTCCGGCTCGTCGTCACCGGCGATCGAGATCGGTACACCGTTGTAGATCGTCGACGACATTGATGGCGGGAAGCGTGACGTAATCGGTGAAGCTTTTGCAGTGAGTGATGATGAGATCTTTAGCACAGGGGTTACTGAAAATTACACGGAAACACCCCACAGATTTATTTATACTTCCAAGTACACATATTATAATGATTGTGCATACATGTGACTACTAGGTTTTTTATATAGTGTTGGGAAAATCTCTTAAGTTTTCTAAATCCGATTTGGTAACAAAGAGTTTGGCCGTCTTTGACCAATTTAAGACACCAACTCAATATTATAGGATTGCGACTCGGGCAGGCTGGACGGGTTGGCACCCTTGTCCTAGCTCGAGCCCGACTTCCGTTAGGCTGCCCAAGCCCAGCCCAACCCGAGTTAAGAGCATTGCCAGTCCGTTCGGGCCTAAATTCGTACAATTCAATTCGGCTTCGGGCTGAATTCGGGCCAATACATTAAACTTGATACATTTTTTAAAACACAAAACAATAATAAATTGTTGGTGAAAACAATAAACCAATTAGTTCAAGAATAAAACAATGATTAAAACGATCGCTAATAATAAAAATAAAAATAGCAGGTTCATGTTTGATATGGTGCATGATTCTCTCAAATCATAATATATATAGGTAGTGATCATGGAAATCGGACAATTCGGGTTAGTCTGTCGTTTAATATGTGTACCCAAGTCCGACCCTAATTATAATCCGGGCTGAGAATTTACGTCCAAGCCTGTCTAAATTACTAAAACTATGTGTCCGGACTCTATTTCAATTCGGGCTGGGGTCGGATTGGTCGGGTTTAACCCGCCCAAGTTGCACCCCTACTCAACAAACATCTCGTTATATTATATGTCTTGAAGACGATCTCTCTCTAACCGGACTGGTGAAAAAGTGGTGGGTGTCCGTCCAATATCAGCCAATTCTTGGCTCGGCTGTTGGGCATAGTATCCCAATCACTCTGGATATTTATTTGATCTTCAAGTATGTTCTTCATACACAAAATGATCTTTTACACAAGTTGTACTAATTCTTGAGCATAGTTAGTAAAATACGGGACGGAAATAAATCGTTGTTCGGTACGTACGTGTATTATACGATTTTATGTTAAAAATACGTTAGTAAAAATTCGGCTTCAAAATACGGAATTTGATTAATTCGAATATTCTATACGTACGTGTATAATTCGTATACTAGTTATTCATTCGGAATTAAAAATACGGGTGCATTTCTTAGTATTTTAGCATATATAATGAGTTATTTGTGTCCCACATTGCCATATTTTCAAATTTTTATTAAATATTTAAAAATAATTTGTAAAGCATGTACTCATGTGTTTATCATTTTTGATAAATACACTATTTACTCATGACTAATACATTACTTATGCAAAATAATATCAAAATATTTTTGATCAAAACTTCTATAAAAAAGCTACTGCGCATTCCCTAATCTTTAAGCCTTAATTATTTTGAAAATTAATACTATAACACATAAGACTCAAGATGCATACGCATGCATATATATAGCTATTTCAAAATACTTGTACAGTTTTATAATAAATAATTGTAAATCTATATACTAATAAATATTTATAATAAAGAAAATATTATTCTTTACACTATTATTCTTTCAAAAAATATTTCTAGTAAGGAAATTGTAAGAAAATATTTAATAATAACTAATTACTATAACTGATAATATTTTGGATGAAAATTTATTCGCTGTAATTTTTTATGGAAGAAGTTTTATTCGGAAGTATTATACGTTAGAACGTTAAATACGAGTATTAAACTTTTTTGGTCAAAAGTTCGAGTATTTTTCATTAGGTCCAGCAATAATACGAAATACGGAAGTATTTTTCATTTATACGTACGGACGGGTATTAAACGGAAAAATTCGAAGTATTTACTAACTAGGTTCCTGAGTGAAGATGACACTTTGTACAAAGTCTCCCTCGTTACCATTTTACGAATTTTCATTTATTATAAGTATCGTTTTTATGTATTTTCATTTATAACAAGAAATATGTACGTTTATTTATTGCGCGGATACTAAAGGTTCTAGCTTCTACACTTTCCTTTCTATCTAAATTTGGTGACTAAATCAAAAGTTCTTATAAATGTATTTTCTTTTCACATCTTCTTTGGCTTGACTCAAGAGCTATGGAAGGAGACTCCTGTTCTTAACAAATCTTCAGCAAACAGTAACATTCAGTTTTGGCTTAAAGGACAGTTAAGGAAAAGAAAGCACCTCCAAACCATATTATGTATTGCTCGTTTTTGCTATGAAGTTCTTTTATTGGCAAAAACAGGTTCAGTAACATCACAAGTTTATGGTTTCTCGAGCCTTTATACGTTTGAGTGCGTGCATCCAATGGCCTACGATTCACATGCCGTTGGATACACCATTGTACCGTTCTGGAATTGAACAGAACAAGACTAAAACAACAGAGAATTCCTTCATTACGGCAATCTTTTGCTAGGTGATGCTGTTCAGAGTTATCACAATCCTTCGTCCGTGCACAAGATGCGACAGCAACACCAACAAGTATAAACCTGCCGCCAATGAGGCAGACACCGATTTTTTTGACAAATATTTACCAATGGGAACTTTATTCATTTATGTAACTAAGAGTACTACTACTACTTGTACGAAGACGACGCCTCTATTACGTGTAAGCAAGCATTAATACATGGACATTATGAAGACGGACCGTCCTCGCTACTAGTGTCCATGGGAGGGAGGGAGGGAAGTTCGAAGTAAAAACTAGAATAGATTTTGTTAAATCCACCAGTACAAAAAAAAAAAAAAAAAAAAAAAAAAAAAAAAAAACAAGATTATTGTTATGATTACTATATACTCTTCCTCCATCGCCGTCAGTTTCATTGTGCAATCCCCAAAATCGCGTCCTTCAAAGCTGTACACCGATAGTATATATATGCATCCCCCTTCAGTTAAAATTAGACATCCAGAACCCCTCCATATCAAAACATCATGCTGCTGTTCCAACCCCTGCACAACCAAAAAAAGAAACACTGCCTTTAGACCTAAATGTGGTACCGAAAGACAGTGGTAATTTTTGACAGTGTGTGTGTGTGTGTGTGTGTGTGCCCGCGCGCGCATGTGTGTGTATATGTAGGGGCAGTGGCAGAGCCAGGAATTAGGAATAGCCGGGGAGAATTCGATGTAAAATCAAATAACAGACACTAGTGCAAGGGTTCAGAATCGGTCGGGGGCATTCATGTAGTTAATAAAAGGACACCGCTATTAAAATATTCAAAATTAGGAGTTATTGCTGGCGGCTAATTAGGGTATCTCCATCCCCATGGGAGGAGGGGGATGGGGACAATTTTTGCCTTGGTTGTGGGATAATTAGGGGGATTTCCCCATGGACAAGCCCCTCCCCCTCCATGGGGGTGGTTAATTAATTCCTTTTTTGCTATATTAATCAAATTTGTTGAGTGTGTGTGTGTGTGTGGGTTGGGGGGGGGGGGGGGGGGGGCAGTGTGCAAACCGAATGGGTTGGAGATGCCCTTAGAAGGTCCTAGTTGTATACGGAATAGGTTTTGCAATCACAGAAAGCGGCATCATATAAATTAGAAGATCCTAGTTGTATACAGAAAGCAGCAACATACCACAACTCATTTTCCAAGTAGCAGCAGCGGCGTAGGAGTTCACAGAACAGTAAACTCAGCTGCCTTCTCAATGCCTCTCGAATGGTACGGAGCAATGCTATGAGACCCATATTTGAGTGAACCCAGCAACTCATTCTCAATGCACTCATACCTGCAACAACAAGTTATAGCAACTGTTTAACAATCCTTCATCATAATAAAGTTCCAATGGCTTTGAGAGATACTAACAAAAGCTTACATTTTCTTGCAGAAAGTATCAGTTACGACCGAATAGGTCACAAGTTTCCCCTTCACATCCTCGAGTTCTTTATCAGTACAAGTATCAAATGTTGACTCAAGTGACTTCGATAGCCTTTCAATGTTTTGCTCAAATTGCTGCTGATGATCTTCGAATAAATTCTGCTTTATCTCCCTTTCTTCTGCTGTCATCTCATCCTTGAACAAGTCCTCGCCAAACATGTAATACGCAAACGGATAGGACAAGGAGAGCACCTTTCTTGATCGGAAGAGTCTGTGAAGTGCATCTGTAATCCAGCTGAAATCCCTCTCTTTTGACTCCCTCTCTTCCAAGATAGACACCTTCTCTATAACCGTATCTTTCAGGTTAGAAGACTCCAGTTTGAGAGATTCAGTATGAGCTTTGTAGCGATTGAAGTAGTGCATGTAACGATAGAGGTCTCTTTTCGCGCGCTTTTCCTTCTCCAAATCCTCTTCTTTGAAGCGACCGCAACTGTGGCCGCTAATGCTGGTCCAAGTATGGTCTCTGCCTGTTGCTCCACCACAAAGCCAGCTGCAACAAGATAATAAAATGAAAAGATGAACAAGTGAAACATAATGATAATTCATCTATAGCTCAGGAATTATCATTACGATTGATACCCTAATCAATTCCAGTGGGGAAAATTGTACAGAAACTTTCTGGGAAATTGTCTATCAGTCAATCAATATTCATGAATCCAAACAATACAGTCCTCTACATTCAGCAAATTAGAGTTGATGTCAATACTCTCAATAGATGCCCGAAAGATCTTCAGAGCGCGCGCGCACACACACACACACACGGATTCGAAGAATATCAGAGAGAGAATACTTGAGAAGTATATAAAATAGATCCTGAGTACCTTTTCTTTATTTTTATCAAAATTATTTGTCCTAAGCTCCTAATTCAATTACATTAATCAAACTATCCCAGAGAACGAAGCAAACTAGACAATTAGCAAGTAAATGAGAAATAATCTAGATAATGTAGTCCAATACATAAAAAAAAAAAAAAAAAAAAAAAAAAAAAAAAAGGCCCTCAGCTGACATCCAAATGTGGCAGATAAAAAAATGGAAATCGCTCATTTAGGACTCCTATAATTAATTCACAAACAATCACAATTTAATAGCAACAACCCCCTTTTACTTGATTTAAGATGAATAGGTCTATAAGGGTATCTCCAACCCCATGGGGGGAGGGGAAGGGTGATGGGGAAAACCGTAAGCCAACCCCATGGGGGGAGGGGGTGCTAGGGGGACAATTATTGCCTTGGGTGTGGAATGGTTAATGGGGATTTCCCCATGGACAAGCCCCTCCCCCTCCATGGGGGTGGTTAATTCATTCATTTTTGGCTATATTAATCAATTTTGTTGAGTGGGGGAGGGGATGAGTTGGAGATTTGGTGGTGGAGAGGGGGAGGGATAAACCGAATGGGTTGGTGATGCCCTAATAGTCCTAAGTGACTCCCAACAAACTGCAATGGTATTGCTCTCACTTCATGAGGACAGCAAGAATTTCGGAATATCGAAAAGTTGCTTAAATAGGAAAAGACATGTGGCGGGATAGAATACAAACCAAAATGCTTGGCCGCAGATGCACACCACGAGGTTGCAGCCTCCGTTCTTCTCCACGGGTTTGTAGCACTTGGGACAAGATTTTGTATTAACAGTCAGCCAGTTAACTGTTTCTGATTCATCGCGGCACTTCTGGGTCCATAGATCCCACATCTTACACGAACAAGGCGAGTGAGTTTCAGCTAAGCAACTGAAGCAAAACTGCAAACCACATGAACATTCAACCTCACAAAGTACATCCTCCTCAACACGCAGCGCGTTGCCACAATGAGGAGCACTTGGGCACCACTTAACCCTTTCATTATCATCAATGTATGACTCAAGAAGAAAGCGATCATATTTCTCGGCTAAATCAGGGTGGCGTTTACCAACTAGACTTTTCACAGAAGCTTCATCGCATATATCATGGCATTTGTACGCCATGCACCTGATACGCTTACTCTGACCCTCATTAATCTTCACAATGAAGTGCTCCGTCCAGCCTGAGGTAAACAGAATAACCACAAACTCAGATAAAATTAGAAGTACCTAATCCAATGTGGAACTAGACCATAATATTTTCACTACACATTAAAAACAAGCCTCAATTTATCTCCTTCACAAACATTCGGAGTCCTTTTAAATGGGTAAAAGACACTTTACCCCCTCTAGTTTCATTGAAGGACACTTTCACCCCCTCTAGTTTGGAAAATGACACTTTCACCCCTTCAGTGTGCCGAACTTTAATTAATTTACACTCTCTGATAGTGACGCCCTTAGTCTGGTAGTGGAGTCCGTCACCAAAAATAACATTAGAGACAAATGTGACCCCCATATCATGCAAAAAGTCTAATATAAATTGGGTAATCCCTACAATTTTCACAACACGAAGGAAAAAAAATTCCAAAAATTATTTTTACTAACAGTTTCCAACTACAGACTAAAGGTGTAACAATATGGGGTGTAAGTTTTCTGAAGTTTTGCACACTGAAGGGCTGAAAGTTTTTTTCAATGAAACTAGAGGGTCTGAAAGTGTCTTTTACCCATTTAAAATAGAAACAGAAAGCTAGTCTAACATGATTATAAGCAACTTCAATTCCAAAATGAAAATGCTTACAGGTATTGCAAAAGCTGTGACCACAATCCATTTTTGTCATGTCAGAGCCTGACACATCCTCCATGCATATATTACATGTTAACTCTGAAGAAGTTGGCGAGCTAGAATCACAATCTTCCACCAAAGCGACACCTGCTTCAGCAAATAAAAAGGCTTTCCCTTTTTCAGCAAATACAGAAAACACCTTCTCCACGTTCCACCGATGATGAATGAGCAAAGCCCTTGCATGGTGATTTCTTACAGATAATAATTCTGTCACTCTGCGCAAATCTTCCCTCTGCAAGAAATGTCGAACATACAGAAGTTTCAGTATAAGAAGCATCAATAATAGGATAAAACGACTAACAGTGGATTTTCGCCTTACCTGCGCAGCTAAAAGAGACTCTTTTGTGATCACCTACAAATTGACCAAAGCCATTGCAAGAATCAGAAATGGGACAAGAGAGGACAAACACATGTTTGTTACAACTTTCCAGATTAGGGTCAACACATTTTAATAATTAGGCACAATTGCACAAATGATCATTTACTTCATACATAACAGCTCCTACTTTTCTTGATAGGTAACAAAAGTATATTGAACTGAAAAAGAATGTTTGCAGGGAGAAGTACTCACATAACATATACTAATGAATCTATAAAATCCAACAGAACAGCTCCTACTTTGAAGAGCGAAAATGTAAAACTGTCACCATAATAAAAGTCGTTTGTGTCTCCTGTACTTACACAGCTTCATAGACGGATCAATATATCTTAGAACAAATTAAGTAAGTATAACTGTGTTATCCTTGAAAGTATGCTTGTTTTTATCTTTGATTACGATAAACCCAAACCTGTAAGGGATAAAACAGATTACCGCCCTAGCCCGGAGCCTAACTTTCAATGACATAAAGGAAATAGATTAATTATCTTATCAAGCAACCTGATCCTAAAGAAGTAATCCGGAGCGGAGCTACTTAAGCACGTGCCCCACCTGGATTTCAGAAAACCCTTGGCCCCTTGAATTTGAAGATTTCCTTTCTATAGTTCCCCTGTTGAAATCACAAGAGTGCCCCAAAATAACACTCAACAAACGGTCGCATCTTTCAAAATCACATTCTGAACCCTATCACTCGCAAAAACTGCAGGTGGAGTCCTAGTAACTAGGTTTTATTCTCTCCTCAACCCATCACTCCGAAATGGGTCGCAGAGAGAGCGTCTCTGACCCTGAGGCAAGAAACCCGACCATGACTACTGAAGAAACAAAAGGACAATGGAAATGAATCACACCGACAGCTAGTTTGCTAGGCTGGACGGGAACCACGAGAGCCTCTAATGCCTCATACTATCATATACTATGAAATTTCTCATTCTTTATGCTTTCTTAACAGAGAGATGCAAATACTAATTTGTTCTAACTAGTCTTATGTGAAAGTACCTAGTAATCTGTTGAGTTATATTATGGAATAACTGAATTCTGCATCGTGTGTTGAACACTCAAAAAATATCTTGGTGAATGTTAGAGTTCTCAAAAGAGAAATCACACTTAGAGTTAACACCACGAAGTTCCAATTAGGATCTAAAAACCAGTTTTTTTCTGCAAATCTCTACAGCTCTGGGCTTACGTTGAACTTACATATAATGCGATAAAAATACATCCTTAATTGTGTCGTGATAGCTACTGCGGTTAGATAGATATTGCTCCTGCTCTTGCGAATTCCTGGCTCCCCCCACTGGGGCCTTGAGCCCTGGCAATTATGTTCTCCTTTCTTCCACAATGTCTAAAAATATTATAAAATAATAACCTAAAGACCTGTTTAGGGTGAGTTTGGTATGACTTATTTGCAACTTAAGTTGGCTTATAAGTTTATGTAAAAGAAGTCCACGACAAAAAAGATGAACACAAAAGTTAGAGGTGTTTGGTGAAAAAAGATGTTTAAGTCCAAACGTTCAAAAACCCAACTTGTTTTAGACTCACTTATAACACTACGGACTTATAAGTCGAACTTCAACTTTTCAGCTTACAAGTCCATACCAAACACTACATATAAGTTGGCTTCAACTTATAATCCAAAATTGACTTATAAGCTGCTTATAAGTCATACCAACCCCCCCCCCCCCCCCCCTAAAACACGAAAGTGAAGACCTAAGTTTGGATGTTTCACTTGTTCATCCAAATTTGATTCTCCATGCTGATGGCATTGTACTTGGAAGTTGAATAACAACCAAAACCCTTGCTAATAAGCTGCACTTAACAATCCTATCCCTAACTACTCAGCACTCATCATTAAGATTGATACCCTAAGTTGAAATAATAACCTAAAGAACTGTTTAAAACACAAAAGCCAAGACCTGAGTTTAAATGTTTCACTTGTTTCATCCAAATTTGATTCTTGATGCTAATGGCATTGTACTTTTGAAGTTGAATAACAACCAAAAGTCCAAAACCATTGCTAATAAGCTGCACTTAACAATCCTATCCCTAACTGCTCAGCAATCATCATTAAGATTGATACCCTAGTCATTAACTATCTCTACATGAACAATCATTAATCAAAAAACAATCACTCAACACCCCCAAATAGCAAAACCCCAATGCTGAAGAACAAACAAGAGCAAAGATTATTATTACCTTGGAGGAAGGACCCTTTTGCAGAGCATCAGCGACATCGGAGTCATCGTCTTCGAGACCATCGTCTTGTAGACCATCGTACGAATCTCCTCCGTCGGAATAGTAATAGTCTTCTCCAGTGAAGCTAAGCTCATCCATCGCCAACAGAGACGATTGTTGATCGAATTGGGGAAAAATAAAAGGTGGGTATTGGAGATTGAGGCGAGATCGTGAAAACCCACGAGCTCGCCGGCGAGAAGAGAGACGGTGAGAGAGAGGGGTTTTGGGTTTTCACGGCGAATCGTCGGAGGGATTTAGAGAGGGAGAGAGACGGTGAGAGGTGAAAGACTCTATGGGTCAGTGAAAGAGACGGAGTTGGGCCTAAAAAAGAAAACATACGGCGCCGTTTTGAGGTTTACTTTGTAGGTAAAACACTGAATGGTTGAAAGACACTTTCACCCCCCCCTTAGAGTTTTTGGCAAAGACACTTTCACTTCTAGTTTGGAGATTGACACTCTCGGCCCATCTAGTTTGCCAAATTTCATGACATCGACACTTGTAATGGTGACATACGCAGTCTAACTAAAATTAATTTGTACTTTCTCCGTTCCCTCTCTTTCTTCTTGCTACTATTCATATCCTAATTCACTTGATCACTTTGACCAGGTGATTTGGATAGTAAAACGATTCAATTTTCTGACAACTTTTGCATGGTGTTGTAGATAAAAAAATTTCTAAAACACCATGCAAAAATTATCAAAAAAGTACATCGTCTTGTTATCCAAATCACCAAGTCAAGTGACTCAATTAAGAGTGAAAAGTCAAACCAATGATAAAGAGAGGGAACGTAGGTAAGTTTGAAAAATGTGTCCCTTTTAAGTAAGGAATGACACAAACATGGGCTGTGTCACTGTCCTGATGTTTGGTACACTTAAGGGGTGAAAGTGTCCTTTTCTGAACTAAAAGGGGTGAAAGTGTTCTTCTAGTCAAACCTAAGGGGGTAATAGTATCTTTTACCCAAATTAAACTCTTTTTTTTTTTCGGCTGGCTCGTGTGCGAGTGTTGTGGAGTAAGAGTAGTAGATAGATATATTCACAACATAGTCCAAATCAACTAGAACGTGTGAAATAAGAGTATTAGTATTTTCTGTATGAATATTTATTTTTGTTTTTATTTATCGATATTTGACATAACTTTCCCCTTTTTTATATAGAAAATCCAAGTACATGCCAATTTATCATGAGTATATATATAAGTCTACTGCTATTTGGAAACGAGTTGATATTTCAAAGAGTTGTTCATTGAACTCCTCATAAGAGATTGTTGGCTATTGCACCAGTATTATAGAAGGGGTTACAACATTGCGCACTCGAAAAATAGCAGCAGTTGAATCACATCAAGAAAGAAAATGCTAAAAGCAATGTAGGGGTTTCATCTTTCTGCTGAGAAGATATTTCAACGAAAGTTTTCAGAAAATAAGTTGGAGAAAACCAAAGTCCAAATGAAACTTTCCCAGAAACTACTAGGCAATCACAAGTGTAAAATGAATTCTGAAAAAAGTTGGATTTCACAAGCTTTTTTGGACTTTTTTCTTCTCAACAACAAAAGTGACCAATTTATCATAATTTTATTGATAAATATAAAAAATATAAAATGATAATTTTGACCAACAAACAAAAGTATTGCATCACTAACTTTTTAACAGCATAACGTTTTTCACCAAATACATACATATTTTTTCATCAACTTTTTTGCCACGAACTTTTTTCGCAACAACTAAAAGATCGTCTTAAAAGTCCAAAAAGTCATACCAAACCCACCAACAGTCATCACCAAGGAAAAATCCGACAGACAACAAAACACGATGCCTAATAATCATGTACATTTCAATCAACGATCAATAATCCAACAACTGGGTGTTTCTGTGCTTAACTAGAAGGGGAAAAAAAGAAAAGAAAAGAAAGCGCAGAAGTAAAGGAACTAGGTACAACATCTGATCTTGATAAAAACAAAGCAACATTCTAAGTTTTCCTCTGTTTTCCTTTGTTGTTTCCTTCTTCTGCACGACGATCTTTGTTGCTCAAATCACAGTATCTGTAAGAAGAAAGAAGTTCTTCTTTACCTTACAAGTTCTTACAAAACACGAAACAGGGATAGAACTATGCGCAAGTGCCGTGTACTTGAAAAAAAAAAACCCAGTAATGGACAAAGAACTGCCTCAAGTTGATTGAGCGCAAAGCACACGATATCTAATGTAGACAGGTTTATAGCATGTTGTAGAAAGTGTTCATTGGGGCTAGCCCCCACCATGTGACATCAATCAAATTCTTGAAAATGTGCAAAAAACATGTGGGCTCCATCTGACCATATTAGTCTGATTGACATGCCCCACCACGCAGGCATGTCTAGTGATAGGGGTAGCCACAATGACTACTTTATCAAACCAATCCCACGACACCAAAAGGAAATTTATGGAAGAAAGGATATGAGGGGAGAAAAAGGAAAACATACTACAATTTTCGCTGTCCTCTTCATGGAGGTTGGTCCGGAAAAGATAATCTTCAGAATCTAGTTCATCATGAAGCAAAGAAATACTAGGTTTTACTTCAACCGTTTCCTTGACTGCATCGCTTTCAGATGTTCTTTGACCCTGCAAACGTCACAATCAGCTAGATATTGAATCTTTGCCATCCGAAATATATTTTACAGACACACCAAGACTAGAAGGAATAATTGATTTACAGGAGTGTTCCTATATCTGCAATGCAATTTGTTGAAATTTGAGGCTAACCTTCTTCAAGATGTAGAAGAAATAGTGAAACCCATCGCCAAAAGTATTCCACTCCATTGACCATGTAAATTCTGGAGCGCTGAATAGAGGTCGCCTAAAGTGTGGCTGCAAGATGAGCAAATTAGATGCATCGACGAATCACGGATAGGGCTAATAGCATTCCACTCCACCACAAAATAAATAAATAAATAATTAAAAAAATCGTGGTGCCCAATGCAAACTAATAAGCTTCCAATCACCATATACTAATGAAATAAGGAATATAACTTGACTGACACTCGAGGAAAGTTCAGTAGAAAATAGCCAAATTACTTGTTAACTTTCATAAACATAACGGTGCTGTTTGGATGAGCTACATTAAGTGAGCTTATGAACTCCTTCAATTTTGGTTGTTTGGATGGATAAGATTATTGGTGTAGACTATTACAAACCAAAACCCCATTTTCCAATTATAGGGTTCTGGCTACTTTTTTCTGGCACACAAATGGATCCGGATCCCTACTTTCAAAAATAGGGTTCCGGATTTCCTACAATTGGGATCCGGATTTGTTATAATGGACCAATCAGATGCCACCACGTGGATGAGATTATTGACTAGTATCAAAAACAAGACTCCTGATTTCCTACAATACGGATCCCGAATTGGTACGATGGACCAATCATATACCGCCACGTCGACAAGATTGTTTACTTTCAAAATAGGGTTCCTGATTCGCTACAAGAGGACTCTGGTTTTCAAAGTTAGGTCTCCGGATCTGTTGAGATGGTTGAGATTATTAACTTTCTTCAGATTATTGACCAATTCACTACTTCACCCGAAATCCCATCCAAACCAGCCCAATATGACAATGACAACAAGGCTTTTTCTCAGTTTAACCGAAGTCAGCTACATGGACCTAACGTCTTCAGTTGGGTCTGTCCAAACTCATTTTCTCCGTATAGAAGTCGGGTGAAACTTTATTAATACTCCGTCCGTCCCAATATTTTAGTCCCCTAATCCATTTTTGGCCGTCCCAAAATTTCTGTCCACTTTGCTTTTTGGTGATTCATAGTATTGTAGTTTTCCCAATTTGTTGTCAAAGAAGTATGAATGCCATCACTAAGAAGTGAAAAAAGTGAGGGTATTCAAGTGGATGACAAGGTAAAAAGTTAATAGGGATGTCATGATGGCATGCCCCCCTTAAAAGATCGGAACCTCCAAAAGGTGACCAAAATTTTGGGGCAGAGGTTGTAATTTCGAAGGAACACTGCGGTCTAGTAGAAGTTTGTGAGATAGAGTAAAAGTGCATAACCAACACAATAAATATAGTTAACATAAGTACATAATTGAATATTACCTGCCCAAAAGTGATTGAGATGAAAACGCCATCTGGTTTGAGGACCCTGTGAACCTCTTGAAGCATTTTCATCACTTTGTCTACAGTTGCGGGATTTGGATTCCAAGGGTCACCACTGTCCACGAACAATACATCCTTCAAATTTACAATACACATACTGGAATATGAGCGGTCAAGGACCACAACTTATAGTAAAAAGGGATGGACGATCTACACAATAAACCGTAGTAATAATATAGCTTTAGGTGTATTGTTTACCATGGTTCCTTTCTCTATAACCACGTCAAAAGATTCACTGGTAAACGGAAGATCTAACATATCGGCTTCCAGCACTTTAATTTCTGCAAAGTAACAAGTTGGACATCATATGGAGCTGTAGCTAACTAGCTATTAGTTCTGGGTTCGACACCAGCATTTGTTTACTACACACAATTACAGCTTATCCATAGTGAAAGTAATAGTAAAATAGACACAAGCATAGTTGCACAATACAGTCTAGGTGAATCACCAACCCTCTTTCATGATACAGTGAAAGAATGAAAAATCTGAAGAATCCTTTTCGACGTTCAAGCATTTTCAAAGTTATGTTGAGAATCCTAGGGTTCCACCTCAAAACGAGTAATCCAGGAACTTAGAAGCTTACTAGGTACATATAGAAGAGACAGAATACCGATGTGGAACACAGCTCTAATCTCTGATACCAAGTTAAGAACCCTAGGGTTCTGTGTCAAAACCAACTAGCAGTGAAGGGAGTAATCCATGATCGTATTAGTCACAGAGACAAGAGGCATAATCCCGATGTGGGACAGATAACAATTCTCAACAATATTATGCCATTGAAGTTACAAAATCATCAAAAACATTATCTTTGATAGAATTCTGGCTTATAGAAAATTTTAGCATTTCAATGGTCTCAACTGACCAACCCCATGTCCAATAATTTAATTAAGTACTACTCCTAGTTACAAATGAAACATGGTTCAATAAATGAAGTGTTCTATATTCAACAATTCAAAAATAAGTGCCAACCTTTGTAACCCTTGGACAGTAACCTCTTCTGCATTTTTTCCACGGCGACGGCAGACAAATCAATGCATGTTATTTCAGTAACTCCATCGCGGTATAATTCGTCACACAGCTGCGAATTCCCACATCCCAGTTCCAAGACCTGCACATTTTCACACATCTCTCAAAATAATGTTTCCGCTAATCGGTTCAATGAACATAAACAGAACTTTCAAATAAAATGACAGATGACCAAAGAGAAAACTTATTATACAGAGCAATGGGGCTTGATGTGTTGTTGAATGAGATGACGGAAATGGGAATAGTCTTTAAACCATTCGTAATGCTCCTCCTTCGCGAATCTCTCATCCCTATCATAAAATCAAAGAATAGCAGAACATGATCATAATAAATCAACTGGGTTACTGAGAAAATAATCACTCAAAGAACACAACAAATTTCACCAAAAGATTAAAAAATTGAATCATGGGTCTGCTTCAAAACACGAAATTGAATCATGGGTATGCTTCAAACGGAAAATTAAATCATGGGTCAGCTTTAAAATGAAAAATTGAATCATGGGTATGTTGTTTTTTGAAGCTTCTTCGCTCCAAGCTCTGCAACTAAAGCTTCTTGAATCATGGGTCCGCTTCAAAACACACAAATTTGAATCATGGGTCTGCTTCAAAACACCAAATTGAATCATGGGTCTGCTTCAAAACGGAAAATTGAATAATGGGTATGTTGTTTCTTGAAGCTTCTTTGCTCAAAGCTATGTAACTAAAGTTGTGAGTTGTCAGGTGATAGGGCTTACCAGTAATGTGGGTCGAGGTAGGCCAGAGCCGTGGGTGGTTCGACGGCGGCGGCTTTCTGAGTTTCGGAGTGGTCAGTGGTCTCTCGATCCATTGACGGCGACGAGGTTCAAGTCGGAAGTCTGAAGAACAAAGACGACAGGCCAAGAAAACCCTATAAATGCCGGTAATGACCCGACCCGGATACGGGAAATCATTTTCCCGCGAATAGAGTTGCTAGTTACCACCCTCGGTCTTCTCTTTTCCACCATATTGACTTTTATCACTATTCACTTTGATCTGGTGATTTGGATAGTTAAATGACATAATTTTTCCATAATTTTTTCATAATATTGTAGAGTAAAAGTTGTTCTATAATACAGTGGAAAAATTATCAAAAAATCGTACCGCTTTGCAATTCAAATCACCCTGTCAAAATGGATACTATTCAAAAAAAGTCAAATGTAAAGGAAGAGAAATTGTTTAACTAACGAGAGGAAGATGATGTTTGTCCATTGATTTCTAGTGAGGTCACTGCAAACTGAAACCATTTGATTTATATTACCTCGGTTTCTTCTCTCTCATCGTGGTTTGACTTTTTTACTCGTAATTGGGTCACTTTGACTCGTTGATTTTGATATAAAAACAATGTAACTTTTTAACAAATTTTTCATGATTTTGTAGTGTAAAGTTTAATCTACAAGACCGTGCAAAGATACCAAATTCTTATATCGTTTTACTGATCAAATTATCTGATCAAAGCGATCCATTGAATTTTGACAAAAAGTGAAGTATGCTGAAAGAGAAGAAACAGATGTAGTACATCTTTCATGGAAGTTTTAGTGTTCGCTGTCGCTGTATAAGTTTTTGGTAAAAATTGAATTTCTACTCTCAGCATGCGAGGGGGAGGAAAAAACGAATTTGCTGTAGTGGAGGCTAAATTTGAAAAAGAGAACATTTTGATGAGTAAATGTAATTATTGTTTCATTTCAGTAAGGCTACGGTAAGATTATTGAGTAAAGTACATGGTAAGATTACAGTTTTGAAAAATTGAGTGGGGGCTACTAATAGAAGATCTGCTGAGAAAGTCCAGTCCAGTTGTTCGAAGCCCAAAGATCTCAGGCCCAATCATTTCTGGTGAGTTAAACTAAAGCCCAGGGGTGTCTTTGTTATCAATATCAAAGCTCAAGTGTTGGAGTGTAATTAGTAAGGATCATTTTGCCATCTCTCCAAAACTAACTAGGCATCTTAGCTAAGTGTTTTCTGTGTATTAATCCAACGGTCACAAATGAGACCGTTGGCTCTTCCGTGTATTTACTGCCTCATTGTGTCTCCAGGGTTTCTATGGAAAACCCTTAGAGTTTCCCGTCTGTGTTCTTGTGATTCATATGAATCTAGTCTTTGATTAATCCAATACAATCGTTACAGTTTTCAATTATCTGTTTCTATAACCTCCACATTAGAGTACTTAGATCCGCCAATGGGCGTGTGAGTCGCAACATACCATAGACGACAAGTTTGCTCCCTTGCTTTTTCTATATTTTTATACTGTGTGGTTGTCATGACAAAAAAGGGACCATTTGAATCTTGGCCTAAATTTAGCACTAACGCAAACTGCTATTAATATTTGTCCTTGTACACGGCAATACATTCAGTGAATGAGTTTATGTTAGTATTCTCTATTCTTAGGTGGCTTTGCATATTTGTATGTGACGTACTATACTCTCCATATGAATTTATCTTTTTGATGAATCCATATGAAATTATCTGTTTGTTTGACTTTTTAACACGACTCTAACTAGATGGTTAGCTAGCAAAACGACAAAATATTGCACAACACTGTGATAATAGTAACAAATTCTTGCTCCATTTGGCGGGTCAATTCATCTAATCAAAGTAGCGTTGAAGAGTTAAATATGATTAATAATTCCTCAGATACAGTTACTAGCAGAAATAACTCTTTGACTATAATCAAGCGGAAATGTAAATAAACTGCATGTGTACATATTGTCAAACCGTCACATTATCACATAGATATTTTTTGCAATCCCTTTCGACAATGTGAATAAACTGCATGTGTATGTGTAGACAGTCAGGATATAGAACACAACACCATTATAGGACACCAAGGACATAAGAGCATTTGAATGCCAACACCAAATCTATTTTCTCTTATTCGTCAAATAGAAGTATTGTACACAAAAAATAACTCCGATACGTGTTTGGCCTCTTACAATTTTGAATCACTCTGATATCTTCCAATACAATCATGCTTGAACAAAATTGAAGTTGGAGACATTTTTCTATATTCTCGGTGGCCCTGGAGTAACTGGAGGCTTCAACTCCTCGTACCTGTTCATAGGCATGGAAAAGGAAGAAATGAATCAACATTCTCATAGGAGTAGAGGTTTTCTAATGAATAATTAATGAAATAAACATAGGCTTCATGGCAAGAAAACATCAGGTAACTTACATGGTGAAAGGCGACAATGGCCTTGGTTTTGGTCCATCCTCTTTTACATCTGCAGGCAAATCTACAGCAGTTTCACTCGCTGGAATCGTTGCAGGTGCAGAAGCCTCATTTGGAGAAGACTGTGATGGGATTGAACCAGAAGGGGAACTAGGAGATGGCGATGTTGGAGGCTTTAAGTCATCGTATCTGAGAAAAAGTATAAAAAAGTACATTTTAAGTTCTAACGAGACGAATTAAACCACAAGCACTTTCTAAAGAATTTGGACACTAAATCTTATGCAGTTTTACACTTGTGACACTAAACCTCCGTCACTTTCAATTTCACAGAAAACCCCCTGCACTTTTCATTTTGAGACAAATAGCCTCCAAATCGTTAACAGGGTTAGATTACTTTAACAAAAATTAATGTTATACCCATTAGGTGAGGTCATGTGATGAGCTGTAATACTCATCACATCATGGGTATTACAGTAAATTTTATTAATTCATGGAGGCTATTTGTCTCAAAATGAAAAGTGCAGGGGGCTTTCTATGAAATTTTAAGCGTTGGAGGTTGAGTGTCACAAGTGTCAAACTGCATATAGGTTTAGTGTCATTTGTCCAAGAACTTATCCAAATGAACAACCAAAGTTAGAACCATGTCAGTGAAGTCCATTGTACTTACGCGTAATATGGTGATTGGTATGAGATGGAAGTTTTGGAAACATCCTCAACAGCAACTTCCTTGGTCTCTGCTACATCAGCTACCTCAGTAACTTGTTCAGCTACTTCAGCAGTTGAAGAACTTGTTGAAGTCGCCTCTTTGGGACCACTTGGGGTTGGAATTGGAGAAGTGGGCGGCTTCAGATCTGCATAACTGTGATGTCGTTGAAAGAAAAGGATTAACAATCATGAAGTTTATCGCAAACACTCAGATATGGTATCCGACCAGAGTGTAATATAGTAATTTGATAGAACTACTAACATCCTTATTAAACCCCTGAATTTATGCATAAAACTAAAAAGACAACCATTTTTTCTTGCAAGGAAATAATACGAAAAGGAAAAAATACAATGAAATAAAGAGAGCTAGCATCAATTATATATATTTATATTATTATTTACATATTGTTGATAAGTCCCACATTGGGAGTTTGATTTATAATTCTCCACTTAATAAGAAACTGGATTACTTCCCTCTTTGCTTTGAAAATTTAAATATCATTTTGTAAGAAAACGTAAATTTTCATCATGGCTTTAATAGAAGCACGGTAGTATGGGAAAATGTTCTTCATACGCATCTTTCCTCTTTAAATTTTTTACAAAATACTGGTCCCAAATCAAGCCAAATATATCACCTATTTCTTTTATTTCTTACAAATTGTCAAAAAATCTTGAATATTAACAAGATAATTGAAGTGCCAACCATGTCGAAAAGAGTTGAGTCAACATAATAAGCTTACGCATAATAGGGTGATTGATAAGAATTGACACGTTTGGGCAGACTCCTTTCAGCAGCAACGTTTTCAACAGCAACTTCAGTCGCGATCTTTGGGACATCATTGCCTCCAGTAATCTGAGTTACAACTTCGGCAGTTGAAGCACTGATGGCCACCTCCTTAGGACCACTTGGGATTGGACTTGGAGAGGTAGGAGGCTTCAAGTCCTCATAACTGAAATATCAAAATCGTTATTCATTTTCCAGAAAAGCTAATAGTACTAGTAATAGAGCATGTTATCTGCTGAGTCAACTCACATAATCAATAACTGAGATAGCTTAGGGCTAGTTAAGGAAAACTGTGGTGTTTTAGAAAGCGGACTGTGAGAAAGCTGGTGCGGAAATCCACGTAAAAAGTGTCAGATATGGTATCCAACCAGTGTGTAATATAAAATTCGATAGAACTACTAGCATCCTTATTAAACCCTGCATTTACGCATAAATCTAACAGGATAACATTTTTTCTTGCAAGAAAATAATACGAAAAGGAAAATATAAAATAAATTAAAGGGAGCTAGCATCAATCAATTATATATATATATATATAGATAGATATATTTATATTATTCACATATTGTTCAGAAGTCCCACATTGGGAGTTTACAAAGAGATCCTGGATTAGTTTGAGTATCAATTGGTTTTGAGGTTGAACCCCATGGATTTCTACACTGGTATTGTCTCAAATAAAGCCAAACATGCACCTATTTTCTTATTTTATTTATTTTACGTTAAAAAAAATAGCCAACAAATCATTGATTACTAACAGGATAATTGAACCAATCTTGTCGAAAAGAGTTGAGTTAATATAACAAGCTTACGCATAATAGGGTGATTGATAAGAATTGACAGGTTGGGGCAGACTCCTTTCGGTAGCAACATCTTCAACAGCGACGTCAGCCACGATATTTGCGACATCATTGCCTTCGGTAATCTGAGTTACAACTTCAACAACTGGAGCAGAAACAGCCACCTCCTTAGGACCACTTGGGATTGGACTTGGAGAGGTAGGAGGCTTCAAGTCCTCATAACTGAAAAATCAAAATCATTTTTCCTTTCAGGGCTAATTTGGGAACGTTGTAGCGTTTTAGAAAGTTGTTGTGGAATTACTGTGTGAAAGCTGTTGTGGAAATCCACGTAAAAAGTGTTTGGTAAATAATGTTTTAGACTTGCTATAAGTGTCAAAATGACAATATCATAGGATAAAAAAAGCTATTTTTAGATAGGCAATTTTGGAATGTATCGTTATGGCATGGACAAAAAGGATGTTAATAGGATTATGAAAAAGCATGTCTGGAAAAGCAATATGTCCCCTGCTTCTCAAAAGTTGTGGTGGGAAAGCACTTGCTATCCAGAAACCAGATAAATAATAAACTATTACATTTGTGACACAAAACCCTCTGCACTTTCAATTTTCCACACCAACCCCCTACAGTTTACTATTCTGTGACACTTAACCCAAAATCGGTAACGTCGTTAAGGAATTGGATGGAACAAAGTCACGTGACCAACACATGATGGACTTATTGGTAATTCTCACTTTGGTCGCGTGACTTTGTTCCGTCCAATTTATCAACGGTGTTATCGATTTTGGGTTAAATGTCACAGAATAGTAAACTGCAGGGGGTTGGTGTGAAAAATTGAAAGTGCAGAGGGTTTTGTGTCACAAATGTAACACTGCAGGTAGGTTTTATGTCAATGACCCAATAATAAATTACCAAACACATCAAATACTGTTTTTTTCATAAAAAGCAGTGTTCTAGAAAAGCAAAAGCATTACCAAACGGGCTCTCAGAAGGCCATAGAACTACAAAACATTGAACCATGGATCAAAAGAGATACAAAGCTCATTCCAAATTTAAAGTGAACTTAGATCTCAGGGAATTTCTAAGAAAAATAATCACGGGAATGAAACATGAGCTTACGCTGCATAGGGTGACTGAGGACTCTTCTTGATCACTTCGGTGGGGGTATCTTCCTTTTCAATAGGAATCTTTTGTGATTCTACTAATACGTCCGTTTCAATCAAAATGCTTTGAGATTTTTCTGGTACAACCTCTATGTTGCTTGTTTTTGTAGCATCAGATGACGTGCTGGGTGTTGGAGAAGGAGATGTTGGTGGTTTCAAATCTTCATACCTTCAGATAGGGAGGGAAGAACCAAAAGAAGAAACCAACAACAACTAGACATTATTTCGTGTTACACACGTTACTAAAGATGGAATTCATAACCTGAGATTGCTTACATAAAATATGGAGAAAGCGAACTTGTCCCCTTTCTTTCAGCTTTCACAGGCTCTTTCTCAATAGCAGCAGCAGGAGGTTCTGGTGTGATAAGGACGCTACGAGCTGAGGGCTGAGGATCAATTGCAATTGGTTCCTGATGTCAAGTCGATTTATATTAGTTTTGCATAAAATTGAGCAAACAAAAATGCTACATGCTTGTCTTCTAGATGTATTTATATGATTTTTTTTATAATTAGAAAGAAAGAAACTCAATGGGACATAGACAAATTATTATGTGGTTTACCAACGTGGAGAACTTCTCAATTCTAATAAAACAAAATACTCCATCGATCCTAATATTTTTGTCCCCTATTCCATTTGTGACTGTCCCAATTTTTTGTTCACATTCCTCTTTTGTAGCTCACAATATTGTAGTTTCTCTACTGTGCCCTCAAAAAGTAAGGGTGACATCATCAAGCAGTTAAAGAGTGGAGGTAGTCAAGTAAATGACTTGACAAAAAATTAATGGGAGTTTAATGATTACATGTCCCCTTAAAAAGTCGAAACTCCCAAAGGGGACGAAAATATTGGAACAAATGGAGTAATTATTTCATGAAAATGTCGCAGGAACTTAGAATGAGAACTTTTAAGAATTTGACAAGTTTATGTAGATGTAAATATTCTGGAAGGAACAAAATATTACCTTTGGTGGTTTGATCTCAGTTCGTTGAGACGGTAGTCTTACAAGGAGGTCACCAAATGGAGTCAGAGGCGCTGTTGTCTCTGCAATCACCTCCACTACCTTACAATACGAAAGGCTGCGCGATTTTGCCATGAATGCCAAGAGTTCTGCCACCTACAATTTTTACGAGGAATTCTGAATTCATTTCACGGTAGAAAAAAGATTCCCAACAATTTAATTAATCAATGTGATGCTTTACTCGTTATTTCATTTTAGTTGAAGTTCCTTCCTCGTATTATTACCCACTAAAAATGTCTTCTATTTCCATAATCTACTCCACTCCCTTCTAATGTATTTACCTTTTGTTATTGTAAGACTCCTAATCACATAAAAGAAGACATCAACTGCTCATCTAGAAAGGAAAAGAAGAGGAATACCATAGCTATAATACGTTCTAGCTAAAAGGTGTTCGATGAAACAGGAGGAATCACACAGTGGGATGTGGTGGCATTAGGTATGCTTGAAGATTGTAAGGTATGAAATAGATACATGTTTTGCGTGTGTTTGATCCTTGTTCAGAATGACTCTTTTCTATAGTTAGTCCTTGGGGTAGTTTGATTGGGTGTGTGTTTTTTTTTTTAAAAAAAAAAAATGCTAAAAACTAGTTTCAAAAACTGAGGAAAATTAATGTTTATATGTATATTATATAATACACACACACACACACACACACTTGGGGTTTTTAGTTTACGAAAGGCTAAAAACCGAAGTATCCAAACACGCCCCTTATCTAGGGACATAATATTGTCTCCATCTACGAAACTATTTAACCTCATGAGACGGCTTGTCCCTGGGAAACAGCACAAAGACACAAGATTAGAGATCACTCGGATAACTCATTTACCTGGTCCCTCATCGGACGAAAAAAATACCTGAAGGTTTGATACTTGGCCACCAAATAACTTATCCTCCTCCGAAAGAGTGACATTGTGAGTTTCCTTGTAGGCATCAGTAGGCCGTTCCATACCTCCAGGTCTCACTATCTGAAAAGCATCCAGTGAAGTGTAAGTGGTGTTGTTTAACTGGAAACTCCCAAAAACAATATTTAGGATAACTCACAGTGTATGCAAGACCACTCTCTAGTAGTGCTTCTTCTGCCTTTCTTTTCCAACACAGGACTCCCCAAAACAAACTTACAACAAAAAAGGATGATGAAATGTTAAATCATTTTAATGGCAATATTTCTTGAATCTTATAGGAGCCCCTTTACCTACTTTAAAACCGCTGCAGGAAATCCGAATTTGTTCGTTCCAAGAGATGTAACCAAAATGAAGTGATTAACCTTTGCCACAGTTGCTGAAAATTACAAATCATTGACAAAAGAAAAAAGTTTGCATTATTATCCAAAATGAATAATTAATGGTTTCCTAAAAGGTGGAAATCTTGTTACTAGAGGAAAAACATCAACGTAGGAGAGTACGGCATAAGATAAAGTGCCCATGAGGTATTCTAAGGAAAACTAAGACTGTTATCTGACTAATGTATTACTTCAACACGGCTAGCTTCTTTTTAAAATCCGCAAGTGAATCAAGATTTTACTAGCATCATGGCTTTTTGCAGTTCCCTATTTCTCATTTCCTTTTTATTCGCTCCGATGCTAGGTTTTCTGTCTAACTAGTAAATAGGAATGCAGGCTGGCAAGGCTATCGTGGTCAATGTGTATGTTGCTTGCTAGAAAATTGGCAAGCACACAAACACACAGACTCGCACACACACACACATAAATAAATATAAATATATAAGCAGTGTTTTTTACCTGCATCAATAAGGTTTTTTGTCGCCTGATAATCTATCCGATATGGCCCAGTGATATCAAAGACCTCCTTCTCGCTGGCACCAATGCAGCATATGACGACCGATGCATTGCCTAAAGCTTGCCCAATCTGATTTGGTCTCTCCAAGTCACATTCTACAATTTCAAGCTTCTCTATAGCTGGGCTAAAGACCAAAGAAGTCCTGTTATTTGCTAAGAGAGTAACGTCATCAAAATAGCAACTTAAATATGCAAATTGCTCAAAACTACAGAAAGATAAGCTCAAATCCGGAAAAAGATCAAGAGAAAGATTTAATTACGTTTACTCTCTTCAGTTCCACCCTCAACGTCGACCTTCATCTGCCGGACACTCTGCAAGCAAGCAATTTGGTTGTTTGATGAAGTAAATTCGGAACTAAATACTACCTTTGTTTCTTTAGAAAAACATAATTTGCCTTTTTTCACTATTCACTGAGTCACTTTGACCTGGTGATTTGAGTAGCAAAAAAATGGTGATCACCGAGTCAAAATGAGGCAACTACGGGTAAAAAAGTCAAACCATGACATTTCAGAAGAAACAGAGGTAGTACTACTTTTATCAGACCACAAGATGAAGTCGTACTTGTAAAAGCGATTCAGCCCTCTGTGCGCTACGGACACCAGCTCTAACTTTGAACCCCAATTTCAGAAGTTCCCTGTAAGAAAGTAACTTCATATTAAACTTTCGTAAAAAAACATCGGACGAGTCAGTATCGTGAAAATAAACGTTGTGGATTTCAACCTTACAGTCCGTGAACCAACTTTACCGGTGGCACCAGCAACAAACACAAGGTTCTCATCTTTTGAACTGGCAGCCTTTGAAGTTTCATTTACCTCCTTTGAGCCAAGCTTTGTGATACCTTGAGAAATACCCCAGGACACGAATCACGTATAAGTAAACAGCACTCGTAACTTTTCAAAAGTGTATCTATCATTCTAAGAACAGCTCTTTCGATAGTATGTAGTAAAGCTTCTCTATAAGCTTCTCTATACTCCTCATAGACATGAGATATTTGAACTCTCATGTTTGTACAATTTCGCATAGAACTTGAGGTACAGTTGTTCAACAGGTACAGGTGATGATTCTAATAAGTTAAGAAGGCAAGTTCATTACTACTTTCCTCAGCAGTCAGGATCATAATTCACCTCTTATAAAACTTAAAACATACTAATTTAACCTTATATGCAGCATACTTGGTTATGGTCAATATAACTCCACAACCACAGATCTTTGTAGTAGTGCCAGTGAGGTTGCCAAATTTTGGTGAAGTCAGCAAGACAAAATGGTGTTGAACACACATTGAGCAAGTTCATTGAGCTTCTAGCAAGCAAAAGAATAATTTTTTTTTTCAACTTCTATATATCAAGTAAGGGTACATTGATGATGACCAAAGATTAAGCTTTCAGAAATGAGGAGGAGATACCTGAAGCTTGAGCCCTGGGAGCAATTAGAACAACAAGTGACTTTGATTGCTTTCTGGCATGTGGGTGATTCTTGAATTTGATAGCTTGACCATAAGGAAATATTTGATCTTTGAACCCAATTTGGGGGTTCAGACGACCAGAAGAAGAAGAAGAAGGTAACCCAACAATGATGGGTGCTTGCAAGGAGTGAACCTCCATTGTTGGTGGGTTTTGTGGGCTTCAACTACTAGTATCACTCTCAAGCTTTGCGCAGAGAGAAAGAGGTTGCTTGGTTGCTGTAGTTCTGAGCTCTGACCTCTGAGCCAATGGGGGGTTGGGTGACACCACCTCCATCATGTAGATAGATATATTGACCCCACACACAAGCGCCTTGTAGCCATTTATCCTACTTACACTATCTATCTCTTGCAATATCTCTTCATTAATGCTTTCCATATGACTCCTTTATCTAGATTTTCATGGAACAAAAATGCTACCCGTCATTGTCATTGTCATTGTTTTAAGAGGTCTTGAGTTCGAACTTTGGAGTAACTCGGGAGATGTTTATTTACCTTCTTAACTACGAGCCGTTCTGATATGATTTGCAGACTATTGCATTACAGCGCTGCGCACCCAAAAAATAACGGCTGCGAGTTTCCACGTCATAAAAAATGATATATGCCCCGACGTTATGTCATAGCATGCCAACTGCTAGATCGATCAATATCTTGAAAACGGTTTTAGATAGTGGTGGCCAGTAAGTGATGTAGATAAATTGGATGTTATTGAGATGTTTATGTTGGTACGTGTAGATAAATTGGAATGTTATTGAGATGTTTATGTTGGTACGTGTAGATAAATTGGAATGTTATTGAGATGTTTATGTTTAGATAGTGGTGGCCAGTAAGTGATCTAGAAGTTCATTGAAATCAAGTAATACATATCTTTAATGATGAGTCGAATACAGAATTAACAGGAGTTGAAGCGGGAGGAGACTCGCAACCCTACAAACAGGACAGGAATCCAAAACCAAAAAATGACGACTTTGAACTATGCGACTCCTTTAGCATGCATGTGCTCTTCAGCATCTGGGAACCTTGCTATTTATACACAAGGAAATGATGACTGCAACACAACTGATTCTAGCGATGACCGGCTCATCCTCATAGACATACCTCCATGTAACAGTCGGTTTGAACAAAGACAAGTTAGCCTCTCTGCAGATCGCAAGAATCGACAAGTTATTCGATTTAGTGCCCTGCAACTTGAACAAAGTGTAACTACTATAATTGAGCATTCTTAATTGAAGCATCGACCTAAAAGCCCCATCAGTTCTTACACGCTTACCCGATCTGTTATCTTGGTCATATCTACGCCTCTTTGCGATCAAGCTCCGCCTTTTTAGTAGGTGGCTTCGCTAGATTGTAGTTATGTTCCATAGACACGTTCCCGGAGATGAGAGAGAACTTTATTGAGTGTTGTCATTGAGAACTTGACACAGAGTGAGGTAGTCGGCTATCTAGGTATAAAAGGGTTTGTTAGGTCATTTTTGTTAAAATTTTCGTTAGGCTTTGTTTGAAACAGACATGATAACTTAGTATTGAGACCAATTGTTGATAATGTAGAGCGTAGGTAAAAGCATGCTCTAAATATTTTGAAGTGCCAAATACCAGTGAATTCAAGCTGAAAGCGCCGGAGCAGGCATTGGAGCGGGAGCAGAACCCCTCCTAGATGTTTTAGGTAATCTAGGTTCTACCCTGTTTCCATGAAAGAAACTTCAAATACCATGCAACATAGTTGATTTAGAAACTGATTCCAGATATAACTCATAAAGATAATTAGGCCATGATTTATCTAATTCTATGGAAATCTGAGATAACAATCTTACAACATACAAATGTCACATTGCATGTGTAAAGTGATTGCGGAAGAAACTTTTCTCGTTTAAACAAAATCATCTGCCAGTTGACAATACTATGATAAAATCATCACAATTGGGGAGCAAAAAGAAGAAAAAATTCCATCTGGATTTCATATTTTTGTCTCCTCTTGCCCACTAGGTTCTTCAACCGTCCTCTGGAACCGATAAACATTTACCAAAAATTTAATCTATAGCCCTTGGAACTATTCTGCTGAAAGTTGTCAATAAAAGAAGGTAAATCATTAACATGGCAAGTGAAACTACGCGAAGCTTTTCTATTGATCAATTGCTATCAGCAAATACAATTGCCAGGAAAGATAAAAAGAATGAGAAGTACAAATGAACTCTGCCTTATAATCAACTCAGCTCCAATTACATATTTGTTAACTTTCCAACATAGTTAGGGTTCCAAGGACAAATCAGTAGAGGCCGTAAAGATAATAAATTTTACCATCTAACTCTGCTTTACAATCAGCTCAATGTCAGCACCAACTTCAGCAATCTTGGTATCTTTGGAAGCCTTTGCTGTTCTAGCAATGTTCTCTACATCAAAATCCAAAGCTACTTTGCGAACCAACCCATCGTGCATCTGTACATAAAAAATGAAAACATCATTAACATCATCAAAACTCATCTATGACGGAATCAGAAAACCATGGAATGTATCATCTGGTCCAAAGAGTATATATATGGTTAATAAAAAAATAATAGCATGCTGACGCCGACGTTTAGGGTTTCCTATGCTAAGAGAACAGAAGAGAGAGTATCCTTCAAAGGAAAAGCTCTCCCTCAGAGGGATCTATTGCCCTCATAATCATTCTAGTCTTTAAATTTATGACTTGAGGACGAGAATGTGGTAACTGACTCGCTGTCTTAAAGGTAACTGTTCAACTCAAAAAAAAACGTTTGATGAACTTTTCACCAAAACACAAGTGATCATGAACAACAAAATGTTTCTCTATCTTTGTAAGAATTCTTTTGATGTGTGCATGATATAGAGATCCCAATCAAATCTCGCAAAACTGCTTCACCACATTGTGATTTATCTTTGTGAAGTTTTAGGTTACGGCACACATTTGGCAATGATGGTCACAAAAGAAACGAGTAACTGCAAGCCCGCCTAATCTCTTGCTTTAGTCATCGAGAGGTTTTATTGGCATTCTCTTATATTAAGACTCACTACCAAGAGGAACATAACTTTGCATCATTAGATAATGTATGATGCAACTACTTAACTGAGCAATGTAACATATCCAGTAAAAACAAACATACCAGTGACCCAATAGCAACCAATGCCCGATACTTTGAATCAGCTTCAAGATTCTCCTCCTCGGCAATCTGTTGGACAACATTGAGCAACTCTTAATTTTAACAAAACTCCTCTTTTTCAAGAACATTACTAGAACTTGCTTCACACACACACACACACACACACACACACACACACACACACACCAAGGCATGTCTTTTCCACATATGCAACACCATATGAGTAATTCCAGAGAAGAGAACCTACCTCAAGAGCTGCTGACAGGACGTGGGATTGCCCTTCTTCATCCTTATGTTCAATTAATAGCACAGCATAACTGTAAAACACATAAGATTATTATAATTAATAGTTGTGCCATCTCAAACTACAGCAGAGAAACCAAACTAATATGCTAACCATGATCGCCAATGTGGTAATTATGATAAATGAAACATTTAGCTTATAGTTGCAGAAAAGATCGACGGATTCGATACGCCAACGAACTCAATCAACTCCTATTTGAATTGGCCTTACTGGTCCTTCCAGGCAATGGTAAAGAGAATACCATTATTATAGCTGTTAAGAGACCACTGTCTCAAACATAATCTTCCCTATTCATATCATCATTTTTATAGCTGTTGACCACTGTCTCAAACATAATCTTCCCAGTTCCTTAAGTAGAGCTCAAGAACAGTCTAAGGTGGTGTCCCTTTAATTACTAATATAAATCCTATCTGCATGCATGCAGTGGCCTGATCCAGTATTTCAGTGAGGGATATTTGTATACAGTAGTCGTTTATTATAATCAAATGATTAATTGACATACACAGGATCCTCTATACTAATATTGTCAAGGCTAAAATGAGGAACAGTAGTAGTCCCTTGCAAATTCATGCCAAGCCAAGTGACAATAATTGACATCCAGTCCCAAAGTGCAAACCACAATCATGAAGCAATTTCTCACAGAAATGAACTGAAACAGAGCTAGTATGACCAATGGTGTAAACTTGCTCCTTCGTGATAGCTTTACATTATCCTATAGTGAAACAAACCTTAATTTGGGCTCAAATTAGGGTTTTGATGTTTCACAGTGTTTTTTTCTATTTATATAAACTTTCGTGTAACCCTCTTCTGCATACCAGTATCATACAATCCTGAATTTTTACTAAGCTTCAGAGTGATGTAAGTACCAATGCTTCTGCTCTGTCGGGGCAGGGCAACTCCAATGACATATATCTTATCTACTATTGATTTCGATTTGTTTGGTATTTATTTCAGTTTCCCAATCTTCGAAGTATTGGTTTTTTTATCATCCATGAATTTGTGCGTTTTTCATGTTTCTTTGAAGTCTGCTGTCAAGTCCTGACCGAAGGCACATGCACTAGTCAGCTCTTCCTGTGGAGCTGCCACCGGAGCACCTAAACCAACATCGTCCCAACAGGAACCAGCTTTTGCAGTTTGTTTCGTCCAGATCCAGTCTAATGGTAAACATGCTCAAATTTCTTAGCATGGTTGGTGGCCCTTTCTTCAAAGCACAAAAAGATATGAAGTAAAACTTATCAGGAATTGAAACTTACTTGAGGATCAGGGTAGCATAAGCTACTTGAACATGCTTATTCGATGATGAATAACAGCTTGAGAATGCATCAAGAATCTGCATAATGAGGAGGAAAAAACACAGCAAATCAATTTACTGATCAACCCGCATTTTCTAAAAATAATTCAATTTCGGGAATGAAAATAAAAAATACATTTCCAAATTTCTTTGACAAGATTCCACAGTGCATGAAGTTGGATAATCATCTAAGAGGCAAAAGTAAAGATCTGTCATCAAACTCAGATTTTATGTATGTTCTGGTACGCGGTGGGTACATTAGCAAGTAAAAAGAAGAGTCAGAGACGGTGAATAAGAAGAGATGTGCTTTAAATTTCATGAGGAGTTTACAGAGATACAAGGAGTTACAGGTCTAACGTCTAAGGGCAACTCTCAATTATGAAAAGATTGATAACTAACAAATAAACAAAAGATAGACTTCAATATCCAACCAAGCCTGGAAGAGAAGGAACCAATCTCTAACCTCCATCACCTTTTTCTCATCTCTACTTCCTATCTGTACCCCTCACCCGATATGAAAACATCTGAAGGCATGCTTCGAACTTTGGTGGCGTATTATGCTGATAGAGGATTGGGTTATCATTTTCCAGAATGTTGATGGGAGGAGGATTAACAAATCTGTTCTCACAATAGGTCTACGGGACAACAACTACATGATGTGGAATACTCTCTGCAATTCGGGTCACAACTGGATACACTTAGTCCAAACTCTTTTTGACATGGAAATATGAACAACTCTTGCTGTAGATACCATAAATTTGGTGTTTTACGAGTGATAGGAATGTGTTGTATCTTCTCTACTTTTCCACTCTTTAAGGTTACATAGGTTGATTTGTACAAGCTATATGTCGATCTAACCTCCGCATCATTATATGTTTGGTCTCTGAACAATTGGCTATGCAGCATTGATGGAAGGATGCACAGATCTGGAGCCACTTTAATAGCCATTTATGAAGGTATAGGAAGCCATCTGCATGTAGCTTCTCTGGAGCAGTTTGGGTGTTCATATACCACAATTGGGATGTATTCCTTTTGGCTAACTTGACACTTTTATAGTGAAGACACTCACCCTAGTAATCCCAAACTTTCATCACTTCCTATCCTGCATGGGCCAACAAACAATATCCCTAACAAGTAAACCAAATTGGAGCCCATCACCTTTAACACCCCTAGAAAAGTTCAGTACTCCGTACAGAAGTGGCCTTTTTAGAGTGTAAAGACACAAGAAACCTATAAAATCAAGAGACAGTTGCTACATTGGAAAGAAGAAAACAAGTAAATGTTCCCACAGACTTCCAGAAAAGTAATGTGGTGTTCGACCTCAACAGACTCTCGTGTCTCCGTAATACTAACCTCACTGCGATGCTTCCGTAACCACTGGAAGTACAATGAGTCCTTGAAGAGGTTTGTCACAGCACGGATGCTTGTCAAAAGATTCGCTGGTAGAGCAGGACTGGCTGTGACATTCTTTATCATCTCCATAAACATGTCTGCTTGGAACAGAATGAGCATTTCAAAGATACATAATTGAAGGAAGACATCAAACACAAAAGGATAAAGCCTATTACTCCCTCTGTCCCAATTTTTTTTCCCATTACACTTTTTCACGCATTTTGAAGGGGCAAATTCACTTTTAAACGGCACAAATACTTGTTGTAATTAATCTAACGCAACAATTTAACAAAAAGATTAACAGGTACTTGTTGTTTTACAAGTGAAATTGCCACCTTAAAATGTGTGAAAACATAGAAGGGACGAAATCTTAAGATGATCGGCCATGATGGACAACTGTGATCAACAGGAACAGTTGAATCTATTCTGTAAGATTTACAAGTATTAGAAACATACCATTGTTATCAGCAACATGTTTGTGTAGTCTAGTAGACCCATCAGGGTGTAGAACTATCATCCTCAAGATATCAATGACTGCCATACAGAACAGGAGCTAAAGGTGAGTGGGGCTTGATGCCAAAGATGTGCATATTGAGGAAAGCAAAAGGCTGACTCCACGAAGGGAGTAGGAGTGATCGAGCTCCGTGGCAGTTACTGATCAACTACACTGAAAATAACGGTCCCTCGGATGCCCAACTGAACATACAATATTGCTATGTCAATATCTGAAAGCAAACTCACCAGGGAATATTGTGGCAACTGGCCATGTCGTCAGCAGTTTCAGCAATAATGCGATGTCAATATCTGAAAATGTGCTGCTGTGATAGTGAGACGTGTCCTTCAAGATTTTAGCAATAGCGCCCAATCTCGAAACCTCGATCTCATCCAATGACAAGCTCTTTTTATCCTATAAAAGTTTACAGACACAAACATTCAAAACATTGCAAAAGACATGATGAGGCTTCAGTTGCACGGATGGGAAGAACAGCATGAAGTCCAGAAGTAAACGGGGAAAAATGAAAGAAGTTACTTGATCGGAGAGCAGAGCATTGTTGAACTCCGAGATCTTCTTCAGAATTCCATCAAACTGGGCCACATCGAAGACAAGCATTCCTTTCTGGGCAGACACAAATAAATGAAAATAAATGTGAAGTGTGCTTAGTTAAGAATCAGAATGACATGGAAAAGAGTGTTGGATACCAGTACTAAATATTGCAAAACGTTCATATACAGAAGGAAATTTCAAGCATTTTCACCATGAGTTGTAAATAGTTTTCCAGACAAAGATGCATGTCTATTAAAACAAACAATTAAAAAAACCAACTAAAAGAGTGACAGCTAAATAGTCACGGAGGCACCAAGAGGTGCATACCTTTGGGATGTGCTTGAGAGTAGGTTTAGCTGCCGCTGCTATTTTTAGGAGATAACGTTAATAATCCCGGTAAGAAACAATATGAGAATATCAACTTCTAATAAAAAATGGATGACAAGCAAGAAAAGAAAACAAAATGACACAATAATTCTTAATTTGAAGCACGCACCACGCATATTGGATGATTGTCCAGGTACATAAGCACTTGCTGAAATGTCAACACAAAAGTTAGACATGATCAAGAAGAAATGATCCTATCAGCAACTCCAATAGTTGAGAAAGCCAAATGGAAATGGGGGGATACTTACAGCCAGTGTAGGGGTCTCGAAACGACGAATCAAGCGAAAAATCCTTTTGCCCTGTATTTTGGAGTATGAACTCAACAACTTGTTGACGATAAGAGAGAGGAAGATTCTCCTTGAGAAGCCACTTATCGGCAGCGTCGTAAGCATTATCTGGAGAAACCTCACACAGTTATTTAAGTACTTCGGCAACTAGTTGAAGTGCAAAATTAATTCAGTTTGATAACATAAATAAGCAAACAAATCAATATTTAACACACGCGTTTAATGATACAGTCATAGATCAGCTTGAGTATGCAATCTAGAATGCCGAGTTTGATGAGTCTGTCCCTTCAATTTTGGTTTGAAGTATTAGTTTCTGTGGGTAAACCATCCGAAGTTTCCAATCTCCAATCAGACAGGAAATGATTAACTCAGTGAACAGACCATGCAAATTTTTTTAACTTTGTGATGGAGGTTAGAAAATTTTGGTGCACATAATGAGTCCTCCAGACACCATTTTTTCTTTCAACTCTGTCAAGTACAATTCTCTTGTCTGGATACAAAGACAACAGTATCCATAATCATCAATTTACCCAAAAAGAAAAGTTGGGAGTCATCATTTAGGTGTTAACCATATTTACAGCATTTCAGACTACTATGACCTCTATTCACAATCCTCGTAGTTTTCATTATCTGATAGGTCTCTAGCTCTATATATTACAGGTCTCAGAGTACTCTTTTTCAGAGTTAGTATATAAGATGTACAGAGATTATATGAGACTTAGAAGTGCTTCAGGAGTGAAATTCCATGTTACTGAATTTGACTCTTGGTGTCCAAAGCCTAATAGAAGGTGGTAAGTATTGTATAGTGAGCTATCAGTCTCCATGTGGGTGCAAGCTACTTCTATTTAAATCCAATCTAAAGAACCAGAACAGCAAGAATGCTAATAGGGAAAACTATTGACTAGCCATCACCCAAAATTATTGACATCGGAGTAGGGATGGCAATATGGTCCGATCCGATCTGTGATCCGAGCGATCCGGGCCGAATGGATCGGATCCGGATCCGATCCAATTGAAAATGGATCGGATTTGGATCTGGAAAGCCAGATCCGATCGGATTTGGATCTGGATTTGGATCTAAGGGCAGATCTACCGGGTTCCGACCCGATCCGATCCGACGTATATGTGTGCTTTAAAAATATTCATATTACCTCCCCACTTTCACTTCCAAGAAGAATACATTAGTAATTCCAACCTACAAAACTATTTCTGTTGTGTTTTAGGCTTCATAACATGCGAACATGCCTTAGCGTATGAAATACTGTTTATTTCTTATGTTATTTTTTGTATTTTATTGCAAACCCAAGTCAGATCCGATCCGAATCCAATCCGACCACGTGTTATATGGATCTACGGATCGGATTTGGATCAGCTGGATGAAACTCGATCCGATCTGATCCGAATCCGGTGATGATCCGAACGGATCTGGATCGGATCTGGATCCCATTTCTCCTAGTCGGATCTGGATCGGATCTAGCCTGATCCGATCCGGATCCGACCCGTTGCCATCCCTACATCGGAGAGACTATCAAGAGGGGCTACGCAGACCTTACACCAAAACATGGTAAATGAAGTTTAGTATACATCCATCAACAGAACAGTCCAAGATGAGGCATGGAGCATGTTTTAGCACAATTTTATGAGGTAAGAGTGCATGATAAGTAGAGGATATATTATATTGCGATGACAAAACAATCACCAAATTGACTAACTTGTGATAAGAAACCTTCTAAAATCTAAGCTAGGGAATCAATACAAAAAAAGCTTGCAGTCACCTGATCGGTTGTAAGGCAGCTTACGGATAGGCTCACCATCCCCGATATCAACGTCAAACACTGAGTAACAAGTGACAATAATGTCATGACAGGACTTCTAGAAAACTGGAAGATATTATAGAAAAAGTAGATCAGAAACCGACCATAATCATATTGAGCACCCTCAAAAACAGGACGTTGCATGCTATCTTCAGGTCCATCAACAACTTCACCGATCTGAAATCAGACATGATACAAACATGTGGAAATGAGAGAAACACAACAATTACATGATCGAACTTAACAAGATACACAAAGGAAGCAGCAAATAGTCAAAATACACTTTGAGGGAAACATCAGCGTAGCAGTAAGAAATATAAAGACCACTAGACCACGTTTGAAACCATAAATTCCACGAGCTTAACCTCGTGTTACCATCATTCAGAGAATGTAATAACAATACATTCATCAGTTACCAATGGACTAACCACCATACTATATCAAGAGTCAAAACTGTACAAGTTCAGCTGAAATCTCCATAAATCCATATTGTATGGAGATTTCCACCATACAATATCAAGAGTCAGAAATGTCTGACTGCTCCAAGCAAATCCCATATTGTATCCTTTACATGTTAAAATAAATTAAAATTTATTGTATAAGATAAAACACTCGACTTGTGTTCCCCTGTACAGGAAAAAATAGTAGAGATTTCATAAAGAAATCAGGACACAGTCAAACTTCTACATGATGTGGTTCCACATTATCCCCCTTGAAACTCAAACTGCAACTTCCACTCTTACAAGAACTGAAATCAATCTGACCAGATCATTCCACCAAAATCCTATCTACATGGGCATGTCACAGCAAAAATGAAAGCTCGAAATGGCCTTATCTATAGCTAGATCATTAAAAAATCCAGATAACTTAATTTATTGTTGCATGGCTGCATGAACAAGCATAACCACACTTGTGAGAACAGATATCATTTTCTACTTCACACAAGAAAACCTCAATCGATTTATCCTCTTATTGATTACAGTTCATGATTCAGATAAATTGCAAAAAAATATGGCAAGCCATGCTATTTTTTATGTGAAGTATCTATTGTCTTCTTTAGAAGATGTGACCTCCTATGTAGAAGTCATGTGCTCTTGCTAAACTGAAAGTTAAAACCGTATAGAAGTAGGTACGAACAATTCTGTAGAAGCAGTTGACAGACGGGAGAACAACACAAATAAATTCGGAGGACAGGATAGATCAATTAAGAAATCTAAAAAGTTAACCATGAGACAGAGCTCTAAAAAGATAATAGCAAGATAGAATTACTTTATCCCATTTCTGTTCCCTCAAGTTCCAAGCGTAAGCAACACCATTATCCCCTTCTCTCACAATCAGTGTCTGGCCATCAGTGGTTCCTGTTCACCAAAATCCTCAATTTTATTATCAAGTACAGATACACTAGCACCCACATATACCTCTTAAAACTCTAAAACAAACTGTAATAACTATACAGCTGGCAGTTCGTATGTTCATGCTTCCATAATTTGTTTTGCAGAGAAAGCGGAGTCTCAAGTAATATCATGAAAATTAGAGATAGACTAACTATGCATTTCATAGTTGAGATTTCATCTATAAAAATCAGATGCTAGTAAAACAGATACACTTCTACGACATTGGTAAGTAAGTTTGCTATATAACAGGCGTGTTACTGGGATCATACCTGGAATCTGCAATGCTTCTAAGCAAGGTAAGTCTTCCAGTTTCAGTCCTCCAACCTTCTTCCTAATACAAACAACATGATAATTCAGATTAAGGACAAACTTGTCACCAACTGAAGGACAAATAAGATCATCATCCTCAAATAACATCAATAGAGCTGCCATTTTCTCCACTCACTCCAAATACAACTGCAAGTTCTTTTTCTCAATTCACTTAACACAATATCATACTTCAAAGAAAATGCATGATGGGAAAGTTTTAAATAAGTCACTAAACAAGGTAAACCTGGCTTTCTATATATCCATTTGGCCCAAACATTAAGTAAGAATAATGATATAATAGGAGTCTTCATAGGTGTACTCCCTCCACCTCAAAGCAAATATCCTGTTTGATTTTCAGGATAACTTCGACCAGGTGATTTTGAGTGGCAAAACAACACAAGAATTTGAATATCTTTTCATCATGTTATAGAGCTATTTTAAACCTCTATAACATTCTGAAAAGATTAAGATGTTTTTGAGAGGTTTTGCAAGTCAAATCACCGAGTAAAAGTTCCCTGAAAGTCAAACGTGACATTTATCTTGGGGTTGAAGGAGTAATTAATAAGTAGCATACCTGCTAATCTTGTACTGAGAAAGGAGAGAAGCAAATTGCTCGAGTGTTGTTGAGTCAGCAGTCTTATCTTGATGTACTGTCCATATACGTACAACGCCATCAGAACATGCTGTCACAATATCGCCATTTTGCAAGAATTTCGCATCCCATACACAGCCAGGATGTTCAATACTTTGGACACAAACTCCATCTACAAACATGAGATAACAAAAATCAGTTACACGGCCTTCTTCTTCGATAAACTGGTTGGAATGTAGAAAAAAGGTTCTCGATTCCATTTCAGCTAACTAAACAATCGCATACATAGTATAGTTGCTTCTACGAAATATCCTTTAGTCAGAGACTAAAAAAACAGCTACTTTGTTTCTCCACAGAATCCAATTTCCCTCGGCCTTTTACTATAAGTTTGAATTCAGTGACAATCAGACCTTAAATGGGATGTCTACACAGGCCAAACATTTTTTACAGACTGATACTCCACAGAGTATCCTTTTGAAAGTCAGGACTTCACCAGATTCATAATTGTTAAGTATTTAGCTTAAGTATTCATTTACCTACAAGGGGATGTGAATGACATATCAGGTGCCTTCATTAACATAGCAATAACTCATTCATTGTCGTTGAGCCTAGCTACAAAGGAAAAGAAACAAAAAACTATCATGACAGCACCCTAAAGCTAAATTTCCTTTTCCGTTTTCACGTTTAACAATCCACACCACTCAATATAGAATTATTTCATATGACATTGTGACCTGATCACACTAATGTAATAATGTATGTTGGATTCATTCATACAACCAGTAATGTCACCAAGTATGTGTGACAAGTTACTTTCAATTCCTTTGATTCCTCTCATCCAGACGCATTTGTGACTCACTAGAAAAGCAGCATATTTACATATCAAGTTCTATAGTAAATATCCTTCTTTCATAATTATTATGTGCTCATGTTTGAAGTTTGAACAAGAAAAATAAGATTTCAATCTTAGTCCTGACATACGAGGGAGTTAATCCGTATACAGTAAGTCTAATGCAAGTCTGCATCACGATATTATAAATTGGGTGGTTTGAATGGATGGTTGTTTGTTTTTGGAAATGAATGGTTGAGATGTAAAGAGAGATTATATTGTATACCCTCTCTCACATCAACCACTCATTCCAAAAAATAACTCCTTCCAAAATCACTCAATCAAATAAAACCCAAAAAACCTCCTACCCAAATCACTCAAACCAAATCATATTAGTCCAGCAAATAAATTTTACATTAAAATTCAATACTAATTGGGTAAAAAGAACATTAAACCACACAATAAGCACTGCAAATTAAATAGTAGATAAATTAAATAAGGTTTAATAGCCAGCAGTGACGGTGAAATCGCAAATGAACAAAGAACCTTTCCAGATCTTCATATAGCGATCCTCACTACCGCTGGCAATAAGCCCGGAAACATGTGCATCAACAGAATAGACAATGGAGGTGTGACCAACCAACTCCATCAAAGTTTCGCCACTAAGTGCCCATAACCTGATGGACCTGCCATAACGAAACAAATAACAACTATAGTATGAGAGAGACATCGAGAGAGACAAAGCACGTGGAAAATCCATTTAATCTCCTTGTTTTTGGAGTATCTATTCCCAGATAGTCTATTATTATGACACCTCCAAGAAACACAGTCTACTTTCATGCATCAAATTTTTCTAGGCAGGCAGAGGTAGAAAACATATTTTATCACACACGTCGGCAATCAGAGCACCTATGACTACCACTTCAGCCAAATGCACAAGGTAATCCTCCAGCCACAGTAAGTACATCATAAGACCAAAAAGAACAATCAAGTGTTTAAGTAGCTCACCCGTCGTGCGATGCAGAAAGGATTCCCAACCCCTGCATCTCGGCCAAACCTCGGACTGTGTCTGCACAACCAAGAAAAATGTCATTAGAAGTAATGTCACTCAGAAATAACGGTACACCAAAAGGACAATGTGAATTAATGTTTGACAGTGTGATGGAATTGTTCCTAACCCCCCCCCCCCCCCCAAACACCCTCTCTCACGGGGCCACAGGTCATATTGTCCTCATCCTCTTCGCCACCCAATGGATTAGATTACTGTTCCTTACAAGTGGAACAACTGATCTTAAGCATAGATGCCTTCATCTTAAACCGGCTCATACAGGTTTTCCTAGGACTTATCTGAGCTTATATTATAGTGGAAGAGCTTGACCCAGGGCTCAATAGGGTTTGGATGGGGAAAAAACGCTGCGGAATCCAGGATCAAGTGGTTCTTGGTTTCTAATGAGGAGGGAAGCATCATTAAATCAAATTTCTTCAGATCTCCAACACTGGTTAAATGATTTGAGTGATTAGAAGTGGTAGAGAGGGAAGTAGTAGCCGTCGGTTTATTCTTCTTCTGTCCAACAGGGAAGGAAGCACTGTGAATCGTAAGTTTGACCAGTTTCCAGCAAGAATGGAGTGGTTAAGTGGTCGTAGTGAGGCAGTAGTTGTGATCAACTGTGGCAGTGGTCTGTTTTGTGTTACTGCAATTTACCCGTCTTGTAATGCCCGGAAACCAAGGCCAGGAAGCTATTAGTGTCTTGAAGGGGATGAGAGGATCACAGAAAGTGAGAAAGCAACTGCAGCAAGTTGGTTAGCAAGTTTAAAGATCAAATTGACTTTCTAAACTATGCCAACAAGGGGTGAGTTTGGTATGACTTATTTGAAACTTAACTTAACTTATAAGATAATGTCAAAAAAGTCTATGACAAAAAAGATGAACAAAAAAGTTGGGGGTGTTTGGTGAAAAAGATGTTTAAGTCTAAAAGTTCAAAAAAAGCTTCAAAAACCCAACTTTTTCTAGACTCAAATTTAACACTATGAACTTATAAGTTGGACTCCATCTTTTCAGCTTATAAGTTCATACCAAACACTTCTTATAAGATGACTTCAACTTATAATCCAAAACAGACTTATAAGCTGCTTATAAGTCATACCAAACCCCCCCAAGGTAAAAGGCCAGATTAACTTTCTAAGCTTTTATTTGGGATAAATTAACTCATTCTAAGTCTAGCAACTAATTTGACCTCAGGAATCATAGTTAGGCACAAAATCTTTGACACAACCAACATTTTGGCTACAAGATACTTTGAGCTTGAAGCCTTTGCCGTCGCTGCATGCACCCAACAAGTTATCCTCTGAACTCAATAGAGTGAATAAACATTGCAGCTCTGTCAATCATAAGTAACCCCAAACGTTTCCAGACTCCACCATGTCATCAATCATCAGGTGACAATGAACAAGATATACTTTGTTTACCATCTGGTGACTGCTTGAATGTCTCCATCACCCTTCCAGAATTCAGGAGCTCCCTTTCCATGACTTCCCCTTTTCCCACATCCATTTTCCATAACCTGGCCATGACCGTGCACATTCCATAACCCTATCCACTACATCCTCTTGGGCTCCAGGACAAATCCTCTCCAGCAAAATATTTTTTTCTCTTCGTTGGTGTCCTTACCATTAATGAAGCTCTTCCTGCAACTTGGCTCCTAATAGCACCCAACTTTGCGATAAACTGATTACAAGGATCTGAACCTCTACAAGTGGAGCTGAACCAGTTGTAATCAATTACAGGTTTACACACTATACATACAAAGATCACCAGATGCACAGAGAGCCTCCATCTGATCGAGAAGCACAAACAAGAATACTCCCTGCTTTGAAGAACACCTGCAGAAAAATCTTTCTCCTCAGTGTCTCACAATTCGGCCAATAGAAAAGGTCTGGGTCACAATGCTCCAACAAGAACTAAATGCTTGAACCTCAAAACACTAAGCAAAGTAATAATACTGACATCTGGCAACATTCTATGTTAGCCTCTCTTCACTCTCAACTTACAGCAACAGAGTAGTTCTCCACCTCTTCCTTAAACCGCTGCTTGCTACAGATAAACTTTATCACTCAATAAGCCTCAAGGCTTGAAACAGACAAAGGGAACCCCGAGTTCATCAAGTTCTAAGACAAAAGAAACATTTTGCTGCAAAGACAACCCTCAAATCACCATTCCACTTAATAAGCCTTGTACATCAACACCAATAAACAGGCCACCTCTTCCAAAGTCTCAGAATCACGGGCTCTAAAAACCCCAAATAAGAAACATCCTGCAATTGTCCTGAAAACCTCACTTTGTTCCATCACCCGATCATTCCCATATCATGGCCGTAAGATTAAAAAAAAGATGTTCTAAAATGTTCATTTCCATACATGCAAACTGGCCCGACGCCAAGCCCACAACAATGACAACACTTTACCAGGTTAATCCAACTATGTAGTTATGTACACAATCAAGCCCCAAAACACTGTGCTAATCTTGCAAAACAAAAGCAGTCACTTCATTATGTCCTCCATTTGAAAACCTGTAACTAACTACTGAGAAAGGTGAACCCTTCTTCCATGAGCTATCTATCATGTGAATATATAAACTCAGTGAGGTATGCACTGTTACTTGGTCATGGCAGATTGTTCAAATCATGTGCTTTGATCTCAATAAAATATAAAAGAAAGGCTCGAAACCAGAGGATAAAAATGAATGTCCTGCGAAAGAAAAAATCTGCAACATTATTCAATAGCAATGGTAAAGTGGAAAGAGATGCGACAAGCAAACCTGTATGGCCGGCAAAAGTATGCAAGCATGTCTTTCCTTTCCAAAGCTTCAAAGTGGTGTCACTTGAACCTTATTTATCAGAAAATTACAGTCAGCATAAAGGACTACATACACCAATAGATTTCATTGTCAGAGTCACTATGATGAATAAGACAATGAATGCTACATAAAACATGGGATGGAAGATAATGCCATATGATGCATAAGTATTGGTAGTGAACTATACCTGTAACTAGCTCGCCTGAAGGTAACTTAATAACTGCTTGAATTGCTGCCTTATGACCCTCCCAGGCCTCAATAGGTTGACCTTTCTGCCACCGTCTTAATGTGCTGAAATCATAAATCCCCGGATTATATTACGCAACTTGTGGAAATTGAGAATATGTCAAGGAAACGCAACACATTTGTCGTTCAGGACGGCAGCCGATTCAAATATATACTCGGAAGTCAGAACCAAGATTCTCTAGTAAAACCTCAAAATATCAAACTTTTGGATAGACAAATTCTTTTTGGGAAGAAAAAAGTTGTGACTGAACACAATGGAGAAGTATGCTGCCTGCACACAGGGCGTCAAAGTAATTAACCAAGAATCCAAGATAACAAACAAATGAGTGAAGTTACAAACAGTTGATGTCCATGCCTCCAGAACGAATATCACAGGTGCCACATTTACAAGATCAGCGCCTTGAAAGGTAAAAAAATACCATTCCTTATATTTTGCAGAGCCCTATGATTTCTTTCCTTCACCTAAAATCTAATGAAAAGTTAAAATAATCCAATCCTTCCTAGGTTTTATCCAGAAACAAAAATTGTAATGAGTTAATGACCCGAGACACAAACGACAGCCTGCCCCCATGCAAAAGAAGAAAGTGATTCTTGAACCACTCACCAAGTCAATCCTAGAAAAAGTTTCCTTGTCATTTTCCTAAGATCTATTAAACAAATATTGGGACGGCGAAGAGAGGCCAGAAATCAACTGGAATCTCCCGGAGTACTTCCAATGTCCAACAAGTGTAAACCGAGCCATGTGGGAGAAGCTCCCCACTATACCAACTCCAACATCAAAACCAAATGCAGACTCAAATATGGTACTGGAAGCTCCATGACTCCACCCAATGTAACCCAGAACTGATGCCATTACGTCACATAACCAACCCAACCCACCAAAACACCCCCACAAAATATAGAAAACACTTCTGATTTGCAAAAGTTGATTTTCAAACATTAGAACACCTGAATGCACGCAAAGAGATGTCAAAGGTAATCCACTTCCACTTCATTTGACACCATGAAAAACATTTGTTAAACATGAAAACCCCACCTCGTACAGAGTATCATATCCATTCCAGCAACCTTCAACAGTGACAGAATGGCCTTGTTTGGGCTTATCTCTCTTCACCACAGCCACCCATTTCGAAAAACAGATTATAAATTAAACCAGTAAACTATTGTCCAAACAGGGCCAATGCTACTTGTGATGTACTCCCTCCGTCCCAAAATAACCGTCCTTTTTTTACCCACTTTGTTAAGGGGACATGCACAAATTGCACTCAAATTAAAATTTTGTGGTGGTACTGACCTATGTTACCAGAAACGTGGTACGCTGTGGTACGTGGGACGAGAACGGGAACGGGAAACGCGATAGGTGCCGGTACGGGGTACGCTAGGGGTAGGCTTCTCCATAACGATGTCCGGGACGAAATAAAATTACTAGGGACGAGGAATAGTATTTGGGAACAATTTTCCCTACAGTTACCTAAAAAGTCTAACAATATCAACTTAAGTAGTTGCATACTTCCATTCTCAAATCTGGTTTTCGTGATAACATGAGCTTCTGCAAATAAGTACCAATGAAAACTAGTAATATGAACATTTCACTTATGTACTCACTCTACGAAACGTTCGGGTCGACACTTTCTGTGTTTCGGGACGAAAACGTACCGCGTTTCGGTACGTACGACTCTGAACGAGAAACTCGGCTACTTTTACGTTTCTGGTAACATAGGTACTGACATAAGTGTCCCTTATTTTTTCATTTTAAATACAGCTTTAATTGTATTTTAGAGGACAATGTTGTCAATTTACACAATATCAAACATTAAAAGGGAAAGTGGACAATTATTTTGGGACAACCCAAAATAGAAAAGTGGAGAGTTATTGTGGGACAGAGGTAGTATTCTTTTAGCTTCTTGAATCGTAACGCACAAGCACACCCTACTTGCATCCATCTCACAAGATTACACAACTAAGGCACAGTTTTCCTTTTTCTTGAAATTTGGAGGATCACACTTTTTCAAATTCTATAACTTATTTCAGTCGGATAAATATCTCAGAGTAATATGAGAAGAATGCACATACAATAAACATACAGTGGTCGCAGAAGATATTATTAATGCATTATATTATATATAGCTATATCTATCTTAAATACTGAATTCAGCCATTGAATCTTGTGTATTTGGAGTTCATACTTCTAATTGAGACATTGATGTATCTGATTAAAACATTGGTGTATTCGCATCCCGATATCCTATGAATTGACAGATGATTTCTTCTATTTGTTGTGCCATCTCCATGTTGTCTGTCAAGTGTCCCTACACTTCACAGAAACTATGCACCAAATAACATGGTTTTACAACTATGAAGTATGGAATTGAATCCTACATGGCGGAAAGTTTCTATACTTGGAGGATATGGTGATTCCAATGGAAGGCAGATGCATCTAAAATGAGCTAGGTGGCATCTCCTTCTCTTCTTTTCTTTTTCTAGCCTTGACACATCGAGCCCGCTTAAGATACCACAGCAGTTACTAACAATTCCACAGAAGTTTAAAAGGAAAACTCAATTTCTTAAAAAAAATTGGTGAATTTCATTAGCAGACACTATAGTTTGGTGCTACTAGGCTCCAAAGCCTCATCATTTGATAAATTACAGACACTCCCCCTAGAGCTTAAGAAACCGAACTAGAATCTGAGAAACCCCTCCAGAGCCTAACTAACTAACAATGTTATTTCATAATACTCTTTATTAGCTTTACAAGATGTGCATGTCACTCACTTTACACAAAGACTTCCTGCTGACTTAAACTACATATGATGGATCAAACACACACTATTGGTCCAAATACCTAAAGTGACTGAGCGAAACTTGAAAATTCAAGACAAACACAAAAGTACAGCGCAGAATTTGATTACACTAACATGACAGGTACTGCCCCATGATAGAAGTTCATCTGAAGCATAAGATATAAACTTGAACTCACCAGTCAACTGAAGAAGACACTATATCAGATCCATCCAGTGCAATGCCAGAGACCTGCAACTTATGGCCTTTCAACGTGTGCTTCGCCTCCCCGGTCTTGAGGTCCCAAACCAGAACAAGAGCATCCATACCACCAGACACAAGACCCCCTTCAGGGAACTCCTCATTGGGTGAAATCCAAGCCACAGGCCCCACAAAGCTAGTGTGGCCCAGCAGTATCTTTGATGCAGTATAATTCCCATTGCTTGCAGGATCCAGAGACCATAACCTCACAGTTCTATCTCTGGACGAAGTGGCTATTCCGTCATTGCCACAAACGCATATGCCACGAACCTGTCAGTGATTATTACACCAACCCCCCATCAAAACCCATCAAATTTTTTGAGGAATAGATCAGTAATTTTGGGATTTAGCCCTTCAGTGATTTGATTCATTAACCAAAAACAATCAAAACCCTTCAATGTTGTCAAAGATTAGAATCAATAATTGCGCTTAACCATGTGGTGATTGAGATAAAACCCTTAGACACCAGCCCCATCAAAACCCATCAAAAAATTGAGGAATAAATCAGTAATTTGGAATTTAGCCCCTTCAGTGATTTGCTTCATTTACCAAAAACAATCAAAACCCTTCAATATTGTCAAAGATTAGAATCAATAATTGCTCTTATCCCTGTGGTGATTGAGATAAAACCCTTAAAATGGGATCAAGAAACTGGGTTTAACCCTGTGTGTGATTGTTAGATAGACCCGCTATTGAAGATTTGAATCAAGCAAATTAAAAAGAAAAACCCATCAATATTATTGAAGATTATGAGTTGGGTTTAGCTCGAATCGAAGCAGAAGCATGAAATTGAGTATAAAGCACAAGTAATAAGAATCATAGAGAGTGCAAATCTTACGTCGTCTTCGTGACCTCGGAGCTCACGGCTCAGTCTGTACTCGGTGAAATCGATATCCATCATTGTGACTGAGAGTAAACGGTGCTTCTGATCGGAAAACGAAGCGAATGAAAGCAAAAACCCACGGTGGTATCGCTTCTTCTCCAAGACGGTAGATGAAGAAATCAAAAAGACTAATAAAGACGACACTGTGTCAATTACTTTTTCAAGGACCTGTATTGTTATAAACTTGAATATGACCCCAAGGCTTAGTTTGTTTTTCACTCAAGTATAAGCGGATAAGATACAGCGGATATGGCTTATGCTGGGATATGAGGTAGGATAATGCTGTCGGATAAGGTCTGATATAATATATTGGGTTACTGTGTTTGGGTGGTGCAGGATATGAGACATGATTTGGCAAAAGGGGTATTCATACCTTGTTATTTGGCAAATTGATGAGGGCAAATTGATCAAAAAAATTGGCTCGTATCTTATCTGATGTGTACCTGGGTGGTGGTGGTATATGATTTTGGTGTTTTGGAGGCAAAAGTTCAGGGAGAGGATAAGGGGGATATGATATGCTCTCCCATATCTGCTACCCAAACACGGGATATGATATGGAGGAGAATACCATATCATATCATCCCTTCTTATCCTCTACTCAAATGAGACCTAAAAGTGATGGGATAAATAGTATTGGAATTCCTAGTGATTCAGAAGGTATAAAACAAGTCAGTGGTTGTGTGTTTTCAGGACTATATGTGAGACTATGACATAAATGACAAATGTACTCTTAGTTATGATAGTATGAGTGGAGTGACTTTATAGTTACCTTCGTAGAGTTGGGGATACAATCGTCAATCAGACAAGATATTTTAATATGCGGGGATATCATGTACGAATTACACCTCCCAATTGGAAGAAAATTTTTAGTGCTCTAAAATAACACCACGTGGTGTTTTGCAACCAATGATTGTCTGTCAATCACTCATAATGTATTAAGTGTTGCACTTTGATTGGGTGTAGAATACCACGCGCTGCTATTTTGGAGCACTAAAAAATTGCTCCCCATTTGGAGGTTGGTGGTGGGTCACGCATTAAGCAATTTTTTCTTACCATACTACTTATGCTAACAAACATGGAGCATTAATTACTTGGGCTTCTCAATCCCATACTTGGTGGTAAATCAAACAGGCCCAAATAGTTTCATATATAGCACATGCCTCCAGAGAATTAAAATATTGCTTTTTTTTTCACCTTAGATAATGCCATTATTCCTTTTTCTGCATCACAATGTTAGCTAGGGGTGTACACATTTTTTTTGACCCGCCCAACCCGACTCAACCAACCCAATCCAATCCAATTTTTCCGGATTTTCATGGACTGGGCTGGTTGCAGTTTGTATTTTCGTCAAACCCGATGTATTGGATTGGGCCACGGATTTATATAAATAATCCAAATATTCACCCGACCCAATCCAATATAAATAGTACCTTTTTTTAGAAGTTCCAATATAAATAGTAATGTGGATGTGGTACATGTGAAGTACAATAGTCCACCACTAGTCAACTTACTCCACTAGAATTTATAACTATGAAATCCCCCAAATCAAGGATTCATAGTTATCTCCATCCATTGTTAAGGCATCAGTTTTATTATCAAGAGAAATTTCTTCTTCTTTCCCACTAGCAGATCGCGAAATTCCTTCTCTTTCTCTCTAGCAGATCAACAAAAATCGTGATTGACGAAGGAGAAATCAATGATTTTTAGTATTTCCTTCGGTGATTTCAAGTTTATAAACCCATTCATGGATTGTGGAAAACTCACACCAGGACCAAGTCCATGTCTCATCTTTCATAGGGATCTCTTGCTCACAGCCTCACATCATTCGTGCAACTACGATGAGTCAACAATTTCTCTGTTCTTGTCTTTCAGTTTTCGAAAATTAAACTATTAATTGGTGTTTTTTTGTGAGTTATGAGTGTTTTCTTAGAAATCAAAAGTTACAGATTTACAGATTGTTTAAGAAATTCAGTTATTTCAGAATCATATTTATCCCTTTACCAATTTCACTAATTTCTTGTACTGTGCCTATCTTAGATGGAACTAGGAAGCGAAAAAAGCTCTGTTACTACTGGTGAAGCTAATGGCATCGAAGGATTATCTTCAACAGCTCCTAATGCTGAGAAATTGCAGGATACGGGTAAGAAAATTCCTCATATTCCTAAAAAGAAGTTGAAATCTGCTGCTCCTAAGAGAAGTCAAGGTCCAGCTAATAGGAAAACTTCTGATATGTGGGATCACTATACCATGGTTGAAGTTGATGGAAAGTCTAGGGCTTCTTGCAATTACTGTTCGAAAACTTTTGTTTGTGATTCAAGAACTCATGGGACAAGCAATTTATGGTCACATTTAACTCACCAGTGTCGTAAGTATCCCCACAGACTTGTAGACAAGAAGCAAAAGACCTTATCATATGATTCTAAGAATGCGTATGTGAATGTTGATGGTTTAAGCACTGGTTCTTTAAAGGTTGTTAGTTACGACACCGATGTGTGCAGGAAAGAAATGGTTAAAATGATAATCATAGACGAGTTGCCTTTCAGATTTATAGAAGGGGAAGGGTTTAGAAACTTTGTTAGAGCATTTCAACCTAAGTTCGTAGTACCATCTCGTGTTACGGTTGCTAGAGATTCATTAAAGTTGTATTATGAAGAGAAGTCAAAACTCAAGAAGGTTTTGAGGTCTGAACAATTGTGCCTAACTACTGACACATGGACGTCGATTCAGTAAAAAAATTACATGTGTGTTACTGCCCACTGGATTGATGAGGATTGGAACTTGAACAAAAGAATAATAAGCTTTGTCAAGTTCTCAATCATAAGGGAGAGATCATTGGTAAGATGCTTGAGTCTTGTTTAACTGAATGGGGTGTGGATCGAGTGTTTACTATCACAGTTGATAATGCAAGTTCTAATGACGGTGCAATTAGATACTTGAAAAGGAGAACAAAGGACCGAAAAAGTACCATTCTAGGTAACGAATTTCTACACATGAGATATTGTGCTCACATAGTGAATTTGATAGTGAAGGAAGGGTTGGAAGAACTTCATGATTCAATTCTCAAAATACGAAATGTGGTTAGATATGTTAAGTCCTCTAGCTCCAGGTTGCATATTTTTAAGTTATGTGTTGAGCATGCGGGGATTGAATGTAAGGGACTCGTATGCTTGGATGTAGAAACGAGGTGGAACTCCACTTACTTAATGTTGGAAACTGCTGAAAAGTTTGAAAAGGCCTTTAAGCTAATGGAGGAGGAGGATGAACATTTTTTAGCCTACTTTCAAGATGAGGATGATGACATCTATGAAAACGGTAAAGTTGGGAAGAAGGGTAAGGGTAGAGGGAACAAACACATCGGTCCTCCCACGGAAGATGATTGGAAAAAGGCACGAGTTTTTATCAACTTTCTTAGACTATTCTATAATGTCACATTGAAAGTTTATGGATCTCTGTATGTTACTTCCAATGTCTTCTTTCACGAGCTTGTCAATGTGGAGAGGAAGTTATGCCAATTAATTACAAGTGGTGATATTCTCTTGGCTTCCATGGCTGAAAAGATGAAATCAAAGTTCAACAAATATTGGGAAAATTATGATAATCTCAATCTTTTGTTGTATGTTGCTGTTGTTCTAGATCCTCGCTACAAATTGAAATATGTCAGGTGGTGTTTTGGGCAAATGTATGATGCATCTAAGGCTGCAGAAATGACTACCAAAGTTGAAGTTGCTTTGAAACGCCTATATGAGCACTACAAAGATTGTCATGTAAAGCATGTCGTTGAAGAGTGCATGCCAACTGTTACACCTATGGAGATTAAAATAGAAGATGGTGAGAACATTGAATCTGAGTTTATGAAACATTTGGAAGAAGAAGATAACATGGAGAACAAATCAGAGGTAGTCAAATTTCTAGGAGAAGCTTGCGAGATGAAAAACACCAGGTTTGAGATATTGGTTTGGTGGAAGAATAACTGCAAGAGGTTTCCAGTTCTTTCTCAAGTTGCTCGAGATGTTCTAGTTGTTCCAGTTTCAACAGTAGCTTCAGAATCTTCCTTCAGCACAGGTCGCCGGATACTTGATTCGTTTAGAAGTTCGCTTTCTACGGAGATGGTTGAGGCTCTCATATGTTGCCAGAATTGGTTGAGATCGACGCCTGCCCCAATTGATCTTCGCGAAGCGATGGATGGAGTTGAAGAATATGGAGACATCGAAGCAGGTATTTAACTTTTTTTCACCAGTGCATTTTGACTACTTACATTTTCTCTTCTTTTTATATTCTCAATATAACAAATCAAATACTTTTGATGTTGTAGAGTTAATGAAGGATAAATCAAGCACTGGTAATGAAGCAAGAGGGGACAAAAATCTTCATGGTATCTCAGATCATAGTTTTCTACTGTATTTTATAATAATGTAATTAGTTTACTTGATAATAATGCTGCATTGAAATGTATCTAATAACACACTGTATTTTTTTATCACAGGTTAACTGGAGCTATTGGAAGCATTTGAAGTTTTGTGCCATTGTGGGGTTTTTTTCTTGAAGAATAATGACACTGTACCTGGTGCTAGATCAATTTTTATTTTTCTTTACTTTGTTACTTCTGCATATGTTATGGCAGAAGTAATTTTAGTAGAATTTGAATAATTTGCCTGGAATATGTTGGCATCTTGAAGAATAATGACACCGTACTTGGTGCTAGATCAATTTTTATGTTTCTTTACTTTGTTACATCTGCATATGTTATGGCAGAAGTATTTTTAGTATAACTTGAATAATTCGTCTGGAATTTTTAGGCACCCAGTTGATTAGTGTTGTTTTGCTCTATGCTATGCCCCCTTATAGAATTTGTTTAAATAGCTTGTCATCATATGCATTTAGTTTATTTCAGTTGTGATGGAATTCAACATGTCTTCTTAGAATAAAATTTCAAAAGGAGACCAGACTTGAGAAAAACCGATAAAACAACCCAAACCAAACCAATCCAATTTAATGGTTTGGGTTGGTTTCATAATTAGCTGGGTTGGATTTGGATACAGCGATGCCACCCGAACACTTATGGATCGGATACTTATTGTCATCTAAAACCGCCCAAACCGAACCGTGTACACCCGTAATGTTAGCTGATGGCAGTCCACTCCTCCCAGGAAGAGCATTTAATATATATGTGGGTGAAAGTGTCTTTCACCCCCTTTAGTTTCATTGAAGGACACTTCACCCTCTCTAGTTTTGCAAAGGACACTTTTACCCTTTTGTGTGCCGAACTTCTAAAAATTTACACTCCACATTGTAGTTAGTATGGGATTAGAAATCGTCAGTAAAAATAATTTTTGGGACGAGTTTTCCCTAATGCTATGAAAATTGTAGCCATTACTCAATGGTATATTAGACTTTTTGCATTATATGGGGGTCGGATTGATCTCTAAAATTATTTTTAGTGACAGACCCCACTCCCAGCCTAAGGGCGTCATAGTCAGAGAGTATAAATTCTTTGAACTTCAGCACACTGAAGCTGTGAAAGTGTTATTTCCAAGACAGAGGGGTTGAAAGTGTCCTTCGATGAAACTGTAGGCGGTGAAATTGTCTTTTATCCTCTTTCTATATATATATATATATATATATATATATATATATATATATATATAATGAAGCTCGTTCGTTTTTTAATAAATTGGGAAATTTTCATTGCTTTTTTTAGAAGATTCTATTACTTTTTTTACATGCACCATGCATGGTGTATAGTAATTTATAATTTTTTTAATTACTTTTACACTCATGATTTATTAAGTATTTATGCTACAACATGCACCATGGTTTATAATTAATAGTAATTTTTAATTACTTTCTTGCTTGCGATTTATTATTATGCATGCTACAAAATATCCATTATGAATACGATCAGAAAGAGCGTATACTATTGTCTTAAAAAAAAGGAGCGTACACAAGAAAAGAAGAAGAAGAAGCGAATCCGTACACTTATTTTTGAACCATTGATTTCAATTCCATCTTTGAATATTAGATTCATTATTGGTGATACCAAATATCTCCATCATGCATAAAAAATAAAACCACAACTTTTTCTTTTTTTTTTAAAGAACAAAATCAGAAATTTGATAGATAAAAAGCTTGGTAAGGTGTCTTTATATATTACATCAATATCTTTTTTATTAATGAGATGGTAAACCCCAAAAATTTGACAAGAAACGAAACATGCAAATCTTGAAACTCCATCCATTCCATGAATGCAAATCTAGTTGGAAACCTCAATCCGCTTGTCAATGAAAGAAGAAGCTAGAAGAGATTCATCAGCCACATCAAAATTTTCGTTTTTGTCGAAAAAATCAGCGATTATTTCCAAGCTTGGCCTCATGACGTGCTCTTCCCATGCATCTTCAGCTTCATCACCGGACGTTGCATGCACACGAGTTGCATCAACACGGTGGATGGTCCAACCTAGCTCGTCTCTCATACGCTGGATCTTCATTATCTGTTTACGTATGAGCTCACAAGTATTAAGTTTGATCTTCTCAATGCCGAATTGAAGCATTTCTTCCTCCTCTTCCTTGCTCGTACTCTTCTTCGCCTCAACGAATTCGAAGTATGCGTCCAACTCGGGTACTCCAATTGCACGACGGATGCCCCTCGTGTTGTCTGCACCAACTTTGAATATTCCTCGAACCTCCTCAACAGCTCCTACATAAGCACAAAAGTAACAATTTTACACGGGCATTTTATGTTTGTTTAAATAAAGATTACTCTGTTTGTTTCGAAGTAAAATATATTTATGTAAAAACATTGGATTGTTCTTGGGTGTTTAAAAATGATTATAAGTTCATTCGAACCTGCTAAAACCATGAGGTCAACCCTTTTGGAGACGGTTGAGTACAAATCCGGTAGATTGACAGCAACCTGGATGAAACATGGATCGTACTTGGACTTGAACTTGAAATAGTGTTCTTCCACCAATGCTTCGATATAGGAGTTTGATCCTCCAACAATGATTGGAAGTTTTTGCGATTTAGTTATCTTTTCAAGAGCGGCGTGTGCATGCAAACAAAAGTCTCGTGCACTAAAGTCGCTATCTGGATCAAACTCCCCAAGCAAATGGTGTTTGACGCCACGACTTTCTTCCTCGGTGATCTGGTTTGTGATGATTTCAAGCCCCTTGTAGACTTGTATCTTGTCGGAATTGATGATCTCCGAATGAACAAAATGGCAAGCTAAGTCAACGGAGAGTTTGGACTTTCCGGTGCCTGTAGCTCCCATGATGAACAACACTTTCTTCTTCTCAGACTCATTAGCAATGAAGAAGGCCATGCTTAGAGTAGCTTTGTGCTTCTTTAGTTATTTTGTTAAGTCGTTATGAGTATTGAGCATATGAAAACGAGATATAGTTGAGGGTTTATATAGAAGTTTTTATATTCTTTTTTGATAACTCTTAGGATCTGACCAATTTGGAGGTTTTTTATGTGTCATTTTGTGAATATTTTAGAGAGTTAGGTACAACAAATAATATTTAATTATTTAATTAATTATTGTGTTTTTTTAAAGAAATTAATTATTGTGTTACATGCAAAAGGAAGTGACAAAAACTTACACCATTGAATTAAATATTCTAGACGCAAAAAGAAAAGATACACTTGTTCAAGTAAAAGATAAGTCAGGCAGCTAAGGTGGTAGCTCAAGTGGTAGAACGTTGGAAGTCCTTACATGAGGTCCCAGGTTCAAACCCTATAAAAAAAAGTAAAATAAAGTCAGTCCAATAATCACAGTAAATACTACAAAGTCAGTCCAATACTACAAATCAAATACTACAAGACTCCTCATTTCATTCATAACATAAATGAGGGGGTAGAGGGTTTATGTAGAAGAGTTTTTTTTTTTTTTTTTTTTTTAATCTTTTTGGGTAACATCAATATATATATATTTACAAGGAATTTTTAAGATTTCCTAAGTAGAGTGACACATTGCACTATATATTAATTAAAAAATTTTCCAAAATTAAAATTAGAGTTTGAACATCTAAATTTAAAAATTATAATACAATATTAATATAGTTGATTGATTTGTCTAAAACGCGTGTACATGTGTACACAACTTATTAATCATATTGCACAAAATCGACATATATATATATATACTATTTTATAAGGAAATTTTTAAAGTTTTCTTGGTAGAGTGACACATGAAATTATATATTAATTAATTTCTTATCTAAATTTAATTTAGAGCTTGAACATCCAAATATAGAAATTATAATAAAAAATTAATATACGAATTAATTTGTCTAAAACTTGTGTACATGTGTGCACAACATATTAATCATATTCAAACAAAATGTACTAACATAATATATTAAAAAAAATTGTATTCTAATCAAAATTGTGATGTAATATTAATATTGATGACACGTGGCATCAAGTATTAATTAATTTCTTACCCGAATTAGAATTTGAGTTTAAACATTCAAATATGGAAATAACAATACAATATTAATGTTTGATTGATTTGTCTAAAATGCATATACATATGTGCACAGCCTATTAACCATAATTGTACAAAAAATATATTAACATAATAGATTAAAATATATTAAAGCTTGTATGGTAATCAAAATCATCACGTAAAATTAATATAGTTGATTAAATTCAAAACTTTACATAAAAGGTATAAACTCTATACATCAGTATATCAAAATTAATACATCAGTATATCAAAATTAACTTCAAAAAACCTGAACGAACTTTAGACAATTGAGTATTATTATTTTAATAAAATTAAGTAGCCCGGTACAAGGGCCGTCTTTAGCTAATTTAGGGCTTAAGACAGAGACAAAATTCTAGGCCCTTAATTTTTTTTACACTTATCGTTTCGCTTAAAATTTGAAGTACAACTCTTTTTTAAGATAAATTATATAAACTCCATATTAAATCCATTCTTTATGTTCAATGTGAAGCTTTTTATTTATTTTTTGGTAACAACAATATATATAATATTTTACAAGGAGTTTGTAGGATTTCTTCAGTGAAGTGACACTTGGAATTATATATTAATTAATTTCTTACTCAAATTAAAATCTGACGTTGAACATCTAAATTTGTAAATTATAATGAAATATTAATGTAGGTGATTGATTTGTCTAAAATATGTGTACATGTGTATAGCCTTTAGCAACAAGTCTTGCTTTGTGCATTTCAATTTGTGCCATCTGCTTTGTACGTTGTCTTGTAAACCCATTTGCAACCACTGTTTTGGCTTCTCTTGGCAATAACATTATGCTCCAAGTCTTGTTATTTTTCAAATCACTTATTTCATCCTTCATAACATCCTCCCATCCCTTATGCTGAGAGGCTTCTTGAAAAGATTAAGGTTCAATGGGACATTGATGAATTGTGCAAACGTTGTGGGCTCCAAGTATGTAATCTATAATGGGATACAAAATAATGAGAAACCTTCTTGTTAGAAATGTTTGTTGTGACATAGTCCCGGAGATAAGTAGGAGTCCTTCTTGCTCTTTGGGAAAATCTTGTAGGAGCGGGTATTAATTCTTGATCTTGAGTTGTGACACTTTCATTTGAGGTGTCATTTTGTGTCTGTTACCACATTACGTAGAACAAGCAAATCAAACGCTGATGTGCTACACCATTTTCCTTTGAGAAATGAAAAATATTTTCATAAAATGTCACATCTCTTGAGATAGTTATTTTGGAAGTCTCCAAATCATAAAGTCTACCCTTTTACTCCATGCACATAACCAATAAACACACATTTGGTGGCTCTTAAGTCAAACTGTTATCTATCCATGTGCAATATTGAAGCAAAACATACGCAGCCAAAGACTTTAAACAGTGAATAGTCCGGACATATACCAAATATGAGCTCATATGGGGATCTTGAATGTAGTCTCTGAGAGGGTGTTCTATTGATGATGAATGCAGTTGTGAGAACACAGTCACCCAAAAAATCAGGTGGCACATGAGTCTGAAATTTAGGAGTCCTTGCTACATTTAGCCAGTGTTGGTTTTTCTTTGCACAACAGAGTTTTGTTGTGGAGTGGCCACACAAGTGAGCTCATGCAGTATTCTATTCTTTGCATAGTACTAAGTGAGCTCTAAGTGTGGTGCATTGTCACTCCTAAGCTTGTGAACTTGGACTTTGAATTGATTCTTCACCATGGCACAAAAATTGGAAATATAATTTTCAGGTTCTGACTTGACTTTCATCAAATAGATCCATGTATTTCTTTTAGCATCATCCACAATGGTTAGAAAATATGTATGCCCTTGATATGTGGGGATTTTTTAGGGCCCTTAAGTGTCACATTGAACTATGTGAAAGGGTGAGCTATATATATTATTCATCTTTGGAAATTTCAATCTTTTGTGTTTTGCCAAAAGACATATAGTGCATCATTTCTCATAAGTAAGAGGCTTAAAATGCAGTTTTGATAACAAGATGTTTAGCTTCTTAAATGAAGGATGTTTCATCCTCATATGCCACAACTCACCGGATTCCATTATGGGATTTGAAAGAATGAAAGCTGAGACATGTTTAATATGAATTTGTATAAAATAAAGTACCTTAGACTTTACTGCTTTGACAATGAATATCTGCTTGTCCTTATCATAAAGATCACATTTATTGTCCTCACAGACTAGGACACATTTATGCTGCTTTGTAAGTTGGGATATGGACCACAAGATTGAACTTATATTCAGGTACATAGAGAACCTCGTGTAACACAAGACAAGATGACAATTGTACCTTCCCTGTGTGAGTCACCGCTATAGCTCTCCCAATTGGAAAGTGAACATGAGTGTCTTGTACTGTTATTAGCTCAGAAAATAAATGTAGTTGAGAACACATATGATTTGTAGCTCATTTGTCAACAATCCAAGAGTATGGTGAGAAATTAGCATCTGCCATACTTGAGTGGAGAGAAGAGGTGATGATAGTTCCAGCCATGAAATGCATATTCACATTTGAGTCACTCTTACTGAATTGTGGGGAGCTGTCATAATGCAAGTTTCCAGCATCAAAAGGTGTGATACTGCCATTTTCACTAGATGAGCTCAATCTCACAGAGCTAAGCTAAGAAGTCACCATATATGCAATTTATTGAACTCGAGCGGGTGAAAGTTCAAAACCAACATTGTTCTTGGGTGATGTAGCTCCTAGTGTATTATCAATGTTGGACACAGAAAAGACACTACGAGCATGAGAATTTGATTTTTCTTTAAAGTTAGTTGGATAACCATGTAGTTTCCAACACTTCTCCCTTGTATGTCCTACACCATCACAGTGAGTGCAGACCACCTTGTTCTTTAAATTTAGTTTGTATCCATTTGTGTTATTGAGGTGTGGAGCTCCATTGTTAGAAGATCTAAATTGGTGACTAGCATAGTTGACATTATGAGTCAATGGAGGCATCTGAGAAAACATAGTCATATTTTGATTGTTCAAAATACTCTGTGATCCATAAGAAATTTCAATTTTTCTTTCTTGTTGAACTATTTTGGCAAAGACATTATTCATTGATGGAATAGGGACCATTAGAAAAATCTGGTCCCTCACAGATCTATATGCATCATTCAAACCCATAAGGAATTGCATAACTATAGCCTCTTCTTGAATTTGATTAAATGCATTCACATGCCCACAATTGCAGCTAGGAAGATTCACATAATTAGATAACTCGTCCCACATATTTCTTAGCTTGGTAAAGTAAACTGTAATGCTCGTATCAGCTTGCTTAAGAGAGGAAATATGCATATTCAACTGGAAGATTCTGGGTTTATTGTCTTGTGAGAAACGTTCAGAACATCAACCAAGATTTCCCTTGATGTTGAACGATATACCACAGTGCAGCTAATATCTGATTAGATATAAAATTAAGTAACCAAGAGATTACCATTGAATCACAACGATACCAGAGGACTTGATTAGCATCAGCATCACCTGGAATTGGCAGTGAACCATAAACAAACCCCAGTTTGTTCTTTGTCATAAGAGCTACACACATAGACCTCTGCCATGGGTATAAATTCTCATAGATATCATCGGTTGTCAGATGGTGAGAGAAAGAACGAAGAATAAGAACCTACTCCGGCAACGACACTCCCGTTTGATGGAGTCTCCATTAGAACGAGGTCCATAAATTAAACAGGGAAAACAAAGAACTAGAAAACGCTTTTCCAAACAAAACAACGCAATTTTGAAACAAAACAAAAACGAATCTAGAGCTCTAATGAAACTGGCTCTGATATCATATAGAATTATTGAATCAAAATGAAGAAGAGAGGAGAGAGATGAACGAAGAATCAACAACATATGATTTTTTTCATTAAACAAGCCAGAGGATGAGCCTATACTCTTAACGAAAAATATAGAAGACAAACCACAATGAGAAAGTGACTGATGTCACAATAATCACCAGAGGAAACAAAACACGCTAACGTCCAATACATCCGTCCCTATTGGAGACGACATCGTTCCAATAAGGACTTATTTAAAAAATAGTAAAAACGGAAACTTAAAATGTTACCTACTAATTCTCAGCTTATTACGTAAAATACCCAGATTATCTAGAGATAATTCAATATTCGCCATGGATTTCAACAATTTCATCCCCCTGCGCGATACAAATTTTGTTTGTATGTGATTTGTAGTTACATAATGGAAGTTCCCACACAGTAAAAGTATTTGAAGACTCATCTTCATTCAATTATATACATAGCACGAAGATGCCTCAACAATGAACTATTGGTAATACTCTGAATGTAAATTAGTTATTATGCACCTATTTAACGCCTCGTAGTATATCTAATCTGGTTGATTTTTACTCTTTCGATATGATTGGCAATTAGATGTTTGCATTTATGTGTTTCAAACGTTATGGAATTTTGTTTGCAATAAAATTATCACTATTTTATTTTATTTATATTTCGATTGTATTATTTCTAAAGCAGGCACTCAAAATAAATATTTCTAATACCCGCATATGACTTTCTAGTTCGCAATTCAATACTTTGTACTAAAGTATGAAAACTAGCTACAAAATAGTCCATTATGAACGCTTATGATTTATGATGGGAGGCGAATCCCTGGACCAGTTCGATTTCATAACTATTGTAGCGATTAAAAAATTCTTTTCGACATGAACACGATAATCCCTAATAGGAGGATTTATGGATTATACCTGCGTCCAAGCTAGTTGATGTAGGTCTGAATAACTCCGGATCTTCTCCCGTATTCCTGAAATTCCTCATGGCTGTAAGTGTGGGCTTTCTACTTCCAGAATCCTTCTTGGCCTCCAGACGTATTGCTCTCACTCTCGAAACCCTAGATTTAGGTGTGTATCTGAAGCATACAAAAATATGAAGGCTGAGGCTACTTATATAGGCTACGGGAGGAGCCTGGAAAAAAATACGAATCAGAATTCCAACTTTATTAGGACTTCTGGTTTCGCCCGAAACTAACCCAAATAAAGTTAATAACAGTTAGCACCACTAAATAACTGTTATTGCACTCCTGTCCATAATCTCAAAAAATATTATGCCGAGCTCCTGTTAGTAAATACTTATTATCTCCCCATGTTAAGATTACAAATATCCGTCGATTAATTTAATTACTGGCTAATTCATTTAATCAACCTCTTTTCAAATCCTTGATCATTACCACTTAACTTATTTGACATGTCCAGATTACCAAGTAATCTACATGCAGGGTTTGAAACAATCACAACTTATAAGGTTCATCAAGGGAATATCATCAATCTCATAATCGGGACATGGATTCCTTCGATACATCAATTTACACCATGGAATCAATAGTATAACCCAACTCATTGAGGTTATTGATTCCTTAGGAATCTCATTGACTTGTCAAAGCAATAACTACTATATACATGTGCACATTGACTATCTAAGGATTAAGCGCATAAGTAATCATAATAACCATGAGACGCATCTTGTCTTGTTAAGTACAAAGACAATGGTCACAACTTGGTCCTCTTCAATATACACAAAGTATACTAGCACATTGAGTTGAAACTATAGTATGAACTATATTGTTTTCTGTAGCCAAGACAGACCTACTAAAACAATGTGCTACAATCGTTCCGATGGTTTGTCTAATTCATCTAGATTGTGAACTCATAAGTTTCCTTCCACAAGAACCGAAGATAAGACATTCTGTGTGTAAGCTAGACTCTACACACCATATCTTCTACTATGTGGAATAATAAACAACTATGCACAATATTAACATAATGCAAAAACATTGCCAAAAACCATTCTCATAAATGTCAAATTCAAATAATCCAATACAAAAAGCATGACTTTTAGTATTCAATTCAACAATTTATTCCTTTCTGTCCCCAACTATATTGTCGACATATAATCAAAATGGGCAATGAAATAAGGGATTATTATAGTTCAGGCAGGACATTAAGAAATATTTAGTCTAAAGGAAACAAAATAGAAATAATTATTAAAAAGTGAACTTCTATAAAACTATTTGCAAGCAAGGCAATGAATTCCCAATTTGTACATAGAGTGACCATTATACCCTCCTATGAAAATAATAACCATTTTCACCTTCTTATTTCTCCGATCCTCACATAAACCCTAGTAAGTTATCAACAGAAATAGACTGATAAATAGAAGAAGGCGTGATGCGGGCATCTACTGTGACGATTTTTGTCCGGCTACACCACTTTCGACAAATGGTAAGCAAACCGCCCAACCGCACCGATGTGCGTGGTGAGAAGCTGCCCGACCGTCAACTATATCATAAACGAGGAGGAGGTGGAGAAGGAAATACATAAAGGAAAAAAAGAGAAACAGAAGGAGAGTCGAGATATTGAGGAGACCATCGATGTGCCGATCAAACAATCTTACCTTCCTAGCAAAACACCCATAATATTCTCAATTCATCCCCAATCAATTCTCCTTTCTATTGTGAGAAAACGAAGGAACAAATTGATCTCTAGTGAGTAGATTTGCTTGTTAGAAATTTGGTTTGGTAGTTGTGAATGGATTGACTTTCTTTTGTTTTCATATACCCAAGTAAGTTTGGTGTTTGAACAGGCTTATGAGAAGAAGAATGGTGCTTTCTTCATCTTTTTCCGAAGTTGCAGTCAAAAGGAAACATATTAGTCGATTTCTTGATGGATCCATAAGTCAACTGCAACTTCACTATTCATGGTTAACCTCTTTTGGTTCATAAGATGAAAAAGTCCAATATGACATGTTCGTCCATCATTTGTTGTTGCATATTTAGTTGGTACGACCTCTCTGAACAAGACCAGTGAGTTTTAACTTTTTCTTATGGCAGCCAAAATCTAACCTATTCATAGACCAAAGAAGGTGACTAGGGTTAGTATTTCAATCGGAGAGTACAATGGTCACTCTATGTATAAATTTAAAATAATTGTCTTGTTAGTAAATAGTTTCTAGAACTTCATTTTTGAATAATTATTTTCAGTTTGTTGCCTTTTGACTAAATATTTCTTAACTTCCTGCCTTATAATAATCCCATGAAATAATTAGTAGCATGCACTTAATATGCTCTTTCAGCTATTAAATAATTATGCTGCTATATGACTTAAACCTCATAATCGTATGTTACAAACGAATGTGTTATTCATTTTTCACTAAAGTACATAGATGTTGCTTATCAGTGAAATTATTAATAGAATGTTTGTTGCAAACGCCTATTACTCATTCTACACCTATAAAATATTTTCCTTACCAGATCATGGAAATGAGCTACTGGTACTAAATAAATTGTTACGAATGCCTTAAAGATGTCCGTGTTGAAAATATATAATTTATGTCGCTATATTATGGGGCTGGCAACAAAGTAACTCGTTATGAAAAAACTAGCGACATTTGAAGCCGTCTCCAAAGATTTGTCAGAAATAAATTTTCGAGTTAAAAATTTAGGCGACAAATTCTTGTGATGAAAGTATTTTGACGTTTCTGAATGAAAAAGTTTTGGAAACAAAATTACGATTCTTTACTAATACTTCACATTTAGCAACATTTGTCATATTGTTGCACAAGTTGGCGCTGAAATAACAGTCATTGTAGTGTCATCCTCGAATTAGGTTCTTCGAGTGCCCCTACCAAACACCGTAGACGACAATCGAATCATCACATGTGTTATGTTTTGGGTGATCAAAATCCTAGCTAGAAGTTGGACAAAGCGACTAAGCAATTGGCGAAGCGACGAAGCGAAAAAGGAAGCTGTTTTTGGGTTTGTTGTTTCTGTTCGTGTGAACACTTCGAGTGTTCGTGCGAACAGTTTGGGTTTGGGGCGGCTGACTTTGTTTCCTTGTTCGTTTTGGGTATCTTCTTCGTTTCTTTGGGCACACCTGAGTATCCTAGGCCTATATAAGGACCTAGGGTCGAGACATATTGAGTGTGGTTGATTGTAATTGCTTCTCATCAATAAAATTGGTTGGTTTGGTCCGTGGATGTGGCTAGCCTAAAAACTAGCGAACCACGTTATATCGTTGTGTTGTTCTTGATCTTCTTTTTCGTTCATCGTCTCTTCTTGATTCCTAACAAGTGGTATCATCGTTTCTGCATCGTTTTCTAAGAAGTGATATCAGAGCCAGGTTGTTGGATCTGGAATTGGTGAGGAGTGATGGCGAAATCGTTTGGGATGAAGATCAATTGTTTTGATGATGATAATACAGTTAACACACCACCAAGTTCCTTATTGGGGGAACTATTGGGCTCTTTGTTGTGAGAGCTAGCGGGCTCCTTGTTGGGAGAACAATCGGGTTCCTTATTTGGGGAGCTATCGGGTTCTTTGTCATGGAGCATCGGGCGCGCATTCTAGCGCGAATTTGGAGGTTCAAGTGCAGTTGGCATTCCGGCGCAATCAGGCTTCCGGCATGGAGCATAGGGCGCAGGGATATCGTTTTGGCCTCTAGGAGTACTCAAGTCAAGGTGGAGACGGCTCGAATCAACCGGCGGATTTGGATCGTGGCATGGAGCAATTGACGTCTTGTTGGCACGTGATTGGTTGGTAGCGCGTTATTGGGCGTTGATTGATTGTTTACATGTTATTGGGCATGTATTGATTGGCGGCGTGTTATTGTGCACGCATTGATTATTGGCACGTTATTGGGCGTGTCTTGATTGGTGTCTTGGCGCGGTACGTTGTCGACACAATTTGCATGACTTGTTTGATAGACACTTTTGTCACGAAGTGTCATTGGCGAGATGCATTATGTCATGATGCATTAGGGTGTGTTGATTGAGGCACACAAGTCTATGCGTTTTTTGAGACGCAAAGACGCGATTGTTGTGGCGCATAGTGAATGTATTCCAATACTGCAAATTAGGGAATATATTCTATCGGTTGATTGGTTAATCGTTTCGATTTGGGTGGACCACTTCGAATTTGAATGTTGAAGGTGCAACCACAATTGGCATTTTCGTTGAAAAAGACATATGGCAATCGGAGAAACGATTTGGTGAATTGGGTGGAGGCATTCTTGATTGGGAGGCGCATCCACAATTGGATTGATGAGAAGCATTGGATTGGTTGATAGGGAGTTTTGATCAAGGTGGAGATTTGTTATGTTTTGGGTGATCAAAATCCTAGCTAGAAGTTGGACAAAGCGACGAAGCAATTGGCGAAGCGAAAAAGGAAGCTGTTTTTGGGTTTGCTGTTTCTGTTCGTGCGAACACTCAAAGTGTTTACATGAACGTGTTCGTGCGAACACTTCGAGTGTTCGTGCAAACAGTTTGGGTTTGGGGCGGCTGACTTTCTTTCCTTGTTCGTTTTTGGTATCTTCTTCGTTTCTTTGGGCACAAGTGAATATCCTAGGCCTATATGAGGACCTAGGGTCGAGACATATTGAGTGTGGTTGATTGTAATTGCTTCTCATCAATAATATTAGTTCGTTTGGTCTGTGGATGTGGCTAGCCTAAAAACTAGCGAACCACGTTATATCGTTGTGTTGTTCTTCATCTTCTTTTTCGTTCATTGTCTCTTCTTGATTCATAACAAGCAGTATCATCGCTTCCGCATCGTTTTCTAACAACAGGTGATACAGAATACTCCATCATGCATACCAAATAAAATTACAAAATCGATAGATAAAAAGTCTAATAAGACACATTTTATTTCATATGGAAATATAAACACAACTATGGCTCCACTGCAATCTGGGAGAATAAACCCCTAAATACATCAATAAATATATTTTATTGACGTATAATTCTTGAACACATCACTTTGAGCTGAAACTCCAAACCTATGTATGCAAATCTAGTTTGAAACCTCAACAATGAGCTTGTCAATGGAAGAAGAAAGAAGAGCTTCATCATTAACATATATGCTTTCATTTTTGTCGAAAAAATCATCAATTACTTTCAAGCTTGGCCTCATTATATGCTCTTCCCATGCTACTTTAGCTTCGTCACCCGATGTTCCATGCACACGAGTTGCATCAAAACGGTGGATGGCCCAACCTAGCTCTTCTCTGAGACGTTGAATTTTGGTTGTCTGATTACGTACAAGCTCACAAGTATTCAGTTTGATCTCTTCAATGCCATATCGAAGCATTTCTTCCTCCTCCTCCTTGATAGTGTTCTTCCTCGACCCATCAACTTTGAAGTATTCGTCCAACTCGGGTATTCCGATCGAACTCGGATACCCCGAGTGTTGTCTGCACCACCTTTGAATATTCCTCGGACCTCCTCAAGAGCTCCTATACATAAGCACAAAACTAATAGTTTTATACAGGCATTTTCTGTTTTGTTTAAATAAAGATTACTCTGTATGTGTGGAAGTGAAATATTTTTTTGTAAAAACATGACTGTTATTCACTGTTTATTTGACATTGACTTATCTTGATTGAGAATGAAAATGGTTATAAATTCATTCGAACCTGCTAAAACCATGCAGTCTACCCTTTTGGAGACGGCTGAGTACAAGTCTGGTAAAGTAACCACAACCTGGTTGAAACATGGATCATACTTGGACTTGAACTTGAAATAGTGTTCTTCCACCAATGCTTCTATATAAGAATTTGATCCTCCGAAAACAATGGAAAATTTCCGTGATTTAGTTATCTTTTCAATAGCGGCGTGTGCGTGCAGACAAAAGTCTCGTGCACTAAAGTCGCTATCAGGATCAAACTCCCCAAGTAAATGGTGTTTGACGCCACGACTTTCTTCCTCGGTGATCTGGTTTGTGATGATTTCAAGACCCTTGTAGACTTGTATCTTGTCGGAATTGATGATCTCCGAATGAACAAAATGGCAAGCTAGGTCAACGGAAAGTTTGGATTTTCCGATGCCGGTAGCTCCCATGATGAACACAATTTTCTTCTTCTCAGATGCATTCGCAATCAAGAAGACCATGCTTTGAGAAGTTTTGTGCTTATTCTGTTATCTTGACAAGTGATTAGGAGTATTGGACACTATACATAAAAGAGAGGTTGAGGATTATATATACTAGTTTCTTTGGTTGAGACTTACCTAATCACTTTGTCTTAACTACATTCCTTCTATGTCCCAAGCATATATGAAACATGCATTATTTACAAAGTTTAACACCTTTCTTTCACAAGTTGTAATAAATAAATCTAATTAATTTAATGATGTTCCCTTTTTTTTGAGGAAAGGAGTTATATTATTAATGAAGGGAAGTCACTCCCAATAAATCACAGTCGTAAACATGTTGCGCCTAAATTGGCGTTGAGAGTAAAAACTAATATCTTCCTCTACCAAAGCTCTGGCAGCAACTAAGTGAGCAAAGGCACTTCCTTCTCTTAATACATGAGTGAGCGGGACTTCGACGAAATTCGAGATCAATGTTTTGCACTCCAGTAGCGTCTCCTTAAGGTCTGAAATGGGATCAAGACTTAATCCTTCACTTACAAGCAGCTTGATAGCCACTTAACTATATGACTCGAGAATAACCTGACTCTTGCCTAGTTCTGCCGCCATTCTTAGACCTTCAAATAGAGCGGATAGTCCAGCCAGTAAAGGCGATCGCAGGCGAGGAACTCTTCTTTGACGAGCCGCAACGAGAATATCGTCTTCATCTCTGATGACAACTCCCAAACCAGTTGCTGGGTCCATTTTCCTGCCAAGCTGCATCCCCGTTGATTTTGACAAAAGCCGTTTGTGGAGCTGTCCAGGTAGAGCTACTGCTATAGCCCTGAGCAGAGCTTTTATCTTCCATCTTGCCGGTGATTTTTGCCTCCTTAACCAGTTCAAATAGTCTTTACATCTTGTTGCTACTTCCTCCGCTGATGCACTACCCGAGTTGAAGGTAACTTCATTAAGATATTTCCAGATTGCCCACACTGCTGCAGCAAAGTACTCACAATTGCTTTTACTCTCTGTCGAGAAAAATTGAACCATCCATTCCCGAAAGCAGTCCACTTTTCTGCGAAAAAGCTCCTCTCCTATCAAAAGTTTCCAGACTTCCTGTGAGTATATACAATTTGTAAAGAGGTGGTCTATAGTTTCGGGCTCACTGCCACAAAGCTTGCAGTTCAGTTCAATATTAATACCCCTTGCGAACAATTTAGTAGTAACTGGAAGAGCAGAATACCACGCTCGCCAACACGGAACAATTAGCTTCTTCGGGATCTTAAGTTTCCAGAGCTTGTCCAGCCATGGTCCATTCGAGAAGGATCCCGAAGACGACGGGTGTGAGAGTGTCCGCTTCCTTTGCGCTGTATACCCAGTTTTAACAGTGTATCGTCCATCATCCGAGTGAACCCAGTACATCTCGTTTGTTCCTTCCCGACAATTGGGACTCTCAACACCTCATTCACGTCAATAGGCCATACCATTTGTCGGACCTTTCCTTCATCCCAGTCTTTAGAACCCTCCCTAAACAGGTTACTCACTGTCAAGTTCTCAGCTCCATGAGGACACGTAGTTATGAGCTCAAAGGTATCAGGTCTATTTAACCACTTATCTCCATCTTCACATTTTTTCCATCTTTTATCTTCCACACAAGTCCACTTTTTAAAAGGTCTCTTCCAACAATTAGACTTCTAAAAGCGTATGAGATTGGGGACGAGGATTTTACCTTAATATCAAGAAGAGAGCTATAACGATAGTACTTAGCTTTGTATACTCGGCTAACCAGAGAACCCGATGCTGTAAAAACCTCCACACATGCTTTGCAAGCATCGCTTTGTTAAAGTCTTGAAAGTCTCTGAAATCAATGCCCCCTCGCTTGCGATTGTCCTTCAATTTGCGTCAAGCTATCCAAGGAATCTTTCTTTTGTTCTCATCCCCTCCCCACCAAAATCTTCGAATAATCCTTTCAATATCTTGACAAGTTCAAGTTGGTAAAAGGAAACAACTCATTGTGTAGTTTGGAATAGCTTGGACCAGCGCTTTTATTAGTACCTCTTTTCCGATGCTTGACAATGATGCTCCCTTCCAACCCTTCATCTTCCTGTAGATCTTTTCCACCAATGGACTGAAAGTAGTAGTTTTATTTCTTCCTATCTAAGTAGGCAGCCCCAAATAGGTGTCATACTGTGTCTCTAATTGGACCCCACACATCTCTCCAAGAGCAATCTGTTGGTCCTCTCCCACGTTGTCTGAAAATATTACCGAAGATTTCTGAAGGTAGCTTTTGTCCTGAGGCTTCCTCATACTCGTGCAGAATCCCTTTGAGAGTGTTAATTTCTTCGGGCTTTACCTTTGTGAAAAGTAAACTATCGTCTGCAAAGGATAGATGAGAGACTATTGGTCCACCTCGTGATGTTCCCTTTTGGGATTACCATATATTTGTGTATGTAAAACCATTTATCATACATAGTATGTTATTGAAATTATACATTTCTCGGCCAGCCTCTTGCCTAAGATCAAGAAAGAAAAATTGATACATATACATAGTATGTCCCTACAAAAGATACATATACATAGTATGTTAATATAAGATAATGTATCATAGCCCACCAGGGGGTGTGAGTTGCATTAAAACAACTTTCTACGAGCTTGTACTATTTACCCTGTAGTATTTCTAGTTTTGAGTTATAGTATGTCCTAAAAAAATGTATGGTACAGTATACCTTTCTCGGCCAAGCCTTTTGACTATGATACTTCATCTATCTCGCAAAGACCGTCCATATTTGCATTTTGATATGTACTAAATTGGTTGTCCATTTACATTTTCAAAGTTAAACAAATAATAAAGTTCCAATATTACTCATTCATATTCAATGCACCTAGTTGTCTATACAAAATTTCATCTGAGGGATAAGGGCATTTATATCTCACCTCCAATGGAGAAATTTTTGTTTGCTCTTAGAGCAAATATGACATGGTGCTCTAATCAATACATCACAGGACACGTCAGGAAGAAAGAGAATGAGTGGCAGACTAAAAAAGTGAATTTGTGGATTTCCTACATGTTCCTGACATGTTCTGTGATGTATTGATTAGAGCACCATGTCATATTTGCTCTTGGAGCAAGCAATAATTACTCCCTCCAATGGGTATAATGGTCACAAACTAACAGAATAGTGGAATCTATTAACCTCCACCCATTGACATGGGTGCAGAATATATTTAACCATAACGGAAGGGGTATCTGTATTTATTCCATAATAGAGGGGTTGACAATGTCTTACCCAAATGAAAATGAAAGAAACGAGAAATAAAGAAAAAGAAAAAGGTTATAACAATCAAAGTTATTCGTGAACTCTAGAGCTTAAGTGTTTCATGTTTGAGTTTTGGAACAAGTCATTCATATCTAGGCATACAAGAGAAGCTCTAATGCTAACGGGGTTACAAGTTCAAGCGCAACCAATGCTTGATGATCTGTTATAATCAACCGGAAATGCATCGACACTCGAGAACATTGTATATCACAACATAGTAATGTACAAACTGGTTAAAAGAAAACCGAAAGAGGCTCCAAAATATTCGTTATTGCATTCTTCACAACACTTTGCCAACATCAAACTCATAACTGCTAACCCACTATAGCTCTCCCCTCCATTCACCCACATTTTGGAGGAGGTTTTTATATATCTACAAAAATAAAAATAAAATAAATCTACTAACGGATGCTAACTTCTCCCTTTTGCCCCAAAACAATCATCCTGCTTTTTTTCCCAAGCATTTTGAGGAGGTGATTTGACTAGCAAACGATACTAAGAACTTGTCAATCTTTTCATAGTTAATGGTGTACAAGATTCACAAGTTCTTGTATCGTAATGTTAGCCAAAATTGCCTCGTCAAAATGCTTGAAAAAAAGTAGGACTATGCAAACGGGACAGATGGGGTATTATCATAGATCACGTAGTTGAAAACATAAATGCATCATTGCTCATCTGATTGTATCCTCTCCTATGGATATCATTCATCAGTATCTGATTCCGAGTTTTGCAGTGGTGTCGTCGGGCATTCAACTGCATTTGAATTTGAAGTTTGCCCATTTTCTTGTATCGTTCTGCCTTCAATTGCTCTACCACTCCGTCTCTGGGTTGGATGGAACAAATCGGAAGCTATTTGGTTCGCTAATCCAAGAGTAGGAGAAAAGCAGGTGTTCAAAATTCGAAAAGAGAGGTGTACATAAACTTCTTGAGTTCATGCTATTATAATACAACAGTAACCACAAAGAAAAAAAAATCACAATCATCCCTTGTTGACGAGAACAACTAGAAACCAGATTTTGTTAGGTTGGTTGCAGATATTCACTGAACTCTACTTTTAAGCCCAAGAAATCTGATGTTTCTAACTTCAATGCCAGCTTTAAACCTAAGTACCCAACCATACTTGGAGATCTCCCTGTCTTACCCACCCCAACATACATTTTTTTACTATGTACAAAAGATTAGCTTTCCGGAACCGGCTTCCCAAACCCGCCTAAACAACACTTAGGTAGATATGTAATATTTGACAGAGTTGATAGTGAAATTTCATGTCAAAATAACCTTTATAGGTCTGCATTTTAAAGTAGGGTAAAATCACCATTACCTGTCACCAAAACCTTCATGATGACCGTCTTCGCAAACTGTATTTCACCTTGATGAGCACTTACAAACTTACCCTGCGTAATAGGAATTCAAACATAAGATCACAAATTGCGACAAGCCAATGTGTTATTGCAAATAGAAACCGCTGAACATGCGGAATATCAGCTATGTGCAGTAAGATACAAATTAATACGAGACTGTGACTTGGGTAAAGGCATATCTTATAGTTCAGTTCTGAAAAGGGCAGAGGCAAATGAATCAGTCTTAACTAGTTTCTATTATTCCAGGATCTTGTCAAACTGGCCCTTAAAATATCCATGGATAGCTTTCTTTCTCATAAAAAATAGGTAAAACAGTCGCAGAGAAAGAGAAACAGCTGCCTTAACATCTGTACTCTAAGACCAAATTCTAATAGCCAAGCCAAGGAATCATATGAAACTTACCATTTCTCCATATAAAAATCCGGATATTTGGTCAAGCCTAGCCTGATGCTTCAACAGGAAAGGACGCAGATGATTCATATACAAAACTTTTGCTCCCTGTAAAAATAAAAGACGCTGATATAAAGCAGCTTGCATGATCTAGAAAGCTCCCTGACAACATTGAGGATCAAGATCTCAAGACGAATGCAAAACAAGAAATATAACTTCAAATCTATGAGAAAAATAGGTAAGCCATCGAGGGATATTTAACAACTTAGTTTACATATATAAAGCAACATGTAATACTATCCTCTCCAACGCTGGTAAATTTAGTACATCTCCGATGTGATCAGCTTCCTGTATTTTCTCTCGCCTCCTCAATCGACCTGATTCTCTCTTTATAATTTACTCAAGTATGGCTATGAGCTACGTTACCCGGACTCTTCTAAATCGCCGCCGTACCCGTGTCAATACGATATGACACTGGTGTGGGTGTGGGATGTGCGGCGGGTGTGGCTAAATCTCGCCGGACACGTTGACTAAAGAGACAGTGGTTCCGACAAAGACTTGGTTGCCATCTCTAGCCGTCAAATACATTAAACAGATTATAGTCCTTGAAGTTTACCTATACTTTTTAGTTGAGTTTTTTATAATTCATTTTATACATAATTATATAGTAAATACAATAATATAGTATCCCCGTTCCCGTATCCATATTTTGGACACTTTTTAGCCGAGTCCCCGTATATGGAAAATCACGAAATTGGCAGATCTGACTCTATACACACCCGACATGACACCCGCACCTGAGTCCAGTTAACGTAGGCTATGAGTAATGGACCGTCAAGACATTGGCATTCATTAAAAAAACGTTGGCCACAGACTTTAGGCAGTGAATGCGACAGGACCAAACAAAGTGCCACAAAGCGACATCAAAGCCGCGACTAGTGTAAACAATGCCGGGACGAACGAACAATGGACTAGAAAGCCATCCAGGCACAAGCCACGCTTGGTCCTGATAAGGACAAACCAGCTACTGTATGATGTGCCAAAGAGAATGCACAGAGTGCTGGCCAAAACACCAAGCGCCATGCCGCACCAAGAACCAACTTCAGTGCCTCTGGTCACTTCGGCCACCTTAGGGGGCAGAGAGTCTTTATCCGAAACCTAAGGGAGCTAAGAGTCTGTGTGCCTAAACATTAGGGGTCAAAGTTTACCCTAAAAAATGTATGCATATATCATATCCCCGCACCCGTGTCCAATTTCTGGACACTTGAGCCCACCCCCCCCCCCCCCCCCAATCCTAAACTTTGCCAAGCAAGCAAATCGGACCATTGGATACACACCGGATATGATACCCGCACCCGAGTCCGGGTCACAAAGGTCTTGTGATTCTGAACCACTTATTGCATGGGAATACATTTTTTATCTTTAGTTTGAACATCATGACGCCTTGACAAAATCCTTGTGCCTTGATGACAAAAGCCCAAATGCTTAGAATGCTAGTAAAGGAGAAGACAGGCAACCACAAGTTCCCTCCTCCCAGAAGTTATATTAGACTAGTTATCTTGCTATCTAAGCTTGTAAAGAGTTTTTTCTAGCATTCAGCTGTACTTTGCTTTTCATTTGCTACGTTCATGGTTTCCCATTTTAAATTGCGTGCTTAGACAATTTGCTAGCTATTGTCAACCCAGCTCTTGTGTTTGGTTGCAACAAGTCATTTTGAACGCCAAGCTTTGCCTAAAGGAAATGGCAAGGTAGCCTCGCCATTTGGACTTGGGTGTTGACAACACAGCAAGTGCCACCTGGTGATACCATGTCTTTTAGCACAATGATCTTATCACTACCACCTTATATACCCATTAAATCTACACCGCATCATGAAGTGCATACTGATATTAACATGCAATACATCAGAGCATAATTCAGTTCGCATTAACTGTCAATCAATCCACCTAATGCCACACCTAGTCTAAACTAATCCACAAGCAAGTAACAGCTTTTCCTATAGTGATAGGAATTTGAAAACAGAAACAAAAACAAGTTTTCCTTCAACCTGATTTTACAAAGGCAAACGTCAAACAATTGAGTTCTTACCAAAATTCTGCTCATGTATTTTACAGCAATATTATGTTTAATTTCATTACGTCTCTCAGTTCAAAGTTCTGTTACTTAAATTTGTTAAAACTGTGATTTAACTCACTGCAAACTCGAACAAGGATCACATATGTAGTTTACCGGTAAATCAGCTTTGATTTGTTGATTTAGTTTCTCACTTGACATATGTTACTATTCCTTTAAATAACCTATTTCATTCCAACTATTCTCCATTTCAAGAACATCGCAATTTCACGAGCTGCATGGAAGAATCTAGATGAGAATCAATGCTCAAGAGCAATGTTTCCTTTGATGACCGTAATGGAAGGTCTAGTTCCTCAAGGTGTGCGGTGTGGAAGGTAATCATCAGTGTTATGTGGGCTTCTCAAAGACACATTTGCCTTGTTTGGATGAAAGAGTGTGTGGGATTGTGGGACTGTAGATTATTGGAATGAGCGGTTGAGGTAAGGTATAAACTCTCTCTTGCTCCTCACCTCAATCACTCATTCCAATAATCTACATTCTCATACTCTCTCGTCCAAACAAGGCCATTGTTTATAGGCAATGGAGGTTCGAGTACAACCTATGGACAGTTGGGAGGGTCGTTGGTTGCATGCTTTCTTGGGCTCTCATTCCACGAATGCTGACCAGGATGACAGTGTTAAGTAGTGAATTGTCGTTTGATAAAATAATTTGGCTTAGTTTCCCAAATTCATAAATAACACTAGAATGTAAAATTGGCAGTTATTTTGTGCCTTGTGAGGTCCATATTGACTGGAATGTTGAGGCAAATCTCATTAGTAAGAGTGCCACAACAGGAGGTGTCACTGAAAAAAGTATCCCATATCAGGTTAGTAAAACAGTCGAGATACACTTATCCTTGGAAAACCTTTTGGCATACGAAAGCCAGACCGTCCAAACCCACACCTGTATAATTCTACCACACCCGTGGGTTATATTCTTAACAGGTGACAAGAGAAAGTGGCCTGATCATCTTGGAAAGGTTCTGTGTGGCGAAGATAAGAATTCTGTTCTTGCATTGAGAAGTGGCAAAGAATATTAGTACATTCTATGCTTGTTGCTTGAGCAAGAAGGGGTTTATGTCTACCACTATCAGGTGTTCAATTGAATTTGGAGGAAGTTGGTTGTGGGGCCTAAAGCACACCCTATGGATGACTATCTCTCTTTACCCTCACTAAAAGAAACCACTTTGCTCCCATTTTACTAAATGTTAGTTCACTGGCTTCATTTGCATGAACAATGTACATCTTGTAATTAATAATGAACAAAAAAGGTTGGTACTATAACATAACCAGGTACCTGTTGAAAAGGAAACCAGTATTCTGATTCTTTGTGGTCAAACTCAAACCAAGAACTATAGACACTACTAATTCTCAAAGAATCTATTGTCAGTATTGAATAGATAACCCATACATGGACTTTATATCTTTTGTAGATAGAAAGTAATGAATAAAAGTAATCCAGTCCCCTAGAATAAAAACATTCACACCAGTGACTTCGAGAGTAGTCTATGCATTAATAATTCACAGGTAAAGTGGCCAGTCTACCATTTCAGTACAGCAATGTAAGGAAAGTGGTGGAAGGAGACAGTTGCATGTTCAAACATACCTCTGTTGTTGGAAGCTGAAGCCAAACAAGAAATGCAAACTTCATGTGGTAATATAGTGGGAACCTGAGGAAACCAGGCAAAGAACAATGAGGAATATTGAAAAAGAGATGTTAACTCCAACGGACGATAATGAGACATTACAACCAAGGAAGGTATCTGGTTAGAGAACTGTACCAGGAGATAATCTTGTCAGTGAAAGCTTCAGCCACACTAAAAGATCCATAGGCTGCAAAATATGTTTAGCATTTGTCAAGTGGAACAGATTCATGTCAAGCTGTCAGCCTAAGAAGGCACTGAAGGAGTCCCACAGGCCACAACACACTTTACAAAAACTAATATTCTACTGACTTGTGTCAGAATATCAAGTAACACGCTGGTGCGTATTTGCACACCAAAAATCAAGTAGCCTAACATCACATCCTATATTGCGCAGAGAACTTCTCTCCAAATAATAACTGATTTCCAGCTTAATGAAGCGGGATTTCTTAAAATGGCCTAAGGATTGGCTCAGAGCCTCAGACTATGACTCAGGTTGTAGTTAGTTAGCATGGACAATGACGCCACTAGATAAAGTAAGGTATGTACAAAACCATACATAGTAAAGAGTTAAGGGTAGGGGAAGACATGTCCATCAAGAAAACTACTCCCCCCCCCCCCACCCCCTTGAGATATAGATCAGGATAATTCATGAAGGATCCAGGGGATGATAATGGCACAGAGGTAGAGTGCTGAATATAAGGTAGAATACGCCTCAAATGATTTATTGTCTCACCACGAAAATTTCTTGTGCACTTCCTAGCGTCATATGAGAAGACAAACGGAAAAGATTTAATATAATATCTTAAGAAAGGATATTTACTTGTGCACTTCCTAACAGTAACACGAACAATATCTTAAGAATAAAAAAACAAGCTGCATAATCAGCCATAAAATAGACTGACCAGTGACCAGTACTCTTTTTGATGAAAACTGGTCAGTACTTAAAATTTCATAAAATTCTTTGATAGCTTTTCTAGATCAAGAGTCTTTAATTGCTAATTCAGTCATTTTCTACCTGCTTGGTTATCTACATTCCCTTCACATTCTGACACTTATTGTATCTTGAACTATATTTCTTCCTCTATCTGCCATGACCAAATATATCCCTCACTGAATATATTATTATCTTTCTCACGGCCTTTGCTACTTATAATACTCATGTAACTACGAAAATCTGATCATTCTACTTGATAATCTTAAATGATTATTTCCCCCATTTTACAGAATTCGTGGGGGTATGAGTGCATTGTGGTAACACAGGCATGGACAATGACGCCACAAGAATACTAGATAAAGTAAGATATGTACAAGACCATACATAGTAAGGAGTTAAGGGTTTGGAAAGACATGTCCATCAAGAAAGCTACACCCTTGGAATATAGATCAGGATAATTCATGAAGGATCCAGGGGATGATAATGGCACAATGGTAGAGTGCGAAATATAAGGTAGAATAAGCCTCAAATGGTTTATTGTCTCACCACGAATATTTACTTGCGCACTTCCTAGCGTCATATGAGAAGACAAACGGATAATATTTAATATAATATCTTAAGAAAGAATATTTACTTGTGCACTTCCTAACAGTAACATGAACAAAAAAGAATAAAATGTCTTTAAAAAAGAACTATGAGTTCCGTAATCAGCCATAAAATAGACTGACCAGTACTATTTTGATGAAAATTGACCAGTACTTAATATTTCATGAAACATCTTTGATAGCTTTTCTACATTCACAAGAGTCTTTAATTGCTAATCCAGTCACTTTCTAACTGCTAGCTTATCTACTATCTACATTCCTTTCACATTCTGATACTTATTGTATCTTGAACTATATTTCTTCCTCTATCTGCCATGACCAAATATATCCCTCACTGAACATATTATTATCTCTCTCACGGCCTTTGCTCCTTATAATACTCATGTAACTACGAAAATCTGATCATTCTACTTGATAATCTTAAACATTGACTTCCGTCATTTTACAGAATTTCTTATAAACTGTGTCTGGCAGTTTAGTCCAGGCAGATATTTTGTTCTCCATTTGTTCAATGCCACAAAATTCATAACAAATGACATCGGCGTTACTTTCCAAGAAGATATTTTTTTTCCGGAACTTCATATTTTTTGTCTCATGTAAGAAAGCCTCCGAATCATAGTATTGCCCTGAATTATTCGGTGGCAACTTCTGCATCTATTAAGTTGTGAATTTCCTCTGAAGAATTCTAATGTTGGCTCGAGAATTCCGAATGTCATACTTCCAGTCCGTTAATGCCATAGATGTTGCAATTGTAAATGTGGCCCCGTATACTAAATACAATTTTCTTCCAAAACGCCACCCGTAAGGAGCAATAACGTTCAGAAAACAATAATATTAACACTGCCCACAACAAGTTTGATAGTACAAACACTATAAAACCCATCATACACAGAGAGATGACTGCCTAACATACTAGACAAAACAATGCAATTGGTTACCATCATAGTTATCAAAGTTTGATACGTATCGTGTATCGATAGTAGGATTTTCGTATCGTGTATCGTATCGTATCGGGTATCGGAACGATACGCACACCCTTCTTAAAGCAACTTAAAAATATATATTGACCCTTATAGTGAAGAGTTTATTGGTTGCATATGGCATACTTAGTCTAACCAGCACGTATTAACATTTTTGCATTTTTGGTATGCAGTTAGATTTATAGAGTCCCATTATAAGGGATGTTAATATATTTTAGACTCATGTCCAATAATGAATCACATACTCACATTACATAAGTGAGAATAATAATGAATTAGAAGAATTGAGTGGACTATTAGTTATATGATGTGGCATCGTATTAGTAGTTAAATAATCTTAGAAGCACCCAATTAAATGGAACATAAAACTGGAATACTAAAGTTAGGGATCTCTAATCAGTACACACTACTAATACAACCGTATTCCACTAGAGACTTGTAAATAGAACAATTTGTCTTCTATCTGGCATTTTCTTCTTCCGTCTTTCTCTTCCAAAGGCTAGATCAATTATCAAGAATTCAAGACAATTTAGTTTTTTGACTAGCAAGATTGAGGCAAACCTAGAGAAATAGGACCATCTAACAATATATTTATATAATCCATGTATTACGAAGTTCTATATCAATAGGTTCTAACAAGCCTAGACCAGTTTCAGTTCTCAAGCGTATCGTGTATCGCACGATACGTATCGTATCGCATGTGTATCGCTCGATACAGTTTGATACACTTTCATTAGCGATACAATGAAAGATACGTAACGATGATGGCATGTATCGTACCGTATCGTGCGATATCGAATATCGCTCGATACTGATAACAGAGGTTACCATTGCCACTCAATACAGATATATAAAAGCAGAATAATCCTAACCTGCCCAGTACAAAAGCCACTTATGCTGTTCATCTTGGTCTCTTGTCTCAATTGCTTTAAAGGTGGAGTAAACAGGTAAAACCACACCCACAGAACAGCTGCAATATACACAAACATAAATCAGAGAAATCAAACTAAATCAAAATTACAAATTAACTTCTAGTAGAACTATGATAGATTCAGAGAAAATCATCCTAATCGATCACATATAAACAATAGTGATTTTTCTGTTCAATTCGGGATCTTTTACCATGCGGTTCGAACAACGACGTTGGAGCCCATCGGCGATAGAAGCAAACGCAAACCGACCTGCATCGGTTGGATCCAAACATATACGAAACTGAAAATGTCAATACCAAATCGTTGATTGGAAAAAGGAGGTTGATAGAGTGAGAGACTTACATCGATCGGCGTTGTTGAACCGAGCATCGCCATAGTCGGAAGAGAAACCCTAATCGAAGTCGCCGATTGATCGCAGAGCCGAAGAGAGAAAGGAAACTGAAACCCTCGCTGGAGAGAAATTCAGAGATTTCAGATTCTTTGTAAATTGCAATATACCACCTGTAATTTTAAGAGCAAACACGTAATGACCACTCTACGGTTTGAATAACATGGGACCGAGAAAGTGTCGTTTATACCCCTTCACCATGTTAGTAGTTAGTGCTGTAAGGAAAGCCGAAGTCAAACGGACCGTACCAAACCGCATATTGTTATTTTGGACGACTTTTATGAATGTTCGGTTTATGAACGGTTTAATTTTTTCACAAACCGGTTTAATTGATTCACGTTTTCACAAACTGGTCAAATCGGTTCAATTTCGGTTTGTTAACAAATTGCATCGCATTTGATCGAACTGAACCGTTGAGTACATATTATATTTTTATTATAGACATATTATATCAAGAGTCTATACAATCGTATCAATTTCATCAAAAGAAATTAAGCAATTGTATCTCCGTTTATAAACTGAATCTAACTGAATCGTTCCCAATCACCTTACAAACAACTCCATTTCCATATGAACAGAACCTCCATCTGCATGGATGTAGATTGAAAATAACTCCTTGTTAGAACAGATGTGGCAGGAAGCTCCAGAGTCGAGAAACCATGCACTGGGCTAATGCGTGACAACATCTGCCAGTAGAACGAAATTGTCCTCAGACGAATTCCCTTTCTCCATCACGGCTGGAAATCTGTTTTGTCCCTAATGACCTTGTTTCGGACAATCTCTCTTCCAATGCCCTTTATCCTTGCACCAAACACATATATCCTTAGGTAAATTAGAACTTGAAAAATATGTTTTCTTGTTCTTTTTACCCTTCTTGCCTCCTCTTATCTCCATCAATCTGGAAGCTTGATCTTCTGTACCCTAGAATAGAGAGCGGATCTCACACCTTCTAGAGTCAAAATGTCATTTTCACATTAAGAAGCTACACAAAGTCCTCGTATAATGGGGTAAGGAAACTAACAAAAGAAGTGCGGCATTATTATCATTCACCTTCTTGTCAATACTATGCAAATCGAGAAGAATCATAGGATCAAATTGCTGGTGAGTGACTTCTTCATGTAGAGACTCTCCAACTTGTCCCATAAAGCTGATGCCATTTTCTGAACTGCGACCTCTGTGATGACGTCATCTGACAAGCACGAAATAATGTTTGAATGTTCCTTCTCCTCCATCAACCTATAATCTGTTGATGCGACGTTCATGCGTCCCTTGTCCGCGGTGAAATGACTTTAGATGCCTTGAGACTTCAAGAAGGCGCACATCTTAATCTTTCACATGCTGAAGTTGTTTCGTCCTATAAATCAATCGATCTTCAACATTGATTCGGACATTGTTCTTGGTGGCTTCCAGCAACCCTAACTCTAATACCAGGCTTTTATGACAAACAACCTCTTGAACAATGAACAGAAAAGAAAAAACAAGAAATTTACGTGGTTTGCTAGCACAAAGTATGCTAACTATGTTCAGGGCAAAGAAGATCCTTTATTTATCAAGAGAAACGTGATTACAATGATTGCATACTGGTTCTAGACCCCAAAGGACCCTTTATAATTCCCTAATCATTCCTGAACCGTCCTAACCAAATTAGGAAACCTTATTTACCGCAAACCAATGTTGAAATTGTGCCCTAGAGGCAATCAGTTTATCGTAACAAATATGTATGGACTTACTATTCATTATGTTATCGATATGGATATATGTTAACATGAATGAAGTCCTTAGAATATAAATGTTATATTCTTAAATATCCTAGTCGATTATATTGATTAACAGGACAATCAACTATGGGGTTGGATTGATATGGAGATATCACGATCGAACACATGGGTATGCATTAAGAGTAATGGCATACTGGATTGACCCACGACGAGAAGGCTACATTAGATTATGTTAAAGTCACAAGCGCTTCTCGTAGTGCTAATGGTATTGTAGTCCTTAGACTTGAAGTCACTAGATACTCTAGTTGTGAAATATCATGCTTTGATATTATCAAACGTTGCGCCTTAACCGGGTAACTATAAAGGTAGTTATCGGGCATGATAGGAAGCAAGCTTAGAGATCGTAGTGACGTAGAAAGGATTTGTCCCTCCCATATAATGGGAGTAAATATCCATAGGCCACTCGAGGGATGGTGGATAAATCAATATGGAGATATTGATGTTATCTGCACGGATAAGCATATTTCCAGGATCGAGGAACTATGAATTGGATATACGAGTGTGACTAATATGTCTCGTGTCCAATCCGGATATGGAGACAAATGGACAACTCAATACATAAAAATTGGACACAAGGTTTGTCGGATGACTATTTCTATTAGTTGGGTAGCGTGGATGTCTTCTAGAGGCCGCTCCATGTTAGTATTTATTACTACCAACTAAGTAGAAACCAATGGGGTCACACTCCCTACAGATTAGACCGGACTTGGAAATAATTAATATGATTAATGAATTAGAATGATCAATACGCAACTACTTACAAACTTATTGGAACTAATTTGCAAGTTGGACTAATTCATGTATGGACATGATTAGGATAGGGACTTTTATGCAGTCAACAAGTAGTGGTTGGACTATATAAAGGAAACTCCTAGCTTCCTTCATAGAAAAATGCTCATAATACATTGAGTAGGAGAGAAAATCAAGGAGAGAGAGAGCAAATCCCAAGGAGGCTGAACTCTTGGGACCGCCCCTACCCCGTCGGCCACGAAGAGGGCCGAGCACCTCTTCTTGGTGTTCTTTGTGTGATCTTCTTCCTCTCCCTCCTTCAATCCTAGCTAGCACAAAGGTTTGAAGGATCCAGTTTCAATCCTAGAAGTGAACTAGCCATAGATACGTGAATACTATTTCACGTGTGAAGTCATTACAGGAGAACCCAAAGGTATGTAGATACCAAAATCCTTTTGCTATCGTTATGTAGTCTCTTCCTGTGATCCATGGTGGAATTTGAGCAGGATTAATTTTATTATTCCGCTGCGTAACCTGCATCAAAATCCAACACCCAGGACCTATTCGCATGAATGGTCGCAACCTTTCGTACGAAGGACCAGAAGCCTTTTCCCATTCGCACGAATGGAACTCCTTAGTTATTTTTTTTGGGCGATTTCTTCATTCAAAACATATTCCAACACAATGATTGTTTGAACTTCAAAACCTAATGTCTAAATCATGTGACCAAATGGCAGTTATCACAGCTACCATTGAAGGCCATACATGTGGCTATGCTAGGTAACAATTCTGAACTGACTTGTGTATCTAAAGGGATAAGCAAGTCTTTTCCGTAACATGTCTGATTCGCAGAAAAAAAAAGGTTCTATCTGCGATGGACCTTATTCCAACATTCAAACCACTTAAACGTTCAATTTCCATGTGATCTATTTGTTACTAGTGAAGGTATCATGTCTCATGATCCAAGGAATGCAATGTGACATATTCTGGCGTATGTGGAGTACATGTAAGTAGCTATATGTATCATGTTAGTAAGGTCTCATGGCGTGGCTACGAACCATTACTATAAGGGTAAAAGACAATTTGCACCCTCCTTAAATGGGTAATATACAAAAACAACCTCGCTGTTCGGGGATATACAAAAACCACCCTGTCAGAGACAAAAAACCCCCTGTCAATGGATGGACGTTAGACAAATACCACCCTTCTGTTAATCTCAGTTGAGAGGGGGTGCAATCTGACCTTTTTATGACCATTTTGCCCTTATTTGAGTTATGGTGTTTATTTGATTCTTATTCTTGGTATTCTAGGTGTTCTTGATGTTCTTCGCCACCACTTCTGCCGCCAAAACCCCGCCACCACCTCTATCATTCCAAATTCACATTCACATATCTAAAGTGTAAGAACATTATCAGTATTTGAACAAAAAACATGAACAAATAGCACCAAAATTTTGACCACAACAATAACATCAACAATAACAACTAGCTTATCGTCTGCAACTGGAAGAAGTCACTACAAGTGCAGAAAATGAGAAAGAAGAAGAAGAAGAAGAAGAAGAAGAAGAAGAAGAGAGACACTCGCACCTGCACCACCGCCACCACCACCCACAAATCAAACTAACCACACAAAACAGAGGGAAAAAATTGAAAATTTGTGAGGCTCTTTGAGCAGGGGATTGCACGGGAAAAGCATCCGTTCAAGCAGGGGGGAGGGGTTGTGTTGTAACGCAATCGACCCCATCGTCTTCCTCAGATTTTTGTGTTGAAACCCTAGCAGCAACGTCGCAGCCGGACCGACTCCTATCTGTTCTTTGATTGACACCCACAAGCCAGCCCCGATTGACAACCACGGACACTTCACAGACCCAATTCGACCCTCCTCTCTTCTCTCCGACCACCGAACCCCCACTCCATCTCCAATCGACCACCACTCAACCCTCATCTCCGGCGCCTGAAACACAAAACCGCTCGCAACCATCGAACCCACCGGTGTGCCGTCGTCGTTGACAACGCCTCTCTCTTTCCTCTTCTTCTGCATCTCAGATCTAGTTTTACATCTTCTTCGTTCTTCCCTCTCTCGTTTCTGTCTCCTAGAACCAGACCAGATCTGGGTTAGAATGTTTCGTGTGTGCTGGAGCAGTGGTCGACCAAGGCAGCGACATAATAGAGCTCGGCGGCGGCAAGCAGAGCTGGTGGAGGAGCGGACGCATTTCGCTGTTGAGAGAGGAGGTGGGTGGGTCTGGATGGTGGTGGTGGTGGTGGTGGAAGTTGATCGATGAGGGATCAATGGTGTTGACAGAGAGAGTCGTTGTGGTTTGAAGATAAGGACCCTGAACTCCTGAAGATAATGTTGAGGAAGGGTTTGTGAATATGAGTGACAGAAAGAGAAATTTATAGTGGGTAATTTATAAAATGATAGGGGTATTTTTGTCTTTCAACCCCTCCGTACCCCTCCGTTAGTGTGCCGTTAGAGGTTAACGGAGACAGGGGTGGTTTTTGTATATCCCCGAACAGCGAGGTTGTTTTTGTATATTACCCATCTAAGGAGGGTGCAAATTGTCTTTTACCCTTACTATAATTAGGACTGTCTACACTCCCAAACTATGATTAATCGAATTTAGTTCAGGTTGGTGAATCTAAAATTGTAATTAATTAAGTAGAATTGTTTGATGCTAAAATTGAACCGATGTGGTGCGACACAGTTTGAGAATGTAGTTTGGGGCGGGTTGTGCTCACCCTACAAACTGGTATTAATTATACACAATAAGTCTTTTAAGGATAACTTACTGAAAATCAATGGTGAAATAACATTGTGTATTATCTAATGTTCATTATAGGTTACTTATGTTCATGAGATTATTACAAACAATTAAACGCGGGAAAATTACATTGCAATGGCAAGCAAGGTAGAATTTATTTTATTACAATCATCTGGCCATAAAACATCGGGACCATTGCCTCGTCAAACAACTTGTCACGATACATGAAACATAATCATACAAAACACATACCACATATTGTACTTACAAAGTGCAACAGTGCGTCATACTTAACCAGAGCAGAACTTTTCACGGTGATGCCAGCACCCGTTTGGCAATGGTATGAGATCATTCAGACATTGGCATTTGAATTGAAGGCTTGTCTTCTCCAGCAACTTGCTTGTATACATAACCGTTTGTGCTTGACTCGAAATCTTTCACAAGTTCCGCCTCTTCTGATTGTTTGCCTCCCGGGAAAGCAACATGTCGATATACGTAACCGTTTTTGCTTGGCTTGAAATCTTTCACAAGTTCCGCCTCTTCTGATTGTTTGCCTCCAGGGAAAGCAGCATGTCGGTACACGTAACCATTTGTGCTTGGCTTGAAATCTTTAACAAGTTCCGCCTCTTCTGATTGTTTGCCTCCGGGGAAAGCAGCATGTCGGTATACGTAACCGTTTGTGCTTGGCTTGAAATCTTTCACAAGTTCCGCCTCTTCTGATTGTTTGCCTCCGGGGAAACCAGCGTGTCGATATACGTAACCGTTTGTGCTTGGCTTGAAATTTTTCATTAGTTCAGCCTCTTCTGATTGTTTGCCTCCGGGGAAACCAGCATGTCGGTATACGTAACCGTTTGTGCTTGGCTTGAAATCTTTCACAAGTTCCGCCTTTTCTGATTGTTTGCCTCCGGGGAAAGCAGCATGTCGGTATACGTAGCCGTTTGTGCTTGGCTTGAAATCTTTCACAAGTTCTGCCTCTTCTGATTGTTTGCCTCCGGGGAAACCAGCATGTCGGTATGCGTAACCGTTTGCGCTTGGCTTGAAATCTTTCACAAGTTTCGCCTCTTCTGATTGTTTGCCTCCAGGAAAACCAGCATGTCGGTATACGTAACCGTTCGTGCTTGGTTTGATATCTTTCACGAATGGCGTCCAATCTGATTGCGCATCCTCCTTAATAGCATCATCACCATGAGAAGTATGTTGAGGCTCGGTTCTCGCATCCGTGGCGGTAGCTAACTGCTCAAAATAGCAGGAAAGAATAGATATGTCAAGTTCTGACACAAAATTCATCTATAGCGTTATCATTGGGTTAATCGAATTTAATCAGCAACCAAAACTTCTACCATTTTACTTATTTTGTAACATGCGACAAGAGAGAGAATATGAAGAGTTCTTAGTTCTTAGTTCTTAATGTTCTAACTGAAAATGAGTTCTTACCAGTAGAAGCACAGAGAAGACGAGAGAAGCAAGAGTTGATACCATGTCTTGAATCGAATTTTGAGAGACTAGTTTGTTGTGCATTAGAATGCTGTACAGCATGACCTATTTATTGATGAATTTAGGAAAAAGAATAATGCAATTTGATCATCTTTAATATTTTTCATGATGTCCTGCTCAATCAAAGTCTCTTGAACAAAAACTAATGATTAAATCTCCAAGCAAACAGATGGTGTTTAGCTCAAGATTATTCGTAATGAGAATGACAAAATGGGAGTTGTTAGTGTGAACTCAGAAACCAATACAATATTGCTATTTTAGCCTTTAAAGTATTAGATGGCCAGAACTACTTGCAGAAAACTACTGATCACTAATTAAACTAATTAGTTACGATAAGTTAATGCTGTTTTAAAATTCTTATCATATGTCTACTTGTATTACAATAAATTGTTTCGAAGAATGCTAGTTAGATAACTATTCGTCATTTGTTCGTTACACATGGTATAATTTTAAAGAGAAAACGAAAGTTAAAATTAGCCTTTGGAGATAACAAGCATTGCCATTACTAATTTGATCCGTGGTAAACAAGATTCAAAATCAGTGCAATTGTTCAGCACCAGACGTGATTATGGCTTGATATCAAAGGTCTGATGGTTAAGAACTTGTTTGGTACCGATTGAGAAAACAAGAACAACAACTCAAGAACAATAAATTTAGTGGCTTTAAAATACCGTTTTAAACTGAAAAAATATCTAAACGACATGCTATGAGACAACGTACCTAGCATGCATTTTAAGAGTACTAATATGCCCACCAAACGCTGCATGCTTGAGAGTGGTATGCATATGTTTAAGATAATATAGACTAATAGATAAAAGTGCAATAATAATACAAAATATTGCGCAAAACCGGATTAGGTGCACTAGCTGCTGTGCCTGAAATATTGTGAAGTTCCCCTAATGCATGTTGATATTTTTCAAACGCAGGCCGGCCCAAGATAATCTTGGGCCTAAAGCGGGTAATAAAATTGAAGTCCCAAAAAATGTACACAAAATAGTTTTTATATTTGTAATACTTATATTATTTATGTAGAGAATATATTGTGTTAATTTTAATTAGTAATCAATAGCCTTGCAGATTTTTATATATTAAAATTAAAAATAAAATCACATGCCTCATCAACGAGAGTCGAACTTGTGTCAAGTTTGCGGCAAAAAATTGAATTACCACTGAACAAGTGTATCATTTAATAAAACCATACATTAAAAAATTAAATTTATCTAAATAAATGTGAAGAACCTATATAAAAAACGGCCCATGCCGGCCCAGGGGCCTAAAGCGGCCGCACCGGCTGCTTGCCCATAGGGCCGGCCCTGCTCAAACGATTTTAAAGATTAATCAAACAATGGGTGTCATAGTGACAGAGAAAATAATTTCATTTGATTAAACCAAATAGCTTACATGATGTTTTGCCAATCCATTCCTTGATCCACATAAAAACAATAATAAGAAACTAACGAACAATGTAGGGCATATCTTCTAGTTAAAAACTTAAAATAAATGGGTACGACAAATAATAATTAGGTAGCTTAATTGTCATTATATATTACCTACTTCCACAAAGATTATATAGTGTGTAGCAATAGTTAATTCCTCAAAAAAAGAAGTTGCAAGTGGTAAGATATGAAAGATAAAACGATGCTTCAATTACCTGTCCTATATCATGAACACTATAATTACTGATGTTAGTTTTTACTTGGAATCATATTGGCATGGCTTCAGGTCCAAGGCAAGGAATAAAAATAATTAGGAAATAAGTTGGTTAAAGTTTACTATTTTTGGGCGGTGAATTTTTGTCTTGAATACAAGATGTTCCCTAATCTTTTGCATGGCAGGTGTATTTAAAGCACTATGTGCATGGTTTGTTCACAACACACACGAAAGTAGTACAGGAGCATTAAAGCTAATTAGGGTGTGTGTGGGTGGGTGTTTGGTTTCGGGTTGCCGCCGTGGCCGTTGTGGCCACGGCGGCGTGTATTGTAATCGGGTTCTCTTCTCAATAAAATATCTGATTCTGGTCGTGGATTAGCTAGCGGGTTCGTTACGAATTCGTTAGTGAACCACGTTAAATATCCGTCTCGTTCTTGTTTTGCTTTCGTCGTTCTTGCTCGAATACCCACACGTTACAACAAACTGGTAACACAGCTCTGAAACAGGAGTTCTGTTACAACAAACTGGTATCAAAGCCAGGTCAGGGGATCACCAGTTTTAACAAACTGGTATCAGAGCCGCGGTTCCAAGATCAGGGTGGAGCCTACAGCTAGGGTTTCACGTTTTGGTGTAACTCAAAGCTAGGGTTTCGCGATTCAGGTGAAGCAGGCTATCGGGAGTGGGGTTTCGAGATTCCGCCAAGAACGATGTCTGGTTTGGCGATCAAGATCGATATGTTCGTGAGAGAGAAGCAGGTACACCCACCATCTGAAGCCTCATGGAATGGGCTATCCGGGCTCCTTTCGGAGCAATCTGGCGCGCATCTGATTAGGCGTGCAAGGGATCTGGCAAATCCAGCACGCATTCGGTTTCGGCGCGAATCTGGCGGTTCACGCGCATCTGGCGTTCTGGAGATTGGCATGCAGGCACAATCTGGCTCCCGGCGTGGATCATCTGGCGTGTGAATTGAATCTGGTTCTGGCTCATGCGTTGCAGGAACTCATTGGAGTTGGAGCAAAGCATGGAGCATCTGGCGCGTGAGATTTCTGGCACACGCATCTGGTTCTGGTTCTGGCGCGCATTATGCACGAGTTTGTTCTGGCGTGCATCAGGTTTTGCAGCGTGTACCATGACACGCACTGAGCTCGCATCTGGCGCGATCTGTTTCTGGCGAGCATCTGGCGCATCTGAGGCATACGGGGCACATCGGGCATGAAAATTTGGGCACTCGTCATCGGTGCGTCTGGTCTGGATGACATCTGGGCATTCTGTCATGGTGCATCTGTCTGGCGCAATTGGGCGCATCTGGAATACATTTGGTCCTGTTTTCTCAGTGAATGTATTCGAGTCTGGTTCTGGGTGGAGCACTTGTTTCTATTTCCGGAAGTGCAACCACATCGGGCGCATTCGTTGCAGGAACGCATGGTAGTTGGAGCAACGATTTGGCGATTCGGGTTTCGCATACAGCTGCAGAACATCTGTCTGGGGAAGCGTGCTTGTTTCGGGTTTCTGAGAGACGCATCTGGTTCAGGTTTGAGAAGAGGAGAATCAGGTTCTAATTTCGGGTTGCTGAGATGATTCAGGTCAAGGTGGAGATTTGTTAGTTTTGACTTGGAATCATATTGGCATGGCTTCAGGTCCAAGGCAAGGAATAAAAATAATTAGGAAATAAGTTGGTCAAAGTCTACTATTTTTGGGCGGTGAATTTTTGCCTTGGATACAAGATGTTCCCTAATCTTTTGCATGGCAGGTGTATTTAAAGCACTATGTGCATGGTTTGTTCACAACACACACGAAAGTAGTACAGGAGCATTAGAACTAATTAGGGTGTGTGTGGGTGGGTGTTTGGTTTCGGGTTGCTGCTGTCGTGGCCGTTGTGGCTACGGCGGCGTGTATTGTAATCGGGTTCTCTTCTCAATAAAATATCTGGTTTTGGTCGTGAATTAGCTAGCGGGTTCGTTACGAATTCGTTAGTGAACCACGTTAAATATCTGTCTCGTTCTTGTTTTGCTTTCGTCGTTCTTGCTCGAATACCCACAGGTTACAACAAACTGGTAACGGAGCTCTGAAACAGAAGGTCTGTTACAACAACTGATTTAATATGTTGTCAAATGTCAAGTCTTTTTCTTTTGTATAAACAATGTCATTGAAATAAATAGGCAAGACAAATAGTGAGTGCGGTAATACGTAAAGACAAATAGTGATTAGGTAACTTAATTGTCATAGTTTGCAGCAAGTGGTGAGATTTAAATGACAACTTGGCACTAAACTTACTGGTTAGATATAACAAGCATTGTTAAGTATGATTTAATCTGTGATATTTGGTGAATAACTCCAACACTGTCATGCCTTTTTTAATTATCAACCTCTGACGTACGGGAAACAAACGTATAACATTCGTAACACAATTTGACATCTTTAGATGCACTCGGAGCTATGTCATTATACACCCACCTGTTAAAGAAATCGTAAAACAAATATTTATTTAAGTACATCATGATCAGTGGCACTAAAATTTCCAACAAAAACAAGCTAGTGGTATAGTGAATTGTAACTTTAATCCTATGGCTCTATTTTATTTTTGGACTTGATAATGACATTGTATCAACCCTTTGGCAACATTAGTCGGGAATATGGAGTAATTTTGAACTCTAAGCGAAACAAATATGGTTGATCTTATTCCAACCTACTGCTCTAGAGGACTCTCTAATTTGTGAGACCAATGCATGCCTTCAAGATCTCTCAATGTACCGTCTCAGGCCCCTAACCACTGAACTAAATGGGAAACTCCAATTTGAATGTTATTTGTAATTGCACTTTGATAATGCTGTGACGGTTTAGAAAGCTGCTCTGTAGGAAACACTGTGAGAAAGCTGCTGCGAGAACATACACAAAAAGCGTTTGGTAAACCCCTTATATATAACCTACTGTGGAAAATCATTTTTGACATTTTGTGTTTGGTAATTAGTGCTTTAGACTTGTTGTAAATGTCGAAACAACCATTTCAGACATGATATAATAAATATTACTATTATAATGAAATGTATTAATATTGTTCATGGATAATGATGTCAAATAATAAATTAATCAAAAACCAGGTTGTAGAAAACAATCCTCCCCCTATTTTTCAAAAGCTACTGTACTGTGGAAAAGCAGTTGCTTTCTAGAAAGCAGAAAAAATAAAATTTACCAAACACATAAATATTGCTTTTAGATTAAAAAAAATAGCGTTCTAAAAAGCAAAAAATTACCAAACGAGCTCTAATACTCCATTAATATCAACACACCCTATAACATTGTAGGGTTCCTTGTACCGCAAATTTCAATCCCGACACCAATTGTGCCCATAGTAGCAAACTAGCAATTGTTAATTCCTCGTAAAAGATAAAACCATGCTTCAATTGCTCGTCATATATATCATGAGCACGATTATTACTGATTTAATACGTTGTCAAGTCTTTTTCTTTGTGAGTAAACAATGTCATTACATTAAATAAATAGGCAAGACAAATAGTGAGTGGGTAATAGGTAAGACAAATAGTACATGATTAGGTAACTTGATTGTCATTAGTTTGCAGCAAGTGGTGAGATTTACAAGACAACATGGCACTAACTTACAGCTGGTTAGAGATAACAAGCATTGTTAAGTACAAGCAAGTGGTGGGATTTAAAAGACAACATGGCAATAAACTTACTGGTTAGATTTATTATGTGATATTTGGTGAATAACTCCAACATTGTCACTCCTTTTTAATGATGAACCTCTGACGTACGGGAAGCGAACGTTAACACAAATTAACATCTTTAGATGCACTCGAGCTATGTCATTGTACACCCACCTGTTAAAGAAATCATAAAACATGAATTTATTTAAGTACATCATAACCAGTGGCATTAAAATTTCCAACAAAAACGAGCTAGTGGTATAGTGAATTGTAACTTTAATCCTATGGCACTATTTTATTTTTTGACTTGATAAGGACCTTGTATCAACCCTTTGGCAATACATAGTAGGGAATATGGGGTATTTTGAACTCTAAATGAAACAAATATGGTTGATCTTATTCCAACCTACTGCTCTAGAGGAGTCTCTAATTTGTGAGACCAATGCATGCCTTCAAGTTCTCTCAATGTAACTGTCTCAGGCCCCTAACCACTGAACTAAACGGGAAACTCAAATTTGAATGTTATTTGTAATTGCACTTTTTCATGGGGTCAATCACAACTCGGCTCAAACATGAGGGAAATTAGTGTAATTAATACTGTTTTTTAGTTAATACACCAGTACCCCTCCAAGTCTGCTTCATTCTCAAACAACTCCTTCCAATCTTCGCTCCAATCCCCAAATGGCACCTTTGTATAATTTTCAACTCTAACCCGTCTTTAAGCGATATAATTGCTTAGTTCCGGGCACTGCACACTTACCCCAAAGATGTCAAATGTGACTTTACAGAGAGCCGAAAGGCAGGTATTGATGACTGCGATAAACCAATTTAAGGGACCAACATGATATCCATGACAAACTTGGAGGATACCCGTGTGATTATGCCTGTTTCTCATCCTTTGTCAATAAATAGAACCCGGGTTTTGTGATACATAGAAAGGAAAAGACCCTCCCTAGCTTTTTGTGTAGGATATGGGAAAACTTATGGCTGCCTTCACTCTGATCCTCTCCGTTCTGTTATTGGTAAGTTAAGCATTACACAAGTTTTTATTTCCTTTTATAAGGTGACATATTTCAATAACTTGCACTAAAACCTGCTTATTGTTGTTGCGTAGTTGCTGTGCTCTCATGGAAACAGTCAGTCTATGATCGAAAATACTGATAATACTCTAAGGGAAGAAAATATTCATCACCACGATCACGGTCACGTTGGATCATTGCACGGATCGCATATGATGGATCCAATAGACCCTTCTTCAATCATATTCTTCCACATCGAAAGCCTCAAAATAGGAAGCAAAATAAACTTGTACTTCCGAAAAAATGAAAAGCCTCCAAAGTTCATTGCCAAAGCGAAGGCTGACTCAATCCCTTTCTCCCCCGCCCACCTCCCGGAGCTCCTCCGCTTCTTCTCCTTCCCCCCGGGATCTCCCCAAGCCCAAGCCATGAAACAAACCCTAGACCATTGCGAGTTCGAGCCCATAGAAGGCGAGGTGAAGCACTGCGTGACGTCGCTAGAGTCCATGTCGGAGTTCATACGTGGCGTACTGGGATTGGATACAGAAGATGAGTTCAAGGTTTTGTCTACAACCCACCATACAGGATCATTAACCCCTTCATTTACACAAAACTATACTGTAATAGGCCTCAAAGAGTACTTAGTCCAAAGAGCTGTGGGATGTCACACTGTGCCTTACCCTTACGCAGTTTATCACTGTCACAGCTTAGAGGGCGAGACCAAGGTGTTGAAGGCCTCACTCCGGGGGGTCGAGAACGGAGAGAGGGTGGACGCAGCGGTTATCTGTCACATTGACACGTCCGAATGGGGCGCAGACTACATGGCCTTTCAGGTGCTGGGAACTAAGCCCGGGAAGTCATCTCCAGTTTGTCACATCTTCCCTCAATACGATTTTGTATCCGTTCCTGTTAGCGGCGGAGCCATAAATTAGGAAAGTCGGGACTGAATTTCATGTAAAATCAATAACAAGGGCACTAGTGTAAAGTTCGGAATCAGCCAAATCATTTGTGTAATTAATAAATGGTACCACACTTTAAAAAAAGTTACTCAAAATTAGGGGGTGCTTGTGAAGTTTATGAAAGCTCGGCGAGGGGGCAAGTGCCACCCTGGTCGTTGAGTAACACCGCCCCTGGTTCCCGTTAAGTAAGAGAATATAATTAATAAATTGTTTTATGATATCGTTAGGTAAATTTGTCGTTCAAAGAGTCCCCGAAAATTAACTAGAATAATATTTTTTCTTCTAAAAAACTAATAAAATTAACTAGAATAATTCTGACGAGATAGACCAAGCATTAAAAATAGGAGATCAATCAATGATCGTGATGTTGGGGAAGCAAGTATGCACATGAGTACAATCAAAGATCGCACTTTTGTTTTTCTTGATCGAAGTACCCATGTAAGAGAAGAGTACTGGATCTGAATCATCCTCGCTTACATCAACTATTGACTTTATTTTTCCAAAACACAGGGTAGCGGGGTGGATTTAACCCTACAGTTAGGAGTTGCCAGTGTCTTTTACCCAAACAATAATTATAATTAGATGACTAATTAACTAAATAAATAATACTACGTAATTAGTATGATACGGTTGACAAACACATGGCACTCGATCAAAAACTCTTGTTTTTCAAATTGAGCACTGGATCTGAATCATCCGCTACCCAGTGTTTTGGATCTCAAACCGCGTCGCACCGGATCTGAATCATCCTCGCTTGCACTATCATCCACAGTAGGTGTCTGTATACCCGTATCAATTTGACAATCATATTCGAGACAACACCATATACAGTTTAGGGCATTTGTCGCACTATCTGACAATTATTGTTTATGTAATATCTAATCAGTTAAATAACGAACCATGTTTGCTTTACGGTTCTTTCCCGGCCCGTAAGTCAAACGTATAGTTTAGGGTTAGCTTATTTGTCTATTTAAAGAGTTGTAATTGCTTCAATTTATCATATAATGAAATATCTCAATTCTGTAACTCTCGTCCTCTCTAAATTCTCTTCTAAATCTATCAATTTCTTTAATACCGAAACATTTATCGTGTCACAGTCCACTTTTCAGTATGTGAAACATGCCATCTTTGATATAACTAGGGTGGACCTCGTACCTTTGGCACTAAAAATAATTATTGGCATTCAAATTTATAGAGATTAGGGGATGACCAATGGTCGAGACCACTATCCAAAAGAGATCGTATTGTATGGTTCTCATACTCGGATATTGTGTAATACCCTCAATTTGATAGGACTTATTAGTTTATGTTTCCTAAATTTTATTATAATTTCTTAAACTTGAGGGGGGTCTGTAATATAATTTTTATAACTTATTCATACTCCAAAATCATCATAGTAAAATTTCATTCTCTCATGGTGCACCCAGTGCACCCAAACAATTTTTCATAATAAAGACAACCGTTTCTGTTCTAGATTCTTTATTACCTCTAAGGTCCGACCAAACAAATTTTCACATGACATTTAACTGGTTATAAGGGAGATTAAGATGATGCTCTTTATACGACAAGCTATCTCTTTTTTTTTTTTTTTTTCCAAAAGAGCAAAATTTTATAAAAACTCAAAACAAACTGTTTACACTTTCCTTTCTCACAATTTCTCTAAACAGAGTATTTTCATCATCTATTCTACCACTATCAAAACGGATTAATTTAACCCATGCATCAGCTGCTTTGTTAGCATTTCTGGATATCCACTTCACTGAAGCTTGTATGTGAGCCAGGCCTTCCTTGATGTCTTCAACTAGATTACTAATCTCCCAGCATTTCTGCTTCCCTGCTAGAGAGTCACTCACTGTCTTGTTGTCAGTCTCAAAATGAATTGTGCCAGCACTAACACCTTGTGATTTCCATATTGCTAGTCTCAAAGCTAATGCTTCAGCAGCAGTTGCTGAATTAGCTTGCTCAAAAGCCCAGCCTTTTGCCTTTACCAGACCTGCTTTATCTCTGATAATCCACCCCAGCCAAGCTTGATTTGTTGATTTACACCAGGCAGCATCAGTGTTACAAATCAAATGATCACCTTGAGGTGGTATCCAAGACTTGAGTTTTGGATCTGAACAGTTTCTACTTGGCTTTGCAGTATCAACCTGATTCTCCTTCTTGTCATTCTTCTGTTGTAACCTCCACATCTCCTTGTTACAATTTTTGATAGCCACAATAGGGTTCACCTTGATATGAGAGAACAACACCTCATTTCTGGTTTTCCAGATCCACCATAAGCCCATAATGGTCTGATAGCAATTCATAATAGGATAATCATTGTTGATAACTTTCTCCACCATATCACTTAACCAAATTTTCAAATTCCCAACATGCCTGCACTGATCTGGGTTAATTATGCCAAGACCAAACCAGAAGCTTTTTACCCAACTACATTGCAGAAAGCAATGTTCCAAATCTTCAACTTCTTCTTCACAGATACCACACAAAGGAGTTTGAGAACAGCCTCTTCTATACATATTTGCATTTAAAGGCAAAGCATTGTTGCTTACTCTCCACCAAAAGACCTGTATTCTAGGTGGAATCTCTGAATTCCAAATAGTCTTCCAATATTCTTTACTAAATTTAAAAGAAGGAGAAGCTTTTGAACAGTTCTTTAAATCAGATATGCTATTTTCTTGCTCCATACTAGCAATGACTGTGGTGGCTGATTTAACTGAGAATATACCTGATTTTTCATGAGGCCATATTAAAGTGTCCTCCCTTTTTGTCCATGGAAGATTGGTATTCAAGACTGCTGCAGCTTCCTTCTGGGAGAACATGTTCTTGACAAGAGACACCTTCCATCTTTTTGTATTTGTATTTATCAAATTCTCCACTTTCATATCAGGATCAATACCTTCTTTCAACACTAGTTTCTTGTTTTGCATACCTGGAATCCAAGAATCTGCAAAAACTTTGACAGTCTTTCCATTACCCACCATCCATCTTGCTTCTTTTTTCAAAATCATTCTAGCATTTATAATGCTTCTCCATACCCATGCAGGGCACCCTCCCAATTTTGCCTCCATAAAAGAGTCATTTGGGTAGTGTTTTGCTTTCAACACTTTTGCCATCAAAGAGTCTGGAAACTGAATCAGCCTCCATCCTTGTTTGGCTAGCATAGCCAAATTAAAAGCTCTAATATTTCTGAACCCAATTCCTCCTTTGCATTTCTGCTTTTCAACATCTTCCCATTTTAGCCAGTGGATTTTTTTCTCTTCTGGACTTGCTCCCCACCAAAACTTTCTAATTAGTTGTGCTATTTTTTTGCATGTAGAAGTAGGGAATTCCACACAAGACATTGCATAGGAGGGAATGGCTAGAGCTATTGCTTTGAGAATTACTTCTCTTCCAGCAAAAGAGAGGCATTTCTTTCTCCAGCCTTGGAGGATCTCCACTATTTTTTGTACAATGAAGTCAAGAGCTTGACACTTTGATTTTCCCCAAAAAGCTGGGAGTCCCAAATATTTAGCATTGACATCCAAGCTTGGAATTCTGCACATCTCAGAAATGTTGGTCATAATTTCAGTTGCAGTATTTGGAGAGAAGATCAATCCTGATTTGTTGAAATTTATCTCCATCCCTGAAGCTAGCCCAAAATCTTTGAGAATTGATAAGAATTTTGCCACAAAACTTTCTCTAGCTTTCAAAAAAATCAAGGAGTCATCTGCAAATAGAAGATGAGTTATACTCACCTTTCTTTTTGAAATTGAAATGCCCTCTATCTGCTTTTGAACTTCAGCCTTCTTCAACATTAAAGATAAAACTTCCATAATAATCACAAATAAATATGGAGAAAGGGGATCACCCTGTCTTAAACCTCTCTGAGGTGTAAACTCTTCAGAGTCTTCACCATTAATTCTAATTCTCATTGTCACAGTTGTAATACACTGCATGACTAGCTTGATCCATTCTTCTGCAAAGCCATATTTTGTGAGAGCAGCTCTCAAAAAATCCCACTGTACTCTATCATAAGCCTTGTTCAAGTCTAGTTTCAGAGCTAAAACTCCTTCTTTCCCCCCTTTCTTGTGAGCTATAAAATGCATAAATTCTTGTGCTATGACAATGTTGTCTTGTATAAGTCTATTAGGTATAAAAGCTGACTGTTCTTCTGAAATCAGTTTCCCCAAAACTGTTTTGAGCTTGTTTGCAATTAGCTTTGCAATCACTTTATACAAGAAAGTACATAATGCAATTGGTCTAAAATGCACAACTTCTTCTGGATGAGAAATCTTTGGAATCATGGCTAAAATTGTCTTGTTGACACTTTTCAAAAAAGATTTTGTTTGAAAAAAGTGCTGAATTGCATAGATTACCTCCTTCTTGATAATATTCCATTGAGATTGATAGAAATGCCCAGTGTAGCCATCATATCCAGGGGCTTTCCCTGGATCAAAACCAAACACCACCTCTTTGATCTCTTTCTCTGTAGGAATTTGCAGCAACAAATCATTGTCTTCTGCTGTAATTTTTGGAACTATCACTGACAGTACTTCTTCCATATCTCTTTCTCCTTTTGAAGAAAAAAGGTCTTTGTAGTAACTGACAAAAGCTTCACTAATGTCTTTTTCATCTTCCACCCACACATTTGTACTTAGCTTGACCTTGTTAATCCTGTTTCTTTGTCTTCTAAATATTGTGGAGAGATAAAAGAATCTTGTATTTTTATCACCTTCTTTTAAGTACTGGATTCTGCTTTTTTGCCTCCAATAAAGTTCTTCTTGATTCCACAAATCTGCAATCTCATCTTGAATAGCCTTCTGTTTTGCCCAATAATCTTCACTAATGTCTTGTCTTTGTAACTTTCTGAGTTCTTCTTCTTTTTCTGCAATTCTTCTTTTGTTGTTCCCTACTTTGATCTTGCTCCATTTCTTCAAAGCTTCTCTACATTTACTGAGCTTCTTCCCAATCTCAACCATGTTTGACCCTTCAACTCTTTCAGTCCAAGATTGTGTAATAATCTGAGAACACTCTTCATGCTCCAACCAGCTTTGATCAAACCTGAACTTGTAAGAACCTCTTCTTTTTTGATCTTCTGTATGAATAACCATTGGAGTGTGGTCAGATCCCATAATGTACTCTCTGCTTACCATAGCATTAGGATGGTTAGTACCCCATTCAACAGAATAGAAAGCTCTATCAATAAGTTCTTTCACACACCCTTCAGTTCTGCCATTACACCAAGAGAAGCCTAATCCTTGAGAATTCAGTTCTAACAAGTTGCATTCAGAGATAAAAGTTCTAAATCTATTCATTCTCCAACTGAGCACTTGAGAACCACCTTCCTTCTCTATTTCTTCCATGTAGTCATTACAATCTCCTAGCATGATCCAAGGTTTATCAATAGAGTTAGCCCACCACAAAATTTCTTTCCAGAATTTACCTCTTTCTCTATAATCAGAAGGTGCATAAATAAAAAGCCAGTATTCCCACCTTCCAGGCTTGTCTTCTATCAAAGCACAAATTGCATTTTCAGAACTCCAAGCAATTTCAATCTTGACATTTTCTACCCACCACAGTAATAGGCCTCCTGATCTACCTCTTGGATCCACATAATATCCATTTGCATACCTTAACTGTCTTTGAAGTCTACTCAATTTAGACTTTTTATTTTTAGTTTCTGACAAGAAAATAAAATTGGGAAGCTGGGCATTCACAAGCCCTCGTAGTCTCTGGAATGTCAGGTTGCTCCCCAACCCCTGACAATTCCAGCAAAGACCTACCATTGGTTTTGTGGCTGCTTCTGGCCAGCCACCACAACCATCTTATCTTGTTCCAGTTCATTTTCAGCCTCAACTTCCAGAATTTCAATTTGTTTCATACAGTCTTTATAAAGATGGAATTGCTCACGATGAATTGCATCCATTACCTCAAATTTGATCCTGTCTGGCACTAGCTTCTCATTTAGCCCCACTTCATAGCCTTCATCTGTGACCCCTTTATAAAGTCTCCAGCTTCTCTCCTTTGTTGAAATTCCTCTCCTGTGTCTAGCTTTCTTTGCTTGTATCGCATATCTAGCATTTGCCAAAATTTCCTTCTTCTTTGCCTCCACAAATACTGGATTTGTTTCATCTTCTCTTCTTTTCTTTGTTGCTGTTGGGGAAAGGTCATCATCTTCTCTTCCTCTCTTCAATGACGCAAAGCGATTGAAGACTTGTGCCAAACCTAGATCTGAGAAGGGGTCTCCGATTCTATCTTCTTCATCGTTTAACGATTTGATCGTCAAAACTGTTGTGTCATTTGACTTTTCAATGACCTTTTCATTTGGACTATTCTTTTTCAGAGAAAAAACTTTTTCTTTTGGGTTTCTGGGAGTCCAAATCAGTTTTGTTTTTGGGCTTTCGGGCTCTTCAACATAATAGCCCAAATTTTCTGCAATCGATTTTTTGTTTGAATCACCAATTGGGCCTTCTTGGCCCGAAACTTCTTCCTGGCCCATATCCAAATTAGGGTTTAACCCTGTTTCCACCCCTGTTTCTTCATCATGTCCTTCCTCTCCCATTATCTTTGTCATCATCTGCAATTTGTCCTTCTGCTCTGCACCTTCGTTCGTCCTTTCCATCATCCCACATCCAGCTGTCATCACCGGACACCGTACCTGCAAATCAATATTGATTTCTTGTACTATTTCCTCCTCATCTGTAACTACCACCTGTTCGACTCGGTTCACTCGGGCCGCCTCATTGAGTTGACTCGCCGCGTTCCTTGCCTCTTCCAATTCCTCTGCAAGTTTGTTCGCCGCCTTCTCCATCGCCGGCTTCCACCGTATTGCTTGTTCTTTTTGCCGTTGTTTCTCCTTTTCTCTGTCCTCCGCCGTTGTCCTCCGTGTCCCTATTCTCATCTCCGGTTCATATTTCGAAACTTCATCCGCCTCCTTACCCAGAAAGCCACATTGAATGTTTGTATGGCCTAATCTTCCGCATCTATAACAGAAATCACCCAGCCGTTCATATCGAAAGCTTACCCACTGATCTTCCTCTTCAGCCATTGGAAGCTTAAACCCTCTCGGAAGAGGTTTCTTGACTGGGATTTCAACCCGGATTCTGAAATACGGTTTCAAACCGAATACACCTGGTTCAACTCCTTCCTGATCCAGGTATTCACCGATAAGCCCTGCAATTTTTTCTGCATTGCCTCTCGATCTCTTCTCCCCCGGGACCCCTTTGACCTGAACCCAGAACGGACAAGCTGAGAAATCGATCTCCATAAGACTTTTCCCCATCTTCCACTGCTTTAGGTGTAACACCTGGCTTGTAACAAGCCATGGAGTTTTCTCCAGTATCCTCCGATAGTCTTCATCGTTTGTAAAACAAAAAGTAAAGTGATTCGGTGCATATGATTCCACTGTGATTTTGCCCTTCAGATCCCAAGCACCTTCAACAATCTTCTTGATAGTAGTTTTACCTAATTTTCTCTCATAGTATAATCGCCCAACAAGTGTTGTTTGATATAATTTTCGTGAAATTTCTGGATCTGTATCTAATTCAAGCCGAAGTTCATCCGCCATACTTGATGGAAAGAAAGAGCTAGAATCCTTTGTAAACACGCAGGATCAATAGCTGACCAACAAAAAAACCAGAGCTAGACTCTGTTTTTTCACAAAATCTAAGATAAGAGTAAAGAAAAAAGAGAGAAACCTCTCTCTACCCCTTTCTCTCACTAGAACTCGCCTATCCCACAACACTGATTAAGGTTTTTGTTTTACGACAAGCTATCTCAAACAAGTCTTTCGTACTAATTGTGGAAGAAATAAAACGAGAAATCGAAATACCGCAATGATTCCAAGATGGAGAGTAATTTATTTTTTCTTCAGAATATAGTACTCAATTTGAAAAATAAGTTGGAGAAGAAATGCACGAAAAAAATTGTTAACATACGGACGATATCCTTAATGCTGATCTATCTCATATGATGCGGATACAGATATGAGAAAACACCTCCGGAATGATTGTTTTCTTCCGACTCAAGTCAGATAGTGCGGTTTGCGTAACCTTTTCGAATGCCTTCAAATATGCTGTAGTCTCGAATGTAATTGTCAATTTCTCTGAAGAAGGCAAGATAAGTGGAAAAACAGTTAAAAATGATTGACCGGTTGAGTAAAGAATTTGAATAGTCAAGAATATAGGTGCAAATTAGATATAGTTTCACCCGAATTGACCTGAAGACTTAACTGAGTTACCCGGGTCGCGTTAGATTACCCGGTTGTTTATAGAGTTAGAGGGTTGTGAAAACATTAGAGACAAGGTCATTCTCATTGCCAGCCCTAAGTTTTTATGCCAAGAGTAATAGCATTTCACTTGTGATGTAGCCTCCCTCTTCCATCTTCTTTCGCGGAGGGGACCGGTGCATTTAAATGAATCGATTGCCATTATTTTCTCACCCATCATCTTATGTCAAGGGGAAATTTTTGTTTGCTCTAAGAGCAAATATGACCGGTGCATTTAATGGACTGGATTGGGTTGTATTGATTTGTGTTTCATATGCTTCTTCTGAATCAACCGACTTCCTCTATATCAACTACTTTTCTTATTTAGCAAATTTTTGTTGTCATACAACTATTCTGCCTATTTTGTGTGTGTTCATACTTTCATTAGGGACAAAGTTGTAAATGACAACGGTTTTTTTAAAACTTTTGTTATTTCTCTCTAAACTAATTCAAAAGAAACAGAGACAGTATAAAGCAAATGTAATAAATTTGAGGTGGTTTTGGTTGACGGGTGTGTATGTACTTTCAAGCATGGATATGGAAAGTGTACAATTGATTTAGGACATCCAATGGCTTTTACTCATTTTGTCTCAATAATTTGGTCCCTTATAGAACTTAAAACTTTTTAAAGGGACATATAATTGATCACTACATTTTTATGAACTTTTCCCATATCATTTACTTTGAATACTTCCCGCTTCATTTTCTCACCGATGTCATTTCTACTTTCTTGAGGTAAATTGACAAAATTACAATATGATGAATCACAAAAGGAAAACGTGAACATTTTTTTTGACTGTCAAAAATAGAATAAGAGACTAGAATTTTGGGACTGGGGGAGTATTATGGAACAGAGGAAGTATATAATTAACTGAGCCTATTTACGCCAGTGATATAATTCATTATGATATTTTCTGAAGTCGGGCCCACGAGTTTCTCTAAATGATTTTTCTAAAAATTAATATAAAGTTGAAATATAAACTCGTGGTTCACATGGACATGCCTGTATACTTTTTTTTTTTTTTTTTTTTTTGAGGAACTCATGGGAATTTTAATGTATAAATAAAGACCTTAGGAGAAGAGCTACCGACGACAGAGTGATCTCCTAAAGGTTGAAGAGGAAAAGAAAAGGGGTGACCGAAGGCAATGGGTTCGGCTACAATTACTATGTTTCCTCTCTTGGCTTTCATACTCCTGGTATGCATCTCTCTATATTCCTCTTGCATTTGCTCCTTTTTTCTTTTATAAATGTGTTTATTTGATTTTAATTTGTTTTATTGTGAGAAGAAACCGGTAGGATCAATAAAAATATAGTCTTGCAATGCTCAAGACAAATCACTAGCTTTTCCAGTTTTTTTTTGCTAAAAAAACCAATAGAATGAATGATGAACAACTGTATTAATTCAAAGTTGTTTACTCCCCCCTGTCTCATTTTATTTGACGTTCCATGTCCTAAGTTGCTCTTATTTTCTGAAATGAAAATTAAATTTATTACAACTAACTTTGAAAAAGTTTTACTGCTAAATTCTCGTGTCTTGCTATTATTGAGCAGATAGCTACCACTTCAAATGGAAGATCTCTGGATCCCATCCTGAAAGTTCACAATGAGGTAAGTGGGTGTATTCAAGTAATTGTCTATATATTTCTTTAAATTTTGTCAAATGAATCAAATTAGTTATCTAAAATTTCAGCTCATACCAAATGAATTTGGATTTTCAGTTCAGCTGGATTTTTCACCCATATTTTTTTCAGCCGATTTTTCAGATTTTCAGGTGATACCAAACATGGCCTAACTCCAAATTCTTACTTATTTGCTTCTTATCAGGAAGAAAACAAGGAAATCAAAACATCAACCATGGAAACAATTGTGAAAGATTCCAGGACTCATCACTTCTATGCTTCTTATCATGATGACAACACGGAGGATAAAACATCAACCGGTGGATCATCCGTGAAAGTCTCCAAACCAAATCTTGTCATCCATGCTTCGTATCTGGAAGGGAAAACATCAACTGGTGAAGCATCGGTGAAAGACCACAAATTCCATTTCTTCTATGTTTCTGGCAACAAAGAAGATAAAATATCAACTCCAAATCTTATAATCCACGGTACATATAAGGATGGCGACATGGAAGGAGACAAATTAACTGCTGAAGAATTCATGAAAAACTTCCAGATTCATTACATCAATGCTTCTCATGATCAAGATGTCAAAAAGGAAGAAAAAACATCAATTGGTGAAGCATTCGCGAAAGACTCCAAACCAACTCAGGTTCATTTCTTCTATGGTTCTTACCAAGATGCAAACAAGGTAACCGGCGAAGCATTCACGAAAGACTCCAAACCAAGTCCAGATGTTATCATCTCTGCTTCTTATCGCGATGGCAACAAGGAAGGAAAACCAATTATGAATCATTTCTTATATGAAGATAAAACATCAACTGGTGAATCATTCATGAAAACTTCCAAATTAACTCCAGATCTTATCGTCCATGGTTCTTATCTGGATGACAACAAGGAAGGAAAACCATCAAATTTTGAAACCTTCGCGAAAATCTTCAAACCAAGTCAAGAGACTGTCTTCTATGCTTCTCATCAGGATGGTGAAAAGGAAGGAAGTGTCAAGTCTTCCTAAGCACAATTCCTGGTGTGTATTGGGGGTGTGTATAGGTGTTATCCGTGACGCTCCATGTGTAATTGTTTGTTTTGTTTGTATTGGAAATAAATGGAGCTGGTAAAGTGATATTATGTGTAACGTAAGACTGCCTAAGTCTTTCGCTCCGTGTATCTTCCCACTCGGACAAAGGAAAGGTCTATAAACTGTTTCATCGCTAATGAAATTGTACTTAAATCTGTTTTTTAGTAAAGAAAGGAGCTCAAGGCTCAAACAACAACCTTACATAACCAAGATCTAATCCATCACATTCTAAGAACTGAAGACAATTTCCTGGTGGAGCATCAAACCAGTCACCAGCATTGATACTGAAGCAGCAACCTTTAGCAAACATATCAGCTACCGAATTTGCTTCCCTCCAGATTTTGCAGATAGAACTAGAAGTTGAGCTGAGTAAATTCTGTATTGGATTGATCAAATACCGAAAATGCTTATCCTCGGAACCTTTTTCAATAGAAGCAACAGCCTCCAAAAATCAGATTCCACGATAACTTGAGACGAATTGTTATGTAACCAAGTGGTGTCATCAGTTATTGAGCATGCTGACAAGGACCTCGGTCAGTTTAAAGCCAAAATTTGCTGCTGTAGTTTGGGATTGGGAAGCTGGTGCTCTTTCTTTTCTTCTGGTTTATCTAGCCCATTGGCTTCTTGTTTATTTCGTTTGTGTTATTTTAGTTGTGTTACTTGGTTGAAGTTGCTACCCTGAACTTATTGGAGGCGGCTTGGCTTGCTTTTGGATACGTTATCTGCACCACCATTTGGACCTTGTATGCAAAGAGTTTTGGAAAGCAAGTTTGAGTAACAGCCCTCTACCTACTTCACAAAAGCTGATGTGGAATTGCAGTTGCTATCCGAAAAAAAAAAAAAACGGTTGAATTTCACAGATACCAAACATCTAAAAAAGATTGCAAAAAAAAAAAACTTCCAAACGAACTCCTAACTACATAACAATTTGTTGGATCAGAGGATCTTAGTTGGAATGTTTTTTAGCAAGTACGTTAAATTTCGGTTTTGTATAGTAGGAATTATTTTGTCGAAAATGGGCAGTTTTTGCCAATTTAGCGCGGTAGGAGAATCAATCAATTCATTGTCGTAATTTTATATGCTGCATTTTCTAGAAACATTTTGGGAGAGAGTTGCTGCTATGTTATACATTCTGAATCTATCTATCTATCTATCTATCTATCTATCTATCTATCTATCTATCTATCTATCTATCAATCTATCTATCTATCTATCTATCTATCTATCTATCTATCTATCTATCTATCTATCTATCTATCTATCTATCTATCTATATCACACCCCTCACTGTTTCATCAACAATAATAACTTGTAACAATTCTTTGCTCTCAAAGAATTCCATAAACTCAAAGTCCATCTTTATGAAGCAGCAGATACATTAATGATAAAACAGTCAACAAGACAGTAGTTGTACAGAGTCATTTGCCTATTCAATCCATTCCCTCCATGCAGATTTGCGGATTGACCTTGAGAATTGATAAAACAGCGGATGAAATCTCATGCAAGATTTCAGAACTGGATACTTAACACTATCATCGGCAAGGTCAATGTTTGCGAGCCAGGTAATTGGAACTGTCATGGGCTGCATAATCGCACCACTAACATTCTGGTTATTTTGGACTGCTTTTGAAGTTGGGTCACCAGATGGTTCGTATAAAGCGCCATATGCTGTTATAATGAGGGAAATGGCTATCCCCGCAAAACAAGGCTTCTCTGGTGACCCAACTTTTGCGGGAATAGCCATTTCCCTCATTATAACATCATGTGACGCTTTATACGGACAATCTGGTGACCCAACTTCAAAAGCAGTCCAAAACAACCAGAATGTCAGTGGTGTGATTATACAGCCCATGGCAGTTACAATTACCTGGTTCGCAAACATTGACCTTGCAGATGATAGTGTTAAGTATCCAGTTCTGAAATCTTGCGTGAGATTTCATCCGCAGTTTTATCAATTCTCAAGGTTAATCCACCAATCTGCATGTATTTCGGACCTGCTGGAGGGAATGGATTGAATAGGCAAATGCTCTGATCGTGATCTAATCTTTCCAATCAGGAATGGGCTCGAATTCATCAACTTTCTCGATGAGCTGCTTCGATATGTGGGCTACGGGAGTGGTTTGGGAACCCATTGTTCAATCACTGGTTTGTCAAGAACCCAGAAATGGGTTCATGAACTGAAAGAAGAAATGAGAAGAATAAGATGAAAGAAGAGAAGTTGAAGAAGCAGAGGAGTTGAGAATAAGAGATAGAGATCAGAGATCATAGCAACTTCTTATATAGGCTTTGAATTACAAAATCTACAATCAACCCCCCCTTCATATAAAAATATACTATTCTAAGTGCTTGTTTGGTTCGAGATTAAAATCTCATTTGAGATTAAAATCTGCCAAAAAATTTAATCTTGTTTGTTTCGCAGATTTTTTGAGTCAGATTTTAATTTAAGTTGGCTAATAATCTGCAGATTATATAATCTCCGATTTTCAGAATTTTTTGAGTGAAACGTATAAAATATCATACTCCATCATCCCGTTAATGCTTGAATTGTTAATTTGTGCAAATGCTTAGCATCTTAAACGTATCATAGTTCAAATAAATGCATTTATTGTAAATTTTATTGTAAAAGCTACAGGTATTGCCAAACGCAATTAAATTTTAATTCCAAATTTTCAGCGCATGCCAAACAGTTTTCAGATTATAATTTCAGCCAGCTTATTCACTCCAAATTATTTTCATCAGATTATTGAGATTTTAAGCTGGAATCAAACAGGCTCTAACCCCGACACCACGATATATTCCTAAATATCCTTACTTTCTCCCAGTAGCAATTTGGTCTCGGGTTATAACATTACACCCCCTTACAACGAACCTTGTCCTGAAGGATCATGTTACGAGGAGCGTTGCGGTACGTGAGACTGGAACATAAACGGGATTGTCATGGGTCCCAGTACAAGGAACGCTGGGATATGCTTCTCCAGATCATTGTCTGGTACGAGATACAATAAAGGGTTACACTGAGTTAAAATGCTGAGTTGCTTTGATCTTCTTAATGTTGCCAGAATTTGTTCTTCTGCACAATGAGAAAATGGTGTGACCTGAACCCAAAATAGAATCTAGAGATGGGCGAGGTTGCGATAATGTTGGAAGCAATCGACATGAACATAGGAGATGCCATGATTCATTAAGACCAAATTTATTAGATGCTCCTTTTTAAGCAAGTCACGTCCCTAAATTCAGCTTTAGTGTTGAATTTGTGGTGGAAAAGACGTAGCTGCCTCCGTGTATTTAGCTCTCTCCATATGAATAGTGGGAAAAACCTTGGCAACAATTCAAGGGTAGATGACACTTTTGTTCCCCCAAGTTTTGTGGGAAGTCATTTTCATCCCTCTTAGTTTGGAAAATGACATTCACCCCTTATGTCAGTCAAATTTAAAGATATTTACACTCATTGACTGTAACATCGTTTTCCCTAGGCGATTGTTCATCTCTATAGTAGGTTCTGGGGACACATTCGCACTCACAAAGTACAATATGACACAGCAGGGGGTGTAAGTGTTCCTGAGAAGACACAAAAGGGTGAAAGTGTGATGATCCAGAACAAATAGGGATCAAAGTGTCTTTGCATCAAAACTCGAGGGGTTTGAAAGTGTCTCACCCAAAATCCAATAGTATTCTCCAGGGGTTTGAAATTATTTTGCCCTCGATCGGTTTTGAACTCGGGACTTCATGCAGGGTCTTCCCGCGCTCTACCACTTGAACTTATTAGTGGGTGCGATGGAGATTTGCTACTCTCAGTATCCCCAATTTTAATTCTCAAAAAATAAATTAAAAGAAAAATCTCAAAAGAAAGTATCCCCAATGTTAGTTCTTTGTGTCATCATCACCTTATCCGTATATAAACAAGCAACATAACCTTGTCATCTAATTCCTTGAGCGCAGTTAGGGTGGTAGCTCAAGTGGTAGAGCGTTGAAAGCTCTGCATTGAGTCTCGGGTTAGAACCGGTTGATGACAAAAAAAATCTCAAAAAAAAAAAAAATACTAGAAGCAAAAATAAAGCTAGAAGTACTAGAATATGTCTTTAATCGTCACGTGAAGAAAGTAAAAGAAGTGTAGGAGTACTAGAATATATACTTGTGAGTCTACACCACCACCATCACCGAAATCACATAGCATCAGATGCCTCCCAAAAATCGTTCATTCAAAAGTTGATGATGACCACCCCCACGCACCCACCAGCTGGTGAAATTATTACTACCAACCAAAATATAAGTACTTTGGGGTAGAACATAGATAGATAGGAGCTACACTTTTGCCGGGGCCAACTCAGGAAAGAAACAAACAATAATTCTAAATTGACAGAATTCTAGACATAATTATATGTTTTAGTAATTTTAATAAGTTGCCAATTTTTTATAGGGTTTAGAATTTTTTAGTAGTATCTGATTTATTATTTTGAGAATTATGTCTAAATTTATGTCTAAAATTTTGTCCATGTAACATGACTCGGAAACAAATGCAACGTTCTAAAGTAATAAGTGAAGTTGCATTGAAAACAAATGTTGCTCAATGAAGAACGTTCACATGTCAATCCTACTATAAGAACATCTCGCTCCTAGATGTCACTTTTTCCCAGAATAGAATCTTGTTTTCACTTCTGCTGATGGTTGAATTAATAATGGTGCTCTGCGAGCTAAAACCTAATATTGCTCGTACGTCACATCAAGCTCTTTTGTCGAGCTTCTGTAGAAAAATAAATTAATGCTTACTACCTCTGTCCCAGCTCTTCCCCATCATTTTGACTTTTACCACTATTCACTGGGTCACTTTGACTCGGTGATTTGGATAGCAAAATAATTTAATTTTTTGATAATTTTTTCATGGTGTTGTAGAGTATAAGTTGCTCTATAACACCGTGAAAAAATTATCGAAAAATCGCATTATTTTGCTATCGAAATCATCCGGTCAAAGTGACCCATATACGAGTCAAATATTTCCAATGATGGGCAAGAGCTGGGACAGAGGTAGTATGTTTGTTTGGTTTGGACTTAATTAGTGTTTGTTTATATCGGTACATTGTCCGTACTTGTCTCACAACATGGGCCATGTTTGGGAAGGATTAATTATTGGATAGATTAATTATGAATAATCTGGCGGGAAAATGTAGATTTTGCGGGAAAACATCCGGGCCCGGCGGAATAAACAGGTACCGGGTAAGCCACAAACAGGGACCGGGCAGAGTAAATCGGCTAAGAAAACGCATTGCTGAGGCCACGTGTCACCACTTGATTGGCAGAACACCACCAGGTACCGGCCAGAATACCACCAGGTACCGGCTAGAACACCACCGGGTACCGGCCAGACACCACCAGGTACCGGCCAAAACAAAAAATCATATAATTAATTCAAGTTCCCAAACAGGTGGGATTAATTTTTCAAAAATAATTAATCTATCCATTAATTAATCCTTCCCAAACAAGCCCATGGTCTTTAGTTCACAAGAAGAATAATTATTACTACATCTGTTTCTTCTCTTTCATCTTACTTCACTTTTTGACACTATTTACTGGGTCATTTTGACCCGGTGGTTTGGTTAGCAAAACAATACACGAATTTGATGATATTTGCATGATCTTGTAGAGAAAACTTTATTCTACAATACGATGAAAAAATTATCAAAAAAATACATCGTTTTGCTATCCAAATCACCGAGTCAAAGTGAGCCAGATACGGGTAAAAAAGTCCTCCTAAGGTGAAAGAGAAGAAACAGAGGTAGTACTACTGAAGTACTAGGTACTACCTCTACTCTTATCTCAAACGAGGATCATAAGCCATGTGAAAGGCAAGGTAATATCACATGGTAGGTCGGCCATGTTTTTATAGAATCGGTGTACTTGGGAGGGGGTTGATTGGTATAAAGCAAATGCCGTAAATTTGAAGTGGTTGGAGGTGATGTGTACAGTGATGGCGGATGTAGCAGTGGTGTTTAAAGTGATAGGGTACAAGTATCATCAACCACGATGCTCATGACATCGACAATTCCCACTTTCCGCAACCAGTGATGAATTTTGTTGGACTAAGAAGCGCATTTGACGTCGGCAATGTAAGATAAATTTGTGTGTTCGATCGATCCACTGAGATTCGATCAATCCATTGGGAAAAATTGATTTTCAACCACAGCTTGTTAGTTTCTAACAAAGGCGCATTTGATACATATACATAGACCGATATTTTATTATTCAAAACTAGTACCCATTCGTTCAGATTATAACAGGTTGATAGTTCTTTGTTTTTTAAGGAGTAGAAAAAAAAAAACTCTCAATGTGAGAAGCTCAAAAGTTGAATTGAAAGACGAGAGATAATCATGCCCATAGCTACAACTGCTTAAATTTCCTGTCTAAACCCGAAATAAGAAATGCTGCTAAAAATATAAACTTGCGAAAATCACATCTCAAAGAGAGAAGAATTCTAACACTGAATCGCAAGTTTTCTTGCTCAAGATATTACGCGATACAGTCTTACAAAAAATAGTAAGGAAAACTAAGAAACAACAATTTCACACCCTAAGCGGTGGATCCATACTGTCTAGCGATTCTGCATCAAATAGGGGTATACCATCATCGTCATCGAGCAAAGTTGATCCTGCGTGAGTTGGTGTGGAACAAAAAGCAATAAGATTGGGGTTTTCTTCAAACCTGGTCATGGTATCAACTTTGAGACAAACTAAAGCTTCAACCTCCTTAGATGCTGTTCTGTCGAATAACATAATCAATTGTCCGGGTATCGTGCAAGTACCTACCCAAATTGGATTTCCCCAACCGAAATCAATCTCGTAGAAAGGAAATCCGAGGTAGCTAGCCACTGCACAAGCTCGTTTCTCTCCTGGACCGAGAAAGATTTGCGTGAAAGGTTTGTGAAGAAGAACACCAAAGATCTCCAACCCCTCCAAATCTCTACTCCTAACATAACCATCATCAACTCTTCCCGTAGATTCTCTAAGTTTTTTCACCAACGTTTGATACAATTGGTTTTGATCATCACTACATTGGTTTTGATCATCTCCAACTTGAAAGGCAGCAACAGATGTTTTGACTATGCTTCCAAACAATGTATCTGGTAATGGTGGAACTATTCTTCTCCGCACGTTCACGCTATGAACTATTAGGGACTTCTTAAGCACCGCCGCCGCCTCCTTTTTCTCTTCATACTGCAAAGTATCAATGAGACACTGCCAGAGTAAAGCAGTCACAGCCTCTTGCCTAGTGGGTACTATTTTGCTATCTGGCGACGTTCCTCTCGCTTTAAGAGTTGCTATGGCTTTGTTACTGAAGATGAATCTTCTCATCGTGTACCCCTCCTCTACCCGCTGGTGCGCCTCATTTAATTTTTTCTTGGAGATTTCTGCCGAAGGATCGGAGAAATGAGCAACTAGTAATTAATATTATGTGCTAATTGTTTGGGAATCCCCATTTTATTCAAAACTGATTATATTAGTCATTTTAATTTAATCACCTCTGCTTTTGGCATCAAATAATCAGCATTCTGTAAAGTAAAAGCATTATCTAATGAACTCTAAAATTAGTTTTGGAACAAAAACACGTAGGTTAGTTTATCTCCAATTTTGCATATTCTCTCAATCCTGCAAATTTTCATCTGCTACCAAACAATTGGGCCTGTTTATTTTCTCAGATTATTTTCATCCAATTATCTAAATTTTTCAGCTCATACCAATGCCATGTGTGTTTTTGTTAATTGTTACAAAGGCAAACTTTGCCCCTACTTTTTGGAAGAAGGCACAGACTGCCCTTACTTCTACCTTTTGGTAACACAATTCATGCAACTTAAAAATTAAACTGACGGGATGTCAAAATGTACACCTACTTTTATGAATTTATCTTAACTGGGCAAGCACTTAAAATCTTAAACTGTAAAACTGTGAAATTCAGACAACTCTGATGGAAAATCAAATAACTGTTTGGGGGTTCTGTTTTCAGAACTTTGGACGGCGTCAATGAGTTGTAGCTTGGGTTGGGAGAGTGGATTCGTTAAATTGCAATCTTATATTGTAACAAATAAAATGTCACCTGCAACACACATACTCATAACTAGTAATATATATGTAGGAAAGTTAGTAAGTTACCCTGCTGTGGAGTAGTCGATAAAAGGGACGATGGTATTGGTGGAAATATATCTGCTGCATTGAGAGTAGGAAGATGATATAGTGTTTGATCAGAAATCTTCTGCTTATGATCATCATCGTCGTAATCACCTTGGCGGTGTAGTAATAACGATGAAATGGAAGCCCAACACCGTAGGAAGCTGGCTATGGTGCAACCATCAGCAACCTTGTGAAAAGTGGACAGACCAACCGCAAAACCACCGCATTCGAAGAAGCTAACTTGGACAGCAAGCAGAACATTAACCTTGTCAGGATCAAAATAATCACCGTACTTCCTCGGACACAAAACCCCGACCCGGTCCATGAAATCGGTTTGACTGGTCAACTCTGAGACAGTTAAGTTCTCCAGTACTTGGGCTTCAGAATACTCCACTCCCTCGTCGTTACATCTCACGATGTTCTCTTCCTTGACGAGCCTTCCGGCGAGTGGATAGAACAGTTTCAGCATTTCAGACAATGATTCCTTCAAAACAAGTGATGTTTTAGAGGAGGAGGTCCCAAGATTATTTGGAGGGTACAAGAACACATCAGAAGTGTAATGAGGCTGGCTAAATTGATCAAGGAGGCAGATGTTGTAGTTTCGAAGATGGGAAGGTGTAGGAGTTGATGGTTTTATCATCTCTCTCGAAACCAATTTCACATTCATCTTCTGAAGTGTTTCCTTGCTGCCCTGATGATCGATTGATATACTAGAATAGAAAATAACAGGACTATTAGATGATCAGCAGGAATATAGCAGTTGCAGTTAGAAGACAAGTGATTAACTTTAGATATGTACTAGAAAATAACCCGTCCTGTTGGGACTACTAGATGAATGACTCTATAACTTTAGACACTCTCAGATTAGCAGTTGCAGTAGAAGACATGTGATTAACTCAAATATTTTCTTGCTCCATGGTTTGAGTTTCTATGTGCACAAAACTTTTGCCTTCCGGTTTTATTGTCAGCTTGCCCCTATTTTGTTATGGTCTTCTTGAAAAAAGCATGATAAAAAAATAAGAGAATGTATTTGGAGAGAGAGGATAAAGTTGAAAAAAATTATTAAGAGATAAAATATATCTTACATCTATATAATAAACCAGCTAAGTGTTTCCCTCAATAAAATGTAAACGAGAAGATCATAGCCATCTAATCCATAAAATTGTCTTGAGACATTTTAGTACGTTGATTTGAATGACTTTTTTTTTTCTTGCACAAGTTTAAACTCAAGATATTGTTCGTATTTTCAAAAATTGTGCCTTATCTATTTAATCAACACATAAGATATTGTTTATATTTTCAAATTCTATCATTAAACACAATCTTCATTAATTATCTGTTCATTCAAACAAAATTAAATCCGTAATAATTTATGATCTAAATTTATTTCAAGAATTAATTACTAGTATTCTCTAAAAAAAAAATTAATTACTAGCTTAATTATATTTTTTAATTAATCTGTAATAATTTATGGTCATTTACTAGTTTGCTAACAAATTGGGAGAGAGATTTGAAAGTGGGTCGTTACTGATTTTAAAGAGCGCATCAAAAAAATGAGCCCAATGGCAGGGGCGGAGCCAACCCGCGGCACGGGCAGGCACGTGCCCTACCCAAAAATTTGAAAAACTGCAATTTTATCTTATAATGTATAAAAATTTCAAATTTTGCCCTACCCAAAATTACAAAAATGCCTTAGATATTTTGAATACCTTGCAAGAATGCCCCATGTATTTCGAATTCTTGGCTCCGCCCCTGCCCAATGAGTAGGTAGGTATAGGTTCCCTCAAAAGATCACGTAAAGAAAGAGAATGATGAGTTAGGTTTCTCACGAGTTCTTGCACTCACCAGCAACTAATTCCCCAAACCCACACAGCTTCTTCCTTCTCACAGCTGCTCACAAATTAAAGGTGAATGAGTGAAAACCCTTTTTGTATATGAAGTTTGTTTGTGTCTTTGTGCATGGTTGAATCATGATTTGCTTATTTAGTTGTACAATGTGTGAGTTAGTATTAGAAAAAGTTGCTCAAAATATCACTATTTAAGGGGCCTCTCTTATTCCTCACCACCACAGCAACTGCCACACCCATCACAGTTACTACTGCAAAGGAATCAGCAACAGCCCCAAATCTCTAAAGCAAAATACTTCCCCAAATCAGGAGATCTCTTTCGGGCACTACTGGTTGGCAGACGTCAACGGAAAGAGAGCAGGTCATGTATTTTCTTCTTTTTTGACGCCAGCATCCTATAATTAGATAGAACTTGTGTAGTGTTAATCAGTTGGCTTGAATATCCATCCGCTGATCTTCTTGTGTTTTTATGCCATTACTAACAGATCGATATGCTCTCGTTGACTGGCGGAAGTCAATTCACTCCTACGGCCGTGATTTATCTGTATAATGATATTGAAATCGAGACACTCCCATAACCGTCTACTATATACTTAGAGGTAAAATCCCCCTCTTCATTTTTGTTAGTCAATCTCTCTCTCTCCCACTTCTCAGTGGCTGAGAGGTCAGGTATTACGGGCGTACGGAAGGGTCAAATGGGATTTGGGGTTGTATGGATCATCAATCACACAATTGAGTAGAGATTTGAGGGGCTAATATGGAGGCCAAATTGGGTCAAATAGCTTTTTTTGTGTAGTAGTCTAATATTCGTGTGATTGGTCCATGATTTCAGACTAGCTGATGTCTGTCTGTATAATGATGTTTGAGTTTAGGGTTTATTTTGGTGGTGATGATGTGAGAATAATGGTTTAACTGATCATATTGGTAGGAGTACTAGAATATATCGGTCAATTACTTGTGTAGTGCTTACATTGACGGAACATTTATCATAGTATGCTTCTTTGTTCTGGCCTCTGGGTGGTTGAATTTTAAAGAACAATAAGAAATCGTTACCCTGGAAATATGTCTACTGAATACTTATTTTTCTGCTTCTAGAGCAACACTTAACGCCAATCAAAAATTATATAATTTTTTTTTTTTTTTTTTTTTTTTTTTTTTTTTATTGTTGTTATTATTGATTAGTAACGTTGGAGTGAACATTGTGTTCCTCAACCAGGCTCACACTCAAAATTTCTTTTTATTGTTGTGATTACTGATTAGTATCGTTGGAGTTAACATTGTGTTCTTCGATCAGGTTCACACTCAGAATTGCTCGAGGATGCAAAAAGAGCATCCACTCAATTGATACGTCTACAAGAAGTTCATAAAGAATCCGAGTTAGGCTCTGGGCGCCATGAAAATTCAAAATCGTTCTGTACGAAAGCGGTAGACCCAGACCATCACCAAGAGAGTAAACATATTAGCCGCACCCATTTTTTTGCCTTCAGTCACCCTTTAGGAGGTCTGTTTCTTTTGCTATGTGTGATGTGTCTATATTTATAGATAAAAGAGCTTCATGCTCTTGTCATGTCCCCAAATGTATAGATAAAAGAGCATACATGCTCTCTTGTCATGTCCTCATAATATGTAAACGATTTTATAATCTTTTACATGAGGAAAACCATTTTCCCTAGAATAAGTGAAGTATAGATAAATGATTAATTAAATGCAATTACAGAGAGTCTCTGCCTCCGGGATGACTAACACAAGTGCCACATTCACAAGATATTCCCATTGAGAGATTAAATTGCCATTCCTTATGGTTGTGTTTGGCAACAGGAATTTGAATTTGGATTTGGGTTCAAAATTCAAAACTTAGAAATCCTAAAATTTAAAATTACCATCACTTTTAATTTCTTCGTTTGGATACAATTATCATGTGAAATTTAGTAGTCCTTACATCCGTCAAAGACAATACATGGAGCGTTGGTTTTTTCACTTTGTAGGAAACTCGCGTGTGGGAGATTTGAAATTACATCGGATCAGCTGTTATTTGAAATCCACCAATTTAAGGACTACATTTAAGGGCCTGGATTTGTGTTCAAATTCATAGTCTTTATAATTATCTAAACAACGGATTTGGCCCCAAATTCAAACTCAGCTCCAAATCTAGGGTCATCCAAACAGACCCTTATGATTTTCCTAATCTCAGGTTATGTTCAGAAAATAACAGCAGTGACTGATATTGAAGTCATGGAGGATTCAGACGAGGAACAACCGACTAGACCTGGAGAACTTGAAACTTTCTTAACTTCCCATTTTGCCTTACCATTGTATTTTTCCTTTCTCCTAACCGGGAATCTTATGTTTCCTTGCCTCCATCTCGTTTATTTTCTCGCAGAATCTTGTAATTGTTGTAGATGGTTAAAGAAGCATTGAGTACGACGAATACATAGATACTATACATCCAAAGAAATTTGAAGAGCTTGCTCAATCCAATTTTCACTTGCTCATTACCTATGTGGAATCATTATAGTACAACCTTTTCTGGTATTACAGTTGAACTATACAGACTCCTTTCATTCTTGACACCATAAACTTTTGTAGTTGTGTTGGATATGATTTTTGCGGATTGGTATGGGATATTTGCCGGATCTAGCCTCCTTCTATCTGATACTCTACTTTTCAATCAAGTTCATATAGTAAATTGGTGTTTTGGTTCATCTTTCTTAGGGATAGTTTGGTAATGCTGTGGTGTAGGAGACATGATGAGAAAGCTGCTGTGAAAATCTACCCAAAAATTATTTGGTAAATTCCGTATTTATGTTGCTGTGGCAAAGCACTTTAAACATTTTGTGTTTGGTAATTAATGTTTTAGAGTTGATGTTACCGTCAAAATGACAATATCAGACATGATTGTTATAAACTAAAAAGTATAGAAGAGAGAACAATGTTGGAGGAATGTCAAAAGCTGTCTTATTCTCTACCAAAGCACTCTTTATATAGAGTGTGGGAGCCAATCATAATCCTCTAAGAGTCAATCATAACCTACTAGGAGTCAATCATAATCTACTAGGGATCAATCATAATCTACTAGGGAATATTCATTATAATATTCCATAACACTCCCCCTTGAATATTCACTAATACGATGCCTCGTTAAAACCTTGTCAAGCAAAACCCGTTGGGACAAAAGCTCTGACGAAGGAAAAAGAGTGCATCTTGTGAGTGGAGATTTGATGTAGTCTTCAACTAATTCATGGCTGCATGCCTCATTAAAACCTTGCTTGGAAAAACCCTGTGGGATAAAAACCTCAGCTAAGGAAAAGAGTACAGCGCCGTGTAATTTAATCTCCCCCTCTTTGCATCATCTTGATGTCACACTTCATACCTGAAAGTAAATTTATGGGGAATACATAATATCTAACATAATATGATACAACATGATCATTCAAGATAGTAATAAAAACTATCAGTTAATAAGTATGACATGTTATATACTCATGAGACATTCGTCATACTAAATAATATGCATATGCATCTAAACTACTCGCGAGTGTGGATCTTCAATTTGCTTCAGCAAAGAAGAATATCTCATGGGCAATGGCCTCCATGGATTTCACATATAGTGATTCGTACGATCATTTTGTGTAACTAGTTACTTTCATATTCGTTGTCTTTAAGACTAAACGGAATATCATAATCACTCTTATCAATAGAGGATTTGTGGGTTATAATTATAACCACGAGAAATATAATATATGGACATTGCTTCAATATAGCCTATTTCTCGTTCAATAGTCTCACCCATTCAACCATTAGGGTGCGGACATTTGAATATGTTGTTCTATATGAAGATGGATGCTTCAGGCATCTCAAGTACGTCAAAGTACTTCACATATATGCTCGACGCATTAACTGCAGAGCTCGTGTATATTTGTATACACACGGGTGTTGACTTTGATTTTGGCCAATATGTAGTCAAACATGATTCCACTTGTAGTGGTTTAAGAAAATCATATGATTTCAAGCGCTTTTCAAAGTAAATATCATTCACGATCATATACATAGACTCAAATGTAGGAAGCTCTTCATCTACATGAGTTGTTGCCTCTTCAAGGCCATTGATTTGATCATTTATTTATGATTCTCGTGTGTTCTCAATTATAGTCAAATTGGAACTAACAAGATCGTGATCCTTATGGAGGATCTACATGATTGCATAAGCAACCGTGACGTGCTTCATATGCATCAAAAATCATATTTTATAAGACTTCAATTGGATTTGAAGTTTGAAGTCACACGTACTAAAGTTTGATTAAGTCAATGTTCATGTCATGTAATTGGGTATATCCTCCCCCTCATGACATGAACCGTGTGATCAATGTCATAGAGATATGCTTTCGGCATATTATTTATATATACTCGAGCCAAAAAAAAAATAAAATAGGCGAGAATGTATCTCCTTAGGAGATATAATTTGTCACACTTCAAACTTCTAATTCTCATGAACTCTAAAATACTATCCTCTTTGGGATAGGAGTTTCACTTATGAGAATACAATAATCCCATGCTCCTCCTTTAAAGGGGTTCAAATGGGTTAATTAATGAGATAAGCATGCATAAAAATTCATCGGAGTTGATAAATATTGCACAATTCCTAAGAAGTGCATATATAGTCAATCTAAAAAAAGTGATGAAGACTATTTGAAGTCTTATATCAATCATTCAAGCAACCAATCACTTAGTGATGCCAACGGTGACGAACTCAAACTTGATATTTCTGGATGTGTTCATGTCAAAAACCATTGATCTCTTCTAGAGACATCTTCTAGGTGCTCGATATAAGATATGCACATTTTTTAAACGTGAGATTGACAACATCCAAGTCACTTTAGGGGCTGAATAATAAATTTTTGGATGTTCCATGAGATTTTATATAGAATCACAACGCATAAAGTAGGCGTCGGTTGGGCGATGCAATGCATCAAGCCTTTTTTTTTATGACAAAATTCTCTACGTTGGGTAGGCGATGTAATGCATCAAGCCATTTTTATGAAGAAATTGTCGACGGAGAATGTCATTTATTTGTACAAAACTGCTTCATGATCACAATTCAAATATAAAACTTTTATAGTTTCATTACTTTGATCTCAATATTCAAGGGATTTTTTTTTTTTTTTTTTTTTTTTTGTGTTAAAAAAAACACAAGATGCTAAAAATCTACCTTTGTGAGCCTTATACGGTCTCATTTGCATCATTGAATAGAGTTATTTTTTTTCAATTGTCGGAACTTCTAGTTCGACAAATTGTAGGTTGCCTCTTCTACGGTACATTTTTCATGGACTCAAATGTTTCATAACATGAGTCAAAAAGCACAATAGGGGCTTAGGCATTTTTTGCTATTGTTTTTTTTTTTTTTTTTTTTTTTTTTTTTTTTTTTTTTTTCTTGTGCGAGCCATACAAGAAATAGGGGCCTCATAACAATCAAGAAAAAAAATAAGATGTAGAGACTACGTAAATAGAAGAAGGTAACATTGATTCCAATGAACCACATATTATGTAGGATTTCTCTAGAATTAATAAACAATAGAAATAAATATTTCTTCAAAAAAATATGCAACTTCACATTATTATATATCTTAAAATTATATGTAATAGATCTATGACAAAATAAAAGCATATTTAATTCAATGATCTGTCTCGAATAATTTCTTTTAAGAATTCTTAAATTCAGGAATTAATATTCTTTAATCTAAATTGTATTGCTATGAAAATGGCGTGTCAAGTTCAAAGTGAAACTTGTAATTGCCAAGGAGTTGGGAGGATATTGAATCACTCAACCTGAAATAAATTACATGAATATTAGGAGGATTTTGAATCACTCAACCAAAAAAAATTAAAATTGCCTAGATATTGGGAGGATCGTGAGTCACTCAACCAAACATTTTCATAGATATTGAGAGGATATTGAATCACTCAACCAAACATTTGCATATATATTGGGAGGATATTAAATCACTCAACCAACAATTCTCACAGAGATCAACAAAAAAAATGTGGCTTATTACAAGTATGCAACCATGCGTACCCACTAGAGGGCATTATTTGCAAATATTGGTGCATTTTTTTTTTCTCTCTCTCTCTCCCCCTGTTTTCATGTGGTCTTAGAAGATCAATCTTGGATCTTCATAATACCATGACGATATAAATATTGCAACCAAATCTAAGACCGTGCAAATTATTGAGACCAGATAAATTTATGAGATTTACTTCAGGGGATACATCCATATTCACATAACGGAATATAATAAAACATCCTCTCCTGGAATCTGCTACCATTCATGCTTGGGAATGGGTCAAACGAGTCAGATATTTGACGAAGTAACATGGCATTTTTTTTATTCTTCTTCTCCCATAATTCCATGTTATGGCCAAAACTGTATTGTCCATCAATCAACAATAATAATTGTTTTGATGTCCATATCCGTCAGTGATAACATTCTGAGGATTTTTTTTTCAAAGGGTACAAGAGGAGAAGAGTTAAAATAAATCAAATCATATAGATAGCTTAGGAGTATTTTATGACTCTATAGAGAAATATGTATATCAAAAATACTATAATCTCAGTTATAGATAGTCGTTATTTGCTCTATAACTTCATGTATAAGAACATGGTTTAACTAAGCATATAAATAGCTTAGGAGCATTTTTTGACAAGGGCATTTAACTTCTAATGGAGTTTCCTCTTTTCCCTCAATAAGTTTCTACTATGTGAAATAGCGGAATATAATTTGAGACAAAGTCATAAGAGACATAATGACAAAGAAAACTCCATCACGAATAATCTGCGGAGCTAGGCTGAAGCCTTTGCATTTATTTTCTTCTTCTTTCTCTACGCAGATGTAGAAAAAATATAATCATGGAGCTTAATAATCTAAACAACATTGTGTTTTTTTTTCTTCTTCTTTTCACCACAAAATGTTCACGAGTTCAATTCGAACTCTAGCGACTCTTTCTTATTTTTATAGAATAGAAGTAAATTTGAGGTATGTATGTTGCTGCAGATTATGCAACCTTTTTGCTAATACTGTGCGGGCTCGATTGTACGGGTTTAAATCCCATAAACATTTTATTGTTTCGAACACAACGCAATAACAGTATAATCTTGTTAAGCGGTAATCAGCGATGAAATCCGCATCATTTTATTTATCATTGCTGTTTTATTCGGGCGAGCGCCACGAGTTCACGAGTTCAAAACTCTAGTGACATTCTTTGGAAATAGAAAAACAGTAAAATTTCTCATTCACGAGTTCGAAACTCAAGTGACAATTTCTTACAAGATATTTTTCATATGTATAGAATAAATTAAAAAAAGTTGTTTAACAAGAACTCGCTAAAGTCTAGCGGTATTGTCACGAGTTTGAAACTCTAGTGAATTTTTATTTTTATATTTCTTTTTCACACAAGAAGATTGAATCAATAACATTAAAAAAAAAACTCGCTAGAGTTAGTGCTCAGCGGTATGGTCACGAGTACGAAACTCTAGTGACATTTTTTTTAAATGTTTACGCGTCCTGGAGTCACGAGTTAAGAACTCTAGTGAGACGCTTAATATTTCAATAAAATCCTTTGCGTAATTGCGTCGATTGCGCGTCATCAACGTCACGAGTTTAAAACACTCTAGTCGCTTGTGTTTTTTTTTTCACTTCGTGAGGTCACGAGTACATAACTCTAGTGACTTAATCTTTTTTTTTTTCTTTTTCTTTGAAAGAATAATAAGAACAGACAAAATTAAAATACATACAATTTGTAATGAAGACGGTATTAGATTTGTCATTCTTAATTGACTAAAAAAGATAAATTGGAAAAGCAAATAGGTAGAGTTGGTCTAGTGGTATAGCTCCACTTTTTTTTGGGTCACGGGATCAATACCTCGGACTCTCCATCATTTTTTTTCCTTTGATGCGCTTTTTTTTTTTCGATGAAACATTAATATAACAGAAAAATGTAAGATTTAGCGCATGAAAGCATGTTGTGGACAAGTGGTTGTTCACCACTGCATAGAGGTGTCCTGGGAGCTTGTTGTTGCTTGGGTTCGAACCACATAGTTGACAGTTTTTTTTTTTGCCAGTAAACATTGTTTTTGGTCACCCTCTAGATCTAATTGTAGATCGAGGTCTAGGGTTTGAGCACCTTTTTTTTTATGAACCCATATTATAGACCATTTTTTTCGATATAAGATGAAATCGTAAGCAAATTAAAGATACGATGTATTGTTGATTTGAATCAACTTTGAAACAAGCAAGACATGAGACAATCAAAATCGAAAACTGAGTTTTTCGTTTGATCATCTTCTTCTTGACAATATAAAATAAGTAAATAATTTGTACCTTTATCTTTTGATCTTCTCTTCCGGTAGAGCGAAAGTGCTGATAACGTGTTATAAACTAAAAAGTATAGAAGAGAGAACAATGTTGGAGGAATGTCAAAAGCTGTCTTATTCTCTACCAAAGCACTCTTTATATAGAGTGTGGGAGCCAATCATAATCCTCTAAGAGTCAATCATAATCTACTAGGAGTCAATCATAATCTACTAGGGATCAATCATAATCTACTAGGGAATATTCATTATAATATTCCATAACAATGATATATTTAATTATGTTATTATAATAAATAATTATTGATACTTTATTAACGAATAAGAAAGTCAAATAATGCATTTATCAAAAAGCATGTCCTGAAAAGCAACCCCTCCTCTGCTTTTCAAAAACTGTTGTGGGGAAGCAATTGTTTTCCAGAAAGCAGAAAACAATAAATTTACCAAAACACATTAATACTGCATCCAACATATCCATTAGAACAACCCAACACCAGCATCATCATCTTTGTACGATAGTCATCAAATAAGGAGAATTGGCATACTGTAGTAGTCAGCAACAAAGATTGGACAGTTGCAGATTGTCATTTCAAGCATATATATCTGATTGAGGTTGGGACTAGGGACTAAATGAATAAGTACACAATATGCTTTACTAGAAATAATCTGATCTCCTTGAACCGTTCTTTAAGCTGACGGTGATCCATTTAACTATTTAAGTATTGCAGTTTCAAACCGATAAGCAAAGCTGCATACGAACACTATAGATTAGGGTAAAATTTCAATACCGAAACTACCAGGACACGGTGACACCAATTATAGCCAGTAACCGGGTAGTAAATATATCTGTGGCTGGTTATAAGTTGATTAAAAGGATCATATCCAAGTTTTTTAAGAAGGGGAGTAACATGGAGGTCAGGGCCGGCTCAAGGTTTTTAGAGTTCTTAGGCGAAATTTTCGAATGGGCTAAGTACATGTTTTTCCTCTTAAGGCCTAATTATAAATTTTTTTAGAATTACATGATATAGCCGGGTTCCAACCCGAGACCTTGTGCAGGGGCTCTACCAATGGATGGCAATGGATCGGATTTCGATGGGATCACCTATATCCATATCCGAATCCGATCAAAATAAGTGGATCCATATTCGATCCAAATCCGGTCCTAAACGGATTCAGATCGAATCCGGATCGGAATCAATTTGCAATGTTCGTATTCGATCCGACAATCAAAATCTCCAAACACGGATCTGATTCGGATAAAGATTCGGATCCTGAGCATCTTTTTAACTTCTTATAAAAAATACACAACAAATTCATAAAAATACGTAAAAAGAGTCACCACACCAAAAAAAAATCTGCCTAAAAGAGAAAAAAACATATTAAAAATGTTTTATCAATATGACAAACGTAAATCTATCAGGAAATATAAGCAAGCCATTCAAAGATTTAAGACACCAATAATGTCTAAAATTATCTATAAAATCGATCAAAGCAACAGTAAAATTGTTCATAACCATAGTGGAATATTTTCTTTGGGCATGAAAACATAATGTGTAGTTAGCACCCACTTGCAGGCCTAATTGCATATATAATACACCAACTATTGACGTATGACGCTAACCTTTCAAACAGACATCGTCCTTTAATATGCACACATATTAACTATTTAGTTGAATTATTTTATTTCATTTTTACAAGATTTTTTTTAAATGTGTATATTTAGCTTATCCTTCTCCAATATATAATGTTTTTTTTTCTAAAAAAATAAATGTTTAAAAGCAGTGGCTGAATTGACACTAGGTTAGAATCCTTTCGGAGTTGATGTGATTATATAGTTTTTTTTTAACAAGGTTGGTAACCTTGAGGAACAACAAACATTGTTCGATCTTAAAATCCCTAAACTAAATCCTAGAAACAATCTTTATTTTAATATTTTCCTGGGTGATTAAGAGTGCAACTAATACGAGTATCGTGTGGTTATTTATTTAATTAGAGGATTAGTATTTATTTATTATTATTATTTATTTATTCAAGTGATAGTAGTTCGGGGTGGGGGGGGGGGTTAGTATTTTTATTGAATTATTTAGGATGTTTTGGGATATTAGCGAGTAGTCGAGTACTATTTATATTGTAGCTACGTCAGTATTTTCATTCATGGAATAAGATGTCATTTTCCATTTCTTTCAGTTTACTTTCGTAACACTAGTTTTAGTTTATTCGGATGCCGTAGCTTTTCAAATGGTAACATGAGATATCGAAGCTTCTCCAAACAACTTCACTATCGATACATTCGGTATCAGTAACATTACATCTGATGATTGTAAATTGCAAAGATGGACTAGGTTAATCTTACAAGTTAATTATTCTACTTTATTTGCTTTAAAAAAATATGATTTTTTTTTGGGATAAAATTATGACATTTCATTGATTCATGCTCGGGATGTTTATTATTTACTCCTATGTTCACGATATGTCTTTCTCCCTCCCCATCTTTCTTATAATTACGCTCTGATTCTTATTCATATTTAAAAAAAAAAATATGATCGTTTTTTGGGATATGTAAATAATTTTTTTACGCTCTAATATTTGTATTATATGAGTGAATGGTAAATCACACAAATTTCAAGCTTTATTTATTTAGAAACTTAGCCAGCAGCATACGTACACCCCCACAACACACAACTAGCACACTTCATAAGCATATCATACATGGCACCCTACGTCCCAAGCTTGATTACTAATTTAGAAATTGCGTAAATTACTTAAGCTGCTTCTGCAGTCCCATCATGCTTGTAGGTGAGGAAATAATTTGGAATCGGCTTGAAATCTTTGGCAAACGTTGTCTCGTCTGGCTGTTTTTCCTCTTGTGCGACAACATCATGTTTATAGGTAAGGAAATAATTTGGACTCGGTTTGAAATTTTTCGCAAATTGCATCCCCTCTGACTGCTTGTCATCTTCCAATGCTGCATCATGCTTATAAGTGAGGAAGTAATTTGGAATTGGTTTGAAGTTGTTCACAAACTGATTATCCTCTGATGGCCTGTCCCCTTCCAAGGTCTCTTCATGCTTGTAGGTGAGAAAATAATTTGGGGTCGGTTTGAAATATTTGGCAAATTGCACCCCCTCTGAAGTCTTGTCCTCTTCCAAGGCCGTGTCATGCTTATAAGTGAGGAAATAATTTGGAGTCGGCTTGAACTCTTTCGCAAATGGCATAACCTCTGCTGGCTTTTCCTCTTCCAAGGCATCATCATGCTTATAGGTGAGGAAATAATTTGGCGTCGGTTTGAAAGTTTTCTCAAATTGCTTCCCCTGTGAAGTCTCATCCTCCAAGGCCTCTTCATGTTTGTAGGTGAGAAAATAATTTGGGGTCGGTTTGAAATTTTTCGCAAGTTGCATCCCTTGTGATGCCTTGACCTCTTCCAAGGCATCATCGCGCTTATAAGTGAGGAAATAGTTTGGAGCCGGTTTGAAATCCTTCACAAGCACCACCTCCTCAGTGATTTCAACATCATTGTGCATGACATGGAAAGGGTTTGGTCTTGCTTCTAAACGGGTGACTAGCTGCTCAATAATTAATCGCAAGACAAAATGAGGCGTTAATCTTCAGTGGTGAGCTAAAACAAATGTTATTTGACAGTTTGTGCTGCGTAGTTTTCGGATCATTAAAATGATATTTGAGTATAAATCTAAAAAACATAAAGGTACATCATAAATTTGCAAAACAAACACTTAAAATGGAATAAAACAAATGTTATTTCATAGTTTGAGCTGCCTCATGTTCAAAATATTAAAATAATTCGTATAATATTTGTAAGTTGGTGTTAAGTGACTAAGTGAGTAACTCTTCTTAAGGGAATAAGCAAAGTGTTCGATAAAAAAGGAAACTATTACACTCAATTATTAAGCATGCATGTCCAAAGATGTTTGAAGTAGATGCTTACCAAGAGAAGCGCCAAGAGGGTGGAATAAGCAGATTTGGATCCCATTTCTTCTTTAGTTTCTTATCAAGATGGACTCTGTGGTTTTCCCTACAACAATGTCCTATGAGGTGGCCTATTTATAGAATATTTCAGCTCAGGGTATGCAATAAAAGAACACGGTGCTACTGTGCTTGATAGGAACCAGGGGATCAATGAGCTTGATGCGAGAAAACTGTAAGATCATGAACCAATACGAGACGAACAACTAAGTATGCATGATTGTACCGTGTGTTAGCCGCCATTGGTACATTCGGAAAACGTGCAACTTTTTATTGTAAAGTGATAAAAATTCACTAAATGCGTGTTTGGAAATTATGTGTGTTTTTAAGCAAGGATGACTAAAATATTGCAATGTTAAAAAACAAAACCAATGAAAAATAAGTTTTTCTGGAAACATACCTTTTGTCGTTTTTGATATTTTTTTCATACTTGTTGTGGCTACACACATTCCTACTTTTGATGAATGTATAAAATGACAGTTGTTGTAGCTTTAAAATGATGTTAGAATAAATTTACACTTAAATTGAATAGTGTTGTCGAATGTGTTTTTTATTTCTAAATAGTGACTAAAAAATGACCCGTGCACGTTCTCACAAAAGATATTATTTGTCTTACTAACTTTCTTGAAATAAATCGAGATGAGAAATCAATATACGAATCTATCTCATTTTGTGGCAGTAGATAATTAACGAAGATTGCGTCAAAAAAAATAGTGGATTTCCTAAAAAAATTAATGATGTAAGTTAGAGATTTTTTTTTTAAATTGAGAGAATATCTTATTACAGATTTAAATGCACTGGTTTGTTAATATTATCTTGTGTAAGAAAAAGAAGTGATCAATCTAATCAACGCACCAAAATGTCTCAAGACATTTTTAGGGATTAGATGGTTATGATCCTCTCGTTGATATTTTTGAAAGTAAAAGTAGCTGATTTATTATATAGATTTTAAAAAGAACAAACTTTTTTTACTTTTGTTTTAAGCATATGTTTTCTCAATGTTTTTTTTTCTGTTTTATACGGATGCCAAACTTACTCTGACATGATTTAAGCTTGTACTTTTATGAGTTCACCTTCGGTCGATACGCCAATAGTACATTGGAAAAGAGTCAAAGACGCAAAGGCCCGTTTATTTGATTGATTGTACATAAAGAAACATGGTTCCGAGATTCTTGGATTAGTTTTCTTTTCCTAGCAAAGTCCATGCTTTCAAGCGGAGCCAAAATGTAAGCAAAAAATTATGGACTAAAATGTGAAAACTCAAAGTACATGAATTTTAGGTATAGCAGTACCAGCTCGAGATTCGGCTTTGTAAAATTATTTAGGCTTGTTATGTTGAGCCGAGTTAAAAACCGTTTTAGACTCGTAATTTTTGGAATAGTCTAAGGCTCTAAGGTCAGTCAATCAATGGTTCATGATAAAAACCGTGTTCTATTTAGTATCTCGCGGCTCTTATCTTCTTGCATTCTTTTGTGTAAATCAGGAATTATTGTTATACATGAAAAAATTAAAGACTGTTTCAGTGGGTATGCGTAATCAAAGGCAGACTTTAAGAAATCAAGTTGATCGTCAAGCAACACCCACTTCACACATCCAAAGACCAATCATCCTGTCACGTAGAGTTCATCGAAGTTACAAATTAGTGCCGACTCAAGTAGTAAAGCGTTTATAAACTTTTTCATGAGGTTTTGAGTTCAAACTCATTAGACGAAAAACAGGTAATTCTCAACAACAACAAAAAAGCGTTAGCCAAGCCAAGCCAAGCCAGTACAATCATGTCATCTAAGCGTGCGCTTGCCCCAACGTCTAGGCGGGTTACATCAGGAAATAGTGAACCCATCCATTTTATAGTTTTGCAGCGCTTTCTTTTACCGTTTTGGTTATTACCAGAAATATGTAGTATTGTTCCGCCACTACTCGATTGTGTCACAACTTAACTAGTTCACACATCTAGATAATCTTAAGATGACTTATTTTTTCTTTCTTTGAGAAAAACAATAACTTATTTATGTGGCTTCTAGCTCTTTTAAGAAAAATAATGTCTGGTTCATCTAAATGAGGCATAAATTATGATTAAGATTAGACTAACTCCGATATTTTACGATATCCCAAGGGTACGATAGACATTTTGTTTACGTCAAAACTTAGAAGTTACAATTTTGGAGATAATTGACGAGTGTAGTCATTTAAGACCACAAATTTATGTGTTGCGTGCAATTATTTACAAAGAGAGATTAATCATCAAGTGACACGTAATAATTACGATTACGAAAAGTCGTTTGATAGACTACTAACGTTGTGATTTTTTCTTAAACAAAGTACGGTGTGACAGAGCGATAAACCACTTGGGATAAATGTGTAATTTAATATTTAATGACTTCATAGAACTTCAAAATCGTATATATGATTGATTTGGCTGACACCATGTAGAAGAATTAAGAAATAAATTAAAATTTCAATCGCTTTTTACCTAGCTTGTAGCAAAGAAATAACCACTTGAGAACAACATAAAAGATAACATTAAATAACTTCAAAATTGTTATGATAGATTTGGTTGGCACCATGCAGAAAGAATGATCACTCTCTTATTTAACATGTACTTACAAGATGATCAGTACGAGGAATAATTTGGAAGATAACATTTAATAACATTATACAACTTTCTTGATTGTTACGATAGATTTGGCTGGCACCATTCACGAAGAATTATGAAATAAAATAAAACTTCCTCATTTCGATTAATTTTAGGACTAGGAGTAACTTGTACCTGAGGGAAAAGCCATTGAGGTAACATGAAATCTACTGCTAGGTCCCAGTAAAAGATTTCTTCAATTTCTTGTTCCCGTAATACCCCTTAAAAATTTCTCGAATTACAAACATATCTAGTACCTAGTATAAAATTTAGGCTTAACATACCCCCAATTTGTTGAAAATATCATATTGCAATCCCCAACTAACTTATTGCATCGTTCATTTGCGAAAAAGACATCAATGTGAAACTGGGAACAAATTTAATCATCAAATTCATAACCAACAGAGGTGTTTTCATAAAGTGCACATCGTCTATGATTCAAATGCATCACATTGTGTGAAATAATGCCCTCCGATTACGTTAATTTTGCGATGAAATTTCATTTTAATTTGAAATTGAAGTCTTTTCTAGAAAATAAGAGATAAAATCAGCTAATTCTAGAACTGGAGATTGCAATGTGATAGTTTCGACAAACTGGGGATATGCATTCAGTGATTAAGCCTAAAATTTACTACAAATATAGGTCTCAAAAAATTATGTACTACAAATGTTTATCGTTCTCATGTGATTTATAATGGCAAAATGACATGTGTATCACTGGTCATATGGCGGCTGAAATTTCGGAATCACTTAGTTCCTCTGTTACTTCTACTTTTTCCTAGTTAGACTTTTAGCAATGTTCATCGGGCCGCTTTGACCCGATGATTTGTTTAGCACTGCGATGCAATTTTTTAGTAATTTTCCATGATGTTGTAGAGTAAAGTTTAATCTACAACACTATAAAAAAATTACCGAAAAATTAAATCGTTTTGCTATCCAAATCACTTAGTCAAAGTGACCCGATTACGGATAAAAAAAGTCAAAACTAGAAGAAATAGAATAAACAGACCATGTAACAGGCAACTGACATAATTTGGCTCTATAAATAGAGAACTCACATTTCAAAAATAAGTAGTATAGAACTCAGACTATGGTAGTATAAAGCTTTAATTTTTCTAATCCGTGGTTGAAAACATGAGAACACATATAGCTATCTTAGCTCTCTTCTCCGTTCTTCTGCGGGTAATTAGTGAACTCTCTCTTCTACATCGAACACTTATCTACGATGAAAGTTGCATTCTCATCTTCTCACAAGTGTGACAATTTTTTCAGTCCATCTTCAGTAAACTTAAAATCAATATTAATCTTTTTTCCATGCAGTGTTTGCTTATCTATGTGCATATATATTTCCTTTTTGTCGTCTGTCTACAGCGAGCTTAAGACGATTAATGATTTTTTTGCATGCAGTGCTCTCTTGTCAATGGCAATCCCATGATAGACGATGATGTTTTCGATGTTGCTAATGTTCTGAGACTTGCACTGCAAGAAAAAAGCCAGATCAAACATGTTCATCATCATCCACCACATCACGATCCATTGTCACACATGGCCGATCACATGGACCCTTCGTCGAAACTATTCCTCCATATCGGAGACCTCAAACTCGGGAATCAAATCCCTTTGTATTTCGCAAAGATGAAGCAACCAAAATTTTTACCTAAAGAGAAGGCTGATTCCATCCCTTTCTCCACAGAAGAACTCCCACAGCTACTCCAACTCTTCTCCTTCCAACCAAAATCTCCCCAAGCTCAAGCGATGGAAGCCACGCTTAAACGCTGCGGTTCCAAGCCAGTCGAAGGAGAAGCCAAGTTCTGCGCCACGTCATCAGAGTCCATGTTTGACTTCATACGCGTCGTCCTTGGATTGGACAGTCAACACATCAAGGTTTTGTCAAGTAGCCACCTCACAGAATCAAACATTGCTCATCAGAATTTCACTATCATGGGGTTTGAAGAGTATTTGGTCAAAGATGCTGTGGGGTGTCACTCAGTGCCATACCCGTACACAGCTTACTATTGCCACTTCATTGATGGGCTTGAAGCCAGGGTGTTCAATATCTTGCTCCAAGGTGGCACAGATGGGGCCAAGGTGCAGTCTGTTGTTGTCTGTCACATGGATACTTCCCAGTGGGACCCGGAACACGTATCGTTCCAGGTGCTGGGAACTCAGCCGGGGAAATACTCGCCGGTGTGCCACATCTTCCCCCAGTCTGATATTTTATCAATTCCAGTGACGTCCGTTGTTGCTTAGTTACGCGGTTGTTTGCACGCGGAGTACTATGATGTTTGTGTAAAATAAATAATTCAATTATCTCTGCTAGTCGTATACGTAATTTTAATTTTTATTTCCTTTATAAGTAATTATATATGTGTATGGTTCGCACATATAGTTGCTTGTTAAATAATCGGTGTGTCTCAATAAGTGTCATGTTATTTTTTTAATTCATTTGAAGGAGGTTATTTGATTACCAAAATGATGCAGTAACATGTTAATCTCTGTTCACAATATTGCGGAATAATTTTTAACTCAATATTTTTCATATCCTCAAAATGGTTGATGGAATTTAACAATGTTTTTAGGTTGCCAAAAATGCAATTCATTCTTCATACTTCATAGATGTGTCAATTTATGATGGATCATAGAATTTTACACACAAAAAAATCTTCTTTGTTTGCCTTGATCAATTCTAGTAACCTTAAAAGTGGACTAACATGAGACATTCTTAAGAGTGAAAACATCCTTAATTGGCTCAAGACACAGTGAGATTTCTCACTTATTACACCACAGCATATAATAGTCCAGACAGAAGTAGATAAATACTAATACAATCAAGTTTGAATGTTCTTATCATAGAGATCTCATGTCTTCCACCAGACCTTTCTTATAACAATACACTGTTATATTTGAATACGCGCCTTTCTTTTTTTGTACCGGAATGCCTTCTTTCTTTTTGACAACATTATTTATAAACATCCGTTGGAGAAGTAGATCCCTTGGATTTATAGTAACTTCTCACACCTTCCCAACTTGCCAAATTTCAAAAACAACACACGAACCATGAGTTATTATTGCCAAACTTCCACACCACACGCACCGGCTATTGCCTTTAAGCATATATGTAAGAAATCAAATGTCATGCTTGTAGCCGCCATCTTCTTCTCTGCCCGTGTGATACGTGTCTGCAGCTGATGGCTTAATTTCTTTGCGCATTTGGAAATTGTTTGAGAGTGATGTTCCATCTGATACCTCCACCCCTTCTTTGCTAGGTCCAGAGAGAGGTAAAGGATCTAAACCCGGTCTGAAATAATTTGTGAAAGATGTCTTGTCTGATATCTCCATCCCTCCTTCACTAGATTCAAATGAAGGTAAAGGATCTAAACCAGGTCTGAAATAATTTGTGGAAGATGTCTTGTCAGATATCTCCACCCCTCCTACGCTAGATTCAAAGGAAGGTACAGGGTCTAAACCCGGTCTGAAATAGTTTGTGTATACCTCCACCCCTCCTTCTTTAGATTCAAAGGAAGGTAAAGGATCTAAACCCGGTCTTAAATAATTTGTGAAAGATTTCTTGTTTGATATCTCCACCCCTCCTTCGCTAGATTCAAAAGAAGGTAAAGGATCTAAACCCGGTCTAAAAAAGTTTGTGAAAGATGTCTTGTCTAATATCTCCACCCCTCCTTCTCTAGATTCAAAGGAAGGTAAAGGATCTAAACCCGGTCTTAAATAATTTGTGAAAGATTTCTTGTCTGATATCTCCACCCCTCCTTCGCTAGATTCAAAAGAGGATAAAGGATCTAAACCTGGTCTAAAATAGTTTGTGAAAGATGTCTTGTCTGTTATCTCTAACCCTCCTGCTCTAGATTCAAAGGAAGGTAAAGGATCTAAACCCGGTCTTAAATAATTTGTGAAAGATTTCTTGTCTGATATCTCCACCCCTCCTTCGCTAGATCCAAAGGATGGCAAAGGATCTAAACCCGGTTTGAAATAATTTGTGAAAGATGTCTTGTCTAATATATCCACCCCTTCTTCGCTAGCTCCATACAAAACTAAATGATTTAGACCTGGTTGAGAATCCTCGGCGAGTGTTTTGTAAGCTGACGGCTCATGTTCCTTCACTTTGACAGCATTGGGGGATATAAGTTGGGGTTCTCGTCTTGCAGCTGAGGTGGTAGCCAGCTGCACAATTTTTCAACAAGAACAATGCAGAAATGAGTTTGAGCCTGATCACTTGTTGGTGACTGCATGTGTTATATCCTCACTAGAATTTGTAGAAATACATGCAGAATATATTGAATTGATCAAATTTATTATTCGGATTCTTAAGAAGTTTAAAGGGTGTGTTAAGTACCGTTTTGGAATGGAAAGTGACCTACAGAAAGCAAAGATATATATACAATTAGCACAAAATATTAATCTTACCAGGAGGAGAAGGGAGAAGAAAATGAACAAAGCAAGAGTTGATTCCATCAAATCTTCAATCACTTTGAGAAAACTATGTTGTGAATTAGGAAGCTGAATAGCATTACTTATTTATACTAAGCCGCGTTGGCCATGTTCTCTGAACTCTACTCTCTTTTATTGTAAATGAAGCTCTTAAATCTTTTAGCAGATAAATAAATACATTTTCATCTTTCTTGACATCAAACACGCGCAGCTCGTTACTAATTAAAGATTTCCATTAAACAACAGTTATATTAGGTAATTTGCATCCACCATGACATCAACATGAATAATCATATGAGGGATGAACCCTAGTCCACGAGAAACAAAAACTACGAGAACTTAAACAATCTCAATTTGACATAATTGAGATCTTAATCATATGAGGGATCCCTACACAGGAAATTAAGAAGACTTAAATCATTTAAATGACAACTGAGTCTCTACGTTCCATGATTATGACTTGAAATCAATCATTTTATTGTTGGTCTTGATTATGACATTGCATCAAGCCATCAACCCTTTGACAACTCAGAGTTGGTGATGCATAACAAAATGTTATGGAAATATTCGCCAAGTTCGAAATGACTATTTCGATCGAAACGCATAATGAGAGGCAGAATTGAAGGCTTGTAAATTTTGGTCAAGTTACACCTTATTTTGATAAGAAACAACATTCTAAGAATAATTCGTGACTTTGTCACAAATACCGCCCTGATTTGCCAAAATCGACCGTTTAAACTTCGTCAAATCTATAATTTTTTGATGAACTTTCTTTGTAAATTAAAAAATCGTTTTTAAACTCGATTTGGGTCAATCCTTTTGCTGAATCCATTTCTTATTTAGAACTTCAATTGAGGATTTTTTTTTTTTGACATTTTATTATTTTTAATAAAATTGTGATTTTTCGGTTGTTTAAGTTCGGCTTGTGGAACTAGTTTCGTATGTTATGAAGAATTGATTTTTTTTCATAAAACCTAGAGGTTTCTCTTTCTTTTTTCTCCCCGCTTCTCATTTGCTTCTGCTGCTTGATCACGCCCGTCTGGTAATCTCTACCAGCACAGCATCAGTCCAGAATATGAACTACGGATCTTAAATGAGTTTTCTTTAGCCATGTACATACAACATCACTTCAAGAAATCTGCATTCATTTGGAATGAGCTGAAATCTACATTCATTGTCAAAGGACTCCCTTCAGTCTTCAGTCTTCACTCCAGTCCCAAAATTAATTGGGGTGTTTAAAACCTAACCCTATCATAAGCAATCGAGTCGGGTTTACTAAGATTGGTCCAGTTTGTTAATAGAACAAGTTTTCATATCATCGAACATAATTTGTTATTGAAGATTTCATCAAACATAACATTATTAGGTAGTTTAACTTGCATCTATAGTGGCATCGAACATGAATAATTTGAAATACTTATAATCCACGCGAAACATTAAGAGACGATAAATAATCACGAGTGGGCGTGTAATTAAACAACAAACAAAGACTCTCATCTATCATGGCGTCGAACATCTCTCATTATTGAAGATGTCATTAAACAAATGATTAGGTAACTAACTTGCATCTATCATAGAGTTAGCTTGCATCGATCATGACATCAAACATGAATACTTATGAAATATCTATAATCCACGCAAAACGTTAAGGCAAGATAAACAATCTCAAGCTGACATATAACTAAGAAACAAGCGAAGAAGAGTAGACTTCTTTCATCTATCATGACATCGAACATCTCTGGTAACTGAGGGGGTGTAAATGTCCTCATACATAGAAGGGGCGAAAGTGTCATTTCTGTAAATAGAAGGGGTGAAAGTGTCTTTGTTTCAAACTTGGTACATTTGGTATTGGTTCAAGTTCTACATCGATCTATAAAGGGTAAAAGACACTTTGATCCCCTCAAGTTCGATGCAAAGACACTTTAACCCTTTTATAGTTCGAGATATGAAACTTAACCCCATTAATTTGTAGAATCCATGACACTTACGCTCCCTAATTGTGACGCTATAAGTCTGCGGGTGGGTGTTTCTCAATGATAGTAGTTTTTGGGACATATTTGTCATCTTTGGAGTACGAAATGACACAATGAGGGGGTGTAGATTGGGGGTGGCAATTGGGCCCGATCCAATAGGGTATCAGGCATGATCCAACTTTAGTGGAGCAGATCCAATCCATTTATACATGGATCGATACTAATCATATATTTTTGATCCGTTAATCCCAATCTGATCCGATTATATAGATGTATTAATATAACATAAATTCGATATCCGTGCTTGTTCTAATAACATTGATGAATTTGTACTTTTCAAATGTAAACATATCAAATGTTGATTGTAATTTATGATTATCAAAATAAGATGAATTAAAAATATCATCCATATGATCAGATGGATAATCTGATTCGAGTTTGGTGAAATTCGAATCTGACTTTATCCAAACTTCTGTGGATCAGATTTGAATATAGCCTGACCTGATCCAAACTCAATCCGTTACCATCCCTTGTGTAAATATCATGAAGTTTGGCACACTTCAGAGGTGAGGTGGAATTTCCTAAACTAAAAGGGGTGTAAGTGTCTTTATGTCAAACCCGAGAGGGTGAAAGTGTCTTTAACCCATCTATAAATAGAACACCATAAAGATCGTTTGAGTCGTGATCATTGAAGACATGGGAACACTTGCAGCTGCATTCACCATCCTCTCCATTCTTACGCAGGTATATATTCCTAAACCGTTTGTTATCATGATCTAATAGCTCTATTAACCTTGGTATGTTCCGATGATGACACTAGAAATGACAAAGACACTGTTTTGTTGTCGCATCTACGCAGTTTTCTCGCGTAAACGGTCTCATATTCCAAGAGCAACACGAAGAACATCAACATGTTCATCACCATCATAATCACATGGGTGATCCGTCGCTCATGTCGTACCTCCACGTCGACGACGTAAAGGTCGGAAACCAAATCCCCTTGTATTTCCCAAAGCCCAAGATACCCCGCGTTTCGTACCAAAAGAGAAAGCCGATTCCATTCCATTCTCAACTAAACAACTACCCGAGATACTCGATTTTTTTTCCTACCATCCCGGCTCTCCACAAGCACAAGCCCTAAAAATCACTCTAGAGGTTTGCTGCTGCAAACCCCTAGAGGGTGAAACCAAGTCATGTGCCACGTCATCCGAGTCGCTTTATGACTTCGTACGTATGGCACTGGGGTTGAATGATGGGAAATTTAAGGTTATATCGACCACCCACCTCATCGAACTACCAACTGCTGCACAAAACTATGAAGTATTGGGCTTTGAAGACTACTTGGTGTCGGAGGGCCGTACCCTTACGCAGTGTACTATTGTCACATCCTCAAAGGTGGGAACAAGGTGTACAAGGTTTCGATGAAGGGTGTTGAGGACGGGGATACGGTGGATTCTGCAGTGATCTGTCATATGGATACCTCTGGCTGGAGCCCGAACCATGTTTTTTTCAGGGTCCTAGGGACTCAGCCAGGGGCAGACTCCCCGGTTTGCCACATCCTTCCACAATACGATCTTGTTGCCTTCCCCTTGGTGTCTAATCATGTTGCTATGTAATCACTTCTTCATCGACTCAATCTACTAAAATAAATGAATAACTGAATTTGTGCCGTTTCTACCATTAAGCGGTTAAAATAATTGTTTATGACCACCCGAAATTATGATAGCGTTCAGTAATTTTTATTTTTTTTGGTCCAAAATTCAGTAATTATTGAGCTGACTCTTAATTTCAACAAAACTGGATCTAAAATTCCTACAAGGGTCAACTCAAAGTGAAGCCATAAATTAATGTAATTGGGTTTCCTACTCAAAAGAATGCAAAACCCTCACATTGGTAGTAGTCCGCCATAATGGACACTAATTGGGCTCTTAGGATCGTGTAAATGAAACGTCAGCAACTGGGCCTCCTCTTTTTTCTGTTTCTTGAGATAGGCACTTTCCAGCATTAATGTTGGAAAGTCTTTTATTTTTTTATCCAAGAGAAAATATAAATCAATGTGATGATGGTTTGCACTAATGGACACTAATTGGGTTCTTATGTTCGTATAAGTGAAACATCATCAGTTGAGCCTTGAAGCTACTGTATTTGAATTAAATGAGGTCGGTATATATCCAGCATTAATTCGTAGCATTTTAAGTCATTCTTCAATCGGATCTTAATCGTACCAGACCCGGATCCTCCCATTCCTAACTCGCATCAGGGTTTGGATATTTAGCTTGGGTTTTAGCAGGTTTGATTATTTTTAAACAAAAAGTGGATAAATTAAAATCCTGGCCCTTGCCTATACCAAGAACCGACTAAAAAAATCCCCACTTAATCTATATAATTTAAACGGGCTGGATGTGTAGCTCATCCAAACACCCCCTATAGGTCGCAATAATTAGGGAGCTAGGGGGACTTTTTTTTTGTACTTTTTCAATAATTTCCCTTTTTTGGTGCTCAATTTAATAATGTCATTTACTATTTTTTTCCTGTTTGTTTTTGTATTTCTTTTGTGGTGGCATGTGTGATCTGTCGAATTGAACCTAATTCTACTTTTGTTGGACTTGATAGACATATGGACCAACTTCTGGCCCATAATTGACCCAACAGAAAGAAAATAGCGGACGAAAAATGAGGTTGAAAAGTTTCTTTGTTGGTTTCATTGTGTCATCGACTTTGGACCTTTGGTAGGCTTGTAACATGACATATGTCTAGTGACATGATATGATGTTGTTTGTACTCTGGCAACATGGATTCTATTGAGACTTCAACGCGATGATTTTTTAACAGTTCGAGATCAAGACGTTGTTGATTGACAGTAAAATGTTTTGATGTTTGATTCACAACTATTTGTTCTTTAAAATAATTTACAATATTCATAAAATGTGTAAGTCACTTTTTATAATAGTGTAGAAGTCTTCTATCATTATCAGCTATGACCCATTGCAACCTCCTTTACCGTTGTTACGCCACCACCTCTGCTGTCGCCACCACTTCTGCTGCAACAAACATATAAAAATGGCTGCAAGGAAAATCTTCTCACAAAATATATTATTCAACCAACCGGAAGGATCCCAAAATGAGTTAGAAGTTCTCGGAGACGTAACTTTAGAAAATCGTTAATCAGACAAAATCTGTATTTTTATATAAGTTTTATGTGACTGTGATCTGATGAATGCAATAGACGTTTCATGACTACCAATTTGAATACTTCCTCTGTTTCTCTTGTTTCTTCCATTTACTGTTCTCACGTAGATTAAGAAACAGAGGGAAATGACCAGATTACCCTTCCTCTTTTACCTAATTTCCTCACTGTCTCCCATCTGCCTCCCTCTGCCTCTGGTTTACAAAAACCACTGTCACCACCACCAAACCCACCACGACCACCACATCAATATCAACCAGAACTTGACAGAAAAACAAATTTAAAGGAGAAATAATAGATCTACACAATATGATACAGAGCTGAAAAAAAAATAAAGATTTACAAATCTTACAAAACAGATAGAAGAACAGGGGAAGGGGACGAGAAAGAGGAAAAGAAGAAGTATAATGAGACTGAGCCACCGTCGTGTAACTCGTGTTCAACACCGTCGCCGAAGAGATCTGGGCAAGAGGATCATTCACCTGCTCCATCTCGAACAGAGTCACCGTTGATGCTCCAAATCACCGACGTACCGCCGTTCTCGCAGCCTCAGATCTGGACGAGAGACACCGTCGGATGCTCCAATCACCGGAATCGTCTTGCAAAGGCCAAGAAACAATCAGATCTGAGAAATCGAAGAGAGAGGGAGAGAAGGGAGGTTCACCGTGAGACAGAGGATGGAGATTCACAGTCAGCTTCACCGTGACGCTGCTAGTTGCTGACGACGGCGATAGGGACGGAGACGGCGACGGGCTCTTCCCTCTTCACCTCTGCCTCTCTTCTTCCTCCCGTGGCTCTCACTCTCACTCTCACTCTCTCTCTCTGTAACTTTCTGTGGCCAGGAGAAGAATGATGGGGATAAGGTTGGTGATAAGTGATTCTGGGTGGGTAGGGTGTAGAGAAAGTGTGGTATTATTTCAAGGACAAATTTGTCAAATAACATTGCAAAGGTTACCATTTTAGGAAAGTGGAAGAAAGAAAGGAAACGTCCGTTTTAGGCAAGTAGGAAGAAAGAGAAGAAACAGAGGAAGTATATGACAATATTGATCAAGAGTCAAGCCATGTGGGTGATGTCTCTTGCTAAATCATACTTCCTCTGTTTCTTCTCTTTCTTCCTACTTGCCTAAAACGGACGTTTCCTTTCTTTCTTCCACTTTCCTAAAATGGTAACCTTTGCAATGTTATTTGACAAATTTGTCCTTGAAATAATACCACACTTTCTCTACACCCTACCCACCCAGAATCACTTATCACCAACCTTATCCCCATCATTCTTCTCCTGGCCACAGAAAGTTACAGAGAGAGAGAGTGAGAGTGAGAGTGAGAGCCACGGGAGGAAGAAGAGAGGCAGAGGTGAAGAGGGAAGAGCCCGTCGCCGTCTCCGTCCCTATCGCCGTCGTCAGCAACTAGCAGCGTCACGGTGAAGCTGACTGTGAATCTCCATCCTCTGTCTCACGGTGAACCTCCCTTCTCTCCCTCTCTCTTCGATTTCTCAGATCTGATTGTTGCTTGGCCTTTGCAAGACGATTCCGGTGATTGGAGCATCCGACGGTGTCTCTCGTCCAGATCTGAGGCTGCGAGAACGGCGGTACGTCGGTGATTTGGAGCATCAACGGTGGCTCTGTTCGAGATGGAGCAGGTGAATGATCCTCTTGCCCAGATCTCTTCGGCGACGGTGTTGAACACGAGTTACACGACGGTGGCTCAGTCTCATTATACTTCTTCTTTTCCTCTTTCTCGTCCCCTTCCCCTGTTCTTCTATCTGTTTTGTAAGATTTGTAAATCTTTATTTTTTTTTCAGCTCTGTATCATATTGTGTAGATCTATTATTTCTCCTTTAAATTTGTTTTTCTGTCAAGTTCTGGTTGATATTGATGTGGTGGTCGTGGTGGGTTTGGTGGTGGTGACAGTGGTTTTTGTAAACCAGAGGCAGAGGGAGGCAGATGGGAGACAGTGAGGAAATTAGGTAAAGAGGAAGGGTAATCTGGTCATTTCCCTCTGTTTCTTAATCTACGTGAGAACAGTAAATGGAAGAAACAAGAGAAACAGAGGAAGTACATATTACTTGAATCTAACTATCATTTTTGGATCTGATTTAGATTTTATCTCTTTGCCTGTGTGAGTGATATATACCCGTAAAGTGGTCCTTTTTAAGTGTAGTAGGATATAGTTTTACCCAATATATTTCACCACTAATAAGTTCATATTTTTTTTTATGAAAGTAATTAGTTCATATTTGTTATTTCTTTTAATGAGAGGAAATTTTATCCTCTCCTTTCTTATCTTTTTTTTTTTTTTTTTTTTTTTTTGATATCCGGATAAAGAGTAAATTGCATAAAAGACATTTGAAGTGTCATTGCTCCAGCTCCCAACCTCGGTTTTGCGCTTTCGAGACCAAATCTCACTCTAACGGCGCTCCGAGAAATAGAGAGTGCGGTTTCGTAGCCGACTTACTTTTTAAAGACGATTTAATATTAATTTAGACTATACTTGACCATTAATCTCAGTTTATTACCTATAGGTTTGATAATTCAACTATTTAAAGATTATTCTTTCTTATAGGAACAATATATTCAACAAATTAATACTTATAACTCATTTAATGAAAAAAAAAAGTATTATCATGTGTAAATCACACATCATCATATAAAAATAGTAATTTTCTTTATAAAATTATATAAAATAAATATTATATATAGGCACTCTTATGACGCTCTCAAATGTAATGCATCTGAATTACACGTTTTTCCGCTCCCGCTCAAGTTGGTGCCCCCGACCTAGGTCACAACATTGTTAGGTACAAAGGGTGCTGTTATATTGCAGCTATATCGTACATTATGCACTTAGGGTGGGTTTGGTGTGGACTTTTTGAATTTTAAGCTGTCTTTTAAGATTGTGGGAAAAAAGTCTGTGACACAAAAGTTTAAGAAAAAAGATGTATGAGTTTGGTAAAAAAAAATTGGAGTTGTTAAAAAATAAGTGATGTGATAGTTTTGTTGTTTAGTGAAAGTTACCATTATACCTTTTTTGTCTATTTATTGAAAGTCAGATGTGACAGTTTTGTTGTTTAGTGAGGACATTATTTTCATTTTCGTGATGTGAGGAAAAAAAGACACACAAAATCCACTCATACCCAACTTTTTTCTTCTACCCATTCTACACTACAACTTGAAAATCCAAAATCCAAAATCCACTGAAAAAAATTCATACCAAACCTCTACAAAAAGTCCAAAAAACAAAAAGATTGATTTTAGATTAAAATCCACGAAAAAGTCCACACCCAGCCTTAGTCTTTGCAGATGAGGTATATACAGGGGTGAGTGAAATCTGCCTCAAACCGCCTCCCCAAATCGTCCCACACTAAATCGGTCATATTTTGCATCAATTGATTCTATTTGATTGATTTACGAGTATAAATTTGCATATGCGAGCGAAATTCGATTGATCATACTTTAGGAGATGGCAAACTGTTTAAAACTGAATATGGTTTACAAATATGATTAATTGCCCGCAAAGTCATTCATTATTCACAGAAAATTGCTCTATGTTTCCATCTCCAAACATTACACAATTAACCAAATTAAGTTTCTTTTTCGAATAAAAATTTCAAGAATTTTTGAGCCGTTTAATCGGTCTGAGTCAGGCCGACTCGAAAATTTGTGATTGGTTCAAGTTTCACAAGTCATTGGGTAAGTTTCCGTTGGAGAGTTTCCAACCCGAAGCGATTCGATCCAGTAGAAATTTTCGATAAAATCGGCCCACATAGATCCATCTCACCCCTAGGTACATACACCATGACGAGTTAACCGAATAAATTTTGAGAGTCGCAAAAGGACACCACAGTCCACATACTGGGTTCGAACCCAATACCTCATATAGGAATTTTAAATGCTCTAACACTAGCTAGTACTCATTTGTTGTAAATATCTACAATTAGTAACATATGAAATTTTTCTCATAAAAAAGTAAACAGTTTAAAAAAATTAAGTACCATATCTACTCTTTTTTTTTGGGAAAACATATCTAACTCTTTCACACAACATATGTTATGAGTCCCGTTAATAAAAGACTCTACAAAAGGTTCTAAAGGCTAGTTTGTAACGCTGTGGCGGTTTACAAAGCTGCTGTGTAGAAAGCACTGTGAACAGATGTTGTGAAAATCTACACAAAAAGTGTTTGGTAAACTCCGTATAAAATCTGCAGCAGAAAAGTATTTTTGACATTCTGTGTTCGGTAATTAGTGATTTGGCTTTTTGTTAATGTCAAAACGACCATTTCAGACATGATAAAATAAATAGTACTATCAAAATAAAATATTATTAATATTTATTAATGGATAATGATATCAAACGATAAATTAATCAAAAAGCAGGTCGTAAAAAGCAACTCCTCTCCGTTTTTCAAAAACTGCTGTGGGAAAATAGTTACTTTCGAGAAAGCAGAAAAACAAAACTTCACCAAACACTAGAATATCACTTTTGGATTTGAAAAACAGCCTTTTAGAAAGCGAAAGTAATATCGAACGGGCTCTAAATATAAATTGTGAATCACACAACATAGAATATATATTTGTGTGTGTGGGGACCACCCCTATAGAATCTCTGGTCGTGAATGAATGAGGACCAGACCCCTATGAAATCTCTCATATGGTCGTGATGAATGAGGACCAGACCCGTAGAATGCCGCATAGCTCTTCTCAAGACCGGCCCTTGCCTTACCAAGTTAGTCAATTGCTCATTCTCAAAAAAAAAAAAGTTGGTCAATTGCCCAAGCCCAAAAGATTTTGAAGGCCACCAATTATAGTTTAATTAATTAATTTTATATATAATAAATGTTTTGTTGTAGTTATTGAGGTACAACAAGATTTTGAAGGCTGGTAGCTATTAAAGGCATCCCTTGTTGGAGAAAAGATAATAGAGAGTACAGTGATGAGGAAATCAAGCATTGATTGTGCATGTGAAAGGTTAATTATGCTAGAAAAAATGACACTGTTGAGTTATTTAAGGTGTAAACGGTTGAACGGTTTTTTAAAGGAACTGCAATTAAGTGATTTTTTTTTTTTTTTTGACATTCACAATTAAGTGAGTTTAAATGAGAGAGATTAATTACGGGGTGAGTTTTGCATGACCTTGTAGATTTTAAGTCGACTTTGTCTTTTAGTTGTTGTGGAAAAAATCTGTGACAAAGAATTTGATGGTAAAAGATGTAAGATTTTAGAGGGAAAACATTTTCTACAAAAAATTAGCAGTGTTTCAGTTTTGTTTTGTTTTGTTTTATAAAACAATGTTTCAGTTTTGTTGGTTATTGAGCATTATCGATTTACTCTTTTCATATTTACAAATAAAACTATGATATATCAAATTGATTGTGGTAGTATATAAATGTAGAAAACTGATAGATTGGTCATATTGTTCTTTATGGAAAAAAAAAACTTAAAAAAGAAGTTACAAAAAGTTTTGAAATTCAGTTTTACGCTAAAAAATCTAAATTTAAAACTCAAAAGCTGGTACAAAAAAGTCAATACCAAGCGTTTCAAAAAGTTTAAAACTTTTTGAAATTTCTAAGAGAATGAAAAGTAGAAAAATATCATATCAAACTCACCCATGGTATATAAGAGGTATAAGAGGTGTTATCACTAGTCAATTGTGTTTTTAAGAAGATCGCAATAACTTTTTTTGTACAAAATCGTAATAACTTATTAGGAAGCAATATTTATGTTTTCCAAAATAGTTTTATGAAGGTGATATGTTAATACTCCATAAAATGGCTAAAACAATATATTTCACATATAAAATGTAGGAGTTTATTTATTTAATTTTACTGCGTGTACTTCACTGCTAGCCAAGTACTAGTACTCGTTAATTAGATGCTGTTTGAAGTTTCATATTTTAGGGAAAATTGAAAATTTCTTCGTCACATTGTAAATTCTAACTAATACATTCACTCCAAAATATTTACCAAATTATATTAATTTTTGTTATTTTATACTTCAAACTTTTAACTAGGCCCCTTTGTTTAGTTTTAAACTGTCGTTGTTTTAAGACATTTTCTCGATCGCATTGCCCTAATAAAGTAATAGAGCAGAAAAAGTAAACAATTTTAATTTGAAAACTTAGGTAATATATCATCATTTAAGAGAGTAAGAACTTTCAAAGAAAATAAAAAAGAAAGAAAAATAAATTTTACCTACATACTCGTATAACACGAGGAAAACTCATGAATTTTGGCAACTTATATCATGTTTGCCTAAGTCCTCTACAAACCTTGAGATGGTGCTACCTCTTCTTCCACACCATATGTCATATTTTTCTATTTCTCTCATCTAATCTTGATGAATTACCATCGTCGATCCTTTCCCCAAGTTATCTTAGCTGATTTATTATATAGATTGCGGCTAATTCTTTTTTCCTTTTTTGTGTGTGACTAATCAGATCCTTTACTTTTTTATTTTTGCTTCTTCGAAAATTACTGATGAAATCTTTCGCAACATTAAAGAGAGTGAATTTATATTTATGGCTATCAAAAATTGGTGAGGTTTTCTTTGATAATTCAGATAAACTTTCCTTCCTTAAGACCCCATGTCTATTTAAGCATTCTGGCAGAGAGCCATATAGCCGAACAAAGCACACCACAAGTTCATACACATTCCTCTTCTCTACACACCCCTCTCTCTCTCTCTCTCTCTCTCTCTCTCTCTCTCTCTCTCTCATGGAAGTTGAAGGAAAGCACGGTGGCTTCAATGGCCAAACACAGATAGCTACTCCATCTTTTGACCCTCAAAAGAAGCCAAAGCGAAACAAGTATGCCTTTGCTTGTGCGATTTTGGCCTCCATGACTTCAATCTTGCTTGGTTATGGTAAGTTACATGCTATCACTCAAAACACTCCTTAAGCCATGCTTCTTTCTCATGTATGTCTCATTACTATAAAATTAAAAATTACAAAAAAACACGCGTTCGTATTGTCTCTTTAAGTTTAATCAAGGTCGACTACATGTATCTGAACCTAATGGTGAAGGAAATTAAAGCATGCTCTTTGTTCTTTTAAGTTTGCATAGATTATTCTCAAAAAATAAAAGTTTGCATAGAGTTAGCTATTTGGTTAGTAATTTTCACCAAAATAAATAAGTCATAAATAAGTTACGTATGGAAAAATTTCATTGCACTAGGACATATAAGTTTCTTATTTAACCTACTCCACCCAAATATGGCTAAGGTTTCTGTAAGATAATTGTGGTCCATGGCTTAGATTCTTATGTCCATGGAGTGTAAATATTTGCAATATTGTGACCTATTGGTAAATAAATTAAATATACTCTTCCTCCTCATTTAGCGCATCTTTAATATTGTCTCCATATATTTAGAAAGGAAAGACCACTGGCCTTGAAATATAATGTCTTTAACAATGCCAAGGTTTAGATGTATTGATTTTCTAGTTGCTTGTGGTGTCAATTTGATTAATAACTGTTTAGTAAATGGGTGCTAAATTAAGTGGTCGAGCGTTTAAAAGTCCTTGCTTGAAATTCTTAGTTCAAACATGGTAGACGACAAACATGTAAGTCTGAAAAAAATTAATAATTGTTTTTCAAATCATCTAAGTGGTTTGGATTTTCCGAGGGTAGCTAAGATTAGGATAAAGAATTAGAGGTTTGTCATGCATAGGTTAATTTTGATATAAGGGGTTAAATTGTTCGCTTTTGAAGTTTAGGACTTTTACGAAACGGTAAATAATTGTGGGGGCTCAAATGAATAATACTGTCCTGAAGAGAAAGAATTAGAAACTACAGGTACTTTGGAGCAAGAATCTGATAAAACCTTTTTCCGGCGATGATTTGCAGACGTCGGAGTGATGAGTGGTGCCGGAATCTACATCAAGAGAGACCTGAAGATCACCGATGTCCAGCTCGAAGTCCTAATGGGAATAATCAACGTCTACTCTCTCGTCGGCTCAGCCGCCGCCGGCAGGACTTCCGATTGGCTCGGTCGCCGGTACACCATCGTCATCGCCGGAGTTATTTTCTTCGCCGGAGCACTCCTCATGGGTTTTGCCTCTAATTACCTTGTTCTCATGATGGGTCGATTCGTCGCCGGGATCGGCGTCGGCTACGCCCTCATGATCGCTCCGGTTTACACCGCCGAAGTCTCCCCCGCCTCGTTCCGTGGGTTCCTCACTTCTTTCCCGGAAGTCTTCATCAATGCCGGTAAATTTCTCCATTTTTTCACATGAGAAACACTGAACGTCACACTTTTTTTTCACCATTTGATTTCACTGCTTATGTGAATATTTCTGATTGATGATGTGATTATAAAAAGATCTTAAATAAATACTTTTTATGTTTCTTCTCTTTCAACTCATTTTATTTTTTGATACTAATCACTTGATCACTTAGAGCCGATTTAGCAAAACTATACACGAATTCGGTAATCTTTGCACAATTTTGTAGAGTAAACTTTCCTCTACAATACTATGAAAAAACTGACAAAAACTACATCATTTTGATATCCAAATCACCGAGTCAAAGTCACCCAACTGACAAAAAACTACGTCACGCTTTTATCTTTATTGATTTCACCGCCTATGCGGATGTTTCTGATTAGTGACGTGATTATAGAAAGTTCTTAAAATAAATAGTTACACCAACGTTTGTATCTTGACGCCTAGGAGGTGAAATTAAAGAGTGAAAAGAAATGGTGAAGCATATTGGCCATCTTTTCACGTATCTAATTCGAATGGGAACTTGTATTTTCGAAATTTCAAACACTCATTTCGTGATTTTCAGGTGTGATGCTGGGTTACATATCGAATTTCGCTTTCTCAAAGCTTCCGCTACGCCTCGGATGGCGATTCATGCTCGGAGTCGGCGCAATCCCCTCGGTGTTCCTCGCAGTCGGCGTCCTCGCAATGCCGGAATCGCCGAGGTGGCTCGTTCTACAGGGTCGACTCGGTGACGCGAAGCGAGTTCTGGATAAAACCTCAGATTCCAAAGAGGAGGCTCAAGAGAGGCTTGACGAGATCAAAGAAGCTGTAGGCATACCGGAACACTGCAATGACGACGTCGTTTCGGTCTCCAAGAAAAGTCAAGGTCAAGGTGTGTGGAAGGAGCTCCTGATCCACCCGACCCGACCCGTTCTCCACATCCTCATCGCCGGCGTCGGGATCCATTTCTTCCAGCAATCGTGTGGCATAGACGCCATCGTGTTGTACAGCCCGACGGTATTCGAAAAAGCCGGTATTAAAAGCGACTCCCACAAGATTCTCTTAACAGTCGCAGTCGGGTTCTCGAAAACAGTCTTCATCCTCATATCCACTTTTTTTGTGGACCGGGTCGGGCGGAGACCCTTACTTTTAGCCAGTGCTGGAGCAATGGTCCTCTCCCTCGCAAGCCTCGGGGTATCTCTCGCGGTCATCGATCACGCGGCCCATCATCCACCAATGTGGGCCATGGGTCTCGCCATCGCAGCTGTGCTGTCGTTTGTAGGGTCATTCTCGATGGGACTGGGACCCATCGCCTGGGTCTACAGTTCTGAAATCTTTCCCCTGCGACTGCGTGCGCAGGGGACCAGCATGGGAGTGGCGGTAAACCGAGTGATGAGTGGGGTTGTGACGATGACTTTTATCTCACTTTACGATAAGGTAACTCTGAGCGGCTCATTCTTCATCTACATGGGAGTGGCGATGGCTGGTTGGATTTTCTTTTTCACCTTACTTCCAGAGACACAGGGTCGAACTCTTGAAGAAATGCAACTCTTGTTTGGACAATTTTTCAATTGGAGGACGACGATGAGAGAATTGAAGAAGCAGAAGCAAATCGAGAGTGGTGAAGCTAATCTTAATGCCCAACTATGAACTGTGTTTGGATAATAATTTTAGTGTTGTGTACGTATCGTCTACTTAATTTCCACTTATATAACTATGACTGGCTATTTGTATTAAGGTACGATAGGTTTTCGGATTATGAGCCTACGTTTGTGTGGCCTGAACCGGAACTATACTAGACTTGTAAAACTGAAAGTGCTTCACTTGAATGAAATAATTTTGTCACCGTTGATACAGCGCCTGGTATTTTCTAAGCGGAACATTCTTTGTTTTTCCTCGGAAAAAAAAAAAAAAAAATAGAACATTCCTGGCATGTGTACAAAGTATTTGTTACTCCAGCTAAGAGAAGTTTTCCTAAATTCCATTGATCAATTCATATTCTGGTTCAACTTATTTACATTCGAATTTAATCGGATTAGGTATGCATCAGATATCATGTAATATTCAGATCCGGATCCGATCAAAATTTTATATTTTAATATTCATATCCGATCCACTCTAAAATGTATCGAATTTAGACTTAATCTATTCGGATTGAATCAATTGAATTTCGATCAGATCAAAACACATTGTCATTCTTAAATGAAATTATTGAGTCATGTGCTCTGTTGTGTGACAGATTTGTGTGGGGTCCTCGTCAATTGACAAATGTGTAAAATTATTTGAATACCAATTCACGAAGTACGAACACCCATTTATCATATTATGATTTTCTCATTTTTTTTACTTGAAGGTGCTACACGACGCAATGGGTAGGATCTTCAAACAAAAAGGGAGAAACAATCATACATTCTTATACGATAAGGTTAGTTAAAAAGGGGAATATCGCACCTTCAAGTCAATGTTAATTGGTTAGTATCAGAAGTAGTTCAAAACAGCTAAGATCAGTTCGGTTTTTCCAAATAAACTTGGAAAGGGTAGTGGTCCGAATTCTTCAGTACAAGAACTAGGTTTTGGATTCTTTCTCACTCAATTACTATCTATGTTATGATGGACTTGAATAATATGAAATTCACATGTCAATTTTGACATTATTGTGCATTAGGGCACCCGATCCTATCGACTTCTACTTGCTTGGTCACTACGAGAGATTCTTATGGTGATTTATTTCTACTAATAGCGTGTGGTATAGAATGCCAATACTGATAAATTTGGCATAGTACCGAATGAGATAATAGTGAAATATTCTCTTTTTCTACACGGTAGTTATTATCATTTTAGTTGAATCCAGCTAATATCTTTCTTTTGAGACGAATCTAAACACTTGACATCTTGAAATTTTTCAGTACTGTGTGATTGCTCGAAAATTCTCTCACTCATCCTCCACACATGTAATGATACTTCTGGGCGATATGGAATACGACGTATCATTCCTGGTTAGTGATATACTAGTGGTTGTGTTGTGAAAAAACGAAAAATATGCAGAAAGAAAGAATCAAAACACACAGATTTACGTGGTTCGGCAAAACAGCCTACTCCACGGAGTTGCAGAGATTTTACTAAAACAGTCGAATCGTTTCAGAGAGAATTACAAGCGAAATCAGAACGCTCAACATAACATGCTACGAACCCTAAGAACTCTATAAATAGACAACCTATCAAACCGGGCCGGATCCCGGCCGCACCACGAATCATGTCTCCCTTTTCGGGTCGTAGCAAAACATGAACCGGGTCGATTCATAAAAAGAGTCGCCCATGAACCAGGGCTCCACCACAACAGGTTGAGCCAGGAAATCAATCAAGTCGGGGTAAGAAGAAAGTCAAAGGGTAGAATTGGTAACTTCTGATTATAGCCAGGGCAAGAAATAAGTCAAAGAGAATGATTGATTACTTTTGATTTCAGCCGGGACAAGAATATATTTTTCTTACGGATGTAGTAGTACTTGTTAAAAACCTATAAAAATATGGATACTAGCAAAATCTTTCATAAGTCAAAGGGGCATTTTTCCACTCTTGCTCCTTAGTACATCCACCCTGCATAGTATAAGTTTTAACTTTTTATCCTTTGAAAATTACTTTGTTTTATCGTACATAAATTCTTCACGTTCTCATTACCTACTTTACAACAAAATGGTCCTTCTAAGTTGCAATCATAGGGGTTATCTTCGTAGTAGAACAAAAAATCACAACCACCAACGAGGTCAGTACAACGTTGACATATTCTATTTTGTGTGAGAAAATATTCTATTAGATGACTGTTTATTCGTTTTCCTTTCCTCGTAGAGTGAAACTCCTCATGATTTTAACCATATAGTATTATAGTAAAATTAGCGTTCGCAAGAAAGCTTAAGTTACGTTAAACTGAGCAAGTTACAAAAAAGTTCCAAAAAGTTTGCTTTTAATCATGACAAAATAGCAAGAAATTAGTCTGATACAAGTTTTATTTTTCTTTTTTCTAGATTACGACCCTAAAGTTATTTGCACTGAAATAGATCACGCAATCGAAAATAGAATATAATGAAGTGAGTGCATTCGTTGGACCAAACTTTACATCGTGTTTGAATCAGCTCCTAACTGATATCAACAGTGGAATATTCTAATCACCAAACTAATAATGATGCGAGCGACAGAGTTATATGAAAGGAATCATATAATACATCTGTCAAAATGGAGAAGGACAAAAGGCCTAAAGATTGCGACACTCTTTTAATTCGAATTTCGATCCGACTAACACTAGCTTTAAAAAGCTATAAAAAAAAGGACCTGTAATGATTGATGACTATCTCTGTGTCACCATTATATTTTCAGATGACTTTTTTACAATTCATTATGTCGCTTTGATCCGATAATTTAAATAGTAAAATAATACAATAATTTAGTAATTACAAAAACATTGTGTTTTTTCCTATTTAAATAACCAAGTCAAAGTGACATGGTTACGGGTCAAAAGTCAACTAGAAAGATAATGGCGAAACAAATATAATACTCTCTGCAAAATGAAACAATCTGTACATGCATCAGCGCAGACAAAATAATATGGCTTTCATTTACTCATCTGTAACATGACGTGAAGATAAATACTCAATTCAAAAAATTAACCACGTTTGATATAGCTGTCCACCTATTTTCTTCAGAACCCATCCTCACCTGTTAATCCTCCTATTTTCTTCATATGGGGAAAAATATGTATGCGATTCTCCAGTACACATTTTGCCGTCTACACCATTGACATAGATAACTTGAGGTGAAATTTATATTTTACTTTTTCCCAATGAAATTTATATTTTACTTGATGCTATGTTCCACTGTCGAGACCGGGTTTGGATCGGATCTGGATGGGATCACCGTATTTCCAAATTTGACCACAGAGGTATGAGACGGATCAAATTTAGATTTGATCCACAGAGGTTTGGATCGGATAAAATTTAGATTTCGCCGAATCCAAGCCGGATTATTCATCGGATCATAGCCGATGATACTTTTAGTTTTTCCAACTTAAGATAGCCATGAATAACCATCAACATTATATTAATTCACTTTACGGGTATATATTTATCGATTTTATCGTAAGAAAAGCGTATTTATGTAAAATTTGTGATAATATTTACAATAAAGATAACAAAAAATATATTTCTAGTTATATGAATACATGTATATTGTTAAACTTTCGGATCGGATGATTGAATTTTACGAATCACAAAACCTACGATCCATATTCGATTCACTTTTAAACGGAACAGATCGCATCTGCACCCATTACAATCGGATCATGCCATCGTCATATCTACATACGAGAAACCATATTCGAGAAAATCAGAAAAGAAGAGAAATGGAAATAAAAAAATCTTATTTTCCCGGATGTGTTCATTTAATAAGAAAATATATAGTGAGCACTAATTAAACTTCCGTGCAAAATTTTATGTTTTTGTACACGACACCATTTGAAAGAAAACGTGTCATGCAGAAAAATATTCATGACAAGTCTCCCAACTTTTGCAACAAATGGACACGTACTATTTTTCTTTTCCTTCACTGTTCCTACTTTCTTGACAAATAACGCAGCCTAAAGAAAGTTATACAACTAGCCAATTTGGCCATTTCCAAAAAGAAAACAAGGGATGGACATAAATTTTGACAGTAGGATAACAAACTTGTGGGAAAAAAAAAATGCACATGAAATATTTCATAGGATGATCAATTATTTCAATTTTCAGGTACCATGGTCCCCTGTTGTCAACATATACCAACTCAACTAACTTCCAAACGTAACCAACAAAATCCCGTCCGGGTATGTCTTACAAAATTTAGCCAAATTATCAAATCCCAACAGTGACCGAAGTGATCAGGTGTATCGAATTATTGATCCACCTGTATGAATGTCGGCCTTCTCGAGCTACCTAAAAGCTCTTTATAGGGACCACGTGATCAACGGGGTAAATGAACCGCGAAGGGAAGCAAACATCAAACTGGAAACTTATTTAGGCAGCCACTAATCCCACATTCAATACCCATATACCAAATGGTATATAGTGACGACAATTGAACCATGTACTGCCTGGACTAGACTGCCTATAGAAAAATTTGGCAATTTTCTCAATATTGGGAAAGTGAGATCCCTCATTCCACTTATTGGGGAGGCAATGATACAATGATTGAGTTCACTGCTTGAAAGGTTTTTAGTACCACTTGGGCATGTTCGTCCTAACCTTTTGGCTTTGCAAGGGAAAATTATTCATTGCTCTCGGAGTTGCCGACATTACACTCTCTAAAACATCGGAACTACAAATGTGTGAGTGAAATGCCCACAAATATTGTAATCGTGATTAGGGCAGAACTAGAAAATTATGAAAGGAGAGGCACTTAAGCAAATAAGGGTAACTTGCAAATTTTAAAAAGTACACATCAAAACAATGTAGAAAAAACGGGATTTGGGGGATGGCTCTGATGGGGCTCACTTGCCTCTGTCTCTAATCATCATTCAAGGTGTCAAGGGGACCAGCCCGCACCAAAATGACCTAAAACCGGCCCGAGATCAGCCCCCCTAACCCTCATTTTGGCCCCCAACACGTTGTGGTTCGACTCGTACACAAACTAACATGGCCCGGTTCGCTCCCTCACCAACCAAACAGTACCGTTTATTAATATATTATTAATTCATATAGGTACATATATATATATATTAAAATATATAGTATTTAATATATTAATAACATATATCGGCCAGCCCCACCCCCCACACCACAAGTTTAGGGCCCGGGACCGGTGGGGTTCAAGTATCCCAACCCCTCAATCCGGCCCAGACCGGCCTGGCCCCCTCTTCCCTCAACCCGGCCCTAGCACAGCACATTCATCATGTTTTGGGGAGCACCACGTCAACAACTCTAAGACTGACTGAAAAATCTCTATGAGGGATGATGGTGATGGTGGTGATAATGATCTCTCAAAACTTCTTTTGTTTGGCTGTGGTGGTGCTGTGAGGGTGCATGTTACGTTGTCTAGTACACCAGCTAGTTTTATGTTCTTCTGGATGTAAGAACATCATCATAAATGAGAGGAAAGAAGGGGTTAGCAACTGAACCTGATCACTGTGATGGCCAATACAAATGCTACAGGACCTCATGTTCATGTGCACCAGTACACGCACATACACAGCCTCTGGCCTCTATGATTGGGTTTAACAAAAATGCACCATGAACCTCAAGTTTTGCTTCGACACAAGTACACAACAGTGCATGTTTTTGAACATGACAGTTACATTTATGTCCAGACACTAGACGGTGGGGTGGAAGTGGGCGTGCCCCTCTAAATCCCTCTATTGTCACTTTCCACCACTCCCTTTGTGATCTTTTACGTATGTGGCCTCAAATGCGAGATTTCAAATTTGATTTGAGATCCAGAGAAAGAGACCGCGCAACACAGATTACAGTGCCACAAAAACAATGATGAAAACACAGCTTTTTACTGTCAGAAGTCAAGGTGTGAAGGGGGGCGGCCCAGGCTTGAAACCGGCCTGAAACCGGCCCGCACTACAATGAGCCAAACCCGGCCTGAGCCTGCACACCTCCAACACCCGAACCGGCCTAGCCCCTCAACCCGGTGCGGTTCTACTTGTACACAAAATGACCCCCCCCCCCCCCCAAAAAAAAAACACGGGTTTAGGGCCCGGGACCGGTGGGGTTCAAGTTTCCCAACCCCTCAATCCGGCCCGGCCCCCTCTTCCAGGCCCCAAAGGGTGCCCTCTCTCACACAGCCCCCCTCCAACCCGGCCCAGCCCGCACTGTTGACACCTACTCCTCAGGATGTCTGAATGGGGAAGATCCTAGAAGTCCATATTGTATGTGGCTGCTTTAATTTCTTAAGGATAGGTTGACTATGAAACTAGACCAGAAACAGTTCTAATTTCGTGGGATAAGAAATGTCTTCTGGGCAGTGTCTACACATATAAGCAGAGAAGCAAAACATTAAACCTCTACTTTTTTGGGATGTGAATGTTTGTTTTTCTTTTCTGAGGTTTCGACTCACGCCTGGCATGTGTCGAGTTGACATTCCTTACATGAACATCAGAAACGCATTCATTGTTTCCGGGTAACGTGCACCTATGGCCAACTATTAAACATTCAAAAAGAAGTTTGGACGCCATCAAATCGTATCAGATAGCAATTTAATTTGATTTCTGACTCGGCATTCCTTGCGTGCCAGACTTTGCAGCAATTAAAGTGGAGCAAACTATGATGTAATAACAGCATTCCTAATTCTGTTCTTTTAATTTTATTACTTTGCGTGTAAAACTAACCGCATAAACCATGCTTTACTATAGATGGAAAATAACTTGATCTTCTAAGAAACTGCTAGGAAATATCAATGTGCCAAATTATTAAACTTCCGCAGTTAGCTTAAAAGATGGAAAAGGACAAGCATACCTGAAAAGGATCAGTATTTCGGAGGAATTGCCACTGTAAACTCTGTACCATAAAACAAAAGGAACAGTGAGAAACAAGCTTAAACAAACGCGTGGGGAATTACTGGTTTTTAGCAACGAATATACTTCAGGTAACTGCTACTGATCCGTACATTCAATTAAAAGAAAAAGAAAAAGGTGATGTATTAGATCTTCATGCCAATGCTATACTGGGATAATTAAATCAGTAACTCTGAGGTTCAATGTTCAAACCTATATTAGTACTAAATTGCACTAAGAAGCATAAACTCTATAACCTCCTACTCGACTCAAATCCTCATATTTAATACCTCTAACTAATAATTCTACAAACTAACAATTTCTGCAGCAGTTCAGAACAAGAATCCTAAGAGACCTAGCTTAAGAAAATGGGAAAAAATATGAACTTATTCCATCAAAGACTCCCGGCAGTTTAACAAGACGTAATGCCACTTGATGTAAAGGAACAATTCCAAATTTGTTCCTTTTGCAGCTGCCTCAGTTCAGATTTTATCAAGTGTCGTTCACCTCGGCGCAATACCTAATATTCACAACCTACATTTGAAGATTGCACCAAAAAGTAGATTTTTTACTTCTCAATGCCTTGTTGCAGATACTGTATCAAATCATATCCAGCAGTAGTCCATTTGTTATAGGCATCAGTGCAAGTACGAATCATGAAGACGGCTGCCTCGCGCTCACTCATTTCTGGATGGAATCTCTTACGTAGATTCCCAATTGGGTCACCTCTACTGAAGCAAGGCAACCCGCTGTCTAACATCATCAACACTGTGTTAATTATCCCATCCATATAGCGGCGGGCTGCAAGGTACCCCTTCACGCATAAGCTAGAGAAAATTGAAACAGAACAAACCATATCAGCAATTTGTAACTTTCACAAAGAGAAAAAAAAAAAAAAAAAAAAAAAAAAAAAACTTATATGCATATTCACACTTTGGACACTAAACCTCCGGCACTTTCAATTCTCATAGAAAACCCCCCTGCAGTTTTCATTTTGAGACAAATGACCTCCAATCGTTAACAACGTTTGATTAAATTAACAAAATTTATTGTACTACCAATCAGGTGAGGTCACGTGATAGGCTGTAATACCCATCTCGTGATGGATATTACGGTGACTTTCGTAAATTTAATCTAACATTGTTAACTATTGGAGGCTATTTGCCTCAAAGTGAAAAGTGCAGAGGGCATTTCTATAAAATTGAAAGTGCTGGAGGTTTAGTGTCATAAGCGTGAAACTGCATATAGGTTTAGTGTCATTTGTCTACTACCTTACAAATTGGTACCAAGTTTCACTTTTCATCACCCCTGAAGGGTCAAGCAATTGGGTCATCTCATGACTTAGCTTAAAGTGGGCACTTTCAAAGCGCATGTTCCCACCCGGTGAAGTTTCAAGGATAAAACCAAAATCAATATGGACAAGCCTCCCCACACTGCAATGGAAGAACACCCATATTAGCTTGTCATTCAATACGAAATCAGAACCCCAAAAAGTAGGCAAAACATATATTGCAATGTATGAAAGGTTTAGATTGAGGGGATCCATACGCAAATAATAAGATAAAGAACTTATCTCTAGCATTTATGGCCAGATGTTACAGAATATTCTAATAGTTATCAGCATCATTGTGGGATTTTAACATGACTTATTAAATAATCTAAACATTTCAATAAGAAAATAAATAAATAAAAAAAAAAAAAAAAAAAAAAAAGTGAAGAAACCGACTAAGGAGGCTGATCTGAGGAAGATTGGGGAAGAAGTTTCCAGAATACGGTGATTTTTTTTTTTTTTTTTTGAAATAACAGACTATGGTTATTGATATTGAAACATGTAGTGATTTCATGCCAAAATTATTAACAAAGCGGCCCTAGGTGGTATTATCAATACTAATTTCTGTTAGCATAAACCTCAAATAAATCTAAAGGAGCATACTTGTCAAACAAAAGATTTCCATTGTGCCTATCCTTCGGCTGAAGCAAGAGGCTAGCAACGGCATAACCAGCACTGCTAATAATGAAGTTCTCGCGAGCAGCTTCAAAGCTGGGAGATCCAACTGGTCCATAGTCCTGTTGAAATATCTCATACAAACCACCATCAGTGGTTTCACCCATTTGACTTCTGCTCCTTGTATTTGGCACGACCTGCAAAAAAGAAGCCACTAACAATAACGAACACTTTTTTATAAGATATAGCAGCGGAGATAGTAGTTAAAGCACAATTACTTGAGTTCTTTGTCAAATTGTGATTTAGTAGCATTGGAAGATATAGATAAATGTGATTGCAATATGCATGTTTCTTGCAGAGAGATACACGACTAAGTGAAGGGGTGGTCGCAATCATATTGTTTTTGGAGTGAGATGACGATACAAGCGAAAGGATGTTGGGCTGATAGTTGAACAACTTTCAATAGGGGTCAACTGGAACATCTGCAGTTCATTTAATTTAACAGCAGGCATGGTGCCTAAGTGGATGCACAGTTTGGCAACTTGAAGATTTCGAAAAGATGGAGACACTGGTTCCCCAGGGGGACAAAAAGATATAAATATTTACACGTAGGTTTTCTAGAACATGTAAATATATATTTATGATGAACCATGACAGGAATGCTGAATTTGGTTCGTCAACGAGCAATAAAACAACTAATCAATCAATTTATGAGGTTGGTTGCAATATTTGGACAAATTTTATTGAAGATTTCACCTATGAACTATGTTTTGGTGTGTTAAATCCCTTCTTTCTGGTTCAAGCAAGTAGCAAGAACCAGGGGAGGTATATCGGATCAACTTTTGGTCACCATCTTGTAAATCTTGCCTCTCCTACTTGCATCCCTAGGAAGTCGAGGATTAAAGGGTACACAAAGAAAATAAAAGGAAATGTGAAGTAGAATGACAGGCACTTGGTGAGTTGAAGCATCTTAAAGCAACCTATTAAGAATTGGATTATCAAAGATCTTATACACAGTGTGGTAGCTGGGAGAAGCATCAGTGGCTCATGGCAATATTGTTTTATAATAATAATAATAATAATAATAATAATAATAATGTTTTTTTCTTTCGAAATAATAATAATAATAATAATAATAATAATAATAATAATAATAATAATAATAATAATAATAATAATAATAATAATAATAATAATAATAATAATAATCATCATCATCATCATCATCATCATCATCCAATACACTGTTACTAATGTTCCAAAACAGAAAATGAAAATGCCTTGTATCTCATTGATTATCACTCATGTCAACAGTAGTTTCCACTTAAAACCCAAAACCTAGACAATAACCTTACCTCTATTATACCTTTCTCTGGACCAGTAGGAAGAACTCCATACGGAAATAAGTACAGTTTAAGCCCAACAGCTTCAAATATGTCTTTAAGAAGCGAGATAACTTGTAAAGCCAGAACATCTTGCCGACAATCATCTCCAACCTGGACCACGATAAACCTAGTTTAGACATGCCAACAACAGCACAAAAACAGAAGCCCACGAGCAGATCACATACAGCAGCATTCAAATTTTGTATCAGGAGCAAGAGGCGCTTGTTTAGAGGAAGTACAAGTAACATACTTTCTAAAACCAGTAACTACTATGCCCTGTTGATCTGAGATATCTGGATTTTTTTTGGTTGATAGTAACAGAGGAACCAAATGTATTGCACAGGGAATGCTGGATTACTTTAAATAAACGAACAAGATAGAATTCTTTAACTGTTGGTTAGAATCATGAAGGCCAATCCAACATTTTTACCAGAAAGAGATGGGCAAACAAACTGAGATGAAACTTGGGGATGTTTTTTCTAATTTCAAACTGTTGAAGTTTGATCAAGCAATATCAAGGAGCTGTTTGGATGAGCCTATATGAGTGGAGAGGGAGTGAGATATTTGGAATGAGTGGTTAAGGTTTGTGTGTGCTTGAGTGTCTGTGTGTGCGCTCGGGTACGTGTCTGGCCTCCGCAAAATAAGCAACAACAAAATATAACTCTGTTTCTCTTGAATGTTCCCATTCCACTATTCACCGGGTACTTTGACCCGGTGATTTGGATAGCAAAAAGATGCAAGAATTTGGTAATGTTTTCATTGTGTTGTAGAGTAAAGTTTCCTGGTGTTGTAGAGTAAAGTTTACTCTGCAACACCATGAAAAGATCACCAAATTTTTGCATCATTTTGCTAATCAAATCACCGGCTCAAAGTGACCCTCAAAAGTCAAAATGGGAACAATTAAGAGAAACGGAGGAAGTAATTTTTAAGGGGAGTAAGAATTGGGTTGAAAAGTGTCCGAGTCTGTCTCAGATCATAGCAGCCCCATAAACAACTAATTAAATAATCAATGAACTGAAATAAACAAACGAAGTTACCTTGAAAATGCAAGCTTGGGGTTTTACATCATTCCAGTCCCCGTCTCGATCCACCACGTTAAATGTGATCATAATTGGAACTTTTGCGGCCGACTGTAATGGAATTCCACTGTTAACCTGGATACCTCGGACAAGTTTATTAGGAGCTGTAGGTAGGTAAAGGTCTTCTCCATTCATTTCAATTTTCTCCAACTCCCTGTTTGAAGAGGATCAGAAACTGCAAAATAGTAGGATTTACATTTAAGTATTCACAATAAAATACCTTTTGATGCCAGCTCGCCTTTCGTCCTTTGGAAGCGGAAAGAGAACACCCGAAATGTTAGTCACTTTATCAAAGAAGTCAAATTCTCTTTGAAACACGTCTAGAGCCTCGGGTGTAAAGCCATCAATTATTCGCTGCCTAACAACTGGCAATAGATCTTGAAATGAACTATTCTGCAACAAAAAGGAAAAGATGCGAGATTATCCATTGGTTGAACATAGAGCAATGCATAATTGAGTAGCTATGATTTAGGAAGCCAAAATGTTTCTACCGATAACAGAAATTTACAGCATGTGGGCTTGGATTGGTTGAAAATATATTTTACATCACAATAATGCAACCTCATAATTAATGCACACAACAACTACGAGAACAGAAAAAATGGATTAAGGGTGCATGCGGTATCAAAAGTGCTATACTAGAGTGCACGTGGTCCAGCGGAGTGCATTCAACTAGGTATCTGAACCCAATCAATCACTCTACTCAGACGATTCAATGGGATTTTTTGCCGTTTGATTGCAGGAATCCCGTGCCTATATGAATGTGAGATTTCTAATCATTTTCAATGCATTTTTAGTAATTTCCGGTCTAGCTGTTGCCAAGAATATCTTTTGAGAGATAATCATTTTAGTGACCTCCCTATTCTTGCGTTCCTAACCATTTTTAATGCCTATGACTGCTTCAAGCGGCAAATCGGGTCGCCTCTAATTAATAATAATGTGAGTTTCTCCTCATAAGTCTCATGAAAGATCTACAGGATTCTTTCCTCCATTCTTGCGTTCCTAACCATATTTTACTGTTGTGTTTGCCAATCCTGTTTAAGAGTAGTTCGAGCAACTATTAGCACCAAGTTCAACGCTTCCATTGGCGTATAAACTTTGATAGAACAGTGATAGGTGGAAAGTGAGTTTATAACTACAAAAGAAAATGCACAGATGGTTTCCACATCAGCATTACACTTTCTTTTGCTTGTAGGAGACTCATCTTTCTATCTTCTAGTTTCTTATTCTGTTTACAAGTTTACAGGTGAAAAGAAGTGAAGTTACCTACCAAAGAAGGGATCAAGCATGCAAACTACTTAACCACAACCTTTTTAACAGTCACCACAGTGTAGCTCTGAGGAAATACTTCATTATTTATAATGACCGACTACCAGTAGCTTTGTTTTTCTCAAGTAAGTTTAACAATCACTACTTGCTTTAGTGAGCAATGAGGTTAATGAGGTTCAACCAGAAGACCTTTGTTTTCTGTAAAACATTGTGTATTTCTTTACAACCATCTCATCTATAGACTTCAGTTTTTTCTTTCTTTTTTTTTTTTTTTTTTTTTTTGAGAGAAAGAGATAAAGATTACAGTCTGAATCAGTGGCCAGACTCATAGTTCATTAGGAAAAAGAAAATACAAGGAGCATTAATACTTACCAAAGGAAGGCTAGACAGTCTTGAAAGACCAACAATACAACATCTTATATTCACATTCGTTACCTGAATAAATATCGCACCACCCTTAAGAGTTTTGATACCTTATTTTATTCACATAAAACATGAATGTGTCAACTTCCATAAATCTTTGTTATCCCAAACAAATTGTCAAGTTTAAATAAAGCATCTAAGAGAAACCCTAATCGTAGAAGAAAAGCATGCAAATTCTCTGCAATATCTACTCCATCATCCAGTAAAAATGGAGAACAAATTTTGCATTGACATGGAGTCCAATTAACATATAGTGCTTGTGACAGAACAAGAACGAAACCAGACATACAAGTTTCTGGCATGACAGCAAATACATTCATGATGCTCAAAGGTTAAAAAAAGAGAAGGGAAATCTAAGAGGATCCAATCCCAGAGCCTCACATGTGCTCAAGCCCAGACCGAAACCAGACTGTAGCTTGCTTGCCTTTCCCGATTACCAACCTTAGTGCCACTCATGAAAAGTGCATAAAGTGCCACTCATGAAAAGAAGAGCATAACTTAATTAGGACTTTGATTATAGACATTACAGCTTCCACTATTTTATCCAAAATATCCCAATTATTCAGGTCTTAGAAAGCAGGTCATTAAGCAGACTGAAATTTAAGGTTGTAATGGAGTTAATCAGATTGCCTTTTGTTGTGTGTTGTCTCTTCATTTATGACTTTGTAAGTCCTGCATTATGCCACCTGCACATGCATTTTTTTTTTTTTTTGTCTGATAGAAAACTTGTCGAGAAAGAAAAAAGTTGGAGAAAAAACACCATATTCAATACTGAAAAATAATGGATAGATCATGCGAAGTAGAATACAATTATATTACTTCAGTCACATCTCAATTTTATAAAGATAGAACCACAAGAATTGAAGGCCAGAGAATTACATAATGATGCTCCATTCAAGCCACTTAAAACATACCTTTCCGGATTCAGCATCTTTCCCTGGTTCAGGAACAGACTCTCCCTATATTCCAAAAAAAAATGAATATCAGAAAATAGAAAGACTATGTTCTTGTAAATGTATGACAATGACAAAGTCGAACCGAGCGAATAAATCTGACAACAATCTCTGTAGGGTTGATGACAAAAACTTCAAATAGAATTAAGAATGAAAGAGATAGTCTTTCCAAAAATAACATGATATGGAGAATTGTCGGAAATATGCTTCCAGTAGGGGAAATGATTCCAAGACTAACCCAATCCGCATCGTGTCCTAACATAATACGAAAATAGTAAAGAAAGCTGAAGAGCGTCAAACATAGGCTCTATTCTTGCAATACCTTTCAGTTATCCATTTTTTCTTTTCCTTACCATTTTACTTACTATCACATCAATTCTTTGCCTCTTCCCCTCTCCTCTGAAAGACTCAGAAAGAAGAAAAGTTTTATAAAATGCTTCATAATACAGAGCCAGCTACAATTGACCTCACCTGTAAATGCCATATCAGAATATGAGCGAATATGTCACTTCGTTGAGTAGCTCTAAGCAAGTAGCCTTCAACTAGTCGCTGCAAAATAGAAATTGTGCATCAGACAGAATCTAAGCAATAAAAAAATTACACCATGCACGAACAAAATGATAGCATGAATAGCTGAACTCAGGTGCTTATTCAGGCAGAGCTAACTGATGTAACAAGGCAAGCTAGACTGTATAAACAAGCCACAATGTTCTACCCAATAAAAGGCACAACTTCAGGAAAAAAGTTACGTACGGCTGGTAGAGTTAGAACATAGGAAAGGAAAGAGTTTGTAATTTCTGCAGTTTCTGTTTCTCAAAAACCTTAAGAAACGACAGGACCAAAAATGTTATACCAGATTTATTCTCGGAGCAACAATTAGAAGATAGGCTGTCCATGTTCCCAACAACAAATAAGTCAGATTAGCGGTTGCATGCCCGAAACCAGTCCTTGTATATACCTTCTGATAAAGTATACATGAAGCATAAGAAGTTCCGAATAATTCATATTTGATGCAATGCTTCTGTTTCCTAGAAAGCAAATATGTGGTGCTTCTTACTTATTTAACAAAGATAAAAGGTACAAACCTTGTTCCCTAACTTGGAGGTTCTATACCCCAATTAGGAATCTGAAAGTGTCATTTAGTGAAACAATTATATGGCAAATTAGGAGCAATAGAAGTTGCACCATTGAAGATAAAATGAGAGAGAACCGTTTGAGGTACTTTGTGTTGGGAGATTAAGCACGGCGAGAGAGGAGCACCATAGTATGCTTTGGGACACCAACTTACCCCAAATGTCAACCTTATGAGTAAGAGTCCAAATCATACTAAATTTACCGTGAGCATAATCTCCAGCATCAGGGCCGTCTCAAGGTTTCTAGAGCCCTTGAGCGAAATGCTAAGATGGGGCCTCATTACATTATATATATATATATATATATATATATAAACCGATTCCTTGTGTCTATGAAAATATAAAAAAACGTTAACTTCATAGCATCTCTCTCTCTCAGGGAAACAAAGTGACAGGGCTGCAAGACTGAAAGGTCAAAATACTCGAAATAATGTATTTTTTTGAAATTGTAGAATTTCTTTGAATCATCTTTGTGAGAGTGCACCGGACCTTCATGTGTGAGCCCTTTAACATGCTACCCCTCGCCTGCAAGAGTTGTTGAATGTCCTTGAATCATCTTTGTGAGAGTGCACCGGACCTTCACTTGCAAGACCACCACCTGCTGGAGCAACACAAGAATTTGACAAATTGCAGGAGCACCTGGTTCACCGTTCATGGAAGACCCATCCATGAGAACACCGCACCATCCCACCCTTTGATTCACCACGGCAGGCCCGCACAACCCATCGGCTCTGATACCACTTGGGAGATTAAACACTGCGAGAGAGGAGCACCATAGTATGATTTGGGACACCAACTTACCTAAAAGGTCAACCTTATGAGTTAGGGCCCAAATCATACTATATTTACCATGAACATACTGTCCACTATCCCGACGTGGGACAAGAGCTCACACATAATACTCAACAGTTTGGTCATATGCATTGTAGACCCTTGGATGTTCGAGAAGTGATATGGTCCAAATTGATGGTGATAAACGAGGGAGTGGGTGATCAAAACAAACCTGGGTACCGACAAAGAGAGAAGACTATTAAACTTATTTCAACCTAAATGAGTGGAGGGCTATGGGCAGATAGAATTGGAGGAATTTGATCCATGTAGCCGACCCTCATTAAACTGTGAAAAGGCTTATCGAGTTGAGTTTAAACTGGTAAATTCCACGTTTGCAAGCCGTTTCAAATGCTTTAAAGATACTTTTAGGGGGGCAACGCATATATATAGGTAGGTGAAGTTTTCTGGATAAACCATAAAATTGTAAAGGGGGTGAAGTGGAAGCCAGCCATTCTTATATCCTGTGCATACATAACTGAAAGGGCACAATGTTAGAATCAATAATTATTTGGTATTAAATCCTGGAGATTTTACAGTTGTATAGATGGAAAGTACAACTATAGATAAGCTGCATATCACATAACGTATATTCTGTAGTTACTATGCTGATTTTAGGGGATTAGATCATAGAAGATTTTTCCTTTATTTGCCTATTATAGCTCTTAGCTGTCTCCTATATATATTGTACCTCCAGTGCCTGAATATGATTTGAATTCATTGTGTTTTATGACATGGTATCAGAGCCTAGAATAGGTTCCTAGTTCATTCTTCAACAGCAGAATTATTCCCTGCTACGATATTTTGGCCATCATCTGAATCTCTTATTGGTGGCCTTCATAGCCATTTCTCTCTTGTGAGCTGTTCATTAACCAACAATTCCCTACCAACAAATCCATTATCAGAAAGTGTTGGCAACTTTCTGATAACTTAGCAAATATCCAAAACACTTCTTGCTGAGAAAGAAGTAATCAGAGAGGACCTCGGCATACACATTTAACCACCAGAAAACCTGAAGTGGAAGTTGAGTTATCCGAGGAGCAACCTGAGTTCAGATAACAAAGAGATTGAGAAGCTGAGATACTTCTTAAGACAAATGGAAAATCCTGCTTGCTCGTCAGGTATTTGCTCATTGTCTTTGTCCGGTAATTCTCATCCTCATGCACTAAATGCTTTGATCCCCAAAGGTACTTGGGTAATAGATTCCGGGGCTACTGATCACATGACCCAACTCAATCATGATTTTGTAACTTATCGTCCTTGTCCTAGCAATATGAAGATTGCTACCGCTGATGGTAGCTTGGTCACAGTTGCAGGTAAAGGAGATATAATTATCAGTAACAATATTGTGTTGAAGGACGTTTCGCATGTGCCGAAATTGTCCACCAATCTAGTATCAGTTCACAAGCTTACAAAGGACTTGAACTGTAAGGTGATTTTTTCACCTACACATTGTAAGTTTCTTGACCAAGGCACAGGGTTGATGATTGGACTTGCTAGGGAGAGAAACGGGTTGTATTTTCTTGATGAAACCGATCAGCACGGCAATACTGCAAATCCAACTCCATCATCCTTTCTTTCAGATTCTTCTCTATCCATCAAAAACAAGATATGGTTGTACCACCACCGTCTTGGCCACCCTTCTTTCACAACTCTTAAACTCATGTTCCCTAACCTTTTTAAGGGACTTGATTTGGGTGTATTTCACTGTGATGCATGTGAATATGCAAAACACAAGCGGGCTTCGTATCCACTTAGTAACTCTCGAGCTTCCACCCCGTTTACCCTAGTCCACACTGATGTTTGGGGACCTTCTTTCGTGAATAATATCTCTGGAGCTTGGTGGTTTATTTCATTTATTGATGATTGTACTCGGGTATCGTGGGTTTTTCTCTTGAAACATAAATCAGATGTAAGCTCTACCTTCCAGAAATATTTTCACATGGTGAAAAATCAATTTGGGGTTGAGATAAAAAGAGTCCGGTCTGATAATGCCACTGATTATTTTAATCAAGTGTTATCTCATTTTTTCACAGAGAAAGGAGTCATTCACGAGTCCTCATGTGTCAATACACCCCAACAAAATGGAGTAGCAGAGCGAAAAAACGGCCATCTCCTAGCTGTAACTCGAGCTCTCCTTTTCCAAAAGAATGTTCCAAAAAGTTATTGGGGAGAAGCCGTCTTACTAGCAACACATTTGACTAATAGACTACCTACCCGAGTTCTCGATAATAGCAGCCCCATGGAACTATTAGCGAGATATTTTCCCGATTTCAGTACAACTAATGGTCTGGTCTCGAGGGTGTTATGATGTGTGTCCTTTGTCCATATCCACTCCATGGTTTTAAATAACGGTATCGGCCGACGTATCGGTTTCGGTCGCGGTTAACGGAATTGGTCCGTATCGGAGAAACTGTAACGGGAATCGGGAACCGAACGCGTGAATGTTAAATAATCGTTTTAAGATGCAAAAAGTATTTTTAAGAGAATGTTTTGTATATCTAATATATTTGTAGTCATGTACTAGTCCTTTAGGCCATGCCTAACTAGTTTTTAGACAATTAGACATTCTACACTTCATTATATAACAAATTAATATAATGAGGATACAGCGCATTGGGTGTATCGCCAGGATATCGGTGTGTATCGGCCGTTACATGAGGATAGCGGTGCGTATCGGCCGTGTCACTTGTGAATATGATTCACGTGAACCGTATCGGGTGTATCGGACTCGGCCACTACCTTTTCAGCTAAATATCGGCCATAACGTAACGGTAACGGCCTTTATTTGAAACCCTGATCCACTCAAACAATCGTGGAAAACTTGACCCCAGGGCTCTCAAGTGTGTTTTTGTTGGATATTCTTCCACACAGAAAGGGTACAAGTGCTATCATCCACCAACAAAACGATTCTATGTTTCTGCTGATGTCACTTTTGTTGAAGCCGAGGATTATTTTTCCAATTCTTCCCTACAGAGGGAGAAATCAAAGGAAGATGGTGATACAAATTTGTTTTTGCTGGATTTTCCATCCCTCCCATCTTTACAAAACCAAAATATTTCATCATCGGTGCCCAATTCACCAAATATATCTGATGCAAGTACTGCGAGTACTCATGACCAGCAAGAAAATGATAAACAGGCTGAAAATGCTGAAAATGCTGCTCGGCCACTACAAGTATATTCACGGAGGAAAGGAGCTGTTCAGTCAATGGAAGTTATTACTTCAGAACCGAGCTCGAATGGTCAAAATGTTGAGGTAACTTTAAATTCTGATGAGTTCGAACATAATACAGATTTGGCTACTGGTGAACTTCCAATTGCACTTAGAAAGGGTGTAAGAAAGTGCACTCAACAGCCTACTTATCCGTTGTCTCACTTTGTATCCTTCGACAAATTGTCTAATGGATATAAAAGTTTTCTTATCCACCTCAACAGTATTACTATACCAAAAAATGTCTCTGAAGCATTGGCAAGTAAAGAGTGGAAAGAAGCTATGAAAGTGGAAATGGAAGCACTTGAGAAGAATAAAACATGGGATCTTGTGGAACTACCTCCTGAAAAAAAGCTAGTCGGCTGCAGATGGGTTTTTACTGTGAAATACAAGGCAGATGGATCGCTTGAACGATATAAGGCCAGGTTAGTAGCTAAAGGATATACTCAGACCTATGGGGTTGATTATCTTGAAACATTTGCTCCGGTTGCAAAGATGAATACTGTGAGAATCCTATTATCGTTAGCTGCCAATCGCGGATGGAGTTTGCAGCAGTTCGATGTAAAAAACGCGTTCTTACAAGGCGATCTTGATGAAGAGATTTACATGGAGGTCCCTCCCGGATTTGAGTCAGAGAAGAACAAGGTGTGTAAGTTGAGAAAGGCATTATATGGCTTAAAACAGTCCCCTAGAGCTTGGTTTGGCAGGTTTGCTCGAGTTATGAAAACGCTGGGTTATAAGCAGAGCCAAGGTGATCACACATTATTCCTCAAACATTCAGCTGCAGGGGGAGTTACAGCTTTATTAGTTTATGTGGATGATATAATAGTAACTGGAGATGATGTGCAAGGGATTGAGGCATTAAAGAGATGCTTATTGCAAGAGTTTGAGATCAAAGAACTTGGCAGGTTAAGATACTTTCTCGGTATTGAGGTGGCTCACTCACGACATGGGATTTTTATATCCCAACAGAAGTATGTGCTGGATTTGTTGGCTGAAACTGGAAAAATGGGCTGCAAACCAGTGGAAACACCTATTGAACAAAATCACAAGCTCTGTGAAGCTCCGAATGACGCGGTTGTTAACAGGGAATCCTATCAAAGATTAGTCGGTAAACTGATCTATCTTTCACATACGAGACCTGACATAGCATACGCTGTGGGAGTTGTAAGTCGATTTATGCACAATCCAAAACAAGTCCATCTTAGGGCCGTGCATCGAATTCTACAATACTTGAAAGGCACTCCAGGAAGGGGAATTCTATTTAGAAGAGGGAATGAGTTAACATTGGAGGCTTATACAGATTCAGATTATGCGGGATCAATTGATGATAGAAGATCAACTTCAGGCTATTGTACATATCTTGGAGGCAATCTCGTAACATGGAGGAGCAAGAAGCAGAGTGTAGTAGCCCGATCAAGTGCAGAAGCTGAGTTTCGAGCTATGGCATTGGGCGTTTGTGAGCTTTTATGGTTAAAAATAGTTCTGGAAGATCTAAAGATCGCTTGGAAAGGGCCTATGAAGTTATACTGTGATAACAAGTCCGCAATTAATATTGCACATAATCCTGTGCAACATGAACGCACCAAGCATGTGGAAGTGGATACGCATTTTATAAAGGAGAAGTTAGATAGTGGGCTGATTTGTACGCCGTTTGTGTCAACCAATGGACAGCTTGCGGATGTCTTAACCAAAGGACTGAGTGGTTCTACATTCCGCTCTATCATTAGCAAGCTAGGAATGGATAATATCCACTCACTAGCTTGAGGGGGAGTGTTAGAATCAATAATTATTTGGTATTAAATCCTGGAGATTTTACAGTTGTATAGATGGAAAGTACAACTATAGATAAGCTGCATATCACATAACGTATATTCTGTAGTTACTATGCTGATTTTAGGGGATTAGATCATAGAAGATTTTTCCTTTATTTGCCTATTATAGCTCTTAGCTGTCTCCTATATATATTGTACCTCCAGTGCCTGAATATGATTTGAATTCATTGTGTTTTATGACACACAACTTCAAGTTAGCATGGCTCCTCAACCCCACACAACCACGATGTTACAGCATAACAGCAGCCATCAGCCAAGAGGTATCATATAGGGCTGCAACTTGGGTGGGCGTAACTCGGGCAAACCAAACCCAGCCCGAATTTACTAGGCCTCGAACACATATTATAAGAAAATTGGATGGGCAGGACAAACCTTTACACCCCGATTTGAAATTAGGGTTGGGCTCAAGCATAAATATAAGGTGTTGGGCTAGCCCGAATTGCCAGATTAACGTAATACTAATTACAAATACACAGACACACATATAGCATACATAAAATGAATCTAGAGGATATCTTCTTAGTGATAGCAAACGACTTATTTGGGTTGTTTCACTCAACTATTTATGATCAACATGTAGTTAGTGAAATACAACTTTGATATTCTATAAAAGCATTTTGTGTATTTGATTTGCCAAAAAAATGTATTAAATCTGGTTGTGATTTAGTGAAGTGAAGTTTAAATAACAAAGTTCATTGTGTATACTGTCAAACCCTCTCTAATATTTTCGTCTCTTCTCAATCATGTAAGATGTATTGATTTTAATTTGGATAAAAGTAAGAAAAGTTAAATTTAACATGTTTGAGGAGCAAGCCCCATTTCAGCCTGAACCCGCATCTCTCATTTTCGGCTGGGTTTTGACGGACTGACCAATTGACCATGTTCCTAATCCGGGCTGGACCAGACTTGGGCAACCTATAAACAGTTAGGGTTGGGCTAAGACAAGTTGCCTGCCAAAATCGCACCCCTAGTATCATATTCCGAATTGTAAGCTAGTCCAAACTCCAAACACATGGCTGAAAGAAATAAAGCTAAATACTTTTAGTTTCCCAAGCACTGTTTCTATCAGGGTTATGACTCACACTGTTCACAAAGTTATATTCTCCATCTAAAGTACACTAAAAAAGTGCCCATCCTAAAGACTGTTCTAAAATGATATTCTGCACTTTGCTTCCTTAAATACCTCTTTCAGTTGTCAGCATAGCACGGAAGTAATATGCATCCCATGGAAATAAAGGTACAGTTGAAGTAAAAAAAAATGTATAGCCCACACGCAAAACCAACGGAACATCTTTACTACATGCCCGATCCACTAAAATCCATGAGTTCCTTGATGTGGGGTCAATTTTTAAGATTCAAGCTCCACAAATGCATTTGAACGGAACAAAGATGCAGAATATACTACAAATAACATTAGCATGTCCATCAACAACCAACCTGTGAGTCATATCGGAGAGCCTGCACTAGTTGTGGCATGAAGAAAGTCACTCTATCAGGAGGATAAGACTCTAAAACTCTGAGAACATAGGCCATCACACGTGAATGACCCTTATATGATGGAGTTAGAAACTCAAGAGCCTGTGTGATTGAACAAGCAGCCCAGTGAGGCAATTGTTGCAGCAGCGGTGAATTTTCATCCACAGTCTTTGGGGTGACAAAATATGGCAATGCCTCAGGGATACAACGGAGCTCTGTTATATGCATCTGCAATTGATAGTAATTTTAAACAAAGAGGAATTATTTGAAGCGAATTAGAATGGAAGTGACACGAAGAATAAAAGGAGAACAAGTACTGCACTGTTACTGTAGTCACAGTTAGAAGAATCTGAAAGCCATCCTCAAACAGCTATGTAATTGTTACAATGCCAAACCAGAATACAATTTCACCTAGAAAAACAGGGTTGACTTCTCATAGTATTAGTGTAACAGATATTATTCTTTTGTAGAAATCAATTCTGTAATTATTAAATGACAGAGGGTAAATGACAGAGTATTTCAACACCTCTTTTTCATGTCATATGTTCCCAGCTCCATATGAATAAATAGGTTATCCAATACATCGAGATCTGACTTATATTTGTAGCCCATCAACTTTGTGTAATACTGAAGTATAGTTTTTCTAACTCTGGCCTATAGTTATCCCCCGCCCCCACAAATACATGCACACCATGTCTCATCAGTGCTTAATCTTCATTAGTCTTCTAGTAGAGATCGGAGTTGCCACAATGTTCGGAGAGTGAAAGATGTGGGACTTTGGAAAGAAAATTGAACCAGCTCTCGAAGCTAACCCTCGTCTGGTATTTACTTCGATTTGTTAAACTTTCTTTCACGTCAGTCACTTGCTCAGAGGTTCTGATCTCATGTTTACTTGCTACAGAAGAATCTACTTTCCCGCCCTCTCTCCTTTTAAAGGTAGTACTGATATTCAAATTTCTTAGCCTTGAAGACAAAAACAAATACCTGAACAAGTCTAGTCATTTCAGCCTTCACAAAAGTATTTGCAGGGAACCTTGACGCAATGGATAGAGCTATCCGAGGATCAACAGAAAACGCAATCTGGACATATTCAACCCATTTTTCTGATGCAATCTTAGGGCGAGAAGAAATATTCTCCCTGAAACAGACAGCATTGGTGAATATATCAAAATCAATAGTATGTTAATCTTTCACAATGGAGCAAGGAAAGAATATAGCAATTGGTCATAGTTACTTAGAGTTAATCGGCTGTGCCCAAACTTCAAGCCTATCAGCTTCGTGCTGGCATAGCATCAGAAGTAACTGCTTACGCTTTTCTCTTCCAGCAATGTTATCTCCCATATGGCCCCAAACAGGATGATATTGATCCTTCTGCAAATAAAAAAGCATTTCACTTGTGAGGTCAGAAACTCAACTGACTAGTCCCATACCAACTGGAAAAAAAATGAAAAGAAAAATACACGGTTCCTGGATACTCGTGTAACTCATAAATCTTTAGTAGACTGTTGCCTTCCTAAAGATCATAATATTCTTACCAAATCCCTCAGAGAGCCCCCATCTTCGCGTTCCTTGCCATTTGAATTTGGCTGTGGAGCATCTGGACGCTCATTTAAGAGATGATGAACAAAAACAGAAACAGACTGAGCCTCACTTAGAGCAAAATTCACATTATTTAGATCATACCATTCCGGTTCATAAGCAAACCAGCCCAAAGAGGCCCTGTAATTCAAACAAAAGAAAAGTGAAACATCGTTCTATGAAATCAAGCTCGAAATATAGAATCATAAACTGTAAATGCTTGAGGGTATATACAAATTTAGAAGTTTAATATAGCAACTTTAGCGCAAAAAGAGTAGAACTATCTACAAAGATGCAGAGAAAATAAACTATGAGGAGTTGGTTTTTTAAGGTAATCAGTTCAAGACTTAGAATCACACGCGGAAAACATCACAATAAGTACCTCAACAGTCAATAGAACATCAATTACAGGATAAAACAATGCTCATAATTGTTAGATGATATATAATCGAGAAAAGCAAAATCAGGTGCAACAATCTCTTGAATAGCAGATAATTCAAAATCACACAATCTACATCTACATAGAAAGATAAGAGTTGTGTGGGTCCCACACATGTTAAGTGAGACATTTTGTGTTTGTATTTTGTGTTTGTATTTTGTCATTATATGACCCATAAACTTTATGAAAAAATACTGACACAAACTTCATAAAAATACGATATATAATTATAAAAAATCAAGTTAACTTTACGGATACAATACGACTTTATAAAATTTATATTTCTATATCATCACCTAAGAACTCTATAAAAAATAGAATACTATAATCGACAAACTTTTTAGAGAGTGCCTTTAAGCACAGGCATTATACTAGTGAAAAATGATAATAGCTCCCAGGCCCCACAATTGGGGCAGGAACAATGTCTAACGTAAACACGCATATAGATGAGAAAACTAAATGACTTCCTTCCAGGATAACCATTTGACACAACGGGACTTCCAAATTCCAGGATTAAATTGGCGTAATATGAATCTAGTACATCACCAGTTAAATGCAAATACAACATATAGCATCGGTATCTTTTCAACTATTTCTTCTGTCAGGAAATGCTTCGCAGTTATACCAAGCTCTAACACTCAATTGGACAGGCAGTTGTAACATGTAGGGAGAAAACCACAAAAAGACAGGTGCATAACAGTTTCAAATACAATTTAGAACTAGAGCTGTAATACTTGTTTGAACTTAGACCGCGTATCCCCAAAGGCTTATGCTTTCACCAAGTGAGTCAGAAATGGATATCAGGCTTTTCACTGCAACATTTCATTGGGGGATGCACAAGAAGATAGATTCTGATTCCTATTGTTAAATAAGTGCTGAAGCGGGCAAAAAATTTAAACATTGACAAGTGAGCAAAGTACATGATTAATAAACATCTCTTATCAGAAGATCCAATGCAAAGGAAGAACCTCATTTGATGAACTAGCATCACTAACCAGTTTCTAAAAACATGGAACAAGAAATAAAGATATGAAAGTGACAAATGGAACCTCATATGTACTGAGATGACCAACTAAATTTGTACATGGTAAAGCTATACTGCACAGGTGCTGCTAGGAGGCCGCGCACCCACACCAAGTGCTTCTGGGTGCTTGGGTTCTTTGTGGGTGCTTTGTGGATAAGACAGGTTCATTTTGAAAGTTTTAGTTGAGAGATCTTCTAAAATACAACTACATCTTAACCAAAAACGTGCATCTATGTGAACATTTATAACCTTACTAGTCTCTCCACAGCTACGAACTACATGAAGAGATTATATTGTTGATATAGTAACTCTCTATCTTTGAAACTGTGTATGAATTTATGTTTGATTACAATTTGGATTACTATTATTGTTATTTTTATATTAGTGTAACGGTATCAAAAATAATACAAAATATACATAAGGACGCCGCACCTACGCCGTTGATTTTTGGGAAGTTACCGCACCTGCACCCAGTTCCTACCCACACCTGTGCTACATAGAGGCTAAGCTCCACAATGTAATGGAGAAATGGAATGATCCCTTAAAAAAACTAACTAAAAAGGACGTCCAACCAAGTCAAGGAAAGTAATAGCGATTGAAGAGAGTGTACAATGACAACACTAACTAATTGGAAGAAATTATTTTTTACCTGTATATCCATTCTTCCAGAAGTTGGAGCCCGGTTCGAAAGTTTTGCAGATTTGCCTGGTACTGACACGAACAGAACTTAAGTCCAAACAGCATGAGGGTGAAAAAGGTTCCTGTAGCAGCTGGATGGCGTGAAAAGTTCCAGGGAAGCTTAGTGGTTCCTTGCAACATCCGACCAAGAAGCAAAAGTTGCTCAACGCTATCATGTCGAACTACCTATAAAGGAAAAAAGAACTTATATGTAATGACTGGAAAAGAAAGAAAATGGTAGATGAAATGGCCATCCAAATTGTAGTTTATCAATTGGAAAGGGCAACTATATTAATGCTAGTAATTACTAAGTACTCCCCTGCACCCAATGTATTAGTTGAACTTCTGATCTTTCATAGATATCTGATGTTGCATTCATATTCAAATTAAATACATTAATCTTCAAACTGTGCCTTTATTATCATTTTATGTAGCTATTCCATTAAAATATTGAAAAAAAAAAAAAGACAAACCCACACACACAACATGCTAAGTTGTAGAAACAGGACTACATTTTGGAAGACTCCAAAATAGAAGAAAGACCTAATCTCACAGAACAGAGAAAATCACATGACCAAAACAGCATAATAAGCATCTATTCAAGTCAAGCAAACAATCTAACTTCCATAAGAGTCTGTAAGACTGGTATCTATGAGGCACGGATATGGAATAAGTGCTATACATGAAACAGGTGTGGCCTACGAGAAATCCATTCCCAAAAGATTGGTTGACAGACATAGTTGGGGACAACCAATAAATATATATAATTATTATCTCTGTTTCAAATTTATATATATACATAAATATTTATATCTAAGTCATTATCAATAAAACACGCTAACTTTCTGAACCTCAGGTTCCTAGTCATGTTACCTGTGAACTCAAGATTGTATTAGCTTAACTTCACTAGTAAAGTCGAATCTGTTTTTACTCCAGTATAGAGAGGGGAATGCACTTCAAATAGTGGGAGTGAGAAATTTCTTGTGCTAGCATGCCTTATTTGTCATCCCCTAATGAAGCTTTCCTTTCTTTCAATGTTTCTCCCTTGTCTTCTACTTTTATTAGCATTTGTTCACACCTTATATGGCATTGTTTGGGTAAGGTATAAGGAGGGAGGTATAGGGATAAACCACAAGTGTTGTCTCATGTACAAGCAACAGCTACAATTTATCCCACCTCATCCCCCCCCCCTGCCATTTTTGCCTATAAACTTTGTATAAGCCAGTGTAAGGAGTTTGGGGGATAGAATGGGTTGTGGAAAAAGACTAAAATACCCCCTAGCAAATCTATAGAGCAACTTCAACAACCTCATTAGCTCAGGCACTTCCTAGTCCACATATGACATCTTATCCTACCTCATATCCTGCACTACCCAACCACTGTAGAATATTTTTTCATATCCTGCCTTATCGCAGTACAATCACATCCTACCTCGTATCCCAGTATATGCCTTATACCCTCTTTCTTATACCTTACCCAAACGAGGATATGTGTGTAGATTTTGAAAATTCCAGAAGACACTGCAAGGAGACCACACATCCATCAAAGACTAACACATGTGAACAAGTAGGGTAAGTGTCCAAAAGCATCTGACAAGGTATGGCTCCTATTCTGAACTGTCCATGCTTCATCAACTGGTACAAGTCGGAGCTCAGTATCAAAAGATGCAATCGACGCACCTCAAAGCGGTCAATAAAAAACCCAAGCCATAGTCTGTGCGCTATTATTTGTTCGACCGGGTCTTTTTCAGGTGCTGTTTCCGGATCTCCAGGTGCAAGATGTGGCCGCAGTCTTGCGACAGGGCCAGAATACGTTACGTCTGATGCAAAGAGACCTCGCTTGGTATCAATTGTCCATAACCATGCATCAACAAGTTCGGCAACCACAAGACATCCTAACTGAGGAGCAGCAGAGAGTAACCATGTCCATACGAATATACCAGTCTCCATTGCATCACATGTGGAAATGTAAGCTGGGCACCAGCAAAGAAGTCGTAGAAGTTGTGAGAAGCTCTCAATGTGTGATTTGTTAGAACTCTGGAAAGATCATTCCATTGTATTAAGACAAATGGTATACAGTAATTTCTGCGATACCAAACAAAAGACATTAGGAGATATATGACTACCAAATCTGAAAGAAGCAATGCAGTAGCCTGAGAACAAGTTGAACGAAATGATGATTTGTCAACTTCCTCGCCTTTCTCAGCTATATTAACAAACTGTTGAAGCAGATTTATAAACTTGTTAAGCATAATCTCATTGAAAGCATCATTCGGCGGCGGTGGTTGCTGGAATATGCCAGACTTCAATTTCTGAAGCCCAATACCAATACCGGAACCAGCTTGTGGATTGCCAGGTTGAATTCCACCGATGCTTTCATATAATCTTCTCATGCCTGCAATTTCTCCAGCATGGTTAATCTTGGTCGTTGCACTAACAACTCCAGTACTGAGCACCTCCAGGTTAAAGGCTTCCATCAATTTGAAATTAGCGCCAGATGCTGCAGCAGCAGCGCCCATTACTGCAGGAATATTTGCAGTTTTTGTGCCAATCCAGTCATTTCTATCAGTACCAATCCGTATCTCAGACAAAAGAGAAACAACATCAGTGGCAGGCTGTGGTTTCTGCCATGTGTTAGCTTTACAAAGCTTTTCCTGATCATCCAGAATTTAGAAAAATAAGGAAATGTATTAAAAAAAGAAAGAAAGAAAAGAAAAAGCAATCACAAATGTAAGGAGCATAAAAGCAATACATATGTTTAAAAGAACACTGAGAGGAAAATAACCTGTAGATGCCAAACAACAAAGGCGACCACAAAACAATGATTCTCATTTTCATAGAGTCATAGAGAAAAGTTTGAAATTGGCATCTGTGAGACATCCCATGTCTAAAATTTATTGATTTAGAGCCAAATTGCAATTTTACCAAATTTTGGGGCCAATATATATAATTCTCTCTAGTTTCAATTTCATTACTCTCTAATTCATTTTCTTCAGCAAGTGGATCATTTTAGGGGGGGGGGGGGTGAATATTTTATTTTAGGGCAATTCTACAAATGTTACAAGATTTGGGGCAAAATCACATTCTCACAAGCATTTGTCTACTCAACTTCTCAGTTCTCATTCTCACAACCTCAAAAACTCTTTCTAATCTCTGTCTCTCTCTCTCTCTGCTCTGAAATAGAGCCACCGCAGCTCCACCACCCCAAATCTCCGTAAATTTTACCCCTAGCCTTGCATGCACCGTCCCTTGAGGCACAGGACCCCACAGAGAAGTAACAGAAGCAGCCGAGAACCGGTAAAGTCACCGAAAAACTCATCCAAGGTTGAAACTAGGTAAATATTACGTTTCTTTCTCCGTTTCTGAGTTCAACTCCATCCCCAGAGCTCACTTATGCCCTGCATGTGCCTGGAACAGAGGAAAAAGTACCGGAGCACATGTTCTCTTCCTCGGCTCTGCCCAATTTTCCGGATACTGTGAATTGAATTCAAACTCAATTTTGCAGCACTCTCTTCCCTTCCAGAGGTTCCTTTGCCCCTCCTGGACCTCCCTAGTCTCATTTTCATCAATATTTAGCCCCTATTTGGCTCGGTTCAGCTAAATTTCAATTTCTAGAACCTTTTCCAGAAATTGATTGGGTTCTTGCATTTCACCCATTCAAAAACCTGCATGCAGCTCGTTAGATTGTTCAATTTCATGTCTATGAGTACTACAGAAACATGTATGACGGAATTGAATGAGTGCGTGCTGTGCTCATCAAAATTCAAGTTTTGTGTTTCAGGGGGGTCAAATTGCAATTTGCTGTAATCTGTGATCCAGGGTCTTCAACTGTCTTTTTCACATTCTTAGGGTCTAAGGGTGATTTTAGAGTTTAGACACATGCAAGGCTCAGAAAAATTGGATAGGGAATGGGCTATTCTGTAATTTATGTAAACTGGGGGCCTAAGTGCAATTTTTACAAACTGTACTAGTGGTATTTTTGCAACTTCGAGCAACTTAGAAGGGTATTTTGAGCATTTCAACCACTCTGTAAAGTTGAACTTGAAATTTCCTAAGTTGGGGGGAGTTGATTGTAATTTCTGAAAAGTTCAGGGAACCAATGCAAATATCTTATTTTGGGATAGATCGAAATTTCTAAGTTGTAGAGGGGCGAATTTGTGGAGTTTCCCTCTATCTGAGATCCCAAATAATTATAGGTTAACTAGTTCGAGTTATGTTGCATGACACTGTTGTTCTATTTTTGTCACCTCAAACAAATGTTTTGTAATATTAACGAAGTGTTCCTGTTTAGTTTCCAGTCGCCGATCCAAAATTCCTACTTCTTGCCATGAGCCTATGAGGACGCAACACGATGTAAACATTAGACACCATGAAGGTGAATGTCTTTATACCAGACATCTCACAATACAGAATCCACTTGCAATTTACCGACCCCTTAAGAAAGGAAAAGAACAGTCCTTACTGAACAGTACACACTGTCATATATGTATGTACTCCCTTGCTGAACAGTAGTACATACAGTTCACACCACCAATCCCGGCAACACCTCACCCTCTACCTATTACCAATTCAAACGTAACCAACCCCATAAAACTATCCCCCTCTTTCCTACTCCCCCTCCAAAGAAGTGGAAGACACCTAAATTCAACTCGAACACCCCTCACTCTCCAAAACCCACCCTAGCAGGCTCCACCATCCTCAAACTCCTTAACTTGGGCACATATCTCGGAAAAACACTTCCTTGATGATACATTGTTAAACAGAACTGAATTCGTGGTCTAAACTCCATTACTTCACCAGCCAACAAATGGGGTCCTTCAATAAATGACCCTCTAGCTTCCTGGGCACCCCACAGAATCTCTTCAATTTTTTTTACTGGTATGGGAACTAAAGAATGTCTCTCCACCTGCGAACCTTCTGTAATAATGTTCCAATATACCATCTACCCCCTCCCCCTCTGAAAGGATTTTTCAAAGAAAAGTTGAGTTCTTCACAAGTAAGGTACCTAACACACTTGCACACTTCTTCATACTCAGCAGTCAGCACTTCATCAACTGTGGCCACCGCAGAATTTTTTTATTGTATATGTAGCCTTGAGACTGCCTCAAAAATAAGTAGACAGAAACCCAAGATAACTTAAGTAAGGAATTGCTGCATCACAAGAACAAAGTATCAATTCTCTTTATTTCCTCAATTTTACCTTACACGATAACTCAAGAGAGTGGTATTTTGACTGAATGAACATTTGCAGGTACTGTCAATGTAATAACATAACTTCACATATTTAATTTATAAACATACAAATCTACTTTTCATGACTTAGAAACGTCTTTGAATGCTATCAAAGGTATACTACATCTTCCTCTCAGGTAAACAAAAATGGCTAGAGGCTTGTGTGCTTTTTTTGTGTCTGCGCTCAATAGCAGTTAAGTCAAGGGTTCTATTAGTCTAAGAAATGCCACTGGTGGAGTTTGAAAAGTTAAAACACAAAGATCAAAATTATTGTCATATCCCAAAAACATGGACATCTCCACAAATGAAGATCATGTGCATGCACTTAAATCTATGTTCCATTCTAATGAATGTTAGCTTCCCCAAAGGTTCTGATTGAACACACGCCTAAACAAGATGCTCGAGAAATCCCTTTCCACCAGCAACAACCTTGATTACTGCATACAAATTTCCATGGAATTCAAGAATGTCGATCTCAAGCTTGTATCCATGTTAACTATTATATATGCTGATCAGCAAGCTTGAAAGGGAAGGAGGAGAGGACATAACCCTTCAGCTTAGCATTCAACTGAATTCTGAACTTCAACTTTCAAAATTCACTTGATTCCAATGAGAATATATTCCAATTTATAATTCCCCTCATTCCAATGAGAACAGGGAGCTTTTGGAGATCTTTTGGGGGCAAAAATTAACAGTAAAAGAAGAACGGAAACAAGGAAATAAGGTTCTCTCCGTCTGAACCATGTAGATTTTAATTGACAACAGAACTATTCTAAACGTCACAATATGAGGCATCTCCAAGTATGCAGTATTCAAGGTAAGTAGGTGAAGAAATTAGATATATGGTCTTGATTGCAAAGCATCAACATACCTGAAGGAGACCTTGGCTAGTGCAGGGAGCATGTGAAAGTGAAATGATGATCCATTCTCGGACAGTTTTTTGGTATAGAGAGCGAACAGTAGCTATCCATGCTGGATCGTGAACAACAGTTGAAGGTGGATCGTTATGCACTGAAAATAGCAAAGAATCTAGACAGGAAGAGTTCCAAAGGATCTGCACAAGTGTTATCGAGTTGATTAGATGAAGTTGAAACGTGTGTGAAGATAGAAACAAGGTTATGCTCATGTTATCTACTACAATTGCCAAAAATTTCGCCATCTAGAAGTGGGAATGAGGTCCTAACATTTTAAGCGATTCTGTGATCCAGAAGTATACATCTAACAACAGTGGCGGAGCCAGGATCTCATCTGAGGGGGGCACAATTCAGCTTGTGACATAGTAGTCAATATTTGTACTCTTATTTTAAGATAAATAAAAATTAAATATAACTAAACATATAATAAGTCATCTGGCTCAGGTGGTAATGCATTACTCTATTGACATGTCCACGAGGTTCGAGTCACCTTTGCACGTTGAAATATTATTGCTTTTAACTTTTCTGGAAAAAAAATTAAATGCGCGCATAAGGAGACTCGAACCTCCAACACTTCAATTTTCAGTGGAATACATTACCACTGTGCTGCACGCTTCTATGGTTAGGGGGGGCACTTTTTTATTTTTAAAGAGACACGGTTAATTTTTTTTACAAACTAAGGGTTACCTAGTTTTTTGAAAAAAATTTGGGGGGGCACGTGCCCCCCCCCCCCCCCCCCCGTGCCCCTACATGGCTCCGCCCCTGTCTAACAACCTATTTATCTGAAAAGGGTAGTCGACTTTCTATGTAATAGCAACCTGAGTCTAGGAGATATTATCTAGACTTCCCAGAATACCATGTTACGTCTACAAAATCACGTGTCAGACAGGTCAACTAGGCCACATCAGAACATGTGCATTTCATGAGTTGACCAGTGCTACATCAGAAGTTGGAAATGTGTCTTTGACTTGTATCCGGCATGCTTGTCGGAATACCCTCAATAGAAGCTCCGTGTCCAATTCAATCGATATGGGTACACAAGTGAAATGATGAACCAAGAGGCTTAGAAAATTTCTACCTATCACTCATAAACCCCCTGTGCCTCGGGATGTTCATCCAAATAATGAGATGGCATTGGGCTGGGCTCGGGCTCGGGCTGGGCAAAACAACTTTAATAGCCTTAGTCCACCCCGGCGTTGTGAGGGACCGAAATTATTATTATTATTATTATTATTATTATTATTATTATTATTATTATTATTATTATTATTATTATTATTATTATTATTATTATTATTATTATTATTATTATTATAAAAGGATGTAGTATACCGATATATAATACTACTATCACTCCAAAACAGTCATGTCAAACATCAAGTTTACTCAATTCCTGACGAAGTTTAACTTTATACCTAGAAATTGAATAGACACAAAAATGAATAGTCAACTTAGATCAGTGTCACGGTTAAAATATCAGTAGGCTATGGCACTAAGTGGTTGATGAATTAGCATCAATATATTAGAAAATATGTACTTAGTTCGTACTATTTTACACCATTGGTTGAGTCAAGACCAGGTCAAAGTTCGAAAGCTCCAGGTGGCCCTTTAAATTTAAGGGGTAAACTAACTTCTAAGCTCATCTCTCTTTATCACTTTTTGAAAAATTTGAATGCCAGTCCCTCAGAAACATATCTAGTGGCATGTGGTTTGCTTATAGGCATCCATGTCCAGTTTGACCTCTGTCCATATCACTGTACACCAAAACTAAGGATTCCATTAAAGTTTCAGCTAGAGTTGTTTTCACGGCCAAAAGAGAGAGAGTTGGAATAAAAAAAGGAAAGCCATATAAAAAAGGCATTCATACCCTTGATCTTCATCGTTTAATTAAAGAGTAATATACTTGGCGGCCAAACTTTGCCATGTGCCCGTCAATGAAGGAACAGGAAAAGAACCTTACCTGTGGAAACCTGTCTCTGAGCTGAGTCAACATGTTCACAGAGATATCCCGAATATGGTCCTCTCTCTGAGACATACTTTTTATGAGGAAAGAGGCATGGGCAGAAAGAGTAAACTCCCTTACCTCAGCATCATTACCAGTTCCAGATGGCTTATCTTCCTGCACCCAGTCTCGTAATCAGTGAATTCACACGCCCAGAAAGAAAACAGAAGTAAGAAATAAATAACATGCAAATCATCTTCATGAAAAGGATAAAAACAACTACTGTAGTACTTTGGACCAGTAGTTGGTAGTTGGTACATCATCAAGAGCAGCAGTTGAATTCATAAAATGCATCTTTGGTTTAAGTTATGCTTATATTACCTACTTCGTTACTATACACTAACATATATTGACGAATCCAGCAAAAAAGATGAAACAAGATAGAACCTGAGGTTAAGAGACTAACAAAATGAACCATACAAAAGACTACGATGATGGAAAAGGGGAAACTCAATGTTCAAGAAGTCCATACTAAAATTGTCAAAAAAGTTATCGTACATGGGCCAAAGTTCAAACAAAATTAATACCAAAACACAAGAATCACAGTGAACCATAGCAGTTAACAGTGGCTGATCAAAGAAAATAACTGTTAAGAGTAATGATGGATTCAATAAGAAGGATAAAATAAAGAGATATTACAGTACGCACTCCTCCATGCCACCTGATTAATTTGTTACATAGCGCTGGAGGATGCTTTTGGCTTATAGAATATTTTCTTGCCCCATATGTAACTTTCTCTTTGGAAGTCAAAAAGTCTGAATTGAAGGAGGATGTGAAGGAAAGTAAAGTGAAAAGGTAGGTAAACTTTTTTTTTGGACATACAACTTGTGAGGAATAAGAAATTCATGTTCCTTAAGACAGAGAAAGAGTGAAAACCAAGAATAGTGAGGGCATAATTAAAAAAAGTATATGATCACTTAAAAAGAAAATCCAATGCTGGTGTTCCAAGAAAGATCAAAACTCAGAGGGGTCTGCATAAGTCCCTCCATTAACCGACTCCCAACAAGAGTCCACCCCAGTGGAGATGCCCATGCTTGAGCTACAGTTGGCATTTCAATGGTGAAAAATGCCCTATCTGGCACAGAGTATACCAGAGTGCAAATACCATATTGTCCACCAATGTGTACCCAGTAATGCATAAAATACACATTTAGTAAAATAGTGTACCAAATATGGCACCTACAGTGGCATAATACCGAATATAGCATCGATCATCAATGTCGGACCACATTGGAAGAGTCTAAAAGCTTAACTTTGGGATTTGCAACAAAATTTTCATCACTTTGGAGATGCTTTATCCCTGCAAATGCAGTTTTGTATCACTAACAAAAGTGATTGTATAATCATCCATACAAGGTGGGAATCATCCTACCTTCTACAAAATTATCATTTACCACGTTGATTAAATTTTCCCAGCTAGCCCATTTTTTTTTTTCAAACTGAAGAGTTCATTCATATAATGAATAACGAGAGAGGCTATCACAGGGAGTACAAAGAGGCAACTACATCCCAGAAAAACAATCAGACACAAGCTCAAAACACAGCATTAGCACAAGAATGAGCTATATGATTGAAAGTTCTTGGAACAAAACAAAAAGAACAAGAAGGAAGAAGTGACGAAAGCCGCCTGCAACCCATTTAAGTTATACAATATAATACTAGCCACATATGATAATACGTAGTATGTGACAAGAAATTTCCATGGACAAAATGATCTAGAAAAAGACCTACCAGCCATGATACTGCTGCTTCAAAAGCCTGGTGGACAATGGCTGTCAAACACTGGAAAACAGCTGGCATGAGATTCGGAGTTTTCAGGTATTCAAACACGCAGCTGAAGGCACTTCTAGAAGCAGCTGAAGTAGGGTCACCATTTAGGATGCCACCATTGCTCATAAATCGTATAATCTCGAGAAAAGCTACAGCAAGGAGGTAAGTTGCCTTCACACCTACGTAATGAACAGAGAGCAATGAGCACGCACTGGCCATTAGACTAAGAATATTGTTTTAGGAACTTAACAGCCATTACACAAGGAATTCACCTCTATTCATGACTACACACTAAGAGATCTACCAGACCTGAAATGTTGCTCATTGCTGTGACCTCTACCCGCCCTCCTAATGCAGCAGAAAGAGCAGTTCTTTGAGTTAAAGCAGCTTTCTCATTTCCACTTCCTTGACGACTACCAGGATTATGAAGAGCATTTAGTTCTAACTCATCCTCAAGCCATTTTACAGAGCTAACGACCTGGATTACAACGAGTCATGTCAAGATTGTGCTCTGTTGTTACTTGTTACAACGCAGTCAATGTTGGTTGTTAAAACAATAATGCCATTTACAGAAACAACATTATCCATGTTAGGTGTTCCTGCATATGTATTGAACATTAACAATACTATTGCAATGCCATTCAACTTTACTCCCCTTGCACTAAGCACTGGCACTAATGAGAAAGATAATTTCATGTAGGAGAACCATCTAGTGCATGAACATAAACAAATTAGAGACATCTAGTGGTGTTAATAATAAATAGTAAATCAATGGAATAAACATCAATAAAGCACAGACTTCATCATGAATAAGCATATAGCATGCTGTATAGGACTCTTGTTTATTACTTCTACCTTTCCTGGTCCTCTGTATCAGCTTAGAGCTTTCAAACTATATAAATCTGAAGAATTCACGTGGCATTGAAATAGGTCCGATTCAAACTACTTCATCATGAATCAGCATATAGCATGCCGTTCTACCAGACGAACACTGTAGTCATGGAGATAAAGAATATCAACATGTAATTAAGAAGTCGTGCCGTTTAGGACTCTTGTCTATTACTTTATCAGCTTAGAGCTTTCAAACTTAATAATCTGAAGAAGTCACGTGGTATTGAAATAGGTCTAATTCAAACTACTTCATTATGAATCAGCATATAGCATGCCGCTCTACCAGACGGACACTGTGGGCATGGAGGATAAGAAAATCAACATGTAATTAAAATGATTGAAAGGAATTTCTTATAATGTATATTGAGGAACTTGAGTTAACACATAGCCTGTGCAGGCTTATACAGATCACCTCACCTTTTGTCCTCTCCAAAAACTGCAGCATCCTAATCACCATATCCATGGCGTATTGCGCGAGTTATTTTACAATTTTAAGTGATTACAAAACCCATTTACTGTGGGTATAGATATGTAACTAGTTCTTCATGGTTGTTTATGTTTAGGACTCCTGTTTATTACTTCTACCTTTCCTGGTCGTCCGTATCAGCTTAGAGCTCTCGAATTGTATAATCTGAAGAAGTCACGTGGTAATGAAATAGGTCCAATTAAAACTACTTGTTCAGGCCACTGCAACCATAAAACGGTTACGGCACGTTCCACCTTGTCCAGCCTACACTAACTCTACTTTCCAACCTATTTACCTTTCATGCAAACCAATCGAGAAATAGATATTGAAAAATCTTCTTAAAAAGCATCATAATTCATAAGTTTCTCTCATTTTCTATTAACTTGCATGGTCCATTAACAACCCTGATAAAACAGTAGAAATTAGAGTACTTCAATACTCAAGCTGCTCATCTATCTAATATAGCATTTTGAGGTTTTGCATTTGCCTAATTGGGTCTGGCCACATCACGAGTCATATTGAGATAACAAACATTATAAAGCTATATAACTACCCAATAACTAAGCATTTAGATGAGCTTATTGTCAACTATTCAAGTGAGAATGTTTTTGCCGGTAACATTTCAGCTCGTTTGTCGTGTAGGCATTTCAGGACATATGACATGTGTAAGTCATAATAAAGATGAGCTTTTCATAAGTCAAAATCAATTGCAGACGCTTCCATGCAATAAGTTGTAGAACCACATACTATATATGTAGACGTTACAAAAAAGACGGACAACCATATCACTGAAGCATTGGAACAAAGATAAAGAGCAAATAATAATGACAATAATTATTTGCAAGATAGAACTAACAAGAGGAGGGGTTCCTTGAGAAATGCGCTGGACGGCAGCTGACCATTGTTCGCTATAATTGTATGGTCCCCCAACAGCTAGAAGAGCCAATGAACCAGTACTTCCAGCACTATTCAGCGAAGTGGAAACCGGCTTTGTTGGAACCTGAACTTTCTGTATAGGAGGTGCTAACCCGAAAAGGGCAATATAGAACCACAGGTTGCGGAACAACTTTAAAAGGGAAGGTTCCAGATCTACACCGGGAACAAAATCTGCACATATTTCAGCAACAGCAGGAAGAAGAGGCCCAAGAAATTCTGCTCCACTGCTGAAAATGTGTAGATCCAATCATCCATGTTAAGAACGAATCAAAAGATGTAAGACATTTAAAAGGAATTAGAACATACAAAGGAAAGAATGGAGGGCATTATTAATCCTTCTACTAGCAGCAAAACTTTCATCTTGGAGCATCCAGAAAAGGTACAAGGAATAGACCTATACCTTCCACTTTTAGACTCTGCAGCCAAGCCTACATCTGAGCACAAAGACAGCATGCGATGGCGATAGTCTGAGCGCAGCTTAGAACTAACAAGAGTGCCAGCAAGTAAAAGAAAACCTGCAGGAAGAGTCTATAAAAAATTGAACCAGTAAGCATCCATTCAGAAGATGTATTTACCAAGCTACAAAAGATGGACATATGTCACAGATGCTGTGAGTTAAATACCTCAAGACGTTCTGTAGTGGCTTCTTGTGCCAACGTTTGACTTTCAGATGAGCCAACAGCAGACAGTTGTTTCAAATAGCTTCTCGTCATTAAAACAACAATTTCACGGTAAGACTTCTCAAAACCTAAACTTGCAATCCTCGAGACAGCATCAAGAAGCTGTAGTAATCACGAACTATGGTTCAGAATATTAATAGCATAATCCCCCAGAGAATTTAAAATAGTACTTATACCCAAAAGTTTAACAGTAGGGTTGAAGCATATATCTAAATATATTCTCTAAAGTAAAAGTTGCATACACGTAGGCGCAACAAGCCAGGAGTTGAAGCATCGCCGTCTTCTAAACTTTCAATAAATAGTGGCAATATCATGTCCACCACTTCAGGCTTCTTAACAGAAGCATTCAGATCAGCTAACAAGCGTATAGCATTAAGCTGCACAGCTTGAACTGGTTGTTTTTCTTTCTCACCCTAACAGCAGAATCATAAAAGATTACATGTTAGTTAAGCCTACCTAAACAAGAAAAGAAGTACCAATAACTAAGTTCGCTTATAGCTTATTCCCAAAAGAAGTAAAAGAGAAAAAATGAAATGCGAACAAACTTAAACATGAAGAAAACTAAGTTTGCACTATGCATATGACACAACAAGGAGCAGAAAAATGCATTCAGTTTCCACTAAATTCAGAGATCTCAACCACTAGATATACCTGTTGTTAGAACGCTTATCTAAACTACTGGTTTTGTATTGAGGGCAGAAGAACCTCCTCTATATTTAAGGAAAGATGAGATGATAAATGAGCCACAGAAATTGAGTCTCTGCCTATATTAATCCTAGAAATTTCACAAGAAAAGCACAAATACTTCATTAACTCCCTTCTATATCACATTTTTTACAATAACCTTTTCGTACACACATTTTTACTTTTAATGTGGAGCTTACTTTTGTTTCTTAATTCATTCCAACCATGACATGCTCACGACACGCACAAATATGCTTATGGTTTGTTCATCTTTTGCTTCCAAAAACATTACGCATTTGTAAACAATAGATTAGGGTGAACTCTATACATCGAGTAACATGTGGAAACAGATGTAACTTGTAAGAGGCGATCTCAACAAAAAAATTGTTTCTTTTCACAAAATAAATAACTAACTTTTTAGATCATTTTATGCTAGAGACTTTTAAGATACTGCACATATTTAGGTTAGACATTCTGGAATTCATTTAGATTTTCCAGTGTAATATTATATAGGCATTTTTCTAATTATATTTCACAGAAGAATAAGCATATGACAAGAATATAGTCCCATTCTTGCACAGCATTAAGTAGCAACTTTTTTGTCTCTCACCTTCTTTTTCTCGTCATAACAACTTTTTATCTCTACCCCTCTCATCTCAAACTATTTTAAGAATTGAACAAGTAACAATAACGAAAATCGTAGCCATAAACATTAAATACGAATCTGAAAGTGCGTTTCCTTCTAACGCAGAAGTAGCCTTCATGTAATCGAAGGGGTATTATTATAATAATAATTATAATTAAAATATTTATTATTGTTATTATTATTATTATTATTGTTGTTGTTATTATTATTATTATTATTATTGTTGTTGTTGTTGTTGTTATATCATGCAATTGGAAAAGAGAGGAGATAACAATTTTGATCAATGCGTGTTGACACGTTTGTTCTAACCCAAGCTCTGTTGTATCTAGGCTGCCTAAGCATGGCCTAGCCAAAGTTCGGACTTAGGAGCATGGCTAGCCCGTCAAGCCCGGCCCAAATTGATCAATGAGGGTTCCGGTTAGGGATGGCAACGGGTCCGATCCGGATTAGGCCCTTCCCGATCCAGATCCGACCGGGAGAAATGGGATCCAGATTCGGTCCAGATCCGTCGGATCGTCACCGGATTCGGATCGGATCGGGTTTCATACAGCTGATCCAAATCCGATCTGTCGGATCGGATTCGGACCGGATCTGGCTCGGGTTTGCAATAAAATACAAGAGATAACATAAAAAATAGACACTATTTCATTCGCTAAGGCATGTTCGTAAGTTATGAAGCCTAAAACACAAAATAAAAGAGCTTTGTAAGTTGGAGTTACTATTGTAATCTACTTGGAAGGGTAAGTGGGGAGGTAATAGGGGTATATTTGTAAAGCACACTTATACGTCGGATCGGGTCGGGTCGGAACCCGGTGGATCTTCCCTCGGATCCAAATCCGATCCCTCGTATCGTTCGGATCTCAGATCGGATTGGACCATATTGCCATCCCTAGTTCCAGTTGAATTTGGCTTCCTCGCCGAAATTGTTAAAATTTAATCTTGTCCTTTTCGGCTAAATAAAAATAAACATAGTTCATAAGAGACATAATTCACTAATGTAAAAAAGATTGAAAGATACATACCGAAGTTTGTTAAATTAACTTCACATTGCCACTCACTACCAAATTAAATGTACAAACTGTCCTTCATAGAGTATCAAAAGTCAAAACTACATTGAACATATTTGTAACTAGTTTCAAAAGCAATAATAACATGAAAAACATTGCTATTTTACATATACATAGACCTATATAATTATATATACATTAAGTAGTTACCATGAACATAAATTCGGGCACCTCGGGCTGGCCCTACTCACATGTTTATGCCCAAGCCAGAACCTAGTTCCAAATCAGGGAGCGACTTTTTGTCCAGGCCCATCCAATTTACCTATAATGTGTATCCAAGCCCTATTTATAAACGGTCCAGCCTCGGGTTACGCTGTTTGAGCCCACCCAAGTTGCAGTCCTAATCAGTACCAGAAAGCCCAACAATTATTTGTAGAACTTGAGCATAATCTACGATTTTCACTTCCAGAATCACAGTGTAAGTTACTATCAAGTTTTAGCGTGAACGTCTGTTTGCAACATCTGCTGGGATTTCTCCCTTTTGCATGAAAAGATTATAATAATAAACTCTTACAATTAATGAAATAGATGAGACAATATGTTCAATAAGTCGTAGTTGACAAGCAATCTTAGGCTAACCTCTTCTGCATAATCGTTGCGTTCACGCACACTTGCAGCTAATCCCAGAATAAAAGTATCCACAGGAGACCGGTCCTTACTCCAACCAAATTCAATTATCTCGCAGCTTGTCTTCAATGCACTATTAAACATGGCTCCCCTACTGTTTCCCCATGCATCAGCCTACTTGGGTATGACACGTGCAAAAATGGTTCAGAGCACTACACATTGGATGAGAAAAAAGTTCAACTATCAAGAAAATCAAAGAAACTTGCCTGAGTGCACGTGGCTAACACAAGGGGTTTTAAGCGAATAAGCAAAACTCGTAGCAGCTGCCCTCCACGAGTGAGGGCAATTTGAGAAACTCCAGCAAGCAATGAACTGAAGAGCTCTTCGCATATTCTCAATTTTCGCCAAGCTGAAAATAAACATGCTTCAGCGGCATCTACCAGTAATGCAAGGGTACGAAGCAGTATCTTCTTTGATGACTTTCCATCAGTATCAAGAAACTTAAGACTTTTGACTTTTAATTTAGCAGCAGCTTGGAAGACGGTCAGTTTCAGATTAATCCTTGCTTTCAGAAGTGGCCCCTGTTCGGTCCAGTCCCTCCTCCTTATCTGCCATCACAAAAAACTCAGTTTTTGGTGTCATTCACATCATTAGAAGCCGATTCGATTCATGAATATATCCTACTTCAAATTTACCGTACCTTCAGAAAAAGAGGCATAGACTGAAGCTGCGCCTTTGCAGTAGCTCTCACCAATTCCAACAGTTCCGGTTCGAGTTCTACTTTATCTAAAACTTGTCCTATCAATTTTAACGCAATTTCCTTCTTCTCTAGACTCTCCACAGGCTCTTCCTCGAAAGAGACAACCAATTGCCTATACGCACCACTACTTCCTCCTCCTCCATCAAGTCCCCCCATGGTTGAAACCAGCTGATCAACATTGGTCTTCCACACAATGCTGCCGATATCCGCAACCGTGGACTCCATTGAAGATGCCGTGGAAGCATCATCAGCAACCCTAGCTTCCGAACTCTCAGAGACATTAGCTACTTCAATTTCTCGACTCTCAGTGGCATTGGTACTAGGTGTACTCTCAGTGGCATTGTTCCCATTTGCGGTGACCTTAATACCAAATTGTTCAAGAAGGCATGAAACTAACTTCTGAGCATCAGAAGGAATAATCGGCAAAAAGCTCTTCGACATCGCTCTCAAAAAAGCCCTACAAATCTCCGAATCGCCACCCACATTGTCATTCACCGCCGACAAAACAATATCACCAATAAATCCAGCAACATCCGTAGCGAAATCCGACGACAATTCACACGCCAACGCAACATATTCCAAAAAATCACTGTAAAATGCAGCCATAGAATCGACGCCGAAGGCCTGCGGCCAGAAACCGCGGCTAAACGACGACGGAATCGACCGGAGAAACGCGAGAACCACCGCGTAGGGGCGGTCCTCGCTGTGATCGGCGCACTTGGAGAGAAACCTAGCCACGGAAACGACGGCGTTTAGCTGAGTGCGCGAAACCCTAGGTGAACCGGCGAGGAGAGACTCCGATTGAGGGCATCGAGAGCACAGCCACGTCAGCTTTCCGGCGAATTGGCTAGGGTTGAGAGCAATCAGGTCACAGAGCTCCATTAATGGCTCCATGGCTGTGAATTTCTCAAATTTGTACGGATATGTGTTTTTCTAGGGCAAAATGTTCAGATTAATGGATTATAATGAGAGAAAAAGAGTAAATGCAGAGAGAATTTGGTGAAGGCCATGGAAATGCATGTTATGGAGATTGATTCAGAGGTGTGTTAGAGGATGAGAGTGTAGATGTGAAGAGCGAAACATACATTGGAGAGAGAGTGAGAGGGAATGGAGAAGCGTGTTGTGGTTGATCTTCGATTCGTCGTCTTCGGGAAGGAGAGGAGAGGCATTTCCGTAGTAGCAGAGAAATTGGAGAATTCTGGAATGTGTTGAGTTGAGACTCTTTCTTTCTAAAGCAAGTTTTTCGGGTAGTGAGCGGTGTGGGAGAAGCTTTAGGCGCTCGTCTTAAGCATTTTTTTAATGTTCTTCACTTAATAAATTAGTGCTATAGTCATTTGCTTATGGCATGTCTGGAATCCATTTAAAGACAAAACAGTTGGAAAAAAGAACACACTTGAACTACCTTAAAAAAATAAAAAAAAGAACACACTTGAACAAACACGTTTAAAAGCAGAAAAAAAAAATTTGCTATGTGCTGTGTTCAAAAAAAAAATTATTTTAAAAAGAAAAGTCAAAAACATATTTAGTTATTACTAATTTTATATGTTAATTCACTTCAATATCATTCTTACATAAATAACGACATATATTTGTTAATTGCAAAAAAAAAACAAAAAAAAACAAAAAAAACAAAAAAAAAATACATATATTTGTTATTTTATGTGTCCAATAACATTTAAAATGTCTTAATCATAAAAAACATGTGTTTCAAAAAAAACATTACAAACATGAAAATGCCCACAAAAAAACACCAACGTTGCTGTTTTTAAAACTGCTGCTTTCAGCATGTTTTTTTATTCTTAAACAAGCAGGAAAATGTTGTTTAAAAACAACCTCCTGAGGTGGGTTATATGGGTAAAAGACAAAATGCACCCTCCTGAGATAGGTTTATATACGAAAACAACCTCACTGTTCGGAGATATACAAAAACCACCCATGTAAGCTAACGGCGACTAACGACAACTAAGAAAGGGGCAAAAAGACATATGTACCCTCACCTACTAGAAAAATTACACTGCTATAAAACCATTTCTTCTCCTCACCCCTCATTTCTAACCCTAACAGTCCCTCTTTTCTCTCTCTCTGTCTACTCATCCCCTCTCCCTTCTGTTCTTCACCACCTCTTGCTTCCCCTTCTGTTCTTCATCGTCGTCGTCGTCTTCCGCCGCCTTCTCTGGTTCAATCGACGGCAGAGGAGGAGAAGATAGAGTCGGGGATATACAACCCTAGTAGTCGTCGCCGTCTTCTATCTCAATTGCCAATGCTCTTTTTGAAGCCGAGAACCAAATCATAACGCAGCGCCGACGACGGCGACGGAACGTTGGTTGTGGTCATCTGCTTCTTCTCCCTCCCTCCCTCCATCCCCCTTCTTCTTCCTCGTCTCCCTCTTCCTCTCTCTTTTCTCTGTTGCTCTCTGACACCCTCTGACGGATGAACAAGATCTGGTTGAACCCAGATCCGGAGGCGCCTCCAACGGCAGCAGTATCCTTCTATTCTTCTTCATCCTTCTTCGAACGGAGCTTGTTTCGATTGGGTGCGGGTGGTTGTTTCGATTGGTTTTAGGTTTGATTATGCGTCTGTATTTGAGATGGAGTGGTGGGTGTCAGGTGGTGGTGGTGATTCGATGGTGGTGGTGATTCGAACCCAGTCGGCGGTTTTGGTGGTCTAAGGTGAAGTAATCGAGGTTATGGTTGTGAGTGGTGGAGGTCTGTGCTGTGGGGAATTGGTCATGTGGTCGATTGGTAAAGGAGGTTCTGATGAATGGTTCGAAGGGGTGAATTGGTAGTAGCTAAATTGTGGTTCTGGTGGAATTGTGAGTGCAGGTTTATGTGTAATGGAAATTTGGGCTCTTGTTTGTATTGGTGAGTCTTAAGTGTTGAATTGGATGGTGTTGGGTTGCAGTGTATAGTATAATAGAGTTTGGTTGTTTGGGTGTGACATGGAGTTAATTCGAGTCTTCGGGAGAATCCGAAGAAGAAGAATCGAAGGAATGATGCTCTGGGGAAAGTGAATGCTTATGTGACTGAATCATTGGATGGATCTCTTCTTGTGGTTTACTGGGTTTATTTTGGTCGGGGTTAAAAAACCAAGAACTAGGGGTTTAGTGGTGGTGATGGTAGGGTTTCAGTGGCGGTAGCGGTGGCGGAAATGGTGGCCAAGAATACCTAGAACACCAAGAACAAGAAGAATAACAAAATAAACATCAAAACACAAATAAGGGCAAAATGATCATAAAAAGTCATATTGCACCACCCTCTCAACTGACATTAACAGAAGGGTAGTATTTGTCCAACGTCCGTCACTGACAGGAGGCTTTTTGTCTCTGACATTGGTGGTTTTTGTATATACACGAACAATGAGGTTGTTTTTATATATAACACATCTAAAGATGGTGCATTTTATCTTTTACCCTAAAAACATGAACACCAAACATGCACTTATACCATTATGCGAAGTGTGAGTACTGAGTGCCATACCTAGGAGCATTAGCTCACTAACTCCCACCATAGGCCTCTTTATATCTTGACTACTTGTATTTTGTGGTATTTATATATCACCAGTTATGATTATTGGGCATTTTTTTTAGGAAACCGAACCTTCCATTGATTAAGAACCAAACCTTACATCATTAGCTTCCCTCCTAATACAATCTCTTAGCCATGAAGGAACATTACTATTAGAAAAACAGAGCATAGAACCATCCTCCCTTGCGTGAAAATACGATAATTAGTGTATTTATAAACTTAAATGATGTTATACATAACAGAATACCAACAAATTAGATACGATTAACGTGAACTATAACTCAAACGTTTATATTTGATTCTTTCTCACAAATTTAGTTTTGAAATTGGGAAGATAAAAATAAGGCATAAGTACTGCAATATTTCAAAGGACGAATAATTTGTTTTCAACATGTAACACTCAACTCTGCAAACAAATGAAAAATAAAGAGCGTGTAAATCAATATTTGACATACAAATGATTTCCTAAAGTTATATATGCCCATCAACGATGCATATGGATCAGGAGAAAGGCTTGGATGATAGTTGTATCGTTCTCCACTTAAGTCAGATATTTTCGTCTGCTTAGGCCTTGTCAAGTTTCAAATATATGATGTAGTACCATTGACGTAATCCCCTCTTTGGGGTAATCTTTCCTTGGGCCGAACCATTCAACAAGACACTATATGAAGCTGTCGAGATGCACTTCATCACCGCGCCGGTACTCTAGTGGAGCAACAAAAACACTATGACGTGAGTGAATGGAATTAATGTTACAATTCTTTTAAGAAACACTTGCCTCTTTGCTGTGATTTCCAGACCACTATATATAATTATATATCGCACTAAAGTTGTGCCGTCCATAGTTTCAATTACCGTATCGGATATCGTTTTGCTTTTATTAATGGAGTGAAACATTTTGGTACCGGTATTTTTCGATCTTTCGTTTCACACTAATTTTCTTAAATTATACAATTGCCTAAAAGTTATATATATACAGAATGACCTCAACTTTTTTTTGTATTTTTTGTACACTAACCCACGAAACATGTATATGTGTATAGATTGTCCGTAATTCCAATAAAATTGCTCATAATCTCACACAATTACATGACAATAAATTACATATACAAATCGTATTTTCACGTAATACACTAAAACAAAAACACATTTACACATGCAAATTCCTAACTCAAAATAAACTACACATTTTTATTTCTTTAATTCTTGAAAGAAGTAATATTAAATTCACAGTCCAAAATCTCAATGTCTGAGAAGCACCAGAACTGAAAACGCATAAGTAAGTATACAATGAGAGAATTGTTGGGTTTTGACGTAGGTAACGCAACGAAATAACAAAAATTAATTCCTCAAAGCCCACCAAGGATCACAGGAATAAACATTCATAACATGATGAGCGACATAGAAGATGTGTACCTTTTTGGTTCGGGGGATCACACGAAGAATAATGTCCTCGTCTCTACGGTTGATCCACGTCTAGAGGTGAGATCCAGATCTTCCTTCTCATAGTGCTAGCTTGAACCAGAGGAAGAGGGAAGAAGGAATCAAGCAACGAAGAACAAAGAGAGGATCGGCCCTCTCTTTGTGGTCGACAGGTTGGGGCGGACGCAGGGGGGCTTCGGCCTCCTTGTGGTCTTGCTCTCTCTCTTGCTTTCTCTCCCACTCACTTATGTTATGAGCATTAGTTGTGGGAAGGAAGCTAGGAGCATCCTTTATATAGTCCAACAACTCCTTGTTAACTACATAAAGACCCTTCATTATCCTACATGAATTTGGATTAGTCACTTCCTTGCATACTAGTCCTACTAAATTTGCAAGGTGTTGCAAAGTGATTATTCTAATTAATTAATCATATTAATTCATTCCAATTCTAGTTCAACTCTATTGGACGTGTGACCCCATAGGTTCAACTTAGTTGGTAGTAACTTATTACTAACATGGAGCGATGTCTAGCAACATATCCATGCAACACAACTAATATAAATAAGTCAGTGATCCCGGCAAACCTTGTGCCCAATATCACATATTGCATTTATTCTTTTGTCTCCATATCCGGATTGGACACGAGACATAAATAGTCACACTCGTACATCCAATCCATAGTTTTTCGATCATGTGAATATGTTTATGCAAGCAGATAACATCAATATCTCCATATTGATTTATCCGAGTTTGGCCAGACATTCAATAAGCACCATCCCTTGAGTGGCCATGAATATTTGCTCCAATTATGTGGGAGGGACAAATACCTTCTACATCACTACGATCCCTACGCTTGCTTCCTATCATGCCCGATAGCTATCTTCATAGTTGCCTGGTTAAGGCACAACTTCGGATAACATCAAAGCATGATATTCCACAACTAGAGTATCTAGTGACTTCAAGTCTAAGGATTAGAATATGATTGGCACTACGAGAAGCGATTATGACTTCAACATAATCTAATGTATCATTCTCGTCGTGGGTCAATCCAGTATGTCATTACTCCTAATGCATACCCATGTGTTAGGCTTGATATCTCCATATCAATCTACACACATAGTAGTCTATATTTGATCGTCCTATTAACCAATGTAATGGACTAGGGATATTGAAGATAAACAACACATTTTATCTAAGGACTTCTTTATTTTAAATATCACAATAATTAATAAATGAATAAATATTGTTCATACTAAATATAGATTGCCTCTAGGGCACCTATTTCAACAAGAACGAACTGAAAAAAAAATACTTAGAGACCTATTTATCTTGAGATCCACAAAGATGTTATTTTTTTACGTTTATACGAAGACTCCAAAACTTGTTTAAATTACAAATTGAACATCGACCACAATCGACCCGAAATTCGCTAAGTCGTTCGAAAGAGTCCAAAACATCCGGAATCGGCTGAAACACCCCGGTACATGCCAGCATGTACCAGCACTGGTTATACTTCATTTTAAGACCGAAATGCTATGAGATTTACAATCGAAACGGTACGAATCGACCAATTCTGACTGAAACGAAACTTGATTTATAACTATGGTATAGTCTGAACTTGGTACAGTCTCACCAATCACAGAGGACGTGAAAAAGTTACTTCCTTGAGATCGAAACCCACATGCAAAGTCACATCTCTCACGGCTCCGACCAGTAAACCACCAGAGGGGTCGCCCCAAGCACCACCAGATGGATGGTTCCTAATCAACACCGACACTGTTGAAACCCAAAGCTGGGAATGGTAGCCATCGAAGTTCTTATTACGGACTAGAAGGTCGTCTTCATCGTCGGAGTTTCAAAAGCTATACCTTTCTCGATTTCAACCAAAGCAGCGGAAGCAAAAGCAATCAGAAAAGGAATACATTTTACGATGGAGGAAGGTTTGGACCATATTTGGTTTGAATTAGACTCTCTCTCTCTCTTGTGAGAGAGATGAATCGAATTCTCCATAATACACTCCCTCAATACACAACGTAAGTCGAGAGGCATCTAGAGGAAGGAGCCCATCTCCTCAGTAACGCCACTAGCCACGTGATTCGCTTCGTCCCGAGAAAGTAGAACAACTGTGCTCATCTTTTTGCTCATGAGGGCTGCAAAGTCTAATTCTTTTTGTATTTGGCAGCACCAACCACCGGGCTGGGCTTTAGAATGTCTAAACAGTGATGTATTGGCCCGTTTTGAACTTGGTTTATTCCCTTATTAATATGGGCTTTCTTTCAAAAAAGAAGTTACAACTAGAGTGGTAACAAGTGGTAGAGCGCTCAAAGTCGCTGAGAAAATAATTTCTTAAAAAAAAAAGTTGGACAATAAATTGTCACGTGCTATATGGACACGTCGGCAAAAGAAACGAGCCAATGTCGTACAAAAGACCGTCACCTAGAAAAGCCCTAGAGGTCCGTCTAAATCTTGAAAATCAAGAATTGGAAACGAACCAAACTCCATTCTTTTCGAAATTCGAAAACCCAAAGTTTTGATTTTTCAGATAGATTCATACAACAAAATATGATTCTATCTGTACAAGATCTCTCTTATTTATAAAAACCCCACTCTTCCCCACATTTTCCTCACTCTCTCTCAAGAGTTTTTGCCCTAGCCTCTGCTTCAGCCATGAGCGACGACGACGATCTGAGAAAACCCATGAAGAGAATGAGAGAAAGCCACGATTTTTTCAAACCCAAGAGGCTTCCAATGAGTTTTGACAAAGAAAGCCAGAGTCTTGAAACAGAGGACCACCTCACTCTCACTCTCTTCACCTCAGAGCAACCTCCTCCGCCGCCGCCGCCGCCGCTGCAGCTACCACCGTCCCACCCCCTCTTCGCCGCCGCAAACCCAGTCGCCGATTTCTTCCAATCCCCCCAAATCCCCATCTTCCAGCCGCGGCGGAACCGCCGCAACGCCGCCGTGACGCCGAAACAGGGGAAACCCCTCACCGTGTCGCCGCCGTACCCCTGGGCCACCGACAAACGCGCCATCGTGCACAAATACAGCTACTTAGTTGAGGAAAAACAGATCTTTAGCATTACTGGTAGGGTTCAGTGCAAGAGATGTGATAAAGATTATGACTTGGAGTTCAATCTGGTGGAGAAGTTTGAGAAAGTTTGGAGATTTATTGCGGAGAACAAGGCTTCGATGAGGGATAGAGCACCGAGTGTGTGGATGAGTCCTGTTCTGCCTACTTGCAAGATGTGCAATCAAGAGAATAGCTTGAAGCCGGTGATGGCGGAGAAGAAGAAATCGATCAATTGGCTGTTTTTGTTGCTGGGGCAGTTGCTGGGGTGTTGTACTCTTGAGCAGTTGAAGTATTTCTGCAAGCATACTAAGAATCATAGGACTGGTGCTAAAGATAGGGTTTTGTATTTGACTTATCTTGGACTCTGCAAACAGCTTGATCCTTCTGGTCCGTTTGATCGCTGAAGATTTGGGGAAAGATTGGATCTTTGATTGGTAAAGACTGCATTTTTATAGGTAAAGATTGAATCTTTGAGTCTATGTAGCGAAAAGATAGAATCTTTTGATCAGTCTGTTTCTGTTTACTCTGTTTTATAAAGACTGCAACTTTCTTGTTTACACAGTGATCTATCAAGGCTAGTATAATGAATCAAAAGAACCCATCTTTGTCTTTGTCTTTGTATATATAGTTCTATTATGGGTTTAGTAGAAGTTATTAGAAAAGCTAGTGTCATGGTAGGGGTCATTTGATTTAGGTCTGATGATTGGTTATGTTTTTGTAATCCGTTGACAGTTCCTGAAATGGGTTATCATAGATTTTGTGTTTCAGTGGTTATTTTGAGGAGTTTGGTGGTGCATTTGATTATTTCTTTAGTTTCTTCTCTTTCTTTCAGTTTTGTATTTTACCACTATTCATCAGGTCGCTTTGATCCGATGCAATTTGATTAGCAATACGATGTAAATTTTTGGTAAATTTTTATGGTGTTGTACAATAAACTTTATCCTACAACACTATAAAAAATTACCGAAAAATTACATCGCCAAATCGCCAAACCAAAGTCACATGCCTACGAATAAAAAAATTAAAACTGGAAGAAAGAGAAGAAATAGACATGTGAAAAGTGTTGTTAGAGTTACTCCTCTTTTGCCTATTTTGGAGTAGTTTTGTTTGTTCAATGGTTTTGCTTTGGACTATGAAACACCCCATGCAGAGTGGGAGAGAGAAAGATTGAGACATGAGAGGTGTATTGAATTTGCTGCTATCATGGAAGGATTTAGGAAGATTATTAAATGAGACTTCATTAATAAATGTTGTTTGGCTCTTTGTTGTCTGGAATTTGATAGACAGTCATATGATTGACCTCATTAAATACTTCTCATTTCTTCAAGCAATTATGTAGTGTTACTCAAATCAATGACGTTAGTATACCTGTTATTCTTGATTCTTCCAGGTGACCTTTCTTCCATCCACTGATGCCTTATTCTATTTACCACTCTGTTTCTTCCCTATGACTCCGTTTGACCATTTCGCACTAAAATTGACTCGGTAATTCGCATAGCAAAATGATGCAAATGACGTTAGTATACCTGTTATTCTTGATTGTTCCAGGTGACCTTTCTTCCATCCACTGATGCCTTATTCTATTTACCACTCTGTTTCTTCCCTATGACTCCGTTTGACCATTTCGCACTAAAATTGACTCGGTAATTCGCATAGCAAAATGATGCAAATTTTTGATGATTTTTTCATGGTGTTGTAGAGGACAAGTTACTTTATAACACGGCGAAAAATTTGTCAAAAAATCAAATCGTTTTACAATCCAAATCATCAAGTCAAAGTGACCCAAATACGAGTCAAAAAAGTCAAATGAGGTGAAAGAAAATAAACAGAGTGGTAGTAGAAGACAATTGGTGCCCTTAAGTCATGGACAAAATAATATCACGGATATTTAGAAAAAATATTGCAAGAATTTTATTACTCTTAACATTTTATAAGTTGTGAAATTTGAATTACAGTACCTTATAATCAATTTCTCTCCATATTTATGGGGTCAAATAACTATCAAAGCTCTCGCATTTTTCAACTATTTGGTACATTCAAAAAATAACGATTTGACATTTTTTTAATACTATAAAAAGTTTGTTTAACCTCAGAGCATAATAAAACTAACACCAAAGAATTTATAATAAAAAGGGTAAAAGACATTTTCCACCCTTCGATTATGGGGAAAAGACATTTTACCCCCTGATTTATGGAAAAAGACCTTTTGCACCCCTAATAGTTTTTTTGTGACCATATTACCCTTGTAAGGATGGACTGACTTAACTACCCTCACCCCCTTAAAGACCACTTTGCCCTTTACTCTAATATTTCAATAAATTCTAATTTAATACATTTATGACATCACCTATTAACAAGATTATATCACACTTGGTATTGTGAAATGACCATTATACCCCTGGTACTGTTCACATGGACAGTTACCACCCTTGGTACTGTTCACGTGGACAATTACCACCCCTGGTACTGTTCACAGGGACACTTTGCACCCCTATTTTCAGGACAGTTTGCACCCCTAGTAATTGTGGACACTTTGCACCCCCTAATTTTCAGGACATTTGGCACCCCTCTGTTGTTTTAACAGCAGCTAATTTTTTAGCTGAGTATGATCCTTACGCAATTACTACTTTTCCCCCAATAACTTCCCTCCAATAAACCTCCCTCCAAAAAGTCCTATATATTAACATCCCATCTTCACAATGATCTCCACTCAAACTCTTACCCACTTGTAGCTCCAATCATACTTCCCTAACAATTAAGGCAAGGTAATACTAGTAGTTTTTTTAGAATGAAACTCTTTATTTTAGCTAGTATGGTGTAATTCTAGTTATTTTTTTGCCTTGTTGTAATAATATGTTTTTGTTTGTTTAGGTAGAATGTCTAGCTCAAGCAGAACAACAAGACGGGGAGAAGAGTTCCTAACGTACCATAGGAGGTATTGCTTCTGTGAAGTTCCCCTTACGACAGATATACGAGTGACATAGTCTAACATATACGGCAATCGGGGTAGACTCTACTATGTTTGTAGGAACGATTGTTGTAACTTATGGAGTTGGTGCGAACCTATTGGGCAGGGAGCTACGTCTACCGATTCACGTGACCTTGAATGGATGTGTTAAGGGATTGAAAAGGTCGTCGAAACGCAGTCTCAGAAGTCAAACCAAGCACCATCAAATTTGACTCTCTAAATTGTCTTGTTGTTGGCACTAGCTCCTTTACTAGTGAAGTAGTAACTAGTAAGATGTAGAGATTAACTGAGTCTAAGATGCACTTTTTTGGAGGGACTTTTTTGGAGGAAAGTTATTGGAAGGAAGCTACAGGAGGGAAAATAGTAATTGAGTAAGGATCCTACTCACAACTAAAAAACAGCTGGTTTTAAAACAGCAGAGGGGTGAAAAATGTCCACAAAATTAGGGGTACAAAGTTTCCACAAAATTAGAGGTGCAAAGTGTCCACAAAATTAGGGGTGCAAACTGTCCAAAAAATGGGGTGCAAAGTGTCCATGTGAATAGTACCAGGGGTGGTAATTGTCCACGTGAACAGTACCAGGGGTGGTAACTGTCCACGGGAACAGTACCACGGGTATAATGGTCATTTTAGAATACCAGGTGTGATGTAATCTTGTTAATAGGTGATGTCATAAATGTAATTAATTAGTATTTATTTAAATATTAGAGTAAAGGGCAAAATGGTCTTTAAGGGGTGAGGGTATTTAAGTTATTCCATCCTTACAAGGGTAAAATGGTCACACAAAAATTAGTAGGGGTGCAAAAGGTCTTTTTCCATAAATCAGGGGGCAAAATGTCTTTTCCCCATAATCGAGGGGTGGAAAATGTCTTTTACCCTAATAAAAATTGCGAGAGTTTTGTTATTTTTAGGAGCTTTTATTGTGATTTCATTTTTCATAGTAATATTTTATTTTTTATAACAGCGTTACTACTAGAAAGTAGGTAATTAGTAGTCATTTAAGTAAGAACAACAAAAAAGGTGATCCCATGTCTAATTTCAACACATTTGTGGGAGTTTAAAATTTGTTGGGAACTTTAGTGTTTTAAATAAAATTGTGAAAACTCTCAAAAAATTCCTAACTTCCAACAATCCTTTCCAGTTTCAACACCTTTTGTGGTCCCAAAATGTTTCCTAAAGAGGATGAGATCCAAAAGTTGAAATCAAATTAATCCAATGAACTAAAAGTCATTTTAGAGTCAACTGTTCTATTTTATTATATAGATAGATGCATGTTTGCATTATATCTCAACTAGTTCATGGAACTCTTTGATAACTCTTGGGGGATTGACTTGGTTTAAACTAGGGGTGTTCATAATCGACCAGACCGAAAGAATCGGATCGCACCAACTCAAACCGCACCAAAATGTTGGCTCATTTCAATTTTCTATACACTACACGGTTTTTGCTTTTGTACAACCGAACCGTCCCATTATCGAACCAGACCGATAACGGAAAACCGACTTAAAATTAGACCAAACCGAGACTTTATTATGTATTAAAATTGTTAAAATCTAATGTGTAGAAGCTTTTAAATCAGTTCATGTTCAATTTAAGTGCTGATTACTAACATAAATTTTAATTTACTTCCAATTTATCAAGTGGTTAGAAATTTTGGTTTAAGTATGCTAATATGGTCTCTATAATTTAATTTTTTTGTGAGTGTGTGTATAAACTATATATTTCAGTTTGTTTGTGGCGGGCAAAGTGAGAGAACTCCCCTTTGCAAGTTCGCCTAAAGTTGCTGAAGCGTTAGCAATGCGCGAAGGGGTGCGGTTAGTGTTGCCTTTGGGGTTGAAAAATGTTATGTTGGAGTCGTATGCGGCGCATCTTGTGAAGTTGTGGCAGGAACGACGGTTCCAGCGAAGTAGAATTGACGAGGGAGCTGATATCTCTGAAGCAGTGGAGATTGTGGAGGACTGCTTGCAGCTCAAGGGTACCGAGCAGCTCCCAATTCAGTAGGTTTCACAGTCTCGAAACCTTTGTGTGCATTTTTTTGCTAGTCGAGGTGTTATGTTTCCGCAATGTAATATTTGGTCTTTTGTTGAACCCTATTGGACAGAAGATGTTTTGGTGGGTGAGTTTTTAGGCGATTTGGCCTAGTTAATGAAGTGAATTTTTAAACAAAAATGTAGTAACCATGACACAGAGCTTTTCAAATAGGCCACGCCTAAGTAGGGTCTCGGGTCTCGGTGTCCGGAATCGTGATCAACTATTTCATGTTCAAGACGATTTCCGGGACAGTTTTGACCCAGGGATATTTTTGTAATTTTGACACCAAATCCGGATTTTCGAAGTCGAGTTTGAATTTTGGCGCCCTAATTCAGTCAACAGTTTTTTTATGACCAGATTCAGGATTGGGCGAAATTTGGAGCGGTTTTGACCCAGGGGTAATTTGGTATTTTGACAAGTTTCGGGTCAAAACGCAGACTGGGCAGACAGGGTCCAGAAATATGCCAAAATGAAGACAGGAAGTTGATGCCTGCGTGGCTATCTGCCAGCCACGCGATAGCCACGTAGGACGAGAGCAAGACGAGAGAGAAAACTGCAGAAACTCAAGCCATAGACCCTGTCTGCGTGGCTAGCTGCCAGTCACGCTGCAGCCACACAGTAGCCACGCAGGCAGGGGACTAGGGAGAGATTTTTGGAGCAGGCAGAGTCACTGTCTGCATGGCTAGCTGCTAGCCACGTAAACAACACCTATTCTTGAGGCGGTTTTGGCCGGCGGTAGTTTTGTAATTTCAGGAGTTTTTCGTAAGCTTCTCAGCACTATATAAAGGAACGTCCAGAGCTCGTTTTAGCGACAAATACACCTAAGGAGAATTCAGAGTACCCTCGGAGAGCACGGAAGCGCAGATCCATATTCCAAGAACACTCGTTTGATCTCAATTAACTCTTTAATTTCAGAATATTTATTTAATTATGTCGTTTAGTAGATAAACTTTTTATCTAGGTTCTCAGTGAATCTAGGGTTTCGTATTCAGTATCTAGTTCTGTTTTCGACTATTTTCGTATTCAATATCTAGTTCTGTTTTCGACTATGGATTCCTGATCTCGGGATCTTAATATCAAAAGTGTTTTTCGTTATTCTGTCTTTGATTTTACTGTTATGACTCCTCGGCTTGATCACCTAGAATTCTCACGGACTCGACCCGCTAGGTGAAAACGGCTGGTTAGGGTTTGGAAGAGAAGACGTAATTTAGCACCTTACCCCGATAGACCAAAAAGAGAAGGGGAGAAAGGACTAGCCTAAAAACGTTTGACCAACTGTTAGCGGTTTTGACCGAGGCCTTTATGAGATGTTAGAAACCTTAGAAGACTTCAAAACGAGACTACAGATTTAGGTAGCTTAACAGGATCCGAAAATCTGCAGAATTGTGATAACGTGCAGGAACAGAAAAGATACTGCACAACTGGTACGTGGCACGGATAAGTGACTGTTGTGTGTTTTCATATCGAAAAAGAACGAGAAACTGAAGAGACCCTAGGGAATCCCAGAATCTTTAAACCCTAGTTTTACAACAGTCAATATTATTCAGAAAAATTCTCACAAAAGATACAATTTTCACTATTTACTTTCAATACTTAGTTATTAACCAAAATCTCAACTTATTCCTCCTATTTTACACTCTGTCTTTTAAAACCGACTACGTAATAATATTAGAAATAGTCCTCATGGAAACAATACTCCGAGTTGAAATACACCTGGTACTACCTAATTCGTATACTTGCGACTAGCATGCTAATTTGCGCATCAGGTACCCCGGTACAGTAATATGTCAAAAGTTATACTATTTATTTCGAATAGCCAGGGGCGTTACTTGTATGTATAGGCCTCCGTTTTGTTGTTAGCTCAGGGCAACAAAAAAACTAAAACCGACCCTCGTTAATGATCAGATAAAAGATTGCTTCTTACTACTTATTAGTATACTTCTCAGTTTATATCATTTAATGATTGATATCAAGTAAGAAAATGACTTAAATTCCAAGTCTATGCTGCATTAAAACTCCTATATACATGGCGTTATCTCATTACAAATGACCAAATCTCAAAGTTGGGAGTCAAGAAAATCCACTTAGAATCAACCAGGAGTACTATAAATACTATCTGTAGTACTTCCCCTGTCCCTAAATAAATGTCCATTTTTGAAACTCCAACTTATTAAGGAAACATGCATTAAATTTTGTGGTGATGACATAACTATCCCTTATTTAATCATATCCAATGCAACTTTAATTGTCTTTTGATGGACAATATTGTCAATTCACACAATTTCAAACACTAAAAAAGAAAGTGGACAATTATTTTGGGACAACCCAAAATAGAACTGGACACTAATTATGGGACGGAGGGAGTACTATATAATTACAAATATGTCCACTTTTAGAGCTGACGTTAAGCATAGCTACATGATTTCGTAACCTAGCGATATAATATAATAAGTCGAGAGATAAACTCCAAGTGATATTGTCATAAAAAGTATTGGGGTAGTTTGTGGGATCAACCCGTGTTTACAAGCGAGTTTGGTATATCGATCTTCGTAGAGTATGAGTTGAGGCAGAGTGAAGCAATGAAAGAATGACGAATGAGATCCAGAAGAGAAAGAGATGAGTGTGAGCTAATTACTAAGAGATATAGATAGCTCTATGGGGTAGGTGAGTACCGTGTGTGACGCTCAAATCGAGACAAAATGAGGATGACCTTATACATCTGAAGTATGTGTGGCAGTAGACCCCATGCACCGAGCTGTATGGGAGTCTGTTAGCTTCACCCTCCTTGAGTAAGTGACAATTAATCGCTTCAAGCATGTGATGTGGTATGGGATCCACATGCAATCAACACATAGATTTTAGATATAAGGCAACCATGCGAGCTCCTCTCCGCTTAAGCAGACCAAGGCTTCCCTTTTGTGAAAGCCTTGATGAGCCGTACCCTAGCCAGAACTCTACATGACTTCACTAGTTAAGGTATGTCGAAACCTTATCACCCGTTCTGGAACCTAGGCATGGAAATCGGGTGAGTTCAGGCTGAATTAAACTAAACCCGCCCCGCAACATTGCAAGCAGCGCACCCAACCTGTAACACCCCTTGATTCCCGAGCTTCCCGTTCCGGACCGGAGAGCCCAGGAGGGTGCTACTCAAAATGATGCGGTGGAAATCGTGAACAAAACATTCCATAATCATATATTACAAACTGATAAAATTGTCTTCAACATGATGCTTACTATTACACAAGGTGACATTTAACTAAGAGTTCGATTAATAAAAGTGCTACCGACTACTAGATATGTTTGCGATCCCCTTATGTCAAGCTCCCAGCTCCTAGACCTGCGGGGGAATGAAACAAAGACCGCAGTTTTCCAAAGTCAGTAAGAAATGCTGAGTGAGTTACACCTTAGCATGTAAAGCAGGAAAGCTAAGAAAGGCAATGGGGTTACGCGTTTAAATACATTTCAGGAGTAACAGCGAACGAGTATAACATCGTAAAGTTAAGAACAAGTAACAGTGTCATAAAATAATGTCATTTTCCCGTGTAACATTTTTTTTTTGTTTACCACAACACATCATAAGTAATAAAATCTCTTCATAAATGATATGTCATTTAAACACACGACATACGTATGACAGTTCCCAACAGAGTAATCGAATTATCAATTAAGGCACGGTACCCGGGTAGAACAGTGACCACAATCAGACATTCTAGACCTTAAGTGTTGCAACACCCTCCTAAGAGCGTCAATCAAAGGAGTGGTATCTAGAAGCAGTACTCCAGCCTACAGCGAAAGGAGTCGGGGTGCACGTAATGCCATATCTTTAGGGAGCAAAGCCCAGGGAATCATCACCCATATAAAAGTAACATAACTGGTTCCGGTACTTGCGAATCATTTTACTTACACAGAGGATCGAACCCGATTATCTCTTTAGGGACTAAGCCAAGGGAATCATCACCCGTTATTACTGATTCATGATAAAGTACAACATTTTCTCAAGTCCTTATAATATTTCGAGGATTTAAAAAAAAACAGCAAACACATTTATTAAGTAGGGATGCAAAGCGACAACTGTTTTCCAATTAATCAAGTAGTTGACACGAAATAAGCTGGCACGCAAGGCTAGGCATGTAAAACTCACCTGATGTCGACTCAGCAGTTAGTACGTAGGATGATCGACAAAGCCTATGTCCACAAATCCGTCTCCTACAATTTACCGATTATTTAGTCGCACGGATAGCACTACTAAACCAATGCACTAACCCTATATGAATGCTAGGCTAGGACGAAGTCCGAATAGAACCCTTACGATCCTCAAAGTAACAGTTTTAAGAATACGTATTTATTTAGTTAAATAGTGATTTAACTTATTTATAAATAATAAGTTAATGTTTCATTTACTTAAGAAAATAAGGAGGTTACTAATAACTCAAATCAACACTTTGAAATACTGTTAAAATATTATTTGACAATTACTTATTATTTTCATGAGATGAACTACTACTTATAAGAAAATTATCATTTGCTTTTGTTAGGTCACATAAAACAATAATTCTTATAATTGTAAAAGAGATCATTTCCAACTAAGTTTTTATTTCATGAAAACAATATACAATTTTAACAATTCGCTTGATCGTAAAAAGATTAATACATGTTTCCAATTGTTTAAGAACTTACTATTTGATCAAATAGAATTCAAGTGACATTTAATTAATAATAAAAAAGTTATTACATATTGATTATATATGTATATGTATATACAAAAATGATCTTTTGTCGAATTATTTGTCAAGGCAAGGAATAGTAATATTGAATTATATAAAAGATCTAACTTATGGAAATTTAAGCTTCTAGTTTTATTACAAACTTATTTATTTTATTTATTTACATAAAATAGCTAATTAGTTAGTATTTAATAATAATGATAACAATTTAGACAAAATTGTTATTATATAAATAATAAAGTTTTGGTAAAGGACAGGTGGCTCCCTTAAATTTTCAGATTTATCACTTTATACCCTCAAGTTTCTGAAATGACAAAATCACCCCCAAAAACACACATACGTATCTCCTTCTTCAACCCACCAAATTGATTTATGAAACTTTCAATATAATGATACCCATGAAGTTTTGATCAGCTAGAACTCTAATTCAAGTAAAAATAGTGAGATTCATGCCAAGAATCGATCAAAACAGTTACCGAATGAATTAGATATTGTTCGCCGAAGTTGGGTCGAAAACCCGTCAGAATTTATGGCGTTCCGGCGGCGTTGGTGGCCGGTTCTGGGGTTCTCTGGGTTCGTGGGACCTCAGGGAGGTTGCCGGAAGGGACGGAGGAGGGTGGAGGAGTGGTGTCGGGCTCTCCCGTCGGGTCGGGTCTGGCGTCGCTGGCCTTCGGGTCCGGCGGTGGTGGTGGTTTCAGTGTCTCCTGTTGCTGCCTCTGTGGTCGCCGGGCTCAGGGAAGAAGAATAGAGGGGTTGAGAGGGAGAGATTGCAGGAACAGAGGGAGAACAGGGGGTGGCGGCGATGGGGAGGCGCACGGTGATGGTGGAATTGGTGTCGGGGTGGTGATGATGGTGGTGATGTTGCTGCTGCTGTAGGGTCTCGGAAAAACAGAGAGAGAGATGGACAGAGAGGGATGATTGAGGTTGAGGAGATGGGGTTGGTGGTGATGATGGTGGCGGTAATGGAGGAGGTGGTGTTGGCGTTGGTGTCGGCAGTGGTGGTGGTTGTTGTTGGTGGTGCCTCTGTTTTATAAAGAGGAAGGGGAAGGCAATAATTGGTGAGGATGAGGAGGTGTTGGTGGTGAAGGGGTTGTTATGGTGGTGTTGGTTGTGGTGGTGATTGTGTTTCACCAAAGAAGAAGAGGATGGTGATGGTGTTGTTGATGTTGTGTTGTTTGTGATGAGGGAGGTAGGGTTTATATAGAGGAGGGAGGAGGAAATTGAGGGAGGTGTTATGTGAGGGGGTGTTTGTGTTTGCCGTGAGGGAGGAGGAAAGAGAGAGAGATGTTTTGTGTGGGTGTGTTGTGAGGGAGGGGAAAGAAAATGAGGGAAGTGTGTGTGTGTGTGTTCCGTGAGAGAAGAGAAAAACAAGGGGGAGAGAGAGAGATAGTGACGGGTGAGAGAGAGAGATAGGGAGGGAGATGTGAGAGAGATGAGGGTGATGGAGGATGCATTTAATTGTTAGAGAAGTAGGGAGGAGGAGTTGGGTGTGATGGAGATGTGTGAGGGAGGAGGGGGAGTTGTCTCTGGTGAAGGAAGGAGAGAGAGAGAGAGAGAGAGAGAGAGAGAGAGAGAGAGAGAGAGAGAGAAAAAGATGGGAGGGAGACAAAAGAAATAAAAATATTAAATAAATAAATAAAAATATTAGCCCCTCAAATTTTATCCAACTATTTTGTAACTTCCTCAAATATATAATTTCGACCCATTCTTTAATTTAGTTAATTTATAACTTCTGGAAGAAAAGGCAATTTAACCCCCGAACTATATCAAAATTATTAACTTACCCTCTTGTATAAAATTTGGAGTATTACACAACCCGCATGAAAACCCGCTTCTATGTTCCCGTACCCAGCCCGAACCCGCACATCACTAGCCCATTCAAAACCAAACCCGCACTCACCCGCACTCGACCCACAGTCTACTAAGAACCAAATTGACTACCCAACCACTAATTAAAACAGTCTGCTTTCTACAACTATTAAAATCATTCCCATCCAACATAAGATGTAATATTAAAACACATGGAAATCATACAAAAAACTAGTAAGATTACAACCGAGACAAAACAAGTCAAAATGATATCAGAATGTTTTCACGAAAATGAGTTTGAGGTTTCGATTCATACCCCCAACCATGAATTGTTCTGTTACCAATATTTTGTTGCTACGGAATATTCACTAGCTGATTTCATCTGTCTTCAAAAGGCACATTTATACCTAGGACTAAAACTTGTACTAACCGATGAAACTCATAGAGAGGACTACAAAGCAAACGTAGCTCAGGTGAACACTGTGCTACAATGTCACCCATCTCTTCTTTTCCAGCTTATGTGGCGACGAGTTCTTGATTGATTCTCTGTTCTTGATTGATGATGAAGAACTATGAACTTGAAACCCAGAACTTGAAAGTTGCAACCCAAAACTACGAACTTGAAACCCGAACTTGAAAATTGAAACCTAGAAGTATGGGGACCCTATCAAAACTTTACAAAGAAGTCTTGGTGCTAGATCGGATAACGGGTGAGATCAAAGCAGACGAAAACGAACGGTAACATATAGTGATAAGAGATTTGACGAACTTGGGTTCGTTAACTTGACAGATAGAAGATGTTTGAAATTGAGAGGCGTCAATCTGGAGTGTTCAACCTATGAGTCACGACAGATCACTGACATTCGAAAACCTCTGAGTCTTCGTTCATGTTATGCGTTTTCTAGTTTCGGATGGAGAGAAATTTGCCCGACGCCGCTTGAGAGAGAAGAGGACACTGAAGAGAAGAAAAGATACACGCAGTAGGTTACTTACCCAACCCACCCCATACCCTGCAATAAACCCGCACATACTCATACTTTTCGTAAACCCGAAATATGAACGGGCCAGACCTGTCACATATCCGCAATTGTAGTGTCTGGACAGCGTGTTGTGCCGGGCGGTGTGGGTTTAGACCTGCCGTTACGGCCCGAATTGCCATGCCTACCCGAACCCGCGTAATGTGCGATCCGTGGGGTCAACGACGTGGGTCACCCTCCAGTGTCCAGCTCCTTAGGGGCGGAAGGGACATGGCCCCCTCCAAGCTGTGTTGGCGTGACACGATATCCGTAATAGTGCCCAGGCTAATGTGACACACCCAAAATCATATTTCTATAATCATATTTTTCTTTGATAAAATTATTCCTACAACCATATACTTTCCTAGGTTGGTAGTTATAGTTGAGCCGGATGCCCACACTCTATTGAATTTGTGGACTTATTGTGTTAAATAATTCAAATCACTATAGCAGAATATTCTACCCAGGTAAAATAACTAATATAAGATGATTTGCATTGTCTTTGCAAAAGTATAGTACATTTGTCTAGTGATAAACATTTTCTGTTTTAAAAAGCATATACAAGTACACATACAAAATGGAGCCCAACCAGGGTGCGACACCAGATGTAGGCCAAACCCTTTTCTATTGGATGTGATTTTTTGTTTTATTTTGGCTCATAAACCACACAATCTCAAAAATTGAAAAACTAACTACTAACAAGGGACTATTCAAACACCAATTGTTTACTATTACTCCCAAAGCACGAGGCGGGGTAAAACACAGATTTACCCCTTATTGATGCAAACACATTTTACTGCTTTCAGATTGAGGAAATGGCCCTTTCACCTCTTAAGTGGACAAAAAGTATGACATCTACCCTCACTTATTACAATACCACTAGTTTGGTGGTCTGATAGTAGTTTGGGGCAATATGATCTCTTGAAGTGTGGAATGACACAATCAGAGGTGTAAATGTTTTAAATTTAGCACAATGAAGAGAAACGCGTTTTTCCACAAACTAGATAGGGTGGGAGTGTCTGAGGGGAGAAAGTTTCTTTTATGCATTCTGTTTTTTTTGTGAGAATTTTTTGAGAGAATGTCTTTTTTGGCCTTGTCAGTGTATTGAAAAAAATAAAAATAAAATTTTCTAAAAAAAAGAAAAGTAAAATTTATCAAAAAAATAAAAATAAAAATAAAAAAATAAAAAAGTAAAATAGCTGTCTCCTAAAAAAAAAGAAAAAAAAAAAAAATAAAACAAAAAACCGCGTCGTGAATGGGGTTGTGCGGCAACGCTATAAATATATCCATCTCCTATGCTATTCTTCCACAACGAAAACCAGATATTTCCATCTTTCCCTCTTTCCCTCCCTCTCTCTCTATTGATAGATGCGAAACCCTAATCCTATGGGGGTTCGCACTCGGAGCCATCCGAATCGGTTCTTCTCTTCACTGAACCCTAGTCCGCTGGCGTCGAAGAGCATCGCTATTAGTTCTCCACCGGATGAATCACCTCTACTTGCCTTCACTGTAGAAGAGAACAAGATCGTTCCGCGTTGGGTTGACTCAGTGTCTGAAGCTTTGCCGTGCGCTGAGTTGCTTGGGGATCCAAATCGGTGCTGCTAGGGTTTTCTGAGAGACGACGACGTTTGTGTGCGTTGAATCGATTCTGGATCTAAATCAAGGTACCGTTTTTTTGTTTAATTTTCCAATTCAGTATGAATCGTTCTCTTGTGTGTTCTATTTTGGAGTTCTCAATCACTCCCTGTTTGTGTAATGTTCTCGCCCTGTAGATCTGTTCTTAATCTGGTGAAATAGTTGTAGATTATTACAATGGTTTTATTAAAAGCTACTGTAATTGGGTTTAATTGGGTAGACTGTATAAAACCTGGTCCATTAATACCTTCTCCAACTTAGTTGGGTAGTTACTACTTAGGACCAGACCATACATCATAACCAAGCTCTCAATCTCTCCCTGTCTGTGTTATGTTCTCGCACTGTTAGTCTCTCTGTTATGTGTAGATTTGTTCTTAATCTGCTGAAATAGTTGTAGATTATTGCAATGGTTTTATTGAAAGCCACAGTAATTGGGTTTAATTGACTGTATAGAACCTGGTCCGTTAATACCTTTCTCCAACTAAGACAATCTATTATTGGTCTTAGTTGGGTAGTAACTACTTAGGACTAGACCATACATCATAACCAAGCTCTCAATCTCTCCCTGTCTGTGTTATGTTCTCGCACTGTTAGTCTCTCTGTTATGTGTAAATCTGTTCTTAATCTGCTGAAATAGTTGTAGATTACAATGGTTTTATTAAAAGCCACAGTAATTGGGTTTAATTGACTGTATAGAACCTGGTCCGTTAATACCTTTCTCCAACTAAGACAATCTATTATTGGTCTTAGTTGGGTAGTAACTACTTAGGACCAGACCATACATAACCAAGCCCAGATCCGACCAGCCCAACCATTAGCCACGTCTAATTAGATGCTATGTTTTCAGAATATAGGAAAAATATGCATAGAGGGATAAGGAAACGGGAAAATTTGTGGGTTCTTTAAAAATATATAAAGACCAACTGCAACTCATGATTTCTACTCTCTATTGTTAAGTCTTTCACCCACATATGGTAGTTTCGACAATGAAATCGTGGGTTTCTTTGTCATATGAAATTTTAGACCAGATAACGTTCAATGTCAGGTCCTGGTTTTATGGGTAACTGGGTGTAGTTGAAGTAGCAGATACGGTTTAAGAGCCAAAGTTTATTGTAAGAGATGACTGAGATTTAATCGGTACGTTTTCGCAACCCCATTATCGTCTTTCAAAGATGAAATTCTTGGAACTGGAGTAGGGTGAAGCGTGTGTTAATGATAGCCGTCCTAAGAGATTATCAGGATGTAGTCTAAAGACGTTTTGATGACCTTAACTTTTGTGGACCCTTCTAAGGTAAATTGTTAGATCCTCGTATAATGTTGTCAATTCTTTTTTTATACTACTGTTGGTTGGGTGAGTAATGAACCAATTTGGTATTGTAGTGGTCCCGAAGCTTGCTATTCTGTGAACCTAGTTTCGGTTAGTTCTTTTACGAGGTTGAATAACTAGATGATAGGCAAAGAAAGGATTTGTCGAGGAAGCAAAAGAGATTATGCTTCATGGGCAGTAGGGAGTTCTAGGAGCTTTAGAAACGTTTTTTTTGTTTTTAAGATTTATGTGAAGGTGCTGAGAAACGTACTAGAAAATTTGAGGAGGATTTACCTCGTATGATGCAGAATTTTAGTAGATCTTGCATCAGAGGGACTAATTCTTTGGGATATGTTTGTATAGATGGAGAACGTATGTTCTTGGTACTGTTTTCTGGATACTAGAATTAGATGAAAACACGGGATATGGAAAAGGAGAGTAAACTGAAATTGGAAGAGGGGTTTCGTTAGGTTGCCATCTTAAAAATGGTTTTACGAATTGGAGTGCCAGGGGGAACTGTTCATTAAAACAGGTAGGCCTAATGTGATCAGGGGAGAAAAGCTTACAAAAACTATCAGTAGCTGTACTAATTCTTGTGGGTAATTGAAATAAAATCTAAGGGGGTCTTTTTATTGTGGTATTCCTTTTCTAGTGTTTGTTGGAAGATTAATGGGACCAACCTGGCATAACTATGGTGTATGAAACTTGTAGCTTTTAGTTAGTTGTGTCTCGGAGTAACTATAGAACTTTGTGAATGTTCTGATTTTCTAATGACCACCACAAACATATGCACCCGACATGGTAATCAAATTGGCTTATATTATTTACAATTCCATATTCACTGAATTTGTGTAACCGAAACAACCATCACCAACATATTTACCAAACCTTCATGTATTCTGTGTTCTGCTTACCGAATTTAAAATCATCCAGTGCAGTAATGACTTAAATTATCTCCATCTTCAGAAGCCCCAAGGTTGAAGAACCCTTACAAGCCGATGCACCTAACAGTTGCCTTGTAATAAAATTAAGACCATAGAAATGATGACCTATCATTTCCAATTCAAGAACCCCAAAATATAGAACCAAAAATGACCACGGACACATTTGCCTAGGCTTCATTTATTCAATTTTCTTACCTAATTAGAATCATCACATAAAATGATAATATCTTGTATCATCTCCATTCCTATATCTGGAATCTACCGAATCCTAATGATCAATACGTATACATGTGCATCCAACATCCATGAAATCAACGCACCTTCCCCAATTCAAGTCATCTCATGAGAATGATGACCTATATCATTTTCAATTCCAGTAGCTCCAAAATTTTTGAAATCCAAGAGCCATCTCCAAATTAATTTAACCGAATTTTATGTAGTCGATTTGATGACATATCATTTTCGATTCTCGAAGGCCCAAACCGTAATGATCTCAATTCCTGAATCTGGAATCCATTCCGAACCGTAATGATCCACATATAAATGCACCCAGCATCCATAAAATGAACACACCTTCCCCAACTAAAGTGATCTCATGAGAATGATGACCAATATCATTTTCAATTCCAGAAGCTCCAAATTTTTTCGAAGCTCCAAATATTCATCACCAAATTATTGCAACGAATTTTATGAAGTCAATTTTCCTTAGCCTATTAGAACCCTCCTATGGAATGATGACCCATATCATTTCCAATTTTTGGATGCCCAAAATTTTCATACTACGAACACATGAAGTCGATTTGACCGAATTATTTAACCGAATTTTATGAAGTCGATTTGATGAAATATCATTTCCAATTCTCGAAGGCCCAAACCGTAATGATCTCCATTCCCTAATCTGGAATCCATTCCGAACCGCAATGATCCACTTAAAAATGCATCTCGCATCCATAAAACGAACGCACCTTCCCCAACTAAAGTGATCTCATGAGAATGATGACCAATATCATTTTCAATTCCAGTAGCTCCAATTTTTTTTCGAAGCTTTAAATATTCATCTCCAAGTTATTTCAACGAAGTTTATGATGTTAATTTTCCTTAGCCAATTAGAACCCTCCTATGGAATGATGACCTATATCATTTCCAATTTTTGAGGTCCAAAATTTTCATACTTTTTACAAACATATGAAGTCGATTTGAACGAATTATTTAACCGAATTTTATGAAGTCGATTTGATGACATATCATTTCCGATTCTCGAAGGCCCAAACCGTAATGATCTCCATTCTTGAATCTGGAATCCCTTCCGAACCGTAATCATCCACTAAAAAATGCATCCAGCATCCATAAAACGAACGCACCTTCCCCAACTAAAGAGATCTCTTGAGAATGATGACCAAGATCATTTTCAATTCCAGAAGCTCCAAATTTTTTCGAAGCTCCAAATATTCATCACCAAATTATGCAACGAATTTTATGAAGTCAATTTTCCTTAGCCTATTAGAACCCTCCTATGGAATGATGACCCATATCATTTCCAATTTTTGGATGCCCAAAATTTTCATACTACAAACACATGAAGTCGATTTGACCGAATTATTTAACCGAATTTTATGAAGTCGATTTGATGAAATATCATTTCCAATTCTCGAAGGCCCAAACCGTAATGATCTCCATTCCCTAATCTGGAATCCATTCCGAACCGCAATGATCCACTTAAAAATGCATCTCGCATCCATAAAACGAACGCACCTTCCCCAACTAAAGTGATCTCATGAGAATAATGACCAATATCATTTTCAATTCCAGTAGCTCCAATTTTTTTTCGAAGCTTTAAATATTCATCTCCAAGTTATTTCAACGAAGTTTATGATGTTAATTTTCCTTAGCCAATTAGAACCCTCCTATGGAATGATGACCTATATCATTTCCAATTTTTGAGGTCCAAAATTTTCATACTTTTTACAAACATATGTAGTCGATTTGAACGAATTATTTAACCGAATTTTATGAAGTCGATTTGATGACATATCATTTCCGATTCTCGAAGGCCCACACCGTAATGATGTCCATTCCTGAGTCTGGAATCCATTCCGAACCGTACTGTTCCACTGAACGCACCTACCCCAACTAAAGTGATCTCATGAGAATGATGACCAATATCATTTTCAATTCTTGAAGCTCCAAAATTTTTCGAAGCTCAAAATATTCATCTCCAAATTATTTCAACGAATTTTATGAAGTCAATTTTCCTTAGCCAATTAGAACCCTCCTATGGAATGATGACCTATATCATTTCCAATTTTTGGAGGCCCAAAATTTTCATACTTTTTACAAACATATGAAGTCGATTTGACCGAATTATTTAACCGAATTTTATGAAGTCAATTTGATGACATATCATTTCCGATTCTCGAAGGCCCAAACCGTAATGATCTCCATTCCTGAATCTGGAATCCATTCCGAACCGTAATGATCCACTTAAAAATGCATCCAACATCCATAAAACGAACGCACCTTCCCCAACTAATGCGATCTCATGAGAATGATGACCAATATCATTTTCAATTCCAGAAGCTCCAAATTTTTTCGAAGCTCCAAATATTCATCTCCAAATTATTGCAACGAATTTTATGAAGTCAATTTTTTTTAGCCAATTAGAACCTTTCTATGGAATGATGAACTATATCATTTCCAATTTTTGGATTCCCAAAATTTTCATACTTTTTACAAACATACGCACCTCGGTATTCACTTGCCAACCTTATCCTACTAAATAAAATCATCCTATGGAAATGATGACTTCTATCATTTCCAATCCCCAAAGCTCTAAAAATTTGGTCCTATATAATCGCCACCATTATTTACCTAAGTTTCGCGTATTCAATTTTTCTTACCGAAGTAGAATCATCACAAAGATTGATCTTACTATCTGCAATCAACTGTAACTTGCCAAAAAATTTCAAACCCAAACGGCCACCCCAAATATAGGCACCCAACATTCTCGAAAGATGTGTACCTTTTCAATAATGTAATCTCGTGGAAATGACTGCCTATTTCATTACTGGCCAACGCTTTTGAACCCAAAACACTAGCCATATATTTACCTCATTTTCAAGAATTCAATTTTTCTTAACCAATTAGAACAATTGCTTGCAATGAAATCCATATCCATTTCCATTTTTACAGGCCCTAATTTTTAAACTAAATTGGCCACCACAAATGTATGCACTTAACATTCCGTGGAAATGATGACCGATATCATTTCCTATTCCGAAATCCTTAAATTCTGAACTCAGTCATTGCCCTGGTCCCAGGCCTGGGTGAAGGATTGGGGTTGCTTTAGGTTGTCAACCAACGTAAACTTTGTCCCTAACTAAAAAGAACGTCGACTAATGCCATGGATGATAACTTATTTCTTTCCAAATTCATTGGCAAAATGACCTCAACAAACACATTCACCCAAGATACTCCCCAAACTTCATGAATTCAATTTTCCTTAGCTAATTAGGACAATACGCTGGAATGATGCCCATTATCATTTCCAATTCTAGAAGGCTCAAAATTTTCAGACCTAAATGACCACCACAAAAATATGCACCAAACATTTACGTAATCGATGTCTTACCCACTCATAGTAATTCCATGAAAATGATGACCATTATCGTCTTCAATTTCAAAAAGTCTAATTTTGCGTACCCAAATTACTACCAGAAATTCTTACCCTACATTCACGAAGCTTATTTTCCTTAGCCAATTAGAACAATTCCTTGGAATGTAGATATTGTTCCCAATGGGCCAATCTTGTGGAACAGAAGAAAACACCACAAACATATTCCAGTATACGTTACCCAATTAAAATAAGTTCATGGAGTGAAGACCTATCTCATTCTTATTCTAAAAGCTCCAAATTTTTCACCCCAGATATCAACTGAACACATATTTACCCTAATGTCATGTATTTATTTATCCCGACTCAATAAGAGTGATCCCATGGAATGATGGTCCTTGTTCAGTGTAAATGGTGATAAGCGAAGTTGAGGAAGGTGGAGAATCTGGATAAGGTGACAAAATGAAAGCCGGAGAAAGGAAGAGGGGTTGTGATTTGTGGACGACACCCAGGCATTGTTTTTCAAGATGTATTTTTGGGGTACTAGAAGTTATAGAGAAATGGATAAGCGACGTTTGGGGCAGTTTTAGTTCTCAATCTTTTTCCATAAGCTGAGATTTCTGATAACATGACATTCTTTGTTGGATTCGTAGGAGAGACTTAGTACTATGCTTGAAGATGTTGTGTATGTGTCTTATAGTGGAAAATAAACAATATAGGGGGAGCATGAGAGAAAGATGAGAAAGGAAGAAGTCGGTTCGTTAGTGCATGTTTTAGAATGCGGTAGTCACTGTATAAGAAAGGCCTCTTGAGTTGAATTAGGAAAAGAAAGACTGAATGCTGATATGGGGTAATCCCGCGAAATCACCGTGTGGAATGGCTAAACATCATTGATGCCCATAGTTTCGCAGACATATCAAGGAGGGTAAACTCTTGGGTCAATGTATCGTGTTGCGATACTAATATTGGTTGGGTGAGTGATAAGAACATTTTTTTGCACAGTAATTGTATTTGGAATTCGCAGTTTTGTAAATCCAGTTTAGTTTAGCTAGCACTGGCAGTTGAAATTTTCAGATGGGGTGAACCTAGTCGTTCTTGTCTTTAAGAAATAGAAGAAGAAATAGACGACCAGGATATATGCTAAGGGAGGGAGATGTATTTGTGAATAATAATGCTTGGGCCATGCTTTTGAAGGAATTTTACTGTTATTGCTTTCTGGGAAGGGTGCAGGTAAGCCTGAAGAAGGTATATTTAATTCTTCATACTTTGGAGTTTCTGCAGTGGTGATGATGGTACATTGGACTTGGGTAATTGGTAGTGGGAAGGAGTAGAGAGATTGCTACAGTAGAAAGTGGGAATGATGCCGGGAAGAGGTCACCTGTAGAAAATGGCTTAAATGTATAATTCTAGAGGATAAGGTGAGGAAACAAAACGTGGAGAAAGGAACAGGTATTGGTTTCATTAGCATTTGGGATTTCGATGAGCCTTGACGACTGTTCTTCAGTTGAAGATTCATGGGAAGGTTCTGATATGTGTTAGAAATGTTGATGATGCGGATTCTGATTTTTATGGTAGATCTTGCATCTGTGGAACTGATATGGGTGCAAAACAAAGGACTTTGATTTTTTTTTTTGAGAATCTGGAGTAAATATTATTATATTTTGGGATTTGTTTCTATGGATGTGGTGTTTTTGTGCTTGGTACTTTTTTTTTGGATACTAGAATTAGGTGAAAACATGGCATATGGAAAAGGAAAGTAAACTGAAATAAGAAGAGGAGTTTTACCAGTCTGACATCTTTCAAAGAATAGTCTTCTGAATTGGAGTGCCAGGGTGAACTGTACATCATTCTTGAGGCCTAAGAGATCAGGAGAGAAAAGCCTGCTAAAACTTTGTATTGCTGCACTTATTCTTGTGGATAAATGGAATTAAAAAGTAGGGGTCCTTCTATAGTGTTATTTTTTCCTCCTAGTGATTGTTGGATGATTAAGGAGACCAATCTGGTATATCATTGATGTTTGAAACTTGTAGCTGTGAACATATTTTTAGTTGGTTCTGGTTTGGAGTAATGATGGCTTATATCATTTTAAATCCCAAAAACCCTAAAACTTAGGATCTCGAATAATCATAACCAACATTTACCTGCATTTCACGTAATCAATTTTTCCCAACCATTTAGAATCATCACAAGGATTGATCACCACCAACATGTACCTGTGTTGCACATACTATTAATCTTACCTACTCAAAATATTCCAATAAAAATGATGACCAATTACTTTCAATTCCAAAAATCCTAAATTTTCGAACCCAAATAACTACCAGCAAAGTACTTACCCTACATTCACGAAGTCGATTTTCGTCGGCCAATTATAATAATTCCTTGGAATGAAGATCTACGTTGTCCCCAATGGGCCAATTTGGTGGATCCGAAAAAACCACCACAAACATATTCAAGTGTGCATTACCCAATAAAGTGAGTCTTGGAGTGATGACTTATCTCATTTTGATTCCAAAAGCCCCAATGCTTTACCCATACATCAACTACCTACTTATTTACCCTAATGTCAATGTATTCATTTTCCTTACTCAATTAGAATGGTCCTCTGGAGTGATGGTCCTTGTTTATTATAAATGATGATTCCTACTCCCACTGTTGGTAGGTCTGGTAATAATACTAATTTGGTAAGGTGTGGCTGTAGGAAATTTGCAATCCCCTGAATGTGGTTTGGCTAGTTTCTGCTACGAGTTCTGTATAGGGTGACAAAAAGGAAAGTGGAGAAAGGACAAGGGGCTATTTGTGGATAATACTGCGGCATTGGTATTTTGAAGATTTATTTTTGGGATAAGCGAAGTTGAGGGAGAGAGTATTTGTAAAACATATACTTAAAAGTCTCTGTACCAACCGTGATATTACTTTTTATTGTTCAGTTTTGCACCCACAGTTCTAGTTTTGAAAACGAGGTCGTTACTTTTCCTTTGGTTGAGATTTCGGATAAGATGACATTCTTTGTTGGGATTTGGTAGCAGACTGAGTTCTATGCTTGAAGATGTTGTGTATGAGTCTTATAATGGAAAAGAAACAATATATGGAGCAGGAGAGAAAGATAAGAAAGTAATAGGACGGCTCGTTAGCGCATGTTTGAAATGCTGGATGAGGAAAAAAATGTAGACTGAATGCTGATAGTGGTAATCCTACGAAATCACCAGGTAGAACGCCTAGACATCATTGATGGCTATACTTTTGTAGATATATCATGTCGTTGATACTTAATTTCGTAGTTGTGGTTGGGTGAGTAATAAGAACATGTTCTTTTGCTCAATAGTGGTATTTGGAATTTGGAGTTATGTGAAGCTAGTTTAGTTTAGCTATCACTTGCTGTTGAAAATTTCGAGTCCGCTTTTCCTAGATGTTCTTGTCTTTAGGAAGTAGAGATATAAGAAAGTGGTTTTAAGAAGTAGAAGACCAGGTAATAAGCAATAGCTGAAAGAGGGAGGTAGAGTGTATATCGTGTATACAAGGTTTCAGCCATCCTTTTGAAAGAATAATTACTCTTATAGTTATTTGGGACAGTACGGATAAGCATGTAAAGCAAAGTCGTGATTGTAGTAGAAAAATGGTATATTTATTTTGTCATACTTGGAAGATTCAAGAGTAGTGATGATGGTACATTGTACTTTGGTAATTGGTAATGTGAAGGAGTAGAGATAATGCTACAGCTGGATTTGGGAGTGTGGATTATGTACTTTGCTTCTAAGTGCTGTTCTAGATAATAGAGTAACTTTTTCAAAAAGAATATGCACAAGGACAGTCAGCTTTAAAAGGAAGACGAAGTGTTTTTACTCGGGAGAGTTAATTTCTCCCTTGCTATTTGTCTGAGAAGTGGGTTCATGAAATTCGAGGGAGAATGAATGTTATGGTTGTTAGGCCTGTGATATAATATAGCAGAAAGGGTACTGTTTTTGTTAATGTCCGTTCTGTAATTTTTGGTCATTATTGTGTCCATATATCGCGGTGTCGATTCTTTTTGTTTTAGCTTGTGTTGCATGAGGAGTAACATCAGTAAGGTACAATCCAATGTTGGGAACTTGATCTTGTGGGGAACTTAGTTTGCACAAGTTATTTTTTGGAGTTCAAATATAGAGATATGTGAGCCTAGATGTCATGGTCTCGAAGAATTAGAGAGAAAGAATAAGGATACAAGAAGTAGAAGATACCCACAAAAGAGGTTGGGAATGGAAGAGGGAGTATATTTTGTGTAAGTTAGGTTGTGTTTTTGTGTAGTTATGTGGGATTGTACTCTTATTGTGATTGGTGAAATTGTCGATAGGTATAGGTAAATGCTTTCTTTTTCGTACTATGTTTTGAACTTCTTTTTTACCCTTCCTACTCTGTTTTGAATTTTTTCTTTACCCGGACAGAACCTTACTCAACAAATAAGACTCGTTCTTTTTTTAGCTTCTAGGATCTATTTTTTAGTTCTCCTTCAATGCAGAAGAGGAGGGTACTTTGAATTTGAGTAGAAAATTTGAATGTGATGGTCAAGAGGTAACCTGGAGAAAAGGCGTCAAAGTTATCAGTAGAGGATTTACTAGTGGGAGTCAACTACTTTAGTTCTCCTTTAATGTAGAAGAGGAGGCTAGTTTGAATTGGAGTTGAAAGTTGGAATGATGTTGGCCAAGAGGTCATCTGGAGAAAAGGCTTAAAAGATATTAGTAGAGGATAATGTGAAGAAAGGACATGTGGAGAAAGGAAGAGGTATTGGTTTATTTAGCATTTGGGAGTTTAACGAGCTTTGAAGACTGTATTCTTCATGTTAGGATTTAGGACCTTCATGTATTCTTTGTTCTGCTTACCGAATTTAAAATCATCCAGTGCAGTAATGACTTAAATTATCTCCATCTTCAGAAGCCCCAAGTTTAAAGACCCTTACAAGCCGATGCACCTAACAGTTGCCTTCTAATAAAAATAAGCCCATATAAATGATGACCTATCATTTCCAATTCAAGATTCCCACAATATAGAACCAAAAATGACCACCAACACATTTTCCTAGGCTTCATTTATTGAATTTTCTTACCTAATTAGAATCATCACATAAAATGATGATATCTTGTATCATCTCCATTCCTGAATCTGGAATCTATCGAATCCTACTGATCAATACGTTATACATGTGCATCCAACATCCATGAAATCAACGCACCTTCCCCAATTCAAGTCATCTCATGAGAATGATGACCTATATCATTTTCAATTTCTGTAGCTCCAAATTTTTCGAAATCCAAGAGCCATCTCCAAATTATTTAACCGAATTTTATGTAGTCGATTTGATGACATATCATTTCCGATTCTCGAAGGCCCAAACCGTAATGATCTCCATTCCTGAATCTCGAATCCATTCCGAACCGTAATGATCCACTTAAAAATGCATCCAGCATCCATAAAACGAACGCACCTACCCAAACTAAAGTGATCTCATGAGAATGATGACCAATATCATTTTCAATTCCAGAAGCTCCAAATTTTTTCGATGCTCCAAATATTCGTCTCCAAATTATTTCAACGAATTTTATGATGTCAATTTTCCTTAGCCAATTAGAACCCTCTTATGGAATGATGACCTAAAATAATTTCCAATTTTTGGAGGCCCAAAATTTTCGTACTTTTTACAAACATATGAAGTCGATTTGACCGAATTCTAACCGAATTTTATGAAGTTGATTTGATGACATATCATTTCCGATTCTCGAAGGCCCAAATCGTAATGATCTCCATTCCTGAATCTGGAATCCATTCCGAACCATAATGATCCACTTAAAAATGCATCCAGCATCCATAAAACGAACGCACCGAATTTTATGAAATCAATTTGATGACATACCATTTCCGATTCTCGATGGCCCAAACCGTAATGATCTCCATTCCTGAACCTGGAATCCATTCCGAACCGTAATGATCCACCTAAAAATGCATCCAACATCCATAAAACGAACGCACCTTCCCCAACTCCTGAGAATGATGACCTCTATCGTTTTCAAATCATCTCATGAGAATTGATGACCTATATCATTTTCAATTCCAGTAGCATAAATTTTTCGAAATCCAAGAATCATCTCCAAATTTTTTGATCGAATTTTATGAAATCGATTTGATGACATATCATATCCGATTCTCGAAGGCCCCAACCGTAATGATCTCCATTCCCGAATCTGGAATCCATTCCGAACCGCAATGATCCACATAAAAATGCATCCAGCATCCATAAAACAAACGCACATTCCCCAACTAAAGTGATCTCATGAGAATGATGACCAATATCATTTTCAATTCCAGAAGCTCCAATTTTTTTCGAAACTCCAAATATTCATCTCCAAGTTATTTTAACGAATTTTATGAAGTCAATTTTCCTTAGCCAATTAGAACCCTCCTATGGAATGATGACCTATATCATTTCCAATTTTTAGAGGTCCAAAATATTCATACTTTTTACAAACATATGAAGTCGATTTGAACGAGTTCTTTAACTGAATTTTATGAAGTCGATTTGATGACATATCATTTCCGATTCTTGAAGGCCCAAACCGTAATGATCTCCATTCCTGAATCTGGAATCCATTCCGAACCATAATGATCCACTTAAAAATGCATCTAGCATCCATAAAACGAACGCACCTTCCCCAACTAAAGTGATCTCATGAGAATGATGACCAATATCATTTTCAAACCCAGAAGCTCCAAATTTTTTCGAAGCTCGAAATATTCATCTCCAAATAATTTCAACGAATTTTATGAAGTCAATTTTCCTTAGCCAATTAGAACCCTCCTATGGAATGATGACCTATATCATTTCCTTTGGAGGCCCAAAATTTTCGTACTTTTTACAAACATATGATGGCGATTTGACCGAATTATTTAACCGAATTTTATTAAGTCAATTTAATGACATATCATTTCCGATTCTCGAAGGCCCAAACCGTAATGATCTCCATTCCTGAATCTGGAATCCATTCCGAACCGTAATGATCCACTTAAAAATGCATCCAGCATCCATAAAACGAACGCACCTTCTCAACTCCTGAGAATGATGACCTATATCATTTTTCAAGTCATCTCATGAGAATGGTGACCTATATCATGTTCAATTCCAGTAGCTCCAAATTTTTCGAAATCCAAGAATCATCTCCAAATTTTTTAATCGAATTTTATGAAGTCGATTTGATGACATATCATATCCTATTCTCGAAGGCCCCAACCGTAATGATCTCCATTCCTCAATCTGGAATCCATTCCGAACAGCAATGATCCACATAAAAATGCATCCAGCATCCATAAATCGAACGCACCTTCCCGAACTAAAGTGATCTCATGAGAATGATGACCAATATCCTTTTCAATTCAAGAAGCTCCAAATTTTTTCGAAGCTCCAAATATTCATCTCCAAGTTATTTCAACGAATTTTATGAAGTAAATTTTCCTTAGCCAATTAGAACCCTCCTATGGAATGATGACCTATATCATTTCCAGTTTTTGGAGGCCCAAAATTTTCATACTTTTTACAAACATATGCAGTTGATTTGAACTTGTTTAACCGAATTTATGAAGTCGATTTGATGACATATCATTTCAGATTCTCGAAGGCCCAAACCGTAATGATCTCCATTCCTGAATATGGAATCCATTTTGAACCGTAATGATCCACTTAAAATTGCATCCAGCATCCATAAAACGAACGCACCTTTCCCAACTAAAGTGATCTCATGAGAATGATGACCAATATCATTTTCAATTCCAGAAGCTCCAAATTTTTTCGAAGCTTGAAATATTCATCTCCAAATTATTTCAACAATTTTATGAAGTCATTTTTCCTTAGCCAATTAGAACCCTCCTATGGAATGATGACCTATATCATTTCCAATTTTTGGAGGCCCAAAATTTTCATACTTTTTACAAACATATGTAGTCGATTTGACCGAATAAGTCAATTTGATGACACATCATTTCCGATTCTCGAAGGCCCAAACCGTAATGATCTCCATTCCTGAATCTGGAATCCATTCCGAACCGTAATGATCCACTTAAAAATGCATCCATCATCCATAAAACGAACGCACTGTCCCCAACTAAAGTGATCTCATGAGAATGATGACCAATGTCATTTTCAAATCCAGAAGCTCCAAATTTTTTCGAAGCTCGAAATATTCATCTCCAAATAATTTCAACGAATTTTATGAAGTCAATTTTCCTTAGCCAATTAGAACCCTCCTACGGAATGATGACCTATATCATTTCCAATTTTTGGAGGCCCAAAATTTTCGTACTTTTTACAAACATATGATGGTGATTTGACCGAATTATTTAACCGAATTTTATTAAGTCAATTTAATGACATATCATTTCCGATTCTCGAAGGCCCAAACCGTAATGATCTCCATTTCTGAATCTGGAATCCATTCCGAACCGTAATGATCCACTTAAAAATGCATCCAGCATCCATAAAACGAACGCACCTTTCCCAACTCCTGAAAGTGATGACCTATATCATTTTTCAAGTCATCTCATGAGAATGGTGACCTATATCATTTTCAATTCCAGTAGCTCCAAATTTTTCGAAATCCAAGAATCATCTCCAAATTTTTTAATCGAATTTTATGAAGTCGATTTGATGACATATCATATCCTATTCTCGAAGGCCCCAACCTTAATGATCTCCATTCCTGAATCTGGAATCCATTCTGAACAGCAATGATCCACATAAAAATGCATCCAGCATCCATAAATCGAACGCACCTTCCCCAACTAAAGTGATCTCATGAGAATGATGACCAATATCCTTTTCAATTCAAGAAGCTCCAAATTTTTTCGAAGCTCCAAATATTCATCTCCAAGTTATTTCAACGAATTTTATGAAGTCAATTTTCCTTAGCCAATTAGAACCCTCCTATGGAATGATGACCTATATCATTTCTTGTTTTTGAAGGCCCAAAATTTTCATACTTTTTACAAACATATGAAGTCGATTTGAACTAGTTATTTAACCGAATTTATGAAGTCGATTTGATGACATATCATTTCAGATTTTTGAAGGCCCAAACCGTAATGATCTCCATTCCTGAATCTGGAATCCATTTTGAACCGTAATGATCCACTCAAAAATGCATCCAGCATCCATAAAACGAACGCACGTTCCCCAACTAAAGTGATCTCATGAGCAATGATGACCAATATCATTTTCAATTCCAGAAGCTCCAAATTTTTTCGAAGCTCGAAATATTCATCTCCAAATTATTTCAACGAATTTTATGAAGTCAATTTTTCTTAGCCAATTAGAACCCTCCTATGGAATAATGACCTATATCATTTCCATTTTTGGATGCCCAAACTTTTCATACTTTTTACAAACATATGTAGTCGATTTGACCGAATTATTTAACCGAATTTTATGAAGTCAATTTGATGACACATCATTTCTGATTCTCGAAGGCCCAAACCGTAATGATCTCCATTTCTGAATCTGGAATCCATTCCGAACCGTAATGATCCACTTAAAATTGCATCCAACATCCATAAAACGAACGCACCTTTCCCAACTAAAGTGATCTCATGAGAATGATGACCAATATCATTTTCAATTCCAGAAGCTCCAAATTTTTTCGAAGCTTGAAATATTCATCCCCAAATTATTTCAACAATTTTATGAAGTCAATTTTCCTTAGCCAACTAGAACCCTCCTATGGAATGATGACCTATATCATTTCCAATTTTTGGAGGCCCAAAATTTTCATACTTTTTACAAACATATGTAGTCGATTTGACCGAATAAGTCAATTTGATGACACATCATTTCCGATTCTCGAAGGCCCAAACCGTAATGATCTCCATTCCTGAATCTGGAATCCATTCCGAACCGTAATGATCCACTTAAAAATGCATCCATCATCCATAAAACGAACGCACTGTCCCCAACTAAAGTGATCTCATGAGAATGATGACCAATGTCATTTTCAAATCCAGAAGCTCCAAATTTTTTCAAAGCTCGAAATATTCATCTTCAAATAATTTCAACGAATTTTATGAAGTCAATTTTCCTTAGCCAATTAGAACCCTCCTACGGAATGATGACCTATATCATTTCCAATTTTTGGAGGCCCAAAATTTTCGTACTTTTTACAAACATATGATGGTGATTTGACCGAATTATTTAACCGAATTTTATTAAGTCAATTTAATGACATATCATTTCCGATTCTCGAAGGCCCAAACCGTAATGATCTCCATTTCTGAATCTGGAATCCATTCCGAACCGTAATGATCCACTTAAAAATGCATCCAGCATCCATAAAACGAACGCACCTTTCCCAACTCCTGAAAGTGATGACCTATATCATTTTTCAAGTCATCTCATGAGAATGGTGACCTATATCATTTTCAATTCCAGTAGCTCCAAATTTTTCGAAATCCAAGAATCATCTCCAAATTTTTTAATCGAATTTTATGAAGTCGATTTGATGACATATCATATCCTATTCTCGAAGGCCCCAACCTTAATGATCTCCATTCCTGAATCTGGAATCCATTCTGAACAGCAATGATCCACATAAAAATGCATCCAGCATCCATAAATCGAACGCACCTTCCCCAACTAAAGTGATCTCATGAGAATGATGACCAATATCCTTTTCAATTCAAGAAGCTCCAAATTTTTTCGAAGCTCCAAATATTCATCTCCAAGTTATTTCAACGAATTTTATGAAGTCAATTTTCCTTAGCCAATTAGAACCCTCCTATGGAATGATGACCTATATCATTTCTTGTTTTTGAAGGCCCAAAATTTTCATACTTTTTACAAACATATGAAGTCGATTTGAACTAGTTATTTAACCGAATTTATGAAGTCGATTTGATGACATATCATTTCAGATTCTCGAAGGCCCAAACCGTAATGATCTCCATTCCTGAATCTGGAATCCATTTTGAACCGTAATGATCCACTCAAAAATGCATCCAGCATCCATAAAACGAACGCACGTTCCCCAACTAAAGTGATCTCATGAGCAATGATGACCAATATCATTTTCAATTCCAGAAGCTCCAAATTTTTTCGAAGCTCGAAATATTCATCTCCAAATTATTTCAACGAATTTTATGAAGTCAATTTTTCTTAGCCAATTAGAACCCTCCTATGGAATAATGACCTATATCATTTCCATTTTTGGATGCCCAAACTTTTCATACTTTTTACAAACATATGTAGTCGATTTGACCGAATTATTTAACCGAATTTTATGAAGTCAATTTGATGACACATCATTTCTGATTCTCGAAGGCCCAAACCGTAATGATCTCCATTTCTGAATCTGGAATCCATTCCGAACTGTAATGATCCACTTAAAATTGCATCCAACATCCATAAAACGAACGCACCTTTCCCAACTAAAGTGATCTCATGAGAATGATGACCAATATCATTTTCAATTCCAGAAGCTCCAAATTTTTTCGAAGCTTGAAATATTCATCCCCAAATTATTTCAACAATTTTATGAAGTCAATTTTCCTTAGCCAACTAGAACCCTCCTATGGAATGATGACCTATATCATTTCCAATTTTTGGAGGCCCAAAATTTTCATACTTTTTACAAACATATGTAGTCGATTTAACCGAATAAGTCAATTTGATGACACATCATTTCCGATTCTCGAAGGCCCAAACCGTAATGATCTCCATTCCTGAATCTGGAATCCATTCCGAACCGTAATGATCCACTTAAAAATGCATCCATCATCCATAAAACGAACGCACTGTCCCCAACTAAAGTGATCTCATGAGAATGATGACCAATGTCATTTTCAAATCCAGAAGCTCCAAATTTTTTCAAAGCTCGAAATATTCATCTCCAAATAATTTCAACGAATTTTATGAAGTCAATTTTCCTTAGCCAATTAGAACCCTCCTACGGAATGATGACCTATATCATTTCCAATTTTTGGAGGCCCAAAATTTTCGTACTTTTTACAAACATATGATGGTGATTTGACCGAATTATTTAACCGAATTTTATTAAGTCAATTTAGTGACATATCATTTCCGATTCTCGAAGGCCCAAACCGTAATGATCTCCATTTCTGAATCTGGAATCCATTCCGAACCGTAATGATCCACTTAAAAATCCATCCAGCATCAAAGAAACGAACGCACCTTTCCCAACTCCTGAAAGTGATGACCTATATCATTTTTCAAGTCATCTCATGAGAATGGTGACCTATATCATTTTCAATTCCAGTAGCTCCAAATTTTTCGAAATCCAAGAATCATCTCCAAATTTTTTAATCGAATTTTATGAAGTCGATTTGATGACATATCATATCCTATTCTCGAAGGCCCCAACCTTAATGATCTCCATTCCTGAATCTGGAATCCATTCTGAACACCAATGATCCACATAAAAATGCATCCTGCATCCATAAATCGAACGCACCTTCCCCAACTAAAGTGATCTCATGAGAATGATGACCAATATCCTTTTCAATTCAAGAAGCTCCAAATTTTTTCGAAGCTCCAAATATTCATCTCCAAGTTATTTCAACGAATTTTATGAAGTCAATTTTCCTTAGCCAATTAGAACCCTCCTATGGAATGATGACCTATATCATTTCTTGTTTTTGAAGGCCCAAAATTTTCATACTTTTTACAAACATATGAAGTCGATTTGAACTAGTTATTTAACCGAATTTATGAAGTCGATTTGATGACATATCATTTCAGATTCTCGAAGGCCCAAACCGTAATGATCTCCATTCCTGAATCTGGAATCCATTTTGAACCGTAATGATCCACTCAAAAATGCATCCAGCATCCATAAAACGAACGCACGTTCCCCAACTAAAGTGATCTCATGAGCAATGATGACCAATATCATTTTCAATTCCAGAAGCTCCAAATTTTTTCGAAGCTCGAAATATTCATCTCCAAATTATTTCAACGAATTTTATGAAGTCAATTTTCCTTAGCCAATTAGAACCCTCCTATGGAATAATGACCTATATCATTTCCAATTTTTGGATGCCCAAAATTTTCATACTTTTTACAAACATATGACCGAATTATTTAACCGAATTTTATGAAGTCAATTTGATGACACATCATTTCTGATTCTCGAAGGCCCAAACCTGTAATGATCTCCATTTCTGAATCTGGAATCCATTCCGAACCGTAATGATCCACTTAAAAATGCTTCCAGCATCCATAAAACGAACGCACCTTCCTCAACTAAAGTGATCTCATGAGAATGATGACTAATATCATTTTCAATTCCAGAAGCTCCAAATTTTTTCGAAGCTCCAAATATTCATCTCCAAATTATCAACAAATTTTATGAAGTCAATTTTCCTTAGCCAATTAGAACCCTCCTATGGAATGATGAACTATATCATTTCCAATTTTTGGATGCCCAAAATTTTCGTACTTTTTACAAACTTATGCACCCCGGTATTCACTTGCCTACCTTATCCTACTAAATAAAATCATCCTATGGAAATGATGACTTCTATCATTTCCAATCCCCAAAGCTCTAAAAATTTGGTCTTATATAATCGCCACCATTATTTACCTAAGTTTCGCGTATTCAATTTTTCTTACCGAAGTAGAATCATCACAAAGATTGATCTTACTATCTGCAATCAACTGTTGTATTTTGCCAAAAAGTTTCAAACCCAAATGGCAATCCCAAACATATGCACCCAACATTCTCGAAAGATGTGTACCTTTTCAATTAAAGTAATCTCGTGGAAATGACTGCCTATTTCATTACTGGCCAACACTTTTGAACGCAAAACACTAGCCATATATTTACCTCATTTTCAAGAATTCAATTTCCATTTTTACAGACCCATGTTTTTAAGCCAAATTGGCCACCACAAATGTTTGCACTTAACATTCCGTGGAAGTGATGACCTATATCATTTCCTATTCCCATCCTTAAATTATGAACTCAGTCATTGCCCTGGTCCCAGGCCTGGGTGAAGGATTGGGGTTGCTTTAGGTTGTCAACCAACGTAAACTTTGTCCCTAACTAAAAAAAAACGTCGACTAATGCCATGGATGATGACTTACTTCTTTCCAAATTCATTCATGGGCCAAATTACCTCAACAAACACATTCACCCAAGATATTCCCCAAACTTCATGAATTCAATTTTCCTTAGCTAATTAGGACAATACGCTGGAATGATGCCCATTATCATTTCCAATTCTTGAGGGCTCAAAAATATTCAGACCTAAATGACCACCACAAAAATATGCACCAAACATTTACGTAATCGATGTCTTACCCACTCATAGTAATTCCATGAAAATGATGACCATTATCGTCTTCAATTTAAAAAAGCCTAATTTTTCAAACCCAAATTACTACCAGAAAAATTCTTACCCTACATTCATGAAGTTTATTTTCCTTAGCCAATTAGAACAATTCCATGGAATGGAGATATTGTTCCCAATGGGCCAATCTTGTGGAACAGAAGAAAATAAGTTGAGGAAGAGAGTATTTGTAAAACATATACTTAAAAGTCTTTGTACCAACCGTGATATTACTTTTTATTGTTAAGTTTTGCACCCACAGTTCTAGTTTTGAAAACGAGGTCGTTATTTTTCCTTTGGTTGAGATTTCAGATAAGATGACATTCTTTGTTTGGATTTGGTAGCAGACTGAGTACCATGCTTGAAGATGTTGTGTATGAGTCTTATAATGGAAAAGAAACAATATACGAAGCAGGAGAGAAAGATAAGAAAGTAATAGGACGGCTCGTTAGCGCATGTTTGAAATGCTGGATGAGGAAAAGGTAGACTGAATGCTGTTAAAGGATTCATGGAAAACAGTGCCTTGTAAACTTCATCAACAGTCAAGGGTTTATGAAGAATTTCAACATGTTTTGGAAGCAAGGCACTACCTATGTGATTGAGGATTGGGAAATCAGTTCTAGGTCCATTTCTATCCCTTGATACAAAAACCTCTTTAAAATATGAAAGAAAGGTGTCCTTAATCCCTTCCTTATACATATTGGTGCTACCTTGATCCGTTGTGATTGCCCAAATGTGATTTTTGCTTCTTTTGACTTTAGTGGAGGCGTGGAAGAACTTAGTGTTCTTGTCTCCAAACCTTAGCCATTTACAGTGGGCTCTTTGTGCCCAGGAGATCTCATTATCAAGAAGGAGCTGATCCATAATCTACTTGGATTTAAAGAAATTAAACAAAGCCTCCTTGTTAGGAAGCAGACTCTGATGATGCAGCATCTCCTTCCTGGCTTGCTCAATTTAATTGGCCAGTGTACCATTATACTTTGCCCAGAAGCTAATGGTTCTAACAGAGATCTTAAGAAGTTGTTGGAGCTTAAAAAGAGGGGATCCAGGGATGTGCAGAGACCAAATAAATGATACAAGTTCATCAACAGCTTGGCGATTTGTCCACCAAGCCTCAAACTTGTACATTCTTTTGGGTCTAGTACTGATTGGTTGAGATTTAACAAGGATTGGACGATGATCCGAGGAGTAGAAGCCTAAGTTTTGTTGAAACCCGTAAGGGAAAGCGTTTAACCATGCTGGATTTATCCAGGCTCGGTCCAAACGCTCAGACGTTGGAAGAGTATTTGTCCTGTTATTGGTCCAAATTTGAGAGAATATTTGATTGAAATCTCCTACTAGGAGGAAGGTTTGAGAAGTTCCATCCAGGAGGAAGTCAATCTCCTTCCAAACTTCAACCCTTCTAGTTACACTCGGGTGACCATACTGAAGACCTACCAAAAACTCTCCCACCCCCGAAATGTTTGTCTTAAGCAACACAAAGTTTGGTGAAGAGGACACCACCTGGACAGACAAGGGGGATTTCCATCCCACCCATAGCCCACCAACATTACCCAAGGAGTCAATACCTAAAGAAATAAACCCTAACTTTCAAAGTTTTTTGTTAACAAAGGAGACATATTGCTTTGTTTCGGAGAGGAAAAAATGGAAGGATTAAACTTTTTGGTCAAATTAAAGACATCTAGAACTGCAGGTTTTTGACCAATTCCCTTGCAGTTCCATGCCAAGACGTTCATGCCGATTTGGGAGGTTGTTGAGGGACAACCTGCCTAAACCCTGAGTTCACAGTGGATTTTGGATCATCTTCCAATTGATTACATCCTATTGGTTCCAATTTTAGTTGTGCAGTTTTTAGTCGAAAACAGACAACTGTTATGAGATGCAAATCAAACAAGTACCTGGGAGATTCACAAAATAGGGAACAGGGGAAAGACGAGGTTTCTTACCCTGACTCTCTCTGCTTTCCATTCTCCATTGCTTCCTTTTCTTTGGTGGGATCACTATCTCACCCCGCACAGATTTCCCCTCCTCCTCCCTGACAGCTTCCTCCATTTCTTTTCCTTTTCCCACAATTTCATCTTCATCATCACTTATGATTATCACTTCCTAACTCCCTCCAGCTTTAACCGAAAGATCTTCAATCACTGGAATCAGAGCCTCCAAAGCATCAAGTTTCCTATCAAGAAGTTCTTCCATGGCCTCATCTCCCAATTCCCATTTAGAGTCTGTCTCTCCAAAGAAGTCTCCAAAATCTGCTGCCTCCATTTTGAACGCCGATATCTTGATAAGCGGCTCCGCATCAATAACTGGGATTATGGCTAGGCATTCCTTCTTCTCTGCAGAAGCATCCTCATCTTTTTCTTCAATCTCCATGTTTCTGTGATCTCCTTCTCCAGCCTCTCTCACTGCCAAACTTTGTTTATTCTCCTCTGCCATAGATGAACTCTCTCCCTTTTCTATTTTTGACAAAACTTCCTCCACACAAATTTGTTTCCCTTTTATACTTGCTTACTGCAGGAGATGCACAGGTTGAATTTGAGACGGTTGAATTTCCTCCTGAGACAATTTAGCCCTTTACTGCCTCGGAACTGTCAAAATTTCACATGCATGAACCATGGGAAATAGTGATGCATGAATGTATTTTCTTGTGGGGTCCCCCCCTACACCTGCCGAACGATTGGAAACCCTACATGCGTCTGCTCTCCTTCCCCTGCTTGAACCCTCTCCGCCGGAATCTCACCTGTCGCAATTAATGACCGAAGCCTTACAACTGCCTGCTGTAAAACCCCCAAGGTAGAGCTAGGTTCATTTAATCTGACATTGTTATTGGGTGGTGGGGAATGAACATAAATGGGGGACAGCACCGAAGTTGGAGAGTTTAAAGATAAAACTGAAGATGCAGACTCCTCTGAATCAAATGAAGTTGAAGATTCCACATTACATAAGAGGTTTTGGTTTGCATGTATTAAAGAAGGTGATAGGGGTTGAATTGGCTCATTTAGATCATGCACAAGGACTTTGGTGGTTCTGTTCGGGCGAAAAAGCCTAAAGGCTCTTAGGCGTGGTGTGAAGAGGGGGAACTCATTCTCCACCATTACAAGTATTACATTCCCAATTCCCACTTCATGATACCTATGGTTTAGGTTCTCTAACACCATCCACTCTTCCCAATCACAATTATTTAACTTGTGACCAATCCTACCACACCTCATGCAAACTTTGAAAACTCGTTCATACCCCAAAAACAACCATCTTAGAACTCCATCCAGCAAATGGCTGTTGTGGGTCAATTCTGATGCGGATCCGAAAATAATCCATATTAACAACTCTGTGGTCATTCCAGTCTATCTCTAAGACTTCACCTGCCAGCCAAGGATTCAAATAACGGCCCGTACAGTACAGTATCGCCCGGTTCGGAACGGTAACGATAGTCACCGAAACCGTTTCGACCGGTACGGTATGTGTGAATCGGGTTCACAGCCGTATCGTCCGGTACGATCGTTTTTCGGCAGATTCGCCACGATTCGGGACGATTTGAACGATTCGGAAACGAAATGGGTCTTGGAAGATGAAAGAATGGGGCGGATTATAGAGAGAGAACGAGAGGGAGAGAGAAATCAGAAGCAGAGGTTACCGCTCTTCCCTTCCATCACTGCTGAATGGAACGGAGGATGCCTTCTTCACGATGGTTATCCTTTCTCTCTCACGCTTCTGCTAGGTCTCTGAGGATGTTGGTGGTCTTTTTTTGGGGGTACAACATGTTTATTGTGACTTCAAATCATGTTATATAGAAGACTATAAATATGTTTAATATACAAAACAATGTCTTAAAAATAATTTTTTTTTTGTATTTTTTGACGTCGTTTAACATTCACGCGTTCTGTCCCCGATTCCCGTTACGGTTCGTCCGTTACGGGCCAAACCGTTTTCCGCGACCGTTACCGAACACCGGCCGATACTGTTATTTAAATCCTTGCTGCCAGCTTACCTAAATCTTCCGCCAATTGATAAACAAAATACTTCATTGGCACGCCATGCATCTGCACCCACACCTCCGTTGTAGGAAAGTCCACTTCAGCCAACACCAGGTTTGGTGTTCTCTCTTTTAGCAACAGAGCCTTTCCCCTGATTGACACTAAACTTTCTCTGTCAGAGCTTCCTTGTCTTGACCATCCGAGCAGTGGAACAGGAAGACATCCTGTTTTCTTTCCATAACGACCATGTTGAGAGTCCTCTTCCTGCACCATAGATGCAGGTGGAAGGCTTTCATCCACAAATTTCCCTATTAGAGTGTTATGCCATAGATTTCTAAGGGATGAGACCAAAACAGGGTTTACAAACATAGTTGGGCCTTGCCTTGGAAGAGGAATAAAATTAGGGTTGAACACTTGGTAATCTGGACTTGAGTCTGGTAAGTGATGATCCATTTTTGAAGACTTAGAAGAACACGGAAAAGATCAAGACAATATTAAGAAGAAAGAGCAACAAGAAACCCTACAACTAGACAGTCATACTCCTACCCTAACCCTAAAAGCTTCTAATTGGTGAGACTAGGCGGCATGCAAGACCTACAAGAAACCCTAGCTGAAGGTGCAATCAGAACGGGAACCCGTCCTTAACCCTGGTTACACTGCACTCATGGTTAAGCCATGCAGCTACCTCCAAAAACCCACTTTACACCCTCCTTTACTCTTTAATCCAATCAGCAGTCGCAGAAGAATGATTAATGACCAGGCCTTCTTCTACACATTGCAACGTCCAAGCCTGTTCAATGATGACTAAACTGCACTTGATTGAGAGGACAGAGGGCCTCGCAGATCTCTCCTATCTCGCCAACTCTCAGTCAGTGGTAGTTCCAAAATTGCAGTTTAGCACCACCACCAACTCCAAGATTTTTTTTAACGTAGAATTAAAATAGGGAACACAAGCGTGGGGGATTCAATAGAACAGAAAAGAAGAGAAATGAAAAGAAACGAGAGAGAGAAGAAGACGAAGCAGTAGAAGATCAATCGTATAGTGAGAAAATTATAGAGAACGAAACCTAGAGAGAGAAAGATCTGAAAGAGCACTTTTCTTTGGGTAATTTACTACAGTGTATATTAGAAAGTGGTTGAGAGTGAGGAAGGAGTTTTTATGCTAGCATCTCGTTCACATGTTCTTTTTCTGAGTATTGAGTTATTTGCTGAGAGTATATCCAGCAAAAGAATAGTAATTTGCACTCAGCAATCAAGGCTGTGCAAAGGAATTATGTTCTGGCCATCCAGGCAGCAAATGAATGAAACAGAGAGAGCTATGCTCTGATACCATGTAAAAGATACAGAGAGGAAAAAATGAATATTTCTCACTTAAACAACGGGCTACAGTGAGGTGCCTTATATAGGCATATAATTAATACGGATTAGGAAATTCGGGAACAGTCCCCAGGATTCTGGAAATCAAATATCTCGATAAGGAAGTTGATTTCCTAAAATCTGGAAAGCATATTTCAACACACCCTAATGGCTCTAGTGCTTGGGTAACATGTGCCGAGACCTCATTGGTAGAGCTTGTTAGTGACACAGACATCTTTGCTGGTTGGAAAACTTGTCCTACCTTTTGTAACATCCTCATTAGATCATACTCCCGATCATAAATCGATCCTGTGCACTTGAAACTTGCATAGCTGAATCCATCCTCCGCCGTGACGTGGATCGTAGAATAATGGTCGCCGTGTATGCTATTCATAGAGTATCGTCGTCCATGTATGACACGTCATCGCATGCTACGAACACATGCCATGAGTGAGATGGCATCTTGGATGGCATCATGCATGCCTTCCTGTAACAAACATTGGTGGGGATGTTGTCTTCCAGATACATGACCTCTTCTTTGAAGCTGGTGTGAGGGTAGGGTTGTGATTCGGGGAATATAAAGCTACCTCTGGAGTACCTACACCCAGATAAGGTGAGACCCGTGGGTAGGATGGATTTCAAGAGCTGGGTGGTCCCACATGTTTTTATGATAATCTTGGTAGGATAGACAAAAAGGCTGGACTCAGAGACATAAGAGTCAAAGAAGTGGTTCCCAACTGCTGATACCACAGTGCACTGGACCTCATTGAGAACTTTCTCCAGTGAGCGGGATTCCAGTGCCCGGAGTCCTATTCTTGCTGGTCGTCGGCGGAGAATTGGAGCTCGAGGCGCTTCTCGAAGCCTTCGAACCCAGAAACAGCCATTTATGAAACAGAGGATTGAAAACAGAGAGAAAACAGAGGATTGGTGTGGGGGTGATGAACTACAGGGATATGTGGGGGTGATTTATATATGTGGGTGAATGTAACTTTCTAGAGAGAGTGGGGGGGGGGGGGAGAAGTGTGAGGGGCATGCAGATGAGGCAAGGCAACCAAGAATAATAATGATTGCAACTGAGAAGCATCATCAATAGAAGATGATGGTTCATTGTTGTTGTGTGTGCTGCTGGGAGAGATATTTCTTCAGACAAAGAACATCAAATGTAGTACTAAATACTAATTCATACTTACGTGGACTTTCGTTCTTGTCGTTTTTGTTCCTAGCAAACTAGGTTTCATTTTCGGTAACATCGGGTTTGGTTTAGTTTGGTTCGGTCTGAGAATGATGATATTCGCTAATTCAGGTTTGTTTACGAGTCAGAGAGATATAAAAGCTAAATTACCATCATTAATGGGGAGGGTTTGTAGTATTCCACTGCAAATCAGCATATAATTTGGGGTAAGAGACACTTTCACCCCCTCAGGTTTGATGCTAAGACACTTTCATCCCTTCCCGTTCGAAAAATGACACCTTCACTCCCTTCTGTTTTCCAAATTTCAGGACACTCACACCTCCTGACTGTCTCATACCATACTCTAAGAGAGCAAATTTGTCCCTGATGCTACTATAGTTACGAACAACCGCCCCAAGACTAATGATGTCACAATTAGGGAGTGTGACAAAAGGACTGAAAGTGTGATTCCCCAAATTGGAAGGGTTAAAAGTGTCATTTACCAAACTAGAAGGGGTGAAGTGTCTTTGCATCAAACTTGGGGGGGGGGAGTGAAAGTGTCTCTTACCCTATAATTTGAGCTAAACCAATCTTGGGTCAACTGGGTAAGTCCTTGATTAGACCTTTCTTGGAGACATGGGAGTTGGAATAAATTATCAGAGGTATGAGAGGTAGAGAGTGATGGGGAAATGGTACTGTGAGGATTAAGATTGGAATTTGGAAGTTCACAAGCCAGCAAAGAAAGAGTGAGACCAAATGAGGCTCACTCAATCACATGGTAGCTTAGGAAAACAGAGACATAATTATAAAAACAGAGATGCTTCTGTAAATGACAACAATTATTAGAGCCCCCCCTTGGAGGCAAGATTATTAGTATCTATTTATAGGGGGCGGGATTAAGCTCAAAGACTAGCAAAAGCTAAATCAAAGATATTACACTTTGAGAGGTTGCAATTTTCCCCCTTTTGTAGTTCACTTGTAGGAGGTGGTAGAAATATTAATCAATCATACTGTTTGGTGTCACCTCCATTTCATCACTTACTAAATCTTAAATTCTCCTTTGCTTTCAAGGCTAGACACTCTAGTGAAGTTTACTTAAATTAGGTTGCATTTTAGATGAGAAATGAAAGAGAGAGTTGCACAAGCAATGATGTGAGGTTACAAGTAGTTACTTGCAGGTTCTTAGCCGGATTGAACATGTTCCATCACTTATTGCCATTTCATTGGAGTCCACATGAAAGAAATAGTTGTTGCCTTTGACAAATATGAAGTGAAATGTATGAATGGTGTGGATATTAGTGAATTGGTTGTCGGGATTTTTAAGAAGAGTAGTATGATTATTTATATACATAAGTGGTTGCCGTCCATGTTCGAGTAACCTTGATGAAAATCCTGGATGTGTGTGTAACAAATTTATTATTGGGTTCACTCTAATGCCCTCGTGATGTATACCACTCCGTCCCAGCTCTTTCTTCTCAATTTGACTTTTGTCACTATTCACTGGGTCACTTTGACCCGGTGATTTGAATAGCAAACCGATGTAATTGTTTGATAATTTTTTCATGGTGTTGTAGAGTAAAAGGTGCTCTATAATATGGTGATAAAATTATCGAAAAATCGTATTATTTTGCTATCCAAATCACCCGGTCAAAGTGACCCAGATACGAGTCAAAAAAGTCAGATGGAAAGAAAGAGCTGGGACGGAGTGGTATATTGGAGGTTGGAGAGTGTTTGAGTGTTTGTACAGTGTAGAATTCATTATCCTTGCCAGGAAAATATAATGGATTGCCTTTTAATTGATGATAAAGACTAACTCCAATCTTCTCAGCCTCTGATACTTTTGGTTGGGTTTGGAGCTTTGTTTGTGTTGAAATTAGTTCATTTGTTCTTAAATTGCATGTAAACTATAGTCACATGTGTACATTTGTTTTCTCCTCTGCAGGATAATGGGAAATGGGTATTTGCTAAAAGCTGTTTTTGTTGGACTTTCTCAAGTGACACAACACTTAGTAGCAGCTAGGGTGGTAGCTCAAGTGGTAGAGCCTTGGAAGCCCCTGCATAAGGTCCCAGGTTTGTCGACGACAAAAAAAAATTTCTCAAAAAAGAAAAAAGAAAAAAAAAAACACTTCGTAGTATCAGTTTTGTGATTACATTACCTTATAGACAATATTAGTTCTAAGGATCCAGAATTTTTAAGGCTGTAGAACTATGTTCATTTCATATAGTTGCTGGCGACGAGTGACTGATGACATTATCACATATGAATCGTTATTAGTGTTTCCGAAATTGGGCCATGGCATTATCATAGGATAAAGATATCCTTTTCAGACACTAAACCTTAATCTTCCAAACATAGTATACATGTCGCATCTAGTCCCATCTTATCTCAGAAAAGCTCCTGGGTTGTTGAGGCCGAGGGACACCAAAAAACATGTCTTTTTTGGATTCTTTCTACGAAACTTATGCTCTTATAAGCTCATATCAAATTGGCATTGAATAAAAATGATTGCTTGTGTCATTGTTTTCTACTGGAAGGAAGACAATAGTTCTTTGCATGCCCTTGAGTATGTGAGAAACTGACAGTGTGTTCCTTCGACATCTTTGTAATGTAGGTGTAGCGATAATGGCTTAATACCCATCTCTGATTTAGTGAATCATGTTTACCACCCTTGTTTCGAAACTATCATAGTACAAGAACAAAGTATATTTAGAAACTTTTTGGCAGTGTTTGGCAAATCACACCAAAACAAAGCAATTTTATTGATAACCAAAACCATTACATCAGGAATCTAGTCCATATAACTTAAGTCTTTTTCACAAAGCATATATAAAGTTATAGCTGCTGATTAGATTAAGGAAGTACAACAAAATGAAAAGACTTCACTAAAGACATCCAGGTGTCACACGCAGCTAATAGTTCTTAAGGAGAGTAGGCATTCTTCTGCTTGTCTTCGGTGACTGCACTATGAAGACAGGCAATCAAATCAGACGAAGCATCATCATACCTATGATGATGCTTCTTCTGAATGCTTGTCTTCGTCGCGTACACTCTTATAACCAAGTGCATAACCTCCTACATTTAGTTTGAGGTCTTTAAGGTATGATGATGCTTCTTCGCGTACACTCTTATAACCGAGTGCATAACCTCCTAGTTTGAGGTCTTCTAGGTATGATGCTTCATCTGATGGCTTGTCTTCTTTGCCTGCACCCCCATACCAACGTTGAACATTTGAACTTAGTTTGAGGTCTTCTACAGTAGATGATGCTTGTTTAATGGCTTGTCTTTGTTGCTCACAACATCCCCATACTCATTTGCATAACGTCCAATACTTAATTTGAGGTCTTGTAAGAATGGTTCTTCGTCTGATGGCTTGTCTTCTTTGCCCCCATACTGAAGTGGTCTTGCATTGAAAGTGTTAGCCAACTGCAAGTAATAATAACATGACAAAAGAGCACTAAGCACGAGCCATTACAGGTGCATATCATAAACTTAAAACCGCTAGTCTTAGGGACAATGAACGATGTTTCCCACTGTTAATTCTTTTGTAAACCCGTTAGTTAACTCAAGAGAGAAAAGGAGATGGATCAATATAATTTAACTAACAATGGTATCAATTAGGAGATAAAATTGCACGAGAGAGGGTGAGAATTCTGATCATACCAGGAGAAGTGAGAAGACAGTGAAGAAAGCAAAAGGTGAAGCCATTTTCCTGGATATTTGTTGGATCACTTTGCTTCTCTGCGGATATGACAATGAGCTATTTATAGACTGAGATATACTTCATAGGATTATGTACTACGTACACTACAATTCTAGAACATCAAACATGAGATGTAGAGCATTTAAAAGCCCCTGCATCAGGTCCTCGGTTCGAACCCAGCAAACGACAACATGTAAGTCTACAAAAAAAACATGAGACTTTTCACCGGGCCCATGGTCTGGTCATCCCCAAGTCCTGAGCTCATACTCAAGGATTATTTACTACTACATTTGAGTATATTCTCAATAAGGAAGGTAACAAACTGTTATAACCTTGGGGTATTCAAGCAAGAACGATGAAACAAAATAAGAACGAGACATATATTTAACGTGGTTCACTAACGAATTCGCAACGAACCCGCTAGCTACCTCCACGAAATCCGATATTTTATTAAGAAGAGAACCCGATTACAATGCACGCCGTGGCCGTTGCGGCCACCCCGAAACACCACCGCGCACACACACACTGAAAAGTCTCAAAAACACTACAATTTGGAAACACTTGCCTTTTTGACTTTGCCTACTTTGACTCTATTCAAGGCATTGACTAACACCAACTAACCATAATTCAACCTGGAAGTGGAAGCTCAAAGTTTTTCTGATGGGATCCTTAAAACTTTTATCACTAAGTGTAAAGATGCTTTCACCCCCTGGGTTTTGACGTAAAGACAGTTTCACCCCTTCCAGTTTGGGAAATGATACTTTCACCCCTTTAGTACGCCAAACTTCAGGACACTTACACCGTCTGATGTGTCATTCCATATTGTCAGGGGGAAAATTTGTCCCGACGGAACCCCACCCCCAAACTAACAAAGTCACAACCTGGGAGTGTAGGTGTCCTATACACTTTGGCACACTGAAGGGGTGAAAGTGTCCTTTCCCAAACTGGAAGTGGTTGAAATGCCTTTGCATCAGACTTGAGAATTGAGATGGTGAAAGTGTCTTTTACCCTACTTAGAGCAATATTAGGATGCCTGAAGCTCTTGAAGTGTCAGTACTCAGTACTCAGCAGTCTCAAGAATGTCTGACCTAGGTTCTCCAATACTTAACATAGCTAGTTTGTTCCGGCTTTAGGTTCATCAAATTCATATCTACCCTTGAGTAAGATTATAATATTTACTATTTACGCCAAAGGATAACTCAGATAACCAACAGAAGATCAGGTGTCTAAACGGGCTTCCCCAGCAAAATCATTAATCTATAAAGCTTACTTAGATCTAACAGTGGTTGCAAGACAAAGTTGTGTCCAACTGAAGGCACCTCACGTTATGTGCCGACTTTTTTCTCCTTTTTTAGAAGTGATCGCTCCTTGTCTGGCTCCGCTATGTACCTTCTTCGTGGCTAGCTTTTAAGAGCTAGAGTTCCTTGCAATCAAGCACATCATGCATTGATAGTTATTATTAATGAAAGTTAAAAGTTAAATATTGCTCATCGAAAACATCAATTTATATAGCTTACTTCTTTTTTTATGATATGAAAATTCGCAACAATTACTTTTTTGATGTATGTTGGATAAACCCTCGCTTTAGTGCAATAGCCTGCAAATCAGACTAACCGGCCTGAGAAATCTCGGGCTGACAAACTCGATTTTAAGGATGCCAATAGGCAGTTGTTGGATTATCTCAAAATTTTGAACTCGAGACAAACACCTATAGACTTAAGAAGGCAAATCCGACCAAATCAACTACACCCCCGAAGGATATCTAGTATACAGCTTGCTTAGATCTAACATTTGTTGCAAGACAAAGTTGAGTCCAACCAAAGACACCTCACGCTATGTGTAGGGCTGTAGGCTTGTGATTTTTGTGTAAGTAATAGTGATTATGGCATCAAAGTTTTACGTAGACAAAACCAAAAGAAACACGTACGATCATGCTTAACTATTACACCCAAAAGAAGCCCAAATATGCACAGATTACATAGCATGAACCAGCGTCGACAGAGTACTAGTAAATTTCTTTAGTCAAAATATTATGATCCATAGTTAAGTAGTTTGGATGCCGCAACCCGACTTCTTCAACATCTGGAGAAGCTCGTGATTGATGGAAAGAGGACGGACAATTAGGCGACGAAACTCGGATGCATATATGAAGCTAGTAGATAGAGTTTTGGTAAGCAAAACTCCATCACCAGGTTCACGATTATAATATACAAACTTAGGCAACAAGTGAATACACCATCAATGAGAAAGTTATTGTGGCTTTGATACCAAATGTTAAGATCATGGACCTTCAAAACCCTAACTCTGGCAGAAAGGAAAAATTAACAAAACTGAGTTGAGTTTGACGAACGAAATGAACACAGAATAGAGAGTGAGAGAGAGAGATTGAGAAGGCGAATTTTTTGTTTCGTTCGATGATCATGAAACGCCCAATTCTGGGCTACATATATCAGCGAAGAACATGAAGAATGTAATTAATTCGGTTGAATATAACCGAATCGAACCCAGAAACAACCAGCCGGTATACGTGTCCGGTTCTAGGATTTTAAGTGGTTAATTCCCCTTTTACCCTCCATGTGTGCTATTCACAACCTCCACCATGGTGGCAGCCCTGCGTGGTGGGGGCATTTCTTTCAAACTGGCCCACTAATTTCTAAATATTTGTCAGAATCTGATTAGCATACCTCACCACACATCAACAGCGTAAAACATGTTTCCACAAGAGGCACTTCCATTCAAATTACCCCTAGGCTGCTACTACAGGGCATAAACATAAGCATAACTTTAATTGCTTCCTACTATAACAGGTTATTGCCATAAAACAAACAACATTAATCGGCATAATAACATTATTATTACAGTACTACAGAACATTGATTGATACTATCAGGAGCAAGTAAGTTTGAATCATCCTGAATTATTTCCTAGCTTGATGAATGAAGACGAGATCGTATTCTGGGAAAATATGGCACACTGGAGTCCCAGGTCTAGTCCCCAGGACCTTGAATGGGTTCATGTCAGCTCCCCAATTAGAAGTCTCCATGTGGCATAAAACTGCAGCTTCCACCCTCTCTCCGTCCTCCTCGCCCACGAGTTGGGTCATGAACACCTTGGCTCCGCCCTCAAAGCGGTGGCACATGTAAACCGTGTAAGGGTAAGGCATAGTGTGACATCCCACAGGGCTTGGAACATCGTACTCCTTAAAGCTCAAAACATTGTACTCTTGCACTTGCCCTTCTCGTCGACTAGGTAATCCCTCTGTCAAGTGGGTAGTCCATAGGACATCAAAAAGACCGTTTATTTCATTGCTGTCGATGCCAAACACGCCGCGCACGAATTCCAACAAGGACTCTTTTGAGGTGGGACATGACTTGGTTTCGCCTTTCTTAGGTGGGGCGTCGCAGATCTCTAGAGTTGACCTCATGGCGTTACCGGAGGGGGATCTTGGTGGTATTGAGAAGAATTGGGCTAGTTCTTGGAACTTTTTAGAGGAAAAAGGGAAGGAATCGGCTTTTTTTCGCGATAAGAACTTTGGAGATCTCTCCATTCTTGGGAAATAGAAAGGGATTTTGTTACCGACGACGAGTTCTTCAACTTTGAAGAAGATGATCCTTGCAGAAGCATTCACCTCATGTTCTTGAACTTCTTTGTGCGAAGTAACAAGTCTTATAACTGGGTTTTCGCCATCATCAACCTTCATGGCTTGCTGTTCATCATCATATCCATGAGAGCACTGTATGCACTGGTAATGGAAAAATTGTTAGTAACAGTTAGGACTTAAGAGTTGTTACGCCACATGATTTATATGCTGTCAGATCGACAGTAACCTGCTAATTATCAACACTAATTCTTCTTTCCGATTGCAAAACATGCTAATTATGATATGGTTTGATCTCAAATCGAAATTAGAAAACATGTTGAAGAAGAAGGGTAAAATTTATTGAGGATAGTGCTTACAAGTTGCAGGAGAATGGTGAGAAGAGTGAAAAGAGCTAAGCATCTTGCCATGTCTTCAATACGCTAACTGGAACAGTTGAGACTGCTCTCTTGTAGTAGTATTTCGTGCTAATGGTCGCACAAAGAGAAGTCATCGGCCGAATGATGTCCTGATCTACTAGGAGCCTGTTTAGTATCCATTTTAAAACAGCAAAACAGAGGAAAAAAAACACACTGAATAAATATATAAATTTTTGATATAGAGTATTTTCTTAAAAGAGAGAAAAGTGAGAAAAAATTAAATAGAACGTCAAATGGTAGAGCGTTGGTAATCCCTGCATGAGATTCCGAATTCAAGACGGCCTTTCCAATACCCCCAAGGGTGCAAACATAATTTTTCTTATTTTATCTCAAGAGCTTACCCACTAATGATATAATGTAATGCAAATCAAAATTTTCTTATACTAAGTGCTCACCGTTTAGTGATATAAATAACTCGATGATTGCTCCTAAAAAGAACACTAGTGTCATGGTTCATTAAAATGTAGGGTAAGAGTTGCCGACACTTTGTTGCTATTCTTTTTAGATGTAAATTTGATAACAGCAGTTTATTTCATGATTGAAATTGTTATAGCTCAAAAAAATAAAAAATGAAAAAAATAATCTCGCCACTGACAATAAAGAGTTGCCGACACTTGGTTGGTAGTATTTATTTTAGATGTGAATTTTATAGACAACAATTTATTTAAAGATTGAAATTGTTATAATACCAAATTGCTCTTTTAAATTTCGCCACTGACAAAAAAGAGTTGCCGACAGTTTATTCAATGATTGAAATTGCAAATTGTTCCTAAAAAAATTGCAAGTTGAAATTGTTATAACACCGAATTGCGCTTTTAAATCTCGCCGTGGATTATGACAAGTTACGTTCAACTAACTAAACTTAGTCTAAATGATAAAAAAAAATCGATTATTGTTGTCTTAACGTACGTGATATCAGTAGAATATCATATCATTACTCCTAATTGCTAAATAGGAGTAAGTAAGCTCTTGATTTTACTAAACTAAGATAATGTTATTTTAATTTTGTGTGCTTGTGACTACTACTAATTGCTGATTCGGGTTAGACAAAGTGGATGAGCTAGGTCACCTGATAGGCATAGCCTAGTTTAGAATTTATATGATGTTCTATGTAATGAAAAGCATATGTAGAGTGTTGTGTGATCGAAGATAAATTATAATGAAAATGAAAATGAGTTTTCAAAAATATTTTGGGTTAAAGACTCGTTCACCCCCTTTAGTTTGACTAAAGAACACTTTCACCCCTTCTAGTTTGAAAAATTACACTTTCACTCCTTTCGTGTGTTGAACTTCAAGTAACTTGTACTCACTAATTGTGATGCCGTTAGTATGTAGTGGGATTTGTCACTAAAAATAGTTTGTGAAACAAATTAGCCTTCCATATCATGCAAACAATCTATTATACCCTTAGGTAACCCCTACATTTTATACAATATAGAGGCAAAATTGTTCTAAAACTATGTTTTAGTGACAAACCCCAACTCCAAACTAACGGTGTCACAATATGAGATTTAAGTTTAACGGAGTTTGGCACACTAGAGGGGGTGAAGGTGTGCTTCTTCAAACTGAAAGGGGGTGAGTGTATCCTTCAATCAAACTAGACGGGGATGAAGGTGTCTTTTATCCTAATGCTCTCCCTATGCTGATTTGTGCTAGTAATAGTAGTACCTGATGTATTTCTCAGTCTATAAATAGCTAGTCCTTATGAGTCCTTAAGTACCACTACCACTACCACTACCACTACCACTACCACTACCACTACATCCACATAGAAAAGGAAAGTGATCCAACTCTCCAAGACAATGGGTTCAAATTTTGCTGTCTTCATTCTCTTCTCATTTCTTCTGGTATGGATATGAATTCTCTCTCTCTGATCTACTAATTGATGTTAGTTTAATATGGTTTCGTTTCACGGGTAAAAGACACTTTGGCTTCCCCCCCCCCCTCAAGTTTGATGCAAATACACTTTCACCCCTTCCAGTTTGGAAACGGTACTTCCACCTTTTAATGTGCCAAATTACAGGATACATACACACAAACTGGCCCTCTTAGGGTATACACAGTCTGGAAGGGGAAGTGTCCTGAAGTTTGGCGTTGGGGAAGGGTGGATGTACAGTTTTCTAAACTAAAAGGGGTGAAAAGTATAATTCTGTCGAACCCGTGAGGGTGAAAGTATGTTTTATTGATCCAACTAATGAATATATGCATAGCTTTTTTTTGTTCTCTCTCTCTCTCTCTCTCTCTCTCTCTTTTTTTTTTTTTTTGAGAAGATATGTAGCGGTTTTGAGATCGCTCATTGTATGTGTATATTAATTAATCAGAAAGAAAGATATTGGAAACATCATTATTTATCCAAACAGGGCCTATATGTCGTTTTTGTAATTAAGAAAACATTTACTATTGCATTCTATGGAACTATGATATATCGGGAATGGTCTCTATCTCGTTCTTCAGCAATATTTAGCATGGTTATTAGTTATTACAAGTGTCTGTAAGCCATGTATGAGAACAGTGTGTGCATTCTTTAACATTTATGTAATTAGCTCAAGCTAATTAGTGGTTTTTGTCTTATTACTTGCAGTTAGCTATCACTTCTGATGCAAGGCCATCTTTTGTGGAAGACCTCAAACTAAATCCAGGCAACGAAGACAAGTCATATGAAGAAGCATCATTTCTAAAAGACCTCAAACAAATTGTAGGAGGTTATATGGTTAATGACGGGAGTGTAGGCAAAGAAGATAAGCCATATGAAGAAGCAACACTCGTAAAAGACCTCGAACAAAATCCATCTGACGAATCATCATACGCAAATGACTTCAAACTGAACATAGGAGGTTATGCACTTCGTTACTAGAGTGTGTACGAAATCAAGGCATTAAACTGCGCACAAAACCTAAATGTTTAACTCTACCGAGGACGATTAGATTGTGCATGGTCATGGCGTGCAGTCTTTCCATTTTGTATGTTGTATGGGCAGAAATGTTTCTACATGCGGTATTGAAAGACCGAGCCATGTGGACTTGCTGCAGCTTATGTAAAATCGTATGTAGCGGTGTTTTGGACATCAATAAATTGCACACTGCTGGTTTTTTTTTTTTTTTTTTTCATTTTTTTTGAGGCACACGGCTGTTTTCTTTTGGAACCGTGACTTTATGAAAATTAGATGCATAAAGCAAAACATTTCATAAATTTGAAGTTTTTCATGTGCAGAAATCCTGTGTTATTTTATGGAAAAACATGTGGGAAATTGAGCAATAATTAAACATGACTGCAAAATTATTATTATTATTGAAACAATTATTATTATTATTATTATTATTATTATTATTATTATTATTATTATTATTATTATTATTATTATTATTATCCTGCAACAACTACATACACTTGAAAAATAAAACGATAATTATATGACTTTCCTTCATTTTTTCACCTGCTTTAAGTATGATAGTCATTAAATTATGTATCACCCTTTATATTTTGCCATTCAAAAGTAACTAATCATTCGGTTTAAGTATGATAGTCACTACTTTATCCCCTCAATTAATTGTCCACTTCTCCCTTACCTCCACTAATCATTTATTTTTCCACTATGTGAGTCAACCAAAGTCCTCCTATTACTTCACCTTCCTTCTTTATCCAAACAGATTCTCTCAAGACCAGTGGCGGACACAGCATATGACAGGTGGGGGCTCTAGCCCCAACTCAGATTTTCGTTTTTTAAAATTCTACCCTGTATTTTATCATATTTTACACTTTATCCCCCATTGAGTTTACACAACCAACCCCAAGTGGACATATTTTTATCATTTAAGCCACTAAATCTGTAAGTCTTTAACCCCTTAAGTTTCCCACTTTTAGACACGGACCCCACCTATTTAAACAAAAAAAAATACTACAATTATTATTTTCTGATTTGTTCGAGACAGAGGGAATAGAGAGAGAACGACGCATACGAAGTACGAAGAAGACAAATGAAGAGAGGCGGAGCAGAGGAAGACGAAGAAGAAGATATGCGGAGTTGCGGACGATGAGAGAGGGAGGGACGGATCACGGATCAAAGGTTCGTCGGCGCTCGGTAGTGAGCGGAGCCACCGTCAGAAGTGAGCGGAGCAACTCCGAACAGGCAGTGCTGTCCTGATGTTCGTCGGCGCTTCAACTTGTCAAATCAAACCTCAATTTTGCACTAATACGCAGATTATAAACCATATATTTTCCCCTAATTTTCATTTGGTTTAATATGTCATTTCAGGTCTGATTTGTGAACTCATTATAACCAAATTGATATCTTAATTCTGCAGTTTATAAGTAAATTCTACAGTTTTAACTATTGGAGTAAAAACCCATTCGGAACAAGTTGTGACATGAATCAGTATTAAAAGTATTATCCGAATTCCACAATTTTCATTATATGTTTTGGTGGTGAATCTTAGAATAAGTAATTGTGAATTAAAAAATTATAATTTCAATTTGATGTGAAGGACATAGTCAATGGTTTATCAAACTATGATATAGAAATTGTGGAGCGATTTCAAAATATGAGTACTCGTCACGGTCATACATGAACATATTAGTTGTTAATCGTAAGTAAAAATTCACAATCGAAAGATTTTTTGTTCCTTTTGATATCTTTTTTGTGTGAAAACCTTCTAACTTTTGTATTCTCTTATATATTAGTGATGAATTAACTACAACTTTTACACGTGTGAAAGATAAAAATTCTCCAACAACATTGAGAGCGGACTGAGATAAGGAGATCCCTCATCCCCCTATTTTTTTGTGATGTGTATTGATAGACTTTCAAGCATGATTCAAGACAGAGTTGAGGATCAGAGCTGCAAGGGTATTGAAATCACTCAGTCTGGCCCTTGTGTAACTCATGTGATGTTTGCAGATGACATTCTGCTCTTTGGGGAGATACTGTAGAGGCCAAAAAGCTTCATCTCCTCAATTGGGAAAAAGTTTGCACCGAAAAGAGCAAAGGTGGACTTGGAATAAGGAAAGCAGTTAATCTTAACAAAGCTTGGTTAGAAATTCATGCCAGAAGAGAATGCCTTGTGGGTGAAAGATTTGAAAGCCAAGTATCTGCAAAAATCATTTTTTTTTATTGGAAAATGAACAAGAAGGCCTCTCATACTTGGAGAAGTATGTCAAAATGTAGACATTTTCTCCAAAAAAAGATCAAATAGATAGTGGGAGATGGGAACAAAATATCCTTTTGGCATGATTGGTGGTGCAGGGATAGAGCCCTCATTAATCATGCCAACAACAAGTTCTTTGCTGAAAATGAAAAACTTTCATTTTTTCTTAAGACTAATGGTGGGTGGAACTTAGATCCCGTTCTTCTCAATCTTGATGAGGATGGTTTAAAAGACATTTATTCTACCCACATCCCAACCCATAGAATTCAATTTGATGTCCTGAGATGGGATGATTATGTTGATGGAAACTTCCATATGTCCAACATGCACAAGATGTTCACAAACAACAATATGTCTAGTGAAACTTGGTATTGGCTTTGCAAGTTAAAAATTGCACAGAAACTCAAATGTTACCTCTGGAAAGTGCTCCTGAATGTGCTCCCAACAAATGGTATGAGACTTTCTAGAGGTTTGAACACATATGATATGTGTCCTAGATGCATTGATAATCTGGAGGATCTCAACCACCTTCTCAGACACCGCATGTATGCTAAGGGAATCTGGCATAACTTGAGGAGCCTGATCTGGCTTCACTCACGGTACTGTTTGAATCTCAAAGATTGGATCACTACCAATCTTAAAGGGCAAAGGAATTTCTTTCAGAATATTCCTTGGAGCAATATTTTTTTGGCAACCTTATGGACTTTGTGGAAATACAGGAACATGAAAATTTTTGAAAACAAGGTTTTCAGACCTGAAAGAGGGATCTATGAGATCCTATATTTCTCCTATGAGATACAACAAGCTTTTGTTCTCAATGGAGAAGGTTTAGTAATTATGAGAAATAATGTTTGTTGGACTTTGCCTGGAACAGGTAAGCTAAAGCTCAATGTGGATGCTTGTCTTTATCCGGGTGTTGGAGGTGCTGGCTTTGGAGGCATTCTCAGGGATAGCAGAGGCACACACATTTGGAGTTATCTGGAAGCTCAGCGGAGACAATGGTGACATGTGCAGAAATATATGCCATCTATAAAGGGCTCACCATTGCTCACTCAAGCAATTACAGAGAGATTGAATTGGATACTGATTCTTTGGATGTTGTCATGCTTATCAACACTGACAAGAACTCTCTCCAGCAAACTTATGTGCTCATCCCAGACATTAAGAACCTGCTTTACTCTCACTACCAGTAATGTGACCTACATTCCAAGGAAGAAGAACAAATGTGTTGTATTTTGGATATGATTGGATCCTTTCGGCCACATGACATGATTGTCTTCAAGTATCCCCATGAAGAGATCAAGAAGTACATCATTGAGGACATGCTTGAAGCTGGCTCAAGAAGTCGCGCACCATAAGATGTTTTCTTTTTGCTGCAAATATAGTTAAGTTGGACATCTTGGGGTCAGTTTGTAATTGGTACAAAGTTCAGTGGTCATAGTTGATTTCAGATAGTTAGTTTTTTGAATGATGTATCAATAGCTATTGTAATACTTTACCAAATTAATTGAGTTCATTTTCTTCTACATATTCAGATGGAGTTTTCCCTCCAAATTCTTCTTTGTGATATGGTATCAGAGCTATCCGGAAACTAGGGTTTCGTTCCCTTTCCGATCGTCTTCTCCGGCGAATATCTTCGTCTTTACCGCCTCTCTGTCATTCCCGCTTCTTGTCGTCACGCGGCGTTTCATCGACTCTTTTGCATTAATGCTGTCTGCTGAGGAATCTTGTTCATCAATCACTTTGTTCGAATGCCTCTTCGTATGATTCATCTCGATTTCTGTTTTCTTAACTCACTGAGTCTTCGCTCGAGTTTTCTGCCGAGTTTTGCCGAGTTTTGCCGAGTTCTGGCCGAGTCGCTGAGTTCTGTTCATCATGCCTGTGATTTCCGATTTTATTCCACCGGACGCTTCTTCGCCGTTCTTTCTCAGCAACTCTGACAATCCAGGTACCGTTCTCGTTACACAGCTTCTTCTTGGAGATAATTACAATACCTGGAGTCGATCTGTGCTTCTTGATCTTCGTGCGAAGAATAAGGTTGGATTCATTACTGACACTTTGCTTGAGCCTGATGATGATGATCCTCTTCGTGATTTCTGGCTTCGTTGCGATAATATGGTAATGTCCTGGCTCTTAAATTCCGTTTCCCGTGAAATTGCAGGTAGCGTTGTGTATAAACAATCTGCAAGAGATATATGGATTGATCTTAGAGATCGTTTCTCTCAATCAAATCTTCCTCGGATTTTTCAACTTACTCAGTCGATATCCACCTTGAAGAAGAATGATCTTTCTGTTACTGCTTACGACACCAAGCTGCGTTCTCTTTGGGATGAATTGTCCAATTTTAGAATTATACCTGAATGCACTTGTGGAGCTATGAAAACTTGCATTTGCAATATTTCCACACATTATCAAGATTCTTACAACACTGATTGTGTTCTTCAGTTTCTTATGGGTTTGAATGACACATATGGTCCTGTTAGAGATCAAATACTCTTGACTGATCCGTTACCAACTCTTAACAAGGTTTTTAGCAAAGTAATTAAATAATAACTGTAGTCTGAAATTACTCTCACTACTCAGAGTGTTCTTGGTAACCCTGTTTCATCTGCTGTCACAATGGACAATGACTCAGCATTTACTAATCAAATTTCTGGAATGAGAAGATCCAGACCAGTTTGCACTTATTGTGGTTGGGCAGGACATATCAAAGACAAATTTTATAAGCGTCATGGTTTTCCTCCTGGATTTAAGACCAATAAAAGGCCTTCTTCTTCTTCTTTTGGAAGTCAGCAGCAAGTGCCAAACTACACTTCTCTTGGAAATCATTCACAAAGTTCTCATGGCAATGCTGGTTCTAGTTCCTATTTCAAGCACTACTCTCAGGCTCACAATGTAGTTGGTGACCCTTCTTCAGACATTCCCTTAACTCAGTCTCAATGTTTACAACTTATGAACATGTTGTCTGAAAGACTTCACAATCAAGCTACAATTCAAGACCATACTCCTTCTTCTGCTGCATCCATGTCTTCACCTTCAGTTGACACTCCAGTTCCAATTTTCAGGTATCTACAATGCTGGAGTTATCAATATGAGTTTTTTTTTCTGCTATCATGACAATCCCTGCAACACTATTACTTGGATATTTGATTCTGGAGCCACTGATCACATGTGTAGCAATTTATCTCATTTTGATAATCCCATTCCTGTCCATGACCTTTTTGTTCATCTACCTAATGGGGACACCATCCCAGTCACTCACACAGGCACCATTACTATTCATGGCACCTTAACACTTCACCATGTTTTGTGCATTCCCTCCTTTCACTTCAATATTATTTCAATCACTAAACTTCTCCAAGATACTAATAGTCTCTTTCTTGTTTACATGAATCTTGTGTTGTCCAGGACCTTACTAAAGGTCATATTCTTGCTAAAGGACACAAGAAAGGAGGGCTCTATGTCTTGTCTTCTCATGATCATGTATCATTGTCTCATAACAACAGTTTTTTAGCTGCTACTTCATCCTCTTCAGCTGTTTTAGACAATAAAGTTTTGTGGCATAACATATATGGTCACTTGTCTGACTCAGTTTTATTTTCCACCTTTCCTACTTTGAAAAATTGTGTTGACAACAACTATTGTTGTGATGTTTGTCATCTAGCTAAGTAAAAGAAACTTCCCTTTCCTATATCTTCATCCTTCACTACAGAACCATTTCATTTAATAGACATTGACACCTGGGGTCCTTACAAAACCCCATCTCATGGTGGTTACAAGTATTTTTTGACAATTTTTGCTGATTTTTCAAAGACTACTTGGGTCTATCTTATGAAAACCAAAAGTGATGCTATATCTTTGATACCAACTTTTTGTAATCTTGTGCATACACAATTCAATGCCAGTGTCAAAATTATTAGGTCATATCAAGCTCTTGAGTTTGATTTGATCACGTTCTTTGCCTCTAAGGGTATTCTACATCAACTTTCATGTGTAGAAACTCCTGAACAAAACTCAACGGTTGAAAGAAAACATCAACTTCTTTTGAACATAGCCAGATCTCTTAGATTCCAGTCTAATGTTCCTATATCTCTCTGGGGAGAATGTGTTCTCACTGCTGCTTATCTTATAAATGGGACTCCTACTCCAATTCTAAAAGGAAGAACTCCTTATGAAGTTCTTCGTAAAATCAAACCCAGTCATGATCATCTTGAAGTCTTTGGATGTCTATGTTTTGAATCTACTCTTGTTCATGGTAGATCAAAATTCTCCCCAGAGCAACTAAGTGCATTTTTGTTGGTTACCCTTTTGGGATCAAGGGATACAAATTGTATGACATTTCATCTCATACCTTCATTATTTCTAGAAATGTTATCTTTTATGAGCACATTTTTCCTTACAAAAGTGCTCTCTCTTCCAAAGACATTTTTGAATTACGCCTTCCTCTTCTAAGTCATGATGATTCTGCTTATGAATCATCAAACTTCGCTGATTCTTCATGCATAACTCATGGTGTAACTTCACCACCACAAACACCAGTTCACCCACCTTCACACCCATCACCACAACTACCACCACAACGACCACCACCACTACCAACACAACCACCACCACAACCACCACCACAACCACCAACAGAACCTCCACCACTTAGAAAATCAATCAGAGTTTCAAAATTACCCAGTCATCTTCAGGATTACACCATTCCCCCACAGCTACATCCCAAATCCAAATCATGTGCTAGCATCACTTCACACCTTTCTCAAGATATCTCACTTTATCTAGCTTATGACACTGTTTACCATACCCAATTACCCATTCTTGCTGCTGTAACTACGACCACTGAGCCATCCAGTTATTCAGAAGCAGTTAATTCTCCTGAATGAAAGCTGGCCATGGATGCAGAACTCAAGGCTCTAGAACATAATCATACATGGGAATTTACTGTTTTGCCCCCATGGCACACCACTGTGGGTTGCAGATGGGTTTACAGAACTAAATATAAGTCAGATGGGACAGTTGAAAGACACAAGGCCAGACTTGTTGCCAAGGGATACATACAAACAGAAGGACTAGACTACAGTGACACCTTCCCCCCTGTGGCCAAGATCACTACAGTTAAGTGTTTATTGAGTGTGGCAGCTGTTAGAAACTGGCATTTGCTCCAAATAGATGTCAACAATGCTTTTTTTTTTTATTGAGGATGTTTACATGGATGTTCCCCCTGGTGCCCCATTGCCTTCACATTCGCAGAGAACATCTCAGCAACCAGTGGTTTGCAAGCTTAATAAGTCCTTGTATGGGCTTAAACAAGCATCTAGGCAATGGTTTAGTAAATTTTCCAACACTATTATTGGAATGGGTTTCGAACAATCTAAGGCTGATTACTCCCTTTTTACCCTGACCCAAGGTACCCACTTTGATGCAATGTTGGTTTATGTAGATGATATAGTTTTGGCTGGTGATGATATTGTGATGCTTCAATGCATTAAGAAGAAGTTAAATGCTGTGTTTGAACTCAAAGATTTGGGCGATCTCAATTTCTTTATGGGCTTTGAAGCTATTAGAAATGAAGAAGGAATTGTGTTATGGCAAAAAAAATGTTCCTTAGATATTTTGAAAGATTTCTGGTTTCATGGAATGCAAGTCTTCTTCTACTCCAATGGATATAAACATCAAACTCAGTGCAGTAGATGGCCAAGAACTTTCACAAGAAGATGCTTTTTCATAAAGAAGGTTGGCAGGCTCTTGTATCTATGTAACACAAGACCAGACTTGTGTTATGCAGTTCACAAGCTATCTCAATTTCTAGCATCTCCTAGAATTCCACATCTTGATGCAGCTTATAAAGTTCTCAGATATCTGAAGAATACTTATGCTCAAGGTTTATTTATCTCTGCCAAAACTGATTTGATTATTAAGGCATTTGCTGATGCTGACTTGGCTGCTTGTTTGGACACAAGAAGATCTACTTCAGGTTTCTTGGTCTATCTGGGATCTTCACTCATTTTATGGAAATCTAAGAAGCAAGATGTGGTTGCAAAGAGCTCTGCAGAAGCTGAGTACAGGAGCCTTGCTTCAGTTACTTGTGAGCTACAATGGATTCAGTATTTGTTTCAAGATCTCAGGATTTCTTTGAAGGAGTCTCCAGTGATATTTTGTGACAGTTAGTCTGCAAATTACATAGCCTATAACCCAGTCTTCCATGAAAGAATTAAGCATATTGAAATAGACTGTCATCTAATAAGAGACAAGATCCAAGAAGGAAAGTTGAAGTTGCTGCATATTGACTCCAAACATCAGTTGGCTGATATTTTGACAAAGCCTTTGTCTCATGGTCCTTTTTAATTTTTGCTTGCTAAAATGGGGATATACATGTATATAATCCAACTTAAGAGGGCCTGTTGCAAATATAGCTAAGTTGGACATCTTGGGGTCAGTTTGTAATTGGTAGAAAGTTCGGTGGTCATAGTTGATTTCAGATAGTTAGTTTGTTGAATGATGTATTAATAGCTATTGTAATACTTTACCAAATTAATTGAGTTCATTTTCTTCTCCAGATTCAGATGGAGTTTTCCCTCCAAATTCTTCTTTGTGATACTTTTGTTTAGTGTTTGCTGCTTTGTTTGTTTGTTAGTTTTCTGAATGTATTTCAAAACATACCAAACACAACATTTTCCACACAGTAACTTTCTTAAAAGGCGGAGCATGTGCAGTTCAACATTCAAAGTTTCATCAGATTCGGCATCTTTGAATTTACAAAAATATATTTCACCACTAGTATTAATATTTATATAGACCCGTTTAAAAGATTCACCTAAGGCCTTAAAAATCCCAAGACGGCATGGCCTTTCCGAAACCCAAGGGTTGAAAGTGCAAACATAAAAGGAACATAAATCTGTTCTATAAAATTCAAGAGCTTACCGGTTTGTGATATAATGTTCTTGTTAGCAATTGGTGCGCCCATGTGGGGTGCCCAATGCAATTAACATAACCTTATGGGGTTAGTTGCACTAATACATAAACTAGAGGGGTTAGTAGCTAAGGCTCAAACCCTAGGGGTTTATGTGCAAACTTAGGAGAAGTTTTGCCTATATAAGGAGGCAGCCTCCTACATATTATAATGCTATTCTACACAGTAAAGTTATTCTGTCTAGATACACACTAGTTGTAGAGAACCCTAGTCTCTCTCCAACTTCATCCAAGGAGGTGGAACGTGGTGTGGAAATCAGTGTTCGTCCTCGAGATTCGCACTCGATTGGTGGGAGCAAGATCAAAGAGGAGGCGCGTGAAAGTAAGCAACACATCGATCATCCGCTGCATTAAGGAGCTTAGGAAGACAAGGTAAACACATGAATATTCCGCTTTAATTCATGTTGTAGATCTGAACATGTTAGATCCTTCCTGCCCTTCATTGGTATCAGAGCCATAGGCTTACTTTTCGTGCCTCGATAAGCGTTCCCGAACCTGTTATAAAAATCGCGTTTCTGAAATTTCATAACCAGTAGACGAAACCTATATGGTTAGGTAGGGTTTTTCACGAGGATTCCAGATATATAAATTTTATATTTTTTGGATTTACGGTGAATTAGTTATGAATTTTCAAAGTTTCGGAACAGTATTAATCTGGACTGCTAGATCCAATAATTAGAACACGGTTTTCAAAAACTTGTTAAAATTGGATTTTGACCACATAATCGGGATCAGGACGAAGAGACGATCACGGGAAAATTTTCCTCGTCGCGATCGGAGCAGGGGAAGGCGGCGCGTGGGCTTCACGCGCCACCGACGCCGCCCCCACGCGCGGCCACGCGCCGCCACGCGCCGCACGCGCCCAAGGGCTGGCGGCGGCTGCTGACGTGGCCCTAGGGCTGACGTGGCAGATGACATGGCGGTGCCACGTCAGCAAGAGGCTGACGTGGCGATGACGTGGCAGCCACGTGTCAGCTGACGTGTCAGCTGACGTGGCGATGACGTGGCGGGATGACGTGGCAGCTGACGTCAGCATATGTGCTGACGTGGCATGCCACGTGGCATGCTGACGTGGCACATGGCCGACGTCAGCGCGTGGCGGAGGCGGACGCGCCCACGCGCGGCGGCGCGTGAGGGCGCGTGCGGCCTCCTCCCGCCGTCATTTTTCGTCCGGTTTATTCCTAGGGACTCCAAATTAAATTTCCTATTTTGTGGGTATTTTTTCATAATTTTTGGAGCGACGGAAAATTTTAGTAATTTCCAGATTAATTAATTAGTGTTTAGCACACTTCCCGAGGCAGTTTGACGACCTTAAACACACTGTTTTGAGCCCAAATTTTTTCTGGAGACTTAGGTCAATTTTCCCTACGTTTTGCCATAGGTGGTGAGACCCTAAGTGGTAGGGAGCAATTTTCGATCTTTTTAGTTGATTAGATTATTGCTTATTAATTCCCAGTAATTATTGCTTAATTCCGGAAATTTCCAGAAAATTCCAGTATGTTTATTATGTTATTATACATGCTGTTGTGGGTTGAATGGATGTGTTTGGTGCATGGATGTGGCATAGATGTTTTATATTTTGGTTTTGGTTTTGGTTTTTGAATATGTAATCAAAATACGGCCTGCGTGTCGTGCCTCTCTACACTCTAGTGTCTTCTCTCCCCATCCACTCGCCTCTATGAGGTTACTTCTTATTAGAAATAAGATAGTTAGTAGAGATTGAAGATTGAAGCTTCAAGAGAGGTGGCCAAACCAAAAGCTATGGCGCAAGGTGCATGGAGCAATTAGACGGTCTAATGGAGCCTCAAGCTTGGAGTCCTCAAGTAGGCGAGATGGCGTGAGATGGAGTTCAGGACCTGCTCAAGAAGTGCTCACAATAGTGGGAGTGCACCTTAGGGGCCACATCCATTGCATATTTATTTATGCTTATGCTTGTTTTATGTTATAACTGCGTGTGATTGGCTATATATGTTTAACCTCGCATGCTAAAGAACTAAAACAAAAGAGCTCACATGATGACATGATTAAAATTGATAGGAAATCACAAGTGATGAGATTTGATTCCTAGGATATACGCTAGGTTTTGGTGGAGTCCTTGTGAGGAACTATTGAGATTAATCGATGTCACATGTTATTTAGGAGCTAAAACAAAGCTAGTAACTAATATCCATTTTGTCTCATTTTTCAGTCATGATGAACACGAATCTATTTCCTAAATCTGCTGTAATTCTAAAGGGAGACAACTTCCGTGCATGGTACAGAAGTGCGATATGTCGCATGATTGAGCTAGGACTGTCTGATCATTTGCATATGGCAAAGATGGAGCCATGGGTACCACCGGGCGGCCCAACTGATGCATATAGACGTGATCTTGAGGCTTACCAGAAATGGGAAGTTGATGACAAGAAAGCATGTCTAGAATTGATGGATCTGGTGAGGACTGACCTCCTAGAGTCAATTGTGATTGATTATGCAAAGAAGCTCTGGGAAGACATTCTAGGACTGTACGGAAGTGCAGACGACTTCCAAAAGACATGTCTATGGATGATGCTCACTTCTACGGTGAAGGATGATAATGTCTCTATGGATACGCACCTAAAGACCTTATCATTCTATATTACTGAACTTATAACTTCTGGGCATGACGTATCCGATGAGAGACAGCTAAAGGCTGTGAGAATGTCTCTACCAGATTCATGGGATTCCGTGAGAAAAGTATTGCAGGGATCAGATGACATAAGGACATTTGATGATGCAAAGCGATATTTATTGTTTGAGGAAAAGAGACTGGAATTTGCCAGAACTTCTAGTCCAGCATCGCAGGTAGAGAGCCCTCCCATGGCAAATGTGCCAAAGGGTCAGGAAGTCATCGTGGAGCACGAGAATGGAGGCCACATGGGCCCATGCCGCAAGATCAGTAAGCGCCAAATGTGGAAGAGGTCCAAAAGGGATATGAGACAAGTTATGTGCTATAACTGCCAGGCATATGGCCACTTTGCTCGTGACTGCGCCGAGCCAAAGGTACACTATAATCCAAACTCTGACTGTTATGTTGTAAGTCAAGTTTATATTGCTGATTCCCCTAATGTGTGGGTATTGGATTCAGGTGCGAGTGACCACCTAGCATGTGATCGAGACGCGTGCACGGATTATAGGCGAGTACCAGTGGGCAGTAGAAGAGTGTACATGGGGAACAACTCTTTCGTTGATGTGGTGGGCATTGGCACATATCAGCTGAAGATGAAGTCTGGAAAGACGCTTGTTCTTCATGACGTTTTATACGCTCCTGATGCACGCAAGAACTTAGTTTCAGTTTCTAGACTTTTGGATTTGGATTTTAGACTTGTTTTTGAGGGTGTTTTTGCCAAACTGTTTGTTGGCAACTCATGTTTTGGTACTGGTTATATTTCTCGTGGTTTATTTTATTTAGACATTGTTGGTTCTAGCATTGATGATGTTTATGATTCTCGTTCATATATTACATCTTCTAGTGATGATGATGCCACTAGATGGCATGCTAGATTGGGACATATAGGACAGGACAGGATGAACAGGCTGGCCAAGGCAGGCCTACTTGGAGATATGCCCAAGATATCATTACCTGTATGTGAGTCTTGTCTTGCAGGAAAAGCTAAACGCAAACCGTTCGGTAAAGCAGTAAGGGCTACTGAGCCTTTACAACTTATTCATTCTGATGTTTGCGGTCCATTAAATGTTAGAGCTAGACATGGTGCTCGCTATTTCATCACATTCATAGATGATCACACTCGTTTTGGTTATGTGTATTTGATGGCACATAAATCTGAAGCGCTAGGGTGCTTCAGAAAATTTCTACAAGAGGTAGAGAACCAACTGGACAAAAGAGTTAAGGCTCTTAGGACAGATCGAGGGCGTGAATATCTATCTGAGCAATTTAAGGAGCTCTGTGAGACTAAAGGAATAGTGAGGCAGTTGACTATTCCCTTCACACCGCAGCAAAATGGTGTAGCGGAAAGAAGGAATAGAACACTGTTAGAGATGGTTCGTAGTATGATGGCAAATGCGAATCTGCCTATCTCCTATTGGGGAGATGCATTGATGACTGCCACATACATACTGAACCGTGTGCCCACCAAGTCTGTAGCCACAACCCCTTACGAGATGTGGACCAAAAGGCAACCCGAATTGGGTCACCTTAGGCCATGGGGGTCGGCCGCCTATGTACGTAACGTCTCCCATGTTCATGGGAAATTGGGTGCTAGAGGAAAGAAGTGCATCTTCATACGGTACTCTGAGCACTCTAAGGGTTACGTATTCATAGCGCAACAGCCGGATGGTAGTCTAACAGAGATGGAATCGCGAGATGTAGAATTTCTCGAGAGAGATTTTCCTAGTCAGGGAGAAGCACGTGGAGATGGTATTCTCTACGAAGAAGAGGAACCACTGGATGACTCTCAGTTCTCTACAGACCTACAGGGAACAGTCCCTATGGATCTTCAGAACAGTGGGAGTGACTTGCCTAGTGAGCAGCCCATCATATATGATGATGAAGCTGAAGAAGAACCCTCTTTGCGTAGGAGCGCTCGTGGGAGCGTACCCCGTCGACGATTTGACATCGAAGGGGAGGCCATGATGGTCACCACGCAAGAAGATGATGAACCTAGGACATTGTCCGAGGCTCTCTCATCCCCTGACAAGAAAGAATGGAATATTGCTTTACAAGAAGAACTGGAGTCAATGAAAACCAATCATGTTTGGGACTTAGTTGACTTGCCTCCTGGGCGTAGGGCCATTGGAAACAAATGGGTTTTCAAGGTCAAAAGGAAGGCAGACGGAAGCGTTGAGAGGCATAAGGCCCGGCTAGTGGCGAAAGGCTACACCCAACAACAGGGTGTGGATTACGAGGAGACATTCTCACCGGTTGTGAGAATTGCCTCCATTCGCCTCATACTTGCAATAGTGGCTAGCATGGACTTGGAACTACATCAAATGGATGTTAAGACTGCATTTCTCAATGGAGAACTAGATGAGGAGATCTATATGGCTCAGCCGGAAGGTTTTGAGAAGAAAGGTCAAGAGCACAAAGTGTGCAAACTGATTAAGTCCATATATGGACTGAAACAGTCATCTAGACAGTGGTATTTGAAATTCCATCAAGACATTGTAGCATATGGCTTCACAATGGTTGATGAGGACCACTGTGTGTATGTCAGACGTTCCGGAAAGAAGTTCATGATACTGTCATTATATGTAGATGACATACTACTAGCCAGCAATGATAAAGGAATGCTCGGAACTACCAAAGGGTGGTTATCCTCTCGTTTTTCAATGAAGGATATTGGAGAAGCGAGTTACATCCTTGGGATAAAGATCCTAAGGAACCGCTCTAAGAGACTTCTTGGCTTGTCTCAAGAGACATACATCAAGAAGATACTTGAACGGTTCCAGATGATGGACTCTAAGCCATTCGAGACTCCCATTGCACATGGCGAGAAACTCAGCCTTGAAATGTGTCCCAAGACCCAACACGAGAGAGACCAGATGGCCAAAGTACCCTATGCAAGTGCTGTCGGAAGTTTAATGTACGCAATGATGTGTACAAGGCCCGACATATGTCATGCTGTCGGTTTAGTTAGTAGATATCAGTCTGATCCCGGTGTTGGACACTGGAAGGCTGTTAAGAGGATTCTCCGATATCTCAAAGGTACTAAGGATTACGTGTTAAGCTACAGAGGCTCTGAGCTAAGGCTCATTGGCTACAGTGATGCTGACTGGGGTGGGGACCTAGACGCACGTAAATCGACCTCAGGCTACGTCTTCATGCTGGGTGGAGGAGCCATTACATGGCACAGTAGCAAGCAGACTTGCACTGCCTTATCAACCATGGAAGCTGAATACGTTGCCTGCTCCGCGGCAGCGCAGGAGAGTGTTTGGCTGAAGAGATTTCTGGTCAGCTTAGGAGCGGTTGACGAACCAAGACCAGTAACGCTTCGTTGTGATAGTATGTCGGCCATAGCTTGTGCTAAAGATCCGAAATACCACAGCAAGGCCAAACATATTGAGATAAAGTACCACTTCATTAGGGAAGTAGTAGCTAAGGGAGATATCACTCTAGAGCATATTCCTACGAATCAGATGTTAGCTGATCCAATGACCAAGCCTCTTCTTAAGGCTGCTTTTGTTGGTCATATTAGGAGTATAGGGTTAGGCAAATGGAGCTAGGTGTCAGACTGATTAGACGTTTTTGAGACATTGATTGATTGGATATTAGGAATGGATTTGTTATTTATGCTGCATGTTGTTTTGATACGTGTATGATATGTTACATTTCCTGTACTAGCTTAGAGCATGTCACGCAGACACCAGGTTGGCTCACTCACACGAGCAACCGCCTTCGCAATATCCTGGATATGTCTGGGTGTGGCGGAAGATGAGACAGAATCCCGATAAGCGCTGAAAGCCTGCGATAGGATAAGAAATGCCTTCTTCATATGAGCATATGGCCTATGATAAGAGCAAGATGTCTATCAGTAGAGCTAGGAGCCTGTCAGACGGATTTAATTGTCGCATTGGAAATAAGTTCCAAGGTGAGGTTGGTTATGGCCAATCGAACATGGTTATTACCCCCGAACCATGTATAGTCTGTGTAGAAGAGAAAGCCAGATGCGAGAGCTGATAATTGTTCACAATAGTGTGACGTCGCAGCACTCGGGCTGGTGGCCATAAGGGCTACCGGATAGACATCTGCATAGTGGTCCTTTGCAAGGATAAGACATGCGCTCTGATCAGAGTCTAAACACTATGGCGCATATTCCCCCTGAATAACGCGCGCTTATGAGTGACCATGAGGTGATGAGTAGAATTAGTCCCTGGGATTCCTCATCGTGTGAGCCTCGTCGATCATAGAAAGATGATTGACACTGTATACCCTTTGTACTTACGTCTGTGTCATGAGGAGACGGGTCGGTGGTGCTACTTTGGCGTGACACCTTACGGCTATGGATGATTCGGCCTTCCGGACACTGCTGGGAAAGCAGCTGAGCCGAATCTGAGTGACACATGTATGTAAGGAAAGATTCTCGTTGCATCGCTCTTTATTATCTTCATTGGGCCCACCTGCAAGATCTTATGGGATCATGTAGGATATGAAAATATAAAGGAGATGTGGACTCATTGGAGCATGGCCTTCGGGACATGGCAGGTGCTCATGATCCACGAGATGACAATCGGAGGAATCTGGGGAATACGAGAGTTACGGAGAGCATTATCACTGTTTTATGTTTTAAGGGTGCCTTCCTGCGCTGGCTATACGAGTTTGGTATGTGGATCTCCCGAGAGGGTGCCTTCCCATGCTGGCTATACGAGTTTGGTGTACGGATCTCCCGAAATGCAGGTACTCTCACCGGTCACACGCCACGGCCACACAATACTCTTTTGTAGATGATAGAAAGTTGGAGATTGATGGAGACTAGTTAAATTGTGCAACCCCACTGTGCGAGTGGGAGATGTTAGCAATTGGTGCGCCCATGTGGGGTGCCCAATGCAATTAACATAACCTTATGGGGTTAGTTGCACTAATACATAAACTAGAGGGGTTAGTAGCTAAGGCTCAAACCCTAGGGGTTTATGTGCAAACTTAGGAGAAGTTTTGCCTATATAAGGAGGCAGCTTCCTACATATTATAATGCTATTCTACACAGTAAAGTTATTCTGTCTAGATACACACTAGTTGTAGAGAACCCTAGTCTCTCTCCAACTTCATCCAAGGAGGTGGAACGTGGTGTGGAAATCAGTGTTCGTCCTCGAGATTCGCACTCGATTGGTGGGAGCAAGATCAAAGAGGAGGCGCGTGAAAGTAAGCAACACATCGATCATCCGCTGCATTAAGGAGCTTAGGAAGACAAGGTAAACACATGAATATTCCGCTTTAATTCATGTTGTAGATCTGAACATGTTAGATCCTTCCTGCCCTTCAGTTCTACCTAAGTATGATATATCTTAACATAAGAAAACAATGCGAGTACCTTTCATCATATAAGAATTGTAGATGCTCTTAGAGTTATATGATCATAACTTAGATGATTGAAAGAAATAGTTTAGATATGAGCTAGAGTAGTTAACTTGTCGTGGTTCATTACGTCATGAACCCTATGCCACCTACGGCACTAAAATGATAAATGACAAAGTAATCATACTTTTCTTTGACATAAAAAAAAAAGTTCTGTGAAAAAAACTGTTCGCCATTACCACTAATCAAGATATAAATTAGATGTACAATTTGGACGGGCTAAACCCGACCGATCCGAGCCCAGATTAAAATAGAGATTAGGAACATTTATAAATAAATGTATAGCATATTTGTCATCTACTATTTTTTGAAAACAATTATTTTGATACTTCTAAATGGACGACTTTTGAATTTGATATAGTATTACATACCAGTCTGTCTCTCCTCTTTGTTCCCAATTGGACTTTTGTCACTATTCACCGGGTCACTTTAACCCGGTGATTTGAATAGCAAAATGATTTAATTTTTTTAATAATTTTTTTATGTGTTGTAGAGTAAAAATTGCTCTATAATACGGTGAAAAAATTATAAGAAAATTGTATTATTTTACTATTCAAATCACCAGGTCAAAGTGACCCAGATACGAGTTAAAAAAGTCAATTGGAAACAAAGAGCATAAACGGACTGGTAGTCATTATTTTTCTTGAGAGTAATTACATAGTCATTATTTTGTAGCCTAAAACAAAAAACTTTAAAACGCATACATTTAATATCTTCTTTTATAATCAAGTTATTAATTTAGCTTTAGGTTGATTCATGTTATTAATTAATACGTTGATTATAAAAGAAGACATTTAATGTACGCATTTTAAATTGAACCATGTAATCGATTTGATGTATGCTATCAGAGGCAAACACATGATTCTTCATGAAGGGACACAATTTACATTTACAAAGTAAAAAAATAGATACGACAAGAAATTCAGAGCCTAAGTCTTTATATGGCGAGAGTTTTGGGCCTATAACTTGTGTTATCTAACAAGTATTTAAGTTGTTTCAACAGATATTGTGTTTATTATCGAGCTCGTTCATTTCACATTGCTCTCTCTCTAGAGCCTCTCCCATTGCTCATTGAGCCGCAACTCTCACCACCGTGTTCCAAATCAACCTTTCATCTTCCATTGTCACTCACTAGTTGCTAATTGGTGGCAACTTCCAATCACATCCATTTGTTTTCTTCTCTTTCTCTCCTCTCTTCCTTCTTCCCTACCCTCTTCTCATGTGTTGCAACCCCAAACCCCTACTACCTACACGGCCATCATTTCCTGCATTGTAACTCACGGATATCTCCATTGTTGCACACTTCCGAGATTTTAAAATAATTCCTTTTGCATGCATTGGTCCCTTTTTGATGCTAGTTTTATTTGCTTATTTTATGTTGCTAATCAAATCTTTTCATATCTTCTTCCTGCAGGATCTCATCTCCTATCTTATGTTTTAGTGTTTTAATAGTTTGAATTGATCAATCCATCTTCTAATGACTTCATGGAGGAAAGACTCGATGAAAGGGGCTCAGTGGTCTCATTGAATCCTACCAGAGCCTTCACCTTTCGGGAGATCCTGAAACACACACTGGTAGCCAAATTTATAGGTAAAACATCTCTGTCTCCCCTTGTCATGCAAGAAGCGATCTGCATAGTATGGAAAACATTTGGGTCATTTTGGATTGAGAAGAAGGTGGACGTTTATCTCTTTCATTTTCAAAACCCTTAAGACAAAGATTTCTTTCTCAATGAATCTCTCATTTCCATGCATGGCCTATCTCTGATTTTTAAAGAAAGGAAAAACAATCAAGCTCTTTCTGAAATTGATTTCTCTAAAGCTGACCTTTGGTTTCAAGTCCCAAATATTTCTTTAGAGGGATTTGATCATGCTACGGCTGAGAAATTGGGAAATTTGGCAGGAGATTTAATAGTTGTTGATTGGTCATTTGATAGAGTTAGAGATCTGCATGGTTTGAGAATTAAGGCCAGAATCTCTTTGGATCAAGCTTTAACCCCTGGGGCTTATGTAAATGTCCCAGGAGAGGAGGAGAAGAAATGGGTTTTTTTCAGTTATGAAAGAATTTTCAAAGTCTGTTACAGGTATGGATGCATTGGACATGACAATAAACACTGCAATACTAACCTGGTGGAAGTTCTGGAGAAGTTGGAAGCCAGGTACCTGCAATCCCACCACCTTTCTTCCTACCCCTTCTTTGTGAACCCCCAACGGAAAATGTTTACTCATCTGCTCAAACTCCACTCTAAACATGGACCGTTTTGAACCATGAAATTTGACACCAGTGTCACTCCTGTATACGATTTTCACGATATCCCAACCCTTCAAGACCCTAACCAAGGACCCCCTGTCCCACCAAATACTCAGCTCTCAGATCACTCCTCATCATCAACTGATTCTGCGAACTTTTTTACCCCTCCTTCCGAACCTCTGTACAATGAAGCCACCAAAAAACCCAGAATTGAAAGTGTCCCTTCTTATATAGGTGAAAGTTTAAAGTCGGAAGACCAACAGACTGGGTTCATCCAATCGTTTCAGTTCCACTCTCAACGGGTTCCCCTATCTTCCCAAATTCATGCATGTTTCCCAAACGGTGCTTTGAATTTTTCCCCTTTCCAACAGTCACAACCAGTTAGTTTCCATGCCGATTGGATTACCGAGCATGCATTGAATAGACGCATGCATTTGGGGTTTCAAAAAAGCGACTCTTTGTTGCAGGAATTAAGTACTCTTCCCCCTATCTGTACTATAAATGCCAACTCTCAGTCCCAAGATCAGGTTTTGTAGAACCCTACCGCCCAATCTCTCTCTTGTCCCATCCCATCTCATCCTCCACCAAAGACATCTACAATGAGACAACTCCCAACCACCTTCAAAAAATTGCATCATGCAAGTTTCGCCATAAAAATCCCAGAATTCTCCCCCTCTGTAACCACAGAACCTGATGCGGAGACTGCACAAAGAACTCAAGACTTGGTGGACATTGACAAAATTCTAAAGGAGAGTGGCCCATCTAAGCCCAAGAAGTCCAGGGGAAAGAGGGGTGACGCCAAGAAAGAGCAGGAAATGGAGAAGAGAATGGTTAACAGAAAAGTGACAGGGAAAGGCAAAGGGAAGCCTCATGCCAAACCAAAGGCGTTGCAAATTCCAGCAATCAGAAAGGTGGCTAAGAAGAGAGACACAACTGGGCAACAATCCTCAGATCTCAAAGGGAAGGGTAAGAGGCAGAAGTTTTCTTCTAAGCCAGAGGCTATCAAAGGTACACTTAGTTTTTATGATTTATTCAAGCAGTTCAATTTCAACCCCTTTTCTGATCAATTTTTCAAATTCAAATTTAAAAAAAGATGCTGAGTTAACAATGAACCATTTCTTGATTTCTCACATTTCTGCAAAAAACCCAGATTGGGCTTTTGGGTGGTTGTGCCAGAACAACCCCCAAGAGAGCCATGAATCTTCTCAGTTGGAATTTCAGAGGGCTTGGTCAGGACTCTGCAATTCGTGAGATCTTCTCGCTGACCCGTAGGTTCAAACCTGAAATCATTTCCCTCTCTGAAACTAAGCAGCCAGCTTCTTTCATTAAACATAAATTTAGGAAATTAGGATTTGATAATCACTGCTTTGTTGACCCTATTGGTTCTAGTGGAGGACTATGGTGTGCTTGGCACTCTCATGTTTTCACCATCGTCCTCAAATGGTCCTCCAGTAACCTTGTCTTGCTTGGAATTAATTTCCACAATTCATCCACCCCGTCCTGGTTCATTGGCCTTGTTTATGGTCATCCAAACTTTGAGATGAGAGAAGTAGTTTGGAAACAATTTGATGATATATTTCCCTTCCACTGCCCCCTGCTTATTATTGGCGACTTTAACCAAGTTCTGTTTCCACATGATAAGTCTGGGTCTTGTGCTTCTAACATTAGAGGTGCTGCCCAATTACTGAATTACCTTCATCTTTGGGGCATGTTTGAAGTTAAAAACATTGACCCTTGGTTTACCTGGACTAACTGTAGGTTTGATTCCACCCCTACTTTTGAGAGACTAGATAGAGCATGGTGTAATTCTGAATTTCTTGCTCTATTTCCTTCCTTGGAATTACACAATTTGGGAATTGGAGCTTCTGATCACTCTCCCCTTATTCTCAAATTTTACAACTTCCCCTCCTCCCACATTAACCCTCCTAGAAGATTTGAAATGTGGTGGCTCAAGAGCCCAGAAAAACAAAGGATCTTCTGCAATTCATCTGGAGGCTTCCTATTAGAGGCACCCCTTGTTTTAGAGTGGGCAAACTCCTTTCAATAACGTTGAATTCGTTTAGAACCTGGGCAATGTCTAGACCCTCCCTGGCCAACCAAATCTCCATGGTCAAGCATCAAATTGCTCACCCTCTTGCCTGACCCAATTGCTTCTTCTAATTTTGTTGCTTGTCATAAGCAACTTCATGAACTGCTAGCCTCTGAGGAAACCTTCTTGTCCCATAGAGCTCGCTGTAAATGGCTTAAAGAAGGAAATAAAAACACGAAATTCTTTCATGCATACACTAAAGTAAGAAAAAATCTGAACTCAATCTGGAATATTAAACTCAATGATGGAACTTGTGTCTCTGATTTATCTTCTATTATGCAGAGTTTTAGTGAGCACTTTAAACAAATCTTTTCTCAACCCTCGCCTAGTGTCACTGAGCTTATGAAACAGAATGATAATCTATTCTCCTCCTCCCTTCTTTTTAATATCACAAAAACTCTTAACCCAGCCCAGAAAAGTTTACTCTCTAAACCTTTCACAGCAAGTGAAATCTCCAATGCTGTCTTTGGAATGTCGCCCCTCAAAGCTCCTCGCCCGGATGGTTTTCAACCAGCTTTTTTCCTACAAAATTGGCCCCTTTTATCCACATCCATCACATCTGATGTGCTTTCTTTTCTTAACTCTGGTCATTTGCTTAAAGAAATTAATAAAACTCATATTGTTCTAATTCCTAAAACTAATAATCCCCAAACTGTAGGGGACTTTAGACCTATAAGTCTTTGTAATGTTCTGTACCGAATCATTGCAAAGGTCCTGGACAATAGACTTAAGCAGGTTCTCCCATCTCTCATTTCTATAAATCAAAATGGCTTCATCCCCCAGAGACTCATACGAGACAACATACTTATTGGTCAAGATTTAGTTCATACCATTCATAAAGCTAAAACTGACCACCAACCAAAACTAGGGGCTCTTAAGCTTGATATCTCTAAGGCCTTTGATAGAGTGAGATGGGACTTCCTTGAACAAGTCATGTTTCAAATGCACTTCCCTTCTCATTTTACCAAACTCATAATGCAATGTATCACCACGGTTACCTATTCCTTAATCATCAATGGATCTCAATCTGACAGTTTTACTCCTCATAGAGGACTAAGACAGGGAGATCCACTATCCCCTTTTCTCTTTGCTCTATGTGCTGAGGTGCTGTCTAGTTCTCTTCAAGTGGCTGAATTTGATAACTTAATTCAAGGCATTCCATTTTCCAGAAATAAAACTATCTCTCATCTTCAATTTGCTGATGACACTCTCATGTTCTTCAAAATCCAATCTCATACTAGCAGTAACATAAAGGTCATTCTTGATGCCTTTGCTACTCAATCTGGACAAGCCATTAACCTAGACAAGTCTTCTCTGGTTTTTAGTCCTAACTGCTCTGACTCTGATAGATTACTGTTTTCTAACACTTTAGGTTTAACTCCACATGAGTCTATAGGAAAATACTTAGGAATTTATTTAGATAAAAAAGGGTCTAACAAAGAACTTATAAAGAATACTATTATTAAAATCAATGAGAAATGTGCTGGTTGGCAAGGCCTTCTACTCAACTCTTTTGGAAGAGCAACACTTATTAAGGCTGTTCTCAATAGTTATCTAGTTTACCCTATGTCTGTATGCATCTTCCCAAAGAAAGATTGTGAGGGCATCCAATTCATTTTTTCAAGATTCTTCTGGGCAGGCAAAGCCTATAAAAGATGCATTCATTGGCTCTCTTGAGATTTTCTGTGCAACAGAACCCAAAACGGGGGACTGGGTTTTAAAAATTTACAATGCTTCAATAATGCTCTTATAGCTAAAAACTGCTGGAGAATTGTTAAAGATCCTAATAGTTTCTTCAGTTCTTACTTTATTTGTAAATACTGCAAAAGACAAAATTTCCTCTCTATTAAGCCTACCTCTATAGCCTCCCGTGCTTGGAAGAACATCTTCAAGGGTAGAAATACTCTCACCCTTGGGCTGCAATGGAAAATTGCCAATGGTCAGTCTCTTATGGTGAGAAATGATGGATGAATTTCAGATGTTCCTGGTGACTCAATTAGTGAATGCTTAAAGCAAACTGACCCGGATAGCAGGATCAAAAAGGTGGCTCAGTTACTCTCACAGAATGGCCATGGTTGGAACACCAATCTCCTTAACAATCTTTTCCCCCTGGCTGTGTACTAGAATAAGTCAGACTCCTATAGGATTTAATGAGAACCAGGACAGCCCTTATTGGAAATCTACCTCCAATGGAATCTTCTCCGTAAAATCAGCTTACTATCTTCAAAATTACAATAACCCCTCTCCTAATCTTTCTGTCAAACGTATTCAATTTCATTCATTATCCTACGAGTTAAATTGTAAAAGACTATGGAAATCAGGTCTCCCTGCTAATTTAGTGCATCTTTTCTGGTGAATATGTTCTAATTCTTTGCCTTGTTTAGCTAATATTCACTATAGAATTCACTCTATCAACCCCTACTGTAATCACTGTCATAACCTTATTGAAACTCCTGAACACATCTTCTTCCATTGCCCTGTAGCTCAGCAACTTTAAGAGAGCTCCTATTTCTACCATTTACAAGCCTAGTTCTAATATTGATAATATACAACAATGGATTATTCGCTGGATTAGGAAAAAGAAGGCTCGTTGCTCCATTCAAAACTGGCACTGGATCCCAGCAATCTTTTGGATTCTTTGGATTACCAGAAATAAAAGACTGTTTGAGCAACAAAATCCTTCAGCAGACCATATTTATCACCAAGCTGAAGCCTTTGCTAATTTTATTTCGATCTGCTAATCTTTAGTTTCTGTTCATCTACTAATCAATGGGTTGAAGTGGAAATAAAGAAAGGAAATATCTCATGGAGGCCTGGGCAGATTCAGTTTGCTCCACAGTTTGCTCCCCATGTTCCCCACCTTGCGCCTCAAGCCTTAGTGGAAGTGTCTGATGCTTTTCCTCTTGCCATGCTGCCATCAGTAAATCTGGCTCGTGCAAAATCTTCTACAAACACGGAGGACAGTCCAGCTTTTGCTTCTTCTTCAGCTCATGCTTCGTCTGGTGATCACGCCATTGCTTCAGGGGAGGATTTTGGAGGTGCTGGAATTGCTATTGGCTCTGCCGCTGTTCAAGATGTTGCTGGTGAAGAACTTCCCCGAATCCCAGATGATGAGCTAATGTCTGCTGTGATCCCATTCATTGATGTGTAGTTGGTTTTCTGGATGTGTTATGATCTTGCTTGGGGTCCTTCTATTGTAATCTTTGTACTCTTCAGTTTCCCTAGACTGATTTTGGCGATCGTTTGTTTTGTGTTATGTGTTTGTGGGTGTTAGTCTCAGGTGTTCTAGTCGTCTTCGGGAAGGGTCTGTTACTTTTAGTAGTGTGTTGCCCTTGTGGCGGTTATGTATTTGAATTGTGGTGGTCGATGTCTAGGTCTTCTGTATTAATCTGGTTATATATTAATGAAGTTCTTTTGGTACCGCAAAAAAAAAAAAAAAAAGAAACAGATATTGTGGTACTTATTGTAATTTTTAATATGGACATATATAAAGATTTTGTTAAAAAACTCTTTAAAATAGTTTAGTAGAGAAAAAGAATCCGAGTTGGCCCGGGTAAAACGTGCACCCGCCACTGTATGTATCAGTGTTGGCCGACGAAGAAAAAATCTTTACTATCTTAGAAGAGTGAATAATGTGACTTGATTCCTAAGATTGTTTATTAAAAAATTGTCTCCTGAAAATTGTTAATTACAAAAACAACTCATTAATTTTAGATTTGGATTGAAAGATTTATATTCCCTCAAAAAATAAAATTTATACTTATCCAACCAGTAAATAGATATCTCCTCACCGATTAAATTGATCCGATCTTCCCCTACTCTACATATCTCGCTTGCACGTTTCTCCACTCCCAACTTCTCCATAACAAAATTAAATGAAATTGTCGAAAGATCTGCCAGGTGATCACCTCTATGTTCATCATGTGCTTTGTAGAAATTACATATGTGTGTTTGTATGCATTCACTTTTATGATTCGATTTGATCAGTTGGGTATCTTATGCTTTCTATTATGTTATTGAGAATAACAACAGGGAGAGTCCTCTGTTCTTTAATAGAACAACAAGAGCCTTCTCACCATCACATACTTTGGTCATTTTGATATGTTTGATGGTTCTTCCTTCTTAACAAATTTAGTATACATAGACACGTATATGAGAATGGCGTGGGTCTATTTACAGTGTTTGATGGTCAACTCAATCTGGATTTTCTCCGCAGGTTAGAAAAATACAGATCTGATCGAAGTGCGGGAATAAAGGTATCATTTATCATTACCATCTTTACTATTTTGTCTCCTTAATTATTTTCCTTCAATTATGTAGTTCAATAGCGTCATTCAGCCTTACAAATTTCGATTTTTGTATACACAGTTGATATTTCGATAATGAATTAGAATTCCTTGTTTATCTTTGTCTCTACTATTATGAAGAGTTCCTAACTTTTTGGTGTTCCTATCCTTTTTTTTGAGGGAATGTTCCTATCTTTTTTGGTGTTCTTAAATATTGACAAAAAAATCATTGTATAACTAACTTAATAATTACTACTAGACCATTCATAAGTACATGACTGTTCGGATGCATCTTCTCTGATTTTAGAAGAGTCACACAACCCTTGCAGAGCATGAACAATCGACTCTGAGAAGTTATACATATGTATCTGCTGGAAGGCATAACGTACATCATTCAAGCGAAGATCGGCCTGAATAAATCATGGCATACTTCCAGTACCCCATCGTCGTCTAGCCTCGCCACACGTTAACTCGGATAGTCGGATACATTCGATACGATGAAATTGCAGATACAAGAAGGACAAGTACTCAAAAGTCCAAACCTTTAGGATAATAAAGATGATAAAACAAAAAGCGAAGTTAATGAGATTAGGTGATTAGTTTCTCCATTGTGTCTGTCAGGTTTGTTGCTAGACAATTTTGTCATAAAATAAGCTATTATGTTCAAATAAAGAAGTAAAATAGGCAGAAATATTCACCTTGATACAAATGGTTATTATTTTCAGGAATGACCTAATCCTGATGAAAACAAATCTAATGTTGTTGTAGTACTACTATAATACTATTACATAAAGCAAGAAAATTGTACACATCTTGTACTCTTAAATTCCAAAACCAATAGGTTAAATCAGAAAATCTTTGTAGCTTGCTAGACATAGACATGCATAGTCCTCTACTTTTCTACTGAGTTGAAATGTGTAGCTCACGACTGTTTCTTGAAATTGAGGTAAGGCCATTTCATACCAATAATTATGCCTCTCCTAATTTGATATGTTGCTACTGTACATGAACTACTATTTCTCTCATGCGTACTCACTCAGTTTCTAGGTTTGCGACTATTTACGGCAATGTAACTTTAATTTTGATTTTCACTGATGAAGACCTACGCGGGCTTTTTTACCTAGGATAAAAAGACTCAACTTTTTTCCTTTCTATTTTTATAGTTCTCAAATAATTTTTTATGTACAATTAGCATATTAGCATACTAAGTTGATAACTTATTTTTAAGTTCAAAGTGTGAAGTTATGACTCATTGTACAACTGTAAATAACTTTCTTAAAGAAAGAAGATAAATTCTTCTTTGATTTGTGTAGCGAGAAAACAAGTTTGTTTCACAGCCAGCGCTAAACAAGAGACCCAATGGTCAATGGTGTACGAGGATATGGTGAGAGATATTTACATACATGTCCCTTAGTATCTATTATTTACAGTATATGCCTCCATATTGTGGTTGTGTTGTGCGCAAGTCCTTTGGGCTTGATGTCTTTTGTGTAGATCTGTTGGGCTTGCTCTGTAGGTAGGCCTGTGATGTTGGGCTGTCATATATCATGGTCTAATAATTTGTAGATTTACCCGAAACTTTACTTTTAGGTGAAGAGTGAAATTTTTCATGTTTCAGTAAAGAGCGTTATTAAATTCATTTCAGAAACAAATTAGTCAAAGTGCTTTTTTAAAGTGAATATTTTTTTGAGGGGATTTTTAAAGTGAATATTTGTAAAGCCTTTTAATCGAACTACTTATGAAGACTAATTGAAATAGAGTGCAAGTGATATGGTATAGTACCTAGGCTTGCATTTTAACTACTGATTAGTATGAATAATTAAGGACTAAAGATAGATATTACTTACTATGTTTATATTTCACGAGCAAAAGTAGTTATAACATGTGAACTGTTGGATACTTTTTATCCAAACAATGCCTCTTAGAGTAATAGGAAACAAAACAAAAAATGATTATTCTCAAACCCTTGGGGGAAGGTGAATAGGAAACTAAAAACACAGTCTCAAACTCTTTTAGTGAAAATGAAAAGAAGAACAAAGGCGCCCCTGCAGGTGGGAGAGGAACTAGCCTTGGCTATTCCACTCCCAGGGAAAGGTGGCACATTTCATGACATGTATTTTGCATTAATATAAATTTGTAATTTATTTAAGAGAATTTTAACAAAAAATTATTTAAAAACGGTTAATGAAAAATCAACATATTGCTGTAAGGAGAATTGAGGGGAAGGGGAAGGGCAAGATGGAAGAAAATTGATTGACCAGTGTGAAAGGGAAGGGGAAGGGAAAGAGGAGTGTGAAGGGGAACAGTAATGGGCTGGAGATGCTTACGTCCCTTGAGAGTTGAGGATGGAAACAAAGCTTCACCAAGACACTGCACAATTGTTGTTAACATCAACTGACACATTGCATTGGTGATTTCAAATCTGACGCTCTTTGATGATAAACAATTTTGGATAGCCATTAAGATGTTATTTAAGAGAGTGAAGTTGCTTATCTAGCTCAGGTTGATCTTCGGGTTTGTTTTTGTTCCTCCCTAACTAGATTGTGGTGTCAAGAAGCTTGCTTGTTGGTTAGCTTCTGTTCTAGTTAGTTAAGTTATCAGTTTGCTTGGGTTGGTAGTTTTCCATCATGGTACTCTTTATCTTCTATGTTTTTGCTATGTACTTTGCTATGTACTTTTGGTGTTTTATCAATGAAGTTCTTCCGTTCCCGCAAAAAAAAGAGTGAAGTTGTTGTTTGAGAACATTTGCAAATAAAAACCATAATAAAACAATTTCATTACCCGACTCTTTACTTAGACATATAATTGAATAAATAAATATGTACTTATATTAGGAAATTCTACTTATATTAGGAAGTCGTAAAGCATATTAAAATTTAAAAAAGTTCCCACGTGCAAAGCACGTGCTTTCAACTAGTAGTATAAGAAAATGAATGTCGTAGAAATGAAAATAGTAAGGCAAAGGAGAGCAACACTCCACTCAGATATGGCTCTTGGCATTCAGAAAGTAGAAACCGTGGATCAAAAAGGACAGAGACAGGAATCCGATGAAGATAAGCAGAAAGAAGGCAATCCCGATGTATTAGCAGACTCTGACCGAGACGCAATGGAGGAACAACATATCGACCATGTTTAAGGATAAGACAGAGGAAATTATATATGTCTTATCTTATCTTATCTTAAGAGAGACTATGAAGCTAGTAGACAACCCATTCTGTGGATCGTGGAAAAGGAAACCAACATTATATCACTAATCGGTAAACTCTCACAGTAGAATCATTATTATAAGACCCCATTTGATGTACGGAATGAGTTTTGATGACTAAGTTAAAATATTTTTAAAAAGAAGTGTCGTAAAAATGAGAATAGCAAGGTAAATGGAATATATAAAACACAATGAGGCAATCCGAAAGAATCTTAAAAGTCGCACTTATAGATGACAAAATGAAAGGCTACCATGTTATGTGGTTTGGTCATTTGCCTCGTAGGCCATTTGATGCGCAAAGTTAGGAGAATTCATACGATTGGATCGATGATGATAGACAATAGAGAGAACGACTGTAATAAATGTGGGTAGAGATCATAAGACACGACTTTATTAGTCGATTAAATCGGAAGGAGGAAAATAAATGAATTTGGACAAACACAACTAAAAGCACTTGATCCATGCAGTTGACACCTAGTTAAAGTAGCTAGGTACTTAGTCACCTAAAATCTCTCGAAGGGGCATCGCTCCCGCTCCCAAATCTCGCTCTGGCGCTTTCGAGACCAAATCTCGCTCTAAAAACGCTCCAGAAAATAGAGAGCTCCAGATAATTAATGATTAATCTGAACTTATTATGTGTCAGTTTGATAATTCAACTATTTAAACATTATTTTTCGTTATTGAAGCAACCATTTTGACAAATGAATACTGACAACCCCTTTAATAAAAAATATTTTTCATGTGTAAAATCACATTATCATATGTAAATATTAGTTTTCTTCATAAAATTATAGTAAATAAATATTATATATAGACGCTCTCGTGACGCTCTCAAATGCAATCCTTCTGTAATTAAACGTTTTGCCGCTCCTGCTTCAGTTCGCGCTCCCGCTCTAGGTGACTTAGGCTAGGTAAAAGGCTTGTTATTATAGAATATTATTGACCACTGCATTTCTCGAAGGAAAAGAAAATACCACATCTGAAAAAAGGAAAACAAAGTGGAAACCATACTTCCGAGAAGAGAGTTGACGTTGAGGATGAAATTATTGTGCAGTTGAGTAGCCATCTACATATAATATGCAAATGTATGTGTAAAAAAAAGGCCCACCAAATAATTAGAATACGTAGCAATTAACAAGTTCTAGTTTAACTATAATTATTTCTGATTGTTAAATAATGCGTTTAGAGCAAACAACTTGCAGTCCTTAGACGGTAGTGACAATATACGTTTAATTTACGATATTCAAGAGCTTACTAATGGTTATTGATATGATGTCTTGCGATTGCATGACACTGTAATGAATGATTGAAATAATTAATAACTATGTAGGTAACTTGTCAAGTTTCATCGTAAGTGGCGAGATTTAGAAAAAGAAAACGTAGCTGTTAATACTAGTACTAGTATATTTTAATTTGATGATTCCACATATATTTAATAAAGGAATGCCATGCGTCACGGGTACCTATCAAAAAAGTTTTTTGAGTGAGGAGTGGTTATGTGCTAGTACTAACACATGATGTAGTAGTACTTCTCAGTTCTCAGTCTATAAATAGTTAGTCGTTTGGGTCCTCGGAGAACTACTACTACTGCAATATCCACATAGAAAAGGAAAGTGATCAAACTCTCCAACACAAATGGGTTCGAATTTTGCTGTCTTCACTCTCTTCTCACTTCTCCTGGTATGGACATGGAAATCTCTCTCTCTCTCTCTCTCTCTCTCTCTCTCTCTCTCTCTCACACACACACACACACACACACACAAGCAATGTTAGCTTCATGGCTATGTTTGGGCATATATATTTATATTATTTGAGATGAGACTATAATTTGATTTTTGAATGAATTTTATAGCGGTTTTGAGATCAATCAATGTATATGTATATAATTAGCTCAAGCTGATTGCCTTTTTGTCTGTTTTATATGACTTGCAGTTAGCTATCACTTCTGATGCGAGACCCTCCTTTGTGGAAGACTTCAAATTAAATCCAAGAGGTCAGTATGAAGGAGTAGGCAACGAAGACAAGCCATTAGACGATGCTTCTTCATTCCTAAAAGACCTCAAACAAAATGTAGGAGGTTATGCAAATGCTTACGGGAGTGTAGAGGAAGACAAGCCAGTAGACGAGGCTTCTTCATTTCTAAAAGACCTCAAACGAAATGTAGGAGGTTATGCAAATGCTTACGGGAGTGTAGGAAAGGAAGACAAACCATCAGAGGAAGCGTCATACCTAAAAGACCTCAAACAAAATGTAGGAGGTTATGCAAATGCTTACGGGAGTGTAGGAAATGAAGACAAGCCATCAGAGAAAGCGTCATACATTAAAGACCTCAAACAAAATGTAGGAGGTTATGCAAATGCTTACGGGAGTGTAGGAAAGGAAGAGAAGCCATCAGACGAGGGGTCATACCTAAAAGACTTCAAACTGAATATAGCAGGTTATGCACTTGGTTATTAGAAGGTACGAAATCGAAGAAAGATAATTAGGTTGTGTGCGCAAAAAGTAGCGGTGGTCATGTCAAACTTATGGATGTCTTTCGTGCAGTCTTTTCATTTTGTTATGTTGGCAAAACTAGTTCTACATTCCGGTGTTGAAAGACCTTGGCAGGTGGACTAGCCTGCTGCTTCTGTAAAATCGTATGTAACAGTGTTTGTTTGTATCAATAAAGTTGCACACCCCTGCTTTCTTTGGAGCCGAGACTTTATGGAAACAAAATGCATAATGCAAAATAAATAAAAAATAATAATTTTTTTTCTCGGGTAATAATATTTCGAGGCATTTATCAATAAATA